>OX101752.1:173335261-175735261 GCA_944452675.1 Tachina lurida
AAATAAGCAAAAAATCAAATATGAATGAAACAATAAGGGACGACAATACGCGTATGTAATACAAGGACATTCTTGTACAAACATAAGTAGTAGTCATAACTATTCATTATTGAAAAAAACTATGCATGAATAACTCGTCCTGGCAAATACAAAAGGACAAACAGAATAAAATTGCAGTCAATGGAAAAAGTGAAAATTTATGAAAGAATTTATGGCACTCCCCTCGTTCAGAGACTCCTTTTTATTTTTATGAAGGAAAAGGAAACCATACTGGGACCAAACACACACACACACACACACACACACACACGCCACACAGCTTTCATACTCGTACATATGTAATTTCTTCTAATAATAACGTGTGTTTGCCTGATGATTCCTAAAAATATTCTGCATTCGTAAGTAACCCTTTTCCTTTTTTACAAAATGTAACTGCGTTGTTGTCGTTTGTTACTTCATAATGCCATCATCATAATTTAATATCAAAAAAACTATTATACATACGAGTATATAACAATTTACTATAGATTTATATTTATGGTCATGGTTTTATTAATATTCTCAACCTTCGATGACACTCTTGCCCGGTAGGGACACGCGTTAGTGATTTTTTTTTTTTTTTTTTTTTTGTTAAAAGATTTTTTCTATTATTTATGTACGTACTCAGAGCATTATGATTAAATAAATATGTATTAAAATTTAATTTTTGATTTACTATATCGCCCATTTTCCATGTAACCCTTTCAACTAAAGAAGTTTATGCGCAAATATTCATTCACTCATCTTTCAAATGGTCTGAGCACAAATACACAAAATAAAAATAGTTTATTTATTGAGTTCTCAAGTGTGTGTACTTGAATAAATGTTTATTTTTTTTTTGCTGTTGCAGGATATTGGAAAAAATATTGAAATTAAATGGGAAATAGTGCCTGCCACATGCTGGTTTTTATTATTTTACTTTAAACACATCATAAATGTATGATGAGACTATATTTGAATTAGAAAATAATATTGGGTTATGTATTGATTGTTTGTCAGTTTTGATAAAAAAAAAGTTTAAACGAAAAATTTAATTAACTTTAATATTCATGAATTTTTTATAAATAATTTAAGTAATTTTTACTATGAGCCCTTTGACCTGGAGAACCTCAAGTCAAAGGTATTTTTTATTTTGTTTGTTACTTTATAACTCTGCGTTTAATTGGGCATTTGTCGCAGATGTCGCACGTGACCGTCGTACATATTTAAAGTGAAGAAAAAGTCAAAATAAAACGGATTTTTTTAGTTAAGCTGAACTTATAGCCTAAGCTTAACTTAATTGCAAGAAATCAAGGCATTCGCATTTGACAAAGAACAGAAGTTATTAAAACGGTGATTTCAGCGAAACCTGAAGCAGTATTTTAAGGAGAATAATTTTAGAATGTTAATGTCCCTCATAAATGGTTTGGAATTTATTCAAAAATTTACACAAAAAAAAATCTACCTCGTCACTAGATTTTGTCAAAATCTACTTAAAATCTAGTAGAACTTATGTGATGCAACTATATTTCCATTCAATTTTGTAATAAAAAGTCAGCCCGTGTACGCACTTAAAAAGGTGTGTGAATTGGCTATATTGCAGTTGTTTGGTTCTAGTTTAGGAAAATTTTCAGTCAATGATTTTTGTTTTGGATAAGAAATCTTGAAAATGTCAAAAACCTTGATGTAAACGGTATAGATTTTTATAAGGATTTTAATTTATATCTGTCTAGAGTTTGTGCAGGTGTAAGGCCCTATTATATATATTTTTTTTAATTCGATTTAAATAACATTTGCTTTTGAGATGTCGCTTGTGACATTTTTTCCATTATAATATTTATATTGTTTTTGTTGCTCTTTTTACCAAATTATAAATAAAAATGCTTAGTTAAATAATTTTAATATTTTCTTCAAGTGTCTTGACAATGCATTCTCCAGCTTTTTTAAAGCTCTTGCAAACGTTTACTTCCATTTTTAGGGCTTTGTCTCTTACGTATGCGGTAATTCCCCGTTTTCTCTTCAATCATTTCAGTTTTTCCCTCAGCTAACGCTTTCCGATTTTTCCAAGCATTGTTTTAGTTAATAGTTTTGTAATAATATTCAATCTTCCTTCAATTTTTCTCTCCACTATTTGCAACTCTCTTTATTTTTTTCACCGTTCTAAGATCATCTAAATTTAAATAACTTAAAAGTATGTAAACATTTCTTTTGTATAAGCATTTGTTTTAATTTTACACTAACGATGTCGCATGTGACCAAGTTTATATAGTTACCACGATTGAAAATATGCGAATTATTGCATAATTTCTTAAAATCAGTGAATAACTTAAGACTTTCTGATAAAAAAAGTAGCAATTTTTTCGTCACCGATATCTTCTGAACGAATCGCCTGATTCTAGTTCAAATTGGCAGCAATCGACGCGTCCTTTTTAGGTTAAGAGCTGTTTGGATTTTGAATAGTTTAGAATTTTTTATAGAAGATAGTTTTGTGAAAAGTTTATGAGAATTTAATTTTCGAAAATTTTGCAAAAATTTTATTTTCGAAAATTTTGTGAAAAGTTTATTTTCGAAAATTTTGTGAAAATTTTATTTTTAAAAATTTTGTGAAAATTTTATTTTCAAAAATTTTGTGAAAGTTTATTTTCGAAAATTTTCAAAATCTACCCAAACGAATCGATTCACTATTTTACGACAATCTACTCGTAAGTGTACTCAACATCTTTCGAATTCGGCAAATTGGCTTGCGATCCGTTGACAACATCGAAGAATTATGAAAAGCTCGATTTTCGAAAATTGGTGTAAAATCGGTAACTTCCTTTAGCGGGAAATAAAAAATACGTTCGAGTAGAAATTAACTAAAATTGATTTTCACTTTTTAAAGCATATTTTCGAAGTGGGTTAAATGTTTTAGTTTTTATTTGAAGTTGATTTGTTTATTTCGATTGTGAACTATGGAATGATTTATGCGAATTATTACTCTGATAACAAGCAAGATAATAAATTTTTTTTTCAAAAACAGCTCCCTAATGTTAACTTTTAGATTGTGATCTGATATGACAAATTTTTTCTTTCATTAATTTCTTATTTGTTTGTTTTATTTTTGTACTAAATGAACTATTTTTATTTTTAGTAACTATGGTTTCTTATTAAATAAATACTTTTTGATTTTTTTATATATGTAAGTTGAAATTTTATTGTGTTTTAAGTTGTCCCTTTTTAGGGTTCCGTACACCAAAGTTGAAAAGGAAGGGTTCCTTGTTTTCGCTACAATGTCCGTCTGTCTGTCTTTTGCAATAGGATGTTTACCCAAGAACCGTAAGAGCTACGGAACTTATTGTGTAAAAATTTTAAAGATACAATAACAAATGTATGAAAGTTAAAAATTAAAGGGTGTTCTAAAGCGAGCAACGAAACATATTAAAATACAGGCAATTATATGTATATAGACACTAGAAATGTTCAAAGTTAATGTACTTTTATGCAGACTACACCAATTAACATTGAAATTTAAAAAACCAAAATCAAAAGGTGTTCTATCAGTTAATATAATTTTGACAGTTTGCTGTATCTTGGAAATAAATCGGTAAAATGTAAAAAAAATCACCAAGAGTAAAGAGATCAGCAAAAAAAAGAAAAAATTTCCAAAAGCCAAAAAAAGTCGCCAAAAACGAAAAAATATCACCAAAAACGAAAAAATATTGCCAAAAACAAAAAATCCCCAAATCGAAAAAAGTCCCCAAAACAAAAAAATTGCCAAAAATAACCGAAAAAAACGCCGAAAAAAAGAGTCAAATTAAAAAAAATCCTTAAAAACCGAAAAAAGCAGCAAAATGAAAAAAGCGCTGAAACTAAAAAAACGCCAAAATAAAAAAAAAGCAAATGTTTATGCCGCTTTTTTGAAAATCCCCTTTTTGTGCTCCTTATTGTAATATCACAAACGGATCCATAAATTTATCAGTTATCAAATGGCAATAGAACGACGAAAATTCGAATCTTGCTCAAATTTTAACACACTTATTTTTCCTATTTAAATTTCCAAAACCCTGAAGTAGAAGCACTAAGCTGAATATCAAACTTATGTTCTAAAACATAATTGAATTTCTAACTTTTCTAAAAATATGTTTTTCAAATTAAAACTTATCAGCTCGTCGCTTAAAAAAAAACTTCCTACATCAAATGTAATAAATTTTAATATGGTTTATCCTGCCTTTTTAACTTTCCCCTTTCTGCTCATAAGTAGTAAGTACATATGTATGCTGGAAGTGAAATTTCGGGAACAATTCTAGTGGCAAATGCAACATTATTAACATAATTTTCAATTTAAAGTGTAGCATATAGTACGAACACAAATAAGCCTTTAATAACCCATTCATATTGACACCCTTTGCTGGTTTTTTCCTTTTGTTGAGAAGCATTGAGAAAAAAAACATCAACCCAATTTTAAATGCCTTCGACTTTAAGAAATATCTCCAAGTACATCCATACACATGTATTTTTTTTTTGACAATAAGCCCGTGATGATGTTTCATTTCTTGTAAATCTCGCGAGATATCCGTACATAAGTATTTTTTACAACAATATAATTTGTTTGCAAACTAAATATATTTGGCTGTTTTTGCCGCTGACAAGGTGTTTTGTATGCGACTTTCTTTTTATTTATTTTTTTTGTTATAAAGAAAATATAATTTGTTTCTATTGCAAATATAAAAAAAAAATGGCAAAGCAACTGACAAGAAATTTAATAAACTTTTATGCATACGATTATTATGCGTTAAGCAAGAATAAAAAAAAACTCTAAAAGAACTTAAATTTTACTTGCTGATATCCGTTTCCGCATTTTGAATAAAGGAAATGTTTATTCATGTGTCAGTCAGTGGGAGGTATAAAACCCTTTTAGTTCAGTTTCCAAAATAAATTCTATTGTTGTTGGAAGACACATGACTGTGAGTGAGTGTCGTCAGTGTGGGTGTGTGCGTATGTATGTGTACGTGTAGCATTCTAACGTTTGTTGTTGGTTTACGGTTTGAAATGGTTTTATTTAGTGTCTTCATGACCGCATTGTTGTTGCCAATACATTGTAAACTGGCTGGGTAATAAATCTTTCAACGTCTTTTGTTGCACTATTGAACAGTTGACATTTGTTTGCTTCTAATGACATTCGTTATATAGTCAAATACATACATCTATACCTTTATTTACAGCATAATGCATATCGTATGTCATTATTAAGAGTTGCGTTTTGTTTTTGCATTAGCGGAACTAATGTAGCAAAATTTAAAATATATCCTGCAAAATTACTTATGTATGTTTTTTTATTGATGTGTTCTATTTTCACTGTAGTTTAATTGAACAGTGTTCTTTTTATCGGATTATTCGAAATTAAAACCCTGTTTCTACAACCCAGACGATCGACTTGAAATGCATATATGTACATAGACAATGCTGAACCACCAGCAAATAAATTTCAGATTAAATGGACTTATGACAATATGTCGAATAATAAATAAATTTCTTAAATGTCAAAAAAATAACTTTTATAGCGAAAAATAAAACTAAAAAATATATTTATTTTCTAAGCAAAAAATAAAACTCAAGAAACTTTTATTTTCTGAAAATAAAAATTATAAAAATAAATGCTTTTAAAGGTAAGTGGTTTCCTTGCGCACGTAGGTAGATATTACTTATCTTTTAGTTTAAATTTGGAATATAACCGTTATTTGTGGTCCTGAAATTAACTTTATTTATTTTTGTACACTTATGTATTCGTCGCTGTTTTATCTAACTGACCTATCTAACATTTTTAAAATTTTACAGGAGAGCAGGTTTTACGATTGTCTTCTACATGTATTCTTATGGGCACATCTGAAATATTTTTACTGTTATATGCTCGACAGTAATGTTTACAGTCATACAAATTTTGGACAAGGTTTATTATGACCAGGGAAACCAGAAATATGCTCTAATAAAAGTGTTTTATGCGCATTCAATATGCACTAAAAACTCGAAAATATGCTTCTTAAAATTATATAAATTGGTTTATCTGAAAATGAAAATATTTATATTTTTAATACAAAAAATTCAACAACAACAACAACAACAACAACAACAACAACAACAACAACAACAACAACAACAACAAAAGGAAACAATAAAAAATTAACAAAGAATAACTGAATAATTTGGGGTTTGAAGTGCACGTTAAAACAATACAATAATATACAAATTTTGACTAAAGCAAATATTACAAATTAATTTTTTTTTGGATTCTCTCGTAAAAATTTAACTTCAATTTCAAAAGAGATCGCGATATCAGAATTAAAACTTTGGAAATGTATTTTGAATAAATAAGACAAGATTTATATTAATGATTTTTATTGCAATAAACAACAAAATCTTCACCTAGAAGATGGTTGATGGTTGATGTCACATCTAAACAAACTTGTATGCACTGACAATGTTCCTTCAACGTCTACTCGGCGCAGAGTCCGTCACAAATAGCAAAACTGAATTTTTATTGAAGCTAACTTCCGTAACAACTGCGTAATACTGTATATACTGCATGAAAAATTAGAAATAAGATTTAGATGGCGAAAAATAAAAATTTTGACCAACATATTTTTTGTGAGCATATTCAAATAAAAAAAGTTCAAAAGTATCAAAATATGCCCTAAGAGCCGCAAATATGCTCTAAAAACTCGAAAAAAAATGCTCAAAATATTCGTGTAAGACGGAAATATGCAAAAATATGCTTCAAAGCAGTGATGCAAAATGTGGCACAATTGGGCCATTTGTGGCACTTTTGGATGTTTGTTGGCCCTGTGGTACTCTCTAGGCTATTTTGGCACTTTCAGCTCAAAATTCAACTAATTCCTTCAAACCTTTGAGTACACTTTTAAAAACTACTTTTATTTTTATCTGCGCCAGATCATGTTTTGAGTGGGGAAGCCATAGTATTGTACCACTTGCTATTAAACTTTTCAAAAGGATACAGAACATGTAAATAATGAACATAAGCAAAGATTTAAGTAGAAGTAAATTTTGCAAAAATTAAAAATCGTTTAGGTAAACATTTGCATACAAATTTATACAGTATTATTCAAGGAGCTCTTTCTATTCCCCATTCCTCAGCATGTGTGGAAAGAATATTTTCTTTCGACTGAAAATTTATATTGAAATTAACAATAAAATATGAAAATTCGCTTCTGTTTTCAATATACATTTTTAGTCGAGAGTTCTCTTTCGATATCGTGAAACAGGCCATAATAGAAGAAATCGTCGTCATGTAAAAAATACAGTGTCATATTTAATACAATTAAAAGATTTAATGAAATCTAATTCTAATAATTGTTATGATAAAGATATTTTATAACTTCACACAAAAAAATACTTTTAACAGAAGTTAATTCAGGAACTATTGGACTACGTATTTAGAGATTATGTATAATAAAATTAGAATTACATATAGAATGTTTTTAACTAAAATTTAATTTTTTAAACAACATACATACATAAATACATATAAAATTTATATTTACTTTAATTTAACATAAAATAGTTTAAAAAATTTTAATTATTGTCGCTAATTTCTCTTTTTGCTCTAAACAAAATAAAACACATGTATTATATTATTAATACATACTTTCGTTTTTATTGAAATTAAAAGGTTGTAGTCAAGTACATTAAAAAACTTTTTTGGACCTATCAAAGGTATTTTGGCCCTTTTTAATCGTTAATTTGGCACTAAACCAAAAAACTCAAAATGCATCACTGCTTCAAAGGATAAAATATGCAAAAATATCCACTAACAAATCGATGCCAAAATTCATAAAATGTTCTGAAATGGATAAATATCTTGTCCCCGCATTAATACGTCATACAAGAAAAAACATGCAATCGCATATTTGCCGTTTCCCTGATTATGACTCATAAAGTCTAGTAGTGGACTTAACTCATTTTCCAAAAAAATTTCAGTTAGGTCGGTTAATTAACGAAAAAGCAACGAATATGTGACATTCTTTTCATATCAAAAGTTTTTCAATAAGAAAATTATGCCTATTTTGCAATTTGAAATGTACTTGTGTTTTACCATAACAAATGAATTGTATAACTTTAAACCAGAGTTTTATCTGTTAGCTGTTCCGTTTTTCCTTCATGAAAAATCGTGGTTTCGGTAAAAACCAAAAAATCTATCGATTGAGTTTTAATTTTAGTTGTCAAGCTTAAAAATTAGGCACTAATAGGGAATAATATTTTGTTTTAAACAGTAGCGTAGATTGAGGTAGAGATGTACTATGCACATGTACAGTAATATTTTTTTTTTAACGAATTGGGTCCTGCTTAAAAAACTTACAGTCTTATTTATAAAACTTATTAAGGCTTGGCAATTTGAAGAGCCATTCATTCCATAATTCAATAAATTTATTCAAGGTACAAAATAAAAACTGGAGTTTCCTATTTTAATTTCTGAAAGCCGTTAATAAAAAAATAGCAAGCAAACACTCACCTCACTTCACTATTGAAACTGTTGGTTGGTTGGTTAGTTAGTTAGTTGCTTTGCTGAATATCTCTTATGCTGTCCACTTTGCTTTCACGATTTTTCAATTTATTCCTTTACATTTTGAGTACTTTTTAACTTAAGTAATTAACACTTTTTGCTTCCTTCTTCCTTTTTAAATATTAAACAAGCTTTTATTTAAAACATTTATAATCATCATTTGCACATTATTACTTTTGGCACTTTTTTTTTTGTGTTATTGTCTGTACTTGTTTTATTAGAGACATGAACCATTAAACAGGGTTGCTTTATTTTATAAACTCCTACACCAAACACTTCCCAAACACTAAACCCATTGTAAAGTATTAAACAACAGCTGTTTCACTTTGCCTTAACGGAGGTCGCTATTTTCTGCTCACAATAAAATTTATAAAAATGCTAAAATTATTTAAATTCGTAGCACAAAATGGTAAATAATTAATTAAGCGGCGACTGTTTACATTTAAATATGTTATTCTCAATACTTGTTTGCAGTAAATACCACAAATTTGACTGAAATACGGATGCTGGGAATTTCAGCTTTGAGATCGAGCGCAACAAATCCAGATGAACCTGTCGACATCGATAATCCTTTTGAAAAAGAGCGTAAAGTATGCATACTGTGCAGAAATAACATTACACCCGACTACAAAAATGTCAAGCTGCTTTCACAGTTCCAGTCGCCATATACCGGCCGTATTTATGGTCGCCATATTACAGGATTATGTAAACAAAAGCAAACAGAAGTGGAGAAGGCCATCATAAAAGCCCAACATTGCGCCATGATGGGTACATATCTAAAGGATTTGGACTTTATGAAAGATCCCAAATTATTCGATCCAGAAAAGCCCATTCGGCCTCATAAATATTAAATATCTGTACAATTAGTTTAATAAAATGTAAATTGGTTGGCTTCTGCTTAACCCTTTTGTTTTAAAAACAGATAGGTGTGTTTTAAAGTTAATCCTCAATGTACTTGATCATTTCTTGTGGTATATTTAAACGTTGCAAGAGGGTGGCAAATTCTAATCGAGGTTCCAGCTTATCCTGTAGATCATGCAATGCTGCCGAAAATCCAGCTTTCCAAATGGCTATTGCTTGTTGGAGATCTTCAACTTTTTTCATATGTTCTTGGCGATCTTCCAATTCCTTGCGAGCAATTTCTATTTGCTTCAATAACTCCTCTCGAGACTTGAATTTATTATTTAGAACTGCATCAGTTGCGGGTTCTTTGTCTGCGTTTAGTTTTTCTTCCGACTCTGCTTTTTCCATTTCATTGGCCAAGTAAAATTCTAATCTTTTTTTGGTCATTCTTTCTCTCACTTTTCTGCTCAACGCTAATCTATAAGGACGACAACTAGTACTTGCTGCCAATCTTTGCAAGTCTGCGGACCCTGAATTCTCCGGGGTAACCGGGGTCGTTTCAAGAACACTTTGTGATAAGTGTTTATAGTTTATTTTAGTATCAGTTTGCGCCAGTCTTCGCTTGGAAGAGGAAGCAGGGCTTTCCACTTCAATTGTATCATTTTTTCTTGCTCTATTGTTTTTGATAATGCTACTGCTGCTGCGAAGGCCCAGTCTTTTCCTTTGTTTTGGAGTAGTAGAATTGTCATTTTCCATATTCATTTGCCACAATTTATAACAATATCTTAATTATTTTAATAACACAATTTTTAACAAACACTAAAATAAAATTTATAAACAAAATACGCGCACAAATAATAAAATTAAAACACAATTTGAATGATTTTGATAGAGAAGTGTTAATTGACAATAAAAGTACTGAATAAACTAGATTTTGTAAAATAACATCTCTAGAACACTCAGAAAAAAATGTTAGTATGTTGAAAAGTCGTTTAAAATGAAGTTTCAATAAAAAATTAGAAAAATCTAGTACTTTGTTAAAAATATTTTAAGCTTTTGTGATTTCTTTTTAAGGAAAATCAGCTGTTTTCATATATTTTCCACAAGTCAAATAGCACCATAAAATACAAAAACAATGTCATACATATATGTATATATAACAGCGTAAGTCAAGAAACTTAGTTTCGAGAAAGTCTACTTTTAACGTATGAAAGTTTTTCGAATAAATCAAAATGGCCAAAGTATAATAATTTGGCACTTATTAAAATTTTTTGGGATATTTTTAAGACTTATCGTTGGTTTGTTATTGGTTTGCTGCAGACATAATGTATTTTGAATATACTGTGCCGCAAACCAATAACCAACCGATGTTATGCAAATAATTTATAAGGTATGTATATAGGAACAAAGCTTAAGCTTTGTTTGTAGAATTTTTTATATACATACATATGTATATTTAACTCAATTTTGTCCTAACTCGACTTATGCTGTTGTCGCTTTTAAGCACATATATATCAGACTTGATGCGGAATGATGTATTTCTAATTGAAATTTTACCATAAATTGATCAAAATACTCCACTTCTGACGAAGAACAAACATATTTTTTTCCAGGTAACCTTTCCTTATTTTGAATTTGTTCAATGGAAAAAACACAAATGTTATAAATCCTGTGAGGAAACGTCAAAAAATGAGTCGGTGTAATTGTTAAACCTGAAAGTAAATCCCCATTGATTTCTTACCATTTGGTTTTGGAGATCACGTATATATGTACGTCTAATAGCAGATAGGTGCTGCCTTCGGTAGCTACCAGCCGTTCCGTCTATTATTTCATATGGGAAATTGAAGTTACCAATGTTCTTTCACTCACAATCATATTAAGAAAAGTCGCAAGTAGTCATAGCAATTTCCAAGAAAAGAAATGTTATTTCTTTCCTGTTTGACTCATTCCATTTAAACTTCTAACGATCACATATCCTCAGTGAGGATAAAACGTTAAAGCAGAATCAACCGCAAGAAACGAATTCATAAAAAATGTTCACTTCTGTATCAGAACTTAATCCAACATCAGAAGCAGTCTTCAAATAATAGGCTGAGCTTTCAGCAGTTCGAACCTAAAGCAAACAATAATCACACTTATTCCAGTTGTCGACTTTGACGTCACGTCAAAACAATACCAAACAACAGGGGCCTGTCTACCCATTGTCGACAACAACTGACTGCTATTTTCCAGAGCTTAGAGAACAGAAATACTGCCAATAACACAAAACTGTTCTCGCGAGCGTGTAGACACGCCCCAATTTTTGGGTATTGTAATGATGTGACGTCGATGTTGACAATAGGAATAAGGGCGAATATAAATTTATTTTTATGAAACTTTCCTTAGGTTATAAAGAAAATTGCCTTTAAAAAAAAAATCAGTTTTAAGACACCGATGCAAAGTGGATGTTAAAAATGGAATATAGGGGCTTATCGTGGTTGGCGTATTTCGACTTCGACTACCGCAGCATTTGTTAAAGAACAATGGAAGTCGAAATACACCAACCACGATAAGGATAATATCTTAAAAATGTACTCTCTTTTCCCAAAAGTTTGACCACTTTGTAGAAACGTTTCACTTATCTCGTCAATGCGGCGTGAGGTGGTATTCATAAATGTTTGTTAAAGTTATTGCTTTCTTATAAAAAAATTCAGACGTTAAGCCAACATTAACTTTTAATAATCGTTTATGAACACAGACTTAGATTTCAGTAAGCCGCGACAAAATTTAAATATTTTCCCCAATTTCTCACAAAATTTTTTTAAATAAAATTATAGGTATATAAAGCATACTTGATGATATATATATATATGTATATATGTATGTAGATATTTTATTAGTTTCTCAAGTATTGTTAAATGTATGATAATGATAAGTCTAATTATAATTAAGCTTTTATATAAGACTTTATGATTCTGTGTTACTTTGCTAAATATAAATGGATTGTTATTTATGTATGATAAATTTTTAAACAGCAAGTAAATACATATTTATATTTGCTTATATTTTTTGTTATTGGTATGTGTAAAATATGTTTATGAAAAAATATATATGATATATTTTAGACCTTTTTTTTATATTTTTCTACGTTTATATGATTCTTTAGCGGTTTATTTTTATTAAATGACTTATTGTTAAATTGTGGTTGATTTAAGGAAACATATGTTTCAAGTATTTGAGGGTTTTCTTGTTGGTATATTTTTTATTTTATTTGATGATTTTACAACTTAAATTATGCTAAAAAAATAAGTAAATCAAAATTAAATTAAAAATCGGTAGCTTTTTTATTGATTTTTGCACTTTTTATTCGTAGTGTATTAAAAAAAAATTAAATAAAACAAAACAAATATTACAAATATTTGTAAAAATAATTTAATAAAGCTATAAATGATTTTTTTTAAATATATTTAATATTTATGCCTTAAAGCACGGTGGTAGAATATAAGATAAACAAAATAAAAAAAAACATTTAATAAACTGAATTTGCTTTTGCGTTTATACTTTCAGAATAAGAATAATATGTATGTTTAATTTAAGTAAAACAAAGACAAAGTTTAGCTTCAAAATTTTATATAAATTTAGTTGCTGTAAAAGTCAACTTTCATTCAAAGTAGATTTGGTTACACCATGTTGAATTTCAAAATCTTGAATTAATCTAATGAAAAAAGTTCATGGGAGTTTTTGTTATAAGTGAACACACAGCATATTTCAGAAAATTAAACGATTTTCTTAAAGAAAAATTTTTTTGAAATCAATTCAGGAAAATGTTTATAGAGAGAATAAAGAATAAAATAAATAATAATAATAATAAAGTCTATATTTTTTCAATTACATAAATAGTTTATTGAGTAATAAGAAATCATTTACGAAATACGACTATAACGTTTATATTTTCAATATAAAGCGTTTCCCGATAAATAACCACCCATTTTTTGTTTGTTTTTATTTTAAAGCCATTTTTAATTGAAAACTACGCAACCGTTACGTACGCATTAATCAAACCTTACTTTAAACTAATTACTAGAGCTTAAAATAAATTATTTGAAAATATAAAAAAGTAACCTGCTTTTGACAATAAACTAGATGAAAAAATTGACGACTAATAAAAGCAAATATGTAAATTATAAATAAATTGTTTTTAGGCACAACAACACAAATAGTAGAGAACACGGCACGAATAATGTGAATTGGTATTCAAATGACGAACTTTCGTTTGAACTTTAATTATAAAAAGTTATGAAAATATTACTCTTAAACAATATTCCCCAGTCATCACTTAATATTATCATTTGAAACTGATTTACTCTACTCTTCATGTTCGCTGATCCTTTTATGAACAACAAATTCAAAACTTAATTCTTCTCTTCACTTTTCATTCACAATTTGTGATAACGTTCCACATCTGATGGACGAAAAGCGGTATTACAAATGCATTTTTCATCGCGTGTGAGTGCAACTAAACATTCGCGACACACCACATGATGACAAGTTTGGATTTCATATGAAAATTCTGTAGTCTGACATTTAACACAACAGACGGCCTGTGCTGCAGGCTCCAAGGGTAATTGTGAAAATCGAGTAATTTTCTGTAAAGCTTGTTGTATGACTTGATCTATGCCAGAGGTGGAAGTTGCTGTTGCAGATCTACTTGTGATATTGGCAGCATTGACTTCCCTGGGTAAAATAGAACACTTGGAGAATGATGCGCATGCTGTAGCAGAAGTCTGTGTAGCTGTAGAGGACAACACCAATGGAGTAGAGCAGGAAGATAAGGTTGTGGAAGATGTAACCGAGGTAATGTATTTCTTATTTAGTCGGGATTTACTGGCTGATGTTGCGATATATGGTGCAATTGCTGTCGAATCCATGAGTTTGGCACGTTTAGCCGGCAGTGCATAAGGATCATCTGTGGATGAAAATGTAGCTGTGGCTGTAGTTTTATAGGATTTCGACAGTGATGAGTAAACACCACTATTATGTTGTTGACAGAGACTAGCAATTTGCGAGGCATGTCTATTCTTGCTGCGTCTAACGCGTGAACTGCCCAGTGAACGCGGAACAGTTTTAAATTGTTCAGAATTTTCCATTAGGAACTTTTCAATGCGTGCTTTAAGAGCTAAGTTTAATATAGCCTTGCGATGTGGTGTAAATTCAAGGCCCGTAAAGGGATCCGAAGGCAAACGGCCCCATTTAGCTTCTTCTTCAGAGTGCCGGTCAATTGTAGATTGATCAACAACCTTTCCTGAAGGTAAAACGGTTGGAAAAATCTGAAAGCGATTAAGAAAAATTTTGAATTTGCTAGATAATTTTCATTTATATAATTTCTATAAAAGTCACTGAATTATTGATCCACCCTCGTAGATTAAAGAACGCTGCACCATTTTTTTAATCTAGAACCAAAATGTCGTAGTCGAAGTCGAAATATTTCAACCACGATAACGGAGGATATAATGTTCCAAAATTTGGTTTATACGGTACTAATCTGGTTTGTACAGTACCCTCCCTAACAAGCGAAAAGTTTGAGTTTTTGTTGAACTGAATTATTAAAAATTGAATTTCATAATGTGGACACTAACGCAATTTCAAATCAGAATTTTATAAAATTGCAGAAAAAAATTTTAAAGTCTGGATGAGGACCAACTTTTTTTCGACTAAATTTTGTTCATACAAAATATTATCTCGTCTAAAGGCTATGTAATTAACATTATTTTTGTTTTGTATTAATTGACTGGCGGCTCATAATCGCGTTGTTACTACTGTCGCCGACATACAAAATAACGAATACATGGTTTCTGACAACCACTGCCTCCAAAAGAAATTATTTATTAATTCAATTTACCGCATCATTTATAAAAATTATTAAAATGTTCAAAAACGTTACTGTCAAACATATCATTCCTGAAAATGTACCCAACAAGTTAAACTACGGATCCATTGAAACGCCCGATTATGGCAAAATGTTTGCAGCATATTATTTAGAGGGAAAACATCTATACATTTGCTGTTTTCAATTTGCCCTTGAGCAAACAATTGAAACGTTTGCCAATAATTTGCAGAAGCTTTGGCCAAAAACAAAAACTGTAATGGATGGTAAATTAACAAACGAATTATTTGTAAATCATATTGTAGAACAAAAAGAAAAACAAGAAGTTTATGTGGTCCTAAATGGTAGCGATTTTCAATTGAAAGTTTGGTCGGCCTTAATGAAGATACCTTTCGGTGAGCAGCGCACCTACGCTGAAGTTGCAGTAATGATCGGGAATCCTAAAGCTGCTAGAGCAGTGGGTAATGCCGTAGGTTGTAATAATATAGTAATCTTCGTACCTTGTCATCGTGTGCGGGCAAGCACAAAAGATATGAACAAGTACGGTTCAGGAAGCGATTTGAAAAAGAAAATTTTGTCAAATGAACAAATCAGGAAATAAAAATGTAATTCAAAATTAATGTAATTATAGGTATGATTTTAGTTATTGTATTTATCATGTTCATTAAATCGGTAGGTACTAATTACCCAGCTAATTGGTGGGTTAAGCAATTTTTAAACTCTAATGTTCACGAAGTTCTGGCATCAATTATACTTATAAATTTATTTTACAAAGTAAATTATCAAAATATGGCTGCACTAAAATGGACAGTGACTAAGGCTGAGTTTAAATCTGGCATTTGATGTGTGCTATGTGTCCAAAAAAGCGTAACCTCCTCTAGTTACTTATGAAAAACTGTTTGATTCAGACACGTATTTATCAAGTTAAACAGTTTCATACATAACTAAAGACACTTATAGAATCCAACATGATTGGAAACTCTTTAAATCAATAAATACATGTCTGAATGAAACACGTTTTTCATTGGTAATTAGTGGTTACGCTTTTTTGGGCACATGACACACAGATATAAACCCATCCTAAGACCATATTGGAAATATTAAGTGACTGCTTATAAGCGAAGGTAAACTGTACAGTTATTGAGGCAAATCTCTCTCCCTCTCAAGTCTCCACGGCCAAAAAACACACACACATGATATCGTCCATTTTATAAAGTTATAAAATGGACGATACCATGGCAGCACCTGCCGTAACCAATTTGGTACTGTTAGCATAAATTTTTTTCGGATGCATTTCACTTACCATCAGTTCCCATGTTATCGCATCTAGGAATTCTTCCGGTATTTTCAGAGATGAATTTTTATTCAATTCCGGTATAGATCTTGATGGGGATCTTTGACCAGCTTCCTCATCACGCTGACGTGAACTGCCATAATCATATGGATTTGTTATATCATTCCATATACTTTTCACCAATTCCCTATCAGCCTTATCCAAAGAACGCGCTGGGAGGCCCCATATCTGCACTTTACGTAAGACTGGTGGACACTTTTGTGTTGCTCGTATAGTCAGCTTAATACTGTTGGTGTTCGCAAGCATTTTGTTTGCCGTCTTGAAGAAAAACACTTTTTCACTCGATTGCTGTTCGGAACTCTTCGAGCTGTAGTCGCTCTGATAGCAGAATGTCAACGATTCGACATCTTTGGCTAAATCACGCACGTATGCAACGCGCTCCCAAATACCCTCGTATTTGCCGTGCACCTCAAAGGCTGTTGACCTTAAAGCACCTTGACTGTTCCACAGTTTAATCACCTTCAAGTCGATGGCCTTGGGAAACTCGAAGATAATTTCAATAGGTGGCTTACTCACCGAGAAGGCCATGAAACCACGCTTTAGCTGCTCAACATCGTCGGCTATCAAGTTGGAGGCCCCATAGCCGTCTTCGCACACAGCATCGCACTCGACCGTGGGTTTTAATTTGGGATTGAGGAAATTGATTAAACTCAT
Organism: Tachina lurida; assembly: GCA_944452675.1. Lineage (NCBI taxonomy): Eukaryota > Metazoa > Arthropoda > Insecta > Diptera > Tachinidae > Tachina > Tachina lurida. The sequence continues at coordinate 173,352,548 of OX101752.1, forward strand.
TAAAAAAAAGGGAAATGTAAGAAATAATTTTTATAAATGTCTGCAAATTAGATAATAAACACTTCTTTCTAGAGCTTTGGAAATATATTTTCCTTCCTGTTTCTATTGTTCTCTGCTAAAACTGATTAAAATTGTGTGATTTATGTGAAAAATGGCGTCACTTGCGATTGCTTTGTAATTAGTTGTAGGAAATTATATCTTTTTTCACTTTCGTTTGCTTTTTTTGTACTTTTTCTTCTTCAAAATAATCCGCAGCAGAAACAAAAAGGGTTGGAAAAAATAGTACTTAGGTACTTTTATTTAATAAAATTAGATGTGCAGGCTGCTACTCTTTATAAGACGCAGAAAATTGTTTTGAAGCAACGAAAACAATTTAGTCTCAAATATAATAATTGATTATTTTGGGATAAAATTTCAAATAAATGTATTTAAAGTTTTGCTCATCAGTAGTTATAATAATACCCAAACTTATATTAATACGTTTGTTAACACGAAACCATTTTCCGTCTCTGACAACATCATTGCTACTACGCTAAAATACAACTCTGCAAATGTGTCAGCTGTTTTCATATTTGCTCAGTTTACGCGGATTTCCGGCAGTTTAGTGAGTATTTCAATTGTACGTTTAATATTTATGCAAAATTCCGTGTCTATATAAAAAGATTTTGTGTGAAAAGTGTTTTAAAATATTAAATAAAGCTTAGTGCATGATATTCACATGGAATATAGTTAAGAGCTGTTGTTAAAATGGAAAAACTTTACATTAAAGTTTTGCTACAGTAAAGGCTAGTGTTGGTGAAAAATGTGGTAGAAAATAAATGATGAAAGTTAATGTAAAGGAAACCGGAACAAGTATCTATTAAACAGGATGACTCACAAATGAGGAAGTAGTTAATATATTAATATTACGATATTATTTGTGCTTGAATTACGAATGAAGTTTTGAATTTGAGAAAGAGTAAGTACAAATGCTGCAAAGTATGAATAGAAATTGTATTTATTAATAATTATTGCAATAATCGTATGTATAATCGTATGTATAGGTAATAAAAAATCAAACATAAAATGGCACATGTTAATAAAAATTAAATGCATATTCATACATATGTAAGTTAGCGTTATTATGATGAAGTAATAATCATAATAAAAAAGACAATAATAAGCAACTATATAAATGAATCAAAACCAAATTTTAAATAGAGAACAAATTATTTAGGTGAAATATAAAAATGGAAAGGAATTAGTGGCGTGCATCTTAGTTGATATGTATGTATGTATGTATGTATATGAAAAAAATTTAATATCAAATAAAGAGAAGTAAGGGCTGTATTATAAAAATAAATTGTAATAGGGCATTTACATTGTGTCGAAATCTAGTACTTACGAGATTTCGAGCTAAATCTAGTTGCTTTGTACTAGATTCCCCATACAAAACATAATCTACTTTTATCAGTTGATTTGTACGGAATCTACTTAAAATCTAATATCTTGCTTTTTTTCTTACTTCCCAGTACAATAGAGCGTCTCGCCCAACAGGCAAAAAAAAAAGGTTCTCCGTACACCAGCGAATATAAAGTATTGTTCCAAGGAGATTTCAAAAAAAATTTTTTTATTTTTTTTTGCCGAACGTAGGGGTCGCCTTTTTAGTTTTTTCGTTATATCTTCCATAAATGTTCGGTCCACAAGATGTTAATTTTATAAACTTCGAAAGTGACTCATACTTCGATATGATCAATTGGAATAAATTCGAATTGACAGAGCCGCAATGCTTGGAGTTTTAACTATACTCAAGAGCATCTGGAAGCATTGCAATGTTCGCAAAATGTAATCGAATTACCAGGTAAGCGCAAGAAAAATATCTTCATTTCATAGTTTTCTTTACTAAACCTAATTATTTTCACAGCTTATCCATCTCATTCTCAAAACACCGAGCGTTTTGTTCATGTAGTACAACGCATGGGCCACATTTTTTCTAAGCTCGAGAGCCGTCAAAAATATAGCCAACTTGAATCACGTCGAGATATGATCGACTAAAATTTCTATTATTTTACTTTGCTTTTTGTTTCTTATTCCTTGTATAATTTGAGGTATGATGTAAAGGTTATTTGAGGTCAAAGACTTTTGAATTAACAAAAAATTGGTCTGCCACAGACAAACTCATCGATATATTATACTTTAATATCTGTATGTAAATACTGAAGCTATGACAAATTTAAAAAGGTGACCCCTACGGTCTGCAACAATGAATTTATAAAAGCGTTTTTTAAATAGTTGTGCTGTAATTATCGAAATACTTTCTTAGCAAAAAAAAAAAAAATTTCTAACATTAGGGTGTCACATTAGGGTGGTAGGAAATGAGATTTGGGGGGTAAGTACTAGAACGGTACCCTTGAGGTTAATGGACACAAGAGCAAAAATATTGGCCACCCTGAGACAAAAAATTCGCTATATCAAACTTTAAGATAGCACTGTAAATATGGAAGATATAACGAAAAAACTAAAAAGGCGACCCCTACGTTCGGCAAAAATATATAAAATTTTTTTTTTTGAAATCTCCTTGGAACAATACTTTATATTCGCTGGTGTACGTAGAACTTTTTTTTGTGATACGGTCTACTATACAACATAGTTAGTATATAAACGGTGAATGAATTAGCTAGCCCTACAACATTTTTTATTGAATGTGTGTGAATGAGTTAAGTCGGCACTTTTTGGGTTACAGTTTAATAGTGCATTTACACCTGCACAAAATCTAGCAGATTTAAGATTAAAATCTTAAGGAAAATGTATACCGTTCACACAAACTTTTTTTAACATTTAACAAAATTTGTTTGTCCAAAACAAAACCCTTTAGCTGAAAAATTGCCAAAACTACAACCAAACAACTGCAATGCAGATAATTCAGACACCTTTTTAAGCAGACCGTAGCTAATTCACTAATTTTTTTAATAAATATGTTGTACAGGGTAGTAAAAAATAAATAAAAATAATATATTTGGAATATATTTCCTACAAATCTGGTATAATAGGGTATTTACATCAGCACAAAATCTAGTATATTTTGATTAAAATCTTTATGAAATTCTATACCGTTTACACCAACTTTTTTTTGACATTTATTTAGATTTTTTATTCAAAACAGAACCCATCAACTGATTTGTTTCCAAAACTACAACCAACCAACTGCATTATAGCCAATTCACACACTTTTTTAAGCAGACCTTAGCTAATTCATTCACCTGTTGTTGTACAGGGTAGCAAAGAATAAATAAAAAAGAATAATAAAAATATTAAAAATTAGATTTCATTTTGTATGGGAAATCTGGAAAAAAATAGCTTGATTTAGCTAGAAATCTTGAAAGTACTAGATGTCGAGATAATGTAAATGCCCTATAAACAAATTTAAGACAAAGTATTTTGTTTTTTTTTTATATAGTGTACATAGATTTCGATAAAGATTTCAAATCAAATATACTAGACTTCGAGACAATGTAAATGCAGTATAAAAGTCAATTGTATTGTAGTCAAAATTTGTATGGAAATTTGGTTTTAACATACACTTCAAACCCAAATTATTTTTTTTTAGAATACGGCAGTAAATGTTGGATTTACTGAAATTTGACGTTACACCGAAAAAATTTGCATGCAACTTATATACATAAATTACGAGAGCTGTACATATATTCAATTAAGTCTGCAATTGAAGTTCAGCCCAAAGCGAAAAATGTTATGCCCCATTAAATTGCTTTTTTTAATTTAAACTGATTTTGATTGTGTAATGAATTTTTTCATTGAATTTTTGTTTTTATTTAAACAAGCCTTACTTTTGGTGAAGTGTATAAAAATGTAAGATTATAACTAAAACTAAGAGAACAAGATCAAACCAAACACTCAAATATTTTATTTAATGAAATTCAATCATTCTCTTACAAGAAATGATATATAACAAATAAAGCCAAGATAGAGTTAATAGAGGCGGTCATAGAGGCAGCAGCATCACCTTCATTATCGGGTGGTTTTGTGGGTGCTACCGTGGTAGTAACTTCATGTGCCAACTAAAATTATATAAATATTTATTGGCATTTAAAAGAATACAACTTTCTTTCAATTACTTACTGATTCGTTTAGTTTAGCTTTCAATTGATTGCAGCGAGGGTTTTGGTTATTAACAGTCCTGACCAAACTACAAAGAGTTTCGGATAAACAACTTTCATCACAACCAGCAGATAGTTGTGGATCAGCAGAAGTCATTTTATATTTCCAATACTGCAAATCAATATTATTTTAAGCTCATACTTACTGATTTTTTTCTTCAAATAAACTAACTTACCTGTCTTAATAGAGCAGGATCTTCTGACATTCTTTCAACCAAAGCCTCAATACCAGCTGGACTTAAATCGAGAGTAAAGTCCGTGAATTGATACTCTTGGTACCATTGAGGTGTCTGATGCTCACCATAAGCATTAGCTTCAGTTAAATTGAAGATCCAAGTGTGATGATCAACAACTTGCTGAAGTTTCTCAGTTGCTTTAGATTCGGCTTTTGTTTCATTAGAATAACACAGAAAATACTTACATAAGTCTTCGGTTCCACTTCATAAGCTCTATAGTTGGGATTTTTATAGGAGTAAGAAGTCAAACTGCCACCGTTCCAGAAAATAGCCATAGCATGACCATTTTGCGAATAGTGCAAATTCATTTCATCTTTATGAGTGTGACCACCAAAAATGCCACTAATAATGTGACTATAACGCTCAATGATACGATTGTATTCACGGGCCCAGACCGTCCAGCAGTCAGCATCTCCGGAAGGTATATGGGCCAGAATATGCACATATTCGCCTGCTCTTTCAGCCTTCAATAAAGTCTCTTGCAGCCAATCTAGCTGAGCTTGGCTGGTGCCATTGCCATCGTAATAAATCCACCAGTTGTGAATATAACAATCCATGTTGTTCAAAGAAATCACACGGAATCCAGACTTGGGAGAGACAGTGTAATAGCCACCCTTTAAAATGGTTGCCTTGGCTTCGGAAGGTAGCCATCGTTGCCAATTTGTCCACAAATGTTCATATAACCAATTGACATTAAGTTCCGAGGGTACATCCTCATTGCCAAATCTAGTATAATACATATCGTTAACTTAATATTGAAAGGCCCTAACTCACTACTTTTTTGAAATCGAGGTTTTTGCGTATTTCGGTTAAAAAAAACCATCTAATGTATCGAAAAATTGGAAAAATCTCAGGTTCAAAAAAATTAAGCTAATGATATAAGAAATTATTGGAAACTTATAAACTGAAAATAAACTTGTTTATTTGAAAGTTCTTTTCATTTTCTTACACATTTGTTGGATGCGGTTCGTGATTACCAATACAGGGATAAACCGGTATATTAGGGAATTTCTCCGCTATCAAATCACTGATTTGAGTCAACATGGCTTTGTTTCCTTCCTTGGTGGTAGACCAAACATTATGCGGCACAATATCACCAGTTTGATAGATGTAATCAATTGTCTTATAACTTTCATTTATCTGTTCAAATGCATTTTTCACCATGTGCAAGGGTGAGTCGCAGCCACGATAATCACTCCAATAACCGGCTTCATATTCAACAGAAATTCCCTCAGCCGGCAGGCGACGACAGCACAAGGGCTCTTCACAGTCAGCTAAAGATCCCGGCTTATATTCGGGATCAAAGTGTATATCAGTTAGTTGAATAATTGTCAAATCATTGTCGGTTTTCTTAGGAATTTCTGATTTAGGCACCGTTAAAGGCCCTGACGAATTATCAACCTTAACACTCCAATCGAAATTTTCTTGTTGAATCTTGCATAATTTCATAGGCAAAGTGCCACATAATGAACGAGCATCGGCTGTAGAATTCATAATTATATAATGTAGAATAGGCCAATTCAAATCCACTAAACCACTGCATACTTCAGGGGTTTGAACATTGAAACGATTACACAACTCTAAAAGAACTTTCTTGCCATCAGCCTCAGCGTTAGGTCCATTTAATTCACCATCTTCCGCTCGAAAAATATCTGCTATAACTTTAATAGTGGCTCTGCAGGTGGTGCAAACGAAAAATTCGTCGACCGAGCTTAGTTCCGATATGCTTGTATTGAATATGTCCTTTTTACTGTGTGATTTTGCCAATTCGATGGAGATCTGTTTTAAATTGGCAGACTCCTTGCCAGTTCTTATAAATTGCAGATATTCTTGGGAGAATTTTCGGGCAATACCCTCTAAGATAAGAAAAATATCAATTTTATTATAAATTTATTTTAATACTTTTGCATAACCGTTACATTTAGCTTTTATCTAATATTTTATAAATTTTCTTATCTTAATCTTTTGGATTAGGTCATATAAGAACCCAGCTGGAAAAGTAGGCATTAATTACATAAATAATGGAAGATATAATGTATTATATTCCAAAGCAAGACAAGGCATTCATTCCCTTCATTAGAATTTGATCAAATACAATAATTACACATTGATTATCACGTGCATTAGCACATCTGCAGAAGAATGATATATAGTTTTTGTTTGTGACAAGTGTTATGAATTATAAAATTCATTCTTCGGATGTATTAAAATAATTCATTACTTTCCTACGACATGTTCTGTGTTAACAGTAATGAATTCTGGAATGAAAAGTTATACATGCTGTGCATTACATTCTCCTTTACTATTCATTACCTTTTCCCACTGGGAAGCTTTATAGTTTGCACGTTTTCTTAATACTCACGTACGCAAGCACAAATTATATTTGCTGCAATAAATTACATACATATAAGGGTTATACTTGATTACAATTGTAAATAAAATTTCGATTAGATAGAGCGTTATTCTGGCACTCACGTGTTTTGCTTGCGATTTTCTAAGATAATTTACACTAGGTTCACACACGACAATTTTAGTTGAGCAAACCTTCAGTTTATGCAAGGGAGAGAGAGAGAGAGGGGAACCACATGAATAGAAAAAACTAGATTGCACATTGCGCAATCTTGTTTTATTGCTTGATTCTTTCTACTTGTGACGTATACATGGAACATGTGTTGTAAAAAAAGTCAACGTTTAGACACGAAAGTATTTGGAAGGTCCTAATTTACACTAAGCAAGTCTTATTGCTAAGCTGATTAGTTTGTAGGAGAGAGACGAGGGGAACATAAAAGTTTCTCTTCCCCAATAAGACTTGCTGAGTGTAAATTGTGGCAAGGGAAACATTTACCTTAGGAGCAATTTACGGGTGGTGAAGAGAGAATCATTTTTGTGTTCGGTACTCGGCGACTTGTTTTGTTTTCATATTCTTTGCTACATATACATATACAAATATGCTTGCTATTATTCAATAATATTGGAATGTCGCCGGCAACATTTTCGTCTGTGTGAACGCGAATTAAATAACAAAAGAGAATTCCAGATGTTTTCCTTTGTGTGTGGAATATGCTCTCTCTGTCTCTCTCTCACACTTTCTAAAGCAAACACTCATTTTTGTTCTATGAAGACGTAGATGCGCAGTAGAACATTTTTTTAAACTGCTAATTCGCAATCTAGTTTTTTTTATTCATGGGGGAACCATCATATTTTCCTCTCTCGCCCATTAACTAAAAAAGTGCTCAACGAGAATTGCCATGTGTAATCACAGTCTCAAATATGTACATCAGTAGTGCGATTCACTAAGTTTTTTTAACGATAATTGCATCGTTAAAACAATTGTAACGAAAATTTATCGAATTTGCTATTCAGTAACATTTTTAACGATATTCGCTGTAGGTTAATGTCAGCTGTGTCGTTATTTTGGCGACAATAATTTATGTGCTGTTAATTTTATCGACAAAAATCAATATAAAGAATCAGCGGTGCTATCGTTAAAAAGAAGTTACAGAATCACACAATCGTTTTTGCAAGCGACAAAATGTATAGACAAAGATTACGATTGTCGCATCGTTAAAAGTTACCGAATCGCACTACCTGCACCTGTTTGGTGAAATCGTCAGAGAAAGTAGACAAAACACAAAAGCATTTTATTTAATTGCTACTCTTTAATGAGATGATTGAAGTTGAAAGAACACAGCAATGTCAACTTTTTTTTATTGTAGCGTGCGACACCAAGCAAATATGATTGTTTTTTCAAAGAAAACTAAACTTTTTGTGTAGGCCGTCAATAGCTCTACGTTAGGTAACATTTTAAGAAAAATCGAGTCAAGTTGTCCAGAAATACCAGGTTACTTGCTTGCTGTCGCACGCGACAAAAAAGTGGATTTTCTTGAGGAAATTCCCATATCTATTTAGTTAAATTTGTTGATTGTTTCATTGTTTCTTTATAGTTTTGTTTAGCTTAAATAGACCAGTTTCACACACGCGAAGTTTACTTAGCAAAGCCTTGAGTTTGTTGGAGAGAAGTGAAAAGGAGTTTGAGTTAGTACCAGTGATGGTAATTGGAAATTTTGAATTCGTGCTGAATCTCTTTCTAAATACAGAGTGCCAAATTTGGCTGTCAAATGATGAAATGTCAAGAATTGAGTTGTCATCCTTTGACATTTATTTAGCAAAAAGTTGGGAAATTTTAACCATGGAATGCTACACTCTTGAACAAAGAATTAAGATTGTAAAATTTGTGAATTTTAATTTTAAAGATCGGATTTACGTTAACAAACCAGAAACAACTGACGCTCTGAAAGATGAAATTCGGCGCTGCATTGACTAGATAAATGAAGCTCTGTTGCAAAGCGTGGTTCGAAATTTTGTGAAAAGAGCGTACGTCTGCCAATGTGCTAGAGGTGGACATTTGCCCGACATCATATTCCATTATTAATTATCACACTTCTATTTTACAATGATATCAACAAAAGTGAATGAGTCAAAAAGTCTCCACTTAAAGTGGTTATTATGAAGGATAGTGAAACCTAGCCTTTAAACAGATTGCTATTGGTATGAAATGCGTTAATTGTTTCTAAACCACACCAAACTTGTTTTAAGGGTTAATATTTAAGTTCTAGTAATATTTTCTACTTATACTGAATTAACTAACAGGAGCAATTTAGTGTATAATAATATTCAGTGAGATTCGAAGGACCATAAACAAGTTGTAAGCAGCAATTGCCTTGTTATCACTGTTTGTGAGATATTTTTTCATGTCTGTTATTTAATCAGAGTGATTTACATTACATCACTGTGCTTGAATTTGAATGAAGTAACCATTGTTTGCAATAAAATTCATTTTAACATGTATGTATATATGCGAAATAGAAAATATCACAGAAAAAGGTCAGTTTTCTGACTTATTGACATGAAATAAATCTTTTATAGCTGCCAGATTTGACAGATTATGAATATTACTAGTTTTCCCGTAAAACTTTATCCGACGAGGACATACTTGCAAGACACCGCACACAAATATACACAAATACAAAATTAAAAGGACTTATTGTACATATGCACTGATTGACGGGGTTATTCCATCGTCTCCATTGTCTGACCATTACTTTTCCATTGCTCTCGAATTGTTGTTCAGCTTCCTTCATTTATTTTTTTTCCTTTCATTTTGTTACATATTTCTTAGTATTCCCTTCAACTTGCCTGAGATCCCCGAAATGACATCATTATCTCCTGTGAATACAAGAGGCACCCCCGGTAAATTAAGCCCGGTCACAGTAACAGCTAGTAAGACTAAAACCAGAAAGTTTTTAATCATTTCGCCCTCTTAACGCGATCGATTCAAATAACAAACTAAATATTTCGATATTTTGCCAACCCAATAAATTGTATTATGCTTGGAAGAATGTATTCACTAATTGAATTCGTTAACACAATAGATTAAACAGTAAAGAGAGATTAACAAATAATATTTATAAAAACTGTTTATCTGCAGATATAATAAATGGAAATATTTGCTTATCTTGTTATTGCTTATTTTTGGTTGTAAAAATAATTAATTATTGTATTCCAAAGATTGTTCGAGTGGTTTTTATTGAAAAATCTAATTTTGGGAGTATTTGTTATGTTTTATGAAATTTTAATTATATGTACATAGGTATATTTACATATGTACCCTGCAGGAAATGGAACTGACACAAGACTAGCCACGTGACCCATCCCCAAGTGATAGGGACCAGTCCGAGTTCTAACACTTCCTATGAAGTGGACCAGTCACTTTTCCATGGGGATGGCCTAGGATGGGGTTAATTGATACTTTGTATGAACCTTGTGACTCATCACTGAACTATCTTATAGGGACCTATATTCCGTGTAGAATATAAATTATATATAAATGTCACTCCGACATTTATGTAACTGTAACAACGCAAACTTGAACTTTTTATTATTATTTTTATTTTTCAGTAAAAAAAAACTATCAACCTACGGCATGGCAGGCTTGCACACTACTTACCCGATCATAGGGGCACCCGATCATACGTACCAGTTAAGCTTAGGTTAATATCTAAGCATAGTTACGAGACTTGTTGCATAGTGACTTGGCAGTCTATTTATATTGATTCATTGTTTAACCTTCACAGTGAACAGATGTCCCAGCGAAGTCTTTCTTATATACATATATACTCAACCAAAAAAAAAAATATATTCGTAATACATAATTCATGCCCCAGCGGAGTGTTTCTTATATAGACATACTCAACCAAAAAAAATATTCGTAGTACATATAATATATAATATTCGTAATAGTATCCTATTGAACTATGGATGAAGTTATGGAAGTGAACGAACAAAAGTGTGTTCAGGTAACATTTACCATATGAAGAGAGATAGAGCGAGAGCGAGAGAGAGAGAGAGTTTTTCCTCAACATTCACAAGTGAAAAAATACCTTGGTATACACTTTGATCGATGGCTTACAATTCAAGTTTGTGCTTGTATAGATTTATAATCCTTGACATAAACTTTGAGCTTAAACAGAGCTGTATTAGTGTCCTAACAGAGCTCTGTTAAGATATAAATTATTTCGAAAAGACTTTTGCAATAAATGAGGCAACCGAGACGGAAAAAGTAATGCAAATTTATTGACAAGGTGCTCCTTCTCATCTTTTATTATTGCCCATGAAACTATTTCTCAATTTAAACTAGATATTCGACCCTGTTCTATAAACCGATCGATTTGATACCGCACGATTTTAGAAAACTAACTCCGACAATAGAAATATTTTATTAGATTTTTTTGAAATTTTTTTATTATATAGATTCCCAAATATCATATTGGAAAGAAAATTATTTTGTGTATGAATTTAAACACGTCTGCAGGAGCATTATTAATTTTTTGAAAACGAGAAATTTACTCGGATTCAATTTACAGAACAGGGTCGATTGCCAAGTTTTTAACTTGGCAGTTTCTGAGTCAATGTGGCGGATAATATTGGTCATTGATTTATGTTCAAGTGCTCCTCTAAAAACGTGCATATTCAGAATTTCTTGAAGTTCGAGTTTTCAGGAGTTCTTCAAAAAAAACTTTAAATTTGCCCTACCTACATGTATTAACATTTTCTCATGTTAGAAACTGTGAAAACTGTGTATCTATACATATAGCTTTTTCCTATTTATTTTTAAATCCCGCTTTTTTAAGGCTATATTCTTCAAAATTCCGCTTTTTGCCACATTTGGTCATGTTAGCTATGGGGCACTGCTTCAGTTTCCACTGTAGAGAAAATCCAACGAAAAAAATATATATGTATTTATACTATTTGATAGGTCCTGGATTCAGCCGTTTACTACAATTCCCAATTCAAAAAAAAAGTTGAATATGTAACCATTTACAGGATATGTCTTCTTTTCACCATACACTACTCCCTACTTTTGTTAACACTCCCATTTTCTCAAGTCATAGGATGAGTACGCTTGGTTCAATTGTCACCGAATTTTCTGCAGGGTATGTACATATGTATCTACATATGCATATATCAGTGGTGGCACAAACAATATTAAAAAACTGGTGAAAAGCAGTTAAAAAATTATGATTTTTTCCCAAAGTTTCTATAAATTTCACATTTTATTTGTTATAATTTGAGGTAAAATGTTAAGTTAAATTTATTTGCTAAATTGATGTGAATTTCTGTCAATTAATACAAGAGATATAAAAAATAGTTTTTCCCAAGACCAAGAAATATTTACTTTAAGCGGAGGGCGGCGTTGGGTGAAGTAGTTAGCACGTTGACTACTAAAACGAAGGTCGTCATTAAATAACAACATCACCCATTTTTCTGATGTTTATATACACGAGCCACTGAACTACACCGGCTTCAGCGGTTGCTAATCCTAATATAACATCAGAGCGCCCTCTTTCGTCGGTATTGTGTAGCAGAAATATCAGCGAAGTAAAATAACCAATAAAAAATGGCTACTAAGTACAGCTTGAAAATTTAATACGCCTCATTGACACCATAGGGCGCTACAACACTGCATTATTAAGATCGTGCAAAAAGCAGATTCAGCACCTCTCTACTCCATCACTATCCCTTCCCTATCACTCTTTCTCTCTCACTATCTTCTCTTCAACTCACAGGTGGCACAAAGGGATCATTGTATTGGACCCAAGTGAGCTGGACTCTAAATTTCATCCTTCCTTACCAGCAGCCTGCTAACCTACCAAACCTACTTTAAGCGCCATTATTACAAATTGGCGTTAAAGTTGTTGATAGTACTGTGACCCTTAAATTTTTCCAATTATCATAACTTTTCGATAAAATAAGTTTAATTATTATGATATTGTAGTAATACCGAATACTTTTGGTTGTGAAAAATGTGTGTTGGCAACTCATGAATCAAGAAAACAAGATTGCGCATTGCGCATATCCGTTATTTTATTTTCTGCTTGTGACGCAGCCATAGAACTTTGTTGTAAACAAAGTAAATACATTTGTTTGTGAAATGTGCTCTCTCTCTCTCTCTCACACACATCTTACAACAAACACACGTGTGTATTCTATATTGATGGCAACTCGCCGTTGTTTATTTATTCAATTGCAAATCAGAGAAGCAAGTCGAGGCAAAATTATCGGCGGCGGTGGCGGCGAAGTATTTTTGTTACAAGCGGCGGCGTGCCGAGAGAGTTTTCGGCTGCTCAAATAAGCATATGAACATTAAAACAGAGAATTAAACATTTTTTAGAAATTTGTTCTCCGAAACTGTACGATTTTTTCTTTTTGAGCAGATAAAATATCTGCTGGTTTTGATGCAATCAGTGGAGGCGGGATGAATAAAAATATAATAGGTGGCGGTGCGCCGTTTATTTCCGTATCTTCTGTAGCAAATCTGACAGCTTCATACGCTTAAAGGTCCTTATGTGGCGTTTTCTTTACTAGACAGAATTTTTTGGTAATATATAATAAATACAAGGTTAAATAAATTTAATTTTCATTGCCTTAAAACTCAAAAGATACATACATATATAGCAAATGTATATACATTTAAAATAAATAAAAATTAATTTTTGGTAGAATACTATATAAAAAATATAAAATTTAATGGAAATTGCAGTTATTATCAAGAGTAAATACTTTCATGCAAATTGACAGCGATTATTATTTTTCACAAGTTTTTTAAAACTTGTTGCATATACAGTACATTCAAATTAATTTAATTATTAGTTTATTTTTATTATTTGTTTCAACTACTAACGTATTTTTTTTTTAATTAATGATGATTTTATTTGTTAGTGAGCAGCGCAGTTGTTCTCATGTTTCTTCCTTAAAGTGCACAAATTAATGTTGCAATATCCAAATCATGTTCTTCGGCTTTACGTATCATTAAGGAGGCTTGATTTTGAAACCGTCCCGTCGATATTAATCGTACAGTCATGACGCCACAAAATATTGCTTGTTCCGGTCCTAAGAAAGATTGTTTTGTATTAGTTTTTTTTATGTTATTCTTTGGATAAATGAAGCTTTAAATTTCAAGAGTCACCTGGTTCATTAGAGAAACCACATATGTCACTCGATTTTTCCATTGCTGTTGAGTCCAAGCCCGATGATCCTCCAATTTCTAAATGGTCACTAAATAAGCCGCACTACAATTGAGCAGAAATAAGAAATATATTTCACTAACTGATAATTTTATAATTATCAAACAAAATATAATTTGATATGCATAATCTTATTGAAAATAAGACTAAAAAAATAAGCACTAAGAAGTTAAAAATAATTTAGATCCAGTTTTATCATAATTTATCATTTATTATGATTTATGATTTTAAATAAAAAAAAACAAGTAAGAGTGCTATATTCGGCTGTGCCGAATCTTATATACCCTTTACCAACGTACGTACATATATATAGTATACAGACACGTACATACATACATATTTGTTTTGTGAAAAAATTTAAAATTTTTTAAAGTTTCCATCTTTGGAGCTATAATTTTCATTTTTAAAATTTCATACACCAAACTTTTCTTTCAGAAGCATAAAATATATTCAATTTATAAAGAAAAAGAAAAAAATTTTTAGACCTATTTAATTTTACATAACACAAAAAGTGTAAGTTTTCCAACCCTGGAGTCATAATTTTGGATTTTTCTGATTATTGATACCAATCTAGTTCTTTAAAAAATGCATAAAATATGTTAAGTGAAAAAAGCAAGAACGAAATAAGTAAAAACTTAGTTTCATTTAATTCCTTTAATATTAAAAAAAATCAGTTAATTGCGACTTTGAATCGCGCAGGAAAGGAAGGTTTTTTGCTTTTTTGAAGTTTTTTTCAGTTAAAACGATTTTTTCAGTTTTGTCGCTTTTTTCTCGTTTTGGCGATTTTGTCTGTTTTTGGAGGTTTTTTTCATTTTGGCGATTTTTTTCTGTTGTTGGGCTTTTCTTCATTTTGGAGATTTTTCTCATTTTGACGATTTTTTCTGTTTTTTGGGTTTTTTCGCGATTTTTTTGGCGATTTTTTTGTTTTTTTTTTCGTTTTGGTGATTTTTTTCATTTTGGCGATTTTTTTTCATTTTGGCAATTTTTTTCTTTTTTTTATGTTTTTTTTTCGTTTTGGTGATTTTTTTCATTTTGGCGATTTTTTTTCATTTTGGCGATTTTTTTTCATTTTGGCGATTTTTTTCTGTTTTTAATTTTTTTTTTCGTTTTGGCGATTTTTTTTCTTTTTTTGGCGATTTTTTTTCATTTTGGCGATTTTTTTCTGTTTTTTAGGTTTTTTTTTCGTTTTGGCGATATTTTTCATTTTGGCGATTTTTTTCATTTTAGCAATTTTTTCGTTTTTTTGCGATTTATTTTAGTCTTAGAAATTTTCTTTTAATTTAGTGCTTTTTTTCATTTTGGCGATTTTTTTCTGTTTTTTGGGGTTTTTTTCGTTTTGGTGATTTTTTTTCATTTTGGCGATTTTTTTTATCATTTTGGCGATTTTTTTCTGTTTTTTAGGTTTTTTTTTCGTTTTGGTGATTTTTTTCATTTTGGCGATTTTTTTTTCATTTTGGCGATTTTCTTTCATTTTGGCGATTTTTGTTTTCATTTTAGCAATTTTTCCGTTTTTTTGCGATTTATTTTAGTCTTAGAAATTTTTTTTTAATTTGGTGCTTTTTTTCGTTTTGGCGATTTTTTTTTCATTTTGACGATTTTTTTCTGTTTTTTAGGGTTTTTTATCGTTTTGGTGATTTTTTCATTTTGGCGATTTTTTTTCATTTTGGCGATTTTTTTCTGTTTTTTAGGTTTTTTTTCGTTTTGGCGATTTTTTTTCATTATAGCAATTTTTCCGTTTTTTGCGATTTATTTTAGTTTTAAAATTTTTTTTTAATTTGGTGCTTTTTTTCGTTTTGGCGATTTTTTTCATTTTGGCGATTTTTTTTTCATTTTAACGATTTTTTCTGTTTTTTAGGGTTTTTTTCGTTTTGGTGATTTTTTTCATTATGGCGATTTTCATTTTGGCGATTTTCTTTCATTTTGGCGATTTTTGTTTTCATTTTAGCAATTTTTCCGTTTGTTTTTGCGATTTATTTTAGTCTTAGAATTTTTTTTTAATTTGGTGCTTTTTTTCGTTTTGGCGATTTTTTCTTGTTTTTGGCGATTTTTTTCGGTTTGGCGATTTTATAATTTTTTATTTTTTCAGTTTTACCGTTTTTGAAAATTTCAAGAGTTTTGCTCTTACGGTTTCCAAGATACAGCAAATAGTCAAAATTACATAGTCAAAATTGCATTAACTGATGGAACACCCTTTAATTTAAATTTTTTTAAATTTTTGTGTTAATTTTTGTAGTCTGTATAAAAATACACTAGCCTTACAAATTTCAAGTGTATATACATACAATTGTATGTATATTACATGGAATTTTAAAATTTTTCGTTGCTCGTTTTGGAACACCCTTTAATTTCCAATTCTCATGTATTTGTTGTTGTAGCGGCCAAAGGTCTACATACTGTGTCCAAATTTCAGGTCTGTAGCTCTTACGGTTCTCGAGAAAATACTAATATAGTTTTAGACATCGTTAATTTTACATAACACAAAAAGTTAAAGTTTTCCAACCCTGGAAACGTCTTTTTAATTTTTTTGTATTTTTTTAATTTAAAATTCCAATTTTAGTTGTACTGAAGTGTAAAATATGTACATTTATTAAAAAAAAATAAAAATTTGTTTTCGGGAGTTACTTTTATATGGCAAAATGAAGTTTAAGTTTTCCAGCTCTGCAATCGTCTGCCCGATTTTGCTGAATTTCAATACCAATCTATTTTGGAAAATTTCTGACACACCAGTCCAAGAACGAAGTCTCTAGCTCTTCTGGGAGCTTCGGAAAACCGATTTCACGTACAGACAGACGGACAGACGGACAGACGGACAGACGGACAGACGGACAGACGGACAGACGGACATCGCTTATTCGTCTTCCCTATGCATAAGGATCCAGAATATATATATTATATGGATCGCTTATTGATATTATAGAAATTACAAACGGAATGACAAACCTATATATACCCTTTTACCATTTTTTTGGTAAAGGGTATAAAAAATTCCCATCAATAGCACTTTAAAACACTATACTTACATCATAATTGGGTTTATCCTGACGTACCGATTTGCCACCAACCTTTAAGTTTACCACCGACACAACAGACGGAAATAGAGCAGTTATAGAACAATTGCGATTGTGACCATAGTTTGCCAAATAGTATAAAGCATCCGTATCTTGAGCCAAAATATTGCAAGCTGAAACAAACACAAATTAAATTTGATTTAATATTTATGTATGAGACCACACATATTTTTAAAGCAAAACAACTTTAAAATGTTCACTTCAATGTCTACTCACGTTGGCTAATTTTGTGAAAACGCACATTGGCTATGAAACTACCTTTGACCGGTATACGATATTGCAAAAGAGCAGCATTTTGGCTAGACCGGAAGAACTTTTTGTTTGTTAAATGTGGCCTAAGAAAAAAATAAAACCATTGCATTGCATCATGCATTTTATTAAACTTTGTTTTGTAAAAAGAAACCACTTACCGTTGTTTGTAATTATTACAAAACTCCTGCACTCTTTCGTCCAATGCACGATGATGATCCTTTAAGCTGGGAAAATATTCGCCATTCAATTCCCAACCATCCACAAACTTAAAATAAACAAAAAAAATAAAATAAAATAGTAAATTTTGTTTCATGTTTTAATAAAAAAAAAACTGTACGAGTCAGATATATTATTTTCATTTTACCTACCGCCATTAAACCACCACTATCGCAATTAACATCATAGCGTTTCATAGTTATTTCCACAATTGTATCGGGCTGACCAACAATGTAAAGACCACAAACTTGTAGGGACTCTTCTAATTGCAAAAGTGCTGCTGATGTTTCACTGTCGTCATTGGTAAATAGGGAAGGACGAGCTGGCTGTTTCTTAAAGACATAATCGCCGGCTTCAGAGGCAACATGCATGCAATCTTTTGTTAACAACAAAGCAAAAAGAGAGATAATAAATATAGACTTTTTAATGTTTGTTTCAAAGAAATTATAGATAAAATACATAAATATATGTGACCTTTTCCAAGAAAAGGGACCCAGTGTGTGAAAATGAAGTTTTGAGAAAAACTCATTTCATCTTATTCTACACCCTTTTAGTTGCCAGAATCCACTCTTAAGTCCAAACCTGTTTTTTTGACACACTAGGTCCCTTTTCTCGGAGAAGGTCACATATATGTATTTAGTTTTTTTTGCGAATAAAATTTTAAACATTATACCAGGCAGCAGTAATTTTTGTTGTTGTTCTAGATACATACATATATATGTATGCACAGTGTTATTATTTCCTTCAAATTATTCATTAAGGGCCAATTTTAGTGTTCGAGATTAAACTTAATTTCTTTCTCTAATTATCTAATCAGAAAATTAACTTAATCTCACATTAATTGAGTTCGATATTTTTGAGTGCTAGTTTAAACTTCTTTCTGTATATAGTATTACCATACTGAGGAACACAATAGTGGCAAAATTGTTTGTAATTATAGCTATGCTATTTATGTCACGACACAGGAGCTAGGACGTGATTTTCGTAACAAAAATAATCGACACTATTACAGTTATAAATTAATTTTTGTTTTCATTTCTTTATACTTAAAACCAGAGTACGAAAATAAACGAAACAAATTGTTTCATTTTGTTTTGTTTCGTTCTTTGAAGTGTGTGAAACAAAAACAAATCAACACCAAAGAGAAGGATTGCTCAATTTGTTTTTGTGTTGTTTTTGCGCTTGAGCATAAGCCAGAGAATACAGCCGATTGACTGTAAGCTGGCTAACAGCCACCGTCGACCACAAACAATACATAAATTTAATCGTACGCAGGGTAACCGATTACATTTTTCAAAAAGTGGCACCAAATAGGGGATTTATAAAAAAAAGGAGCAACCTTAAAAAAAACGAGACAACTACACTATACTTCTTAATTAGGAAATTTATTATTCGACATATAAAGTTCCACTAAATTTTTTCTTAATATCGATGGGGTGGGGAGGAGGCGGGTAAAGCAAAGTGGCCGCCCCAAAAATTTATTATCAAGTAACATTGTCGTTTCTGGACCAATTTTCAAAATTTTAATGGAATATTAAAAAAGTTCACTATGTTTTTTTTTTGAAAAAGGGGGGGGGGAGTGGAAAGTACACGCCTCAAAAATTAATTATCAAATATTTTTGTCCTTTGTGGATCAATTTTCAAAATTCATTTTGCATACTGATAAGATCCACTAATTTTTTATTTTATTTTTTAATTTTAATGGGGGGCGTGCAAGTTGCCCGCCCCAAATAATTGATTATCAAATAACATCGTCAACTGTCGACCAATTTTTAAAATGCTTTTTGAATATGGAAGAAGTCCAATAATTTTTTTTATGTTGGGAGGGAAAAAGAGGGCTGAATGTGCCCGCCGTTTTATAATGGATTATAAAATTGCTTTGTCGCTTGTGGACCAATTTTCATAATTCTTTTTGCATATGCAAAAGGTCCAGTTTTTTTAAATTGTGGGGGGTGGGGAAAATAATGTCCTCAAAAATTTATAGCAAGACAGGCGCGGCGTGAATTTTTGATTTTTCCGTAGGGCAATTTCATTTCGGCCTAATTCCTTCCCCCTACTTTCTATCGGCAACAAAGACGTGGTATAAGTCGAGTCAACATTGCAACTAAACAACACAAAATATCTATATGAATAATATTATTCTGTTATAGCCGACGAAGCAAAATCCATAAGCGCAGTATTCACGGTCAAAATGCATGACACAAGCATCGTGTATGTGTGCATGAATAGTCTAGCATACACGTGCATGCAGTGCACGAAAAATTTGTATCATTTTGATTTTGCCTCAAGCATTGTCGGTGTGACGCATACACAAAAAATTTCACTAATATTATTATAATGCAGGTCATGCATTTTGACCGTGAATAATACGCTTTAGGTTGCTTCAACGGCTGTCTCGTATGTACTTATGGAGTTAATTCTTAATTGTAGATAATTAAGTGAAAAAAAAATAAACAACCAACAATTTCATCACAGTTAATTTATAATAATTAAGTAACCTATTTTATGGCCAATGTCGCTCAAGACGTATCATTAAGGATTTGCAAGTAACTTACTCGTACAATATTATTTAGTAGTTTCATAAAGTCTTATTTTCTGCTTATCATGCCTAATAATTATGACATCAAAATGCTTATTATAGACATTCATGTTATTAATTCAAGTTACTCGTAATATATAAATTGTGTAGGTATGTATGTACATTAATCATTTCATACAAAAATAAATTAGCACAAGGGTCAAGTTAATGAATGTATAAAGTTCAATATGTTTGTGTAATAAATAATAATTTTCACAAAATTTCACAACATGCTCTTAAAAATATGTTTGGTGCAAAAAATATTCATTGAAATGTCGATTTTTAGATTTATGTGTTACATGCAAAACTTGCGGATAGTTATGCCGGAATAGCATTTAGACGAATACGTTTAATTAGCTAAATAAATGCCTTTAAAAAAAGTTACATAATTTGCCGAAGATAGATACAAATCAGTTTGGCGGAAACGGAAACGGACACAGGCATGCGTGATTTTTATATAGAAAAAGAATATTGAAAATTGAGGATTTTAACGCATAAGAGGCGAATTAATTTTTTGAGGTTGCCACGCTTAAGCGTTCCATTCATTATAGAAATTATTATTGTCGTTTTGACCTATACTATGCAATAAATGGCACAATATTTTCAAAGAAAATATTTCCCAATTTTTCAGACAGTGAAAAAGTAAACAACATTGAACATTGTTGCCACTACATTACACAATTGTCTTGATTGTACAATAAAAATCAAAAGTCTTTCGATATTTGCCAATATAGTATATTGTGCCACCTTCGAATATGACATATACATACATTGGCAATATTATTGTACAATACGAAAAATTGCACAATTGTATTGCAAGCGGGTTTGATAACAACATAATAATAATATTGCACAGAAATCATTGACAGAAGCAAACAATTAAAACAGATAATTATTTTATATTTTTGTACATTTGCACTATTTTTTTTTTGTCAACATAAGTAAGTTTTCTATAGAAGTGCTGGCAAGTTTGTGTACTTTTGCTATGCCGACAGTGAGTTAAAAACATTTAATTTTGCTTTCAAGAGCTGATTAGTTAAACATGATATTTGTATGAAATTTTTAAACGATATGAGGATTAATTCGGCATTTTTATATATAGGTTTGTCATTCCGTGTGAAATTTCCATAATATTCATATGCGACCCATAAAATATATATATTCTGGGTCCTTATGAATAGGGAAGACGAATAAGCGCTGTCCGTCCGTCCGTCCGTCTGGTGTACGTGAAATTGGATTTCCGAAGCTCCCAGAAAAGCTAGAAACTTCGGTCTTGGACTGCTGTATCAGAAATGGTCCAAAATAGATTGGTATTGAAAATCAGCGAAATCGAACGGACGGTTTCAGAGCTGGAAAAATTAAACTTGATTTTGCCATATAAAAGTAACTAGATAACACAAATTTTTTGATTTTTTGTTAAATAAACTTATTTTATATTTCAGTACGAATAAAATTTGTATTAAAAATATAAAAAAGGAATCAAAAAGACATTTCCAGGGTTGGGAACTTTAACTTTTTTGTCATATAAAAATAACCTACTAAAATTTTTCATTTTTATCTATAAATTTAAAATATCATTCGTAAAAAAAAGATTGTTGTAAGAAATTAGAAAAATTTAAAATTATGATTCCAGGGTTGGGTAACTTACACTTTTTCTGATATAAACAATTAACTAGGTGTAATAATTTTTTTTATTTTTCAATTTATATACATATATATTTTATGTTTTGGAAAGAAAATTTGGGTATAGAAAATAGAAAAATAATAACCACAGCTCCACAGCTGGAAAATTTAAACTATTTTTTGCTATTAAAGTAACTAAATTAAACTAGTATTTTCTTTATTTCTTTTATTCTTTGTTCACTTAACATATATTACACATTTTTTAAAGAACAAGATTAGTATAAAGAACCAAAAATATTTAAAAGGGTAATTCCAGGGTTGGGAAAAGTACAATTTTTTTATATATAAAACTAATTAAATAAAGCTAGTCATATCTTTGGTAATTAAATATATTCTATATTTTAGAAAGAAATAAATTAGTACTCGTATTAAAACCAGAAAAATTTAAATTGGTTGGAAATTAAAAAAAAAAATTTGGGTAAAAAATAATCAAAAATAATTTTATTTTTTCAGTTAAACATATTTCATGTTTTAGGAAGATCTTGACTCAAGTAAATTCTTTTGACGAAAAAACCCGAGAGACCACTTACTAAAATTAAAAACTTTTTAAAAAAAAAATTAAACCGACTTCAAAAATAAGCACTAAAGGCAACAAATAATATAGATCTAGTTAAATAAAAGATTTTTATATATGTTACATACAGTGCCGTTTGAAGATGGTGCCAGCAACATTGGTAACTAAGCACATACATATGTACATAAAAATTACTTGCAGTTTTTTTACCGGGCATGTTCCTATGTGCTTAGTACCAGTATTACTGGCACCAACTTCAAACGGCACTGTAGGTAACATATATAAAAATCTTTTATTTAACTAGATCTATATTATTTGTTGCTTTTTAGTGCTTATTTTTGAAGTCGGTTTAATTTTTTTTTTAAAAAGTTTTATTTTTACCTTTTTAGTGAATACTTTTAAACTCTGGTCAATTCAAAAAAAATTTATTTGTAAGTATCTTTCTTTATTTGGAAATATGGTCCAGTTTCGTAAAAATCGATGAAGTAAAAGCACGTGAAATTAAGTGTTAAATTTTATGGGGCGTGGCTACGCCCCTTTTTTTAAAACAAGATTGTGTATTTTTAAGAGTTCAAGGTGTGTGCTAAGTTTCGTAAAAATCGGTTAAGTAGAACCACGTGTAATGTTATAATACATTTTAATGGGCGTAGCCCCACCCATTTTTTTAACTTAAAAATTTTGTAATTACAAAAACCAAAGATGTTTGCTAGGTTTCCCAGCAATCAAATGAGTAGAAGATTACAAAATCAAATTTAAAAAATTGTAGGCGTGACCCCGCCCACTTTTTTTAACGCAATTTTTTGGCTTTATTAAAGCTTAGGGTGTGTGCCAAGTTTCGTCAATATTGGTTAAATACAAGCACATGAAATATTATACTAAAGTTTAATAGGCGTGCCCCGCCCACTTTTTTAACGCAGTTTTTTGCGTTGATTAAAGTTTAGGGTGTGTGCCAAGTTTCGTAAAAATCGGTGAAATAGAACCCTGTGAAATATAATATAAAATTTTAATGGGCGTAACCCCGCCCATTTTTTTAAACGAAAATTTTGTCTATTTTAGAGTTCAAGGTGTGTGCTAAGTTTTGTAAAAATCAGTTAAGTAGAACCACGTGTAATGTTATAATACATTTGAATGGGCGTAGCCCCGCCCATTTTTTCAACTCAAGAATTTTCTAATTACAAGGACCAAATATGTTTGCTAGGTTTCGCAGCAATCAAATAAGTAGAAGATCAATAAATCAAATTTAAAAAATTGTGGGCGTGACCCCGCCCACTTTTTTCAAATGGGACCAATGGGAAGCTATACCCTCTCAGACAACAAAAAAATTTTTACAATCGGTCTAAAATGCACCGAGTTATGGACCTACATACCTAAAAAAAAATAGTGACGAATTGTTAACCTCCTTCTTTTTTTGAAGTCGGTTAATAAATTTTATTCCAAAACAGATATGTATAGGTATGTATGTACTTATGTATCTACATATCTGTATACTACATATACATAAGTTGGTACAGGGTATATAAGATTCGGCACAACCGAATATATCATTCTTACTTGTTGAGTTATGACGTTGTTTGAGTAAGTGAGCGATATGTTTGAATGTATATCAAATAATTAATTGGGCTAGTATTTATAACTGCTAATAATACTTTTATATACTACATTCGAATAATAATGTCTGCCAATATGGCACATTACAAGTATGTTAATAAAGAGCTGCGCAAGACATTCACTTCTTAGTGTTCACTCAAATAAAATAAGATTAACTCAAATAATTGATATACGATGAGAGCTAAGGAGAATTAATAATCATAAGCCAAATAATGAAATGAAATAAAGGACAAGGACTAGTCAAAATATAAACCAAATGTATGCATAAAAATGGCCGATTTAAAATTACGATGTCCTAGGGCTAGACCAGATGGTCTAACCTTGCATTGCAGCGGCCTAACCCCAAAACTACCCCATATGGAATAGTTATAGACCATTCGTATACAATTTATAAGTGCCTTAGAAGAACGATCATAATCGTTTAAACACGAACACATAGTCGGTTGGTTACTGGCTTGCCTTGCTTGGTTACAGTATATTAAAAATGCAATATTACTGCGGCAACACGAAAACCACCCGACGACATGTGGTCCAGCATTGAATGCTTCATTCCATGGTACCATGATGCAACTAGTCTGCTTGGGTTACGACTTCATTGAAGACCTTTAGTATTTTCATATGGATGTGTGTACATAATGTAATATATTTTCGCTTATTCGCTTTAATTTTTCTTCCAACAGTTAGAAATGCAAATAACAGGATATGCATATAAAAAGACAGCTGGAAAACAAATATGAATACCTATTATAGTTTTCCCATTAAGTATTTTTTGCTATTGTATTAATTTCCAAAGACACAAAGGAAGGAGTACACTTATTCAGATATAAGTATGTATGCAAAAACATATGCATACATATGTACATATATCGTCGGCTTAGAGTGTAAACATGCTAAATTTAATCTTTATACAATATTTCATTTTAATGCCCTTCGAAAGAGAAAGAGACGCCAGCCACATCGACAGGATAAAATATTTGTTTTAATTTGAAACTCTGCATGTCGAAAAAAACTTAATGTATTGGTCCAGTTTCTTAAGCTACATATGTACAGAAAATGTTAGCAGTAAAATTTAGTTGAAGTGAGTTTGCAGTTTTACTGCCATATTCATAAAAAAATATTTTAGGTTTATTAAGCGCTTATTTGACATATTTCTATGGGAAATTTGTCAAATAAACCTGTAATAAACCTAAAACATTTTTTATGAATGCGGCGGTTAAACTGTAAGCCGACGATATGTAACTACATGTGAAGGTGTGTATGTACAGTATGTCAAGAAGCAGTTTTCATATTAGGGAAAAAATAACGTTTTTATCTTATGTTATAAAAAAGACTTTGTATTTTAAAAGAAATATTTTTTTAATTCTTTCTTATTACTCGTATTTTCAGTATTTACAGGACTTTGAAAAAAAGGCCATGTTGATTAAAAGAGATAAGAAAATTTTATTGAAAAAACTACTGGTTAAAATTTTTTTTAGCAGGAAACACTTTTTACATATACTAGAATCTATATTTAGCAATAAATTTTGTTGGGAAAAAAGGATTTTGTAGCTTTAATTATTGGTATGGCCACGCCTTGCGTCTGCAACGCATTTTCCAGTTTTTGTATCCCTTCCAAAAAAATAGGATTTTTCAAGGTCCTTAAAATAGGTATTTGTTTGGTCAATAGTTTCATCTTTGGAGTAAATCTCTTTCCACCGAGCCATTTCTTTAGCTTTGGAAATAGGAAGTAGTCACTAGGGACTAAATCTGGAGAATAGGGCGCAATTTGAAGCCCAATTCATGGATTTTTGCCATGGAAACTGCACATGCGTTTGTGGTCGATTTTGAGCAAACGCAGCACCCATCTTGCGGAAAGCTTTATCATGGCCAAGTAATCATTCAAAATAGAAACCACTTAGCCATGTGGGATGCCTGTGGCATCAACAATCTCACGCACTTTCACTCTTCGATCGGCCACTACCATATTGTGGATTTTTTCGACATTTTTGAATTCAGTACAGTTCAACTGGCCGTCCAGAATGTTCAGCGTTATTTGTACTTGTGCCAACACAACGAAAGTCAGTAAACTACTTTTTTACTTGAAATCGATACTGCAGAGTCCCCATAGTATTTATCGAGCTTTTCCTTGGTTTAATTGATGTTTTTTTTTTTCGAAAAAAATTATATTTAATGAGCACTCGAAATTCACAAGTAAATGACGACACTTGCTCAAAATTTGACAGTAGTTTATTAACAGGTGGTACTTGATGGGAACAGTGTTGCATTTCATATAACTACGAGGAAAGTTCGAAAAGCCACGGACTTATTGATCCGCCCTCGTATATATGTATGTTTTTACTACATCTTTTGTTTCTTTTTCACCGAATTTAGTTTTTATTTTGTTCCAGCATTATAAATACGAGTTAAAAAAACGTGTAAAAAACACATTTAAAATATGTTTAAATATACATATTACAACTTGCTTAAATATTTTCAATGCGGAGAGTTATTCTTTACAAACTGTAGGTACTTCAATATTTCTAATTCCATTACACACGTCCACGGAAAAACAAACATACACTGTATTTATTGTCTTTGAGCACAAACGATTCTAATTATTCCTAATCATTATTGTTTGATTCAAGAGGACAAGCAAATGGTCTTGACGATTTAACATTTTGCATGGGAAGATGCACACATACATACATACTTACATACATACATATGTACATTAGAGTGGCCGTTAGTTGTATGGAGGATTTTTTTTGTTGATTTCTTTTATTCTGTAAAAAAAAATAAAAAAAAATTTCATAGCGATAAGTTGTGTTTTAGGGGGTGCGCCCGGCCATCAAAGTTAGCCCGCAAGCCCATATATTCAATGTAATTTTTTTTTGTTTTAGTTTTTTTATGACTATACTTAATATATGTATGAAATAATTAAATAGATATCTTATTGTAAAAGCTTAGTAGAATAATTTCCATATAAATGCAATTTCGGTATATCCTATAATTATTGGTATTTTGTTGGTTATTTTCTTCATTATTTCCTAAAATATTAATTTTAGCAAAAAACTTTCTTTGAGACTAATGTTGTAGACTAGAAGAGCTAAAATATTGTCATACATCATTTTCTTTTAAAAAGATAGTCATATGCAAAAAATTTAAAAATGGGCTTGAAGGTCAATTTTGAGGGACGAACGCACCCCCTAAAACACAACTTATCGATATGAAATTTTTTTGTATTTTTTTACATAAAACTGAACTGATTTGGGGGGTGAGAGTATAAGAAATAAAAAAAAATAAATAACGGCCACTCTAATGTACATATGTATCTATGTAATTGTTAGATATGTTTGCAAATCAGAAGAAACAAAGTTGAAGAATAATCAAGACAATTTAGAAATATGTACATATGTATATGTATTGTATGTATGTATATTACGAGTATGGCTCAAGTCCTTCTAATAGCAGTTGTTCGAAATCTAATCATAAACGTATTAATTTGCTATGATATTGGAGTTATAAGTATTTACAATGTATGTATGTATGTATGCATATCGTAAATACTTACATAAGTATTTTAAGAAAATTGAATATACTATGTATGCATTTCTAAGCATTTTATAGAGAATATACATACATAAGCATAAACCAATTATTATGTCCAGCTAAGAATTTCAATAAGGTTATTATTTGGTGAAAAACTTGATAAATAAAAGTTTTTAGCTTTCTGGTAGAAAATCCATTTATGTATTTATTACCATTGTCTATTTGACATATACACATATGTACATGTATGTATACATATTCCTTTGCGTATTCCACGCCATGAAAAACATTAATATTACCAGAAAATGTTCTACTGCAAAACAAGAAATTCAGTAAAGTGCGACTTTGACTCGCGCACGAAGGGTTTCGTACGGACACTAGACATGTAATACTATACTTTAGCCTATATAATATCTAGTTTTGGCATTATTTTCGTTTTTGAGATTTATCGGTTTTGACAGCTTTTTTAATATGGCGTTTTTTAGTTTTGGCGTTTTTTTTCGGTTTTGGCGATTTTTATTCATTTTGGCGATTTATTTTAGTTGTAGAAATTTTTTTAAGTATTCGTTTTGGCGATTTTTTTCAGTTTTTAACGATTTTTTTCGGTTTGGCGATTTTATAACTTGGGATTTTTTAGTTTCCGGTTTCCAAGATACACACAGAGAAAACAGTACCTACTAAATACCTCATAAAATAGAACAAAATTAATAAGAAATCTCTATGGTTTTTTTTTCAATAAGGAAATCTTATTAATTTCATAGAGAAAACCTTTTTGAAAAAATCAAGAAGAAATCTTGTAGTTTTTATGAGGTTATCTTATTGATTTTTTCAATAAAAAAAAATTCGTCCTTATTCTCTGTACTTATGTATTTTCATTTAAATTCTATACCATATGCATATGTATGTAGTATATTGTAGATGTTATTTATTTATACATACATACATACACATTATGTTATATTCTTAACTAAGTTACTCACCAAGTATTGAACCAGCAAACTTCTACCTGATAGACAAGCACTCTACCCAATATGCTAACAAGCAGCCTAAATAACCATTGAAATTATTGTGCAAACATTCTTATACAAAAATGAAAAAGATCATGAAAAAAATTGTCTCTATGTCTATTTATAGATATGAAACAACAAGACACCTCATAAAATCAAGAAGATTTCCTTATTAAAAAAATCTATAAGGTGCTTTACACATACTCATATAGAAACCTACTAAAATCAAGAAGAAAACCTTATTGAAAAATCAATAAGGCAACCTAATACGAGTAAAATAAAGAAGAAAACCTTTTTTAAAAAAATCAAGAAGGCAACCTAATAAAATCAATAATAAATCTATATAGTTTACAATTTATAAGAAAACCTAATAGAATCAAGAAGTTTTTCTCTATGGATTGTTTTTTTTTTTTTTGGTGCTAAGAATAACGGAAATTGAGTAAAAAAAAGTTGTGAATAATAAGATTTCTTCTTGATTTTATGTGCTTTTCTTCTTGATAAAATTAATAAGATTTACCACATAAAAACAATAAGGAATCTCTATGAAAAAGCTTCATTTTGCTGAGATGCCCCTTAGCTTAAAAACGGTTCATAGAGAAAATCTTCTTGATGCTATGAGGCAGTTTTTTCTCTGTGCAGCAACTTGTGAAAATAACATAAGGTATGTTTTATTCGAAGTTTATATAAATATTCAGAACAAATTTAAGTGTGTATAAACTTATTAAGTAGCTATAGCTATAGCTGCTTAAAAATTAAGTAGGTATATGTTTCGAATAAAACACACCTATAGTCAAAATTACATTAACTGACAGAACACCCTTTAAGTTTGATTTTTTTAAATTTTAGTGCTAATTGTTGTAGTTTGTATACAAATACACTAACTTCAGAATGCTGGAAAGCGAAGTCAACTGTAGAAAGCAAAAACAAAGTAACATAAAGCCACTACAATAATACTTATATGTATGTACCGATGGTGCATCGAATAAGTAAAAATAATTAATGTGATGATCGTAAAAGATAAGTAAGAATAGTTAAACATACATAGGTAGAGTGATATAACTTCGTGCTAACCTAAATAGAAAATGGAAAAACAGAAAATGAATAGTGATACTTACAAATGAGTTTGCCAAAGGCAAATCAACAATTGTATACACAATCAATTCTCATATTCCATTTCATAGAAATTTAAGTTAAATAGCTGATGTTAATAATAATCTCTACCCCAGTAGATAAACATGGGTGCTGATGAAGTGCGTGGCTGCACAGAAAAATATCGGTATTTCCCCCAGCTATAAAGTCTAGTTTAATTTTTCTCTCTTCTTTACATACTCACATTAATTAATAAAAATATTTCATTTTGTTTATTGTGTATATAAAGTAAGAATTAAAAATATTTCATTCAATAAGAATTGAAATTACTGAACTCAAGCCTGATTAAGAAATTATTTCTGATTAAAATTCACTACAGTTCAATTAATTCTAAAAATGTCTCAAATACACTAACTTTATTTGTTGTTGTAGCGGCCAAAGTTCTACATACTCTGTGAAAATTTCATAGGAAGTGTTAGAACTCGTACTGGTCCCTATCACTTGGGGACCGGTCACGTGACTAGTCTTGTGTTAGTTCCATTTCCTGCAGGGTATTTATTTACTTTTAGAATGATTAATTATTGATTATTTATATTTTGATTAAAACACAACTTGTGTTTTTGTCTTGATCTTGTTTGGTTCGTATCACTAATCTTCAAAAATTCCCGGGAATAAGAAAGTTTATTTCCCAATTCTCGGGATTGGAAAAACGAAATCAATGAAATAATTTTTTTACATTTGTGACACGACTGCTCGATGAAGTGGACTTGCACTGTCAGATGTCTTTCATGCAATGTAAAAATTCGTTGTGTTAACGAAGCGATTTCTCTCAGTGTATGTATGTATGCTATTATAAATATATTTTGAGTTGAAATTACTTTTGCTTTGAGATATTTTCTTACCTGTAATAGTGTGCAGTTCGTATGCGCTGGCTTGAGGGTTTAGTTCAAATATTCTTTTGACATTTGGCCAAGCCTGAAATATAGAATTTAATGATTTCCAATTAATTTTAGTTATAAAAACATTGAAGCCTTTTCAATTTATGTATGTATGTACATAGTTATGTACTTTTTTTTGACGAATACAATTACAATTAATGTTTCAACATTAATTGTTAATCTAACATCTTAACAATAATAATTAAATTAAGTTACTATGTAAGTTGTAAGTGTATTTCCAATATTAAAACTTAAAGTAGACTTGTGGTCGCTTGTCTCCCAGCCCTAGTATTTTCCAGTGAACTTTTCGTGATTTTTCTTGATTTTTCTAGATTTTTTTCCAAACTCAAACTACTTTTTTAGGATTCCGTACACCAAACGTGAAAAGGAACCCTATTGTTTTCGCTACGCTATCCGTACGTCTGTCCGTCACAGGCTATTTTCTCGAGAACCGTAACACCTTAGAGTGTATTAGTAGCTAGTGCTTCTACCCCTCTTATATTGTTATTGTATTTATCTATAATATCAATATTAATAAATAAATAAATAATAAATAAGAGTGTATTTTTATACAGACTACAACAATTAACACTAAATTTTAATAAAACTAAATTAAAGGGTGTTCTATCAGTTAATGTAATTTTGACTATGTAATTTTGACAATCAGCAATCTTGGAAACCGCAAGAGGCAAGCTCTTGAAATTTTCAATAGCATAAAACTAAAAAGTCCCAAAATTATAAAATCACCATACCAAAAAAACGCCAAACCCAAAAAAAAAAAAAATTCCAAAATGAAAAAAGCGCCAAAATTAAAAAAAATTTTTGAAACTAAAATAAATTGCCAAAAACTGGAAAACTCGCCAAAACGAGAAAAAAGCGCCAAAACTAAAAACAAATCACTAAAACCGAAAAAACGTCATATTAACAAAACGTTCAAAACCGAAAATATCCCAAAAACGAAAAAATTCCAAAACTATATGTTATATAGGCTAAAGGTCGTATATCATTACATATCTAGTGGCCGTACGGAACCCTTCGTGCTCGAGTCCAAGTCGCACTTTACTTAATTTATTTCAATATATGTGCACGTGTTATGTAAAGCAACTGTCTTGCCTTGCCTTGAATATTATTTAGTATTGAAACTTGGTAAAAAGTATAGCCCCCAAATACTCGTATTAAAATATACTCATGAATATCTGGTTCCAATGTCAATATGAGGTGCCATATCAAGAACTGTCTAGTCAATAGTGCTACGGTACTACTGGTGATCAATAATTTATCAGTAGTCTAGATGATGACATTTTTTGGTTGAATAAATGAGTAAAAACTATAATCTCTTTGATATTTTGAATAATACTACCATTTCAGGCTCACAGTTGAACAAATTTTCACTGGAAGAAAGATAATAGAATGACATCACTGATTTTCATTAGTTCATATTGCCGAGAATTCACTGTGCATATAGGCTCTTATTAGGCTGATCGAACGAACTTTCATTTGTCCTAGTTTACACTATGCAAGTCTTATTGGTGAGCTGATTAGTTTGTTAGGAGAGAGAGGGGAGGGTAACAGAAATGTTTCTTTTCCCCTCGTCTATTTCTCCTAACAAAATAATAGTATGTTTCAATTAGGTTTAAGTAAATCACTTCAAAGTGTTTCCACCGAGTTTGTGAATGATTTGTTGTTCGAATTTTCGTACTCAATTTATGCACGTGCTTTATAAGGTGAGCGCAGCAGCTGTAATGTAAATTTTATTCACATGTGGTTGACATTTAAAATTGATTAAATATTCCTTAATGTCATTTTTTCGAAATTGTCAATCACTATTGATGGATGACCCAGGGATGGAGTTTGTAATTTTAAAAGTAACGCAGGGTTGCATACATAAATCGAGTTCGAAAAATAGTATTTTCGACATTATTTAAAATAAATCAACCACTTTGAGGTGATTTATCCATATGCAAAATGTATGATAAATCATGCAGAAATTAACATGATTTGCACAAATCATCATGATTTATATAAATCATGCCGGTGGAAACATATACTTCGTTTATAGGCAGGGCTTATTTGCAAATAAAACTGTAAATTGTTGCCATATTATTGTTTTTATTGCGACTTACTACTTCACAAAACTATTCACGATTAACGCACTATTTGCAAATAAAATGCCTGAGGTTGCCACGCTTACAAATGTTTGATAACAAAAAACAATAAATGGATAAATATTGCAACAAAAAACATTGATAGAAGCAAATAATGGCAATTAAAACAAATAACTATTTGATATTTTATACATTTACACTATTTTTTTATCAACATAAGTAAGTTTTCTGTAGAAGTGCTACCAAGTTTGTGTACTTTTGCTGTGCCGTATAAACAGCGAGTTAATTTATTTGCAAAGAATTTTATTTGCAAATAGTGCGCGTATAAACGTAGTAATACTAAAATAAGCTTAGCAATAAGACTTGCATAGTGCAAACTAGGACTTTGGTATTATGACAAGTGTTGCCATATATATTTTTAAAGATCTTCAAGTCGACCAAAAAATTAAATTTTTTCATTGAAAATATTTTTTTTTTTGTGATTACATATACTCAAAGTATATTAATATACCTTGATTTTTTCGAAATCAAATTCAATTAAAATTTATTTTGTCTTCAGTGAACTAACAAACATAACTCACATAAAAATAAGCAACACAAAACATATACTGCCCAAAATATATGTAAGAAACATATATGTATGCGAAGCAAATAAGAAAATATGTAAATAGTTTAGTCAAAAGAAATCTCAATAATGTACTAAAAGTACCAAATATCATATTTTCTTAGAGCTTATTTCTATCTAAGAGTTCAACCTAAATTAGAGCGTCAAGCGTTGCGTTACCCCCCGTCTAGACTGGCAATAAACATGTTGGCAATATAGCAATAACGTCGGCAGAATAGCGGAACAATATTGCTGATTGCTTTAGTTATGTTAAGGCTATGGGAAATCATACTCACAATATGGAAAAAGTCAACAAGAAAGGTGCAGAACAAAAATATAATTCACTTGTAAATATCTGGTTAATGGAACAAATTTTTATATTTATTAACTTATAACAATACAATTTATTTCACTACACACGTTTTTAAGAGACTATTTTCCTTTTTTAATATACATACATACATATGTATATTTTCTAAATTTCACTAACATTATCTAAATGTCAAATGCAATACAGAAAACTCGGACATAAATTAACACCGACTTTGACGTTTTATGTTCGCAATAATTGTCAACGAAAACCTGTTGTTGTTGTACATTCAAATAAAAGTTTATACGTTTGAATGTACTAAAAATACGCACTCTGCTGCTAACGCAACGCTTGACGCTCTAATTTAGGTTGGACTCTAAGAAATCTTTTAGCCTTTTTAATAAGTCTACAAACTTCAAAAATAAGATAAATCTTCACATATGGTAGCACTGACTATGACGAGCATTCAACGAAGAATGTCGTTATTGTGAATTTCCCTTAGCGTGATTCTTCAAAATATTGGCGGAATTCGATGTTTTATACAAATGGTCTAAAGCTTAAATTAGACGTGACATAGCCATAACGCCATATCCATAACCAAACCAAAATTTAATTGGTTTCTATGGTGAGAGTGAGAGAGAGAGATACTCGCCATAACGCCATAACTCTCACCATATAAACCAATTGAATTTTGGTTTGGTTATGGCTATGTCACATCTAATTTAAGCTTTAGGTAAGTGCAAATACAAAATGTCATAGCTTTTCTATAAAATCCAACCACAAAACACACACACAATGGTGCTGCCAACTTTTAATATAAATAAATTTGACATTCGATACTCGATGTTCGACAGCCAGATCGAATATCGAGAATCGAATGCAAAACACAATAAGGGCCATATAGCAAAATAATTCACCTGATAAGTAATTTAAACGACTTTGCTGACATCGAAATTTCCTATGCTCAGGTTTAAACAATGCCGGATTTCTTTGCTATTACTCTGCTTATCGCCAACCACTTGCGGATGTAGACTTATTGATATGGAATATAATAGAAAATCGATTTAACAGTATTAAATAACATGAATTCAGAATCCAAATCTGCTTACTGAAGTCAGAGATTATGGGATCAGCAAATGATGGACCATGAACTAGTTTAGTTTTTTTTTCAAGGTCACATGGCGTAAACATTATTATTATGGATTTATAGTCAAAAAGGATATTATTATTATTTTTTTATATCTACATACTATGTATGTATGTATGTGTGCTTTATAAAGTGAAAGCAAGTGATATCATCGTCTTACGCACTAAAAGTAAATATTTTTAAATTGCTTCATAAATGACAAAAAATAATTCTTTTGTTGGCGGGATATTGTAAAGGGGGAGTTTAAATTTATAATGTATTTTAAGCAAGATAATTTATTCGACACATCCTTATGGACATTAAAATGTATAGTCTTCAGCAAACTTGCTTAGTATCTGTTTATTTTCTTGCCTTAATTACTTTATGCGTTAAAATATATTCCATATCTTGTGTTGAATTTTGCAACAGTTGAGTGCTTTGGGTGAGTGATTCTTAAACCCTTTTCCTTCAAGAGGTTCATTGAAGTGTAATAAATTCGTTGATATTGCTTTTTTATATAGATATTTCAGCTTTCAATTTGAGCAAATTGTTAACATAAAGCGAAGCATTTTGTTATGCACCGGTCACAGCACTTTAATAGAGATTGCTAGCAAATCTTTTTTTTTAATATCCTTGTTGTAGCCGTTTTATTGCTTGTTTGTGTACTGTCGAGTAGTAACTATTTAATTCTTTTATCAACAGTAGAGTAGTACGAGACATTTAAGTGCAATAAAATACTGTTTGTCTGGAGCTGTACTCTTTATGTCATGATAAAATGTGTAAGTAGGTATGAAAAATGCATAAATTTTATTTTGTATTGTACAAGTGTAATGTATGTATGTACTTAGTTTTTCAGAAGAAGAAAATAGTGTCAAAATAATAATAACTCTGCGATAGTATAATAGTTACTCGTATTTATTCAAAGGTTATATTAGTTGATGTTAACTAGTTTAGGGCTAAGGAATCGAAATCCTTGATATTTACTAATTTAGCGCTAACGAATGGAAATCCTTTAAGATCACGTATCAGCATCTTTAACCAAAAAAAAATGTGAAAATCCGAATGCAGTGCAAATAAGGAAATTTACATATTTTTAATTAAAATTGTTCTATGCAATTTCGTTATACTTATTTAAAAGCAGAGTAAAACACTTATACACAGTATACATATGTATATACTGAGAATTTAGACCAGCGATAGTCAACATTTACATTGACGTAGCAACAATAAAAGATGCCTTTCTGTTTAAACAAAGCTCGAGTATTTCTTCTGATCATATTAAAATTAAGTTTGCCCTTGGGGACTTAAATCTTTCAATCAGCAAAATGACGCAAAATTTTAATGGCAACACTGGTTCGTGGTGAGAGTTTAAAGGGTCAGTTAGCCGACTGTAATGTAATGTAACTGCAATGGTAATAAACAGCTGGTCAATATTGTTATGTTAAAAGTAATGAAAATGGTTATAGAGCTGTAACCAGAATGTAAAGGCTCAGTTAGTGCTAGGACTCACACACGAGGATGTCTAACAGACAAAATCAACTTCAGTCATTCATGACATTTTGGACATTTACTTCAAAAATTCATATATCGTCGGGTTGTTATTAGTTTGCCGCAGTAATAATGTATTTGTGCGGCATACTAGTAACCACCCGACGATATAACAGTAAATATCTCTTTTATACACGGAAAGTTTACTTTGCAAAGTCTTAGTTCAGATCGGAGAATGAAAGAAAGAGATGGTATTCCTCCCTCTGTCTTTCACACAGCTGAGTTAAGACTTTGCAAAGTAAACTTTCCATGCCTAAAAGGGGTAAAAGAAAATTCAGCAGTTGTCAGCGTTTGTCACGATAAATCATTATGACTTTCGCCGTATAGTACCCCTTTTACACACGGAAAGTTTACTTTGCAAAGTCTTAATTCAGCCGTGTGAAAGACAGAGGGAGGAATACTATTTCTTTCTGCCTTTCTCGCAGCTGAATTAAGACCTTGCAAACTAAACTTAAAGGGGTATAACCAGCAACAAATATACCCCTTTCAGACACTTAAAGTTTACTTTGAAAAGCCTTCATTCAGCTGGGAGAATGACAGAAAGAGATATACCCCTTTTAGACACGCAAAGTTTACTTTGCAAAGTCTTAATTCAGCTGTGTGAAAAACAAAGAGAGGAATACTATCTTTTTCTTTCATTCTCCCAGCTGAATTAAGACTTTGCAAAGCAAACTTTCCGTGTCTAAAAGGGGTAATAGTATTCCTACTTCTGTCTTTCACAAGACTACAAAGTAAACTTTCCGTGTCTAAAAGGGGTATTACTCTATAGTTTTAAAAGATACAAAAAATATTCAATTGCACCAACCCTTTGTGTCGTATGTAAATCAATTTGTGGACATTCATGTTGCATGCACCTTGTGATGGAAATTCCATTCAAAAGATTAAATAAATAACTCTCTGGATCATTTTTGGATTTGTGATTTTCTGCTTTAAATTTTTGCACAAGCCTTCAAAATTAAAAATAAAAAATAAAACAACTCTAATTAACAAGATTCAATAATCAACATGTTTTTTATTTTCTTACTTTACTACATTGGCTGACTTTTTTTCAGCTCTAGTTGTAGTTGTAAAAAGTATGTAAAGAAAATAAATGTAAATAGCAACAACAGCTATATAAGAATAGAGTGTTGCCACACAAGTATTTTTGACCTGGTGCAGTCAAGTTAATAATTAGTGTTTTATTTTTGGGAATTTCTACAATTTAAGTTTAACGTTTATTAACGCACTAATAATCCAAAATTATTATTTTACTTAATTAGTAAAATAACTTTTTTATTAAAAATACATTTAAATTGATTATTGAGGTAAAGGTTCCCTGATGATCTGCATTAGCAACAGTGAAATGCGCATAGGATCCAGCTAAACCCCTCAATAATCAATTTAAATGTATTTTTAATAAAAAAGTTATTTTACTAATTAAGTAAAATAATAATTTGGGATTATTAGTGCGTTAATAAACGTTAAAGATTCAATCAAGTTTAGGTTGTTTTTTTATCTGTTACTCACTCCTTCGAAGCATGCACTTTCTTTTCCAATTCAAGTCCACAACCGAATTTCATTAAGTGTAACACAACTAAAACTTTGTATAGGGAAGCGTTATTCAAATACATGGTTTTTGTATTTCTTTTTTAATATTTCACTAAATATTGAACATAAAATTTGTTTTGTTTAGAATTACTTGTTATGTTACTCGCGCATTTTGTTAAACTATTTCAACGTAGTCAGTGTTCGATATTGAATTAATTATCTCTACAACAATTCTTACCCCCATGTTAATAAACAAATAAGAAAATTTTTTATGAAAAATTTGGAATAAAATACATTTAGAACTCATTTTAAATTTTATGAATATGGGGGTAAATATTTATTCTATTATGTTGTTAGATGATAATAATAGTTTTTTTTTAAATTTTATTATTTGCCTAATAGAGCGAAGCTTAAAAATGTTTACGCGTATTTTATTGGTTGTCAGCAGTCATGGGACAAGGGTAAATACCCAAATGGTAAATTGGATATTTAAATGTAAATACCCAGGTATTTACCCAAGCACCTGGGTATAAATTAGAATAAAGAAAAATTTAAATAAATTAAAAGAATTTAATTTTTTATTATGAATTAGATTTTTTGATAACAAATGAAATAATTTTAAAATTTAATCGTAATCATATTGAGTAGAGTGCGTGCATTCTGCTGAAGGTGGTAAACTATTTTTAAAAAGCAAGTTAAAGTTTCAGTCAAAACTGCCTTATCTGAGCAAAAGGCATCAAGAAATGTATAAACAAAATACACTTAAATAAAATATGTTCAAAATAAATTCGAAAATGTTCACATTTCTCTTACTCTACTTAACAACGAGTATTTTTTGTTCAAATGAGTATTTACCCGAAATTAGATAAATACCCGGGTATGAAAGTGGGTACAAATTGGTAAATACCCAGCGTTGGGTAAATACCCAGGTCTAAACTCATCTATAGTTGTCAGTAATGATGATAAAAAAATAAATTTTTTTGTGGTTATATATGGGTATATATATATGTATGTATGTATGTATGTACATATATATACATGTAAAAATAAAATTTTGTCGCATAACCTGAGCAATAAGCTAATGTACGAGGGCGGTTCGGAAACTTCTTAGCCTATCAATGAAAGAGAATAGTTAGTTTTTCAAAAATATTTTTATTTTTCAATATAATCTCCTGAAACTTCAATACACTTAGTCCAACGCTTTTCTAGCAATTATATCCCTTGATTAAAATAGTTTTCCTCAAGATCTTCAAAATAGTGGTTTACAACTGTAATTGCATCTTCATTTGAGGTAAAACGCTTGCCAGCAAGGAATTTATTTAGATTTGGGAACAGGTAAAAGTCACTGGGAGCCAAATCAGGAGAATAAGGTGGGTGGTCAAGCAACTCGTACTTTAATTCGTTGAT
The DNA here is from genome assembly GCA_944452675.1 of Tachina lurida. Classification (NCBI taxonomy): domain Eukaryota; kingdom Metazoa; phylum Arthropoda; class Insecta; order Diptera; family Tachinidae; genus Tachina; species Tachina lurida. The sequence goes on from OX101752.1 coordinate 173,391,630, forward strand.
TTTAGCCATTGTTAAAACACTCTTGTGCGCTGGTGCGTTGTCTTGATGAAAAATTATTTTTTTGTGTTGTAAGCCAGGACGTTTTTCTCGAATTTGTACATTTAATTGATCCAAAATGTTGCAATAGTACTCTGAATTTATTGTTTTACCCTTTTGCAGATAGTCAATCAATAAAATACCTTTGAAGTCCCAAAAAACCGTTGCCATAACCTTACCAGCCGATTGAATTGTTTTTGCCCTCTTTGGGGCACTTCCTCCACCTTCAGTCCATTGTTTGGATTGTTCTTTTGTCTCTGTAGTATAGTGGTGGATCCATGTCTCATCAACAGTTATGAAACGACGCTTAAAATCCATTTTATTTCGCTTAAAACGATCCAAACAAGCTTGAGAAATGTTCATTCTTATGCGTTTTTGGTCGACTGTTGCAGAAAGCTTTTTCATCTGTAGTTCTTCATGCAAAATTAAATGGACTCGATCATTTGAGATGCCCATGATATTAGCTATTTCACACACTTTTATTCGTCGATCATTTAATACCATATCATGCACTTTGGCTACAATTTCTGTTGTTGTTGCTGTTTTTGGACGTCCACTACGTGGTTCATCTTCAATGCTTGTACGACCACGTTTAAATTCAGCAACCCAATTTTTTACTGTTGCATATGAAGGAGCACTTTCACCTAACACATTCACCATATCATTATGAATTTCTTGTCCCGATAAACCTTTTTTATGTAAATATTTAATGACACCACGCATTTCTAATTTTTCCATTGTTAAAAAATTGCGGATGCGTCTTTTCTGAACACCTGTTTCTATATGAAGGAGTTGCCAGATCGAAACAAAATTTAACATGTGTTCATGCAGAAATGGAAGTTTCCAAAACACTTAACTTTTTTCTGTTTATACCACGCTTTTTGTGCTAGGCTAAGAAGTTTCCGAACCGCCCTCGTATGTATACGAGTATGTTTAGTATATTTTAGTTTCATTCGTTATTATGCGAGCTCGTCAGTTATATTTTTCGTAAATAATCGCGCACAAACGTCAATATTGAAGGTGAATGTTGATCTGTCATACAGCTGTTTGAGAATAGAAACCGAAAGTTGTTTGGATATTATTTTTCATTTGCCCAGCCTTTTGTGCAGTTTGTTTGACACTTAGGGGTCAAATTCACAGTCTTTATTTAACTGATGAACGTGGTTTAACTAATGATTTTTCTTCTAAATTATATTAGTTAACTAAATATTTTGAGCCTTAGTGCTAGTTTATTTCTGGCACTAGCGTAACCACTAATTACTAATGAAAAACTGTTTGATTCAGACACGTATTTATTAAGTTAAACTAATAGACTATCAATTAATTCTTTGCACAATGAAAAACGCAAAAAAGTTAAAAAATTGTAATTAAAGGTCACCAAATTTTACTGAGAAAAGGATTATATTTATGCTTGGCGAAGTAAAATAGTATAAAAGAATAATAGAGTGTAAGAAAATCGGTCGAACAAGATACCAAGAAAAAGTAGAGACTTCGAAAAAAGTTGAGTGCTCTTTTAATGCAAAACATATGGTCTGTAAGTAACAAAACCATATGGCCTGTATGAGTAAATTAAACGGCCAATTGTATACGTTTACAAATGGTTTAATACTGTATTGATTTATAGGTTTGCTAGTTTAAACGCATTTTAAACCAAAAATAGAGATTAACTTGCACTGATTTATTAGCCCTAATAATCGCAAATTATTGATGTTACATCCCTTCTCACAATGTCTGATTAAGAGTTAACGTGAGCCTTAACTGGAAGTTATATATACAAAAGTAGCCGTTAAAGTCCTTGTTACCTCTTAATTGTACATTGTGAAAACTAATTTTAAATTTAATTAATTTTTTTTTAATTATTGTTTGCCATTTTATTGGGGAATGTTATTTATTAGTGAGTAAATACATAAATATTTTATCTGAAGAATTTCAGTTCTTTCGGTTATATTTTTTTCAGTAAAAATGGACACAAAATATTTGTATAATAAGCCACCATATATGGATTAGTGTGTCCAAACCACTACACAGAAAAAATTATTCCCAAAAACTTTTCAAATAAACGTTTTTTTGAAATAAAATTTATTTTCAGTAAATATTTTTTACTGTTCCAGTAAATTGTTTGTTCCAATCTTTTATGCAAAAAACTGCATCTATGTAGAGTGAAAAATTCTAATTCATACAATTAATACGATACGAGTAACATTTGTAATAAAATTTTTTTGAATAATAAGATTTCTGTTCAAAATACTCGTAGCAATGGCATACTGTTCAGAACAGTAATTCGTTTGATTTGCTTTTTAATTTTGGTAAAAAATTTGTTTGAATGAAACAATTTGTTGATTGAAAAATTGGAATTTAAAAAAAAAATTTTTATTTTAATTTTTACATTTGACCTAAATTGAAACAAAATTCAGTAAAGTGCGACTTTTACTCGCGCACGAAGGGTTCCGTACGTTGGGCCTTGAGCATTTTTTTTTAATATGGCGTTTTTTTGCGTTTTAGTAGTTTTTTATTTTGTTTTTTTTTTCGCTTTTTTCTCGTTTTGGCGATTTTTTTAAATTTTTTGCGTTTTTTTTTTTTATTATGGCGATTTTTTTTTAATTTTGGCGATTTTTTTTATTTTGACAATTTTTTTTACTTTTGGCGATTTTTTTTTAATTTTGGTGATTTTTCCGGTTTTTCGCGATTTATTTTCGTTTTGGAAATTTTTTTTAATTTGGTGCTTTTTTTCGTTTTGGTGATTTTTTTTTTGTTTTTGGCGATTTTGTTCGGTTTGGCGATTGGTCTATACACTGTGTCCAAACTTCAGGTCCGTAGCTCTTGCGGTTCTCGGGAAAATATCCTGTGACAGACAGACGGACAGCGTAGTGAAAACAATAGGGTTCCTTTTCGTCTTTGGTGTACGGAACCCTAAAAATTAATATTTGATTCAGATAATTTTGTGTTTGAATTGGAAAATTAGTTTTTTCTGTGTATGATTTGGACGTTATCTTAAATTTGATTCCACGATGTCTTCAAAAAGTGAAACCCTTTAGTTTGATACCCACTTTGAGGTGATTACAAAAAAAAAATATATACTCCATCATTTTGTGTTGGCGGTCATCCTTGGACTACAATAATGAAAAATTTTTATCGACTATAAATCGTCCGATTCGTATGCAAAAAATTATATAGACTATACATCGTTTATTTTTCATGCAAAAAATTAAATGGACTGTCTATATTATAGGTCCATTTCGTATGTAAAAATTCTTTTCGTGCAAAGAATTTGATAAAACATACATCATCCATTTTATGAAAAAAATTTAATGGACTATACATCGTCTTTTTTTCAATTTTTTATGAAAAAATTTTATCGACTATAAATCGTCCGATTCATATGCAAAAAATTATAATTGTATTGTCATCAGAACCAAGTGTTTACTTGGTTTGACTCAGCCAGGAGAAGTTTATTTATTTTTCACCAACTTTTTCTTGGATCACCCTTTATGTTATTTACTTCCTATGGTCACAGAAATCTTTCAAATTTGCCTGCTATTCAAAGAAATATTATTTATTCAGTAATTGGTTAATCATAATTATGTTTTTTTAGTTATAAAGGACCAAATTGTTTTTCCCTTTTGATATATGCTGACTTCAAAGTTTTTGTAACATAAAATGAGTTGAATGCATTGACAACAGGCACATAGAAACCATTAAAATGGCTGTTATGGATACATGCCAAGCACAAGGAAATATGTATTTTAAAAAGCAAGTGCAAAAGATATGTATCTATTTTAAGTTTTTTACTCGTAAACCAAATAGTAAAAACAAATTATCAAAGTCTTTAATTTATAAAGTTAAGTTCATAAAAATATTTCGTCACAAGATTTTTAATCAAATAATATTATTAATATTTTTTTAATACAACAAACAAAAAAAAAAGAAATTTAATTTTTAATACAATCAAGTCAAGGAACTTTTTCTAAAACTTTTGAAAACTGGAAGTTATTAAAGTACGAATATTCACTATTCAATCATACAAATCATACAATCATACAAATGTATGTATGTATGCATATATATGTATATTAGGGCGGGTCGATTTAAAAATCGCACAAATTACAAGGAAAATCGTATTCTAGGGATCAAAATAAGTGGCACACCCCCTGGAACCACGCCTATGGGTCCCCATACAAATATTTCAAAAAATCACAAATGTTTGTATGGAGAACCCACCAAGGGTGGTTCAAGGGGATGTGCCACTCGCATAGGTGGTTCGGCCCTCCAAAACTAGCGGGGGTCGGTCATACATTTTGACTCGATTGAGGAACTCTAAATGGGTCAAAGTGAGATTTTTCAAAATTTGACCCTTGAAGAAAATTTGACCCTTCGGATCAAAAGTCGGGACATCAAAATACATTTTAGAGGCAAAGTTTCTTATTTTGATCCCTAGAATACGATTTTCCTTCTAATTTGAGCGATTTTTTTGCCTCCATACAAATCGACCCGCTCTAATGTATATGCTATATAGGTGGAAAACTATCGATAGTGTCAATATCGAAAGTTTTCGATAGTTTAAAAAACTTTATCGTTATATCGATTCAACACTATCGAAAGTTAAAAAAAAACTATCGATATATCAACGATACTATCATGATAGTATCGAAGTTGTATGGTTCTCGTATAATGTACATATTTATTTACCCTAACGAATGATTCAAAGTGCTGTTGGAGTATATTCGTGCAGATGTTTGGTATGCATGTGTGTAACTACAATATGTAAAGATAAGTTTGTTAATGCGCTAGTCATTCACCATGATATTATTATCAGTTGTAAAGGCTTCTTAGTATGAATTTTACTTTGCTGCTGTAAATATGCATTTCAAAAGTTTTCTATTTAATTCACATATATTGAACTTCTTATTGATATTTTTTTTAAATCTTTTCCTCAAATCTAAAGCTGAACAAACAATCTCACAAGTGCCTTTTGAACAAAGAGAACACGTAAGCCAATAAATATTTGAAATAGATAAGTATTTCCGTTCTTTAATGCAATTTTACAATTTTGCAATGTATGTATATGTAGATGCCTGTGCAGGTGATGCAAATGTCAGTATTTGAGCAACATAGACGTAACATAAACATATGCGGATACAAACATAATGGTAAACCGATATTGTGTTAGTTCCGGTGGAGTAATATATATATAGTATAAGAAATTTGTATACGTGCATATGCTGGGAGTAAAACTAAATGATTTTGCTAATTTAATAGTGGAAAATTAAATTAATACTCGTATTAAGAAAACAATAAAAATAATAATCGTAGAATTACGTTGTACCATGCCTGATTGAATTAACATTTGAAAGCAATATTTTCAACAGACAATAATGAATAACAAAGTATTCGGATATGGAAACTGAAAGCAAACAAAATTATTAACACATCCAACAGCTTTGCCATGTGCTTTTAATTTGTACTTTACGCTGCAGCCATACGTTCAATAAATCGCTTTCAAGTTCATCACATATACGGCGTGTCGAAATTCCTTCAAATTGATGACTGTGCGACAATTTGATAGTCAATTTAATATTATTATTATTATTATTAGAAATTAACTCCGACGAATAAACAACTTAAAATGGTAGCTTCACTCAATATGCTGCTGTGATCAGCTGTTAAAATTGAACAAAAAATTGCTAGATAAATGGAAAGGTGTAATTGCAAGCAATTTAATTGTCAGTAAAAAGATGTTAGTAAAAAAAGTGTGATCATGTTTTGCCCCAGATACTGTGAAGCCAGACTTCTTGAGAATCCAAGGCTGTGACTGGATAGAAAGTTTAAAAGCAAGTTCGCATCAAGTTTTAAGAAGTATGAGTGTATTAGTAATAGTGTGTGTATATTGAAACTTAGGCCGGGTTTACACATGTGTGTCATGTGCCACACAAGTGAAAACAAACGTAACCACTAATTGTTAATGAAAAACTGTTTGATTCAGACACGTATTTATTATCATACATATATAATAGACAATTTTATAGAATCCAACATGATTGGAAACAGTTTACATCAATAAATACATGTCTAAATCAAACAGGTTTAAATTAGTAATTAGTGGTTACGCTTTTTTGGGCAAATGGCACACAAGAAATGCCAGATGTAAACTCAGCCTTACAAAGCAAAAATTTATCGTGTAAAGGCTCAGTTAGCCGACTGTAATGGCATGTAACTGCAACGTAGGAAACAGCTGGTCGATATTTTTATATGAGAAGTTGGTTACGTTACATTACATCTCTATAACTATTTGCATTACTTTTCACATATCTCGCTCATTTACTCAAAGAACGTCATAACTCAAAAAATCCATTTTGATGAGTTAATGATGCAGAATTAATCCTCATATCGTTCTTCATATTGTGTAAAAAGTTCATACCAATATCTTGTTTACCCAACTGTTGGGAGAAATATAAAATTTTCTTTCTCCAATAAAATGAACTATCTACTAAGTAGGGTGCGGAGAGTGCTCGAATTAAACTGGCTCACAAACGAATTCAATTCGAGCGAGTTTTATTTTTTGTATTGAAACGAGCTACTCTTGTCTGTTCGCGAGTTAAAAAAATAAAACTCGCGAGCGCATTTACTTTTTGAGAATCGAAAATTGGACTCGCGAGAAGAATTCAAATTTTAAGAGTCAAAAATAAAACTCGACTCGCGAGTCGAGTTAAAAAGAATTATTCGCGAGTTTTATTAATTTTGTTTGGTCAAATTCTGGTCGCTATAGGTCGAAATGACAGGTAAGCATTTGCATAACTTTTCATGAAGCAGAAGCCTTAAAACAATTGAAAAATACCTCATGACTTGAAAGTAAGAACATATATTTTTATATATGTATATGCATTTGTAAGTACTATAGTTTTCAAATTCGCATATAAATACATATACTTTTTCGAATAAACAAAAAAAAATTTTTGTAATAACTCTTTTAAAATTTGTGCTTACGAGTTTTAAAATAAAACTCGCGAGTACAAATTTTAAGGCGAGTCATTTAATGCTTACGAGTCGAGCACAAATTTTAAAACGAGCGAGTTAATAAAAATTGTGCTCGCGAGCCGAATTTTTCCCTACCCTGCTACTAAGCATAGCTTCGAGAAATTTAATACGCCTGATTGACACCAGAGGCGTTTGTAAAAGAATGAAGCTTTTCTCCATCTCTTCCTTCACCACCTGTCTTCTCTATCACTATCCCTTTCCTAAGGTAGGTAAGATATAGTAATAGTATTAGACATTCGTTGACTGAGTGTTACTTCTTTTAAAGAAAAAAAATTGTGTGTAAATTTAAAACTTAAAACGCGTTTTCTGGCAAACTGGCTTTTTGAGTTATGACGTTCCTTGAGTAAGTGAGCGATATGTATCTTTACAATCTGCCATGGATTTTTCCCGCCATAGACATTGGGTGTTTTCCGCAGACAAGCTAATCGCTTCGCGGGCTGTGTTGTGTTCGTTAAACAATTAATAAGACTTGACTAGTGTGAACTGGGACTAATATTTTGCTGTATATGAAAATCGTTTCAGCTTACATTTTTATTTACCTTCTTCTATGCATTAATATAAATTTCTGTATTTCTTTTTAAAATTACGAGTATCTTTATTATTTCTTATTCATACATATCACTTAAAATTAGTTTTATAACTTTTTAAAACAACGCCTCGGCTTGCCTTTGTGGGTGACGCCACAGTAGATGTAACGATGTCGTACCGTCAAAATCATGGGACTTAATTTGCGAGTTTTCTGGACTGTCTGCAAAACGGATATGAGAGTTTCAATACTTTTTTCTAATGACATTTTGACATTTATAAAATTTCTAGTTTCTCCAGTCATGTATGTATGTATTACCATTCTTCAGGGGGTCTACTGTCTAATTCAAAACGAAAGGAAATGCTTTCGAACTTGTACATTTATAGCAGATAAATTCGAAAACATTTTCTTTCATTTCGAATTACGGAGTAGACTCCAAAGTTCTTTCCGCTTCATACCTGTGATCTTCTATTGATTTTAAAAAATTCCATGGTTATTGCAGTTCCCTGGGTGGAAATCACATTACACATTAAGCATGTAATTAGTAATAAAAGTTTAAGTAGGTCCATTATTTATGCAGTTTTATTTTATTTCTATACGCTTATGTATATATGTATATATGTACGAGTACATATGTAATTTAGAGGAGCCGAAGACAAACAAGATTTTCTGAACCATAAAGTTTTAAAGACAGCCTTCAACTGAACTGATAAGCGACTCTTTGCAACTACAACATTTTATGAAATAACTTTTTACAATCTCTTTTCCTTTACATTTTATATGTATATTTTTTATGAAAATACTTTATGTTCATTTATAAAAGACCTAACATACATATCGTGCCATAACCGCCAAAAAAACTTAAGCGAACTTAATTTTATGACCAAAATCGATTATTTGCGATCGTAAATAGTCGATTTTCAACAAAATATCGAAGTCTGAAAAATGTGTCGCCTAAGCTATCTTAGCGGTTATGGCTCGATAGGTAGTATGTATCATGCTTTATTTCATTTTTTAAAAGAATAACGTCTTACAGTTTACACTGAATCTTATGCGTGTTTATGGAATATTAATAATACTCGTACAGTAATCTCCGCTTAATTACCTCGACAAAATTTACAATAGTACGTGAAGAGCACTAAATCCAATACCTTTGAACTACGTCATTTTCCAAACATACAAAGAGAATTATATATGTATGTACATATATGAAGAGTTTTCCGAAAAGATAGAGAGAGGTCTTACACAAAGGAACGTTACAACGTTAGTATTTATCCATATTTTCGGCTTAAAATGCTCTTTTAGGTGAAAAATAATGCAGTTATTACACAGAAAAAAAAACAAATGGAATTTCCTTATGAGTTCCCAATAATTCTCCAAAAAAATTCGCAAAATCCCAAAAATGGAATTTTTTCAATATTTTCCTGTATACTTCTTACTTTTCACCGGGCGTAGGTAATATTTTTGGAAATATGTAAAAACATATCATGTCTTAAGGTGACATGATACATTTTTTGGTTCCAGTTTTGGAATTTGAGAAAAAAACGCCTTAAATTTGATATTTATAACAAAAATAAGTGCATTTCGAAACGATCTGGTTCCTACAATAACGAACATTTTGAACAAACAATTTCTATATAATACAGATTCTTAATAGTATTAACTTTTAAATAAGTAAAAATGTGTGGTTGGTATTTTTGCAAAATTCTTTTATAATAGCAAAATAATTAACCCACTTTTTTAGGCAAGAAAAGACGAAAAATAGAAAAATTTTAATATGTATATTTTTTTCGAATATTTCCTAAACTGCAAGCGAAATCTCATAAATGTAGAAATGGATAGAAGATTCCTCGTGCAAAATTTTTTTCATCAGGTGAAAAACAGCAACTTGGCATCTGTTTGAATTTTTTATTAACCCCAAGGTTTTCTGGCTCCGCCCCTTTAAAGATATATAGTCCAAACTTTACTTTACAGCATGATACAATAATATAAAGGTACAACCACATTTGACGTATAAAATTAATTTTGACTTTTACCAAAATTGTTTGATTACTGTTTTTTGTAAAGAGAGAGGAAAACGTTGCCACACGAAATTACGGGGAACTTTTTTTTAGGAATGTTTTTGGAAATGTGTAATTTTAAGTTTAGAAATTATGGTTTAATACACACTTTTTTAAATGTTGTATTAATTGGATACGTGGATAACGAAATATGCATGTGTATAATATGATGTAGAATGGATGAGCGTGTTTTATGCATATAATACACATTTACATACAATTCGTGTGCAAATTTATTGCAGCTTACAGTAAGAATTAATGCTTTTTGATGGGCTACATCTGAATAATCTGAACAAAAATAGACATGCAAAAGAAATAGTTAATGCAAGGGTTCTATTGCTAATGAATTGGTTCAATTTAGGTGCAGAACGCATGATTTTAACACAGGCGTGTCATTGACGAGCATGGGCTAACATTTAGCAAAACTGCTCATCATTCCAATGAGTGCTTAGAACCCATGATACGTTTATTCGTTTATATATACATACATATGTATGTTTAAAACAGAGCATAACGAAGTGCCCGCGGGTGGCCTTTTGCTTATAATTTTAGGCTCTAAGCAGGCATACTCTGATGATTGTATTTGAGGCAAACAGCTTTGAAAGCTGTTAAGTGTGCTGTTGTTTCCTTGCAAATTAAGAGGAAGCATTGTTCTCGCCGAGATCTGATTGGCAATTGTGCTCTCGCTCTTTTAAAAAAGTTTGCACATTGTGCATATCACTTGGACGCACCTGATGTAAAGCAATAAGCCAGAGTAGTATGAAGAGAAAGTCCCACCCTTGATTCAGAGGCTTTTCCGTTGGTAATTTCCCTTGAATTGTTTATGCTGATGTAAATTTTTTTTATAATTATAATTTAAATACATATTCTTCAATATTTTTCAATAAATAAAAAAGAACGTCAAAAAATTAATCAAAAACTCGGATTTCATAAATTAATAAGGTAGCATTAATTTTGAGAGTAAAAAATTGTCGGCACAAACGTCAGAAGGTTAATATGGCGACGAAAAGAGAGAACGGTTGTACCTTTATATTATTGTATCATGCTTTACAGACTAAAGCTTTGTGATACTTCTTCAAATGCGGTATGAAATTTCATAACAATCAGACAGCCCGCTTAGAAACTGCAGAATTATTAAATTTTTTTTAAAAACATCCCCCACTGCAGTGTGTATCGGGTACTTTTGTTCCCACTAGGCACCAGAAGGCACCGTCGGATCGAGCTAAGGAATTAAGACCACATTTGTGACACATTGTTTATACAGTGCAAATATATCTAATGTATGTGTATATAGATAAAAATGCTTTAAACTACAGTACGAGTATCAATAGTGTTTTGTTCTTAAATTTATACATTCATAAAAGTCAACAATCTGGCAAACGTCAACAGTGGTTATTTTAATCAGTTGACATTATCCCGAGTTCACTGTATGGCTTTTTTTTAACCATAAACCATACAACAGAGCTTGTGAAGAACACACAGACCACATTTACTTTTAAAAACTACAACCAAGAGGGAAGGGGGGGGGGCGATTTCTGTCTCTCTGAGAACCGGTTTTTATGAAATTCCAAGCATAGATACATCTGTGGCTAAGAGGACACACATGCCTAGGACCAAGCAAAAGACAGGGAGAAATTTTTGCCTCCCGATATCGATGATAGATAGATAGATAGATAGATATGATTCTAAAGGGCTACACAGGCTTTATACATACATATATATATACATATATGTATTATAAGACACACATTGACATTTTGACGATTTAACGGTTCTGTTTAACGGTTTTTTCCATACGCACAAACGCAACTCACACGTTGACGAATTTGTTGAACACAGTAAATGGAATTTTAGTGTTTACTTTTACTATTGTATGTAAAGGGTGTTTTTTTTTAGAGTGTCACAACTTTGAGTTGGCATCACTGCTTTATTTGAACACCCATTTAACAGCTGTTAGTTACTTTTTATTTAGTTTGCTTTGAAATTTCATTATGAATCGACTTACATCAGAGCAATGCTTGCAAATTGTAGAAATTTTTAAAATTAAAAAAAAAAATGAAAAATTTTATTTTCCGATGAGGCCCATTTCTGGTTGAATGGTTACGTACCCATATGCAGAATTGTCGCATTGGGAGTGAGGAGAGAATTTACAAGCTTTTGTCGAAACGCCATTACATCCACAGAAAATTATTGTTTGGTGCGCTTTATGGGCTGGCGGAGTCATTGACCCATATGTCTTCAAAAACGCTGATGGTCAGAATGATGAACGGTATAGGAACAGTGGCATTATTTTTGCTGATATGTGGTTACAACAGGATGGAGCCACATGCCACACAGCGGACGGGCGCTACAATTGATTTACTGAAAAAAACTTTTGATGAAAAAATAATTTCACAATGGCCCAATCAATTGGCCACCAAGATCGTGTGATTCAACTCCATTGGATTATTTTCTTTGGGGTTATGTTAAGTCACTTATCTACGTAAATGAACCACCAACAATTGAACGCCTGGAAATCAACATTCGAAGAGTTATCGGCGAAATACGACCGCAAATGCTGCGAAAAGTTGTTGAAAATTACTTTTACAGATTGAGCCTTCTACGCGCCAGCAGTGGCATCCACATGACAGAAATCATATATAAACATTAATATCATAAAATTTTCTTTCCAATAAAGCCCGCTTCAATTGATATTAAAAATTATATTTCCTTGTTTTATTATGATTTAAACTTCTGTCACTCTATAAAAAACACCCTTTACATAGTTAGTCGAAAATTAATTGCGGGGCGGACAACATTGCGATTATAGCGATTTTTTTATATTTTTAAAATTTATTTAAAAAAATTTGGCTCGGAAGCAGTGTACACTGTCAGCTTTTTATTGCTGCTATTAATTTGATCAATATTGCATTTCAGCACCTCGAGTCTAAAGGCCCATACGTCACTGAATCGTAGATTTTTTTTAGAGGACGCAATCTCGGTTACAAAATTATGAACACAACGTAATAATATTTGCTGTTCTGTCTTATCTTAATTAATATATGTATATGTATATGTGACCTTCTCCGAGAAAAGGTACCTAGTGTGTGAAAATGATTGATTTTGAAATATAAACACAAGTGTAATTTATTTTATATACATATGTATTTTTTTTTATAAATTTACAAACAATAAAAGTTATTTACATAAAATTAATCACTAGAGCAGTGTATTGGTTTTCCATTGTGTTTTAAGCCACAAATTTTGTAATTTCTGCGGGGCGCTTGGGCTAAAAAGTAAACTAATTCTGACGAAGTGTCCTTAAAGAAAAAAAAAAACAGAGAATTATATAAGACATTTTAATTTTCTTTTTGAAAAAAATCACAATTATTACATTATATCCATGGGAAATATTTCCATCCAGTTCTTCTTTCTCATTGGCCATGGAAAATTTTAATAACATATAAATTAAAATTAATAACTTCACATCAAATAAATACATAATGGTCTTTGTTTTGGAAATTTAATAATAATAATAATAGTAATATTGTGTAATACTTTTTTCTTAACAAAGACCAATTAATAGGAATCTCCTTTTGGCTGGGAGGTGGAGTTGTGTACTCGTATGTTTGTAGTTATCGCTCAGCACTTGAGCAATTTTCCGTTGTGTTTGTAACCACAATTGGCCGCTTGACGTGGTGGCGGTACAAAGATTGATTTATTTCTTCGAAAATTCTATTGAATATTATTATCATTAGTTTTAATTAATTATATATGTATGTATGTACTTTAGTAACAACCACTTTGCTGTGTGAACCTTCTTTTTACTACTCACTTCTTGTGGATTCGTGTTTGATTCCAAATTTAGAGTTTCATTTGAATGTTCTTTAAAATTTATTTTGGTTTCTGTTGTATTGCTTTTGTTGCTATTGATGTTGTAGTTTGTGTTGTTGCTGCTGCTGCTATTGTTGTTGTTGTTGTTGTTATTATTATTATTATAATTGCTAATATTATAATGAGTATAATTAGTGTGGTTGTTGTAATCTAGTTCATTGGCTTTTAAAAATGCGCAAATTATTAATATTATTAAAATTTTTACAAACATTGGTTGATCTCTTTTGAAACGTATAAATCCAACTGATTGCAACGATTTCTTACACTTGTTGTATTTTCAATTTGCAATTGATAACAGAACAATTCAACCAGTTTTATAATTGTGTCACATTTAAATGAATCGAGCATTTATGTACATATTTATTTTTTTTTTCGTCATTAAGATTTTCAGATGATTCCGTAACACAGACAAAATGTTTTAGTACAGCATTAGACTATTGTACATTAGGGCGGGTCGATTTAAAAATCGCACAAATTACAAGGAAAATCCTATTCTAGGGATCAAAATAAGAAACTTTGCCGAAGGAACCATACCTCTAAAATGTATTTTGATGTCCCGACTTTTGATCCGAAGGGTCAAATTTACTTGAAGGTTCAAATTTTGAAAAATATCACTTTGAACCATTTAGAGTTCCTCAATCGAGTCAAAATGTGTGACCGACCCCCACTAATTTTGGAGGGACGAGCCATCTATGGCAGTGGCACACCCCCTGGAACCACTCCTGGGGGGTTCCCCATACAAATATTTCAAAAAATCACTAATGTTTGTATGGGGAACCCCCCAGGGGTAGTTCCAGGGGGTGTGCCACTGGCATAGGTGGGTCGGCGCTCCAAAATTAGTGGGGGTCGATCATACATTTTGACTCGATTGAGGAAAAAAAATTTGAACCTTGAAGAAAATTTGACCCTTCGGATCAAAAGTCGGGACATTAAAATACATTTTAGAGATATGGTTCCTTCGGCAAAGTTTCTTATTTTGATCCCTAGAATACGATTTTCCTTGTAATTTGAGCGCTTTTTTTGCCTCCATACAAATCGACCCCCCCAATCCCTATTGTACATATCATAGTTTATATTGTAAATTGTTTTCTTTCCAGGTGGAAAATATATGTATATAAAACTGGTTACTTGGGAACAACAACACGGCAGAAATTAAGCAAGTTGGGAAAAATACTTTATTTTATTAAATGGGATGGCTGGGGTTCGATTCTCAAGAAACTCTCCAGAAATGCTTCACAATTTTTTCTATATCATTTAAGGAAACAATTCTGTTTGACAATTGAGTCGTCTTGTCCATGTACGAAAAACAATTTCATTTACCCAGCAAAACTTAGTGCTTCCCAGAAGCATTTTTGTAAGGTAGACAATGTTAGAGAATCACTTGCTGGTGCGCATGAATAAGGCATTTTTTGCTTCGAGATGAGCCAGCTTCCAAAAAGGCCATGAATTTATTGCCTTACCAAAGTGCTGCACAGAAGTTATAATATATAAGTGGTTCTAGTGTACTCAGATGCAAAAGTTACTGGCCTGCAATTTTTTCTACTCTTTTTTCTACTTTGCTAGAGAGCCCGCCTTATGTTAGTGCTTTTCAGAAGCATTTTTCGAAGCTTTTGTTATCAAGTAACCAATACATTGCTTCCCTCAGTTGTTAGTGCATCCAAATCAGAAATATTTTTGCTGGGTATGGTTCTTTAAGTCAATTATTATTTATTGTCTGTGCTAGAAGGTTCGTGTATATGATTTATGGCCTTGTTCGGAACATTGTATTCAACACGTATTTTTTTATATATTTTTCAGACTGTTCTAGAAGCAACAATAATGCTGTTCTATTGTCAATGGACACGCACACAAACCAACAGAATAAATTGTAACAAGAACTAATGGCGCGATTGAAAGTTAGTATTGAGAATCTAATAACGCTAAGTCCCGGTTCACACGTTTCAACTTTTGTTGCTCAACTCGTAATTCAGCTGTAAAAAAAGAGATACTAGTATTTCCTCTCCGTCTTTCTTACAGATGAATTACGAGTTGATCAACAAAAGTTGAAGTGTGTGAACCGGGACTTAGATTCTGAATTCATTTAAATTCTAAATTTTAGAACCTTCATGTTAAGTATAAAAAGTGCGATGCATCAGCTAAGCGTGAGTCAGTCAGTCTAGTCGAGTTGAGAAATTAACATCGTTGTAGTCTAGATGTGAATTAATCTAACACTGTGTGTTTTGAAAGCTAATAATATCTGTGTAGAGTAGATAGAGTGTTCTGATTTGATAAGAATTATATACTGGTTTTTTTAAATTTATTTGCAAATATTCGAGCCTACAAAACAACATTATTGAAAGGTAAAAACGTAACAATATGTATGTATGTTGGTAAACAAATTAATTGAGTGAGTGTTATTACTCTTCAAAAAAAAAATTAAAACTTATCAAATTTAAGTTATTTCTGCAAAATTTTTTCCCATCACTAACTTGCAACAGTCTTGCCATTGTTATTTGTTCTTTACTAATCATGCACGTGCCCGTTCGTTTGCTAATTTTTGTTATTACTTAAGAAAAACTTTTTTTTGGTTTGTTGCTTTAAGTATATGCAATGCATAAATACATATCGTTACCTTAATATAGAAAGGTCATAACTCATTATATTTTTGAAATCGGAATTTTTGCCATTTTCGATACATTAGATTTTCTTCTATCGAAATATGCAAAAAACTCGATTTCAAAAAAAAATTAGTTAGTGCCTTTCTATATTAAGGTAACGATATGTATGTATATATGTACATACATACGTTTGTGTATTTTCATTGAGCTACATGCCAATATCTGCTATTCATTTCCTTTTAGTTAGTTTTTAATTCCTGTTCGAACTTATTTTTTGTTTCTTTGTTGGATTCAATTAGGCTAAAGTTCTTTTTTCGCGGAAGTCAAACTAAATGTCATAATTAAATCAAGCAAAGAAACGAAAATAAGTTTGAAATTTGTCTTTCATGAATTTAGGCTACTTTCCTAGAAATTGAAAATGGGCATGTGTAAAATATAAATAACAATACCAGCATGTTAAGTTATTCTTAGGGCCATTATTACAACTTAAAGTTAGTTAAAAGTAGGATTTTATCGGACGTACAAAAAGTTTTTCATCAGTACAATTTTAGCTTAACCTAAAGTGAGCGCCAAGTTAAAGGCAAATTTATCCTTCGTGGTAAGTTAAATTAAATTTATAATAATGAATAGCGTTTTATACGTCCAACAAAATCCTACTTTTAACTAACTTTAAGTTGTCATAATGGCCCTTAGTATAATAACTTAAATATCAACTCAACCGTTGGGAGATAGCAACAATACTGGGGAACAACCCTAGAACTGTCATATACATACATAAACTTGTCAAAAATTGTTGATCGATCGGTTAGCGGATTCTACGACATGAGTCCTAGTGTACATTTATAAATTCTTTTACCTGCCGAATCAGGAGTCTTTCAGATTGAGATCGCTGCTATTACGGAAGCTTATAGATGGTTAAAGGAAATTGACAACAGACTACTAATCTCTACTATCTTTACGGATAGTAGAGAGGTTATTGAAGCCTTAATAAATCATAAAGTTCAATCTCGAAGCGTGCTTCAATACAAAAATTAGATTGTGGATATAACGAGATACTAAGGATTCCAGGATATCATGGTATCGCTGCAAATAAAGAGACAAAAAAGCTGGCGAGAAATGGATCATCACTGAACAATATTACAGTAGAAAATGTCAAATCTTTCCAAAATTCAAAAACGAACTAATAGAATGGGATAGAGAATAATACATTAGAGATTGGTAGAATTTTATTGTTGGAAGAGTGACCGAAATTCCCTGATGAAACCCAACGAAAAGATAAAAGAGGTTCTGAGATTAAAGAGGCCAAAACACACGCAGCTTAGTGAGCATAATAACCGGGCATACAGTGTTAAAGAATCACCTGTCTCGCAGTGGTGTTTTTGATGATATAACATGTAGAGTTTGCAGAAAAGATGATGAAACACTGGTATACAGCATTCAGTCAAATCTTCTACATGGAAAATATACCCAATATGGTATATCCTAGGGACTCAGATTAGAAAAACTTAAGAAAACTTTAGAAGGGGGTAAGGTATAAAAACTCCGAAAATAGTGTTACTTTTTCACTTTTTTATTACGAACACCTCGATATTTATCATTAGCGGGTGCAGCTAGTACTTATGACGATCATCAGGGAAGGGAACTACTACCCAAAAATTTCTCAAAAGAGCTAGAGCCTTTATGTTAAGACTTTCATTAAAACAAATGAGAAGCCCAACAATTAATATCATAGTAGTTTGCCAATTCATTATCTCTATCTTCACGGATTTCTTCATCGATTACTTGACATCATTTTAATCACTGTACGTCACGGATTCTTTTTCATGTCTACCATTTCTTTTATATCTTTGTGTTACCAACTCCTGTGTGTCACTACTGCCCCTTGGCTTAGCTGTGGCGAATATCTTTAGCTATTGGTATATAGCTGGACATGATAAACATCAATTTTACTTACGAACAGTTTATTAGTGGGTAGTGTCCTATGCTTTCAGTGCGGGTGTCGTGGGTTCGATTCTTACAAAGGACTCTCTTATGTTGCACTACAACAGGTGCAGGTACTTGTTATAATGCTCGTCAAAACAACTTACTACATAATTTGCTTTTCTAACATTAAATACTCGCAAATAAAATAAAACTAAATAAAAAAAAAATATTAAAATTAAATTATCATTTGCAAGTGATTTGCAAGAACTTTTGATTTCTTTATCTATTTGAATATATCTGGACATGATACACATAAATTTTTTTTTGCGGAGAGTTAAATTGTTTATTAGTAGGTAGTGTACTATCCCTGTCGGAGAATGTGTGGTTGACTACAAAAATAGTTAACTTATTGTTAACTTTTCTTAGACTGACTAAAAGCTAGCTGCAAAGTCATCCAGAACAAACCCAAAAATGAGTTCTTAAGTTAAGTACGTAATCGAATTTGATGAGAGCCAATAACTTTATTCTCAGCTACTTTAAAACTCATTTCAGTTTTATATTAACATTTTGCTGTTGTTATTTTAGATGGCAGCTTAGCCGAGTGGTAGCGCGTTTAATACGCAACGTGTGATGTTACATGTTCGAACCCCAGACAATTTTTTTTAGTTTACTGACTACCAGGTGATTTAAAAAAGTCAACTTTAAGTTAGTTGAAAGTAGTGCAGAGTGAGACAATTGACTACCGCCTAGGACATGTTTAAATAGTCAGTTGATTACATTGCAAAGTAATCCAAGTCTCAGTCAGTACTAGTTGCGAAATAGTTAGCTTAAAGTTAGTTTAAAGTTAGCCAAATTTCCGACAGGGATACTACTAAAACGTGTATCGTGGGTTCGAATCCCACAAAAGACTATTTTCTTTACACTACAACAAGTGCAGGTCTTTGTTATAATGCTCGTCAAAATAAATTACTATAAAAATTGTTTTTGTAACACTAAATACTCCCAAATAAAATAAAAATAAATAATAATTATTAATTGTTTTGTGAGATGGCGCATATAACACACCATCATTTCCGTGTAGAGTGTACTTAACAATTGATAATAAATTTAATATCAGTATTGTCAGCTACTCTTGCACTTCCTTTTCCATGCAAAAAAAATAATAATTAAATAGACTGCATTATACTTGTATTTAAAATAAATGTTTTATTTAATTAAAATCTGAATTTTTTGAAACATGAAAACTCTTAGGGCCATTATTACAACTTAAAGTTAGTTAAAAGTAGGATTTTGTCGGACGTATAAAACGCTATCCATTATTATAAATTTAG
The DNA here is from genome assembly GCA_944452675.1 of Tachina lurida. Taxonomy (NCBI): domain Eukaryota; kingdom Metazoa; phylum Arthropoda; class Insecta; order Diptera; family Tachinidae; genus Tachina; species Tachina lurida. The sequence continues at coordinate 173,411,008 of OX101752.1, forward strand.
TTTAACTTACCAGTAAGGATACATTTGCCTTTAACTTAGCGCAAATGTAAAACTTTAGTTTTAGCTAAAATTGTACTGATGAAAAACTTTTTATAATTCCTCCGATAAAATCCCACTTTTAACTAACTTTAAGTTATAATACGGGCCCTTAAAGTATTTTTGAAAATTACACTTTAAGGTATAAATTATATACATATTTTTATAAGTACAACTTTTATTGCTGGTGACGTTTTTATTTAAATTCTATATTATAGAATTAATGTGGCATTTTCATCACTACAACATAGTACATAAATCATATTTTAAATTTCTCTTGATATTAATACACATATTTAATGGTCAATACAAACCTTCAAATTATTAAAACAGTTTTTTATACGGGCAATTTCTCTTTGCTCTAATACTTGTTACAAAAATATATTACTCGTAATATAATTCTTTGAATATAAATTTTTTTTATTTAATTGATTATTGATTTAACTTTAATAGCAAAAGAGCAGTAAATGAAAAAAATTTTTTTTTCAATAAAATCGGGCTCGTGTGCGGATTTTAATGTGGAAATTTTTAATACTGTATAACCTTAAAGCCTCTTAAATGCTTGAAGAAAAAAAAATGCAAACGAAATAAAAGAATAAAAGTATATTGTATTTTTCGCTGTAAAGTGTTTTACAGCTGAGCGTGGTCAATGTTCGGCCGAGTCGGGGCAATGCGCACCCTTCAGGGCACAATTTATCTTTTCCAGGGCCCCAGCTAGCATTTTGTATCATAATCGAATCTTTTCCGAATCAGCTTGAAGGCCAAAATAACCGCATATGAGCTCATTTTTCGATCTTAACTGACACTCCCCTTGTGAGAAAATGGTACCCTACAGATGAATCATACCAAGGAATCATTTATGATACGATTTGCTGATTAATTTTTGAGTAATTTTCTGGTTTCTTTGCATTTTGTTCCTCTATTTTCAAGAAATCAAAATTTGATCATACAGATGAATTATAAGTTAATCCTTTTTCGATCACCCAAGTAATAAATCAGTCTTTAATCATCAAAAGTGATCTGAGGAGAATCATATGAGAGATTTCTGCAAAAAATAATCAGCAAAATGGAAGCTGGGCTGGGGCGTTTTATGTAAAACTAATGCAAATGTATTCGTGTAGGTGTATTCATTTGTATAAGAAGCCGACTGAAGTTCGGCACTATGGTGCCACTATGGCCGACAATGGTTTAATTAAATCAATAAAGCAATAGCTGAATCATTTTTACTAATAAATTAACCTATTCTAATCATTTCAACAGTGACGGAAATCGTTTTGAAAGGTTACATTCTTTTTTATTTGTTTTTTTTTCTAAAAAATGCTATTTTTGTCTATTATACCGAGCTATAACCGCCAAAAAAAACTTCAGCAACATTTTTTTGAACTTCGTTTTTTTTTTGGCGAAAATCGATTATCGATCGTAGTTTCTTTAATTAATTCAATACAATTTTTAATTTTTTCTGGGCTTCATTTCAATCATTAGATTAATTTATTTTGATTATATATGTATATACATATGTATGTATATATATTTTTTTGTATTCGCACTTCATCAGCACGATTAAGAAATTATTTCTGAATAAAATTCACTATAGTTCAATTAAATTTAATAATCAAGAAAATTATACATATATATATATCACTGAGTTGCGTGAAAATATAAGTCATTTCTTTCCTAGCACCCTGGCATAGACTTTACTTATATTTTTCGAACATAAAATAAAACTTTTACAAATAACCAATTTTTTTTTTGCGCGTTTTTTTTACAAAACTGTTTTATTCGATTTTTTAAACTAAGTGGTCGAGAAACTGGGTTTTTTCACACCAAAATCCCAAAAGTCCACACTAAAATCCCACTCACGTTACATAGCGCGATTATGAAAGTTGTTTAACAACTTTCATCCTTCTGCCACTCCTGCATATGACCAATAATAATCTTAATGATAAACATGGTATAACCTTCCCCATTTCTGTTTGCTTTTAAAAAATGGCTTGCTTAATAACAAAAAATGTAATGCAATAAATCCACTTACATATGTACGATATGTATGTACTTATGTAACTATGTATACATATTTATATTAATTTGCAGAGAAAAAAAAAAGAATCCAACAATCAGAATTCAACGTTTGTTAATATTGCACAACACTTCTGTAAAAAGTATTTTTGACACCCTGTCGGAAATTTGGCTAACTTTAAACTAACTTTAAGCTAACTATTTCGCAACTAGTGCTGACTGACACTTGGATTACTTTGCAATGTAATCAACTGACTATTTAAACATTGCGATCTCCTAGGCGGTAGTCAATTGTCTCACTCTGCATTACTTTCAGCTAACTTAAAGTTGACTTTTTTTAATCACCTTTTTCTCAGTTTCGAGCATGTAACATTGCACGTTTTGTACTCAACGCGCTACCACTCGGCGAAGCAAAATATTAATATAAAACTGAAATGAGTTTCAAAGTAGCTGAGAATAAATTTGTTTGGTCGCATCAAATTCGATTACGTACTCAACTTAAGAATTAATTTTAGTTTGTTCTGGATGACTTTGCATCTAACTATAAGTTAACTATTTTTGTAGTCAACCACACATTCTCCGGCAGGGCATCTGGATGACTTTGCAGCTAGCTTTTAGTCAGTCTAAGAAAAGTTAACTATAAGTTAACTATTTTTGTAGTCAACCACACATTCTCCGGCAGGGCATCTATATGCTGTGGGGGTAAAAATCTTTTTCACAATACAATCACAAATTTTGAGTAAGATGTGCGATGTAATCGTTAACCAATCGTAAAGAGTTATCAAATCGGTGTGAGGTATGTATGAGTGTATTAGTGTAATCATACAGAAAACAAGAAGTACAGAGAAACTTAACAGCTGCATAGGAATACACTCTACCGAATTTTAAAGCATACCTTCAGGAGCAATGTTAATTTTAATAGAAATTGCTTGTGAAGTGTAATAGTGTTGCCAGTGGGGATAATTTTGTTAAAAAGTTGAAAAATATAAAATAAATAAAATAAATATAAGCTTTTAAATTAAAGATGTATAGCAGTCTTTATAAAGAATTTATAATATTATTAATTATTATTTTAATACAAATTTTGCAAACCCACAATCGCAAGCTTTATCAAAATTTTTATTTGACGTTTTCCATATTGCATATGAGCAATTCTCCACAAACCCCCCACAACTAATAATTCCACTACTGCAGTTTTCCATAGATTTTTAAATACAGTGTCAAAAATTTATATATCTTATTTTGGTTACCATAAGCCAATATTAGAAAAAAATTTTATTACTAGATGTTTACACATCTCCCCTGTGATCGGACTCACATTGCTTTTTTTTCACCAAGTCACCAATTATTTTGTTAACGTAAATACATGTCCAGCTTTTGTTTTACAGAAAACGAATTAAAAGATTTGAATTTACTAAAAACTTTAAGGTGAACTAAAATAATTTTCTTCGCAAGAGCTGAGTATACTCGTACATGTATGGAAAAACATTTGGGGTATTCACACCAGTGTCGTAAGTGTCCTAAGTGTCATAATGTCTTAACATTTTAACAAAAAGGTCATAAAGTAATAAGACTTTCTCAGCTTTGTTTATGCAGAAATGCGTTAGAGTTAACCAAAGGAATTGAGAGAGAGAGAGAGGGAGTAGGCAATGTACAAAGGTGTTAAAACCAAAATACAAATAAGTATAATAGCCGAATTCACAATCTTGTGCAAATAGTCTTGCATCGTAGCATATGACTGTGAATTGGGCTAATATTTATAATTGTAAATTATGAGGGGTTGGTTGCTCACAGCAGTCATATTTTCTTGTGTTATTACTTTAAAACGTGTTAATTTATGAGTACCATTTGAATGCCCCAAATAAAAACGACGATATGACGCGTAATTTTGTAATATTAACTAGAAAAATTCATTTTTGGACTCTCTTGCACAATTATTAATTCTTCAACATTTATGCATCATATAGTTTTTGTTAATTTTTCCCTTCTAAATTCATTAACACTATTACTGGTACTCACCATTATATGACATTTCTATAAAAAGAAATCCAACGCAACAATCAGCTGTCATTACAAATAGATATATCCTGTTTATTTATTGTTTTTTTTTCATAATTTCTAGTCCTCTTTTTTCTATTTGCTCAAATCTAATAAAAGCCATTTGTTGACAATAAAGAAATTCAATTAAAAATCGTTGGATTTTTCTTTCTACCTGAGAATGATAAATGACTTTCATAGCAATAATAAATTTTGTGTTTAACAACAAACCTAAAATAAATTTTATCTTTTCAGAACACCTTTAAATTTATAAATATGTATACATGTATATACATATTTATACATATATACATACGTACATATATATATTTTTTGTACAATTGAAGGTTAGCCGCGAATAACGTTTTAAGTGACAAAATAATAATTTTTCAGGAGAGCCAATAAACGTATTTTGAAGCAAGATAGCTTTTTTCGTTAAAAATTTTTTTTAGCTTATTGAAAATAGTGATAACTAGCATTAGCTTTTCTTTTTGTATCTCTGCTACATTTATCAACTATTTTCGACAATTTCGTTTGCCTGATTTTATTAGTTACTTACAAAGTTTTGCACTGACTGACCGATTTGTAATTGTATTTTGACGGCGATAAGATGCATAATTTTGAATGGTTTTATATTTGAACAACGCAAGAGAGTTATGTTAATGGTAATCTGTGAAAAAACTGGTTTTTTTCAAAATTGTCTGTTACAACGTTATTCGCGGCTGTGCTTCAATTGTTAAATTTATCCAATGAAATTAAGAGAAAAGTTAAATTAAATTGACATGTGTTTAACAACTAAAAAAAAAACATTCACACTGTAAAACTTGTTTACATCACAGTTACAACCCACTTGTTATGCTACGATATTTTGTTTATTTTTTTTTTTGTGACAAATATACGTATGTATGTATGTATGTACACGCAGAAAAATTGCAACTTATCTATCGCATCTACGTAAACCAGGTTAATCTAATCTTTTTGCAGCAATGATTTTACTTCATATGTGTTTCATGTTAATCTAACATGATTTATAGTAGTTTTCAAAAAAAAAATTCCTTTTGAAATAACTTTATTTCACGTTGATTTAACATTTACGTACTGCTAAAATCAAAATGAAGAATCATGTTGAATCAAAATTATTTCAAGTTGAAACGACATGAATTTAATTTAATGTAGTAATTGATGTGTACCATCATGAATAAAATTTTAATTTAATTAGAAAATTACTTGCCATCAAACAAAAATGCGTATAATGTAAACATGTAAACATTATAAATTTTTTGAGCAAATAAATATTTGATCTTACAAAATTTTTGTAAAACCAAATATTGTTCGAATGGAAACTCTAGTTTCCTTATATATTGCATTTGTTTATTTTTTTTTTTTTTTGCCACATTAAAAACACAGTTTTTAGATTTTTTATTGTAATTACCAATAAATAAATGCGTCTTGTGTGATATTTTTCAAAGCTAATTAATTAATTACTTAAATGTGTACTCGTATATGATGAAGCTTTGAAAGGAAAACTGTGTTATAATTTTTATTTCTTTATTTACAATTAAAACCCACTTCATGTTACAGACAGCAAAAATTTTGTATCTCATATAGAATTAAGTTGAGAGTCAATAGCAATAAAGATACTCGTATTACTTTACTCCCTGTGGCTTATGTTGTTGTATACAAAAAAGTTCCTTGCTTAAGGAAATTTAGTTTTTCTTTTGCTCAACCAATTTATTTCTTTTAAATTAAAGCAATTATTGTATTTTTAAATTATAAAAATTGTTCGTATTAGAAATCTCTTCAGCATATGGTGCCATAACCGCCAAAAAGGCTTAAGTGACATAATATTCAAAAGTAATTTTTTTTAGCCAAAAATCGATTATTTGCGATGGCAAATAATTGATTTTCGTCAAAAAATAAGGTCCAAAATATATGTCGGTTAAGCTTTTTTTGGCGGTTATGGGTCGATATTTTTAAGCCTCAATTGCATAACCCTGTGGCTGAGTGGTAGCGATACTAGCCTCTCAGTCCAGAGGTCGTGGGTTCGATTCCCCCCATAGACCCTGGGTGTTTTCCGCAGACAAGCTAATCGCTTTGCGGGTTGTGTTTGTTTAAAAAAAAAAAAAAAACCCCAGGTAGGAGTTAAATAAATTACAGGAATAGTATTCCACACAGCCGTGCCACACATTTTTGTTCTTTTAGCTTTAAAGCTGATTGATGTTTGCCTGCAAGTTAATTGTAGCTGCAGGGAAATTAAAAGAAAAGCTAAACATAAAAAATTATTTATCTAATATTTTACATACTACAAAGAATAAAAAAAAGAGTTATTTATATGCATTACACAGATGTGAGAAGTAAGAACTAAAATAAATATTTGCTACTCGTATTGTGTGCAGTGAAATATAATTTGCAAAGTTTGTAATGCATAAAAATTATGCAAAATGAAAAGTTTGCACACATTAAACTCATGTGGCAATTTTATTAATTTATCTGTGTGCGCTTGTGTCACTAGTAAAGTTTTATTTTATTATTTACAAGTTATACTTTTTTGCAGCAACATTTTTAATATTAATGAAACTTGTATTATGAAAAAAATTTATCAACAAAACATATACAAATTCTCAATACATTAAAAACGAAATGTCAAATATGTAAATATGTAAATATGTATTAGTGTTGCCAGTTATTCGTGTTTTATATTTGTTCGAATAAAATTTCATAAAAAAAATTCTGCTCGCGAGAACAATTTTTATTAACTCGCTCGTCTTAAAATTTGTGCTCGCGAGTTCAAAAATAGAGCTCGCGAGCACAAATTTTATAAGACTCGTACTCCTTTTGTGCTCGACTCGTAAGCATTAAATGACTCGCCTTAAAATTTGTACTCGCGAGTTTTATTTTAAAGCTCGTAAACGAATTCAAAACGAGTAGTTATTACAAAAAAAAAATTTTTTTGTTTATTTGAAAAAGTATATATATTTATATGGGAATTTGAAAGGTATAGTACTTACATATGCATAACCATATGTGACTGCGCATAGAGAAAGGGACCTAAGGGTAAAAAAAAAATCAATTTTCACTTTTTTTTTTGATGTGGACAACATCTGAGCATCGAATGAGACCCATCCCATGCCCCAAAAGTGTTCTCTCCCAGAGATATGCGCGTTTTATGAAATTGATGGTACACCAAAGATACACGTATTTAAATCTTTAAAATGGCTCTCCTGAACAAAACCGGTTTTTACCCTTAGGTCCCATTCTATTTTGCGCGTCACATATATAAAAATATATGTTCTTACTTTCATGTCATGAGGTATTTTTCAAATGTTTTAAGGCTTCTTCTGCTTCATGAAAAGTTATGCAAATGCTTACCTGTCAGTAATAAGATATGATTTCAACATTGCGACCTATAGAAAACAGAATTTGAGCAAACAAAATTAATAAAACTCGCGAATAATTCTTTTTAACTCGACTCGCGAGTCGAGTTTTATATTTGACTCTTAAAATTTTAATTCTTCTCGCGAGTCCTATTTTCGTTTTATATTTTTAACTCGCGAGTTTTATATTTTTAACTCGCGAGCAGACAATACAAAAAATAAAACTCGCTCGAATTGAATTCGTTTGCGAGCGAGTTTAATTCGAGCACACTCCGCACTCTGATAATTAGTAAAGAACAAACGACAATGGCAAGACTGTTGTAAATTTAGAGATGGTAAAATTGAGCTTTTGAGTGCTCGTTTCTTTTCCCCTCGTCTCTCTCTCGCATATAAACTATGTAGTAATCTTAAAAATATTACTCTCATCGTCGGAACATAGACTAACTGAAGTATTTAAATAGTTGCGATATGAATGTTCACAGATTTTATAAAAACATTTTACATATGAAGTAAAATTTAAGCCCCAACTTCGATAAAAGACACTAAGATATTAAAAGTAAAATAAATAGTTTGGTAGTAGTATAAGAAATCATGGAGTTACGAAGAAACAAACATAAAAAAATACATACCAGCAAAGTAATCACCTCCTTCCCCATTGAAGTAGGCTAAATAAAAATTTGACCTACTTCTAATTTAATTTTTTTTGTGTTCATCTTTTATTAAAAAATAAATTTAAAAGTTTATGAAAAAAAACTTTCCACCTACCAATCGCTCGTTTATTGCAATATAATCATATCTCCAAAAATCCATTTTAAAATAACAATAAAGCAGGAAAATTCTTTATATCTTTATATATATATAAAATGTACATAGAAAAGGGCTTGTACAGTTACCTCTAGCGCATATTCATAATCAAAATGAACTATAGTTTAAGAGTTTAAAACCAATATTTTGTATGGTAATACCGGTTTTAAATTTTTAAAGTATATTTTGTTTTGACTATGAATCAATATTTATATACGTTCATTAATTTGTGTGTAGATTCAAAACTTTAAATTATTTTTTAAAAATATAACTTTTCTAAGTTAGGCCTATGTTACAATAAATGAGCTATCTGATAATTGCTGTTTTCATGAAAAAAAGAACAATAACAATTAACAAACAAATAACTTTCAAACATGCATCTTAGCGCTCTCAATCTTAAATTGTCCAAAAACAAACTTTTCAATTTGTAAAATAAAGCAAAAATCTTTATGCTGTTTCCCTTCAAAAAAAAAATAACAATTGTCGAAAACATTTTGTAAACTAAAATAAATTTAAATTTAAATTTTAACCAAATTGTTTACCAGAAGCTAAATCTCAAATAATAAAAGGACATTATAATAGCAATTGTATTTTTATACACAAAAATACACTTTTAAGCCATAAAGAATTACAAAAGGTGGGCCAGCGTACAAACGACCAAACAGACATCCCAGTAAACACAAGGCTAAGCATTTGATGTATTATAATTTCAAGCTGTGGCAAAATTCTTCGTATAAATTTTAAAGATAATGTTAAATAAAAAACTTCACATATCACAAGGTGCTATTTTAAACCGCTTTTAGTAGACAAAATTATAAGAGAAAATACTCATTTGCCGCACCTAGAAGTATAATTACTGCTATGCTTTTTATTAGAATTTCTTTTATACGAAAGCTTTCAAAATATCTTTAAAACATTTCTATTTTGAAATAAAATCGAAAACTAAAATTTTTTCAAGTTTTTCTTTATTAGAGAAGTGATATATTTAGTTTTGCTCACTTTCGTATAAAATTTGATATGTATCTATGAGGCACCTGACTTATTTGTCTTCTACAGGGTGTTTTTTTTTAGAGGTATAGAACTTCGAATTGAAATAAAACACAAGAAAATCGTTTTAATGTCCATCAATTTGGCTTTATTGGAAGGATAATTTTATGCCATTAATGTTTAAATATGATTTCGGGCATGTGGCCGCCGCGGCTGGCTCGAATAAAGCCAATTCTACAGGTCCAATTTTCAACCACTTTTTCGAGCATATGGGGCCGTATGTTGGCAATAACGCCACGAATGTTGGCTTCCAAGTCCCCTATCGTTTCTGGTTTGTTGGCGTAGACGAGCGACTTCACATATCCCCAAAGAAAATAATCCAATGGTGTCAAATCACACGATCTTGGTGGCCAATTGACAGGTCCATTCCGCGAAATTATGCGCTAATCGAATGTTTCCTTCAATAAATCGATTGTGACGTGCGCTGTGTGGCATGTAGCGCCGTCTTGTTGGAACCACAACTCATCCACATTCAAAATCTTCAAAATCTTCCATAAAGTTGATGGACAAAGCTCCAATTGCTGTGCACGGTGGCGAATCGATTCATTCGGGTCCTCTTCAACACTTTGCTCTACAGCGGCAATTGTTTCTTCGGTGCGCACTGTTCGACGTCTCTGCGGATGCGTATTATCACATAGAGTAAACGTAGTGCGAAAACGATCCATGGTTAACCGAATTAAGTGCTCTGATGGACGATTATGTCGACCATAAAATGGACGGAGCTTGCGGTAAACTTCGCGAACTGAACCATTATTTTCGAAATAAATTTGCACGATTTGCAAGCGTTGTTATTTTGTCAACCTGTTCATGATGAAATGGCAAACCAAACTAAATATTAATCACTTGACAGCTGACAAAATGGCCGCCAATTAAAAAAGTGATGCCAACTTAAAGTTCTATACCTCAATAAAAAACACCCATTATTAAGTTTTAAACGAGAATATTTTTAACAAATTGGCGCTTAGTCATAGTCAAAACAAAGTACACTTTAAGAAACTAAAACCAGTATTTTGTATGGTAATACTGGTTGTAACTTCTTAAAGTGTACTTTGTTTTGACTATGACTATGCGCCATATTGTCTTTTTTAAGATTCTCTTATATTTTTCAGATGATTTTCAAACTGTGTTCGCTTAACGAAAAGTTATTAATAGGCAGATTTTGTAAAAAATTTCGTTTCTAAACGTTTAAAATTTGTATGAAAATTAACGAAAATTCGTTTCAAAAAATATTTTTTTCCATACAAATTTCAAAACGAAAAAATCGTTTGAATTTACAAAATCTACCCTTAAATTCGTAGAGCAGAAAATAGTCAGTCATTGTAAAAACTTACTGCTTTTATTGAGTTATTGGCCTTCTTTTATTAATCGATAACAATATTCGATTTCTAAATGCGAAATACCAGACGATAGTTTCAATATAAACCCAATGAGAATTCTATCATACATTATTATACACAATGAGTACAGTAATAGGACATTTTGTAAATGATTAATATGACTTCTTTAGACTTGTAGATCATAAAAATTTCCTTTCTTATGTGCGTCTTCCACTTTGTTATTGGGACTTTCAAGTAAAAGCAGTAAGTGTAATGAAATACAGGGTTGTCAGATTTATTTTGACCTTTTTCGCCAAATTCAATATCAAAAATCATGAAAATCGCCAAAGCATATGGAGTTTAGTATATTTTTTTAGTTTTTGCCAATAGTATCTATTTTTTATAGCTACGCTATTTGTGGTGCGACATGATTTTCGTAACAAAAATAATCGACACTATTACAGTTATAAATTACTTTTTGTTTTGATTTCTTTTTATTTAAAAGTAGAGTACGAAAATAAACGAAACAAATCGTTTGATTTGGTTTTGTTTCGTTCTTTGAAGTGAGTGAAACAAAACAAAAACAATGCGAAGGATTGCTCAATTTGTTTTTGTATTTTTTTTTTGGCACATGAGCACAAACCAGAGAACACAGCCAATCGGCTGTAAGCCGGCTAACAGCCGCCACCGACCACAAACAATACATTAATTTAATCGTGTGCCGCTAGAAAATAAAATAATGGGAAATAAATAGAAACTTTTTGAAATATTTGCGGACATCATGATATAATATAATTTTATTGCATTGTCATTTAACACATTACGTTTGTTTTATATAGTTAAGCAGCATAGCTATAACCGGGTGTCTAAAGACACCTCTCTTCTTTTTTAGTATGCTTAAAAAGTAATTTTTATAAATCCTATAAATGGCTCAAATTCGCCACAAATAGAAATAGTCACAAAATAATGTGTCTTGTTAAACTGTTACTTAAAACAAAGGGAAAATAATTAGCGAACCCAAAAAAAGTTTACTATGAACTAGTTTATAGTTTACTTAAAGCAATATAAAAAGAATTTCTATGATTGATATTAAAAAAATTTTGATATATTAGTTTTATATAAAAACATTCGGGTTTGAAGTCTGCTTATGAGTTAAATAAGCAAGAACGAAATGCATATAGACGCTGCTTAACCAAAAGAAAAACAAACAAGCATATGTACAATGTGCAAGCTTTTACAAAAAAGCTTTGTGCTTTCACTCCGATGAGAGCCCAACAGACAATCAGAGCAAAACCAATGCTTGCTGCTTACTTTGCAAAGAAACAATAATAAATTGTAAGAGCTTTCAAAGCTGTTTACCTCTATTGCAAATATCATAGTATGTGTGTTTGGACGCAGCTGGTATAAAACACTATACACCAGCTACGTCGAAGCCATATGCACAATGTGCAAGCTTTTACAAAATAGCTTTGTGCTTTCACACGGACTAGAGCACAACAGCCAATCAGATCTCGGCGAAAACAATGCTAGCTGCTTACTTTGCAAAGAAACAATAAAAAATTGTAAGAGCTTTCAAAGCTGTTTTCCCCCAAATGCAAATATCATAGTACGATGTAGCTGCTATACATCGTCTTCTATTTTGGAATACATTTAATTATTTTTAATTTAAACTTATTAAACATTTCTTGCAGAGGTACAAAGGGAGTGCAAAATGTGCTATTTATATTCATATAATTTATAAATCGTAATAACGCTTCAAAAAGTTCATATTGCATTCTAAATCGCAGACTACTTTTATAGAAGTTCATTATTGAAAGCACTCTTTCAACACAGGAATTACTAGTTACTAGAATTACTGACATAAATATGAAATCTCTTTATTAGTTCTTTCAAAAGTTTCTTTAAATATGAAAAACAAATTTCTCGAAGATAGTCAATATCTCCATCATTTATTTCAATATTATTTAATTCAGCTTCAAATGTTGGCACAAAGTCAATTGCCTTGAGTGAACGAAACGTTGCTTTATAAGCAACATTGCTTATAAAATGTTCACTATTATATGTTTCATTCAAAATGATTTTTGAGGAAAATGAAGGAAGAGTGGAATACACCCTCCGATGAGCCTCAATATTTAAATAGTTAATTTCACTTACAAGAGGGTTTATAAAATGTTAAAAAATATTAACCCACCATCTTCACGAACCATAAATTTCCTTCCATACATAATAACCAGGGAAACCACAAATATGCTCTAAAAAAAGTGTTTTATGCGCATTCAATATGCACTAAAAACTTGTAAATATGCGCTTAAAAGTCAAAAAATATGCTCTTAATAGAATAAATTGGTTTATTTGTAAATGAAAATATATTTTTTAATCAAAAATTAAACAACATTTGTATATAAAATAAGAAAAAAATAAATAACCAAAAAACAGAAACATAATTAACAAAGAATAACTGGGTTTTGAAGTGCAGGTTAACACAAAATTACTATAAAAATTTTTACTAAAACAAATTAATTTATATTGGATGCATAAGAATTTAACTTTAATTTCAAAAGATCACGATATCAGAATTAAGGCTTTGGAACTGTATTTTGGATAAATAAGACAAGATATTAATTTATAATTTTTATTGAAATAAATAACAAAATATTGACCTAGAATTTCAAATAAAAATCTTTTCTGTCACGTCTTAATGAACTTTCATACATTTACAATGTTCCTTCAAGGTCTTTTCGGGGCAGAGTAAATCACACACAGCTAAATCACACATAGCTAAATTTGTATTGCAACTAACGTCCGTAAAACTGGGTTATATATAAAAAAAATTATACACTACATGGAACATTGGAACAGAGATTTAGATGGCGAAAATTAAAAATAATTTGTAAGCATATTAACCCAGATAGCACAGGAAAAAAATTTTCTTTAAAACTTAAATTTTTATTTCGAAAATGAAATTTTAATGCGTTGCTAAAAAAAATTTTATAAATTTTTTTTTCGGAATGGAGAGTTTTTTTTTAAAGGATGGTGGCGCCAAGCGGGTTGAAATAAAATAAATTCTATAAAGCATGAAAATATGCCCTAAAAGCGTAAATTATGCTCTAAAAATTCGAAAATATGCTAAAAATATGCGTGTAAAACCGATATATGCATAAACATGCTTTAAAGGGTAAAATATGCACTAACAAATCGATGCCAAAATTCATTAAAAGTTCTGAAACGGATAAATATCTTGTCCCCGCATTAATACGTGATACAAGAAAAAACATGCAATTGCATATTTGCGGTTTCCCTGATAATAACGTTTAAAATTTTATACATAAAAATACCAGAAGAAAAATAATTTAATTATTTTCATATCGTCGTTTCTTAAAATAAATTAACGGCTGCTCAAAAATATCTAACAAAATCGCGAACTAATTTATAAATCGCCAAAATATCGCCACATCTGACAGCCCTGACAAAACATGTAAACATCATCCACACATTTGACAGCCCTGACAAAACATATAAACGTCATCCACACATTTGAGAAATCTAAATTTATAATTATATGCCCAATCAACCGAAGGATTTATTTTTTTCTAGGATTTATTTGTTTACTGGGATTTATTTGTTTACTATATATAGCAAAGCCTTATACTTAACATTTATGTGTGGGCATTTGAAAATCCCTTAATCATGCCTTTCCCTCACTTTTGCAAATCCCCAACAGGTTCTTGTTATTTTAAGTGAATACACACTTTAATATTTATTTTATTATCTGTGGTATTTTAAGAGCGTTTCTTATACATATTACTTACATTAGATTTGTTTTTCTATGCAAATTACTTAACAATAGATTATTTCAATATACCTTGAAATAGTTGGGGGAAAAAGAAGGATATAATAACAAACAAAAAAGTTACAAGTTAAGCACATATTTCCTTAACAAATCCATAGATTAAAAAGATTTTACATTTTGAAAAATAAAATCTTTTTAACTTCCCTATGCACATACATATGTATGTACATATTTTGATTAGGGAAATAATGGCATGGTAATCTTTTAACCAGGATTGTGACATTTATGATGTTATTAAGGCCAACAACAAAAAAGGGGCGGGGATGCTGTTATTTTTATACATATGTATTTATATACATAAGTTATAGGTTGCAAGTAAAGTAGCCAATTATGTTGCTACACTTGTTCCATCGAACATGGTAACAATTAGAGATGGCCGCGTGTCGTATTTTTTCCGCGACACGAACATGCACGACCCAAAACAAACTGTTCGTGACAAAACATCTGGTTTCGTGTTGAGCAAAACTGACACGAAAAACACGAAACGATTTTAGATGTAAAATATGTATGAATGAATTTCTAGTAGAGAAAAAATTTAATATTTTGTATCGTCAAACACACAATACCACCATATTTTTTCATATTGTGTGGGCTTCTGAAGCTTAAAACTCTGTATGTAAACCGATAGTATTATATGTGGTAGTATCAGCTGGCAGAGCCAACTTGGTGCCATATTTTGAAAAACGATTTTTGAAAAAATCAATTAAATTTTCTGAATCCCGATTATCCGGATCAAACAAAACCAGGGGTATTCCGTATAATCGAGAATCCGCATAATCGATTTCAAAGCAAATCAACTCAAAAAATCAATTTACATACATTTAAATGTGTCATGTTTGTTATTTGTCAATTTTTATTTAAATTTTAGTCGTTCAGATAATACGTTATACAAAAAACTAGCTATAACGATAGATAATGAATAACATAATACCTATGTAAGGCAATTAGACAATTAGAGCTGAGACGAATGATGACCGGATAATCGGATATCCTGATAATCGATGTTCGGATAATCGGGAATCTACTGTACCATACCAATAATATTTCGTGCGTGTTGTGCAGTATCGTGCTGACAAAATTTTTCGCGTACGTGTTGAGCATCTTGGTATTCGTGTTTGTGTCGTGTCGTGTTGGACAAATTCGACTCGCGCCCATCTCTAGTAACAATCACATCCACTCAAACA
Source organism: Tachina lurida (assembly GCA_944452675.1). Classification (NCBI taxonomy): domain Eukaryota; kingdom Metazoa; phylum Arthropoda; class Insecta; order Diptera; family Tachinidae; genus Tachina; species Tachina lurida. The sequence continues at coordinate 173,426,672 of OX101752.1, forward strand.
AAATCTACTTCGTCACTAGATTTTGTAAAAATCTACTTAAAATCTAGCAGAACTTAGTGATGCAACTATGGGTTTTTCCAATGTGTACTAAAATGTCGGCATTTGTACCTAAAAAGGTGTGGAAATTGGCTGCGTGGCTGTTTTTTTTTGTTGTAGTCTTGGAAAATTTTCAGTTAATGAGTTTTTTTTGGATAAGAAATCTTGATAAATGTAAAAAAAAGCTTGGTGTAAACGGTATAGATTTTGATAACGTTTTAAACTAAAATCTGCGCTATTAAAGAGTTTTTTAATATATATTTTTTAACCCACGACCAAAAAAAGGCGTGTTATAAGTTTATGGTGTGTGTTTGTCCAAGGCCACGTACAGACCAAGCGGCTGGACCGATTTTGATTTATTTTTTTTTTCTTAAAAGGTGACTTGATCGAGAAGGTACTTAGCTATGTTTTAGGCAAATCGGTTCATCCGTTTGGAAGATATCACATCTTCTCTAAATATATTCGGGGGTTTTTAAAATTTTTAATTTTTGTTATTGTTAAATATATATATTTATTTATATAATATATATTTATTGTTTAGATTAAGTATTGAAACAATATCAAATGTAACAAACTGAAAAACAGTTAAAGATCTTAGTAATACCTTAATTTTTCAAGAATACGAATAAGTTTAAGGAAACCCAGTAATACCATAATGTCAATGTTAAAAATATACAATTTATTTACTTGTTGCAACCGAAAAACAAACAACAATACGAACAACAACTAAAATTAAAAAGAAAAATAAAGTCTTTTACAAGTATTAAAAAGTTAGCAAGTGTTGTCAAATGTCAAAAACATTTCATTACAAGACAAGTAGCAAAAAACTTAATTTTAAGTTCAAGTGCAATAAATTTTCACACAATAAATACAATAAGTGTTTTATAAAGGGTGTTTTCTTTTATGCTCGCAATTTTGAGTTGGTAACACTGCTTTACATGACAACATATTTAACGGCTGAAAGTTGCTTTTTGTTAAGTTTGGTTTGCCATTTCACCATGAATAGCCTTACGGGAGAACAACGCTTGCGAATTGTTGAAATTTTTTTATCAAAAATATTGCTTCTGTTCTTTTAGTTTCGATTTGCCATACAAAATTTCGTTGAGCGATGAAGCTCATAAATAATTAAATAAGCAAAACTGCAGCATTTGGAGTGAAGATAATTCACAAGCTTTCATGGTTCATATGTGCTAAAAAGCAATCACGGACAAAATGTTGTACTAAATTCACATACGGCAATTTTAGTTGAGCATCTTTTGAGCTTATGGATTAGAGAGACGAAGAAAATGAGAAGGGAACTGTTATACTTTCTCATATCGCCTATTAACAAAATAGTTGCTCAACTAAAATTGCCGTGTGTGTTTCGAGACTTACTGCCGAATAGAGCAGTGGCCGGCAAGCTACAACATTACATTTTGCGATTGTGTGCATTATACTCTCACCACTCTCCCTTTTTAGTGAATCTAGACATCAGAAGCGGAATCTACACACCAAATTTCAGCTCTCTGGCTATAGACGTTTGGGCTGGGCGATGATTTGTCCCTCATTGAGTAGATCAGTCAGTAATGTTACGCTTTAAGCTACAGTATCAATAGTATTTTGTTCTTAAATTTGCACATTCTTAAACGTTGACAATCTGAAAAATGTCAACATTCGTGGTTTTAATTAGTTGACGTTATCCTGAGGGCATTGTATTATTGTATTACGATTTACTATGAAACTCTCACCAAAAGATAGAATATTAGATACGCATACATACAACATCTACATATGTACATATGTGCGTCACCCAGTTGGTCAAGTCGTCACAGACGACATTGTCTTCGACGATTAATATTCGACATGTCGCCTGTTCATTAGGTTTTCTAATCGAAAATTTAAAGGAAATCGTCGTTCATGACTATCTGAGCGACAATATCCATCGTTTTGTCTTCAATAACACTTTGTTGAGGACAATCTGAGCGACAATACGACAATACCCATCGTTTTGTTTTCAATACAGCCGTGTTGACGACAATCTGAGCGACAGTCTCATACGTTTTGTCTTCAATAAGACTTTGTTGAGGACAATCTGAGCGACAGTGTCATATAAGTTTTGTCTTCAATAAAGCAGTGTTGACGACAATCTGAGCGACATTTGTCGCCCATCTCGTCTTGTGTGACCTCGGCGCCATTTGTATGAAAATTTCGTCGACGATTTGTATGGGGCTGTCTTCAATATGTCTTCTACGACTTACCATTGTCTTGTACCCATCGTCAAAGATGTCTTAAAGACGTGGCCAACTGGGCATATATGTAAGTTATCCGTGCTATTGCGTGGGATGCATCATATGCACACATAATCAAAATGAATAATTTAAATCAGAAATAATGACAATTAAATTAACTTGTTGGCAGCACCAAGTGCTACTACCCTTAACCGTAATCAATGTGTGTTGCCTAAAAAATTTCACTACTAACTTCATTCAAAAAGTCTTGGAACTTAATTCATTCACAAAAATAACAGCTCGCAGCATAACGACTAAAGTAAGTTTAAAAGTAAAACTGCGTTAAATTGGCAATTTAGTGCATAAATAATTTTTGTCCAACGCATATTCAAGCAATTCGCACATACATACACAATAGAGTTCGACCGATTAATCGGCTTCGGCTTCGGCCTTCGGCCAAAAATTGGTAATCGGCCAACATTCGGCCTATGGCAAAAATCGGCCGATTAGCCGAAGCCGAATATTTTTCATTCCAAGCTTGAAAAATAACATTATTTTTGGTCGTTGCTCGCCGACAGTTTCTATTGTGTTTAACGTTTTGAAAGGGTTGCTTTGAAATACAACCCAGTTGCTTTCTATTTTTTTTTACTTGGACGTTCTTGTGAGTGATCATATGAAAAAGCAATCTAGAAATTGCAAAATAGTTTTATTTTTCTTGTTATGTATCCAATAGATATTACAGCTATTTCAGTGATCTCAAAAAAGCAAACTTTTTTCTTAATTCATATAAAACTAGTATCATTTTTAAAATTTAAAACATTCGGCTTCGGCTTCGGTTTTGGCCGAAGTTTAGGATTTTAGCCGAAGTTCGGCTTCGGCTTCGGCTAAAAAAAACGCCTTCGGTCTATCTCTAATACACAAGCGCTTGTGAATATGCACTGTGGCATTAACGGATGCGGATATGTGGAAAACAAAAATAGTTTTTTACATACACAAGAATAGTTATGTATGTATATGTATATACGAGTATGTATGTATGTATTACATTAGCCGTTATAATATCAAGCATATGAGCAAGAGAAAATGTGTATTAAAAACTGGTAAATATGTAAGTTTGTGCAGAACTTAAGAAAACAAAAATAATCGTCGAGTTAAAATTCCACTCACTCCATTTACTGCCACACACTACACTTTGTGCAAAAATAATATTTTTAATAGATTTCTGCTTTTTTTAATCTTGTACTTGTATTTTCTATTTATTTGCGTCTTTGTTTATTTTTCTTTCTTTATATGGCTTTTACATCTGGTTATTGGTTAGCTGATCATTCATTTCATATACGAGTAGTTTTAAGACAAGCAGATAGAAACGGGGAGTCGTATGTGTGTAAGTAGCATGTGAAAATTGTAATTAAAATTTTTATATATTCTTACAACTCTTCAACAATTCTTTGTTCTTTGGCTTATTTAATTAAGCGTTTAATATATTGAAAAGTAGGATGAGTAGATTTTCATAGTTATATGTAAATTGTTTGTGTTTGTACAGCAGTTGTTCATTTGTATGTAATAATTTAATACTGAAGAAAAATGTGATTATGATAAATAATATTATGCGTATGTCTGTGTGTTTACTCTCTCTTTGTTTTACAATTTGTTACGAGTATTTTCTATAGATTATAGCTCTTGCATGGATATCTTCAAATAATTAATTATTGTTAATGCTTTTATATTGCAAATAAAAAACTTTATTTCTTTTTAAATAAAAGAAAGATGTGTTACAATTTAATCTAATGGAAAAACAATTGATACATATCTATAGAAAATTGATTGAGAGCAAATATGTTCTATAGAAATTTTGTAGGCATTTTTTGGGTAAGAAAATGTTTATAAAAAAATACAGCTGAATTGATAACCTCTCCCTTTTTTGAAGTCGTTTAAAAAGTATTTCGACAAAACAATTTTTTCTTTGAAAGTATGCCCGCAGAAAATGTTTTCTATGGAACATTTCTGAATAGAAAAAAATATATTTTCTATGCAAAAGTTTTGTCGATAGCAAAAATTCTCCGTAGAAAATTTGTCGAAAGCAAAATATTCTTTGTGTAAAATTTCCCAGCAGCTTGTAGAAAATTTGTTCACAGCTAAAAGTTTTTTAAAGAAAAGTGTTCGGTGGCAAACATTTTTTGATAGCAAAAATTATCCAAAGATAAATATGCTGCTATATAAAATCAGGCCATAGCAAAAATATTTTATAGAAAATTTGTTTATGCGATAATTGTTTTTATTTAAAATTTACAGACTATAAAATGTTCTGTCATTAAAAAAAAAACTTTCTGTAAAACATTTACCTCAAGGAAAAATGTTCCATAGAATATTTGTCAATGGGAAAGACTTTCAAAATACTTTTTTACAAGTTCATATTATGCTCCCATTCGTTCATACCTTCAAATGTCATTACTTAAAAATTAACTGAGAGTTTTCAGTATGAAAAATTTTCACAGAAAGTTCAAATATAAAAAAATTTTTCTTATCAAGTTCGTCAATGATAAAAAAATTTGTAAATGGCAAACATATCCTATTGAAAATATATCGATAGCGGAAATTTTCCAAAAAAAAAGTTACTTTTAATTATTTGTCGATGGAAAAAATTTCTACTATTCTTAATTTTTTATTGATAGCAAAAATTTTCTTTAGAAAATTTAACAATAACAACATTTTTCTAAGGGAAATTTATCGATAGCAAAATGTTTCTATTGAACATTTATTAATAGCAACATTTTTCTAAAGAAAATTTAACAATAGCAAAATTTTTCTATAGAAAATTTATCGATAGCAAAATTTTTCTATAGAAAATTTATGGAAAAAATTTTCAATAGAAAATTTATCGAAAAAAATTTTTTATAGAAATTTTATGGATAGTATAATTTTTCTAAGGAAAATCTATCGATACCTAAATTTTTCTATAGGAAATTTATTAATAACAACATTTATTTTTCTAAAGAAAATTTATTGATAGCAAAATTTTTCTATAGAAAATTTATCGATAGCAACATTTTTCTATAGAAAATTTATCGATAGCAAAATTTTTCTAAAGAAAATTTATCGATAGCAATTTTTTTATAGAAAATTTATCGATAGAATCATTTTTTGAAATAAAATTTTCAATAGAAAAATTTTTCAATTGGAAATGTATCGATAGCAAACTTTTTATAAAAGAAAATTTATCGATAGCACAATTTTTCATAGAAAATTTGTCAATAGCAAAATTTTACACGAACAATTTTTCGATTGCAACATTTTTCCTTAGAAAATTTATCGAAAGCATAATTTTTCATGGAAAATTTATCGATAGATAGCAACATTTTTCTAAAGAAAATTTATTGATAGCAAAATTTTTCTATAGAAAATTGATCGATAGCAACATCTTTCTTTCGAAAATTTTCGATAGCCAAATTTTTCTTTAGAAAATTTATCGATAGTAATTTTTTTATAGAAAATTTATCGATAGAATCATTTTTCGAAATAAAATTTTCAATAGCAAAATTTTTCAATTGAAAATGTATCTAAGAGAAAATTTATCGATAGCACAATTTTTCATAGTAAATTTATCAATAGCAAAATTTTACACGGACAATTTTTCGATTACAACATTTTTCCTTAGAAAATTTATCAAAAGCATAATTTTTCATGAAACATTTATCGATTGCAAAATTTTTTATAGACAATTTATGGATTGCAAAATTTTTTATAGAAAATTTATGGAAAGCAAGATTTTTCTAAAGAAAATTTATTGATAGCAAAATTTTTCTATAGAAAGTTTATCGATAGCAAAATTTTTCTTTCGAAATTTTTCGATAACTTCGAAAATTTATAATTTAAATAGAAAATTTATCGATAAAATCATTTTGCGAAAGAAAATTTATCGATGGCAAAATATTTTATAGAAAATTTATCAATAGCAATATTATTCATGGCAAATTTATGGATAGTAAATTTTTTTTAGAAAGTTTATCGTTATGAAACTTTTTATAAGAGAAAATTTATCGATAGCCAAATTTTTCATAGAAAGTTCATCAATAGCAAAATTTTTCATGAACAATTTTTTGATAGTAAACTTTTTCTTTAGAAAATATATCGAAAGCAAAATATTTCATGAAAATTTATCGATAGCAAAATTTTTCATAAAAAATTTATGGATTGCAAAATTTTGCTATAAAATTTTTTTTTAGAAATTGTATGGATAAAATCATTTTGCGAAAGAAAATTTATCGATAACGAAATTTTTCTATTGCAAATTCATCGATAGCAAACTTTTTTTAAGAGAAAATTTATCGATAGCAAAATTTTTCATAGAAAATTTATCGATAGCAAACTTTTTCTGAGAGAAAATTTATCGATAGTAAAATTTTTCGTTACAAAATTTATCGATAACACAATTTTTCTATGGAAAATGTCTGCATAGAAAATATTTTCTGCCACAGCTTTGTCGATAGCTAGAATTTGAAGCAGAAAATCAGCCGACAGCAAAATATTCTCTGCGGAAAATTTGCCAGCAGAAAAAACGTTCTGTACTTTCTTTCACAGCAAAAAGTTTGTACAGAAAAATTTTCGGTAGCAAAAATTTTTGGATAGCGAACATTTTCCAAAGACAATATATCGATTGCAAAATTTTTCTGTGAGATATATCGAGCCATATTTTCGAGTTTATCATAAGCGACATGTTATCAAAAATATACCTTTTTATTGAAATTAAAATTTTATGGGCCTACCCATAGTTTAGAATTATCAAAATGTCAAAATTATTGATAACTTTTAAGATACAGGCTATAAAATTTTATCGTAAGCGACAATTTACGTATATTTGAATATGATTTATTTGTCGCTTACGATTAAATCGAAAATGAGGCTCGATATGTATGTTAATAGCAAACATGTCTATTAAAATATTTGCCAATAGTAAGAATTGTTTGTTGAAAATTTATCGGTAACAAAAATGTTGCTATTGAAAATCAGTCGATAGCAAATATTTTTCTAGAAAATTTGTCACACAAATGTTTATGAAAAATTTACAGACTATAAAAGCTTCTGTCATTAGAGAAACTTTCTGTAAAATAAATTGTCGGTAACAAAATTTTGTTTGCCAAAGTATTCTATTGAAAATTTGTCAATTTGTCTTTACAATTTCGTATTATGCTTCTATGCATACCTTTAAATCAATGAAAATATCATTACTTAAGAATGCTTCCCATTTTTTATGCTTAGTAAATAAACTTATTGTTATCAATATACTGAAAGTTTCCAAATATTTTTTAAAAGTATTTCTTTTTTTTTTTTTCATTTACCACACACTTTCATATAATCGTATCAATAAACCATTGAAGAAAGTAAAATCAAATTTGATGATTCAATTGTACGTGTACTCGTATGTATAATGATACATATACGAGTATCATGATATCATTGCAGAATCTTTGCTCCTTTGTACATTTTATTAAAGGAAATATTATTTATAAAAGCTGAATTTATAGAAACACCTTTAGATATGAGCACACACACATTCAACAAATATCTTTGGCAATATTCTACATTATTACTAAAAAAAACCTTAAGAATTATTATTATTTCAAAGACTAAATCATAAGAAATTTATTCTTTTGTATTTAAACAATGTTAGAATAGAATGTATTTTCTTTTTTATGTTGCTCTTGTGCCTTCTTTTTTTTTTGCAATATGAAGTTATGGAAAATTTTGAATCAAATTGAATTTGGATTTCATTTGAAGTCACGAAAAAGGCTCATGTTAATATTTTTGCTTATTGTTATACAAGATCATGTGGCAAGTATCTAATCTAAACCCACATTTGGTATTCTAATTATGATACTATTCATACTATATATGAATATAATATGTGAAGTTCAGTCTATAAATTATTAATATAAAAAAAATTTATTTTGTTGTTGGTTAAACACACATCTATGTATATGCATTTCATTTCTATTTACGAAAACTTCATCACTACACTTCAACCAAAAATTGTTGGAAAAAGCTAGAAAACTTGATATGTTTATAGAAAACCTCTCAAAATGTTATTGAGAAAAATTTTAATGAAAAACCCGACTTCAATCCAAAGATCTGATAGAACATTTTCGAAAAAAGATCTTTGGCACTAGAGGAGTAGATGAAATATAAAATTAAATTTTAATGGGCAAGCATGTGCCCATTTTTTTTAAATGCAAGATTATGTATTTTTTGGAGCTCAGGATGTGCGTTAAGTTTTGTAAAAATCGTAACAAAAAATATTAAATTTTGATGGGCGTGACTCCCTCCATTTTTTTAAATTAAAAATTGTGTCTATTTTATAGGTCAAGGTGTGCGGTAAGATTCTTTAAGTAGAACGTGGCTAAATATAATAAAAATGTCAATAGCCCCGCCAATTTTTTAAATTTTAACAACCGTCGCCGGTCACAAGCAATACATTAATTTAATCGTACTCCACTAGAAAAGAAAATAATGGGAAATAAATGGAAACGTTTTGAAATATTTGTAGAAAATTTGACATCATCATTGTTTAATATAGCTAAGTAGCATAGCTATAACCGAGTGTCCAAAGACATCTCTCTTCTTTTTTATCTGATTTGCTTTTTTACAAATAATTTCATGAAAACTTTCACAATGTAAATTCAGTCTAAGCTAAGTATAGATACTTCTATACTTCTAACACGTCTAGCAGAGAGTTTTTAAATCGAATTACCGACATGTTATTACGATTTTGTAACTTTATATCGTTGCGAAATCGTGTCAACCATTTCATGCAAAAATCGTTGCGTTTTTAGTTATATTTATTTCGGTTCCGAAATCGAAAGATTCGGTACACTAGTAGTCTTTACAAATTCGGAGCATTTGGTTCGGTGGGTGATTTCAAATAACGACTGAGTGTAGTAAAGGTTTTAATAATAAAAATTTAGGGGTTTTGAAAGTAAATAATAAATTCAGTAAAGTGCGACTTTCACTCGCGCACGAAGGGTTCCGTACGTTGGGCTTTGACAATTTTTTTAATATGACGTTTATTTGAGTTTTTGACGTTTTTTCAGCTGAAATGATTTTATATTGTTTTTTTTGGCGATTTTTAATTCATTTTGGCAATTTTTCCGGTTTTATGCGATTTATTTTCGTTTTAGAATTTATTCTAATTTGGCGCTTTTTCCGTTTTGGTGACTTATTTTGTTTTTGGCGATTTTTTTTCGGTTTGGCGATTTTATAATTTTGAGATTTTTTTGTTTTACCGATTTTGAAAATTTCAAGAAGTTTGCTCTTACGGTTTCCAAGATACAGCAAGTTGTCAAAATTACATGGTCAAAATTGCATTAACTGATGGAACACCCTTTAATTAAAATTTTTTTTAATTTTAGTGTTAATTGTTATAGTCTGTATAAAAATACACTAACTTTACAAATTTCAAGTGTATAAAATTGTATGTATGTATGTACATATATTACATGGGATTTTAAAATTTTTCGTTGCTCGTTTTGGAAAACCCTTCAATTTTTATCTCTCATGTATTTGTTGTTGTAGCGGCCAAAGGTCTACACACTCTGTCCAAATTCAAGTCCGTAGCTCTTACGGTTCTCGAGAAAATAGCCTGTGACCGAAAGACGGACAGATGGACAGACGGACAGATGGACAGACGGACAGCATATGCGAAAACAATAGGGTTCCTTTTAAACCTTTGGTGTACGGAACCCTAAAAATAAACGAAAATAATGTCGAAGGTGAGTGTATTATTAATATAAGTCAAAAGCTATCACGCGTGAGAAGACGTGAGCGTGAGTGATAAAAATGTGTTTTTTTTTTTGCAGTAAAAAGTTTAAGGACGTTAAAAGTACGGCTTTAAGGTACAATTAGACGTGCCATAGCCATAACCAAACCAAAATTCAATTGGTTTATATGTTTATGGATATGGCGTTATGGCGAGTCACCTATAATCGCATACAGTGTTGCCCATTAGTTGGGTTCGAAGGGCTGTTTTCTATGGCTGTGGTTATGTCACGTCTGATTGGACTTTTTGTTCTTTTTCTCAAATTGATCATTATTGTAATGACTTTTTCTCCACCTTGTTGCCAATTTGGAGGAAAATGTTTTAATTTTCTGGAAAATTTTAATGCATTTATCATTGTTGAAGTTAGCTCTATCAATAACATTGGCAAATACATAAGCATTCACAGCCAAATTTCTTTTTGATGGGTCAGCTTCCGCATGCCAAACCAAAAACAGCTCTCTCATGGATACCGACATTTTTACTAAAAAAAAAATTCAGTTATTAGGTGGACGTAGGTGGATACACATTTTGGTTTTTTCACATCACAATACATTGTAGAATTTTTAGAAAACAATATTAGAATGGCACAGGACGGCACTGGAAAGTTACAGTCCACGAAAGTTTAATATTTTAGTCAAAACACTGAATTTTAATTGCACCTTTAATAACCACAGGTAGACGCCACAAAACACAATGACATGTCACGAAAAAAACACTTTTAGAAAATACATACCCTTTATGTTAATTATAAACACTCACTTTTTTAATTTTTTTAGTTTAAAATTTTTTTGCACAAATTTGCAGCAGGCACCCAAAAACGGCGGGAAAGCTTTTGACTGCAGCTGATGCAAACACCTGTTACTTTGACACCGTCCAGCTGTGCGAATATCAAGAGCAAAACAAAACGAAAAGTGTTTTTGGCCTATCGGATATATTAGTAATCGAATGCAAAGCAATATCGTCGCCAATATTCACTTTCAAAATTGAATTAATCCGAGCTAAATTGATGGTTTCGCCCAGTGTGCAGCGTAGCGAAAACAATAGGGTTCCTTTTAAACCTTTGGTGTACGGAACCCTAAAAATAAACGAAAATAATGTCGAAGGTGAGTGTATTATTAATATAAGTCAAAAGCTATCACGCGTGAGAAGACGTGAGCGTGAGTGATAAAAATGTGTTTTTTTTTGCAATAAAAAGTTTAAGGACGTTAAAAGTACGGCTTTAGGTACAATTAGACGTGCCATAGCCATAACCAAACCAAAATTCAATTGGTTTATATGTTTATATCGCATACAGTGTTGCCCATTAGTTTGGTTCGAAGGGCTGTTTTCTATGGCTGTGGTTATGTCACGTCTGATTGGACCTTTAGAAGTTTCACTCCAAAAACTTATTTCAATCGGTCTTACCATTTGACTTTTATTAATTATAGCCACGAAATGGGTACAATTTTCTATAGTGCACTGTATTGATTCCTTGGAGGTTGTAAAATAGTAGTAACAAGCTTAATAATGAAGAAAAATAATCTTTAAACATAAAAAGTGTTAAAAAAATTTTCAGGAATCTGCTTCCTTCCTGCCTCATGCCAGTTCCCTTTTACAAGTTTTTTTTTTTGCTAATGTTAATATTAATATTAATATTATTACCTTTATCAGCATCTTTTATGACAAACTGTTACATTATTATCCAATAGTACTCAATAGACTCTAGCCAATGGTCAAATATCCAATTTTGGCATTTGGTAACATTTTTGATAAATGTTTAGGTTAAAAAATAAAATTGTTTACAAGCAAAATAGTTGCTATTTTTAGTTTTATAACTCCTAAAATATTTCTAAGTTCTACCATAAATCAAAAAATTGTTTTTCCCCCAGAGAATTATGATGCCAACATATGTTGTTGCTTTCCCTTAATTTACAATCATAAGTTTGTGAGTTTAATAAAAAGGGTTTCTAAGGGATACAAACTTACCTTAACGCTTAGCACAATTATGGAGAATGACAGAAATACAATTGCCTTCATTTTAAAGTATTAGTTAGGCCTCAATTGAAAAGTTGAAAGAAAATCTTTTACTTGTAATATTTTTTTTACTTTTATTATATCCTGTGGCACTGGGTCGAATTGTTCGAATTGGATAAATTAAATAAAACGTGAAGGAGTTAAATTGCTTTTGACGTAGTTTCTTGCCTTGATTTCAAATATTTTTATTTATTTTTTGTTTAGTTTAATTAACTGATATTGTTGTTCGCCAGCTGAACGACAAATTGTTTATTTATGTTGAAACTTTTTCTTACATATTTTCCCTTTCACCAAAAAGATCATAAAATATTTTTGCAGTTAAAGTGACACAAGTCTCTGCACACTCGTACAAATGTATGTATGTAAGTACTAATATTATATATTTGATTTAAGCTGCTTTAGCCAGAGTTAAAGAAAAAAAAAATATTTGCAATAAAATAAATTAACACTACACTCCCTCCAATCGCTCGAAATACGTGCAGTTATTCAGCAATGTCCTTTCTGGCTTTATTCGCTGAAGCCTTTGCTATTTTTATACATATACATATATTTCTTCTTTTTTTTGTAGTTCCAACAACAACAACAAAATACTATATTTTATTACAATTGTAATATGATCTACTCTCTATTATTCCATAAAAAAGAAACACTTAATGTTGTAGTATAGTTCACAATTAGATGTTTTTACGACGATGCTGTTCACTGTCACTGTCACTGTTATTTGATTAACTAGTGCAAAAGCGAAAAACTCTCACAAACATTTAACAAATTGTTGCCATTTTTTTTCTTTAATTAAATTATTTAAACAACAAATTTAAACTCTTTTAGCACTCTCTTCTTTTTTTTTAAGGGCCCTCTCCAACGCAGTTAAAAATTAAGTAACCGTTTTTTAAATTCAAAAAAAATTTGCCCTTATATAGTTTTTAGGAATGAATGATTGATGCACTTTTATAATATTATTTGCTTCTTTATGACCGTTAACTTGGTCAAACGTTGTTAGAATGTTGTATGCCTTTGACACAACAAGTCCTTTTATACAAAAAATCCTTGCTAACAGAAGCTTTCCCTATACACTTACACTCATGAAAATAAAAAAAAATAAGGTATGTATGTAGATATGATTTTATTGTTATATGTATATTTTTGTTTGCAACAACTTGTTGCCTTAACATACTTGTGTGTATTGCATTTGATTCCAAAAAGGTTTTTAACTAAAATGGTTGAAGACTTAGCTAAGTTCCACAAAAGCTACTTACTACACCATATCTCTTAACAGTGCTACCGTGCTGCTTTAAATTTCTAGATTCATATCAACTGGCTGCACAATAGGCGTTAGGGTTTGTACATTTCTTGGATGATGTACGTCTCCACGATCGTAGTAATGACCATAATGCTCCCCAGGAGCATGATAGAGACCGTAGTGGAGCCCGGTATTGGCCACCTAAAGTATGTTAAAATATAATTAAACTTAATTTTTGGAATATTTTTTTAATTTCCTTTGCCATGCCCAATACTTACCCGCTTGAGGCCGTTAATGGAGGCCAATAGTAAAGCCATTTTAGCCAACAGCAGTGCTTTGCCACTCACTATCGAAAGCATTTGAAAGCCCATGGGTACCAGTACGGAGCCCAGAGCCGTTACCCCGAACATCATTGTTATCATCATATTGAAGCGGTGACGACGGTGGCGGGCAGTGCCAACTGGATCTGTGCTGTTGGAGAGTGCAGCATCTGTAAAAAATATACATATATCCATATAAAAGTTATCATACTTGTTGGCACGTTTACTAAAACAAAATAAACTTAAAACTAAAAATTTAAAAGGAATATCAAATGCTTTAACGACCTAATTCAGTAAGAAAATTTAGGACGTTTATGTTTGAAAATATTTTTGAGTGCCTGGCTTGAATTCTGTAAAACATTTCCTTCAAAAACTCTTGTTGCTCTTGATAATGAAAAATAAGAATATTCACCCTTATGGGGAATAAAAGACGAACATTTTGTTCGCGCGAAATATTTCTTGTGAACAAAAAATAGTGAACAAAATTAGAAAATATTATATTGAAACAACAACAGCGCAAATATTGGCGATCACAATTTTAGGGATAGGGATATTTGTACTACCATACAAATTAAATTAATAGGACATTTACACCTGCACAAAATATAGCAGATTTTAATTAAAATCTTTATGAATAATAATAGTGCATTTACACTGTCTCGAAATCTAGAAGTTTCAAGATTTCGAGCTAAATCAAGCTGCTTTTTTCCAGATTTCCTATACAAAATGAAATCTAATTTTTCAGTAGATTTGTAGGAAATCTAATAAAAATCTAATGTTTTTATTTATTCTTCATTACCCTGTACAACAAAAGGTGAGTGAATTAGCTACGGTCTGCTTAAAAAGTGTGTGAATTGGCTACAATGCTGTTGTTTGGTTGTAGTCTTGGAAACAAATCAGTTGATGGGTTTTGTTTTGGATAAAAAAATGTTGATAAATGTCAAAAAAAGCTGCTGTAAACGGTATAGATTTTCATAAAGATTTTAATCAAAATATGCTAGATGCAAACGCCCTATAATAACTGAAACATTTCCAAAACTACAACCAAACAACTACAATGTACCCGATTCACACACCTTTCTAAGCAGGCCGTAGCTAATTCATTCATATTAAAAAAAAATATGTTGCACATGGTGGTAAAAAATAAATAAAAACATAAGTTTTGTAGATTTCGAGACAATGTAAATGCCCTTTAAAGCAATTACACAAACCTTCTGGCATAGACAATAACTAATCATTGTCTTAAAAAATCACAACTTCGAATTCTTTTCCGTCTGTGTCGTAATAACTTGATCTTGACTCCAGTTTGAGTCTTTGAATACAGAAATCCACGAAATTTAACTTAAAAACCTGGAATTCAGTTTAGGGTTAATTTCTGAAGCTTGTGACAAAATAAATATTTTAAAATATTGTCATGAAAAATAGAAATTGATTCTTGATTGAGTTTTCATTGAAGTCGGACGTATTTTATTTCTTCAAATACATATACTCACAGAATATTTTTTCAATTTTAAATAAAAATAATTTTTTCAAAAGAAAACTAAAAAAGAAAACAAATAATTTGTTGCTGCTTTTTGGGAAAATGGATTCCAGTCCAATACCCTGGGAGGATGAACTGCCGCCTGATAAATTGGAAGATGTCCTGCCTCCAGACAAACAGCATCAAAAAGCTGTCTCAAATAAAGCAAATTCTTTCTTAAAAAAGACTTTAGATGAAAATTCCTCAGTCAAACCTTTCAAAACAAAGTCAAAAAAGGAAAGTATTTCTAAAAAGAAATCCGAAACGAAATCATTGGATATATCAAGCTCCTTAATTAAAGATATTCAAAGCAATGTTGATTTTCAAGACAATGATTGTCTCCTCAAGTCAATGGATTTTGATGATTCAATTCTTTCTTCATCTGAAGACGTCGATTTTCAAAGAGTGCAAAAACGAAAACGTTGTAATGATAATAAGGTAGTTATTTCTAAATTTAATAATACAAATCAAAACTGTAACAATCATTTGAATAGTAACACACATAATTCTCAAAACAGATACGCTATTTTAGGTGAATTAGATATTCAGGAAGAAAAAAATAATACAAGAAAATTGAATTTTCCTAAAGAGACTTCAAATACTCCAAACAAAGATAAATCATTTTGTCCACCTATTTTCCTCTTTAATGTCAATATAGAAGACTTGTTAAATCAACTTAACTCTAAAAAAATTGAATTTAAAATTATTAACAAAAATAGACATAAAAGCAAACTTTTTTTAAAAGATGCTTCAGTTCATGCTGAAATGATGCAAATACTTAGAAATAAAAATATTGATTCTTATTCATACACGCCACTTGAGCAGAAACGATCAAGTTTAGTTCTAAGAGGCTTATATTATAAAACTGGTGCACAATTAATTCAAAAGGAAATTGAAATTCTGATTCCTAATACTGTAGAGTCTGTTTCTAAATTTTCAACTACTTTTTCTCGAAAGAATGATTTTGATACGGGATTATATTTAGTTACTTTATTACCGGGCAAGACATGCAATGAACTTACTAATTTAAGATATTTATTAAATCAAAGAATTACTTTTGAGTCCCCTAAGCGGAACTCTAAGGAAATACAGTGCTGGCGTTGCCAACAATGGGGACATATGTCTCGAAATTGTAATAGACCTTTTGCTTGTGTGAAATGTGTTGAAAGTCATGGACCTGGGGAATGCAAATTTGTATCAGACAAGGATAATTTACCCTTTTGCACTAATTGTAAGCAACGTGGCCATCCTTCTAGTTTTAAAGGTTGTCCAGCTTATAAGAAATATATTGATTTGAAAAGGAAAATTTCACTTGTAGCCAAGAATAGAAACAACAAGGCCGCTTTCAATGTTGCTCATTCCTTAAAAAATAATAACAGCGTTCATTTGGATAAGTCTTTTGCAAGCCTTTTTCAACCTGCTAACTATCAAGTAGATTCCAATCATGTTTCTCCTTTAGTTAAAGAATTTTTAAAAATTGCACATATTCTGTGTGAACCGGAAACTTTAAGTTTGGAAGATAAGATTAGTAAATTTGTTGCAAACTACAAAAACATGTTATTGGAGGAGGCAAAACAGCAATGTCGTGGTCTACTAACTGAACTAAAAAAAACGTATGAGCCATAATGAATTAAACTTACTTTCCTTTAATGTTAGATCGCTTATAGAAGTGAGTCGAAGAGTAGATCTATTAAATACATTAGTTTCTAATAATATTGATATTGCTTTTGTGCAAGAAACTCATGTCAAGGATAGACACAGAGTTGTCCTACCAAATTACAATTTTTTTAGGGATTACAGCCCACAAGGAGTAGCAATCGTTTTGAAGAAAAATTTCAAATATAAGAAAGTTAATGTATTAGGTTTAGAGTTTCCAAATAGTTTCTTATCCATTGAACTTTTAAGTAACGGTTCAATAAAAAATGTTCTGCTTGGATCGATTTATATCCCATGTAATTTTAACGCTGCAAAAATAACAAATGGCTTATCGATTATTAGTAGCATCTGTCAAAACTTTGATGGATCATTTATAGGAGGGGATTTTAACTCTAAACATATTTCTTGGGGTGACTCACTATGCAATGCTAATGGTAATTTATTTTTTAATTTTTTACAAAATAATTTATATTTTAAACGAATTTGCCATACAGAGCCAACTTATCCAAATGGTACCTCATTTCTTGATCATTTCCTAGTTAGCACAAATTATATTAATGTATCGCCAAATCTGAATTTTACAGTATCTTGTTTACCCACATTTTCCGATCATTTTCCTCTTAAACTTCAAATTAGATTGCCAGTATTTGAAATTATTCTGAATCCACCATCAACGTTCATATCTTATAGTAGGACCAATTGGGAAAACTTCAGAAATGATATTAGAAATGGAGTTTTGAACCATTATCCAGATATCAATAGAAATCTTACGAATATTGAAATTGATAGTTATATAGAAAACTTTACAAGTACTGTTAAAGTTATTAATAATATTCATTCGGATATAATTGAATGCAAGGATAAAAAATTTATTATTTCCGACAAAATTAAAAAAATGTTCAGAATAAAATATGGCTGGCAAAAACAGTTAAAAAGAATTTATCATCGAAATCGATGTCGGATTGATCCAGATTATTTACTTTTATCGAAGCAAATACAATTATTGAACATAATCATTAAGAGACAGGTTGAGGTTGAACAATCCCTTTTATTTAGTAGAAAATTGCAGCAAATCAAACCGGGCCCAAGAGCTCATCGACAAATTTATAACATAATAGGATTTAAAAAGAACAAAAATTTGAAAAGTATATCCGTTAATGGAGATGTATTAGAAGATAATTCACTAGTATTACATAAACTGAAGGATCACTTTGCATATATCTACTCTGGTTCTGCACCACTAAGTAGAAACTCTTCAGTTTCAAATTATATAAATTCTAGTATTAACGATGTTTCTCATATACATGTCTTTTCTGGCAATTTTCCTTCAACGAACACACAAAATTGTGAACATTTTTCAACATTAAACGATTTATTTTCTCATTCTAAATTAATTAAAAATAAAAAATCTTGTGGCATAGACAGTATTTCCAACTTTCTTATAAAACAACTCCCTGTAAAAGCTTTAGAATATCTTTTGATTATTTTAAATAATTGTTTGAATAACTGTTATTTTCCAGATGCTTGGAAAATTTCTAAGATTGTTCCTATACAAAAAAAACCAAACAATATTGATATAAATAATTTGCGGCCAATTTCTTTACTTTCAAATTTGGGAAAACTTTTCGAAAGAATAATTAGGGATAAAATGGATAATGAACTTAATGATACATATATACCAAACTCTCAGTTCGGCTTCAAAAAAGGTCATTCTACTCTAGATGCCTTATTGAAGTTTCATACTGATGTAGTCTCTAATCTTCGTAAAAGTTGCTGCACAGTAGCAGTTTCTCTAGATGTTGAAAAGGCTTTCGATCACGCCTTTCATAATGGTATTCTTTTTAAGTTGATTGAAATTGGATTTAGTGCAACCACTGTTAGACTTTTTCAGAGCTTTTTCTATAATAGAAAATTTTGCGTGCAATTTGGCAAAGATTTTTCGGATTTGGGGGATGTTTATTGTGGTGTACCACAAGGTTCAATTTTGGCTCCTCATCTGTACAACATTTTTATGTATGACTTTCCACACATTTTTCCCAACTCAACTGGCTTACTTTATGCTGATGATTCTCTTATCTACTCTCATAGTGTATCCCCCACGATTGCTTTAAGACAAGTTTCATTCCATCTTCAACTAGTTAAAAACTTTTATGATGATTGGGGTGTTAAAATAAATGTTTCTAAATGTAAAGCGATTTGTATACGGAATGCTTCGGGAAAATGTAAATACACTGTTGTTCCAGAAAGTAAAAGACTTACACTTTTCCTTGATGGAATAGAAATACCCTTCGTAGATAATCTTAAATATCTTGGAATTACTTTTAATAATCTTTTCAAATTTAATGGACATGCAAGAATAGTTTTAAAGAAAGCATTCAAGGTATTGGGTGCTTTTTCAAGAATTTTTTATAATAAAAGCCTCTCGAAGAGAACTAAGCTACTTTTATACAAGACAAGTATCAGACCAATTTTCATATACGGGTTTGCAATATGGTTTAGTGTCTCACCTATTGTTATTAAAGAAATGGAAATATTTGAACGGAAAGTTTTAAGGTGTTGCATTCAGAAAAACTTCGAATCATTAAATAGACGATTTTCAAACTCGTTTATTTACTGCAATTCGAAAATAACTCCAATTGGTCAATATTTATCTGATATTATTAAGAAATTCATAAATAGACTAGAAATGCATGATAATTATCTTATGAGGGAAATTTATAATGAAGAGAAAGTTTTCACTTGGAGTAACACCAATTATCTCTCACCTATTGGTTTTTGTAATGAAGAACCTATTGATTTTGATATAAATTCTAACATAAGACATCGCTTTTTTACGAAAAGTACACCTGGTACTCATAGAGGCTAGTATCTTTTTTGAGAATTTTATTTTCTTTTTTTTTTTTTTTACTTTCTTTTTAATTTTTTTTAAGTTTTGTTTTTTTTTTTTTTTTAGACCTAAGTATATTCTAAGAGTTCTCCTCCTATGTTATGTTAGCCTCGGGAGCAAGGGCATATCGTCCTATATCTAATTTTATTAACATTTTATTATACTTATTTCATTGTTAAAGCTTGGTGCTGTTAAAACTATATAGTTTTTAAGATAATACCTTATAGTCTTAAGTTATCTTTCTATCATTAATTTAAAAAAAAAAACTTTCATTGTTAAAAAAAAAAGGCTCAATAAATTTTAACTTTAACTTTTAAAAATAGAAATTTTGTTTAATTTTTTTCAAGGCGAATTCGATTACAGGAGGCATATTCATATGAGTGAGACTCGCCTCAATTCGCTGTGAAAAAATTCATACCAAATAGTGGCGAATATAGTCACCTGAGCAGTTGAGACCACCTGATATGGATTCGCCTTGATTGCGATAAAAGAAATTTCAGTTTAAAGTTGGTCGGACACTTGAAATTTTTTGCGAGATTCAAAAATATAAAAAAATAATGTGGATGAGATTTTTTAGTTGTTATACAAATTCGCCTTGTTTCTTTTTTTTTATATAATGAGCGAAGGCAAAATTATGCAAGGTATACTCAGCTCAATTCGCTTTGAGAAATTTATTCTTCAAGTGTACTGAAAAATGTGTGTTGACATCCAACGTATATTAAAATTACCAGCGGCGAAAATAGTCACCTGACTCCTTGCGACCACCTAGTACGAATTCGCCTTGTATTGAGCCAACTAAAAAGGCATGCCAGATGGTGTCAACAGCGCAGGTGATTATTTTTACCACTTATAATTTGAATATCCCGTATATGCAAACATGCGATTTTCAGGAAAAAAAATTTCACATTCCCAGTATGAATTTTTCAAAGCGAATTGAATATATATATATGTATTTGTATGTATATGATATCCCTTAGGATGTCGAAAAACATTTTTCAGATTTTTTTTTTTAAATCCAAAGAGTGCCCTCTTGTTCATTAGGCAATATTCATGGGCATAGAAGGACCATTTGAGTGGGGTGTCCGAACAGCTGTTTTATCTCCCCACAGAATTATTAAAAATTGCTAGTAATTATTAAAATTTTATTAAACTAAAAGTAATAATGCTCGAATTTCAACATACGATGAAGCATTTTAAGTTTTTAATTGTTTCTGCTTTAACAGAAATTGTGTTGTTTTCTTCGGGCTATAAATAATATTTTCAACATTTAGGGTATTCACTATGAATGTCTTAAAATTTTAATGTGATAACATTGTGCAACCTTAAAACTTTCACTGTGAGCAGGAACCGCTACAAAACGCAGTGCATATATTGAAGTATTAAAATAACAAAACTATAATATAAATAACAAAGTTTTTTGCTTAGCCGCCGCATATATTCCATCAACTACAGCTGCGATGACAGTTTTAACTTGTTAAGTTTAACATTAGCATATTGCCATATTACAAATGACTAGCTTTCCAGACTTTTAAGTTTTACAAAAAAAAAAAGCAACAAACTTATATTAAGGAATTAAAAGTTAAGCCTTGCAATATTAAGATGTAACTTAAAACGCTATTGTGAACTCCCTAAATATGTACATATTTTCACTTCTTACCCTTTCTTCTATGATTATCCAAATATGCTTCCGTTAACTCCTTCAAATTTATCTGCAGCATATAAGTATTTAGCACTTTGGTAAAACTTAAGGCCAAACGATCAAACCAGGTCAAATACTGTAAGTCCGTGCGTTGCCAAAACTCACTTATAAACCAAAAACACTTGAATAAATATCACTAAATTTTTAAAGAAAACTAAAAATTACTTATGTATACATTTGCTTCACCTACTTTTGATTTGCCTGGACATCCGTCCTTTGCACAAACCTAACTCCGGGCCACAGTGAAATGTTTTGACGTCTTGTTATGTCCTCGACAATATTTAAACTTGTCGTTTTTAAACACTGCCAAGTGGTGGAAGCATGCGATGAAGGGAACGACTGCAAGCAGAATAATTTTTGTTATTTAGTTTTTCAAAAATTTAACATTATTTTATTTAAAATAAGTTTCACTTTTCTTTGCGAATTTAACAGTTTCTTCATACATTTTCACATTGTTGCATCAAGTGACGCAAAGTCAGCATTTGTTGTATCCAAGATATTTGAGAGAAGTTTTGTGATTTAGTTGCATTATCTGTGGCAGGAAGAGCGATTGTATTACTTAAACTTGTTGTGCTAAATATGACAAGGATTTTTAAAGTGATTTTTAACAAACACATAATGTACTATTTGCAATAATTTTTTATTTTTATTTTACTACGCTTTTAACTTTAGCTTTTGAATGACAACTGAAAGTTTCTTTCCTGTAAACTTTTACTTTATATACAAAATAACTCTTCTATTTTTATTATTCATTTGATCAGTGAAGAGTAACATTTCTTGCAAGTCCAGCCCCCAAAATAATTATACATGTTAAAGTGCATTTCAATTGACAAGTATGCCACGCGAGCCACGTATGTATGTATGCAGGCAGTCACTGTTGCAGTGACCGTAACACTTTTTCATTTGGTATTTTTTGCAAACTGTTTTGGAGTCTCTGCTTTGAGGTGGGGAGGTGGGGTGTAATTTTATAGTTTCTGTACGTTTTAAAAGTTTAGACCCAGTAACCCATTGATTTTGAAAATGAATGTGTTAAGCTAGAAATTGAAAATTGCAAACATTTTGCATATACATACATATGTGTACGAGTATGTATGTATATATTTTTGTACATGTGTGGATATGTACATACCCAGTTGGCCACGTCTTCAAGACATCTTTGTCGACAGGTACAAGACAATGGTAAGTCGTAGAAGACGTATTGAAGACAACTCTACACAAATCGTCGACGAAATTTTCATACAAATGGCGGCGAGGTCACACAAGACGAGATGAGCGACAATGCCGCTCAGATTGTCTTAAACACTGCTTTATTGAAGACAAAACTTATGACACTGTCGCTCAGATTGTCCTCAACAAAGTCTTATTGAAGACAAAATGTATGACACTTTCCCTCAGACTGGCATCAACACGGCTTTATTGAAAACAAAACGAGGGACATTGTCTCGCTCAGATTGTCCTCAGCAAAGTTTTATTGAAGACAAAACGTGTCACATTGTCGCTCATATAGTCATGAACAACGATTTCCTTTAAATTGTCTATTAGAACACCCAATCGACAGGTGACATGTCGTGCATTAGTCGTCGAAGACAATGTTGTCTACGACAATTTGGCCAACTGGGTACTTATGTTTTTTATTTGCTAAGTGAATTGGAAATATTTATATATTTAAAATGAAATCATAGTATTTAAAAACTATAGTATACGCTTATTCGTTACTTAAAAGGTATGAACATTTTAAATTTCTCTTTAGTAAACTTTGATTTTGAAGAGCCTTTAAAATAGTGTCTGCATATAAAGGGTGTTTTTTTTATAAAGGTATAGATAGATAGAGCTTTGAAATGGATGAAGTTTTTAAATTGACATGAAATTTACTCTATTCGAAAGATAATCTTCTGGCATTATAATTTAAATATTACTTCTGGCGGCATATGACCGTTCGCCACTGCTGGCTCGGACGTAGTCTAATCTGGAGGTCCAATTTTCGAGGACTTTTTCCAATATTTGTGGCCGTATATTGGCAATAAGGTGGCGAATATTGTCCTGCAAGTGGTCAATCATTTCAAGCTTATCGGAGTTGGCTAAAGACTTTACATATCCCTACAGAAATTAGGCTAGCGGCGTTAAATCTCACGATCTGGGAGGAACATTCACCGGTCCGAAACTTGAAACCAAAGCGAATTCACATAAGGTGATTTCAATTCATCAGCTGAAGACCAACTTTTAATTTCTCTGCTGTCAAATTAAAGCAAAATTAAAACAAATATACAAAGCGAGTATGCAGAGCTGCAAATCGAGACCATCTTTTATCAATTCGCCTTGCGTGAAACTATGCGGTTACCAAAGGTTTCCTTCAATAAATCAATGCTGGCTTCAGGATCTTTCCGCAAAATCTTCCATAAAGTAGATGGCCACATATTAAATTCTTGTGCACGCTGGCGGATAGACTGATTCGGGTGTTACTCTATGCCACACTCTACAACAGCAATGACTTCTTCTGTATGCACTGTACGACGTCTCTGTAGAAGCGTATTATCATTTAGAGTAAACGTGGTGCGTAAACGTTACATAGTTAATCGAATTAATTGCTCAGATGGACGATTATGTTGGCCGTAAAATCCACGTAGTGCCCGATACAAATTTCGACCAGAACCAGGATTTTCAAAATAAATTGGCACAATTTTGGAACGTTGTTCAGGCGTCCATCTATTCATGTTGAGATGCTAAAGACAAATCGATTGATGTAAGAATCATCAAAACCGGTCCACGCGTTCGGTTTATATAGTGCCGCAAATGAGCCCACATACATACACAGAGAAAACAGTGCCTACTAAATACCTCATAATATAGAACAAAATTAATAAGAAATCTCTATGTTTTTTTTTCAATAAGGAAATCTTATTAATTTCATAGAGAAAACCTTTTTGAAAAAATCAAGAAGAAATCTTGTAGTTTTTATGAGGTTATCTTATTAATTTTTTCGATAAAAAATAAAAAAATTGCGTCTTTATTCTCTGTACTTATGTATTTTCATTTCAGTTCTATGCCATATACATATATGTATGTCTGTATGTAGTATATATTAGATGTTATTTATTTATACATACATACATACATACACGTTATGTTATATTCTTAACTTACTTACTCACCAAGTATTGAACCAGCAAACTTCTACCTGATAGACAAGCACTCTAACCAATATGCTAACAAGCAGCCTGAATAACCATTGAAATTATTGTGCAAATATTATTATACAAAAATGAAAAATATCATAAAAAATTTTCTCTATGCCTATTTATAGATATGAAATAACAAGACACCTCATAAAATCAAGAAGATTTCCTTATTTAAAAAAACAATAAGATGCTTTACACATAATCATATAGGAACCTACTAAAATCAAGAAGAAACCCTTATTGAAAAAATCAATAAGATAGCCTAATAAAATCAAGAAGAAAATCATTTAAAAAAAATTAATAAGGCAACCTAATAAAATCAATAAGAAATCCCTATAGTTTACAATTTATAAGAAAAGCTAATAGAATCAAGAAGTTTTTCTCTATGGATTGTTTTTTTGGTGCCAAAAATAACGGAAATTGAGTAAAAAAAAGTTGTGAATAATAAGATTTCTTCTTGATTTTATGTGGTTTTCTTCTTGATAAAATTAATAAGATTTACCACATGAAAACAATAAGGAATCTCTATGAAAAAACCTTCACTTCTTTCTCCTTAGCCTAAAAACGTTTCACAGAGAAAATCTTATTGATTCTATGAGGCAGTTTTTTCTCTGTGTACATACATACATAGGCTGATAAGCACAATACCCTTCTTTGCATCGCTCACTCGGGTAAAAAGACCTGCTATTGCATATTTCCAATTTCTCGCATAATTTGCTAAAGAGCTTAAAGTAGAAATAGAATAAATTAAATAAAACTAAGTTTTGCTTTATTATTTAAAATATTCCTTGGATTTATTTATTTATTTAAAGATTTGTCAACAGTTTTCCTTTTAATATATTATTATAATAATAGTAAATTTGTATTTTTATTTAAATTTAGCTAAAAAAAAATAATATTGTATCAAGCATTTTTTATACTAAATATTTATGTATGTATGTATATTTAAACTAATTATTCGAATTTTCAAAAAACTATTCTTTTGAAAATAATTTCTGAGTTTTGAATCCTAACAATTAACAAAGAAAATTTATTTGAAATGAGTAAAAGTGTAACATACGGCTCGATTGCGCATGGCAGCCGAACCTCAAAATTATTTGTTAAGAGTAAAACTAAAGAAATATTTAATTATTTTTGATAAGCTTTGTTGTATAGTAATTGTGTTTAATTTATGGCTCGATTTTGGATGGCAACTGCGTTGCCTTGTCAACTGGCAACGCAACCCAGATTAAAATTAATATTATGTGTGTCGAAAATACATACGATTATTAGAGATTGGAAACTGAAAATAATGTAAGAAAAATTTTTATGTAAAAGTGCTAAAAAAAATATTTATCACAGAAATGATTAGTTCATTCCCCCTTTTCGTGATTGGCGTACTACGACGTTTTTGTAATAGATTAAAGAACACGGCAACATTTTTCTTTAATCTAGGACGAAACTGTCACAGTCGAAATCGAAATACTCCAACCACGATAAGGCCCATTATTTTTCCATAAAGAGAAGTAAGGTTATAGAGATTTGGCATCGATTATACGGCACTTAAGGAAAAACTCAAATCTTTTTCAATTACTGCCTCCATTGTGAATTAGTTTTATTGCTTCACAAAATTTTTAAGTAACAATATCTCTTTCTAGCTTTAAATCATATTTTGGCCTTCCTAAAGGAGTAATTTATTTAATTATATTTTAATTTGTTTAATTTTACCAACCGTTTGCCTTAAAAACTATGCAACAGCTAAAAATTAAAAAAATTTCAATTTTATTGCAATTTGGCAACTCTACTTAACAGCTGTTAGTTGTCAATAATAACATTTTGGCAACTAAAGTTCGGTTTGCCATCCATAATCGAGCCATTACTTTTTTATTATTCCAATTCTTGCTTCAATGTTCAATTAAACGTGCCAAGACAATAACAAAGCCAAACAGCTGTTCGATCAAAACTTCTGGGCAACACTGTATTTGACTATAGGTGACTCGACTTGCAACTCTGCATATTCGCCTTGTATATTTGTTAGTGCAAATTTCCCTGCTGTCAGAAAATTTCCGAACGTTTTGCTCAAGGTGAACTGATACCAAGTAGTCTCAATTTTCAAATCTACATACTCGCCTTGTATATTTGTTATTGTAAAATTGGCTGCTGTCAGAAAATTTCCGAACGTTTTGCTTTGATTTGACACCACAGAAATTAACAACTGATCATCAGCTGCTGAATTGAGGTCACCTGATATGAATTCGCCTTGGTTCTGCCTTGACTTGACACCAGAGAAATTAACAGTTGATCATCAGCTGCTGAATTGTGATCACCTGATATGAATTTGCCTTGGCCATAACCAAGGCGAATTGATACAAGGTGGTCTTAATTTGCAACTCTGCGTATTCGCCTTGTATATTTGTTAGTGTAAAATTTCCTGCTCTCAGAATATGTCCTACCGTTGTGATTCATTTGACAGCAGAGAAGTTATGTCAGCTGGTGAATTAAGATCACCTTATGTAAATTCGCCCTGGCCATAACCATAAAAACTAATTGAATCTTGGTTTTTTACCGTAACCGTAAGCAGCTTATGCCAGCCATACCCTACACAAGTTCAGTGCTCAAGTTTGGCACTGCGTAATCTAAGCTTGTGACACAGACTATTTAAGTAAACTGTGCATTTTTTATTTTAATTCGTCATAATGCTGGTGATTTTTTGTAAAATTCTAGGAACTATGTCCAGAATATTTGATCTGCACTAATTTCTTGTTGTGAACTCTTAAAAAATCACGACACAACTGAGCGTTTGCAACATGCACTACACAAGTTCTCTGTACAGTTTTCAAACTTGAGCAAATATCAAAATCATTTTGATATTTACTCGGTTCACTGCGTAAATAGCACAAGCACCCCCATACACTACACAAACGCACTGTACAGTGCCAGACTTGTGCAGTGAACTTTTGTAGCGTATGACCAGCATTACAAATGAAAACATAAAGGGCTGTTTATGGTTATGGCAACACTAATAGTTGAAGCAAATATATTTATGCTTATGGCATTGTGGTATGGCACGTCTAATTGAGCCTTTAGGCTATACATTTTTTTTTTTTTTTTGTAGTCTAGGATTAACAGTGGAACAGAAAGTATTTTTGTTTAGTCAAATCTTTTTCTCCGACTTCCCTTTAAATATATTCGTTTGCAAAAAGTCTGCGCAATATTTCCAACTCAACATTGGCGGTGATAGAGGATCCTATGGGACTTAATACTCGAAAAAAATATTAGGCCCCGCAAAATTTTGTAAATACTCGTATGTAAGCTGTAATGAACTTTTAATTCAAAGAATAATTTCAATATGGGCATTTCCACTTTTTGCACGTAACGTTACTTGGTGACATAGCTTGTTTTTCAAAGAAAAGTGTATATTTTATTTTCTTTTTTTTTTTTTTTTTTTGTTAATGGTTTAGAATGTAGTTAGCTCTATATTTAGTAAAAGATATGAAGAAATTGAACAGCATGGCTCTATATTACAAGCTTAATTGCTTGGTGAGGTAACGTAAAGTGACTGTGGTAAGGCCCATATATTGAATTGTTCAATTTCAAATGATTCGCTTTGTAAATTTAGAATAATTTCGTGAATCATTTTTGAGTTTGCTTATATTAGGTATTTGGAACTGAATTTAGATAAGTCTGGAAACTAACTACAAAAATATATTTACATGAAAAATTTAAAAATTTTTAAATTTTAATACATTTTTGTCCCCTTAACTGTGAGGGCGTGCATTAACATTGAAACATTAACATTGAAATCCTTAATAATTTTAGGCTTTGCTACTTGTATACTTTTAGTTTGATTTTATCTTTATTGCAGTAGTCAATATCGACGTAAGTTAATATAATACCAAAAAATTGGGGATTGTCTACTCGCTTTTGAGAACAATTTTGTGCTATTGACAGTCTACTTCAGTTCTCTAAGGTCTAGAAAATAACATGAGCCTATCATTAGCAGACAGATGCATTCGACAACGTGCAAACAAGCAGCAATTGTTTGGTATTGTATTGTCGTGACATCGATGTTAACAACTGGAATGAGGGTTATTATTAGGGATGTAACGAATACCAGTTTAGCGAATGCGAATGCAAAAACGAATAATACATTTCAATTTTTGCGAAAGCGAGTGCGAAAGCGAATGCAAATATTACAATACCTTAAAAAATCACATGAAAATAAATTTATCTAAGAACATGAAGATGTGTTGTATACATAGATCTACTTGAGTCTTGAATTCAGCAAATATTTATTAATTTATTAGAAATAAAAATTGTTAAACTGAAAGACATGTATATGAAATCACATACATATATGTAAGTAGGTATAGATAATAATTAAAAATAAATTTATAAAATGCTAGGCAATCAACCCATTCGTACTTTGGCCCTAAGACCTTGTACTAAGTTCAGCATTTCCTGTAAAATGCTACCAAAATACATATTAAGAAAAATTGGAATGAATTGTTCATGAAAATTTTTTCCAGAAGTAGTACTCTGTTCATCTTGGGAAAAATATATGAAATATATCTTCAACATTTTAAGTTTTCATGCGAAATAATATTAGTGGCACTTGTTTTGCAAAAAAATTACAACAAAGAAGGATTAGTTAATATTTTTGCATTTAAAATTTTTTGAACGAAGTAATGATGTGTTTACCATTTTTCAAAAGTTTTAACAGTTTTTTCTTTTTCAAAAATTAGAAAATATTTCCAATATTTTTGTCTTTAGTATTCGCTTTAAATATTCGCATACATTTTAGCGAATGCAAAAGCGAATGCAAATAGCAAAAGTAAGCGAATTATTTGCGAATGCTAAAGTGAATGCGAACATTCGTTACATCCCTAGTTATTATACATATTTTTCAGATATCCTTTTAACTAAAAATTATGAAATGTTGCCTGGTAAACTGGAAGGAATTTTTACTAAAAAGAAATTATTTTATATCTGCCGGTTCAAAGCATTTTTTTTTTTGGTTTTCATGTTTTCACAAAAAGATCCCTACGAAAAGAAAGTGTTGCATGTCTTGAGGCGAAAGTTTTTAAATATTTTAACCAACCAAATTAAGGCAGCCAATTTTTACTTAATGCTCCCAAAAGTATGCACTAAATATTTTTTACTATTCCTTAAATTAAATGAATTTTTTATCTTTGACTTTGTTTTCCAGAGCGATAAACATATTTTCGTTTCCAATTTTGTAGAAAAAAAATGTTGATTTTGTGCCACAACTGTTTAAGTCCAATGAATGTAAATCAATGGTTTTTTTTCTAAACCATTTCTATTTTCTGTTAAATGTTTACTCTCGCATCGGTTGGCTTTGAGTTAAAATTTTTTTTATTTTAAGTATTTCATGTGTTTGTGAGAAATGTGTTTAGTCCTATTAGTTTTATTATTATTATATTTATTACCTTTTTTCTTTTTTGTAGTTTTGTATTTATTATGGGCGGCAGCGTGTGTTATTATTATCGATTAAAAAGAAAATTTTTTTAAACAAATTAAGTGCATCTAACGAAAAATATGAATGTAAATTTAAGAGTTTGCATTTGTTTTTTAATTTTTTTTTTACTATATACTCTATTTTAATCATAAATATTCGTAATTGTTTAATTACATGTTTATCTCTGACAGTTGTGTAAAAAATAATAGCAGTTCTTTTCTATGAGCAGTATAATTTTTTTTTTTTTTAAATGATGATTTTTATAGGTTTTATTTCATAAACGCATTTTAAATATTAAGGGTCTTAAATGAATAGTATTTAAACTTCGATGCACATCCGATCAAGAATGGCTCTATTGTGATTTCAAACACAAATTTATATTGTTTTTCAATTTAGACCTGCATAAAATAGTTTAAATTATTGTTAAACGCTTACATTTATAACAGTTTTTCACATTAGAAAGAAAGCTTAATTTCTGCTATTATTTGTAACACAACTGTGGTATAATATTTGCTAAAATAAGTAACACTATTATTATTAATTACATTTTTATTTTAGATAGTTTAAAAAGTTGAGGTCTATAAGAATACATTTTTTATTTTAGTTCTTTCTTTCAGGATTTTTTCTGTTTATAACAATTCAAGTATAACAGTTTGTAGAGTGTCATAAGCAACTAGTGGAAAATTCTTATAATTTATTTTATAATTCTTAAAATTGAATTTTTTTCTTTGTTTTAAATCTTTATTCTTTAGCAACAATTGTAAGGAATTTAATTTGTTGTAGACATAAAATCCATGCTACGTAGTATAGGGTAATTTTTAAGCGTTTAATTTTCTGAGAAAGTACCGTAGTTAAAAAGATAAAAGTTGCTGCTGTGAACTTCTGGAAGTTATTTTCCCCACAATAACTTTCTTCACTTATGAATTTCATGGGAATTAAAAATTAAAATAGGGGAAAATAGAACTTTAGAGCCCAACGGCTGCGCGTAATGACATTGACTGACTTCCAAAACGTGAGTTGCTTTGTCTTCAAACAAAATGTAAGTATTGTTTCATAACGCCGCAGCACAAAACATTGACAATGCATACCCTTTTATTAGGAACGAACGCAACCAAGCAATGAGCGCATCGGTTTCATAGTTGATGCTCATGGTTACAATGTTTCGCAACTTTGTATCTGTAAACGATATATATAAATACCGCTTCCTAAAAGTATACAAACTTTGTGTTGATTTTTGTACACTTTCAAAAGTAAAATTTATTTAATACTTTCGTTATATAAGATTATTAATTTTTCAAAATTGCTGGGAAAAATAACTGGGGATTCAAACGATAGTCTTAAGTGTCATAATGTTGTAAATTATTTTAATATATATTGGTTTTTGCTTTTGTTTTCTCTTTTAAACAAATATTTTAAAACCTTACGACACTTAAGACTCGCGTTTGAATTCCCCAAATATTAGTTTTACCTTCTTACTTTGGTATCCATTAACGATTAAATATTTAACAATCACTTAAGAATACTGGTCTTAAAGTTTACCTTTTTATTGCCTCTCTCACAGGAGAATGTAAAATGAAAAATGTCATGTGAGTTTTCGTACCTGATTGTTCTAATTAAGTTAATTAGCATGGGGGCATATCACGGCATTCGATACGACTCGTAATTTAAAAATATTTCCATATAAACTCTATTGAAATATTTTTAAATTACGAGTCATATCGAATGCCGTGATTTGCATCCTGTTTCGAAATACATTATTAATCTGCATCTTACGACCAAACCTTAATTTAAAAATCAACACAAGTCTGGTGATAATATTTTTTAGTAGTACCCCATATTTAACATTTCATAAAAGAATCTTACATCATAAAAGAAACAATTAGGTTCTTTAGAAAACGAAAGAGGGAAAATTTGCTCGAAATGAAACCACTTTAAATTTAATGCTTGCAAAAAACAACTTTGCTTCAATGAAGAAATATATTTATCAAAAACTTATTTAAAATTTTTTTGTATTATTTATATTTTTTTACAAATACTTAAGGAAAAAGGGCAGCATCAATAAAAGTGAAATATTCTATTTAGTCAACTAAAAATAAATATGAAACTGGGTCTGTTATTGCAGTTATTGCAATCCCAGACATTTCGTGTTTTCATTTTTAAATTTTGTTCACTTCAATAAATCAAAAATAAATTTGTATTGACAAACTATTTAGGTTCGATCATACATTTGACTTCGATAGGTACGCCCTATGAGCAGTTAGTGCCCTGCAACTAAATTTTATACAAATTTCCCCTTTATATGGGAGCCCCTTTAAGGATTCGAGATAGGGCATAGGTATGCTCAGAGGAAATTTTTGGGATGAAAAATTATTGTGGGTCGGTGCTACATTTTACATCCCTGGGAGGCACCATAAAAGCGGAACAAGCGACTTTCTTAAAAAAAATTATTAAAAAAATTATTTTTAGTATGGGGACGACCTTAATGGTTAAAGATAGACGATAAGTATGTTTAGAGAAAATCTTAGTATTAAAAAAATATTGCAGGTTGGTCATAGATCTGACTTCGATAGGTATGCCCTTGGGTAAGTTAGAGCCCTGCGAGTAAATTTTTATCAAAATTTCCCCTTTATAAGGGAGCCCCCTTAAGGACAGAAGTTAGGCGGTCGGTGTATTTAAAAAAGATGTTGGGCGGAGAAAATTAATGGGTGCTGGTCATACATTTGACCCTTGTAGCGGTGACGTCGGAAAAGTTATAAGATTTTTTGTAATTTTTTTTTTTTTGCTTTTACCCTCAACTTTCAGCACGAAGAGGCGACCTTTGTCCCCATCTGACCACCACCGTTTTTTGGCTCAAATATTTTTTTCGAAGCTCATAAAATGAAGCGTTCTTGCAAGTCGAAATCGAAAAATCGTCCACTATGCCATACCTAATGTGCATACGTATGTATGTATATGAATGTTTTATTACTTCAAATTAAACCAATTTAATTATGAAAGTCACATATCACAAAGGAGTGAAGAAACTAACAAGTAACATATGTAGTAACATAACATACATATGTATATGTAAATCACCCTTTAGATAATTCAGAAAAATTACACTGTGATACAAAAGTTGAGAAAAAAATATTCAGGGATTCTAATGTACCAATTCTATTTTGTTGGAGTCCATGGATGACGAAAATACCGTTGGTTTTTTTCGGTCACTTCATAAAGTGATTTTATAACGGTAAATGTAGTGAAAAACGGGGTTTCTTAGATTTTCAGTTTTAAACAGTTGTAACTTCTTTGTTTCCCAACAGATTTCTTTTAACTTTTCGTTGGTTAAAAGGATGGAATATTATCTTTCAACCAAGATATATTTTTTGTAAATCGACTAACAAATGGCTAAGTTACAGTCGTTGAAGTGTACAAAAACCCCATTAAAAAAGTATTCTTTTGTAACTCATAATCAACTTATGGCCTGAGGAAAACATAAGAATACTTTTTTAATTGGTTTTTTGTACACTTCAACGACTGTAACTTAGCCATTTCTTAGTCGATATACACAAAATATATCTTGGTTGAAAGATAATATTCCATCCTTTTAACCAACGAAAAGTTAAAAGAAATCCGTTGGGAAACAAAGAAGTTACAACTGAAAATCTAAGAAACCCAGTTTTTCACTACATTTACCGTTATAAAATCACTTTATGAAGTGACCGAAAAAAACCAACGGTATTTTCGTCATCCATGGACTCCAGCAAAATAGAATTGGTACATTAGAATCCCTGAATATTTTTTGTCTATCACAGTGTTATTAACGGCCTGGTTCACGATGACGACAGAAATCATTCAATCGACAACTTGTTTTGAAAATAACAATAAAATAAGAGAATTAATTTTTGTTTTTAATGTACTTACATACATATCGTTACTTTAATATAGAAAGTCCGAAAATTATAATTTTTTAGAAATCGCAATTTTTGCATTTTTCGGTCCATTATATGATCTTCTACCGAAATATACAACAAACTTGATTTAAAAAAAAATTAGTTAGGGCCTTTCTATATTTAAGTAACATGTAAGTAATCGATCGATAATTTTCTGTTGACATTGTGGGCTAGGCTGTACGTTGAAAACTGTTATACTCGAAAATGTTCTCTTTATTAAAATGTTTATTTAGAAATTATTTTTGTTTTATATATTTTTTTTTTATTTTTTTTCTGTTTTTTTAATCACTTTGCATAAATTGATTTTCTCTAATAAACGAAAGTTTCTTATTTCTAAGATGATCCAAAAAAAAAAAATTCATTTATGTATGTCAAATTTTAAAATAAAAAAATTACTTGCAATTTCTTCTATTCTAATTAATTTTTAAGATTTCTTTCTGTTTTATAAAATGTTCGTGTGTATAGTATCATAATTGTGTTGCTTGAGTATAACTGTTATACTGTTATAATTTAAAGTATATTTTGCTTTTATCATTTTGATTGAAATATAATAGTCTAGCAAAAAATATATTTTGTTTATTTAAAATACATATTTTGTGTGATTTTCTATATCGATTTTACGATCTAATTTCTTAACGAAAGTTTCATTAATTATTGTTTGATTAATGATTTATTCAAATACATACTCGTTTGCATTTAGTACAGATGTACATATGTATGTATGTACGTACATTGTTTGTTACTCTCACATTTTATTGATTTTATTTTATGAACACTAAATAAATTTTATTTTAAACTTAAAACAAAAGAACACAAAAGAATTCTTTTAGAAAAAGAAAATTAAAAATTTAAATTAACTGGCATTTAATATAAACTACGATATCGTCATCATGATGTTGGCTTGGCATTTGTTGTAGCCGTCTGCGGTTGGGCATGGCCGAAACGCGGTAGGAAAAGTCCAAATTTCGATTCAATACCATTTAATAGAGGTACAGCAGCACGATAGCCACCAATATGATCGGCATTGATGCGTAGATTGGAGGCGTCTATAGGTTTTGGTTTGTGCACTTCTGAGCCAGTGGGATGGGAACCACCAAAATCAACGTAAAATAGACGTTGCAATAATTCGTAAGTCACTAAAGTGACACCGAATTGTGGTGATGAACGGAAGACACGAGCTATTTCATAAATAAAAATTTACCAAACTTGCAGCATATGAAATATGATAAGTGCAAGAAAACTTACCGGCAGCTCCTTTCCAGAATGCTCTGGGACCTTCTTCAGCCATAATTTTCTTAGTAGCATCCAAAACACCAGTATACGTTGTTTGACCCGATCTGGCTTCTACCTGTAAACGGGTCTTTATCACATCGGCAGGTGTAACCAAAGAAGCTGCTGGCACACCAGCAATGGCACCAGCTGCCAATAATGTTAGAGGATGATTGTAGCTGAAATAGAAGTGTAAAAATTATACATACATATGTACATACACACTTATTGATTTTAACTTTAAAAAAATCAACATTTTATCAATGGTCATAAATTTTGGAGTCAGAGTTCAGCACAAATTTTTTGTGGCTTAGAAGTGCGTGCTCACACAAGTTCTTTTCATTAATGGGTTGAGTTTTTATATTTGGTAGATTGAAGTTCCCTTGGAGCTTGGACTTAGGTACATATATAATTGCCCTGTAGTTGGGGTTAAATGTCTCCAAGTCACCACTTTTTTTTAATACTTCGACTACGACGATTTTGCACTACATTAAAGAAAAACTGTTGCGATGTTCTTTAGTCTAGTACAAAATCATCGTACATAGTCGAAGTCGTAATACGCCACTCGTAATAAGGCCCAAAGTGTCGAAGTCGGAGTCGAAATACACCAAACACAGGTTTATTGTTTTGCACATTGTGTCTTTCCCTCTTCATTTAAGTGATTAAATGTCAAATAAAATGTTTTTATTTTTTATGAACAATTTTACATACATAAAAAGGCGCAAACTTTTAGAAAGAAGCAAAAAATGGCGCCTTTTTTTATGAAATTGCCATTGTATTTGAATGTTCAACCTACGTCATAGCCAGCGTTACCATATATATTTTTTTTTAAAAACTTCCTAAATTTGAAAAAAAAAACTTTTTTTCCAAAACAAAAACTTTTTTTCTACAAAAGTACTAAAATTTTAAAAGAAAACAGCTGATCGATATTGTTATGCGAAAAGTAATGAAAATGGTTAGGCTAACTGAGCCTTTAGACACTGTTGCAGTAATAAGGGAGTGAGAAAATATATGATCGTTTTATTGCATACAAACATTACTTAATATTTTCATTCAATATACTGCAAAAAGTTCAATTATGGACATATTTATAAAAACACTTGAAAAACTTTATATTTTCAAAAAACTTTTTGGCAGCCCAAAAAACTTCCATAAAAAGAGAAAACTTGACAAATGGTAACGCTGGTCATAGCTATCAGTTCAGAGTGAAAAACTTTAACGCGTAGCTGCTACGTAATGCATGGTATGGAGTCAGTGATGCCAATTCAGTGCTTTTTAAGTCATGACAGTGCGCAATTTTTTCAACTCGGGGCTTTTTAAAAAAGCACTAAATAGATGCTTTTTAACTTTTGATTTTAGTGCATTTTGCAACACCACTAAATCAAAATCATTTTGATATTTACTCAGTTCACTGCATAAATAGCACAACCACCCCCATACACTACACAAACGCAATGTACAGTGCCAATCATGTGCAGTGAACTTGTGTAGTGTATGGGCGCCATACGTTTAGAGTCACATAACTCGGAAAATATGCGTCACCGCCAACTTTTTTATTTAATGTTTTTTTCTTATTTTTCCATTTTCTATCATACGGCGTACTTTTTACTTTGTTTCAAACTACCTTAATAATAAACTGCATTTAAGCCAATAATTTCCCCAACTTGAATTCCAAAATCGCTAGATTTTACGAAAAATCAGCTAAAATGGCAACATTGCTTTCAAATAAACTTTTAGTTGTCGGCTTTTTTCGTTTCGTTTGATTAAATTTTTTAAATTGTGGAATTAAATCTATAAATAATAGTAAAAAATTGATTATTTAAGTGGAATTTTATACAAAAAGAGTGTTTCATTATAATCAGCAATTACATATTGACTCAGAAGTCCAGCGCAGATGAAATAAAGGTATGTATGAATAGTATTTCGTTTTTATTATTCTGATATTTTTAATTATGTACAAGAGACCATGCAGATTGGTAGATTTGAGACATTTAGTTTTAATAAATAGGCTCCTGAACTGAAATTAATAATTATTTTCATAAAATCCATAAGCCACAATAATTGTATAAAGACTAATTTCCGTGTTACAAGTGGTTTGTGTTTTCGATAAAAATTTCCCAGAATGGTTGATGGTTTCTACATCATATGTATACACTTTCTGAACATATTTACGTCTTGGAAAAGACTAAACTATTGACGTTCTATATTGTATTCTCCGTTCTATATTATATTCTGTTACTAACAACACTACCTTTTAATATTAAATTCAAACTCACCCATCTTCATCGGCAAACTTGGCCTTTGTATGAGCATAAACGGGAAAATAAATGGCAGAAAATGGTATATCACGCAACATACAGGCACGAGCGCCCTTGTACAGACCAAACAACCCCAAACTACGTACAACCGATAAGGCACGAACTTTACTGCTGTCCGCAATTTCACCAGCCACCTGCAAACGTATTTTAACAATCTCCAAGGGATTTGTAAATACAACTTGAGAGGCACCAGCCTAATAATTAAAAAAATTATTTCTTTAGATTAGGAAAATTTATTTTAAACTTACACAGGCACCAGCTAAAATTTCAGACCATAAAGGTATTACACCATTTTTGTCAGTACATTTGTCACGCACAAGATCGTTGACAGTTAATTTAATGGCTTTTTCGGGCGCTACGCCCGCTAATTGAGGCAGTAAACCGCGGTATAGGCCCAATACGCCTTCGTGGCGGATGACCTGCGGAAAAATTAA
Source organism: Tachina lurida (assembly GCA_944452675.1). Taxonomy (NCBI): domain Eukaryota; kingdom Metazoa; phylum Arthropoda; class Insecta; order Diptera; family Tachinidae; genus Tachina; species Tachina lurida. The sequence continues at coordinate 173,464,646 of OX101752.1, forward strand.
AAAACAAAAGATAAAATTTGTGGAAAAGTAACGATTACTCCGTATTAACTAATGCACCCAAAATTTTATAAAAGTGTAGTTTTTAGCATGATACAATATCTATTGTATCATGGCTTTTAGTATAACAGTATACCTAACAGCCTTATTTAAAAAAAATTATTAAGGTTTTATAAGGGATATAAAAACAAATTTTCATAAAAAAATTCTTATTTAGCTTTTATAAAGCCTTAATAATTTTTATAAATAAGGCTGTTATAATATATTAATTTGGCGCTTGTTATAAATTTTATAGGATTTCTTTTTTTAATTTCGTTAGAGCCATGGGGATTTCACGTAAATATGAAGCTCCGTTTCTCGATTTTGTCCTAAGTGTACTTATGCTCTTATTGCATTTAAACACAGATTTATATATTATAAATTAATAAATATTTTAACTAGCTTAAATTATTTTAATTTTTTTTTCTTAAGTTTGAAGTATATATTAATTATTTATATTAATTATAATTAGTATTTTTCATTAATTTTTGCAAAACAGTGAAATGGAGGAAAATATAAAATTATATCATCCGAAAACATAATATAAGAAAAACTAAACATAAATTTTTCATATTTTTGCATTGGAAATATATATTTAAGGCAATACCTGGGGCCCGTTTCTCAAAACTACAAATTACAAATCTACAAGTAAAATACACACAAAACAACAATAAAATTTTGTAAAAGTGTTGTTGTTTTGTGTGTATTTTACTTGTAGATTTGTAATTTGTACTTTTGAGAAACGGGCCCCTGCCCTAAGAATGTGTAAGAATTGTGGAAAAAATTGACGTACGTGTTCGCCGCTTCAAGCAAGAAGCAAAAAAAAAAAATTGATTATTCTGCCGACGTTATTGCTTGTTCTCAGCAATGAAATTGCTACGTGAAGACCCAGTATTAATAAAATTAAAATTGTGGTGAAAAACATCAAAGATAAATAAATTAAAATGAATTTTTAAAAACCAAAAGGTGATTAAAAACGTGAAAACAATAGTGAAGGCAGATATGCATAAAATTATTGTAAGAAAACTTGTCGATTGCATTTTCCTTTATATTTTAAAACCATTTTTTTGAAGCTTGAAATACACTTGAATTCAATTATAATGCAAGGTTGAATTACAGTATAATTCAAGGCTTGAATTCAACTGTAATACAATTGAATTGTTCGAATTGAATTCAAGTCCCCTTTTCACTGGCGAATGCTATTGAAATAAAGTGTAAATCAAGCCTAATTCAACCCTTCACAATTGAATATGTGACTTGAATAACAATTGTTTTACAATTATAAAATTGCTTATTGGTTCAGAGCCTCAGTGTCGGAAAAAATTCAATAATTATATTGGTTGTCCTATTTTACAAAGAGTTATTCATATAAAAACTTAATGAACTTACAAAAATTATGAATAAATAGAGGTTTTTTCTTACTTATCTTATGTTTCATAAGACTCGAGGTGCATATATTTATGAGAAACATAAAATATAAGTTTTGGACTTAAATCCAATAGACATAGAACTTTTGCATAATATTCATAGTTTTATTTTGTAAAATAAATGCTTTCTAAATATTGAAATTTGCATGCGAAATATTTTTTTATATTTGTTAGCATTCTTCGTACAAACTTACGAAGAGAAATTTTTCTGATTATAAAGTATTACTAATATCTGCAGTAGGCTTGTTCTGTTTCAAAAGTTTCAATCACCCTTAATCCAGTTGTCAACATCGATGTCACTTTATCACAATACCATAAAAATTGGGGCTTGTTTAGCCGCTGTCGAGATCATTTTTGTGCTACTGATTATCTATTTCCGTTCCCTAAGGTTAGAAAATAGCATAAACCTGCCAACAGGAGTCAGTTGTTTTCGACAACGCGTACATAAACCCCAATTTGTTGGTATTGTGTTAAAGTGACGTCGATGTCGACAACTGGAATAAGGGTGAATACTTTTTTCTAAATTTCTATTTCGTATTTTCCTTACCTTTTTAAAACAATCCCAGGAATTTCTATAAGCCACTTCACCAATATATGATCCTGTGCGTTGGTTTTGCATACGTGTCTTAACCAAGTCAATTGGATAAACTACAGTAGCTCCCGTGGCTTTAAATATATGTAAATTTAAATTTTTATAACTATTTTTTTCTTTTCAGGAATTTTATTTCAACTTACCGCCTGCCAAAGAGCCCAAAGTAAAACGGTAAGTACTTTCTAATACTTGTATAAATGTTGATCTATCGGCTGGATCTTCCACCGCCTTTACTTCAGCCAATCTTCTGGGGATATGCTTAGTGTAATGCTCCGGTGCAATATTGCTTAAATCATTATAAATTATGCGGCTAAAGATAAAAAATTATTGATACAAGTTAAAGAATGATTAACACGGTATTAAGATAATTTTTTATTTTTTTTTTGGAATGTTTTACAGAAATGAAACAGGCGAAACAATAACAAAAACGAAAATTTCTATAAACAAACTCTATAAAATAAAAAAAAAATGTCGTAACAAAACAATAGCAACTCAAAAATATATATGTATGTACATAAGTATGTATTTCTTAAATCCTTTAAATAACACTTGCCTACTTGGTTGTATCTTTTTTCGTCTCCACCAACTAATGTTAAAGCATATTATTTATTTATTTTTTTATTAACATTAAAAGAAAAAATAAAAGAAATACAACAATTATGTTATGAAAATTAAAACAGTTTTAAAGTTCAAATGAAATGTACATCTGAGTACAGCTATTAGTGTTCAATTAACACTTATTATCAATTACACTGCACAACAAAATCAAAATTTTTCCAAAACAGCAGGAGTAGAAGTCTTACTTAAATTAAATTAAGAATTGGTCCATGAAAAATGTATTACATTTTAGCTGTGAGGTTTTACATATTTAAAATCCCACCAGGAAAATTGTATAGAACATTTTATTTAAAATTACATAAAAAAAGGTGAGAAAAAAAGCTCCCTCAAAAGTCAATACTCGTATAATAGGCTGAAATGTTCTACAAAAATAGTTGTCATAAAATTCTATCATAAGTGTCTGAATACACCAAAGCTCAAATCAAGTTTGTATCCCCAAAATAAAACTTAAAATTCATACAGTGGGTCACACAAGTTTTTAATTAATTTATTTATATAATCATTTAATAGTACTATACAAAAAGCGTTATTAACTATGTATAAAATTAACGGTCGTATTTTGTAAAACGCTAAGAGTTGACAAAATTTGTATATATTTTTTTTAATTGTAATTTTTTCCATATAAAATTTTTTATCGCTTAGCGTTGCTTCTTTCAAAATAAGGCCTTAAGTTATTAATTATTATATTATTCACAACTATTAAAATCGATTTTACTTGGATCATTTACACAGCAAAACAAATTCAATTCAATTTAAATTAAGCAAACGTTACACTTAATTAATATTGTTGAAAAATTATACCCAATAATAAAATATAAAATAGAATTTGAAAATTGTTAAGCAATTTTTTTTCTAATCATGTAATTCAGACAGTCATGAAATTATGAAAAGAAATATATATCTATATGAAGGGTGTTGTTTTTAGAGTGTCTCACAACTTTGAGTTGGCATCACGGCTTTATTTGAGCACCCATTTAACAGCTGAAAGTTGCTTTTTGTTTAGTTTGCTTTGAAATTTCATTGCAAATTGTTGAAATTTTTAATCAAAGTAATTGTTCTATTCGTCAAACTCATTGTGCACTTCTTCCATTTTGCGATGAAGCCCATTTCTGGTTGAATGAGTAAGTAAATAAGCAGAATTGTCGCATTTGAAGTTAGGAGAACTCACAAGCTTTTGTCGAAACACCATTACATCAACAGAAAATTACTGTTTGATGCGCTTTATGGGCTGACGGAGTCATTGGCCCATATGTCTTCAAAAACTATGATGGTCAGAATGTTACTGTCAATGGCGAACGGTATAGGAACAGTGGCATTAATCTTGCTGATATGTGGTTCCAACAGGACGGAGCCACATTCCGCACAGCGGGCGCTACAATTGATTTACTAAAGAAACTTGATGAAAAAATAATTTCGCGCAATGGCCCAATTAATTGGCCACCAAGATCGTGTGATTTAATCCCTTTGGATTATTTTATTTGAGATTATGTTAAGTCACTTGTCTACGTTGATAAACCGCAAACAATGGAACACCTGCAAATTAGCATTCTAAGAGTTGTCGTCGAAATATGTACGAAATATGCTGCGAAAAGTTGTTGAAAATTGGTATTCCAGATTGCTCCTTCTACACGCTAGCTGTGGCGGCCATTTGGCAGAAATCATATATAAAGATTAATTTCATAAAATTTTCTTTCCAATAAAGCCCGTTTCATTGATATTAAAAATCTATTTCCTTGCTTTATTATGATTTAAACTTGTGTCACTCTATAAAAAAACACCCTTTACATACATATGTATATGCACATAGTGTTAAAAAAAGTGCAAATACACGAATATAAAAAGTTTATTTCATTTGGCAGGCTATAGTACAGTTATATATGTATAGTATAGTTATAACTACAATTATTACGAACTTTTCTTATAACGAACTGATTTTGTTGGTCTCACAGAGTTCATTATGAGTTTTATTGAACTTTGAAAGCACTGAAAACTATAACATCTTGTTTAAAAGCAAAAGTATATGTATGTGACAAACACTTGTTCGTCGCATATAAACATACGTATAAAAGTGCAGTACCAACCGGCTGGGTAGACCATGTACTAGTATGTACTTAAAAACCTTTGGTAAGGCCAAGGTTAAATATTTTTCTTACAATCAGTATCTTAACCGGCAAATTTAACAGACAATTTTCTGTCAAATGGTGTCGGTTAAAAGGTGAGGAGGCCCATAACAAAATGTAACAATTCCACTTGAGCAATTTTTTGAATAAATGAATAACTGTAATTAGACTGAGGAGAATACCTATATGTATATTGGAATTGTTTCAGGTTGGTCTAGTTTAGGTATTAAGTAACAATAAAACTATTAATATTTGGTATGTTTTATGAAAATGTTTACATAGATTTTAAGATGTAGAATTGTATTAAGAAAAAAAATCTGAAAACTCGAAAAGTGGAATTATTGCATTTTGTTATGGACCTCCACAGTCAATCATACATTATGAAAGCCATTTTAGCCTAAATTACGTTTAAAGTTCATGTTCTTTTTTTATTTAATAATAAACTGTGAAAACGACCGTTAACTAGTTTTCCTAATAAATTTTTTGTTGAAATTTAAAAATTTTTTTATAGCTATTGCTATTTATGGCGAGATACAGGGGTTAGAAAATAATTTTCGTAACAAAATTAACCGACACTATTACAGTTATAAATTTATTTTTGTTTTGATTTCTTTGTAAACGAAGCAAATTGTTTGAATTTGTTTTCTTTGGTTCTTTGAAATGATTGAAAAAAACAAAACAACAACAATGAGGTAGTTTACACGAGAACAATTTTTAAGCCGCACAATTTTTGTTCTTTTCCAAATTACACGAGACTAATTCATCTGGTATAAAATGTATACGTGTACAAAGCTTTGTGTGGTAGTGTTTATCGTATTCATTTAACATTTCGTCGGTTGGTTTCTGGTTTGCGGCAAATAAAAAAACATTATGGCTGCAGCAAACCAGAAACCAACCGACGATTTGCTGTTATTTTAAGGTGTGTGTCAAGGCACATTTACTACAGGTACACGCATTAGGGAAAACACTTTGGCAACTCTGTGCTTCTCACATAGTTTTACAAAGTAATTGTCAAAAAATTGTATGCATCAAACAAGGCACAAAAGTAATTGTCAAATGAATTCTTTGTTATAAACGTGTAAACAAAAAATCAGCGGATGACCAATATGCCTGATACGTGTACCCATGGTGTAATTATACAGGTGACGGCATAAGGATTTGTTATACAAAATTATGGCAACCATAGCTGTGTAAAGAACCGAAGAATGTCAAAAGCACAAAAATAATTGTACGAAAACCAAAAAAAAATCGAAGTTTTTGACATTCTTCAGCTACAAAGCACATAGAGCAAAAAATTATCAGCTGAAGTAGCGCTGCCACCTGTTTAAATACACCTTGCGTGTACCTGTTTGATATGCCTTGGTGTGTGTGTTTTGGTTTTGTGCTGCTAATGCGGGGTTGAAGCTGGTTGAAAAATTATGCCAAACTCAATACCACTCTCTTTGCCTCTCTCACCCTCAAAATGGCACGTTATGCCAGCACAATTATTCCCGTGTAAGTCAGCGCAATGAGAAACATCGCTCAGTTTGTTTTTGTATTATTTTTTTGCAAATAAGCACAAGCCAGAGAACATTGCCGATCGACTGTAAGACGAATAACAGCCGCCGCCGGCAACAAACAATATATTCATTTAATCGTGCTCCGCTAGAAAAGATAATAATGGGTTATAAATGGAAACGTTTTGAAATATTATCGGCGAATTTGACATCATCATATAATATAATTTTATTGCATTGTATTGCATTAAGTTTGTTTTATACTATGTTCACACTTATGTTTTTAAACATAACGACGACATTTTCACATGTTTAAGGTTGACGTTTTGTCAATAAAAAATTGTAAATTATTGTATTGTAAAAAATTACGAATAATTATGCTTTTCAAACAACAAATGTTTTTGTAAATAATTGAGTATTTTTTTAAGTAATTACTTGCTTACCAAATAATTTATCAGGTGCCGCCATTTAATAACAAAACAAAGGTGCCAGAGTTATCAAAAAACGGACTGAACATACTCTATTTAAGTGTTTAAGGAAGTGTTCAAATCTTAAACACTTCATTTGAAATGTTTAACAAAACAAGTCAATCTATGGTAAAATATCTCAAAATCGTCGTGTTTAAGCTCTTAAACACGAATGAGGCGCTAAACACGTTTAAAAACATAAATGTGAACATAGTATTATATAGCTTATTAGCAATAGCTATAACCGGGTGTCCTAAGACACCTCTCTCCTTTTTTTCTTTAAGAAAAGAGTATCAATTCAAAATGCAACAACAAAACTTAGATAAACCAATTTACATATGTAATAAGTGGAATCTTGGCTTATAGCATGTTCACGCAGACAGCAATTATCGAGGTTCGCTCTTTCAGTCATGGTTCGCGGTCGAATCTTGAATCATGGTTCGTCATACAAATTTTTTAGAGCGAATAATCTTGGTTCATTTTGAACCCGCAACATTTATATAAGATTAATGGCTTGAGTCTTAAGTTTTCCAAAGAAGATTTGATTACAAATTAAGTTCTAATGAAAAAAAAACGTGAATTTATGAGATTTAAACAAGTGCTGTCTGTCTTATTCGTGATATTGTAAAATTTTAATTAAATCAACTATAATTTTAATATTTTTTTTGCTTAAATATGTAATATGCATACATATGTACATATGTATGTATGTACATATGTATGTACATTGTATGTATGTATGTATAGAAAGGCTCTAACACCCAAATATACTCCTCGTCACAAAAATTTATTGCACTAGTGTAAAACAATGCTTTTACAAGCAGTTGTACAGTTTGTATTATGTTTTTACCTTCTCCTGTAAAGTTACAATTATTTGAGTTAGGACCTTTCTACATGAGACCAACGATATGTATGTATGTATATATTTTTGCTCTATAGGTTTCCTAACGACGATTCGATTTAATTGTTAATCTAACTGGTAAAAAACGTTTATTCATGAAATTCAAAAAACTCGATCATTTTGGTATTAACATTTATAAAAACAATTTTCACATTGGAATACATACACATTCCAAGTTATTAAAAAAAAAACTTACCCAGTTTGTTGTAAAAATCCAGTCAATTGAAACAGTATATCAATTTCTAAGGGTGTTATTTGACTCATTGTTTGAGCGGCATATAAAATGTCATCTTTGGTAACGGGCTCTGTGCGACTACCTTGCGTAGAATGTAAATATATGCTTTTTATCAATTCCATATTATTAAGCAACGATGTGAAAGCCATAAAATACGGAAAGCTTACCTTATGGCCTTCGGTAATCTGGAAAATAGGCAATCAATAAAAATGTTTAGCAAGAGCAACCAACCCGCATTTAACTCATTAAAAAAACTTACTGCTACTAAATTATCTTTAACATCGCCGGTGAGTAAATGCCTTTTAACTTTAACCATGATATCTTGAAAGTCTAGAGGAGAAATATATCCAGTACCAGCTGGATCTTTGCTGCGGAATGCTTCCATCGCATATTCCTCATGAAAGTCATGAAGTAATTGAGTAAATTCAGCGTAATTTATTAAACGTCCTTTGTGCTGTTAGTAAAACAATAAAAAAAAATTAAAAGTTTAATTCGTAGTAAAAATAAAAAAATACGAACTTCACCAAAATATCTTTTAATAAAGGGACTGTCTAGGTGGAAAGGTATTTTTGAATGCAATTCAGTTTTTTGTATGACATCAGCGAAATCAGCTAAAATTTTAATTGTAAAAAAAATAAGGGAAAATATAATTAACACTTTAGTAAACTTATTTTTAATATCAAATTTACCGTAAGATACTGTGCCATTGCCTTGACGATCGAATAGTTGGAAAGCTGTTTTATATAAAGCATCCGGTGTACACAATAAACCTTCAAAAGCCTGAAACTCTGAGAATGATATGAGTCCATCTTTGCTTGTATCAGCAATGCCCGCTAATAAGCGAACGGATTCCTGCAATTCGATTTAAAATATAAAAAGACTTAGATTATGGTTGGTTTTAGAAGCACAATAATTTGTTGTCATTTGAATCAAAAGCTTTCCTTTGAACCTAATTTTTAAGCCGGTAAAATGCGGCTTTGTTTTATATGATCTATGTGTTACACTAGTCAACAATTTTTTTTATTTTTTTTTTAATTAGTATTTTTTTATGTGAATTGTTATAATTTAAGTTTAAGTTTTAACATTTGTTAACGCACTAATAATCTCAAATTATTATTTCACTTATTCAGTAAAATATTTTTTTATTAAAAATACATTGAAATTGATTATTGCATCCTAAAATGTTTCTTAGAGCAACTAGAGTTATTATGTTAAACTTTCATTTAAACAAATGAGAAGCTCAACAAATAACAAAGTTGAAACAAGAACTCAATAATCAACATTGTTTTATATTTTCTTACTTTACAGTGCTTGTTGTTTTTATAAAGATGATTTAATTTTCATTATAAACTTTTTTTAATAAAAAAAGTTAATAAAGAGCAAAATTAAAAAAAGAGAGAAAGTTCAACTTTAACATTAAATTTCTCATCAACCACTTTGCTGATTCTAATGAAACCAAATTTGGATAAAAGCTTAAAACATTACAAAAAAATCTTTATTAGTTCAAAAGTTACAGAGTTGTGGCCGATGAAAAACCATTCTAAACCACTGTGCGACATCCACAGAACACCAATTTTGATAAAACAATTTTATGATTTGCATGTGTTGGTTGGTGAACGCTATATCCGCCCACGTTGATTCTTTATTTATTTATTTAATTTATTTTTGCTAGTTCCAAAAATCAGGATTCCAAAATATTTTTTTTGCGGTCGGATAGTGTTAATTTTAATTATCTCATGAACTGTAAATCATATTTCAGAGTTTTTCGATTGTACTTCAGTATTTTTAATTTCGTATCTCTTTAATTATGAAATATGAGCTTTATTTCTGACTGGGCACCTAATTATTGATAATAAATGTTATCTATTTGGAAATAATTTTGTCACGTTATTACTGCTGAACTATAATAGTGACAGCCAATTTAATAACACTTCAGGCTAGAAAAGCATAAAATTTTTTTTTAATGAAACCCACTCATGATGGGGAAAAACATATTTAAATTTAAAGATAAAAAATAATAGTCTTGGGGGCTACTGTAATGCCAAACAATTGAATAAAGCGCATTTTGAAAATCGAATGTTCAACAATTTTTAAAACATTCTTTGATTTATCTGGCCAATGCTCTCCAATTCATATAAAACTGCTGGTTTGTTCGAATTAACCAATTTCTTCAGACTTCATGCCAACACAGAAAAAATATTTAATATTTAAAGAAAATATTACCCCCTATCGTCGTGGTTGGCGTATTTCGATTTTGGCAACGAAGTTTTTGTAATTGACTAAAGAAGACCCCAACATTTGTTCTTTAATCTGGGACTAAAATGTCGTAGTCGATATCGAAATAGTTACATACGTCCACCATGATAAAGGGCAATTCTCAACATCCCCATCTACATATGTATTCGATCTGACACTAGCATTTGTCATATTTTGCACTTTAAAAATATCACGTGTTAAGTTCAAACATTTTGAAAAAATAAAATAAACGCATGCATATGTATGTAATAATACAAAATAAAACAAATTATTTTAATCAGCTTCAAATAGCTGAGAAATTATTCTCCAGACAAATATAAATACAATCTAATCAGCACGCAAACATATTTACGTACATAAGTACATATGAACACATGTACATACATATGTATGAATTTGTTTGAAATTACCAATGTACATATATACATACTTCCAAAGATATGATGAAATAAGCATAACCACTATTCTTGCTGAAAGTTAATTAATACTGGGGTCTAATCGTCGCTCTCGATTATGAGCTGATGCGATCACTTTTTTAAGTTTAAGATTATGGCATACGCTATCGCAGAATGTAATAATATGGTTCGATATCGAATGCCATAATCCCAAACTGAAAAAAACGTGATCGAATCAGCTCGTTATCGTAAGCGACGATTAGACCCCTGATATTCCGTATAAATATACAGTGAAACCTCTCATGACGGACACCTCCCATAACCGGACACCTCTGATAACCGGACATGTTATGTAGATCCAAAATTAAAATAAATGAGCGGACACCTCCAATAACCGGACAAAAATACCACGACGGTGAGTGTCCGGTTATAAGAGGTTTCACTGTATATATATATATATATATACACAGAGGTAAATTCGTAAAGAGCGGAATTTTAGAGTTGTCAAAACTACATGCATACATATCGATGGCTTAATATAAAAAGGGCGTATCTCGATTTTTTTTTCGAAATCGCGTTTTTAACGTTTTCTGGGAAACAACGTATAATTGCATCGTCCTTGAAGAAATTAGTACGTTACAATTCAAAATCAAGCTCTTATGGCCACTTAAAAAATTATTTCTGCATGTAAATGCTTTAATTTTTCTTCAGTTTTTTGCTTCTATAAAATATCGAAAATTCGAGTTCCGCCTTTCTTATATTAAGCCATCGATATATGCATAGTATGTATATTTGTTAAAGGAATAATAGACTATATAGGTATGTAACCTTCAAAATTTATAAGGAATAAGAATTTTCGGCAATAAATTTACCATACCAGAAAATTACAATAATTACTTAAAAATAAAATATGCATAAGTAAATAGTCTCAATTTTAGTAACTGCGTATATTTATAAATGTATAAATTGTATAAATATCTCAAGCAACTATGACTATAACCGTATTCCAACATACAAGAGCGTTTCTATTTCGATTATGCAAAAAACTAAAATACCCTACAACTAAAAATAAAAAGACACATGCTTATCAAACGCATTGGCAGAGTATGCTTGTACTCAGGCTATGGATATTTAATCGGTCAAAAAAATACGCATGATACTCGGGATATTTATTCATCATTCATCACCGCATGCATATAATTCTGTTTACAAAATATAAAATGTAAGGTTAAGAGTGTGGCTATTTGAAAATATGCTTTATGTGTGTGAAAATAGAATAGCTATATATATGCGCATGTGTAGTCGATTTAATAGTCCGTATATTTTTATATTCGTGCGTGTGATTCCAGCTCACACAGTCTATACATTTTAGTTGATGTCGTTTGTGCTGTGTAATTTATAACGTCGGTTGGTTTCTGGTTTGCGGCACAGTATATTCAAAATACATTATGTCTGCAGCAAACCAGAAACCAACCGACGATAAAATGTGTATAAATATAGTTGTTGGATTTTTATAGTTATACGCATTCGGTTTAACATTAATGCCTGTGCTTGTATTTTGCCTGTTTTTTATTTTTAACTGCACACATTCATAGTTGTTTGACGGGCCATACTCAAAGAGTACTTAAAACGATACTTTTGTCATTCTTTGGTCGACATCGTGGACCAGGCCGTAATTTAATTTTCATAATAACTAATTCGGCTTTTCCACACGCAAAGTTTATTTTGCAGTCTTGAGTTTGCTTTTGGAAAATCCGCTTAGGTTTAAAATCGAACCCAAAAATTGGTTCTTAAAGTACTATACTTTGTTTTGTCTATGAGTATTCGCTATTATAGGGTCATTCTACGTTAAGAGGCACTATCGACGGCGACATCAAAAAATCATATATTACTTGTAAATTTTGCGGAAATATCAAACATATTTAGTAATAAATAAGGTATACTTTGTTACCAATAAATTACAATACCTAAATTAGCTTAGTTTAATCAAAACTTCATGTTTACCAGTAAAAAAGTATCTACCCTGGCCTATCCCTTTACTATTCTGTAACAGAATCTATGAAATTTTACACATTACTAATTCATTAAACATCTAAGCGCTGTTTATTACATAAATTAGTATAAATAACAATGATAATTATTTTAAGAAAATCTAAAATTTTTTTATATTCTATTAAAAAATATAACGCAGATTTTGTCCCCCGTATTTCAAGTCTCCTCCCCTGCACTTTTTTCGTCTGTTTAAAAATGCCGCCAAAATGCGTTGACGCTGCAAACTTTAATAGCAGGACATTTGTTTTCAACTGAATTTAACAATAAACATCGCGCGAGCCAAAAGCGTGCTCTCATTGGGCCGATAATTCGACCACGCTACTCATCTTGCTCGAACTTTTCAGGATTGATATATCTCCCCTGGTTAGTTTTATTTACTCGTTATTTATCAATTAAGATTGTTTGTAAGATTAATTTATTTAGTTTTAATGTTAGTTTGTTTTTTCATTACAGTGCATACTTTTCTGATTGTGTTAGTTTTTTAATGAAAACGTCTCTCCCCTGCCGTATCTCCCCTGCTTCATCAGATGCCAGGGTATTAGAGATGCTAATCGGGACAGGTTTTTTGAAATCCTGGGCTTCGGGATTTAGTGATGGAGTCTCGAAATCCCGAACCGGGATCCCGGGATTTTCGGGACTTACAAAATCCCGAAAAAATTGTGCACAAATGTGCGTCTTTATAGTAATTATAATATTTTAATTTAACAATTAATTCTTTTTTTTTGCATATTTTAAGGTTACTTATATAACTCAGACATTTAATTGCAAATTTTAATTGAAAAGTGCGATGTATGTAAACATTTTTCCCAGAAAAGAAAACGCCATATATCTGTGGCAATAAATAATAATGGCTAAGTCGAAATGTCTTGTTTCGAGATATTAAGGGTATTGTCTAAATTGTGTTTAGTTTTTATATAAAATTTTTAGCCATCGAAAAAGATGCACATTTACTTGGAACAAAACTGTTAATTTTATAAAAAATTATATTCGTTGTTTTTTAGTTAAGATGTTATGAAAAAATCCATTGGCAGAAAAATAAAAACTAAAGTGCACTTTAGCTATTATATTGAAATGCAAAATAATTTGTTTTGATAGTAAGTCGCTTTAGATTAAATTGAAAATTGCGGAAAACCTGAGATAATGTATAGATATTTTTTAAATAAGTTTTCAAATTAAATTAAATTTAAATACAAGTTTTTTTCTTATGAGGAATATTTTGAATGGGCTGTAAGTTATTGAACTTAAATGTATACAAGTTTTAATGCTCAAACATTTTAATATTAATAATATTAAAGCTACCTTAAAAAAAGATTAAGTTGAGTTAAGATGTTATGGCTTATGTATTATTTTCCATGAAGACTTAAGCTAAAATATAAATGCGTATAGTTTTAATATTAATGACATTTTAAAATTAAAATTTAGCTGAGTGATAGATCTTGAAGAAGAGAATAAGAATATGTAATAAAATGAAAAAGCACTTATGTCAACTTAATCCATTATTATTTATTGCCACAGATATATACCATTTAATATTATCTACGAAAATATTTATTCAAAGCAAATTTTTTATTTTAACAAGGAGTTTCTAATAATTTTTAATATAGAAGATGACCGCCAAAAACATTATTTATGGTAAAAATCGGGATTCAGATAATCCCGAAAATCCCGGGCTTTAAAACTAAAAAATCCCGGGCTCCGGGATTTGCATAGTCCCGAAAAGCCCGCGATTTCCGGGCTCGGGATTTCCCGTTTAGCATCTGTACAGGGTATAGACTTTGCTTCCAGGGTAGATAAGGAAGTGTGATATTACTTCTTTCTTAGTATTTCACGTACATTATTTTACGTTAAACCAACACATATCCAACAACGTTTTAAAAATGCCTTCATGTGGAATTGCCACGAAACCGGTCACGGCTAGAGCGCGCTTGATGGAGTATGTGCGACGTGCAAAAGGACTGCAAATAGACTTGTCGGAGCTGATAACGACATTTTGTCGCTGGAAGATTTGGCAAACGCCCTCCAGAAAAATTGTTCCAATGTAAAAGTTTTCATCATTGATGACGAAGACATTTCAAAGAAAGAAGTGGAACTTTAATCAAAAATAATTTCTTAGTCGGTCTTAAGTTCAGTAATTTCAATTGTTATTGAATGAAATGTTTTTAGTAATTAATGTGAGTTTCTAAAGAAGAGAAGAAAAATTAAACTAGACTTTATTAGCTTGGGGAAAGAAGAGGAACTCAAAGATACCAAAAATTTAAAAAGTTTGTCAGATGCTATGAAGATCCATCAAACTAGTTTTAGTATATCTTGCCCCAATCACTTGAAAATTTAGATATTTTTTTCTGTTTTTTTAGAGAGAAGTAACACTAGACAATGAACTATTACTTCATTATTTTACAACTCTGCTTTTAGCATGTTGTTTTAGTAATGCAGCTCCTTCTGGTGTTAAATGAGGCATATAAAACTTTTTTAAGCTGTTTAGTAGCCATTGGTTATTTTATTTCTTCGATAATTCTGCTACACAACGAAGGAGGGCGCTTCCTCCGCTGAAGCAGGAGTATTTCAATGGCCACTGACTATGCCTTCATCAGATGAACTTTCCTACAACAACTGATACAAAGGGACACTAATGCGCATCAGAAAAAATTCGTGGTGTTGTTATTTAATGACTGTTGGATACAGGGATTGAACCCAGGATCTTCGGTTATGTAGTCAACGTGCTAACTACTTCAGCCAACACTACAGCTTAGGCTGTTTCTGTGACACTTTCGATTTTGCTTCCATGAATATAAAAACTCGCCTTAATGTTGGTAATATATGTATATGGGACTGAAAGTGAACCTGTCGATGAACCACTAATAAATTATAAAAAGTCAAATCAGCTTGAAGTATCTTCTCAGTCTTGTTCCTGGGGCAGTTTCCGAGAAGGCATGCCAGTTTGTTAACGAACAACCATCAACATACAAGCCGCCAATTTAAAAATGCAAGGACAGAGGAATTTTTATGCTTTTGACGAAAGTGTAACGTGATCTCAATCGTTATATTTTTTAATGTTTGTTTTTATAAGTAAAAGTTCTTATTTCAGTTTTTTCACATTGCAAAATATGTGCAATTAAATAATCCCAGTAAAAAAAATTGGAAGTCATTCCAAAGGAACTACATTTTCATTGCTGTCAAAAATTCGATATTTTTAATTTGCCGATAGTTAGCAGAAAACCAAGTAGAAGTTTATTTTAGTCATACAAAACCTTGTAATTCCTCCATAGTTTTAGAAAATACTCACCAGAATTAAAAAAATCGATTTTTTAAAGAAGTTTATGAACTAATTTTAGTCTAAAATTTAAAAGTTATTTACTTAAATTTAAATGAAAACACTGTTTCGGGCTTAAATTCGTATAAAAAGAAACGAATTGTTAAAACAGGTATGTACCTATTTACCATTTTTCCTAGATGAAAATATTGTCATAGAACACAAAAAAAAAGAAATTTTTCTTAAAATCACTTCCAATTCGCTGACCAGGCATCGAAAAAGAGAACTTCTTGCAATGACAACCCTATGTAAAAATCATTAGAACGGATCGAAATTTGATCTACTTCCAGATCGTAAATTCTACATTTTCATGACTTTTTTGAAGTGTCTTTTTTTACTGGGAATTTACTTTCTTTCGAGTACTTTTATGTTATTTTAGAAAAAAGATGTTATGTTATTTTTGTAAGCTGATAGAAATGGCATTTTCTTTTCTGGAAAAAAATTTTACACTTATTACACTTTTCAATGAAAATTCGCAATAAAATGATTTTCTGAAATATACATTTTATTAGAAATTATTCCTTGATAGCTTAAATATTGTCTTTAAACGAACGCTAAATAGATTTTTTTTTTAATATAAAGTCAATAAATGGTACACTTTTCCAGAAAAGAAAACGCCATAAGTATTTTTTTTCGAAGTTTAATAGATACCTAATTCAAATTAAGCCAAAAAAAAACTATATGGAAATTATCGTCAGATTTTTTTTGGTATAAACTATCACCAAATAGTGAATAATTAAAGTTGATTTTTACGAAAATGAGGTTTATTTTCAATTTATATTCCCCTGCAAATTAATGTGGCCTTCATGTTTCTACCCTGTATCACCCCTGGTCACTTAAAATACCTGTAAAAGTAGTAGGCCAGGCAATTAGGCCATTGATAAACATGCATACAAAATACATGATTAAGAGCTAGTTTTTCACATAAGGATAAACTCTACTTGTCAGTTAACTGTAGTTTAAACTTAAAATTTTGTTTTTCAGATAAAGGTTATCTGGTTAATAATCTAGGTTTAACCGAACAACATTGCTCAGTTAACTCAAGTTAGAACTGTCAAATGATAAATATACATACATATGTACACATTAGGGTTTGGGAAACGGGAATTCCCGGGCGGGAAATCCCGGGAAATGTCTGTGTAATATTCCCGGGAAATTTTTTAGATTTTCCCGGGAAAACGGGAAATTAAAAGTGCATGTTATTTCATAAATATATAGAATTTATAATCCAATTTTACTTTAATATAAAAACTTATTATTTTTTTATATATTATAAAAGTTCGTTTGAATGATTGTATGACTAAATTTACACGAACGTTGACACGTTTTTCATTGTCTGTTTAAACACTTACATATACCTTGTTCGAAGGAAATTTTTTAATCTTAAAATTTAAATTGAGTTTTTGTTTTAAATGTAACTGTAAGAAAGAAAGAATTCTTTCGACTCCGATAAACAAGAAGTAAAATGTCCATGGTTTTTTAATATAAAATAAAAATGTGAGCTATTCAAATCTAGTCTGAAATTTCATAAAAATTCCATTAAATTGAGGTCATACCATATCAATGATTGCAATGATATAATCGTTTCCTTAAGTAAATAATTCGATGCTAAGCGAACTTGACAAATTTTGAAAAGTGTAGTGAAAATTTTAAGCTGTAAGAACTCTGAGTTGACGAAACTTAAATTGATTACAAGTAGATGCTATTATGGAAACCCTGCAGAAAATATTTTAGGAGAAATAAAATGAAAGACACTTAGACATACTGTGGCTCAGGGTATTCAAAATTCGGCGCAGCGCAGTATGGTACTGTAACCTGCTTGTACTTAACGATAAGAAACCGCCTGGAACTTTTTCAAAAAGAATGAGAAACAAGCAAGGCAAATTCGTATTAAAATGAAGGTAGGTCTTATTAGAAAATTGTCTACTAATTGTGGTAACAGTCGTCAATTAGTTTTTATGTGATCTTTTGCTGCGTAATAACTTTATTCCATTTGCTTAAATTCAATTAAAAATTCTTAAAAATTTGTCTTAGAACTGCTTTTTTATTAACTTTTATTTCAAAAGAATGCTTACATTAATAAAACAATCGAAATTTCACCAACTTTCATTTAATAAATGTATTTAATTTAGAAAATTAGATTTTCCCGGGAATCCCGGGAATTCCCGGGAACTTGATTTTTTAATTCCCGTTTCCCGGGAAGTGCAAAAGTCTGGGAAATCCCAAACCCTAGTACACATGCATAAAATAAATATGTACTACGCAATTGAAAAAAAACTGTTTTACTGACAAGTTTAATAAATAAATACAATCATACATAAATAAAATGGATGTTTCTTATGGCGACGAAAATTTTAGTGATTATGAAACCTATAACTTGGATAGGATAATTGTTGGTGAAATAAGGAAGATAAAAACACGCCACAATTATTTTTATGTGTGTAATGAATTGGAATTCTTTCAAATATTTCATTGGATTTAAAATTTGATGTTCTTTTGTAGGTTATTTTTGGAGCGTCACTATTTTTAAGTCCATATTATTATTTTTTAATTCTTAAAAATTTCAGAAAACACTTATTGAAGTTTTTTTAATATAAATTTTAAGAATTGCCATATCGCTTTTTAAGTGTTGCCATATTTATATAAAATATTTTCAAGAATGCCATATCTATATTGAAAACAAAGTATGGCATTTCTAGCTAAATTAATCCATCACTGAAAAACAGCATGGGCGGTTAAAACCCGTTTAACTTTGTTTCTTGCTTAAGTCAAACGTATGTTAAACTAGGTTTAACTAACTAGTAAAAAACTAGCCCTAAATACTATTATCCTGGAAAAAATTATTATTTTAAGTATTTTTATCATGCCGCCCTTCCTAACATCAAATTACCTCTTAAAGTAGAATGACCCTATTATTTTTATAATATAAAACATAGTTACACTTATTACATCAAATGTATGCTCAATGTGACGATAAGTATCTCAAAGTGTACGGTATTAAGAACATAAATTTTTTTTGTTGTATTCAAATTAGAAAAAACTAAACGTTTTGATTATTTACAAACGTATGTGCAATCAAGATTAGCACGCGTTTAATAAGTGACTTGGTTTTGACGTTCACCGGTCAAATTTTAAACAACAACTATTTGACATAATTATAAATACAACAATTATCGCCATGAATTAAAAACTGTAATAAATTAGCATTATAAATCAAGTGAATACAAAGTTTGTTCGGATATTTTTAATTAAAGAAAATTGTTATTTGATAATTGATAGTAAATATGTAAACTCAGAATTTATAGCTATAATAATAATACATATATGTATTTGTCACCATTAAAACCCATTAGGTGGTTTGTGGCGGCAACAGGCATAAAGAACCATACTGGCTATGTGGAACTGAAATTTTATCCTCGGTAGTTTTACTATATTAATCCAGAAAATATAAAAAAATCACATGCACGCTTACGAATGACGAATTTTTGTCGCTCGTTAACAAACATTTTGCCCTTTTCGAAATAATCGGGGTTGTGAAAATGAAAATTTAGAAATATTTAATTACCTATTTACTCAACTTAATAACAAAAATTAAAAATTTTAAAAACCCCTGATATTTCTAGAAAAGATGTGACATCTTCTATACGGCTGGACCTTTCTAACAGAGAAAACTAAATGAAAATCGGTCCAGCCGTTTAGGCTGTACGTGGACACGGACAGACACACAGATACACAGACACACACTACAAACTTATAACACCCCTTTTTTTGTCGGGGGTTAAAAAGGGCAGTACTGTTGCGTTTGACAAAAGATTTGGCCAGGGCTGCTAGAAATTAGTTTTGTCCTCCGCAAATTTGAAAAAAAATTTCCCCAAAAAACCCATTGTCAAAAGAAAACGTCCGCAAAAAGGTCCCCATTTAAAATAAATAAAGATGTGCTCTTTTATATATGTATGTACATATTAGAGCAATGCACGGAATACTCGAGCAATGCTCATGAGTACTACATTACTCTGAGCACATTTCTCTTTTGCCTATATAATATATAATAATATTATTATGTTTTCTAAACTGAACACTCATGGACATGTTCAAAAAGTCATTAATTAATAAACTTCCGAATCTCCACCTTGTGAACTAAAAGAGTTTGTTGAAATTACTTAGAATATCTTTCTTGGCAGCAGATTTGATTTATTCGTATATTCAAATGAGCCAAGAGAGTTGACACCGGGTGGTCTCGATTTGCAACTCTGCATATTCGCCTGGTATATTTGTTAGTGTAACATTTTCCTTCTGTCAGAATATTTCCGAACGTTTTGCTCTGATTTTACTGCAGAGAAATTATCAGCTGATCGTCAGCTGGTGAATTGAGAGCATCTGATGTGAATTCGATTTGCAAATAAGCAAAATAAATTTATATAAAGTATATGCAAGTACTCAGGTGATTAATTTTTTTCTCGTGTAGTGTCAATGCATGAATGTAAAAAGTTGTTTACAATTTTCGTACGCCATTTTGTTTTGCTTTGCTTTGTTATACACAATTGTGTGTAGTGAAAAGGTTGAAATAAATTTTTACTTCAAAAAGGTGTTACAAAACATTTAACAATAATTATATTTAATTATTAAAATAAATATGTAGCTTTTATAATAGTTAGTTCACGTAATAAAGGCTTATCATTTAATAAGTTTACTTTGGTTTTGTATTTCCATACATTTCCTTTTTGTTGTATGCAGATCTGGGACTTGCATTAAATAAGCAAAAAAGCATTGACCATTTTCTCACACTAAACGAAATCAATACAAATGCGAATTTATTATATTAGAACTAACTTTGATAATTATAGTGCAATTTTTTGGCATTAAACTAAAATCTCTTCAAAGTAATACATTAATATTGTGTTAGCACCAAATCACATGGCGAAAAATAGAACGCAAATGTGTACATACATAAAAACATACGTACTTACATACATAAATATGTAAACTTTTCAGGCGTGTTCTGAAAATCACATTTTTCAAATCACTGGTGATTTTAAAAGTAATAATGATCATGCAGATATTTGTTCGCTTTTTTTTAATTTTTCTATTGTATAACAGCATTAAATATCATTTCTGAAAGAAATTTATCGTATATGATTTTGAAAACGTATACAGGACCATTATTACTTTTAAAATCACTAGTGATTTGAAAAATGTGATTTTCAGAACATGCCTGTTTGTCTATGTACATATCGCCACTTAAGGCAAAAATCATATCACTACCATTTTTATAATTTTTCAATAATTATAATTGTTCCAAGCGGTAGTATATTCCGTTTATAAAATCACCATTTTTTAAGATATATGTAACTTTACAATAAAATAAACGAAAACCTAAGTTCTGTGCCTCGTTTCTGTAAGGAATGTGAGAACTTTTCGAGTCGAAAAAATTTTTATCATCCTGTGAAACACAGGTTGAGTAAGAAAAAAAATGTATTTGTTCATATGTTTTGTAAGTTTTTATGTGAGTAACCCAGTGTAAAATAGGACAAAAAATATAATTATTTAATTTTTCTCGATGCGAGAACTTCTCGCAAGTTACAGAAATGGGGTACTGATCTTTCATTTGTATGCACGTACTTATACAGGTGCCTTCAATGTTCCTTCACTGTATTTTTTTATTTGTGCTATCTGATAAAAAATATGATTACTTTTTATATAATTTTACTGTGTACGATATGTGATATTGCAATAATATTGCATTACTTCATGATGTGCTTAGTGGCAATACAAAATTATTGCATTATTAGCCATACGATTAGCTGCTAATGCAATATTAATCCATTACTTTTAACTTGGGAGCCACACGTCCAATTTTTGCCTTTCAATTCCATTCAATTTTCAATATACTCACACTTTTTTTACTTAGTCCCAGTCCAGACTTGCAATTTTTGTTGCAGCAACTTTTTATTTTTTAGTACAAAAGAGCGAGAGAGGAATACAAAAAGTATATATTTCTTTTTCAACACTCTCACGCATATTCAAGAATTGCTGCAGCAAAAATTGCAAGTCTGGACCGGCACTTACACACTCTAAATTTTTAAATTGAAAACTAGATTGCTTTCAAATGCACCCATCCATTTATATGGCAATTTACTTTTCAATTTGAACGGCTGGTCACAGCACACATTGATTGAAGCTACAAATTTGAGTTGTTCTTCGTCGGTGGCATTAAAAAAATTAAATTGACTATCAATCTGTGCAACAGCTATCAATTTCAAGGAATTTTGACAAACAATATATGTGATGAAATTGAAAGCGATTTATTGAACGTGTGGCTGCAGCGTAAGAGATTTTATTTTAGTGTAAAAAAGAGTGCATTACAAGCATCAAATTTAAATTTTCACTAAAATTTTTGTTTATCAATCAGTGCTTATGAAAAGTAATGCAAGTTGCCCAGGTCTGGTTGTAATCATCTGTTTTTGACATTCATCCATTATTTTTACACAAACAAAGCGCATGTTGTTTTTGTATTTTCTTAGCTGTTGTAGACCTGCATATACTTTATATAAATATACTTTGCAAATAAGCATGCATTTTTGATAAAGCATCCAGAAGCTCATACTGCAATTACGACAATTCGTTTTTGTGAAATTCATTACCTAAAATAAACGTTACATACATACATGCAAAGCACACGAAGTACAGCCTGATCCAATTCCTAATTGGTACCTAGTGCCAGCTGCCTCTTGAAAATTAAAAATGATTCAATTTATCGAAATATGATTTTTAGAACAGCTGCTTGGATAAATATAATTCTTGCAAGTAAAAATTTTACCAGTAAGACTTTTTTGGCCCAATTTTTTACTTTTCCAAACTTTTTGGGCTAATGAACACTTTCCAGTAACAATTATTACAAATTCGTAAAAATTTTAGGTAAATGAACACATACTGTTGAAAAATATAAAGATTTTTCAGTACACGATGATACGTGTCTTAATTTTAAAAGGTTTCATCACTTATTAAACTACAAAAATCCCATTTTTTTCTTTGTAATTAAATCTAGCGAAATCCCCATCACACATATCGTCGGTTGGTTTCTGGTTTGCTGCAGGCGTAATGTATTTTGCATATAATGTGCCGCAAACCAGAAACCAACCGACGATATTAATATGTTCATCCCTTTTTGCGTTGGAAGTTCTCCTAATTTGGGCTCAGAACACTAAATCTGGCTAGCCCTGCCCTCTACATATTAAATCCTAGCGTGGTTTTAAATGTGAAATTGTATAACAAAACTCTTTAATACTCCTATCATGTTCAATTTTGCCACTTATGCCAACTGGCATGAAGTTTTTCATTATGCATACGGCTGTTAGAGTCTAACGAGAAGTTTCCACAATGCAACCAAGCGAATTGTCTAGAAAAAAATATATATGAAAAACACAAAAAATTTTAAGTGATTCCTATAGACATTTTCTAGACAAGTCGGTTTTGGCAACTTTTTTGATCGGATTTACTCTTTCACATTTCCTCTGGCAAATAAAAAAAGTTTGCATGCAATTAATTTCATTAAAAAAAAATCAAATTTTAAATTTGTTCAAAACTTGTTCCCTTAATTTTCCATAGTTGTTTTTGAGTTCAAATATTTTTTAATTCATTTCGGAATGAACTTATAATTTGTTTTTAATACTTACGTCATTAAATGCGGCGTCTGTGAATAAACCCAAAAATTTCCTTACAAAATCTTCACTAGTCATAAAATGTTCACCATTCTTTTCATATGTTGCGTATTTGAGGAAGACTTCACGTAATTTATCGGTGCTGGCACGTTTTAAATACGAGTGTCCCTTTAAAGTAAAAGAAATTTTAAAAATAAATAAAGTTTAAAAATTCGGTATTTTTTTTTTTAATTTAATTTAAGTTTTTTTTTATTTAAAGGACATTTAAAATAAACTAATTTTATGTTATAAATGAGATGACCGACATAAAAAGATATATGTGCAGTTTCCACAAGTCGGGCAGACGACTCGCCTGGAAAATTTTTATGAAAATCACTCAAAAATATGAGTGCTTTCCATATAAATTTTATATTCTAGTGGCCCGTATGGGTTGTAGAAACAGGTGGATAATTTAAAACTTAACAAAGTTTAAATGAAAATTCACATTTGTTTTAAAAATTTTAGTTTTTTACATTATGGGGCTAACTATAGTTTAGAATTATCAAAATGCCAAAATTGTTGATAACTTTTAAGATATGCCCTGTAAAATTTTATCGTAAGCGACAATTTACCTACAAAATTATATTTGAATATTTTCAAAAAAAACGTTCTCCTGAAAAATTTAATTTTTGTCGGTTACGATTAAATCGAAAATAAAGCTCGATATGTATACACTAGAGCTGAGCACAAACTTTTGCTTGCTTAATCTACATGATGTGCATTATTGAATTGTACATGGGGCATTTTGCCTACTCTTACGTATTGGACCTACGCAGCGGTAGCTAGACGAATTCTACTCTACGGAATACTTGTATGGTGGAGGGCGACTGAGACAAAAGCATACCCGAAAAAGTTAGTTAGTATCCAGAGACTAACACAGCTCTGCATCACTGAAGCTTTAAAGGGCACAACCTACTGCAGCTTTAGACGTTATATTGGACCTTAAACCAATAAAACTAACTGCAGTGAACGCGGCATGCAAATCCGTTATCCGACTCAGGACAACAGGACATATGTCGTACAGATCATTTGGTCACAGTAAATTACTGGAAGACATGGAGTGTAGCTCGGACTACATCATTCCAGTGACGAACTTTTTTGCCAAACCACAGATCACTATAAGTGAAGAAGGCTATCTGGAAATTCTTAACCATACTGGTTCTGGTTTCTTTTTTACTGATGGTTCAAAGATGGATAGAGGGGTGGGAGCTGCGGTTTACTGTCAGGAGCTCAGTATAGAGGAATCTTATAAACTTCCTGATCACTGTAGCATCTTGCCAGTCAAAATGGCAGCAGAGTTAGCCTTCACCCTTCTAACTATGAATGCGCTTGTAAATTTGTATATAGACAGCTATAAAAACAATTTCAGCTGACTGCAATTACTCCTCGGTGGTGCTCATGTGTAGGAAGGCCCTAAATATGTTATGTGCTGGTAGACAAATATATATATTCTGGGTCCGGGGACACATGGGATTTGAGAGAAATGAAATGGCCTATACACTGGTCAAAAGGGGAATTCAATTATCGGCTGAGGAAACGTTATATGTCCGAAAACCAATTCAACACCTTAAAGAGATCATAGACTGGAATTAAACTTAGAACTAGAACTTCAACTAGAATTTTAGAAGTTTACTTAAATATATACATATGTATGTATGTAAATGTATATATTTATTTATTTATTTATTTACATGATATTAAAACTTATATAAATATAAGACTAATATAATATTTAAATAGCACTAGCTACTTTGGCTATCAGCTAAAATGTATATATAATTCGAAATATTATTTGACAAATAGGAGCCAAAAGTATCGTCATAAATTCGACGTGTTCGACACAAAGATAAATGTCCGTGGTACTGACAAATCTCCGGTTAACATACCCAAACATATTCTTTACACATATTTTTTAATTATACTTATATACCTACATACATATATTTTTTTATGTACTCTTGATAATTTTGAGGACTCCGGATTTTTTTCGAGTCAATGAAAGATATTAACTATGCTAAATGTGGCAACATTTATAAAACCATTCGATACTATCGATAATGGGGGCGACTATCAATATTTTTGCAGCTCTAGGACAAGGTCAAATAGCTATGGTTGCCAGATTTGTTGATTTATCATAATTTCTACGATTTTAATAGTCGAGAATTGCCTGTTAACGAATTTCATCCTAAATCCAAGGTTGGGCTTATGCAAGAGTGCAGCTGATGGAGGACCTAAATATTCAACACCACACACAAGTATTTGTTCGTATATGTACACATTGTTGATTTGATTTAAATCGGAACGGAAAATTTGTCTGCTTGGAATGTTAATAATTATACAAATTCGAACAGTTTTCTTTAAGAATTACAAACATACATAAAAATCCCCCACTGATAGAAGATGTTTTGTTGCTTCCTTTTTTGACTGTTATCACTTTAAGTTTTGCTACATTTAATGCTTCATTATAAAATTTTAAAGAAAATCTTCCCATTTTATCAAGTAAATAAATAACAAATTCAGTTTGAACCGACCAAAAAAACAATTAAACGGTTCTAGTTATTTCAACTATATATGCATATTTTACTTATCAAAGATTTCAAAATAATTTTTATATGTACAGGGTGTTTTTTTAGAGGTATAGAACTTCGAATTGAAATAAAACACAAGAAAATCGTTTTAATGTCCATCAATTTGGCTTTATTGGAAGGATAATTTTATGCCATTAATGTTTAAATATGATTTCGGGCATGTGGCCGCCGCGGCTGGCTCGAATAAAGCCAATTCTACAGGTCCAATTTTCAACCACTTTTTCGAGCATATGGGGCCGTATGTTGGCAATAACGCCACGAATGTTGGCTTCCAAGTCCCCTAACGTTTCTGGTTTGTTGGCGTAGACGAGCGACTTCACATATCCCCAAAGAAAATAATCCAATGGTGTCAAATCACACGATCTTGGTGGCCAATTGACAGGTCCATTCCGCGAAATTAATGCGCTCATCGAATGTTTCCTTCAATAAATCGATTGTGACGTGCGCTGTGTGGCATGTAGCGCCGTCTTGTTGGAACCACAACTCATCCACATTCATGCCATCCAATTCGGGAACAAAATAGTCAGTTATCATGGCTCTATACCGGTCGCACGGTGGCGAATCGATTCATTCGGGTCCTTTTCAACACTTTGCTCTACAGCGGCAATTGTTTCTTCGGTGCGCACTGTTCGACGTCTCTGCGGATGCGTATTATCACATAGAGTAAACGTAGTGCGAAAACGATCCATGGTTAACCGAATTAATTGCTCTGATGGACGATTATGTCGACCATAAAATGGACGGAGCTTGCGGTAAACTTCGCGAACTGAACCATTATTTTCGAAATAAATTTGCACGATTTGCAAGCGTTGTTCTTTTGTCAACCTGTTCATGATAAAATGGCAAACCAAACTAAATATTAATCACTTGACAGCTGACAAAATGGCCGCCAGTTAAAAAAGTGATGCCAACTTAAAGTTCTATACCTCAATAAAAAACACCCATTATATTTGAAGTAAGCTAAGAACATTAAAAAGTTTTGAGTTTGCAACAAGTTGTAATAATCCAAATCTTATAGAAATATCATATAAAATTTCTAAACATAACATTGACGATTAGAAAAAGTCGTTTTGAAGTTTTAAAATTTTTCCCACAAGACTTCATGATTTTATGACGCTTCAATCTGGCAACTATGCACACATACTGCAACATGTGGTTTCTAATTCAAGAGCAGCGTGACCGTTTGACCGACTAAAGTGGCAAATTGCCATTTTCTCGACTGCCTTGCCACTTTTTGACCCCCTTTTTTAAAGTGAATTATATAACAATACATTAAAAATAAGAAGTTTAGTGTAGTTTTCTCGTTTTTTTTAATGTTGCCTCTTTTTTTTATAAATCCCCAATTTGGTGCCACTTTTTGAAAAATGTTATCGGTCACCCTGTTCAAGAGCCAAACAAATAATTAGTAATGCGATACAAAAGAGACACAAAGAGAAATGCAGATAAAATTTGTTTAGAAAACACCGAGAGAAATCGTAATTCAAGTTAAATGAAATGTGTTTGTTCTTTTGTCATTTTAAATTTGTTGTTTGTTTTTAACGTAAATCTCGTATTATTTTGTTATTCGAAACAGTTTCCGAAGTAAACAAAAATTCATTGAAACCTGCATTACTCTCTACTTTCGATAATACTCCCATTTTCTCAAGTCATAAAACGAGTACGTTTTGGTCAATTGCAAGGCACATCAATCAGGTAATCGCATTTCTACAACAAATATTACAACAGCAATAACCACATGTACTTTGTTGCTATAAATTACCATCTTACTTTTCAAAACAGGGTAGCATCGTCAGATTGTATGTTTATTATAAGAAATGTAAAACACCATACAAAACTGAATATTCGTTAGGTGTTTATGTATACACAAATAAAAGCATGTTTTTAGGCTTATAATTACCTACACAATCCAAATTTGACATTTGGCTTGGTATAATGACATTAGTCACCTGGTGTATGCTGCCACCTAATAAATGCGTCTTGGTCAATTGTCAGCAAATTTTCTGCAGGGTTGGGAATTCATTCATGCAATTTTTATGCAATGTTAAATTTTGCGATACATTAAAAAAAACTACGAAATGGTTTGTGGTAATTTAATTTTTTATATTGTTTTGATTTTAATATGCACTCGTTCAGAAAAATTATCACATTAATATCGAGCCTTATTTTCGATTTAATCGTAAGTGATAAAAATTAAAATTTTCAGCAGAATGCTTTTTTTTTTAATATTCAAATAGGTATGTTTTTGTACATAAATTGTCGCTTATGATAAAATTTTACAGCCGCATCTCAAACGTTATCAACAATTATGGCATTTTGATAATTCTAAGCTATGGATAGGCCCATAAAATTTTAATTTCTATTTTCGATTTTAGGCTCGATATATCAGTGGCAATAAGGAAAAAGTGCTTAAGTCACATGGCTTTAGTTTATCCAAAATGCCAAAAATAGAATTTGTTTAAAATAATAATAATAAAAATTATTCACATAAATTTGAAAAAATAAAAGAGGCAAAAAAAAAATTTAACTAGATTTTAGCAAGGGGAAATGACACAGTTTTCTGTTCCACCTCGCATTTCATCTGCGGATATTGATTGTTAACATATTATTAAATTTGTCACTCGTCACACTATTGAATATTTTCAATTGAACATTAAATTATCATAAGGATCTGAAACATTGAGGCATAATTTGTGTTTTATGTATGAAGACCTTTTAGCGTACAAGATACAATGATATTATATCACATAAATATGTATAACATATCCAAGTGCTTGCAAACTATGTGTATTCTATAAATAATTAAGAATTGTAATTGATTTATTTTTATAAGTTCATTTATCTATTTATGTACTAAAGGGTGTTTTTTTTTATTGAGTTTAGGGTTTCTAATTTCCCGGACTTTTTCAATTCCCGGGAATCGAGAAGTAAAATGTTTTATTCCCGGGAATTTCAAAAACATATGAATTTAATTAAATTACCTCTATAAAAAATATAATTTTATGAAAACATTCAAATTAAAAACAAAACAACTTTATTCGTTCATTTCATGAACAATATTTAAAAACCAAAACGAAAAAAAATTCATATGCTTTGAGTTATAGTATGGATGGAAATTCCATCTACATCTGTCAATCTATATACTGTTTCCTATAAAGACTTCTTAAGTTGAAAATATTTCGTAACACTTGAAGTTGTTGGATTCACCTCGGAAGCCTCTATTACATCTGTTTCCATGTGTTATATTATGCATCGTTGCATTTTTAGGTAATAAAACAACGAACAGTAATGTAAAAAAAGCTAATTCCAAAAACGGATATATTAAATTTCCGAAAATTCCCCTTGAAAATTTCCCGAGATTTGTAAAAAAATAATTCCCGGGATTTTTTTCCCGCGTAGAAACTCTAATTGAGTGGCACAATTTTAAATCATAATAAAACGATCTTTATTGGAAAGAAAATTTTATGAAATTAATATTTAAATATGAGTTCTGCCATGTGGCCGCCACGGCTGGCGCGTAGAAGGCGCAATCTGTAACACCAATTTTCAGCAACTTTTCGCAGCATTTGCGGCCATATTTCACCGATACCTCTTCGAATGTTGATTTCCAGGTGGCCAAAGAAAAATAATCCAATGGGGTTAAATCACACGATATTGGTGGCCAATTAATTGGGCCATTACGTGAAATTATTTTTTCATCAAAAGTTTCTTTGAGTAAATCAATTGTAGCGCCTGCTGTGTGGCATGTGGCTCCGTCCAAGATTAATGCCACGTAATTGAGATAAGAAACAATTTCGAATCATGTTCATATACCGTTCACCTTTGATAGTAGCATTCTGACCATTATCGTTTTTGAAGATGTATGGTCAAATGACTCCGCCAGCTCATAAAGCGCACCAAACAGAAATTTTTAATGGAAATTCAAAATCAATATCGATTTATGCTTCAGCCCATTCGCCAAATTGCTTCTGGTGTAAGTCGATTCATATTGAAATTTCAAAGCAAACTAAATAAAAAGCAACTATCAGCTGTTAAATGGGTGCTCAAATAAAGCAGTGATGCCAACTCAAAGTTGTGACACTCAAAAAAAAAAATAACACGCTTTATGTACCTACATAGTTAGAACTTTGAATGGAACAACGATCAGTTTATTTGTTTACTGACACTTAATTTCAGGTCATAACCAGAGAACGAAGCCGATTTCTAATTTTGGTCGGCGGCGGCTAAGACCAAATTGGACAAATCGGCGGCGGCTGAGACTGATGGGAATTGCGATGGCAATGATGGGCATTGCTATGGAAATTCATTGCCACACTCTTCGGCGGCGGTTAACTAATTATGAAAATCATCGGCGGCGCGGCTGTGAGCCCATCGGTTTCGTTCTCTGCTCATAACTTGTCATTCTTTTATCTCAGTGTATAAACGTAAATATGTATGTATGTATGTACATATGTATGTATGTGCATAATGCATTAAACACATTCACCACAGCAGGCTACACGAACACACGACTTCAAATGCCGCTAGCAGCATTTGTCGCCTCGTAGCCAGCTACTTAATTATTTTGGAGACGGCAGCAGCACCATCTGCAGCTGATATTCAAGTACAAATACATAGTTCAGTATTGCCACTTTCATATATTTTGCATTTATAAAAATTAATTTTTCTTTTAAAGTGTACTTATTTCACATAAAAGTACAATAATGAATCAATTTATTCTTTACATCAATTATTGGATATTGTTTCTAGTAAATAGTATGAAATAATTGTACGATATCATTCATTCACCATTTTGTATTATACTGGTAACACTGCATTTGCTCATTGTAGCCAGAGAAATAGAAATTAGTTTAAAGTTGGCGACAGATACAACGGTGGTCGTGCAGTCGTGTAGCCTGCTGTCGTTAAAATAATTGTTACCATAAGAATATGTGTATTCTATTTTTGACAGATTGTAGCCCGTAGCCTGCTGTGTCGAATGTGTTTAATGCATAACAAACATAAAACGTAATAGAGAGATAGATAGTAATTAGAATATCCATGATTCACTTAACATACACTTTGTGCTTTCATCGTTAGCTGCATGTGGAATTCAAACTATTCTAGAGGGAGAAAACGATTGGTTGGTATTACAGAAATGTGATTATGTTGTAGGTATTTTTTTAATTTTAAAACGCGTCTTTTGAGTATGGATAGAATCCAATTAACGATTTCGAAAATTCCAATTCAACGTTTCCGTTTTTCTTTTGCTTCTTTATAAATGTTTTTATTCCACATGAATAACACACGCGTTTTTCGAAAAGAACTTAAGTTTCACAAACATTAACCTCAACCAACTCAAACGTCGACAAAGTAA
This sequence comes from Tachina lurida, assembly GCA_944452675.1. NCBI lineage: Eukaryota > Metazoa > Arthropoda > Insecta > Diptera > Tachinidae > Tachina > Tachina lurida. Next base: position 173,496,189 of record OX101752.1, read on the forward strand.
CAACTAAATAAAACTCATTTAATAATGATGGCAAAGAAACAACCTCAATATCATGAAACTGATGATCGGCAGGAATATTTGCCAAACAAAAAATAGCTTTTTTTTTATTTTATTCTACTCAGTACGTATGTAAATACTAGGGATACCAAACGGGAAATCCCGAAATCCCGGGATTTTTTGGGATTGGCCAAAATGTTATAATTAGACGTAATTAATTGAATTTGATTAGAATTGTTTTAACTTTCCGATATATTCAGTCTTATTATGCTTGTCGTAGTCGTGACGAAATCGATGACAAAAGAGACAATACTTGGCGTATGTAACAACCGTAACGGCCACTTGTTGTTGATCAATCACAATTCGAAAAAAATCGTTAATAGATAAATTTAACAAAACAATAATATTTTTGCAACTTATTTTAATGAAAGTGAATGTAAAAATTTTCGTAAGTCAACTTAAGCGCTAGTGTCAAAAGTCCACAGATATGTATGTTCGTTTTGGTTTAGATTATAGAAAAAAAATTAATATTGAAAACAAAAACAAATTTTAACATTTAGTTATTATTTTCACTATAAATTCTCGAGCCTCAAATGTGATTATTCAACTTAAACATAGACGAGAAAAATTCTTTTGATTTTTATTTCATATGTAACCATATACATACATATTCGTATTATAAAATGTTTAACTTTAAAAGAAAAATGTGAAATGATATATTATCAACATAAAACCTTTTAAAATGCATAAATAAAATAAAAGTTAGTTATTAAAGTATTATTTATAAAAAAAAATATTTATTACACCAAAAAAATTTTAGATCCCGAAATCCCGCGATTGGGATTTACAAAACTCCCAATCCCCGAATTTTCAAAAATCGAACCCGAATGGCATCCCTAGAGTACATACATATTTATGTGTTTTGTTGTTTTCTTTTATGTTCTTTTGAATCTAGTCCAGAGATGGAAAGTTGTATATTATCGTAATTTGCTGGGTTCTAAGTTGTACAACAACATCAGTTATTAAAAAAAAAACTTGTATACACTATCAGCTGTAATTATGAAAATTATAAACAGCATTTTAAACCAATTTGAAGCTAAAATATGTAAAATTGTATCCATAAATGAATTTAATCTTAAAATACATATCGCAGTCGTTCAACAACACTGAATTAACCAAACATTTTTTTATTTTATCTTTCTTGGCAAAAAAACAATACGTAGCACCTATGTATGTATGTCTACCTGTGGTAAAAACATCCCATGGTTCTGACTACTCTTTCTTCACAAAATAACATTTTATGACATTTTTCCTGCTGGAACGGATTGGATTATTTGTGTGAATCAAGAAAACAAAAGTATTTTGAGTTGTTTGTAATGAATGGCCATAACAAATGATTGCTTTTGCACATAAAGAGTATAACATATTTTAAGTTACGTTGCTATTGTAATCATAAAGGATTTCGATTTTCAACTGTTTAATTGATTAAGGCTAAATAACTTTTTTGTTTTAATGAAATCTGTGGCAAAAAGGAAAAAGTGCTTAAGTCGAGATAAGCTGATTTTGAGATAATGGTACCTCTGTAATCTCCATATTCGAAAGTACCCCTGGTCAAATCAAAAAAGTTATAGCAAAATTACTTGCGACTATCTTTTTTAGACTTCTAATCTCTTTTGGAATAATAGCTTAATTAAGGTTATACTTTGGTATATTTCAACTTAAATGTATTATTTACAGTGTGTAGAACGATGTTTGCTTGAAAAAATAAAGGTTCTCAATTTAACTGTAAAAGAAATAAATTTCTGAAAATCGACTTGAACTTTTAAAAGTGCTCTGCTGCAAAACAGTAAAATATGACTTAAGCACTTTTTCCTTATTGCCAAAGAAATAATCCTCCTCAATATATGACAGTTCAATATTAAAGGGTGTTCTAAAGCGAGCAACGACAAATGTTGAAATTCTAATGTAATACACAGGCAATTACATATATAAGCTAGTCAATTTTAACACTGCAATTTAAAGAAATCAAAATCAAAGGGTATCCTATCATTTAGTGTAATGTTTAGTATGCAATTTTAACAACTTGCTGTATCTTGGAAACTGTAAGAGGCAAATTCTTCAAATTTTCAAAAAACTAAAAAATCTCAAAATTGAAAAAAATGCTGAAACAAAAATCGCTGGAATGAAAAAAAGCACTAAAATGAAATACATATATCAGTAAAAAGGTTGCCAAAAAAAAACTAAAAAAATCATCAAGAACCGATAAAATCGCCAAAACGAAAAAACCCCAAAATTATAAAAATCGCTAAAACTAAAAATATGTATTGTGGATTTGATCACCAGCATAGTTGGTATCGATTCCTTGTTTATTGCATTGAATATTTATTTATTTTGTTTTTTTTTAATGAATTTAATTTAAAAATATGCATTGTTACTAATCAGAAGCTTCAATCCTCATACATGAGTTTATTTTCTTTTTGCTGATTATAATATTTGTTTTTTTTCATGGAATCTTTTCCTAAAAATGTTTAATCTGTTGCCACAACAAAAATCGCAAAATCGAAAAAAAACGCAATTACTAAAAGAATTGCGTGTGCAAAACAAAGTCGCGCTTTACTGAATTTATTGCTATTTTTAGTAACATAAAAATGTTATTGGAAAAACACTAAGCTTTTGCTTTGGGCCACCTATTTTTTAATTACGTTATTCTATAAAGGTACTGTTTTGTTGTTGCTTATTCACAAATTGTACATAATGGAACAATTTGACGAAACCATTTATCCACCCTTGATCCGAGTGTTTACTTGAATTCTCTTTACAAAACCATCAACGTCTTTTCACAACTTCAATAAAAGGAAATTAAGGAGAGAGTTTTGTGTTATCAAATGTGTTTACCAGGGTTCCCAGACTTCTTACGCAGACTGACGTCTCCAAAATGTGGATCCCCAAAAATCCCTAAAAGTCATTTGTACTATCCCCAAAAATCCCTACTAAAAATAATACTATTTCAATACACAATAGAGTTCGACCGATTAATCGGCTTCGGCTTCGGCCAAAAATTGGTAATCGGCCAACATTCGGCCTACGGCAAAAAGCGGCCGATTAGCCGAAGCCGAATATTTTTCATTCCAAGCTTGAAAAATAACATTATGTTTGGTCGTTGCTCGCCGACAGTTTCTATTGTGTTTAACGTTTTGAAAGGGTTGCTTTGAAATACAACCCAGTTGCTTTCTATTTTCTTTTACTTGGACGTTCTTGTGAGTGATCATATGAAAAAGCAATCTAGAAATTGCAAAATAGTTTTATTTTTCTTGTTATGTATCCAATAGATATTACAGCTATTTCAGTGATCTCAACAAAGGAAACTTTTTTCTTAATTCATATAAAACAAGTATCATTTTTAAAATTTAAAACATTCGGCTTCGGCTTCGGTTTTGGCCGAAGTTTAGGATTTTAGCCGAAGTTCGGCTTCGGCTTCGGCCAAAAAAAAACGCCTTGGGTCGATCTCTAATACACAATGAATACTTTATTGAGGGAAGCATTTGAACAGCTTCAATACGTTGCTTCTACATTTTATTTATTAAATTCAACTTTTTTTCTATTTATTATGTTAATTTCCTTTGTTATACCCTTTACCAAAAATGGAAAAGGGTATATATAGGTTTGTCATTCCGTGTGTAATTTCCATAATTTTAATTTGCGACCAAAAAAATATATATATTCTGGGTCCTTATGAATAGCGATGACGAATAAGCGATGTCCGTCTGTCCGTCCGTCCGTCCGTCCGTCTGTCCGTCCGGTGTACGTGAAATCGGTTTTCCGAAGCTCCCAGAAAAGCTAGAGACTTCGTTCTTGGACTGATGTATCAGAAATGGTCCAACTTAGATTGGTATTGAAATTCAGCAAAATCGGGCAGACGATTGCAGAGCTGGAAAACGTAAACTATATTTTGCCATATAAAAGTAACTACCGAAAACAAATTTTTATTTTTTTTTAATAAATAAATTTATTTTACACTTCAGTACGACTAAAATTGGTATTTTAAATAAAAAAAAATATAAAAAAAATTAAAAAGACGTTTCCAGGGTTGGAAAACTTTAACTTTTTGTGTTATGTAAAATTAACTATGTCTAAAACTATTTAGTATTTTCTCGAGAACCGTAAGAGCTACAGACCTGAAATTTGGACACAGTGTGTAGACTTTTGGCCGCTACAACAACAAATACATGAGAATTGGAAATTAAAGGGTGTTCCAAAACGAGCAACGAAAAATTCTAAAATCCCATGTAATATACATACAATTATATGTATATACACTTGAAATTTGTAAGGTTAGTGTATTTTTATACAGACTACAAAAATTAACACTAAAATTTCAAAAAATTTAAATTAAAGGGTGTTCCATCAGTTAATGCAATTTTGACTATGCAATTTTGACAACTTGCTGTATCTTGGAAACCGTAAAAGCAAAACTCAAAAAAATCACCAAAATAAAAAAAACCTCCAAAAACAGAAAAAAATCGCCAAAACGAGAAAAAAGCGACAAAACTGAAAAAATCGTTTAAACTGAAGAAAAAACTTCAAAAAAGCCGTGCGCGATTCAAAGTCGCACTTTACTGAAGTTTTTAATATTAAAGGAATTAAATGAAACTAATAAGCAGATTTTGTAAAAAATTTTGTTTCTAAACGTTTCAAATTTGTATGAAAAATAACGAAAATTCTTTTCAAAAAATATTTTTTCCATACAAATTTCAAAACGAAAAAATCGTTTGAATTTACAAAATCTGACCTTAAGTTTTTCCTTATTTCGTTTTTGCTTTTTTCACTTAACATATTTTATGTATTTTTTAAAGAACTAGATTGGTATCAATAATCAAAAAAATCCAAAATTATGACTCCAGGGTTGGAAAACTCACACTTTTTGTGTTATGTAAAATTAAATAGGTCTAACAATTTTTTTCTTTTTCTTTATAAATTGAATATATTTTATGCTTCTGAAAGAAAATTACAGCTCCAAAGATGGAAACTTTAAAAAAATGATAAATTTTTTCACAAAACAAATATGTATGTATGTGTCTGTATACTATATATATGTACGTACGTTGGTAAAGGGTATATAAGATTCGGCACAGCCGAATATAGCACTCTTACTTGTTTTATATTATTTTTGCTGACCCAAAACACGAAAACCTAAATCATAACATACCAAAAAACCAACCAATATCTGTCAAACTACTCAGCGTACGCAAAAAGTTGATACATTTTTATACATTGCGTTGACGGAGACTTAGTGAATGTAACAGACCTCATAAGAAACATTTTATTTCATTCAACTTAGCTGTCAGTTGAAAAAGGCCAAGTTTAACGTACATATAACAAATTCTATGTGTCTGGGTCTTTAAAATCCGGTTACTTTATTTTTTTAGAAATTTACAATTTCAATATCGCCCACATACATATGTCTATACCATCTAATCAGCGTAGAATCATATGTCTCTATGTCAACACTCTTTTCTCTAGCGACAATTGCACTAGTTGAAATGTCGACAACTTTCCTTTTATGCACGTGTAGAGATACGTTAGAGACAACAGTTCTAGTGTATTTCTGATGACATTGTCAATGAACGCGTCAATAGTTTGGTTTTCTTTTTTATTATGCTATGCAATATTGTTAAAAACTTACGTACACATGTATGTATGTATGTATTTCAGTTTGTTGCCACAACCCTCATAAAATTGTAGGCGAGGGTCACTAAAATGTACTAGTGAATCTTTACTTCAAATGTCTCCATATGGTCGTGAAAGAATAGTGCTAAAGTCTACTGGTAAATTTTCAATGACAACCTTATGTTATATATCAATAGGCGATTAAATTGGCTGCGGTACACCTATTCAGTCCTACTATTGACAATGTCACTAGTAACTCACTACAATTTTACTATATTGTAGACTAGAGCTCCTAAAATTTACTAGGGATTCTTTGGTGCCAATGTCTCCATGTGGTCCCAAAAGAACTGCTTAGTCAGTATTGCTACAGTCTAGTGGTGAATTTTCAATGGCAAGCTAATGTTAAATGTCAATAGATAATTACATTGGCTGGGGTACACCTGGTCAGTAGTACTACTGACAATGTCACTAGTAAATCACTACAATTTCACTATTCTCATTTTCTGCAGGGTATTTATATACATAAATACATGTGTATTATGTACGTATGTATGTATGTACAACTTGGTATTTGGCTAATATAACTTTTTTTTTAGATTGAAGCAAGTTGCAAATTAAAAGACAACATAATATGCATTGCGCATTTTGTTCAAAATTGAACGATTTCCTTTTAAATAAAAATCAAATTTTCTTTTTAAATTGTAAACATCAATTTCATCAGCTGCTTAAGAAATGCAAAGAAATATCTTTCATTAACATTTCTTTTTTTTTTTTATTTAAATATAGTTTCGATTTAATTGTTGTCAGATGCAACAAATTCAATTTGCCCATCAAATTCAATTTTCATTTATTTTTTCAATATTAAAACCTTCTCAAACTAAACAACAAGTGGAAAAATGCAACAATAATGGATATTCTATTGTACATGTAATTTACAACTCGTAATAAAAATGTTTAATATTATTATTTCAAAAATATTTATTAAGTTGTACCTATCAATTATTTCGTGCCATAACCGAAAAAAATGCTTAAGCGACATAATTTTCGAACTTAATCTTTTGACCAAAATCGACTATTTGCGATTGTAAATCATCGATTTTCGTGAAAAAAAGGAGTTCCAAAAATTGTCTCGGTTAAGCTTTTTTTGGTGGTTATTGCTCGATTTATTTCTGGGTATAGATTAATTTTTACCATGTGTTTCTGTCAGTGTGCGATTAATTACATGGATTTGGCCACCAGCAAAGTTGTTATCGATTCCTTGTTTATTGCATTGAATATTTATTTATTTTGCTTTTTTGTTAATGAATTTAATTTAAAAATATGCATTGTTACTAATCAGAAGCTTCAATCCTCATACATGATTTTATTTTCTTTTTGCTGATTATTATATTTGTTTTTTTTCATGGAATCTTTTTATAAAAATGTTTAATCTGTTGCCACTGCATAATCTAATGACGTCAATTGAAAACAAAAAATATTTATGAATTAATTTTTGTTATTTAAAAAAAAAACAATATTGAACTAAATAATAATTAGTTTTGAATAGAAAAAAATTTCGAGTCCTAAGATTAAGATGAGATATATGTACATATGTATTTTCATATGTATCTATGTACATACATATGTACATAAGTACTTATTTATGATTTGGCAAAATAAAATTGTAGGTACATACTACATATCGTGCCATAACTGCCGAAATAGCTTAAGCGACAAAATTTTCGAACTTAATTTTTTTACCAAAATTGATTATTTGCGATCACAAATAATCGATTTTCGTGGAAAAAACAAAGTCCGAAAAATGTGTCGTTTACGCTATTTTGGCGGTTATAGCTCGATATGTAAATATTTAAATACTAGCTGACCCCGGTCCGCGTTGCTGGCCCTAAGCAAACATTAGTGTTGTATATGGCATTGGTGGTACAATATGAAAATTGGATTTTGCCCACGAATAAACTAAATATTGTGCCATCTGCCGGACGAACTTCAAACTACACAGAAACACTCCTCACGCCCCATAGAGCATGTATATAAAGTTTGGTCTAAATCGGTGCAGTAGTTCTTGAGTTACGGTGCAAAAACACAAAAATAATAAATACTGCGCCATCTGTCGGACGAACTTCAAACTACACAGAAACACTGCTCACGCCCTATAGAGCATGTATATGATGTTTGGTAAAAATCGGTTCAGTAGTTCTTGAGTTACGGTGCAAAAACACAAAAAAACTAAAAATTGCGCCATCTGTCGGACGAATCACTATTTCTGAAAGGGGCGTAGCATTTACCGGGATAGAATATATATATAAACACGCACAGGTCTTTTACGAATATTTTTCGGGGTGGAAGGCGAAAATCTGTTGGGGCATTGAAGAGTTTACCCATAACAAATAAACGTGTTTTTGTATTATATATAATAAGATGTTCCGCGTTTAATTAATCGTTAATTTTATTCTAAATAAGTTTGAAGTTTTCGCCGAAACCTGAGTGGTTTTGAACATTTTCATAAAGTAATAGTGTTTTCACACTGACATGGTTGTAATAAAAGTTGGTTTTATCTTACAAATTGTTTTTGTTAAAACCAACTTAAAACCATTTTTGAATTGGTTTTAAGTTGGTTTTATGAAATGCAACCCTGTTTTCGCTGTGGTAAATTCAGTGTTGCCAAGTTAAAATGACCGGCAGCAGCTGATAATGTTTATGCCAGTGAATAACAATAGATGTCGCTTGAAAGATTTTTAACTTAAATATTATGAAAGAGTTTTTTTGGGAAAGAAAACAATGAAAATATTTTCATTGACCTCTGGGAAGTGAAAATAAACGATATGACTGACATCAATCCGCCGATAAAAAAAGTTGTATTTTGTGATTTATTTGTGCATTTGATTTCCAAGCAATTCTTCATTTTGTTCTATAATTTCTATAATTTTAAAATATTTATTTACAAAATATAAAATAATTTCCATTTTAGACCGCGAATTAAAGTTTCTTAGTTTTTCATTCAAACAAAAACAGTTGTTGTACAGTTTGCCAAATAAGTGTTAATAAAAAGCAGAAAAAACATTACAACAAATACACACATTTCTGCAGGAGATTTATTTAATTTTTGAGCAAAGTTATTAGACAGTCTGTGAGTTAAAACCTGAATTTAACAAACTTGCAGTGTGAATGCAAGCCAGGTTTAAAGTTTCAGTGTGAAAACACTATTAATAGATCAGGGTTGAGTTTAATGTTCAAGAAACACTGAAGATGGCACATAGCAGAGGACCGGTCTGATTATCAACCAAGTTTTATGTGGCATGACGAATATTTTTTCCATACCCAAGCAAACAGTGACGAAAAAAATTCTTAATCAATATGTCAATATTTAATAACAAAAAGAAGGGTTGTTAAAGAAAGTTGTTAAAGCAAGAAGGCATAGTGTGAATAGGCGCTTAAGCTACCATGCAAAACAGCTGTTCGAAAGCAATGGAATTTTGGTTTTGTTATGGCTATGGCCCAGAGGGAGTAAAAATCTCTATTCTTCTGTTTCTGCAACAATATCCCAATCATTCTTAAAACATCAAAGAGTTATTAAAAAAATTACAATTTAGAGAAGAACAAGATCTTAAAGAGAACTTTATTATAACCCAACAAAAAAACATGACAAAAAGAGGATTGAATTATGAGTTCAAGTCATAACGAACTGGTCCGATTTAGGGAATTTATTCGGATTTAGGAAAGCGTTAAACATGAATTCACTTCATATATGATTAACAGTATGTTTCCACCGGTATGATTTCGACAACACATGATGATTTAAGCCAATCATGTTAATTTATACACTATTTACCATACATTTTGCATAAGGCCAAATCAACTCAAAGTATGTAGTTGATTTATTTAAAATTATGCCGAAATACTATTTTTCGAACTGGACTTATCTATGCAACCCTGCTAGTCGTCCATCTATAGTGATTGACAAATTCGAAAAACGACGTTAATGAATATTTAATTAATTTTAACCCTCCTTCATGACCAGCAATAAATATGTTACATATACTACGTTTATACGCTCACTATTTGCAAATAAAAATGTTTGCAACTAAATTAACTCATTAGCCCAAATCACAATCTTGTACAAATGGTCTTTCATCGTAGCATCGTAGCAAAATGATTTAATATATTAATTGTATAATATATTAATACCCACATAGACTAAGCCATAACCAATATTATTTTTCTTTTTCCTATTTAATAAAAGATTATTGATTCATTTTTAAAAAGCCCGAAAATTAAATAGGAAAAAGAAAAATAAATGTCACTACATATGAATAAAATTCAATTGCAATTGCTGCGCCCACCTTTCAAAATAAGTGCATGAATTGACTAACAAAATTCGAATATCAAATCACTCGGTGGAAACAATTCGAAGTACTTTACTTAAATCTACTTGATTTAAAGTCGGTGGACAAACTGTTTGAACTACTTCAGTTTTTTTTTTGCTGGAAAATATTAAAAAAAAAATCACTATTTGACTATTTGATGAAGTTTTGTAGCACAATTTTATTTTTGATTTCAGAATTTAATAGTTTATTTTAGAATCAGTCCATATTTTCAGATATTTAATAAAAATAAAATAAATGGCTTTTTAATTTTGGCAACATAAAAATTGCGTTTAGGGTTAACGATTTTTGAGACTCAATTTGTAAAACCGACTATAATATTTTAAGTCGTTAGAAAGCGTTTTGTTGTTCTTATATTACACGCGACATTTTTTTTACACATCCCAGTTGGCCAAATCGTCGCAGATGATATTGTCTTCTACGATTAATGTACGACATGTCGCCTGTCGATTAGGTTTTCTGTGCGACAATTTCACACGTTTTGTCTTCAAAAAAAATTTTGTTGAGGACAACCTGAGCGACAATGTGCCTTGTTTTGTTTTCAATAAAGCCGTGTTGATGACAACCTGAGCAACAATGTCACACGTCTTGTCTTCAATAAAAAGTTGTTGAGGACAATCTAACCGGCAGTGTCATACGTTTTGTCTTCAATAAGATTTTGTTGAGGATAATCTAAGCTCATCTCGTCTTGTGTCTACTACGACTTACTATTGTCATGTACCCGTCGTCAAAGATGTCTTGAAGACGTGGCCAACTGGGCATACATACATATCCCATTTGGCCACGTCTTTAAGACATCTTTGACGACGGGTGCAAGACAATGGTAAGTCGTAGAATGCATATTGAAGACAGCCCCATACAAATCGTCGACGAAATTTTCATACAAATGGCGCCGAAGTCACACAAGACGAGATGGGCGACAATGCCATTCAGATTGTCGTCAACACTGCTTTATTGACGACAAAACTTATATGACACTGTCGCTCAGATTGTCCTCAACAAAGTCTTATTGAAGACAAAACATATGACACTGTCGCTCAGATTGTCCTCAACAAAGTTTTATTGAAGACAAAACGATGGATATTGTCGCTCAGATAGTCATGAACGACGATTTCCTTTAAATTTTCGATTAGAAAACCTAATGAACAGGCGACATGTCGTACATTAATCGTCGAAGACAATGTCGTCTGTGACGATTTGGCCAACTGGGTATACATACATACATAAAAATGTGTGTTTGCATTTAAGTATGTGTAAAAAACGACCTTCAGTAGGAGGAAAGGAGTGAACAAAAAACATGCACTTTTCGCCAAGTTTGCCAGAATACAAATTCACACATATAATGCCTCTTGCACTTACGAACACCAAAATGCCAACGTTGTAGAAACATTTGTTTACCAAAATAAATAAGAAACAAACATGCAAAATTTATGAAACAATTCAGCAATTTGAAAGTGTAAGTTCTTTTAAACGTTAGGGAATTTTTTTACTTTTCGGTGAATTTCCAATTGCAGTTCTCGTTTCAGTGATTTTAATGTATGCGCAAGGTGGCTCAAAAATAATAAGATGGCGCAAAAGAAATGTAATTTTTGCATTTACACACCTCAAACAAACTTTAATTTATGACAACAGCTCTTTTATAATTTTTTTTCTAGAGAAGTAACACTGGTAATGAATGCCTACTACTATCACTAGATGTTATCTTCTTTGAGAAAGGGATAGTGATAGAGAAGAGAGATAGTGAAGGAAGCTATAGAGGAAAGCTTCATTATTTTACAACTCTGCTTTTTTCAGGCTTTTAATAATGCAGTGTAGCAGCGCCTCTGGTGTCAATGAGGCGTGTTAAATTATTCTCAAAGCTGCGTTTAGTAGTCGTTTTATTGGTTATTTTTACTTCGCCGATGATTCTGCTAACTACACAATACAGACGAAGGAGGGCGCTCTGATGTTAGATTAGGATTAGTATCCGCTGAAGCCGGTGTAATTCAGTGACCAGTATCTATGCGGCCATCACTTGAACTTTCATACAACAACTAATACAAAGGGTCACTAATGCACATCAGAAAAACGTGTTGTGTGCCTTGGCAGCTAGTTCAAAATTGACATTACTTGTGTGTATTTATGTTTCGATGTTTCTGGATTTTGTTTTTTTCTTGCCGTTTATTTTCAGTTTAAAGCTTAAATTAGACGTGATATAGCCATAATGACATAGCCATAACCAAACCAAAATTCAATATTCAATTGGTTTCTATGGTGAGAGTTATACAGTGTTGCACATTAGTTTGGTTCGAACTGCTGTTTTCTATGGCTATGGTTATCTCACGTCTGATTGAACCTTAAATCAATTAACTTTAAAACGCGCCCATGACCCTTGGGGCACAATAGGAGAGCACTTCTCACGTTTCTTATAAAATCTGTAAGTAGAATTGAAAACTGCTCTCTTACTATGAATGTACATATGTATGTCCCGTGGGAGGCCTATTAAAAGATGACAGCTTTTAATATCGACAAATTTAAGACGTTTTCTTCTACAATTTTTCCATTTCAATAATTTTAGCTATTCTTACTACGTTTATACGCGCACTATTTGCAAATAAATTAACTCACTAGCCCAATTCACAATATTGTGCAAATGGTCTTGCATCGTTCCATGTGCAAAATGTTATAATATATTGATACCTACCACTTAACAATTCTTAGTTAATGTACTATACCATTTTGTACATGCAACGATGCAAGACCATTTGCACAAGATTGTGAATTGGGCTACTGTGTATACGCCATAGCAAAAGTACACAAACTTGGTAGCACTTCTATAGAAAACTTACTTATGTTGGCAAAAAAAATAGTGTAAATGTACAAAATATCAAAACACTATTATTTTTAATTCTCATTATTTGCTTCTATCAATGTTTTTGTGCAATATTTATCCATTAATTGTTTCTTGTTATCAAACATTTGTAAGCGTGGCAACTTCAAGCATTTTATTTGCGAATAGTGCGTTAATCAGGAATAGTTTTCGTGAGTTAGCTATTTGCAAATAAAAAATTAATTCGCTGTTTATGCGGCAAAATTCTCTATTTGCAATATTTTTATTTGCGAATAAAGGCTCAGTTACCCGATTGTAATGTAAAGTAACTGCAACAGTAGGAAACAGCTAATCGATATTGTTATGTGAAAAGTTATGCAAATGGTTATAGAGATGTAATGTAACGTAACATATTTTTCATATAAAAATATTGTTCAGCTGTTTCCTACGTTGCAGTTACATTACAATACAGTCGGGTAACTGAGCCTTAAGTCGCCCGTATAAACGTAGTATCTGTATTTAATTCAAAATTTGAACTTGAACTTAAAGTAACATTTTTGTTGCAAATTTTTTATTTAAATTTTTAAAAGATTATTATCGATGTTTGGTTGCATAAAAACTATCCCTAAACAAATATCGAACTCTTTCTTTTAAGCGCTTTTTAGCAAACTGTCAGACGCCCTGAAGTCACTCACTGTTCTAATTGCGACCTACTACGAGTACATACATACATGTGTACATACCCTGCAGAAAATGCGAATAGTGAAATTGTAGTGATTTACTAGTGACATTATCAGTAGTACTACTGACCACGTGTACCCCAGCCAATGTAATTATCTATTGACATTTAACATTATCTTGTCATTGAAAATGTACCACTAGACTGTAGCAATACTGACTACGTAGTTCTTCTGGGACTACATGGAGACATTGGCACCAAAGATTCACTAGTAAATTTTAGGGGCTCTAGTCTACAATATCTATATTTGGTCACTCGATGTCAATAGTAAAATTGTAGTGATTTACCAGTGACATTGTCAATAGTACAACTGAATAGGTGTACCGCAGCCAATGAATCGCCTATTGACATATAACATAGGGTTGTCATTGAAAATCTACCATTAGACTTTAGCACTCTTCTTGTACGACCATATGGAGACATTTGAACTAAAGATTCACTAGTACATTATACTGACCCTCGTCTACAATTTTATAAGGGTTGGGGCAACAAACTTAAATACATACATATGTACGTAAGTTTTTAACATTATTGCATAGCATAATAAAAAAGAAAAACAAACTATTGACGCGTTCATTGACAATGTCAGCAGAAATACACTAGAACTGTTGTCTCCAGCGTATCTCTACTCGCGCATAAAATAAAAGATGTCGACATTTCAACTAGTGCAATTTTCGCTGGAGAAAAGAGTGTTGACATAGAGACATATGGTTCTAGGCTGACTAGAGGGTACCTACAAAGTATTGGGTTATTTGTTTTTGTTGTCTCTATTTGATTTTTATTTTATTTTGTTTGGTACCGGTTTTAGATTGTCACTGTCATATTTTAGTATTTTTATTTCTATTTTGTTTCTGCTTTGTTTCCTAGCCAAAATAAAACAGAAAGCAGGTGGTCGGTCCCACTAGGTGGCTTCAATTCATGCCAATGTAACGACTACGTACGGGGTTGTTGTTGCTCTTTGTAAAAATAACAGTGAAGCAAACAATAAGAAAAAAGTTGGTTTTGTAAAAGAGAGAAAAAAAATAAACAATTCTGCAAATGATTACATTAGGGTGGATCAAATTGTATGGATGACAAAGGTTAAAAAATCGTATAACAAAAACGCAGTCGAAGTAAAGATTTTAATGAACATCACAATTATTAATGTAAGCAGATGGCCTTTCTGTCCTTGGGCTGGAATACATTAGCCCAATTCACAATATTGTGCAAATGGTCTTGCATTATAGCATGTGCAAACTGGTATAGTATATTGATACTCACCACTAAGAATTGTTAGATCTTTTAATATTCGTTTTGGGTCAGAACATGTTTGTTTTCTGCAGTGAGCTAAACTAAAAAAATACAACTTGAAAAATAACTACGAGTATTATTCTCCAAGCAAAAGTAACGCTTAAAAAATCATTAAGAAATTATTTTGTGAATAAAACTAATAACAACCGCGATCCCGAGCGTATTGGGAAGGTTTTCTTCGAATTGTTAAATGATTACGCTTTTTTCACTACAACTTTTTAAACAATAAATTGACCCACCTTAATGTAAACTCCTATTACATGCATTATGTACATATGTATGTATGTATGTATGTATGTAGTATGTACATAAATTTGTACATTTTCAATGTTAAGGTCATATTTTTTTTGTTTGATTTTTCTTTACAAAATTTATTTCATTTAATCTCCTCTCATGCATTAAATTTTTATATTTTCCATTTTCTATTCAAAAAGAACTTTTGATTTAGTGCACAAATAGGTACATATCGTCGGTTGGTTTCTGGTTTGCTGCAGACATAATGTATTTTGAATATACTTTGTCGCAAACCAGAAACCAACCAATATGTATATATAATGCCACAAAAATTGTGTTAAATCTTGTAGGTATTTCCTCACCGTAAAATATACCTATGGACATTTCTCCGAGAAATTGCAATTTTTTGTCGCGTGCGACAGCGCAAGCAATTAACCTTGTATTTCTGAACAACTTGACTCGATTTTTCTTAAAATTTTAATTAACTTAGAGCTACTGATGGCCTACACAAATATATAAATAAGTAAAAAAAAGTTTCGTTTTCTTTGAAAAAAAAACAAGCATATTTGCTTGGTGTCGCACGCTACAAAAAGTTGAAATTCCTGTGAAAATGCCCATATGTATATTATGTACATAACATACTTATGCCGAGTACACACTATGGATTTTTATGACATCGCAATAGTTTGTAGTAGTGGCAACGTTTGTCATATGGGATAGTTTTCGTTGTGTATCATTGCTTTCAATATAAAAACATAATGTGAACGGCGTTGCACACACTTTGAAAATGACAACATAAGAAATGACAGATGTGTGCTCAGTATTACATACATATGTATTTATGCATGTATTTGCCCATAATTATGAAAGTGGTCTAAGTTATATGCATTTTTGTTTCGAAATATTAAATAAATATTAAAAAAGCTTCAATAAATATTTAATAAATATTAAATAAATTTATGTATATTAATCGAGACTAGTACAACTTTAAATTAAAATAATGCATATCTATATAAAAATATTTTTCGATTTATTCAAATGTAATCTAAATATATCGAAACAACAGACATCGTCGGTTTAAGGGTGTAAACCTGGTAACTCACTTCAACCAAAATAAATATTTTAGACAGTCGATACAACATCTTTTTTCTCTTTCGAACGGCATTAAGATGTCATATGTTGTAAAAAGTGGATTAGCAGGTTTACACTTTAAGCCGAAGATATATACATACACATATGGACAAAAAAATACACATATGGTCAAAAGGATCCACCGAAGTGGCATATTTTCTTCAGCATATGGCAGCATTATGTTCTGCAATATGTTTTTGTACTCAAATCGTGTCATTGTATCGGTAATATGAAAAATTGGGCCAACGCAATGCCACGAAAAGCAGCCCCATGCCATGATGTTACATCCGCCGTTCTTAACGGTATTTTTTGTGGACCGTTTATGAAATTATTTATCTGCAGGGCCACGTACATTTCGCCAGTTATAATTTCCAAACAGATTTATTTTGGTTTCGCCGCTTAAAAGAATATTATGCCATTTGTTTATAAGTAATGGTTGCGACCAACTCAAATGTCTTTTTGCGAAGATCAGCCTCGCTTTAAAATTTTTTTCCGAAGTAATGGAACCTTTGGAGCTATTCGACCGGGTAGCTGGGCCATATGCACACATCCTTCTATGTGAAGGATTGGTTTCAAGCCAATTGTGTTTACCTGCTGGACTTGCAAATTCAATCCCCAAATATAAACCCTGTTGAAAACCTTTGGGGACAGCTAAAGCAAAGGGTTTCAAAACATACTTTTCAAAATAAAGAAAATCTTTGGAGTTTTGTTCAAAGCACTTGGTATGAAATCCTATTACACCCCTTCCCCAATTTTTTTGACAGTATGCCAAAACGAATAGAAAATTTTTTTCAAAATAAGGGAATATATACTGGGTATTAAGCAAATATCCAAAATATAGCAATGTAACTCTGAATTTAAACTTATTATTTAATCATTTTCAGAATGTACTTATTATTTTGACCACTAATTTTTACCCATATATTTTCTTTCATACCGTAAATATGTCAAATGATGCTCTTAGCTTATAAATACTGATGTGTTACATTTGATTTGGGTTACAAAAACGAGTTTAAATTTTTTTCTGTTGCTAAAATAAAAAATGTTTTCCTTATTTATATTAAAGAGTAAAACATGGTCATGTACTTATTATTTTGACCATATGTGTATATGTATGACTTACTTGCAGTTATTAACTTAATATTTAAGTACGTAATTAGCTAATTTTGATTTAAAATTAAGTTTTATTTAAATGCGACTTCATTTTTTCAGTACTTAATTAAAGTTCTTATTAAATTACGTTGAAAGTACGGTAGCACTGCAAAATTTCCCAGTATTATGGAAGGCTTTTCAAAAAACAGCTGTTTAACATAAATAAAAAAGTTAGGTTATCAAAATGCAGAAAATTAAAATTGCATAAAACACATTTTATGAAACCAAACCCAGCCAGCATTTGGGTGATAATTTTTTTAAGAAATCTCTAATATGATTCTCCTCAGATCACTTTTGATGATTAAAAACTGATTTAGCACTTGGGTGATTGTAAAAGGATTCACTTATGATTCATCTATATGATCAAATAATGATTTCTTGTAAATAGAGGAACAAAATGCAAAGAAACCGCAAAAAGGTGATGAATAGTGTACATTTGCATTCAGGTAGATCTTATAAAAATCAAAGATGTGATGTGTTGGAATCTTCCAATATGCATTGGAATGGAATTACATACCTATCTGTGGGAATATGGAATAATCGCTTAAGAAGACTTAAAAATCTTGTTTTTTGGAACCTTTGACTCAGTTGGGAGGAGGTTTTCGAAAAAAAATCTTTATATGCTCCGAAGGGGATTTCAATAAAGTTTTGACTTACACCCGTGGTACATACATACATATGTACATACAATTACTGCTACACCAATAGCGGTATTCGATCTTTGATGCAAATAATCATGCGTAAGTGCAAATGCAATATATCGTAGCTTTTCTTTGGATTGTGTGTGTATTTTTTTGTTGGATTTTAAATAAAAGCTACAATAGTTTGCATTTACACCTACGCAAGACCATTTGCATCAAACACCGAATACCGCCAATTATTTAAATACAAATGGACTCGTGGTTGCATTCAGTTAGAATTGCTATTCATGAAAATGAGTAAGTAAAATCAGTTCAAAATAAAAAAATTAAGCAAAAATTAATTGTTTTCTGTTTTTTTCATGTTTTCCATTCATGCATTAGCGCATCATTAAATTGCTTCTGCAATTGTTGCATATATGTACATACACACATATTATGTATGTAAATACGTAAGACAAACAATACTGTTGTAACATTTTGATTTACTAGTAAGATTTTAATTTAATTTATCACCTCAACATGTGGAATTGTTTATTTCCTGTGATCTACTAAAGTAAATTTTCGTCGAATAAAATTTTTTAAAAATTTTACTTGCTGTTTGTAGTTTTTAAGTGTTGCTAAAAGTCTATCTATGTATGAGTTGTAACATAAACTTTTGTGAAGGACATATGCATTTATGTATGAATAAATTTATTTATGTTGTACATATGACGACACGAAAAGTAAATAATTTTTATTTTGTTTTTGGCTTTTTTTGTTTTTTTTTCGGGCATCATTTCAAAAATAATTTTTTGCTCTGTGAAACATACATATGTATACGAGGGCGGTTCGGAAACTTCTTAGCCTATCAATGAAAGAGAATAGTTAGTTTTTCAAAAATATTTTTATTTTTCAATATAATCTCCTGAAACTTCAATACACTTAGTCCAACGCTTTTCTAGCAATTCTATCCCTTGATTAAAATAGTTTTCCTCAAGGTCTTCAAAATAGTGGTTTACAACTGTAATTGCATCTTCATTTGAGGTAAAACGCTTGCCAGCAAGGAATTTTTTTAGATTTGGGAACAGGTAAAAGTCACTGGGAGCCAAATCAGGAGAATAAGGCGGGTGGTCAAGCAACTCGTACTTTAATTCGTTGATTTTAGCCATTGTTAAAACACTCTTGTGCGCTGTTGCGTTGTCTTGATGAAAAATTATTTTTTTGTGTTGTAAGCCAGGACGTTTTTCTCGAATTTGTACATTTAATTGATCCAAAAAGGTTGCAATAGTACTCTGAATTTATTGTTTTACCCTTTTGTAGATAGTCAATCAATAAAATACCTTTGAAGTCCCAAAAAACCGTTGCCATAACCTTACCAGCCGATTGAATTGTTTTTGCCTTCTTTGGGGCACTTCCTCCAGCTTCAGTCCATTGTTTGGATTGTTCTTTTGTCTCTGGAGTATAGTGGTGGATCCATGCCTCATCAACAGTTATGAAACGACACTTAAAATCCATTTTATTTCGCTTAAAACGATCCAAACAAGCTTGAGAAATGTTCATTCTTATGCGTTTTTGGTCGAATGTTAACAAATGCGGCACCCATCTTGCAGAAAGCTTTTTCATCTGTAATTCTTCATGCAAAATTAAATGGACTCGATCATTTGAGATGCCCATGATATTAGCTATTTCACGCACTTTTATTCGTCGATCATTTAATACCATATCATGCACTTTGGCTACAATTTCTGTTGTTGTTGCTGTTTTTGGACGTCCACTACGTGGTTCATCTTCAATGCTTGTACGACCACGTTTAAATTCAGCAACCCAATTTTTTACTGTTGCATATGAAGGAGCACTTTCACCTAACACATTCACCATATCATTATGAATTTCTTGTCCCGATAAACCTTTTTTATGTAAATATTTAATGACACCACGCATTTCTAATTTTTCCATTGTTAAAAAATTGCGGATGCGTCTTTTCTGAACACCTGTTTCTATATGAAGGAGTTTCCAGATCGAAACAAAATTTAACATGTGTTCATAGCAAAGATGGAAGTTTCCAAAACACTTAACTTTTTTCTGTTTATACCGCGCTTTTTGTGCTAGGCTAAGAAGTTTCCGAACCGCCCTCGTATGTATGGTTGTATGCACAGGTTGTATTATTATATTTTTTAAAATTTTTTCTTGTTGCTCACAAGAATTTATTCTGTTTGTTAAGATGTCTGCAAAATACTTGTTTAGATGATATTTATAAAAGTTCTTATTTCTTTAAACGGTACATACAAAAGGGATGCCCACTCCTACATAGATTTCTGACGACATATTTTTATCATAACAACAAGAACAGCTGATGTCAGAAGGTTTGTCAAAAGAAAATATAGCACGTTCTAATTGAAATTTTGTCACACGACATGTACGAGTATGTACTTAGTTTGCAGTGGAAAATGTCACAAGTCAGATTTTAGTTTTGTAATTCTCAGTAATCTCTTGAGAGTTTGTCTACAAGCATTAAGGTTTTGTAAGCTTTTTTGAAGTGTGGTTGAAGGCTACTGATGTTTTGCTTGAGCAGCAACGAAATTTATCTTAAATGTGCTTAACCAACAACAAATATTTTTTTTAATTAATTTCGACTAGCGTTAAATAAAAATAAAATATTAAAATAAGAACAATTTTCTTTTCAATCATTTAAATAGAATACTTTTCGCCACTATTGAATTTTCAATTAACCAAGAATTAAATTTATAGAATTATTAGTGAAGTAACGAATACCAGTTTAGCGAATGCGAACGCGAAAACGAATAATACATCTCATTTTTGACGAAAGCGAATGCAAATATTACAATAGCTACGTCAAAAAAATCACATGAAAATAAATTTGTATAAGAACATAAAGTTGAGCATGAGTCTGAGCGCAAACTACAAATTAGCAATTGTCAAAAACCTGTGATACAAAAGAAAATTTGAAAAACATTTTATAATTTAAAAATTTTTCATAATACACTTGTTTTCAACAAAAGTTATTGTAAATATGTATATTTATTTTTCAAATAGTATTCATGTAAAAAATTTTTAAAAAATACAGTAAGTTTTATATTGTTTTATATAAAAAATGTTTTTATATATGTAAATGTCCACAATATTGTTGTTGTTTTTTCTTAATTTTATTAAATAGACGACATCCCTTGAAAAAGTGAACAAAAAATTCACGAAACGTCGGGACAACATCTAATAAATGCATTTTTATTGACATTTAATACGGTAGACATGATAGCTTAAAGGAATTATATAAGTAATAAAGTTGTGTTGTATATATACATACATAGATTTACTTGAGTCTTGAATTAAGCAAATATTTATTAAATTATTGAAAATAAAAATTCTTAAACAGAAAGATGTATGAAATCATATTAAAATAAGTATAGATAATAATTGAAAATAAATTTAAAAAATATTATTTAACCAGCCATTCGTAATTTGGCCCTAAAACCTTGTACTAAGTTTAACATTTCGTGTGAAATACTGCCAAAATACATATTAAGAAAAATTGGAATGAATTGTGTTGGAAAAAGTGTTGCAGAAGTAGTACTTTGTTCA
Organism: Tachina lurida; assembly: GCA_944452675.1. Taxonomy (NCBI): domain Eukaryota; kingdom Metazoa; phylum Arthropoda; class Insecta; order Diptera; family Tachinidae; genus Tachina; species Tachina lurida. The sequence continues at coordinate 173,517,807 of OX101752.1, forward strand.
TCTTGGGAAAACAAATGTGATATATGAGTTCAACATTTTAAGTTTCCATGCGAAATAATATGGGTGTCTTTAATATTCGCTTTAAATATTCGCATACATTTTAGCGAATGCAAATAGCAAAAGTAAAGACTCAGTTACCCGACTGTAATGTAATGTAAATGTAACAGTAGGAAACAGTTGATCGATATTTTTATGTGAAAAGTAGATTACGTTACATTACATCTCTAAAACCAATTTCATTACATTTCACATAACAATATCTATCAGCTGTTTCCTACTGTTACAGTTACATAAACAGCTGATCGATATTTTTACGTGAAAAGTAGGTTGCGTTACATTACATCTCTATAACCAATTTCATTACTTTTTACATAACAAGATCGACCAGCTGTTTCATACTGTTACATTACATCAAAGGCTCAATAATAATAATAATAATAATAATAATAATAATAATAATAATAATAATAATAATAATAATTTGCGAACATTCGTTACAATTATTATAATTATAATTATTATTAATTACTTACTCATATAGTTGGTATCTTTTTTTATAACAAATAATAATTAACAATATTTTATATAAAAAAAGCTTTTGCTTTAACTTTGACTTTGCCTAAAGTCATTACGACACTTATTCTCATTTATTGCATGCACTTTTGATACTCTTTTGTTTTTTATTCATACACACTTATGTATTTATTTTTTCTATTTCTAATTCTGTTTCTAACTTAGCTCGCACATGTGATTTCCTCATCTAAGAGACAATAACAATTTCAAGTGCATTTAACGCCTGACTGTTATTTTATTTGTTTTTTATAATAATTGTGTTATTTTTGACGTTTTGTGAACTAGAATTATTTCATGTTATTCAAACTGTCTATTTTGTTATCTATTAATAGATAATTATTATGTGTGTACGCAGACATATACAAATTCATTTAAGGGGTCTTCTAATAGGGTCTTCTAATAGGGTCTTCTAATAGCAAAGTTTGACAGTTCAAAGCGACCATATTGCTGAAGCTACATATCATCGGGTGGTTATTGGTTTGCCGCAGTAATAATGTATTTTTAATATACTGTGCGGCAAACGAGTAACCACACGGCGATCTGTCTTCATCGCTGTCATTTGTTCATTTTATTTTGCGGTATAATCATGGAGAGATATAGCGCTCAATAGAGCGTGCCAATGACAAAATTATTGTATGAAAGTGGGTGGTCTGTTCGCGAGCGCTGTAGGTCGTTGATTACCTACTTACACGTTGATTAACTACTTTTGACCAGATTGAGGCGATATGGACACATGACATGTGGTTTAAAGAGGACGGCGCTAAGTGTATACACAGCTCATGGGTCAATGAACATTCTTCTCTAGCGACTTGAGGGCCTGTACCTGTACCCGTAACTTTTATTACGATAACGATTATCGATATAATAAATATAACGAAAATTTATCGAGTTTGCTATTCAGTAACATATTTTAACGATATTCGCTGTCGGTTGGAGAAAAAAAAATTAAGTCACAAAATCACGTTTCTATACAGAGATACCACATAATATTGAATTAAATGGTTAGTAAGATAAAGCTGGAGACTATCGTAAAAAAGAAATTACGGAATCAAATTATCGTTACCGCAAGCGAATAAATATGTCGATAAATATTGAGATTCAAGAATCCAGTTACTGGATATTCGCTATCGGTTGAACTAAAAAAAATAAAATAACAAGCTCAAATTCACTGATTTTCTCATTAATTTTTCTTTGTGTTTTTCGCTTATTTTGTCATTTTGTATGCAGGGATGCCACATGGTATGAAATTTAATGGCGAGTTTGACACAGATACATATACACTATAGTAAAAAAGAAATTACAGAATCACATTATCGTTACCGCAAGCTAATAAATTTATCGATAAATATTACGATTTTCAGTTCGCAAAAAGTTACTGAATCCATGCACTGATCGTCTCACGTTGACCTGAACATTTTGCATGCGCAAAGAAGCTGCTGACATTTGCAGTATATTTTATTTCATACATCGATAGGACGTTCAAACGAATACAAATTTTCGATAATACCACACAGACTTTGATATATTTTAATTCGAAAATAGAAGCTCTTAATGAAATACCCTTTACTTTCCTACATGCATACATACATACGTATGTATAAATAACCACAAGCAGCGTGAATATTTAAATATTGCTTTTGTAATCTCCACAAATCATTCACGTTTTCCATTTGTTATTTGAAATTCGTTTGTTTACTTAATTCGTATTGTTCCGTTTGGAAGAAAGAAGAAAGAATTATGAAATATTTAATCATTGATACTGTCATTTTGTGAGCGACTTGAGTTGATAAGTTTTATTTGTTTCATTTAATTACATACGGTGTCGGCTAAGAGTGACTGAAAAAGAATATAAAAAAATTTTTGTTTGTTTTAGTGCATATGTAGCTTATCTACATATGAATTTCGGGACAGAAATATGCAGGTGGTGTTACCACATGCCTAACTAACCTGTTGTCTACACCAGCAGACATCATGAAATGAATAACATTAACTCTAAGATCATGTTAATGGATAATGGTAATTTAATTTATGTTTAATTTTTTAATAGCGTCTCAGACCCTTTTTAGACATGCAAACTTTACTTTGCAAAGACTTAATTCAGCTGGAAGAAAGACAGAAAGAGAAAATATTCCTCCTTCTGTCTTCTTCAAAACTGAATTAAGACTCTGCAAAGTAAACTTTGCGTTTCTGAAAGGGGTCTCACATCACTGTACAGCTTCAAAATTTTTAGGTTAATTGTTAGGTTAATACTAACGTACTTATGTGTAGACTTGTGTCCAACAGTTCTTTTTGAACTAGTTTGAGAGCGTTTTAATCAAAAGTTGTTTCAGGTAGCAAATGTCTCCTAACAAGTTTCGTAAAAATCGTTTGAGTAGAACGACGTGAAATATAACAATAGATTTTAATGGGCGTATACCCGCCCATTTTTTTAAATTTAAAATTGTGTAACTGCAAGCACGAAAGGTGTTTGTTAGATTTCGCAGCAATCAAATAAGCAGAATATCTTAAATTCAAATAAAAAAAATTGCGTGCGTGTCCCCGTCCACTTTTTTTGTACAATGGGACCAATGGGAAGAGCTATACCCGCTCAGACAAAAAAAGTTCACAATCGGTCTAAAATGTACCGAGTTATGAAGTAACACCCCCAAAAAATCGCGACGAATTGATAACCTCCTCGTTTTATTGAAGTCAGTTAAAAGTACATTATTTTGATCAGATTTAATTTAAGAGTGTACTAGAGTTTTTCTTTTCCCGAACTTTTTCATTTTCCGGGAAAGCAGGATCGACTTGTCGGTTTCCCGGGATTTCCCGCCCATTGCAAAACAATACAAAATATCTTTTGATATAATTTATTTCAACAAAAAACAAATTGTTATTCATGAGATCGATTAAATAATAACGTTTTATAAACACATTAGTCAAAAAAATAATACCGTTTAAGTTCTTTATACATTAGTAATGTATAATTACCAATATTATATGAAAATGCAAAGCCAAATGCATTGATATAACGCAAAAAAAATACAAATTATATTATTAAGAAAATATTACAAAATATTTCTCTGGAAATATGACTTTAGTACAGAATAAGCATTCACAGAATCGTTCTTTTTACCAAAGAGAATCGGTAATTATTTTGTAATTTTTCTTTTATTTCCTTGCGCATTTCTGTTTTTACTTTTATGAATTGTTGTAGAATTAAATTTTGAACGTCGTGTTCAGATTTTGGCCACTAAAGGTCTCTTAAGTCTCAGAACACATGTGTGCCAGATGTAAAATCGGCCTTAGTTGTTGTAAAGTTTTAGCTATTGTGCTAGTGTCAGCCATCCATTCATAAAGTGAATAACGAAAATCATCAAGGAATGTGTACATACAAGCTAAAGTTGCCATAATAATATAAAAAAAATTCCGGGAATTCCCGCACAAATTTCCCGCGATTTCTTTCCCAGAAAATATGGGAAATCTCGTATGAAAAACACTATAGTGCACTTATGTTTTTATTCTCATAAAGAAACAAGTGTTACCAGACTCAACGTTTACAACAATTTTCAGGTATTACCAGATCTTGTATTTGTGAAAATGCGAGTTCTTCAACACATGAAAAAAAAGAGATTTGCATTTTGCGCTTTTTAGCAGACGGATCAAAAAGAGTTCATACTGCTAATCGAATACAAAAATATTAAAATTTTATTTGGTTTTTCAATTTGATTAACTTATTTTATTTTTAAAACTAACGTGTGAATAGTAAAGTTATTTTAATGAAAAATATTTTTGTTGACACAATGTGGTTTCTAAATTCAACATGTCACAGAATATTGAATGAAGACAATATAAATAAATCTTTTGTTTAATTAATTTTGGGCCGACAATGTCTATAAAACAAATATAATAACCTTATCTTCTATAAGGCAAAAGTGAACGATTGTTTAAAAAAAAATTTGTTTTTCTAATAAATTTCATGGAATGAATTATTTATTCACTAGAAGCATTTATGTATATATTTATATCTGAAGATGGCATTTTTGTTCGAGCATCTCAGCAAAAATTACTGCTTCCCAGAAGCGTTTTTATAAGGGAGACAATGTTAGAGAATCACTTGTTGTTGGGCATGAATAAAGCATAAGTTTTTGTTCGAGATGAGCCAGCTAGAAGCACTACATTTAGCTTCCAAAAAACCATGAATTTTTTGCCTTACCAAAGAAAGTGCTTCACAGAAGTAATAATATATAATTTTTGAGCACTCAGATGCAAAAGTTACTGGCTTGCAAGTTTTTTTTACTTTGTTAGAGAGACCGCCTTACGTTAGTGCTTTTCATAAGCATTTTTCGAAGCTTTTGTTATCAGTTGTTAGTGCTTTCAAATCAGATTTTTTTGCTGGGATGTGGCCAGTCGTACTGTTTTGGTAAACTTAAGCCCTTTTCAAATATTTACACCGGTAAACAGAAACGATTATTACAATTTACAGTATTTTCTAAACAAGTTTTCCGAAACAAAACTCGTATGCTAAGTCAACATTAACTTTGATAATAATTATTCTTTAAATATCTTAGATATAAAATACGAGTACTCTCTTAAATATAGTGGGAAACAAACTATATTTTCTTTCCCTTGTATAACAAGCCCGTTATGGACGGTGCAGTGTCATACACTGAATTAGGGATGGGCAAATGACAAAAATGTATATATATATATATATATTTTTTTTTTTTAAATATCGATATTTCGATATATCGATACTTTTTGCCTACAAACGTTGCCAAAATAGTCCAAATCTAAAATAAATACACATACCAACATATCGTGCCATAACCGCCGTAAAAAGTTTAAGCAAGACTTCATTAGTTTTTACTTTATGTTGTGTGCTGTTCCATTCTATTTCTAACTTTTAATAGTTAGCTGTATCTTACCAGAACGGTCACAGTTTTCCACTAAATTGATGAGTTTTGTATCGTCCATTGTTATGTTTCAATATAGTGGTTATGTTTTTCTGGTAAAAATTTAATTTTTTAAATTCTTAAAGCACAATCACAGTTTATTTCGAAATGTTTTTATTTTATTTATGTTGCCACTTAAGCTATGTACAGACGGTTGTCAGATCTTACAATATTGCCAGTAAAATGTGCTCAAAATTTCTTACAACCGTGTGAACTGGCAATTTTTGTCAGACGTCGTTGCCAGAAAAATCATTGTCAGTCCATTGCAAGACTAGCAGCTGACAACAAATTGTCAGACATCTTACAATCGTGTGAACACATTGTAAAATTATTGCCAGCTATTTGTCAGACATTTTAATATTGTCAGACGCGCGAAGTTCGTGCATCTGACAATGGCGTCATTGTAAGAGAATTATTTCTATGGGCAACACTGTACACGCTTGATTTTAAAGAAAATATATTTAATAAAATATATGCAGCCAAAATCATTGCAGTTGCTTCTTTATGGTCCATAATAATTAATATTTTCACTTTTTACATTTAACACCACCACAAACGATTGATATTTAACAATTTCTAACAAGCGCTTTGAGTCTGGCAACGCATAATAATGTCTGGCAATTTTTGCATATGACAACCGTGTGAACTTACAATTTTTTTTCTGATGATTTTGTCAGCTGATTTTATTGTCATACAATCATCTAGCAATAAATGTAAGATTTCCTGACAAATTTGATACAACCGTGTGAACTGTCAATCTGCCATACACTTGCAATTTTTGATTGTCAGTACAATGTCAGCACATTGCCAGATCTAACAATATTGTAAGATCTGACAACCGTGTGTACATAGCTTTACAATTACTTAACAGTTTTTTGATTTTCAGAGGTTGAACAGAAACAGAACAGAATGAAAGAGAAAAACTAACGGTATATCTATATAAACCAAAAAGAGTCAGCTGATTCGTAACAGAACAGAAAATAAAAACTAATTCTGCCTTTAGGCTTATACCCACACAATCCGAATTTAGCATTTAGCTTATGGCGTTTTCTTTTCTGAGCAATATGCTGCATTTATGCTGCCTTTTACATTTCTTTGTGTTCTTTTCTGAAAAGTATGTATTATTTTAAAAATCAAAGCGTTCTTTTCTCATGATGTTACCCTTAAAAAGAAGAAAAATGCTACATGTTCAACACATGTTCATTTTCATTAAAGGGGCATAAGTGCAGCATTATATTAACAGCTGTTTTTGTTATTGTCTATGAAAAAAATAAATCATTTTATAGTTCGTCATTGTTTTATGCCGAAACTTGTTGGAAAATTGTTCTTTTGTAAACGCAAAATATGCAACACTCCTTAAAAATCAGGTGAACATTTAAAAATGTTGCCAAATTACATGTAACATATATGTTACACTTTTCTTTTAGAAAAGAAAACGCCATTAGTTAACAAATAAAAGTCACCTGGCTTAGTGGGGTTACCTTATAGATGCGCCTTCGCTGGTATTATGAAATTTCTCTTTTTTTTTCTTCGCATCACTAGTAGGTGATGTCAATATCGTAGTTAAAAACGGCTATAGCTCTTAATAGTATCGAAACCCGATACTCGTAAATAAGAATCGATTTATCGATATATCGGTTTTTGAAATATCGGCGATATATATCGATATTTATTTTCTCAAATATCGATTGATATATCGATATTTTTTGCCCATCCCTACACTGAATGATTTTAGTTAAATAAAAAAAAAATAATCAAATTGAAACCTTAAATGAAGTTTGTATTTCAATGATATTCAAGTGATTATAAACAAATTTAATGATGTGAAGAAACATTGACATATGAGTATGTCTATTCATAAAACTTTAAACTAACCTCTTGTATTTTATCAGGCATATTTTTTTTATAAATATTTAGTTTATTTTTAAACTATTAACAAATGTGTATGTATGTATATATTTTAAATAAAATTAACAGACTTTAAAAGAACACTTAAATATAAAATTTCGAATAAAAAAAGCATATGCTTTGTTTTCTTATAAATGCAGGTTATTTTTTCCTTTTTTAGTTATTGAAAAATTATATTTGTTTTTTTTTTTTTAGCTAATTTAGATAAATTTTCTAATACACATAGTTCACATTGCATTTGACTTTTAAACTATTTTCTCTTTTAGTGCTGAATAAAAACAAATTCCAAATTTATAAAATATTTAACAAAAACAAAACACAATATTTTAACAAACACTCGCGTCAATGTTTGGTAAATTTTCAAAAATATTTATTTTATTTTTAAGTATTCGTTTTTGTATTTGCACTCGTGTAAACATTAAACAGACATACATGCGGGTACAAGATTTATAAGATTTAAAAATTATTTTTTTAATCGAGACAAAATACGTCCGGTTGTAGACCCGTTTGTTCCGTAACTGTTGCAGCAAAAGTGTTTCTGTCGTTTAACGCTTTTTCCCACGTTAGAAATGAATGAATATACAAAGAAAAATTCTCTTAGCAAGTATGTATGTGTGTGTGTATGTACATATGTACGTATGTGTGTGAATGTGTATGTATGTACATATATAGGGAAAGGAATAATTTAAGCAGGGGCGTATTAAAAGTAAATCTTTTGATTGTTTATAGAATTAATATTTTATAACTAGATATAAGCATGTACTATACATTAGGGTGGGTAAAATGTTATGGATGAAGAACAAAAACTAAAAACTCTTATACTAGCAAACAAACAAAAAATATGTGAGTATACAATGGAAAAAGGGGAAAAGTAAATACTTATGACACCAGAGTAGGGTTTCTAAATACTTTCCCGTACTTTTCCAATTCCCGGGAATCGAGAAGAAAAATATTTTATTCCCGGGAATTTCAAAAACATATGAATTTAATTAAATGATCTCAATAAAAAATATAATTTTATGAAAAGTATACAACTTTCAAATTAAAAACATAACAACCTTAATCGTTCATTTCATGAACAACAATATTTAAAAAACAAGGCAAAAACAAATAAATTCATATGCTTTGAGTTATAGCATGGATGGAAATTCCATCTATATCTGTCAATCTAGATACTACTCGTATTTTCTATAAAGACTTTTTAGTTTGAAAATATTGCGTAACGCTTCAAGTTGTTGGAGTCACTTCGGAAACCTCTATTACATCTGCTTCCATGCTTATATTATGCATCGTTACAGAGTTGTATTTTTAAGTAATAAAACAACGAACAGCAATGTAAAAAAAGCAAATTCCAAAAACGGATATATTAAATTCCCGTTGAAAATTTCCCTGAATTTGGGGATATTTAAGGCCGGGGCACAATGAATCCGTCATGCGTTAAACTTTGCCTTTTTCAACTGACAGCTAAGTTGAAATATATGGTTTCTTATGAGGTCGGTTACATTCAGTACGTGTCCGTCAACGCAAAGTACAAAATTTGGTCAACTTTTAACTTTTTGCGCACGATGAGTAGTTTTTTTGAGTAGTTGAATTTAATAAATAAAATAGAGAATCAACCTATAGAAGCTGTTTAACCTTCTCCGTCGTTGCGTTAATGTCAGTTGAAAAATTCGAAGTTTAACGTATGAAGGATTCATTCTGCCCCGGCCTTTATTCATCATGCGCCAACGTACATATATATATATATATATATATATATATATATATATATATATATATGTATATATATTTGTGTATATAAAATGGAATGGAAAATGTGTGGATGTGAGTATATGGCTGCTTGAAAACATGCTTTATGTGCGTATGTAAATAAAATACCCTGTATATACGCATGTGTAGCCGATTAACAGTCAGAGTATTTTTATAATGTTGCCTATGTTTGTAGCTCACACAGTCTATACATTTTAGTTATACGAGTAGTTGTTTGTGCTGCGTAATTTAAAAAAAAATGTATAAACATAGCTGTTGGGTATTTGTAGTTATACGTATTCGGTTTAAAATTAATGCGTATGTTTGCATATAACCGTATTTTTTATTTTTAGCTGTACGCTTTCATAGCTGTTTGACGGACAATACTCAAAGAGTACTTAAAAAAATATTTTTGTCATTCTCTCTTTGGCATTATTACAAATAATATCCTCAAACACTATCTTCCGAAAACAGAATTTAAATGGAATGCGCTGAGTACGTGTAGAGTCGCAAAGACAATGTCGTCATAGTTCCATGACACACGCTCAGAACAAATATTAAGCAAAAATAGGAGAGGGCATCTCTCGGATGGTCGCGATATTAAAGCGCCGGGCGATCGTCAGAAATGCTAGTAGGTTACATTCTGTCGCAGCTGGCAAGAACATGACAAAGAGGAGATAGTTTCTCACTTGCTCTGCGAGTGCCCGGCATTACACAATATGCTATACAAATTTCTAGGATCACATATTGGTAAAGGGGATCTCATATGATGCTTCAACGCAACGGTATGGCCTTACATACGAGTAGTACCACAGATGACTGGATCCAGACTTCTTTTTTCTAAATTAGGTAGCAAGCAGCCGCCACTTAATTATGTGTAAAACTAAAAGCTGAACATTGATTTTAAATTATGTTAACATCTTACACTATATGAACATCTATCTTCCCTTAAATGGGGTTGTTACCTACCGCCTCTGTTCTATTTTACTCTTGAAATTAAGAAATATTAAAAGCTTTTTTGAACATATTATAAACATATATATGTATATACATATGTATTTTTGTGCATTTTCAAGTAAATATGCAACTACATACATACATACCCAGCAGGAAAAAGAAGGAGTACAAGCGTTGCTATTGCGGAGTTGAGCTACCGCTCTCGCTTCTTTCGCCAGCGATTCTGAAAGGCCTTCAAATTAATGGATTTTGCTCTTGGTTTGGTAAATAACAAAACAAAAAAGTTTTGCTGCTGCTCTTCTCCCTTCTCATAGAAGATAATCTGAAATGTGTATATTATATTTTAAGCGAAAGAGTCGAGGCCTTCTATAAGGCATTCTTTAGCGATTGGATAAGAAATGTAATTGTATTAAAAAAATTCCCAAGCAAGCCTTTAATAAGGTTTGAGTTAAAAAGGTCTTCTGAGTTTTCCCGCTGGGTATACATGTACATATATATGTACATATGTACGTGCATGTACATTGTAAACAAATGTATATTTTATTCTGTGTAAAATAATTAGATATAATAGGTATTATTAATAAACAACAGCAAGAATATTTATATGTATTATTTTCAAATTAAATATAAAATAATCAAACTGATTGAATATTATAAAAAAAAATAATTAACTTAAAGAAAACTCATTTACTCGTAAGGGCCAAATTTACAGTCATTAGTTAATTATTAGTAAACTAAAATGATAACTTTGTTTAACTAATACTTCATATTCACAGTGTATTGTTTAACTAAAGTTTTTAATATGAGCAAAGAATGGCAACCATCAGCGTGACCGTTTGACCGACTAAAGTGGCGAATTGCCACTTTTTCGACTGCCCTTCCATTTTTTTCGACTGCCTTGTCACTTTTTGTCACCCTTTTTTTAGGGTGAGCTACATAAAAATACATTAAAAGTAAAAAGTTTAGTGTAGTTTTCTCTCTTTTTTTTTAATTTTGCCCCTTTTTTTAAAAAATTCCCTATTTGGTGCCACTTTTTGAAAAATGTCATCGGTCACCCTGGCAACCATATCAAATTATTAAGTTCCAGCAGTAGCAGCTCTTATAGCATATGGTTTTTATTTACATATGTTATATTAAAGGCTCAGTTACCCGACTGTAATGTAAAGTAACTGCAACAATAGTAAACAGCTGCTCGATATTGTTATTTGAAAAGTAATGCAAATTATTATAGAGATGTAATGTAACGTAACCTACTTTTCATATAAAAATATCGACCAGCTGTTTCCTACTGTTGCTGTTACTTTACATTACCGTCGGGTAACTGAGGCTTTAATTCTTAAAAATGGATAAAGCAAGTGCTCGCTCTTCTAATACCATGTTCACACTTACGTGTTTAACGTCCAATTCGTGTTTAAGAGCTTAAAAACTACGATTTTGAGTTGTTTTACCCATACATTGACTTGTTTTGTTAAACATCTCAAATGAGATATTTTAGATTTAAACACTTCCTTAAACAGGTAAATGGAGTGTGTTCTGTGCGTTTTTTGATAACTCTGGCAACTTTGTGTTGTTATTCAATTGCGGCACGTGAAAAACTATTTGGTAAACAAATATTTAGTTAAAAAAAATAAATAAATTAACATTAATTGTTTAAAAATAATAAACCAAATAAAAACATAATTGTTCGTAATTTTTTACAAATACATACAATAATTTACTGACAAAACGTCAACTTTAAACATCTCAAATGCAATGTGAACGGCTGAGTTTAGTTTTTTTAAAACACTTGCTCTAAACACTTTTAAGACCATAAGTGTGTACAAAGTATAACTTTACCGTGCAAGATATTGGATAAGTGCTGAAATAGATTCGCGAAATCCAAAATATAATAGAAAATAAAACAAAATAATGTGTTACAAAGAAGATGCTTGACAACGTATGTGTGAAATGTTTCTAAAATTTATCACAAAACAAAAATACTAATAAACCTTACAGCGCATCAGCTGTTGTCTAAATATTTGTTAACCAATGACATGTGGCGGTTTAACTAATTGCAAACAAAAAACTGTGAATCAAATATTATTGGTTAAACTATTGCTATAAGCTAACTGATGGCTGTGAATATGGGCCAGTCATTTTTATTGAAGTGCTTCTTAACATTAAATATAAGTAAATGATTCTTATTCGAACACTAAGAAAAAAAGTGTTAAAATCAAGAATAAACAGTTTCATTTTAAAACGAAACGTTTATGAAATAGAACTAAGTTTGTTTAATTTTTAAAATAAATGTGCACATTTTTGTTTTAAAACTGTTTCGTTATAAAAAATAACAATGCTATATGTACATATATTACAAGTAGTATTGTAAGAACAATTATTACTTTAAAAATTATTTTAATCACGAAGCATTTCTTAATCGGGCTTAATGCAGTATTTTTCAATTCTTATATTTTTATTGTTACACATGAAAACCCAACATTCTTATTTTAATTTCAGTGTAATGACTAGGCTTGCCAGGCGGCTATGACTTGGCTGGATTGTCAAGCTTTTTTAAGGCTTGTCAATATTCAAGCTTAAAAATTATTTGTTAAGCTATTTAACATCTTATCTTAGGTTAATTTCGATATGCTGATTGTGTAACTATAATTAATGTTGCAATAGCTGCTACACTAATAAGTGTCGAAAAATATATTCCACCTTTGCACAACATCACAATTTGGCAACACTGGTAAATTGACATTATAAGCGACCAGCTGATGAAATTAAGTATATTGTATTTCCACACATACATACTTTAAAAATATAAATGTCTTTGAAACTGTTTTTTTAATTAAATATAATTTTTGTTAAAAACCATTGAGTTATTATTGTTTTAAAAATATTTTAAATTATTGTCAAGCTTTTTTTTTGCAAATCAAGAATTCTTTTCGTGAATGTCAAGATTTTTCACTGTTTGGGTCTGGCAAGCCTACTAATGACCATCATCATTTGATCAAGCATTAGGGCTGCCAGACAATTTATTTTTAATCTTCAATTTATTACCCCGACAATCTCAAAATTATACGAATGAACATTTTTTATTTATTTATTTATTTTTTTATTTTTCATTTATTTATTCTATTACATCATTATTAAAATGTATTAACTTTATAATAGTAATTATGACTATTTCGGGAAATTAATTAATACTGAGGCCATGTTTTATTTTATTTTCTGATTCATGCGCATGAGTATAAAAATATTCTGAGTATCAATCGGTTACACATGCGTATATATAGGGTTATTTTATTTACACACACACATGAAGCATGTTTTCAAACAGCCACACACCCACACACCCACACACACCCACACATTTTCCATTCCATATTATATACAGAAATGTATACGGTGGCGAATTATGAATAAATATCCCGAGTATAAACATTGTCATTCTCTGTTACAAATATCTGCGCAAAGTGTTGCAAAGTCATCATTAGGGCTAGGAATCTCATGCAAATGCATGTTTTCACTGGGCATCATAAAACGGAAACGGTTAAGTTATCTTTACGAATCGTGAAATTTCCTTTGAAATGGCATTTAATCGTTTTTGCATATTTTGCATATTTTGCTAAAAATACTCGTTTTTGCATATTTTTCAATAAATGCATGTTTTTTGTGCATATTTTTGCTATTTTGGTTAGCATCCATTTGAAAAAGTAAAACGCTCCTGATACTTAGTGCGACATCTTCTGGTAAAAGTTGACACATAATTTGTTACAAAATATTTACCTGAATCACCCTGTTGAACTCTAAATTTTTATATTTACACAACATTTTTATTGTTTTGTTCGGGAATTCGCTGAAAATTTGTAACTTTACACAACATAACACATTTTAAATGGAAAGTGAGTTGGTTTTGAGATTTTTTCCGCAAAATTATGGAAATTAACGGCCTGGCCCACGATGTCACGAGAAATCGTTCGATCGACAACTTGTATTGCAAACAAAAATAAATTTTCTAAAGTTATTGTTGTTTGCAATACAAGTTGTCGATCGAACGATATCTGGTGACATCGTGGGCCAGGCCGTTAATTTAACTTAATTTTTTGTTGTTGAATTTATTGTTTTGTTTTTCTTTATACTAATTTTATATCTAGATACATATGTATATTAAATGAATTGTTTGCTGCCTTTTTTTTTTTTTGTTAAATTGTTTTTAAATAAAATATTAAAAAAATATTTTTAATTGCATATTTTCTGTGTTTTTAGTGCATATTTTCAAATTTTAAGTGCATGTTTTATGCGCATATTTTAGATTTTTTAGTGCATGAGATTCCTTGCCCTAGTCATCATTATGTGGTCAATTATTTATTTGAATATATAGATTTCATATTGAAATACGATGTCTAGAACAAACTTGCAATTGGTATGCACTGTGACCTAAATACATATTGCATGTCTAATGAATGTACACACACAAATGAATCTAAAAATTTTCTCGCCCTCACAATTTGTATTAATTGAAACTGGATATTACAGGAATGCTTTTTTGTTCTTAGTGAATCGTATAAAATCATAAGAAAAGAGAAATTATAAGACATCTGTGCATTAATTGAGAAATTGCTTGATTTTACTAGATAAGTGTTTATTTAAAAAAAGCTAGAAATAAAAAACATAAGCTTACAAAAGAACATATTAATAATTTAAAATTAGAAACTGTTCAAATTAATTTAAAAAATATTAAACAAGTCATTTTAATGAAAACAATTATTTCTATTTTTAGAATAGTTTTAGCAATGTCAAGTAAATATTTTTTGTTTTAAAAATATTGAGAAAATGAAAACTTGTGATCATCTAATTGCCATTTAAAATTTTGTTTATCATTATCTACATTTGATACAACATAGATAGAGTGAATATTTTCCCGGCTCTCATAACTACTTTATTGTTATAATTATGTTTATATTAAAACCTTAATAATTGCATATGCAATAAGGTATTAATTCTCGTATTCCATTTCATTGAAATGTAGAGAAAAGCTGACGTTAACAACTGATCCATGCTGAAAAAGATAGATATGAATGTCGTTGGAAGTGGAAGTGAAGCTGGCACGCAAACTGCAACATTTTCTCCTTCAAGCAAATGACGTTAGTTAATAAAAAAAAAATATTTTTATTTCCAACGAAAAGAATTGCAAATACTGAACTAGAGGTTGTGTTTGTTAAAAAAAAAAAAAAAAAACTGAAACAAAATTATTCACAAAGAAATTTTACCACTGCATAGAATAAACCCATTTCATATATTTGAATTGTTCTAGTCCGTTTTTTCATGGAAAACGCAAAATAAATGTTCAATTACATTATTATGCAATACCATTTAATTATATTACTCACAGATAATTACTACAAAAAGGTTTTATTTTCAATTCTATTATGTCGTCTGCTTCTTAATTGCCAGTCTGTTTCCGTGCTTTTAGTTTATAAACTGTGAATTAATTGTTTTATCTGTTGACTTCCATTTATTAGCAATTCGTATTTTCTGCTTTATCTACTTGAGAAGCAAATGTACAGACTCGGCACGAAAAAGCGTAGAACGCAACTTATGTTAATTAGGGGTTAGTTAACCAAGTTTATATCTTTAGCATCGTTAATTCGCATGTCAAGGCAGCATGAAAAGTTCAGTTTAGAATTTACAGCAGCCATCAAACAGCAAACATAATGGCAGGAATCACGCTAATACTATGTAGTAGTAAGGATTACTGAGTTAAATATTTCTTCCATAAAAACAAATTTCAGTTGGATATAAATGACTCTTGCTTATGTTATTTTAAGGTTTGGAAAAAATACATTTTTACCTAAAAAGTGCAATTTGATTTTTGTTTCTTAGAAATGCTATGCTATCTAAAAACGGAGTATGTTTTATTGTAAGAAAAATCACCCTCACTAAAATCCCCGCCCCTATAAAATTCAATAAGTACAACACTGATTTCAAGAAGTATAAAATTTAATTTTCGCATTTTACCGTTAGATTTAACATATTGTTTCGTGAAAAACATTCAAGTTAAAACAAAAACTGCTAAAAGAAACCTACATACATATGTATGTATGTCAATCTACAATCTAGAATTTTATTTTGTTTCTTCTCTAGAACATTATAGCAGATGTTCTAGATCAACTTAGCATTATCCCATCATAATTTTCTGGCAACACTGGTACATACTTATGTATTTAACTTTCTTTCACTATTGTTATTTATAGTGTTAACGGCAATTTGTTTTTGTCCCTTCTCTTTCCCACTATCTGGCAGCCATCCGTTATGTCCAAGGTAACCGATGTCATTTTTAAAAAAGTGGCACCAAACAGGGGATTTATCAAAAAAAGAG
This sequence comes from Tachina lurida, assembly GCA_944452675.1. NCBI lineage: Eukaryota > Metazoa > Arthropoda > Insecta > Diptera > Tachinidae > Tachina > Tachina lurida. Next base: position 173,534,292 of record OX101752.1, read on the forward strand.
GCAACATTAAAAAAACGAGAAAACTACACTAAACTTTTTATTTTTAATGTGTTATTATATAATTCACTCTAAAAAAAGGGGGTACAAAACGTGGCAAGGCAGTCGAAAAAGTGGCAATTTGCCACTTTAGTCGGTCAAACGGTGACGCTGGTTATGTGAATGTGCGCTGCTTTCAAAACTGCCACAATCTCCAAGTAAATCGAAGGGCAAGGTATTGAGGGGAAAAAATTTGCAAAACTCATCGAAAATAATATCTGATATTAACACAGATAATAATGAAGATAATTTGAAGCCATAATTAAAAAAAATACATGATAATATTTCATGGGGAAATTTTTCAATTATGTATAACAAAATATGTATGTACCAACAAATTAATTCCCTTTGGAGCATAAGATTTCTGTTCATTTGTAATTAAGATTTACGTATGACTTACGAGTATGTATGTAGTATTTTTATTTGCATTAATCATACACACTCATTCATTATTAATTTTTTGTTATTTATTTTCATTATTTATGAAGTGTTTAATCGATACCGTCACTGTTGCCAGATAATTTTATAAAAAATCTGCAAAAATTGGCTAAAAAATCTGAAAATTAATTTTAGAAAATCGACAAAAAAAATCTGCAACAATAAAAACACCTTCATTTTGAATTGTTTTTCATTTTGTTTTCGAGTTGAACATAAATTATCTTGCTATACAAAAACATATGCTAATATTACAAATTGTTGGATAAAAATAAACATTAACAAAAGGATAAGGACAAATATTTATTATTTTTATTAACCCCCGACCAAAAAAAGGGGTGTTATAAGTTTGTAGTGTGTGTCTGTGGATCTGTGTGTCTGTCCGTGTCCACGTACAGCCCAAACGGCTGGACCGATTTTGATTTAGTTTTTTCTGTTTGAAAGGTGACTTAATTATGTTTGAAGAAAATCGGTCCAGCCGTTTAGAAGATATCACATCTTTTCTAGAAATATCGGGGGTTTTTAATTTTTGTTATTCTTTATTTATTTTACGGAGGATAAATAAATGCGAAATATTGATGCTACACAAGCATTTCAGAAAATCTGCAATTTGGCTGTAAAAATCTTCAAATCTCACTTTATAATTTTTGCAATGAAATATCAGCAAAATGCAGAGAAATCTGCAAATCCGGCAACAGTGGATACCATGGAAACATACAAGTATTTATGTTAATTTGTATATATAGGTTATGTTTGATGTTAAAAGAATGTGAAAACTGTGCAACTTCGTTAATAACAGAGTTGTCCTTAAGTTCTATATTCGAAAATCAATGTTTCTTCATATAACCGCCATGAAAAAAATTAGAAAAGATAACGCTAAGAGCGCTATGAAATCAGGCCCAAGGAAATAACGCCCAATTCAGAAATGAAATAAGCCCCAATAAAATAAAACCAAAAAAAAAAAAAAGTCTCCAGAGAAAAAAACCCAATATAAAGAAAATAAAGCCCAATGAAACCAAACTCACGATGAAATAAAGGCAAAAAAAAAAATTAAACAAAGCCCAACCAAACTCAAGATGAAATAAATTCCAATTAAAAATTCCTTAATTTTATTTGGGCCTTATTTCATTAGGGTTCCGTACACCAAAGGTGAAAAAGGAACCCTATTGTTTTCGCTACGCTGTCCGTCTGTCCGTCTGTCCGTCTGGCCGTCTGTCCGTCTGTCCGTCACAGGGTATTTTCTCGAGAACCGTAAGAGCTACGGACCTGAAATTTGGACAGAGTGTGTAGACCCTTGGCCGCTACAACAACAAATACATGAGAGTTGGAAATTAAAGGGTGTGCCAAAACGAGCAACGAAAAATTTTAAAATCCCATGTAATATACATACAATTGTATGTATGTATGTATATTACATGGGACCCTTGGCCGCTACAACAACAAATACATGAGAGTTGGAAATTAAAGGGTGTGCCAAAACGAGCAACGAAAAATTTTAAAATTTCATCTAATATACACACAATTGGATGTATATGCACTTGAAATTTGTAAAGTTCGTGTATTTTTATACAGACTACAACAACTAACACTAAAATTAAAAAAAATTTAATTAAAGGGTGTACCATCAGTTAATGTAATTTCGACTATGTAATTTTGAAAACTTGCTGTATCTTGGAAACCGTAAGAGCAAACTTCCTGAAATTTTCAAAAACGGTAAAACAAAAAAATCTCAAAATTATAAAATCGCCAAACCGAAAAAAAATCGCCAAAATAAAAAAAAAATCGCCAAAACGAAAAAAGCACCAAATTAAAAAAAAATTTCTAAATCGAAAATAAATCGCGAAAAACCGAAAAAATCGCCAAAATGAAAAAATCGCCAAAATGAAAAAAAATCGCCTAAATGAAAAAATCGCCAAAATGAAAAAAAATCGCCAAAATGAAAAAAACCGCCAAAATGAAAAAAAATCGCCAAAATGAAAAAAATTTTCAAAATTAAAAAAAAAATCGCCAAAATTAAAAAAAATCGCCAAAATTTAAAAAATCGTTAAAACGAGAAAAAAAGAGAAAAATAATAAAAAAACACTATTTCAGCTGAAAAAACGTAAAAAACACTGTATTAAAAAATGCTCAAAGCCCAACGTACGGAACCCTTCGTGCGCGAGTCAAAGTCGCACTTTACTGAATTTATTTTCTTATTTGGACGTTATTTCCTTGGGCCTTATTTCACAACGCCGAGGCCAAAAATTAATTGCGTATCAACAAGTTGTTTTTATAGTTAGTTTTAGGAGAAAATTTTTATTTTATTTATCTACACATGTATGTGCTGTCAACTATTCGAATAAATATTTAAAAAATTATCCGAATATACTAATTTATATCTTATTCCATTACTCGAACAAACAGTGAATAAGAATTGTATAAATAAATATAAGAAATATAAGTAAATTCTAATAAATTTTTTTTGGATAAAATCTGTAAATTTTATCCGATTATCCGAATAAATGACGCATAAAAAATTGTGTACGATTATTCGAATAAATATATAATAATAATGATGAAAGATATGTTTGCAATTATTCGAATAATGAAAAATAATTTTAGTTTTGTTCGAAAAAATGATGAATTTAAAAAAAATTTTGATAAAATGAATTGAGTTTTATTCGATTATTCGAATAAATGAAGTGGATAATTGTACGATTATTTGAATAAATAAATATATAATAACATTACATATTCGATTATTTGAATAAATAATGGACGAGAACTGTAATTGATGAAGTCTCCAGCGACATTTTGCATTTTTTTGCGAGTAAATGACGAAAAAGATTAATTTGCGAATACATATTCGAATAAATAAATATAAAAAACTTAAGTTTTGTTTGATTATTCGAATAAATTATTACTAATAATTCTATAAATATTTTTATAAAAAATAAATTTAAATTTTATTCGATTATCCGAATAAATTACCAATTTGTGAACAATTAATATTTAAAAACTTCGTACTATTGCAAAATTTGACAATTTATGAATAAAATTATTCACAAAGATTTGTTTGTTGGAAAAAGTGGAAATATGTAAGTTTTTAATTTCATGGGAATTGATGATACGAAATTAAAATCCATGTCAACAAAAAATTTTATTCGGAAATATTCACATGTGGAATTCATGATAAGGCTGAATAAATGTAAGTTTTGTTCGATTATTTGAACGAATGATGAAAAACAATTCTTTAATTTTTTTTTATGATAAAAATAAATGTAAGTTTTTTTCGTTTATTCGAATAAACGACGAGTTCTGTGCGATTATTCGTATAAATAAATATAATATAATAATTTTATGTGATTATTTGAATAAACAATCTGCCTTATCGTGGTTGGCGTATTTCAAATACGACTACGACTGTTTGGTAATAGATTAAAGGAAAACTTTTGAAGTCTTCTTTAATTTATTACCAAACAGTCGTAGTCGTATTTGAAATACGCCAACCACGATAAGGCAGATTGTTTATGAATAAGAATTATAAGTGATGAATAATAATTGCATACATATTTTGCTAGTTAATTATGGAAACGATTTTTGGCGATTATTCGAATAAATAAATATAAGAAATATAAATTTGACTCGATTATTCGAATAAAAGATAAATAATAATTGTATATATTTGTTGCTAGTAAATGACGATAAAGATTTTTTGCGATTATTCCAATAAATAAATGATTTATTATAGTTTTATTCGATAGTTGTAATAAATCATGAATAGCAATTACAATAACACTTACAGAGTATATGACGAAAAAATCTACAATTATTTGAATTAACACATAAGTATAATAAATAAAAATTTTACTTTATTATTCTAATAAATGATAAATAAGAATAAATAAAAATATATCTAAGATTTATTCGAGTATTCGAGTAAATAATGAATAAAAATTTAATAGTGTTTTTCGATTATGCGAATTAATGATAAATATAGAGTTTTATTCGATTATTTTTCGCTTATTCGAATGAATAATGCATAAATTTTTCGATTAATAGTGTAAAATAAAGCAGTTAAAACAAATATTAGTTGAAATAATTGTTAAGAAGAAGCCAGCAAACGAATATTATTTGAAAATTTTGTTAACAATAAAGCTGAAGAAAAACTAAAACAAACACCCAAAATGCTGAGTCTGATAATTGTTGAAAATATTCCAATTAATTTTTGTTTCTTAAAAATACTTTGAAAACATTTCAAATTGATTTTTTATTTATCTCTTTATGAAATTATCCATCGTCAACTTAAATTCAACTGCAGATTTTTTTATAATTTAAAGCCGAAGGTTTGTTTTTAGTGCTATCAATTTTTAAATTTAACTTTACGCATATATTTTTTACATTATGACATTCACTTTTAGTAATTAATGCTTTCTGTAAAATACAAAACTGAATCAATAATATTTCTTTCATGTACATACATACATATTTATTTTCATTTGTTATAACCGCAAAACCTGTTTATCCTTGTGTATCCTTCGTAGCAATTATACACGTCTCAATTTATTTCAACGTTTCTTTTTTATCATTAGCGCTTGGTTGGGTATTATTTTTAACATTCTTACCATTCATTTCATTACTATTCATATTACATGCAAAAATAATTAATACAAAAAAAGGAAAAAATAAATAAATAAATAAATAAATAAATAAAGTTTACTTGTTGTAGAAATTCTTTCCGGTTTCCGCTCCCGGTTTACATTGTTTCTGTTGACTATTTCGTTCTTACTATTGTTCATGCAGTGTGCTAATTCGCCAAAAAGTACTTCAAGGAATGCAATGGCAAATAAAACTATTTATAAATAAAAGTGTACAAGTCACGGATGGAAATCATGGTACAATTGTACTTTTTATGGTACATTTTTGACCTCGTTGGTACCGTGGTACTACCGCGAGTTACTTGGTACAATTTATAAATGCCAATGTTTCACTATATGGTAACATCAATTTTTCCTTTGTTGTCTTTAATTATTTTGTGTGTTTTATTTTAGACGGTCAGCTTCTCTTTTTTTGTTGCATTGGCTTTGGTTAAATTTATTTTTGTTAACTACATATCGCTCCTTTACTTCAATAGTGTATTTTAGGTTTTATCGCGCATTTTTATGCGCGTAACTTCGATTTTATAGTGCTTGAAAATAACAAGCCTGTTAATAAGCAAAATTTGTAAAATAACCGCTCTCTAACAAGTCTAATCTACGAATGAACCCTTATGAATGTAATATTTAATATTTTTTTATGTAATTTTTTATTTTTTATACTGAATTTTTATACACATTTTTGTTAAGTTTCTGTTTTTTAGTGTTTACTTCCGAATTTTTACACATTTTTTTATGTTTCCGTTCTTATTAATAAATATTTAAAAAAAATGGTACCATCATGGTCCAAAAAGTACATTTTGTTTTCACAGTTGGTACAAAATGCAAGGAGTCATTTTCCTTCCCTGGTACAAGTACCAAACGACTCAAACACTTTGCCAAAACAAATTTTAATTCCATACCATTCTCTAGAGGGAAATGGCAAAATGAGTGCCACGTGTATAGGTGACATTGAAGAGTTTTTGTTAGTACATATTTCCATACGTACATATGTGCTAATGACTTTGAAATATCTTTTGCAGCGTGACCATATTAGCTTATTTTGAGCTAAATTTAGCTTATTTGTTTCAGATTTAGCCTTAAAATTTTCATTTAGCTCTTAGCTTATTTTTTAGCTTTTTTTAAAAACTCATTTAGCTTTTTTAGCCTTTTTTTAGTCTAAATTGCGTGTTCTCTAAAAATATATTAAAAACATAAACAACTCATAAAAATTATAATTTTTTAGCATTTTAAAATAGTTTACAAAAAATACAAAATGTAAATTATACGACAATTTTATAACAGAAATGGAAAGAAGAAAAGTAGTAGATAATGGCAGAATGGTTAGAATTCCAATGGAAAAAGTTAAATTCATATTAGTGGCCAAAACACTTTTTGAGTTTTTTGGGTATAAAATTATTTGACTTGAGTTGAACGTTCATTCAGCGGCATCAATTAACTTAAAACAAAAACCTGAAATAGCCTTAAGCCTGGATAACACTATGTACCGATTTTCGTCGGGCCACCTCAATAAAGTCATAAGTAATAAGCCAAAATGGCATTATTACTCAATTAATTCTGGAATAAGACTATATGGGCTTATTACCAATGCAGTGTGGCGCAATTATGTCCTTGTACTTCAAGTAGTCGATAAATTAGAGCAAAGTCTTTACTTATGACTTTATTTCACTGATCTGACGAAACTCGGTACATTGTGCAGATAGTGTGATCCATGCTTTACCTTAAATAGCATTAATTCACTTAAAAAGCTTTCGTATTTTAGTATAAATGTTTTTACATTTTTAAAAACTTTTTAAGATTATTTTGGGGAAGTTTTTGTTTTGTTCTTCATTAAATCTAAAATATAATAATTAATAAATAATTTCATGAAGCAAATATTCTATAAGTATAATAAAAAAATATGTTTGTGTAATATTTAACGTTAGTTTAGCAATAAGAAATTATTGAAAAGTGATCAAAGAAGTGGAAAAAAGTTTAGCTTTATTTTCTAGCCTAAAATGCAACTTTTTAGCTTATTTTAGCTTTTTTTCAAACGTGATTTAGCTTAATATTATTTTAAAATCTGGTCACACTGATCTTTTGGCAAAATATTTACAAAAGGTATAAAACGAACTGCTCAGGTCGAAAGGTAAAATATAAGTTAAAAGGGTAATTTAATATATCTACTAAAATCAATTCACAAGCCAAGAGAATGCATTCATCGTTTTAAATTTGAAAAATAGTATCGCTCTAAATCATTGAAGGTTCGGTTAGGTTAGGTTTATCTGGTTGGTCCAAAGACCTCACATAGACCGGGATTGATCCTTAGCGATATCAGCAGATGAGAAGAGAACCTGTAAGTATGGCAGCCTAATTCGTGCTGCCTGTATCGAATGACTCCCACACAGATTTAAAAAATTTTAGCAATCTACACATTTCTAGACTCGATACAAGCTCAAGACTACGAAAAGTGTGAGCACCAAGATAGTTATATCTAGTGTGGCTTAGAGCCGGGCAGTGACACAGTAGATGTTCCATTGTTTCAATTTCCCCGGGTTCCTTGCATTTCCTCCAGGTACCGCCAAGTACTCGTCCTATTTTGACAGCATACGAAGCCGTCCAGCAGTGCCCAGTTAATACCCCACTAGAAGTTTCCAGTTGCTTCTAGTTAGTGATAAAAGGAACTTAGTCAATTTGAGATCATAGGAGCTCCACATGATTTTAGAAGTTTTGCAAGTTTTCGTCGCACGCCAACATTTCTCCGCTTCTTCCCTCATATTTGAGTCTATGGGCTCTTTAAGGTGTTGAATTTTTTTTCGAACATATACCGTTTCCTCAGCCGGTAATTGAATTCCCCTTTTGGCCAGTGTATCGGCCATTTCATTTCCCTCAATTGCCATGTGTCCCGGACCCAGAATATATGTACTTGTCTACCAGCACATAACATATTTAGGGACTTCCTACACATGAGCACAATCGAGGAGTAATTGCAGTCAGCTGAAATTGCTTTTATAGCTGCTTGACTGTCTATATACAGATTTACACGCGCATTCATAGTTAGAGGGGTGAAGGCTAATTCTGCTGCCATTTCGACTGCATAGATTTCCGCCTGGAAGATGCTACAGTGATCCGGCAGTTTATAAGATTCCTATATTCCGAGCTCCTGACAGTAAACCGCAGCTCCCACCCCTCTATACATCTTTGAACCATCAGTGAAAAAGTTGAAACCAGAACCACTATGATTAAGACTTTCCAGATAGCCTTATTCACTTATAGTGATCTTTGGTTTGGCAAAAAAGGTCGTCACTGGAATGATGTAGTCCAAGCTACACTCCATGTCTTCTAGTAATTTACTGTGACCAAATGATCTGTACGACATATGTCCTGTTGTCCTGAGTCGGATAACGGATTTGCATGCCGCGTTCACTGCAGTTAGTTTTATTGGTTTAAGGTCCAATGTAACGTCTAAAGCTGCAGTAGGTTGTGCCCTTTAAAGCTTCAGTGATGCAGAGCTGTGTTAGTCTCTGGATACTAACTAACTTTTTCGGGTATGGTTTTGTCTCAGTCGCCCTCCACCATACAAATATTCCGTAGAGTAGAATTGGTCTAGCTACCGCTGTGTAGGTTCAATACGTAAGAGTAGGCGAAAGGCCCCATGTCTTGCCCAGCATTTTTTTTACATGCATATAGAGCAATAGTGGCCTTTTTAACTCTATCTTCTATATTGGACCTCCACGTCAGCTTACTATCCAAAATATTCGATTTTGGATGCAAATGGTCTTGCGTAAGTGCAAATGCAAAATATCATAGCTTTTCTTTGGATTGTGTGTGTGTACTTTTTTGTTGGATTTTAAAGAAAAGCTACGATATTTTGCATTTGCACTTACGCAAGACCATTTTCATCAAACACCGAATACAGCCATTGTAGAATGAAAAGTGGAAATTTGTTGCAACTCTAAAACAGATGTGTTTTTCTTTGTTTGGTTTACAGCATAGCCGGCCTAAGTGGCAGTAGATTGTCGAACTTCAATCGTTTTCTTACACAAATGAATACACATGCACGAATACATTTCTCTCATTGGCCAGCAATGGTTTACAGAATCAAACTGCCGCGCTGGCAACTTTTCAAGGACACGTAAATGGCAGACACCAAAATTATATACTACTGAGAATGTTCAATGACAGCTGCTAAAATTTATAAAAGGTTCAAACTTAATAACAATTGCATTCATTTACCTAAATTTAATGAAATGAATAAAACGTCGAATTCTCATATCGTGTGGATATTTTAACGGCCGGCCTTGACGTTCAAATATTACCTGCGGCTTAGCTTATATCGGCTTTATTAATCCCCTGTTTCCACAAGGCAGGTAGTGACTCAAATCATGTATAAAATTTTTATGAAAATAAAATTAGAGTGTTACCTCTATAATGCTATTCAAAGAGAAGCTTCATAGCAAAAAAATATAATTCACTTGTAAATATCTAGTTAAACGAACAATTTTTATTTTTATAAATTTATTACTATACAAATTATTTTATGACACATGTTTTCAAGAGATGAGTATCTTCCTAATTTCAGTTTATTTTCACAAATATTATCTAAATATCAAACGCAATACAAAAAAGTCGAACATAAATTAACACCGAGTTTGGCATTTAAAAATAAGCTGTCTCCATTGGAAATATTATAATTTTGACATTTGCTGCAATATATTTATGTAAAATATCCAAAGCAATAAGCAATATTGTGCCATTTCTATTGCTAACATATTTATTCGTAGCCTATACGTAGATAACTAGAATAATAAGAAACAATCACCCTTATCGCGAATAAAAGGCGAACATTTTGTTCACGGGAAATGGTGAACAAAATTAGAAAATAGTATACTGACACAACAACAACGCAAACATTGGCGATTACAATTTTAGCGAAAGGGAACACTAATGACAGATGAAGCTGAAGACAACTAATGACTGTAAGCAGCAGAGTTGCAGTAATTATTACCCTGCAGGAAATGGAACTCACACAAGACTAGTCACGTGACCGGTCTCGACGTGAAAGAGACCAGTTCGAGTTCTAACACTTTCCATGAAACGGACTTGTCACTTTTACATGGGAATGGAATGGGGTTAATTGATACTTTGTATGCACCTTGTGACTTGTCACTGAACTATTCCATAGGGACCTATTCGGTGTAGAATAATATTGTTAATAATATTAATTATATTGTAATTTAATAATATTGTAATTTATTGTTACAACTGCAATAACATTTTATTTTTAACCAGAAATTTTTGGAGATTTGAACCGACAACCTCCTCCATGACAGGTTTGCACACTACCCACTCGACCACAGGGCCACTCATATTTCAAAAATATAAATACCAGTTAAGCTTAGGTTAATATCTAAGTGTAGTTACGGGACTGGTTCCAGAGTCACATTAGAGCGAACAATGACATTATGTTTACACTACTTGATAGGTATTGATTGGCTTTAACCACATCGAACCTGTTCAGTGCCGTTTACTACAATACTAGACCAAGTCCTAATTAAATTGACTCAAGATCAGAACGATACATCACGAAAATGGCGAATATGTAACAATTTACACGATATGTCTTTTTTTCACCATATACTACTACGTACTTTTGGTAACACCCGAATTTTCTCAAGTCATAGGACGAGTACGTTTGGATTAATTGTCACAAAATTTTCTCCAGGGTAACTAAAGGCGGAAATGAGGCTATCAAAGCAGAAGTGGTAAACCCATAACTATTTAATTAAACAATTGCTCTATATAATTATTTAATTGCTTTATTGCTTTGCTATATTATGATATGTGCAAAAACGATTTTCAGCTCCATCTCCTTTAGAATACCAAAAGGTGGCTTACTCGACTTTTTTTTTTGATAGTTGGTATTGTAAATAATGCATTTATCACCAGAACAGCAACCAAAAACAAATGTGCGTTACAGCACTTCTGCGCTTATATCCTCAAATATATGTATATGTATCTATGTATATATTAGGGCGGGTCGATTTAAAAATCGCACAAATTACAAGGAAAATCGTATTCTAGGAATCAAAATAAGAAACTTTGCCGAAGGAACCATACCTCTAAAATGTATTTTGATGTCCCGACTTATGATCCGAAGGATCAAATTTTGAAAAATCTCACTTTGACCCATTTAGAGTTCCTCAATCGAGTCGAAATGTATGACCGAGCCCCACTAATTTTGGAGGGCCGACCCACCTATGCCAGTGGCACAACCCCTGGAACCAACCCTGGGAGTCCCCATACAAATATTTAAAAAAATCACTAATGTTTGTATGGTGAACCCCCCAGGGGTGGTTCCGGACCCTTCGGATCAAAAGTCGGGACATCAAAATACATTTTACATTTACATTTTTCCTTCGGCAAAGTTTCTTATTTTGATCCCTAGAATAGGATTTTCCTTGTAATTTGAGCGATTTTTTTGCCTCAGATGTATCTATTCAAAATTGAAAAAGCCTTGTTACATATGTATGTATTTAGATTTATTTTAGATTATTATCCAAGATTTATAGAAAAATTTGGAACTTTAATTGAACACTTGATAACTTAAATATTTTTCTAACTCTCCTCTTGGTTATTGAAACTTGCATTATTTTGTTTATTTGAACCTTTTCTTAGGTGCTTCGAATTGCCTGTTATCGATAGTCTACTGCATAGCAACAGCAATAAACATTGAATTGTCCATCCCTGACACTGAATATTCATACCTGAAACCGTTATACATGCATACATACATACATAATTACCTGCACTCTGTTTTGCTAAAGTTGCAATTAACATTAACAATATTCAATAGGTACAAAACAAACAATAAAATCTGACACTGCTGACACTGTACTGCAATTTGACACGCAAATTTAAACTCTCTGACACAGATCATGGTAAGTAAAGAAATCAATAAAAGTGGGCACATAATATCTAAAAATATTAAATATAAATAAAACTGACAACAAATTCAATAAATTTAAAAAAATAACTCAGTCCAAAATGTCATTTGAGGCATGCATAATTAATGATATACAATAATAATAAAATAGGTATAACATAGTCAATGTGCACATGTTCTATATACATATGTACATACATATGTATGCACATACACTAAGTATGTATGTAGTATATGTGTATGTATGTGCATATGCATTTTCTTTTCTTCATAAATTTTCCCATGAACTTACATCTTGACATTGAACAGGCTTAATAATCCAAACAATTGGATGGAAATTGTTAAACATTATAATGAAAGCGAAAATTAAAACTTAATAATCAACTTTGATTCAATAGATACTTTTTTGTAGTATTTCTTTTTTCGGTTTTAAATACACAGTCTTCTTAAACACTTAGCAAAACAATTTAACCAGTTTATTTTGTTTAAAAAGCCGACCGATGTGGAAGCCTTTTTCTTTTAACACAAACGCGAAAAGGGAATTTTTTTTCATAAGGTTTGTGTGTTTTAAACTTCCTGACTTAGTTAGTTACATAGAACTTTAACAGCTCCTTCTTGTATTTTTACTATTTAATATAGAAGAATTTTACTGAAATCGTTTAAAATAAAAATCAATTTGCAGGCCAAAACAAAAAGGGGGAGGTTGATTCTTATTTATTTTTTAATTATCAATGTATGTATGTACTTATTTTGCAAACAATAACACAAAAAAAATTCACTTATTACATTTATTTTGCAAACAATAACACAAAAAAAAATTCACTTATTACATTTAATTATTGATTTTCAACTTTTTTCTCTCTACGAATTTTTTTTATCACTTTTGCAGGAAATTGTGCAAAATAGAAAATGCACTTTTTTCTTTTTTAATTAATTATCTTAGATGGGATTTAACTTGCTGTTGTGTTGTTATATTTTGCCACTGTGTATTTTTCTTCATAAGATTTTCTTGTAGATGTCTGCGTATTTTGTGTTGTTTAACATTTGACCAACCACGAAGAACTGAAGGAAACATTCTACAGGAAATAACGAATACTCACTCACTCGATATTTTTGCTTGTAAACAGCATTACCGTTGATTCATTGCGAAAAGTGCCACATTGTAAATATAAATACAAATTACACAAATGAAAGTGGAGAAATCCTGCGAATGCTCTTTATTGACATATCGTTTAACAAATGACAAGAAACGATTGTTCAATTGGCAAGCCACTGTTATTATTGTATATTTTCATTGAAAAAAAAAATATTAATGATAAAAAACGGTTTTGGCGATTTTTTGCGCTTTTTTCTTGTTTTGGTGTTTTTTTTACGTTTTTTCATTTTGACGATTTTTTTTTAATTTTGGCGATTTTTCCGGTTTTTGGCGATTTATTTTAGTTTTAGAATTCTTTTTTAATATGGCGCTTTTTTACGCTTTGGCGGTTTTTTCGGTTTTTGAAAATTTCAAGAGTTTGTCTCTTACGGTTTCCAAGATACAGCAAGTTGTCAAAATAACATAGTCAAAATTACCCTTTAATTTAAATTTGTTTAAATTTTAGTGTCAATTGTTGTAGTCTTTATAAAAATACATTAACTTTACAAATTTCAAGTGTCTATATACGAGCGTGAATCAATAAGTCCGTTATTTTTTAATGACATTTTTTTTTTTTGCAAAACATAAATCTATTTTTCAACATAATCTCCTTTAAACTCAATACACTTAGTCGAACGTTTCTCCAGTTTTTGTATCCCTACCAAAAAATAGAATTTTTCGATGTCCTTAAAATAGGCCTTTGCTTGTGGAATGATTCGTTGTCACATCTCTTTCCGACGAGCCATTTCTTCAAGTTTGGAAAGAAGAAATAAGTCGGGGCTAAATCTGGAGAATGGAGCGGATGAGGGATTTTTGCCATGGAAACTGCACATCCATTTGTGGTCGATTGTGAGTAAACGCGGCACCCATCTTGCAGACAACTTTCTTAAACCCAGCTGATCATTTAAAATCGAAACCACACTGCCATATGGAATGCCTATGACATCAACAATCTCACGCACTTTTACTCTTCGATGGACCAACACCATATCGTGGATTTTTTCTACATTTTCGGGTGTACTGAACTCAATTCGCCGTCCAGAACGTTCAGCGTCATTTGTACTTGTGCGACCACAACAAAAGTGAGTAAACCACTTTTTTTACCATTGAAATCGATGGTGCAGAGTCCCCATAGTATTTATCGAGCTTTTCCTTGGTTTGTTTGACGGTTTTTTTTTTCGCAAAAAATAATGTTTAATGAGCACTCGAAATTGATTTTTTTCCATTCTTAGAAAAATACACGAGGTTGTATGTTTTGAACAGCTGTTACATGCAAAGTAAATGACGACTCTTGCTCAAAATTTGACAGTAGTCTATTTACAGGTGGTACTTCATGAGAACAGTGTTGCATTTCATATAACTACGAGGGAAATTCGAAAAAATTTTATGTACACGAGTATTACATGGGATTTTAAAAATTTTCGTTGCTCGTTTTGGAACACCCTTTAATTTTTAACCCTCATGTATTTTTTGTTGTAGCGGCCAAAGTTTTACATACTCTGTGCAACTTTCAGGTCCATAGCTCTTACGGTTCTGCAGCGTAGCGAAAGCAATAGGGTTTGGTGTACGGAACCCTAAAAGGAAATATTGCGAAATTGAAATAATGGCATTCAATTTTCGATCTTCGCTGGCTGTGGAATATTAAAAATCGAATGTTCAATTCATATTATGAGCAAAGCAAATTTTGTTGAATTTTTTATCGAACAGAATTTACTCGTAGCTTTCGCTGAAGTATTTTAGTATAAAAAATGATTATATACTTATTGTTTTTTCTTTTTAGGTAAAGTTATTGCAAATTTTAAAAATTACTTTAAGTCATTTTCACAATAAGGGCATTCTTTGTTGAATGCTCATCGTAATACTAAATGAAAATTCGTTCGATCCAGTACTTTGGACTACAGTCGAAGATCGAAAGTTGCTCATTATAAGGGCGAATATGTTTTTAATTAAAAATTATCAAAGTTCGCTAAAATTGTAATAAGTATAGTCGCAAAAAATATGTTTATTATTGATTGAAAATCGCTATTATTATAAAAGAAGCGGAAATGTAGAATTGCGAAATTGAGAACAAATTCTGCAAAAATAACGAAATATTGGAAAATTAGTTTGCACATTGGTATTGAAAATCGCTAAAACTCGTAAGAAATACATAAGTCTGCAAAATTGTAAAGGAAATCACTTCTATCGCGTACTATTGCTAAGTCGTCAATTGCACAAATTACGTCATTCATTTATTTTTTTTTACCACAACCCGCGAAGCGATTAGCTTGTCTAGGGAAAACATCTAGGGTCTATGTCGGAAATCGAACCCACGACCTCTGAAATGAGAGGCTAGTATCGCTACCAGTCAGCCACAGGCGCACCCTTTGTTGCTGCTAAAAAATAAATTAAAAATTGATTTGGTACTCTGGCGATCGAAAAAGTATAAGCATACATACATATAAGCATAAGTAATATTTAAAATACGCGTCCTAAAAATAGCACATAGTAACCGTACAGGCTTGTAATTTTTGTTTCAGCAATTCTCGAGTTTATTGGTGAGCATATGTATGTAAATAGAATTATTAATTTTTCAAGAAAATTTATGGTGCAATAAAATTTTTTGTAATACATGTTTGCAAAACTAGAATTTCATAATGTGAACACTAATGCAATTTCAAAGCAATATTTTAAAAAGTTGCAGCAACAAAACTGCAAGTCTGGACGGGCACATACGGGCCCCTAATTATTGTGTACAACTAAATTTGTAGTTGAGTTGTACCTAGTTACCAAATTTTTATTATGTATTAAAACTTTTTTCACCATGAGACAACTGCTTTTTATTACTGATGCGATTCAGTAACTTTTAACGATCCCACAATCGTAAGTTTTGTTTATACATTTAGTCGCTTGCAATAACGAATGTGTGATTCTGTAACTTCTTTTCAACGATAGTACGCATCTGATAATTTCTGTTGATTTTTATCGATAAAATTAACAACACATAAATTATTGGCGCTTAAATAACGACACAGCTGACATTAACCTACAGCGAATATCGTTAAAAATGTTACTTAATAGCAAATTAGATACATTTTCGTTATAATTATTTCAACGATGCGAAAAATCCTGTGCTCCGGAATTTGAATAGTTCCGAAAATCCCGGGATTTCCGGGCTCAAGATTTCCCGTTTAGCATCTCTAATTGTGATTCATCTATATAACTATCAGATAACTGTATGAGTTGATTCACTTTCGCTCTCCACTCACATTTACAATGTTGTAGTTTTGTTTTTTAACATCAGTATGTACTAATGATATTGCTTGCAGTGTTACCTGTCTAACATCTGACTGTCATTAACTCACTCTCTTTTTTTAAGTGCCGTTAGTAAATATAACTAAATATTCTTACTGTTTTTTCATTGTTTTGTATAGTAATTAAATAACTCATAAAAGCACGTTTCCTAGATGAAGTCTTAAATTAATAAAACATTGTGTATTAATTAATATTTTTTCTCCTATTAAAATAATTTATAAAATAAAATGAGCCTACCTATTTTATTTTATAATATTCCATAAAACTATATTTGTCAGAAGAGGTTTTAAGAAGTTTTCAAAACAATCATACTGATTCATTGCTTTAGTGAATCATATGAATGAATAGAAATTGTAAGCAGTGGCATGCATTTATTAGCAACAGTCTCATTGATATGAATCATGCAATAGCATCTTTCATTTAGTTAATGTTAAGTGCTCTAGCTCTATATTAATTTTAGAAAATGCAATATTATGCTGTTTGATTCGTTGTCATGCAGATCTCTGATACCTATTAATTTAAAATCTGGTCACACTGCTACTGAGAGTTGATGTATTTTTGAGGAGAATTAAGAAAAGAGATTAGCGGTAGGGCTGCCATATTGTTTTATATGCAAGAACACGTGTACCACTCCATATATCCTACACTTTTTCCCAAATTTTGTGAAGAACTTTTATTGAATTTTTCCTGAACCGCGCCTAGGACGTATAATCGAAAAACATGGTTAATAGAGGTATAGCGCGCTTAATAGAGTTATACAAATTTGAGGAATGGATAATGGAAATCAGGAAACAAAGTGACAGTAGTAAGGTTAATTAATAAATGTAACCGGTTGATAGAGGCCCAGATAATCGAATTTTAACTGTAAATCCATCTTTGTAGCGAATTAAAATTTGTTTTTTAAACTTTTAAATTTCAAAAAATTATATTCTTTCGTTTTCTTCTGTTTTTTTTTTCTTTAAACATTTGATGAATTATACAGACGAAATATTTCAATCCAGATTAAATGCTATGTATTTTGAAAGTCCATTCGATCTCAACAGCAGAGCTCTAAGGAATGCATCAAGAAAAAAATGCACTAACATGCAAGTTTATATATGTATAAAACTAACATGAAATCGACTTTTTTACGTTGTACGTATGTATATACTTCACAGCTATCGCATATGTAAAAAAGTTTCAGCGTAGGTTCCTGAAATTAATAAGAAGAATTTTTCTTTACCAAACCTGTTACTAATGCAATCTTTTATTTTTGATGCGAATCAAAATAAAACAAACTTTAAACACAAATAAATTTCTTTTGTTGTGTCTAGTTTATAATTTCATTTAAATAAGTTAGTTACCAGCATTTTATTCGCTTTATTATTTATATTTTCAATTCAATTAAGAACATAACTTAAAGCTAAACTTAAAAATAACAAATATTTTCCTTTTTCAATAATATGTCTGTTTTTTTAATATTTTGCAAAAACAAAAATTTTGTTAAAAAACTGAAAAAACTTAAAACTCTAGTTTTTTATTAAAGTTTTTGTTAGTATATTTTATGAATAATTCAATATTCATATGCTTAAAAACTTAATTTCTTTTAATAGTTAAGTGTTTTTATGCATAAAATTAAAGTAATTATTTGATTCTCTAAACTAGAAATTTTGTCAATAAATTAATTAAAAATATAACAACAATGCATTTAAAAAAAGTATAAATAAATAGTAAAATAAAGTAGTATAATGCGGAAAACATAAAAATTTTTGGTAATATAGATAACAGAGATAAAATGCTTTAAAAAAAGAGTGCGAAATAAGAATGTCTAGCTAGTGAAGCCAAAATATTAAATATCTTGTTTTGAAATAACAGATAAAATATAAAAACATAGTAACAATGCAATAATAAAATGCTAATTTATTATTAGTTTAACAAAAAAAAAATAAAGATTTTAATTTACTTTGCTGTTTTGTGTTGTTTTATTTTGCTTTAAAAATTTTTGAAAAATATACATATATTTTTCTAAAAATATGCTTTGTTATCATATTGCATTTATGTATATATGATCTTTTTTTCTATTTTAGCATTTATGTATTGTTATTTAAACAGGTTTCCTCAATTATTAGTTCCTTTGTTAAAGCACTTTTTTCAAATAAATATCAAGTTTTATTAGTTTTAGCCAAAGAGAAATAAAAAGGATTACAGTAATTTAGTTTCACATTTAATGCAGCCAAAGTACGTTAAGCAACTTTTATTATATTTAGAATTTTGAATAGAGTGATTTTAGTTGAAACTTTTTATTTCTTTATCGATTGTTTTCCTTAAGACAATTTTTTTCTTCAAGCTCTTCTTTTTTATATTAGTTAGAGATGTTAAATTCGTTTTCTTTTCTCTTTTTTTTAGATGAAGAATTCCTTAAACTATCTGCGCAGATCCACTACACGAATTTTTTGATCGGCATCCATTTGAATATGTTGGGCTTCCTGCAAAATTTCATTGAATTTAATATAAGCATATGTAGAAAAATAGTTTAATTTTTAAGACAATTTACCATAAACAATGGCGGATCATTGGGATGTGGATGAAAGCCGCTCTTTCTACATTCAGCAATATAGTTCAGACCATAAGTAGGGGTAAGTATAAAGAAACCAGTACTAAAATCAAATAAAATATGTATGTATATGTATTTAAAATACAAAGTCAATGATAAACACTATGTTGGCCCTGTTCTCTAAACCGAATCGATTTGAAATTTCACGATTTTAGAAAAATAACTCTGATAATAAAAATATTTTTTCATACTTTTATTTAGATTCTGAACTGAACTGAAAGAAAATTATTATTATGGTCTGCAGGACCATTATTAATTTTGGAAATCGTACTATTTCAAAGCGATTCGATTTACCGGACAGGGCCGATTAATTAATATTTTAGCAGTTGATTTTCTTCTTTTTTGAATAGTCTTTTGTACTCTGACTCAGCAAGAAACGACTTCTACAAAAACTATTTTTTATAAGTTAATCAGGGCAATTATGTAAAAACTTCCGCAGGAAATTTCTCCCAGGGAACAATTCCAATAGTAGCAAATGATAGGGAAAACAAAAAATTCTAATTGTAAAAGGGAGAAGTTTCCTGCGGAATTTTTTACATAATTGCCCTAAATATTTGCTTAAATTGAAAAAAAAAATCGTTTTATCTTATCCAACTTTTTTAATTACATACTAAATTGGCTGGAGCCGCAGCCAATATAGTATGTCAGATATGGCGACTTGCGAAACATGGTGATTTTCAACTTGTTTGGAATCTAAGTTTTTGATTTGGCGACATGGCGATTGTTATGGATATTTTTTAACAAAATTGAAAACTCAAAATTCAGGAAAATTACTACTTAGTAATTAGTTTTGATGATTCTTGTTATATTAATTATAGTAATTTATGCGTTTTGAATTTGAAGCGAATTTCTGCTGGAGAAACGTTTAATCCATAAAATCGTAAAAAACTCATTCATATTTTAATATCACAACCTTTTACGAAGCTAAAATATTATATGCCTGCCATAACTTAAATCCGGTCAGTTGCAGAAAACTATTATATAGAATCTTCCTTCGACAAGTAGCTCATGCTATTCTACTCTTTTTAATGAGTGTCCGATCTTACAGTGCACTTAGAAATGAAAACTAATTTGCCCCATAAATTAAGTGCGAGACAAACAGTCATATTTGCATATCCTTTAATTGGTAACTGATCTGCAATCTCTTATACTGGTCTGCAATCTCGTAATTCCCCTAAATGCATTCATTCCCTGGGAATAAAGTATAGTTCTTTAAGCAAGAGACGAGAAAGAGAAATTACCCAAATTAAACACATACTTTTAGGGTCAATCAGACGTCACATAACCATAGCAATAGAAAACAGACGTTCGAACCAAACTAATGGGCAACACTGTATTTGATTATAGGTGACTCGCCATAACGGCATAACTCTCACCATAGAAACCAATTGAATTTTGGTTTGGTTATGGCTATAGGATTATGGCTATGTCACGTCTAACAACATCCTTAAAGAATAAAGAGTACAATTTGTTTCTTTATATAACTTACGTTTGATATTTTGGTGCACAAACAATAGCAATTGCCTCGGGCATCATTATCTGATACGAACAGTGTGTATGTAAATCCACCGAAGATAGAAACGATGTCTGACTTGGATGGGTCTTCAAATATAAGAAATGTATTATTTAATATAATTTTGTTTACATATTCTTCTAAAGAAAATCACATAACTTACATGTATCCATCCAAGTGTTATCAAATTTTGTTCATCTTGTACTTCGAAAATCTCCTCCTCGTGAATGGTGGTGCACGAGTCTGAAGTACCCTGTTGTTTCGGTATAATTATGTGTGTTATATATAAACTATTGTGGGCCAAATGGCCAGCCAATATGCCGCAAGTTTCAACATTTTTCATGGTGTTATCTTGTGCAAGTTGTAAAAATACATCCATTGTATTTTGTGGTATAACAACGGGACGTAAGGAACCCTCCAACAGGGAACTGGAACGGTCGTATTGTGGTTTTTGTGAACGATCGAAAGAGGGTTTTGAAGGAATGCTGAAAAGTTGTTATTAGATATAGGTTTATTTATTTTAATATTTCATTTAGATAATTAAAAAATTTTATAAACAGGAAATGTAGTGGGAATAATAAAAACATTTCAAATCGATTAGATAAACATGTATCTACTTATATAAACAATAAAAACTCTTACAACTTATAATTTTGTAATGGAATGGAACATTTCCCTGCCATAAATTTATCTTCAAAATAAAACTTACTTCGATCGCTTATCATTTTTATCCAAACTATCTGACGGCAATAGCAAATTTGATTTTTGACCTCCTGTTGGAAAATCATTAGGATACACCACCTGATCTAATAAACCCATATCGGGTGCCGTTGGCTGATTATTGGGATCCATTTGAACATGGAGATTGGCAGGAATCAACGAAGATGTCTTTGACGAACTATTAGCAGCAGCTTCTCGAATACGCCGCTCGCGTTCCATTTCTCTTACACGTTCAGCTTCTTTATTCGCCAAAAACTGTTCATATTCACGCTGATAGCGATCCAATAGTTTTAAGCGCAGTTTTTCCGAAGTGGGCATAACTTCTTCTTTGATGCGTTTATTGATGAATTTCATTTCGGACTTAATGCTATTGTAGTCAGGATGAGAGCGGATTTTCTCCAAAAATAACGTCAAGAATTTCATGTATAGTATGAAAGCGTTTTCATGGTTCCCCTCTGCAAGATACACTTGAGCCATGCGTAGCATTTCCGTGCCAGATCGATAGTATCTACAGCAAATACAAATAACAAAATTAAGAAATCATCAATATTTCTCGCATTTGCAATGATAATTAGCCATAAGTTGATTTAAGCATATCAACAGGAGTCTAACCTTCTTATTGGTAAACATAACAAAAAGGATTTAGAACAAACTCATAAGGTCACTGTGTGACCTTCTTTTCTTTGCCAATTGCCCAACAGCAAGCAGAAGGCATGCTCGACCAGGCAAGGTTAAAGTTACGCAAAATGTTTTTTCAGAATTGTGCTTCAAAATTTAAATACACTTTTGAGCTCACCGATTAATAGACTGCTTGGGGTCGACATCAATCATGTTGCCATGGTTGACCAAGTAACGCATTCTTTCCTGGGGCTCCACTATACTCATTCCCATGTAGTTTATTGCTTTTGAAGACATCGTTACAAAATTCACACATGCAAAAAAACTTTCATTCGTTTTTTATTATTAATTAATTTTTTGAGGTCACTAAAAATTTGTTGTTTATGATTTTGTTATTTATAATTTTTAATATTTTTATTTATTTTTCGTAGTATTTTTTACAACTGAACGCAATCATCACAGTTACTCATTATGTGTAGAGATCAAAACAAAATAACAAGAAAAGAATTTCAAAGCAAAAGGGAAATGAAAAAAAATATAACTTTCACTGAGCAGCGGCTGCTTTGATTACTGCGGCTGATTTGTGTGAAATGCAATGAATAATTAAGATGGCGCTGTTGTTGTTATTTAATTAACGGTAAATGGATAAGTTAAACAAGTACGTGTAGTAATTTTTATTTTAAAAATTTTTCTTTGACCCTTTATTATTATTTTATAAAATTGTGTATTGCATTAATAATACTGAAAAGCTTATTTATTTTTTTTGTATGCAAAATGGTCGATTACATACATACATACATATGTACATATGTATATTTTTTTTTTTAATTTTATAGCCCATTTAAATTGTTAATGAAAAATGGACGCTGTACAACCCATTTAATTTTTTTTGTATGAAATATGGACGATGTCTAGCCCATTTAATTTTTTTTCAATGGACGGTGTATAGCCCATTTGTTTTTTTTTATGAAAAATAGCCAATTTAATATTTTTTTTACGAAAAATTAACTATGTACAATGTAAGATGAAAAATCATGTTTCTTACATACATACATACATACATATGTATATTGCTATTTTGAATACAGTAAGCTCTCGATTTTTTTTTATAGTTTTCGATATGAAAATGTTAACTTTTAACTATTATTCGTATGGGTTTTTTTATCAAGAGAAAGAAAAGCTTCTAGATACATAAATATTCCAAATAAAATTCTACTTCAATTTCTAGGACCTGTGATATCTATGCGGTCAAAAAATATTAATAATGAAAAATAATTTTTTTAATGCATCAAATCTCGGGATTCAGCTTAAACCCCTAAAATTGCGATAAACTCGTTAACTCCATTTTAAGTTTTGACTAATATCTACAGTGTAACCTTCGTTAACGCAAAATTATACGGTTATCCGCGCCAGATCAGTCAACCAGTGCGAGCGAGACGAAAAACTCTCGAAGGACAAACAACACACACAATCCTGACCACAGTTAAAAAATTTTAAATGATTTTTGGTGTTTAAATCTAGTTTCGAGCTTCTCTCTATTTCGAATTTCAAGCTAATAATTCAAATTCGAAAAAATTTCACAACAAATAATTTTGTAAGCTTACCAGCCTTTATACGTTTGTAGTGTGAGTCTGTGTGTCTGTATGAGTCCACCTACAGACCAAACGGCTGGACGGATTTTGATTCGGTTTGAAAGGTGGTTTGATTGAAAGTACTCTTAACTATGCTTGAAGAAACCTGGTCTAGCCGTTTGGAATTTATCATTAATTTTCTTGCTGATAAATCGATATCATTTCTGAGGTGAGTTTGAACAAAAACCGCTTAAGCCATTAAAATTAAAAGTTCTCTCCTGTCTGTATCTGTGGCACCATAGCTCCTAATCGCGGACTACAGCGTCAATTTTTGTTATTTCAGTAAAGATTTACAATAGTAAAATTGTAACACTATTCTTATAAAAATTTAAAAGCAAGTGCATAAAAACACACTTGTGTCATCAAAGATAATAATTATTATTATATTATATCGTACATGAATTGTTGGTATATTTTTAAATAAACATTTGCTTACAAACCATGTTTGTATTGAAATTACCAACAATTCATGTACGACCTATGACTGATACAATATTTTTATTTTAAGTAATGTTCTTAGCATCAAAATGGATGCACTCCACTCCAATCATTTTTGGACTCGTGTAAAGCAGTATAGGAAATTTAGCGATTTATCAATAATATCAACTGTAATAGACTTTTTTCATAAAAACCTAAGTATTTTGTTTGCAACTAGAATAATTTCAGCTCTATCGCTACAATATTGTACCAAGTGATTATTTTACACCAACAGATATTTTCGAATACGTATAATGCCCGGTGATTGTTTTGATTGTAGTATACGGCTTCTGGTCACATAAGAATAATTCAATTAAAGAGTAGAAAATTGACTCTTGACTGTTCAAAAGAAATCTGTGACAGACTCTAAGGTCATTTCTTTTATTCTTTCAATTTTAACGTTGTTATTGAAGTGGAGAACTACTGGGTTTTTGTAATCTAAATTTTAATACGATTATCTTTGTTTTGTATTAGCTTTGTCTTGGTATTTTTTTTACCGAACAGGTCGTTAGGCTAAAAATCTCTTAAGCTTGTCCATTAGATTTTAGTATACTTTTAAATATCACCGGCCGTTAGTTGGTCTCCGGGGTTGCTTAAGTACGTGTGTGAAAAGAAAGTATATATATTAGATATTAACAAATTCAGTAAGTAAAATAAAAAAAAAAATAAAAAATAAATGGAAATAAAACTTATTATTTGTGTTCATTTAATTTCCTTATGATAAGGGTGGCAAAAATACGAATATCGATTAAATCAAATTCTTTTACACACATAAACATAAAATGTGAATAAGGAATTTTTTTTTAAATTTTTCTCTATGCTGAACTATAAAAAAATTAATAGCTAATTTTTAGCATTGAAAATATTTTAGGCATTTTTTCTAAATTCTCTTGGTCTAATTAATTCTCTATAGGTAAAGCTGTTTGTCTAACAAGATACAGTGAACAAAGAAAAAACTTGTACAGCAAACGCTCCGCTCTTCTAATCAAAATATCTCTGTTGCTTTGTAAGATTTTAAGATAAAACCAAAAGCGATTCCAAGGAAAATTAATCAGCTTTCTATGAAAATCTTTAATTTTATTAACAAATTTATTTTAATGCGAAAAAAATAACCTAAAATATAATAACACTATTTTCCAGAGCCAAAAAAAAAATTGTACACTAACTCTTCTTTCAGGAAGGAGCTATGAAATAAGGAATAAACTTAAAATTAGTACTAAATGTGGCCACGTCTAGCATCTAATAGATTATTTTCATAGAATGAACTGGGTTTTCGGTAATTTTGGGAGCTATATGGTCCAATATGCCCTGGAGAGCACTTTTGAGTTAATTTTTACACATAATCTACAGCTCGCGTAATTTTTTGTTCACATACGCCCACAGAATTTCATTTGTACTGAGGCCAAGGATCTAGGGAGGATGTGCCTGCAATTTTTTTTTAAAGAATGGAAGCCATTCTCTTATTATTGAAGACGAAAGTTTCGGGTATTTAACTCTAACTAATCAATAGTCTCCACTTACATTTAATTTGGCAGCTAACTGTGCTAAATTATCTCTTAGTATTTTTAAATAATTCATTTTATTTATTGTACGTTCTATAAAAACCGGATTTCATACACCACTCGATCCCATTGAGCCCCATACCATCATATTACAGCCCCCATGCTTCACCGTGTTATTCAGGTTTTTATCACTAATGCTGGAATTCCTCTTCGCCACAAAAATCTACAACGATAACATCCAAATATATTAAATTTGGATTCAGCAGTGTCCCAAAAGTCATCATAGTGATTAATATAATCTTTCTTTGCGTGGCAAAGAAAAGCTCCAGCCTTAACGATAATAACCTGAATAACACGGTGAAGCATGGGGGGTGTAATATGATGGTATGGGGCTCAATGGGATCGAGTGGTATATGAAATCCGGTTTTTATAGAACGTACAATAAATAAAATGAATTATTTAAAAATACTAAGAGATAATTTAGCACAGTTAGCTGCCAAATTAAATGTAAGTGGAGACTATTGATTAGTTAGAGTTAAATACCCGAAACTTTCGTCTTCAATAATAAGAGAATGGCTTCCATTCAATGGAAAAAAATTGCAGGCACATCCTCCCTAGATCCTTGGCCTCAGTACAAATGAAATTCTGTGGGCGTATGTGAACAAAAAATTACGCGAGCTGTAGATTATGTGTAAAAATTAACTCAAAAGTGCTCTCCAGGGCATATTGGACCATATAGCTCCCAAAATTACCGAAAACCCAGTTCATTCTATGAAAATAATCTATTAGATGCTAGACGTGGCCACATTTAGTACTAATTTTAAGTGTATTCCTTATTTCATAGCTCCTTCCTGAAAGAAGAGTTAGTGTACAAGTTTTTTTTTTGGCTCTGGAAAATAGTTTTATTATATTTTAGGTTATTTTTTTCGCATTAAAATAAATTTGTTAATAAAATTAAAGATTTTCATAGAAAGCTGATTAAGTTTCCTTGAAATCGCTTTTGGTTTTATCTTAAAATCTTACAAAGCAACAGAGATATTTTGATTAGAAGAGCGGAGCGTTTGCTGTACAAGTTTTTTCTTTGTTCACTGTATATAGTCGTATTATATTTAAATAATTTCTGAGATTAAGAATTCAGACTTTTGCTTGCAAATCTCATTGATGAAGTCAATGCAAGTCCTCAAAGTGCTCTCAAAAATATTTGTATGAAATTTATTTAAATATGTTAATATAATCCCTGTATTGAGAAGTAAATCAGATTAGAAAAAAAAGTTGGCGAAAGATTAATTTTTTTATATCACTTGTTATTCTCTAACGCCGCTCCTATTATCAAGTTTTGTGCGACATATTTCATGGTGTAAGTTCGCACATTTTTGCAGCTGTATGTCTTCGATAACTTCACGACTTCCATCTTTGAGGTCTTGAATCAATTTTATGTGAGCCATTGGCTCCAAAGAAAAAAGTCTAAAAGTATGAAAGCAGAAGATCCCGGTGGCGAATTGTGATCGCCTCTTTGAGAAATCACACGGCAAAAGAGCGATGTTATAGTTAATTTTAATAATTTCAATGCGTTGTTAATTGCGCAGTTTTTACTTGTCATCTGTCAAGTAGTTACAAGTTTAGTCATGACAACAGATAGCATTTCTCATCTAAATTCATGCAAGAAAGCTTTTTGTCTGTGAACCTATTCTCAAAGCCCATAATATTATTGTGTCACTATTTTTCTATTTAAGTCATATTAATGTGAACGTCAGTGTATTAATCAAACTGATAAAAATAAGTATTCATATTTGTACCTATTAGGGATGCCAAACGGGAAATCCCGAACCCGAAAATCACGGGATTTTCGGGACTTAGCAAATCCCGAATCCCGGGATTTGTAAAATTCAATCCCGGGATTTCATTTTCGGGATTTCTTAGCAATTTTATATAAAAAACTTTATAAATTAAAATTTTCGTTGATTTTATGGTATTTTTTATAATATTTAAAAGTCCCATACAATTTTATACGTACAGTTTTAACAATTTAATGACTATTCGTGACTTATTTCTTATAAATTAACAATAAGAGCAAAATAAATAAACTATTTTCTTACGGTAATTTTCATCAAAGGAGCTACAATACATGTACATTTTAGAATTATTTTGAAAACAAAAGAAACATATTAGCTTTGGAATCATAAATCATCATTTATATTCTTCACAATTTATATTCTTTGATACAAGGCAAGTGAAAACTTTTTGTTATCCGGTTGACGTAAAAGTGAGAAATATTTATAGAATAATGCGGAGTATTTTGTCTAAAAAACTGCTCGAGTGTGTGTGTATGTTTTTCACATTGCAGTTCAAAATTATTTTCTTTTTTACTTAGACCGTTTAGGTAGTTTTTGATACAAACCTAATGGCGTTTTCTTTTCTAAAAGAAAAGTGTAACATATATGTTACATGTAATTTGGCAAGATTTTTAAATGCTCACCTGATTTTTAAGAAGTGTTGCATATATTGCGTTTACAAAAGAACAATTTTCCAACAAGTTTCGGCATAAAACAATGACGAACTATAAAATGATTCATTTTTTTCATAGACAATAACAAAAACAGCTGTTAATATAATGCTGCACTCATGCCCCTTTAATGAAAATGAGTGTTGAACATGTAGCATTTTTCTTCTTTTTAAGGGCAACATCATGAGAAAAGAACGCGTTGATTTTTAAAATATTACATACTTTTCAGAAAAGAACATAAAGAAATGTAAAAGGCAGCATAAATGCAGCATATTGCTCAGAAAAGAAAACGCCATAAGATCAAACCAATTTAAATTACATTTGATAAATAGTTTTAGTGAAAAACGACCGACTGAATGAGTTCGACTCAATTATAGTTTTATTCGAGTTGCAGAGGAAAAGGCCAGGACACTAATAAACCATACTCCTCTAAGCGAACGTATGAATACATATGTATCGTATCGGTTGAACTTGTAGAAAACAATCTATGTATGAATTAAACATTTTTCAGTATAGCAAAAATACTGTTCAAGTGCTCACGCAAACTTTTAATATATGTATGTGCCTATAAAAATGTGATCGTTAGACGTAATTAATCGAATTTGATTAGAATAGTGTATACATTTCTTTTAATTTTTCGACATGTTCAGCTTTATTATCGTTGTCATAGTCGAAACGAAAACGATACAAAATTAGATAATGCTTGGTATACATACATACATATGTATGTATGTAACAAAAATGAAAGTGAATCTAAAAATTTTCGTAAGCCAACTTAACGGTAGTGCCAAAAGTCCACAGATACATTAGTTTTGGTTTAGATTATAGTAAAACATTTATATTGAAAACAATATAATTAACAATATATTAAGTTATTGTTTTCACTATAAATTCTCTAACATCAAATGTGATTAATCAACTTAAAAATAGATGAGAAAAATTCTTTTGATTTTTATTTTCATACTCGTATTAGAAAATTGTTCACTTTAAAGACAATTGTGGAATGATAAATTATGAACATAAAACCTTCTAAAATGCATTAAATTGTTATTAAAGTAATATTTATTTAAAAAAAATTGTTTATTTTACGAAAAAAATTCTATCCCGAAATCTCGAAAATCCCGTGATCCCGAAAAATCGGGACTACAAAATCCCGAATCCCGGGATTTCCAAAAATCGATCCCGATTGGCATCCCTAGTATATTAGCATTATAAATAAATACCTACTGCAAAAATTTTATAGACGTCCATTAAATAATAAAACGAAATTTCCAGTTATTATTATTAGTTCTTAATTTGATAAATGCGAAGATTACATTATGTGTTTACTCGAATTATGTATATAAAAAAGTACAAGTGCGTTAAAAAATTAACTAAAGCAGGTATTTATGCATATGTTTATTACATACATACATACCCATGCATATATACACACGTCCCTGTAGGAATTGTTAGTAGTAAGTTAGTACTGATTCACTATTGACTTTATCACCAGTCACTGCAGACGAATTATACCCAAGACAATGCTTTTTACTATAGACGTTTAACATGTGAGTGTCAGTTGAAAATGTACTACTGACGTTGCTAATATTAAGAAGGCAGGAGTGCCCTGGGAACCATATGTAGACATTGAAAACAGAGAATCACCATTACATTTTAATAAATCTAGTCTACAGTACTGAAGTTGGTAGTATTGGCCAGGCAGTTCTTTTAAGAAAAATACTCTTTGGATAAAGGAGTAAGTACTTGACAAAATGTTTCCCATTCATCAAAAGCAAATATTATTATGTAAACGCTGCTCCGTTAATAATGTCGCCAAAAAGACACCAAAATTGTTGACAAAGGTGGTGACTTGGAGAAATTTTTTCCTACAGGGCTTATACTGGTATGCTCAGTGGGTATGCAAATTCAGTTCAATAAAGATGTAAACCAGATCCAATTTACAACTTGACTTTGGCATACTTTTCAAAATTTTACAAAATAAGAAAATAAAAGTAAATAAAATGAGCAAACCCGATCCAAGTAAAATTAAGCAACACGAAAATAAAAGTGATGGGCAAACAAAACGAATGCAGAAATGTGTAGATAAATCTGCTGCCGCTCAATATCTAATTCACATAGTTACATATGTACATACATATATGTATATGTATATATGGTCACACGTAGAAAGGCCCTAACTCGTATTTTCACGAAATTTAGTTTTTCAGTGATTCCAATACATTTCACACAGATAGACCTCGTTACAAAAATTTATTGAAATAATGTAAAAAATAATGCTTTTAGAAGCAGTTGTGCAAAGCAGTTGTACAAGCACTTGTACTGTTTGTTATTTTGTTTTTACCTTCTCCTGTAAAGTTACAGTTATTTGAGTTAGGGCCTTTCTACTTGTGACCAAACGGTATGTAACTACTGCATGAATGATTATGAGCACAAAACAAGTTGACTTTAAAAGGCGTCGCTTGCAAAGCGCCAAATGTTATGAATTAAATAAATCAACAAAATTGAAAAACACAATGATTACAACAGCAAAAATAAAACCCAATATGACAACCACCGAATTAGCGGACAAATAGCCCAGCAAACATTTATGAAAAGGAATTTTTTACATTAATAATCTTATTCGCTATTTTATAGCGAATTAAATATTAATTTTATACTGGATAGTTATTACAAATGGTAAAAAAAATATCGCAAGATAAAAAACAAACAAAAAATATAAATTCAGTAAAGTGCGACTGTTACTCGCATACTACATACATATGTAATACTATACGAACTTTAGCGATTTTCCTAGTTTTTGCGTTTTTTCTTCTTTTTGGCGTTTTTTTTTTTGCTTTTGGGATTTTTTCTGGCGATTTTTCGGTTTTTAGCGATTTATTTTAGTTTTAGAGATTTTTTGTTTGGCTTTTTTTCGATTTTGGCGATTTTTTCGGGATTTGGGACTTTTTTCATTTTGGCGATTTTTTTCGTTTTGGCGATTTTTCGATTTTTGGCGATTTATTTTAGTTATATAATTTTTTTAGTTTACCGCTTTTTTTCGTATGAAGGCGTTTCAACTTTTGGGCAAAGATTTACGGCCTGGCCCACGATGTCGACAAGAATCTTTCTATCGCTTACTTGTATTGAAAACAAAAACAAATTTTCTTATTTATTGTTGTTTTCAATAAAAGTTGTCGATCGAAAGTTTCTTGTCGACATCGTTGGCCAGGCTGTTAATGAATGTAAATTTTAAACAAACGTCAATAATTGCAGTTAATAAAAATTAAATAAGAAAATTTGGAAGAAAAGTGTAAATTGTGTTAGAAAAGTTGTAAAGAAAGTTAAATAACAAAATTGATCAGATTATTCCAAAAAAAATCTTGTTTATAAAATGCACAATTGAACGGCTTAAGTTTACGAGTCAAAATTATTGGGCAAATTTATTGAACGTTCTCATGAAAACCCTTATTATTTTTATTGTCCCCCTCATTGTGAATAGCGTCGTCATGAAAACCCTTATTATTTTTATTGTCCCCCTCATTGTGAATAGCGTCGTCGACGTCACATCAAGACGACAGTAAATATTGTCGCTTGTCTTCTCTTTATCGGCAACAATTGACTCTTATTGATAATCTTTTACTAATCTCTAAGGCTTTGTAAATTAATGTACTCGTTGCATGTTAATAGTAGTCAATTCTTGTCGGCAAAGAGCAGACAAGTGACAATTTTTGCTGTCGTCTTGATGTGACGCCGACTGTGCCATTCGCAATAAGGGGAATATCGTCGATTGATAATTTAATTGTCGTATGTGGATTTTGATAGTTTCTAGTAAATTGAGTTTTAAGCTTGAAAATTGTATCAGCAAGTGCCACATACGACAAACTCAACACTCCATATCTCCAAAACCGTATAAGGTATCGAAGAACTGATTACGCCAAATGAAAGATCAGGTCGGAAACCCTAAGAAATCGATCTTAACTCAAAACCGCAAAAACTCCACATACGACATTTAAATTATCAACCGACGATATGTATGAACTCAATATTTTTTTTTAATATATTTAGGTATTATAATAATAAAAAAAACACTTAGAACTTTGCATTATAACGAATTTTTCGGTTATATCGTTATTATATCGTTCGTTAAACCGGGATTTCATTGTAGTTATTTTACAACTAAACCAAGCTAAAACATAACGCACCTTTATTACAACAGAGACAAAAAAGCTAACATCAGATTATTAATGTTGGAGAAAAATGTTTGCAGGGAAATGAAAAAAAAAACATAAAAGGTGAATAAAATCAAAGTCAGTAGTTATCAATAATTTGAGCGGGATTGTGTAAACTCTCCAATGTAAAGAGAAAAACTTTTAAAATTTTTTTTGGTCGTTTTGTACATGAGCAAATCCAAAACAGATACCCGTACTTTTCCTAACGACCAAAGAGCACAAATAAAACTACTTATTTACTTTTCACTCATCTGCTTGCTTTGTAAACATTTTGTGGTGATTCACAATTAGCGTTGTCAACTTTTAAATTTCAAAAAGCACTGAAACACGGAAAAACGCGTAATGTATCAAATATGGACAATGTATATAGCCCATTTGATTTTTTCATGAAATATAGAAAATGTATTGGCCGCTTAATATTTTGTATCAAAAATGGACGATGTATAGCCCATTTAATTTATTGCATGAAAAATGGACGATGTATAGCCCTTTTAATATTTTTTATGAAAAATGGACGATGTATAGCCACTTATTTTTTTTATGAAAAATGGATGATGTATAATAGCCCATTTAATTTTTTGTGTGAAAAGTGGATGTATAGCCCATTTGATTTTTTTATGAAAAATGGAGGATGTGTAGCCCATTTAATTTTTTGCATAAAAATGGGCAATGTGTAGCCCATTTATGTATAGCCCATTTAATTGCTTCCAAGAAAAATGGACGATGTATAGCCCATTTAATTGTTTGCATGAAAAATGGATAATGTGTAGCCCATTTATTTTTTTGCATAAAAATATACTTTGTATAGGACATTTATTTTTTTTTTATGAAAAAGGGACGATGTATAGCCCATTTAATTTCTTGGATGAAAAATGGACTTTGTATAGTCCATTTAATATTTTTTATGAAAAATGGACGATGTGTAGCCACTTAATATTTTTATGAAAAAATGGACGATGTATAGCCCATTTATTTTTTTGTATAAAAAATGGATGTATAGCCCATTTAATTTTTTCCATAAAAAATGGACAATGTATAGTCCATTTAATTTTTTGCATAAAAAATGGGCAATGTATAGCGCGTTTAACTTAAAAATGAATGTATAGCCCATTTAATTTCTTCCCTGAAAAATGGAAATAGGAAAATGTACAGCCTATTTAATTTTTTGCATGAAAAATGGACTTTTTATAGCCAGCCCATTAAATTTTTTGTATGAAAAATGGTCGATTATAGCTCATTTAATCTTTTTATTACATTTTTACTTATAAAGAACATTAGGTATGTTTTATTCGAAACATATACCTACTTAATTTTTAAGCAGCTATGGCTATAGCTACTTAATAAGTTTATACACACTTAAATTTTTTCTGAATATTTATATAAAGTTCGAATAAAACATACCTATTATTAATAACAAAAATTAATAAAGTCTAGTTTAATTTTTCTTCTCTTCTTTAGAAACTCACATTAATTAATAAAAATATTTCATTCAGTATGAATTGAAATTACTGAACTTAAGCCTGATTAAGAAATTATTTCTGATTAAAAATTAAATATTTAAAAAACTCCCGAATATATCTAGAGAAGATGTGATATCTTCTAAACGGCTGGACCGATTTTCTTGAAACATATGTAGCTAAAAACCATCTCGATCAAGTCACCTTTCAAACAGAAAAAAACTAAATCGAAATCGGTCCAGCCGTTTGGTCTGTACGTGGACACGGACAGACACAGATGCCAGACACACACTACAAACTTATAACACCCTTTTTTTGGTCGGGGGTTAAAAATAAAGATAATGGGAAAAATTGTATATATGTAAAAACAAACAAAATAATGTTTTAAAATATACATATATACATACATTAATATGTACATTAGGGAAATAATTTTTTAATAATTTTTTAAAATATCAAAATTGGCATAACACAGTCCGATAGAGCATAAAAAACTATAAGGGAACGTATGTGTATTTATTTTTTTACTAAGATCAAAAAAGTTCACACACACCAACCGCGAGGGAGTTTTGAAAATTTTAAATTTTCTTTTTGGTTAAGAAAAATTAATAATATGTTTATTTAAAACAAAAAAAAATTAAAAAAAAAAAATACCGTATCAAATTATGATTATTCAATATTGGTTACTGGGACATGGTTGACCTCATGGTAATATGCCAAAAAAATTGGTTATACCCCTAATATTGAAAAAATCAGACGCTTTTGAATTTATAACTTGACGGAATGTTGGTTTTCAAATTATCCAACGGCGTAAAATCGCATGATCGTGCCATAACCTCAAAAATAGCTTAAGCGACATAATTTTCTAACTTCATTTTTTGACCAAAATCGATTATTTGCGATCGTAAATAGTCGATTTTCGTCAAAAAAACGAAGTCCAAAAAATGTGTCGCTTAAGCTATTTTAGCGGTTATGGCTCGATATGTACTTATGCACGGCAAAAAATGTTGCTAAGTCCTAGTTTACACTATGCAAGTCTTATTGCTAAGCTGATTAGTTTGTTAGGGGAGAGAGAGAGAGAGACGAGGGGAAAACAAACGTTTCTGTTCCCCTCGTCTCTCTCTCCTAACAAACTAATCAGCTTAGCAATAAGACTTGCATAGTGTAAACTAGGACTAACGGTATTTGTAGTCGTGTAGTCGGTAGCCTGCTGTTGTGATTGTGTTAATTGCATAAGAAATATAAAATTTAATCTATGCGAAATTGTGTCCCGCATACAAAATCTCATTGTCGATGGTGGTTATGGTTCCGATTGTAATTGGTCTCTTAAATACAAAACAAACACTTGGCACATAAAAAAAACATTAAATATCAAATATTGTTGGAGATACATACGTCGTAAATGTGTATAAACAAATCCAGCGGTCAGTTTTATGAAAATCGCTCAAGAAGTTGTCACGTCTCTCAGTAGTTGACGCTTGTTAAACCAAAATTCTTTCAACGCTTTTAATGAAAATAAGTGTATGATAATATATATGTATATAAAAAAAGGGTGCAACTGATTATACGAATAATTATTATAACAAAGAGAATAATATATGTAAATTATAAATTGATATACAACATTGTATTTAAGAGTATGAACGCGTGCAAATTTCACTAATCAAGGGTGTTAATTCAAATACGATATAAACATTATACAATGTAAATATGTACACAACATGGTACAATAAAAATACATACATACATATCGTTGGTCACAAGTAGAAAAGCCTTAACTTAAACGGTAAAAACATAATAATAAACATTACAAGTGCTTGTAAAAGCGTTATTTTTTAAACTATTGCAATAAATTTTTGTGACGAGGTCTATTTATAATCACTGAAAAACTAAATTTCGTGAAAATACGAGTTAGGCTCTTTCTACTTGTGACCATCGATATGCATATTGTACGAGTATGTATATGTATGTATTTAATTTAATTTAAAAACTCCAATGAAAATTGTGATCATTGATAAAAGAAATTGTATGTACCTATTCGCATTAACTAATTTTTGCTTGTCAAGCGTTAAAATACCAACATCGACAACGCAAGCAATAACATCATTATCACCATCATCGTAACATGCTCACAGTGTAATTGATAAATAACGTGTGATAAATGTGAATTTGACATCAGTTTTTTTTAATGTTGTTCTTTTTTTACTTTTTTTTTTGAATTGAAATAAATGAATTGCATCTATTGTGTAAAAATTGTTTTTATTAAAATTAGTTGTGGAAGTAGTTTTGCAAAGGAAAATACTGAGACGAAATTTTGTAAAAATAAAATTAAAAAAAAAAAGGTACATCAAATATTATACATACAAAGTTGAATTTTTTGAATAGGAATCTATTTCGATTTTATAACTCAGCTGAAGTAAAAAAACTATTATTTTTCTACTCTAGAAATTTATTTTTAATCCAATACACTAGATAATTTAATAACGAATAACTGCATTTTCGTAAGATTAATAAACAGGATTGAAAAAACATATTTTTGGT
This sequence comes from Tachina lurida, assembly GCA_944452675.1. Classification (NCBI taxonomy): domain Eukaryota; kingdom Metazoa; phylum Arthropoda; class Insecta; order Diptera; family Tachinidae; genus Tachina; species Tachina lurida. Next base: position 173,570,517 of record OX101752.1, read on the forward strand.
AAATTGTGAAAAATTGGTAAATTGTGAAAAATAAAATAAAATAATACAGTCACTCAAAAAAATAAGCGCTCACTTAGTTTTTCAAAATTAAAACTCACATACCCTGCAGAGGCTGTAATATAATTTAATAAAAATTAAGCAATGTTTATTTAAAATAACACTAATAAAAATACAAACTCTTGGAAATTTGGCTCAAAATTTAACTTGCCACTTAAATAATTTTAACTAAAAGAACTCAAATAATGGGATAAAAAAAGAAAAAGAAAAAGAAAAAAAACTGTTATTTAAACAATTTGTGCAAGGAAAATAAATCTCATGCAAAAATCGGCGAAATATGTACTTATGTCAAATATAATATTAAGTTTTAATGGGCGTGTCCCCGCCCATGTTTTTAAATGCAATATTGTGTATTTTTTTAGCTCAGGGTGCGTGCCAAGTTTTGTAAAAATTGGTTAAATAGAAGCATGTGAAATATAATATTATATTTTTCAACTTTGACATTGAGTCCTTAAAAGAGCCGAATGTCTTGTATAAGTTGCGAAGCAATCCAATAAGTAAAATATCATAAAATAAAATAAAAAAATTTTGTTATAATGGGGTCAAATGGAAGCTTTAACCTTTCAGGCAAAACAAGAATTTTAACAATCGGTCTAAAATGTACCGAGTAACTTTACCAAAAAAACAGACGAATAGATAACCTCCTCCTTTCTTTGAAGTCGGTTAAAAACAGGTTTCAATTCCTCGAGCTTCTAAGCCTTGTGTACTTGTGTTTTTAACTTCTTATATCTGAATTGACTTTAAATACCTGGGTTCTTAAGAAAATTTTCTTAGAATTCTCCGTAGATTTAAATTTTACTATAAATATTTTTTTTTAACAAAATAACTTACTAATCTTAATGTACATGCATGCATATCGCCCATTTACTTCAACAACGTCACAACTCAAAATAATTAGTTTTACAGAAATCGAGTTTAAAGTTTTCATTCAACTTAACTTATTTATTTTCCTCTCGATATGAATATGAGTATAAAATATTAATATAAGTATGAATATCAATATGAATATGAAAATGGAAATGAATATGAGTATGAATATAAAATATGAATATGAATATAAAATATGAATATGAGTATTAGACTTTTGTCCAACAGTTCTTTTTGAACTAGTTCGTTCAGTTGGACACAAGTCCGGTCAAAAATATCATTGTAAATTAAATGGGTTTGAAACAACTTTTGATTCAAACGCTCTCAAACTAGTTCAAAAAGAACTGTTGGACACAAGTCTAATGAGTATGATTATGAGTATGAATATGAATATGAATATGAATATGAATATGAATATGAATATGAATATGAATATGAATATGAATATGAATATGAATATGAATATGAATATGAATATGAATATGAATATGAATATGAATATGAATATGAATATGAATATGAATATGAATATGAATATGAATATGAATATGAATATGAATATGAATATGAATATGAATATGAATATGAATATGAATATGAATATGAATATGAATATGAATATGAATATGAATATGAATATGAATATGAATATGAATATGAATATGAATATGAATATGAATATGAATATGAATATGAATATGAATATGAATATGAATATGAATATGAATATGAATATGAATATGAATATGAATATGAATATGAATATGAATATGAATATGAATATGAATATGAATATGAATATGAATATGAATATGAATATGAATATGAATATGAATATGAATATGAATATGAATATGAATATGAATATGAATATGAATATGAATATGAATATGAATATGAATATGAATATGAATATGAATATGAATATGAATATGAATATGAATATGAATATGAATATGAATATGAATATGAATATGAATATGAATATGAATATGAATATGAATATGAATATGAATATGAATATGAATATGAATATGAATATGAATATGAATATGAATATGAATATGAATATGAATATGAATATGAATATGAATATGAATATGAATATGAATATGAATATGAATATGAATATGAATATGAATATGAATATGAATATGAATATGAATATGAATATGAATATGAATATGAATATGAATATGAATATGAATATGAATATGAATATGAATATGAATATGAATATGAATATGAATATGAATATGAATATGAATATGAATATGAATATGAATATGAATATGAATATGAATATGAATATGAATATGAATATGAATATGAATATGAATATGAATATGAATATGAATATGAATATGAATATGAATATGAATATGAATATGAATATGAATATGAATATGAATATGAATATGAATATGAATATGAATATGAATATGAATATGAATATGAATATGAATATGAATATGAATATGAATATGAATATGAATATGAATATGAATATGAATATGAATATGAATATGAATATGAATATGAATATGAATATGAATATGAATATGAATATGAATATGAATATGAATATGAATATGAATATGAATATGAATATGAATATGAATATGAATATGAATATGAATATGAATATGAATATGAATATGAATATGAATATGAATATGAATATGAATATGAATATGAATATGAATATGAATATGAATATGAATGTGAGGATTAGTTCTGCATTATTAACTCCAAAATCGAATTTTGTAAGTTATGACTTTTTTGAAGTAAATGAGCGATATGTGTCTGTGTACATACATATGTATGTATGTATATTGTGCAACACAAAAGAACATGACAAACAGATCTCTCTACATAAGATAAAAAAAAATTATATTGAAGAAAATTGTTGCATTTAATAGAAAGTGAGATTTAATTTAATTAAAATCGACCAGTACATCCGTCCATATAATACTTGTACATACAGATATACAGTATTTTTCGGTTAATTGACCCTACGGTTAATTGGTTTCCACGCTTAATTGAACCACATGATCGGGCAAAAAAATATTGCATACGAAAACACATGTAAATTTCCTCGGATAATTGAACCCGGTTAATTGATTTTCCCGCTTAATTGGTTCAAAATTCATGTCATCAAAAATAAATTTACTCTTACTTTTACCCGGTTAATTGCATTATTATTGAAAAATAATCTGGCATTTTTGCACAATGATCTCGAAAAGTGTGAATATGTACAACATGAATTTATTTGTTCCTTTTTTTTATTTTTTAAGCACTATGTAATATTTTAATACTTACGTGAATGGAAGAGCTGTATGGTATATACATATGAATTGTTTTTATTCTTTAAGTTAATGTTTTTTTTTTGTAAAACCAATATATGAATTGCTTTTTAGTTTATAAATTTTATTTTTTTGTAAAACTAATGTGCACATAAATAGTGCATTTAATAGTACATATGTACCTACAATAATAAATACCTCCATATACACATATACATATGTACATTTTTTTCTGTTACTTGCATTTTTTTTCGTTTAAGGTAAAAAAAAATTATTTTGAAAAACTTAAATTGCACATATGCGATTTCTTTTAATTCATTAATAGTTCCAATTATGCGTGATTTCTGTAATTGAACAAACTGTTCAATTAAACGGGATTCTTGTAATTGAACGAATTGTTCAATTAAGCGGGTATCGGCTAATTGGTTCCCCGGTTAATTGAACAAAAAGTTGTGCAAATTTTGATGTGCAATTAACCGAAAAATACTGTACTTGCAATTTTTTTATTTTTATAAATTTTATTTGTCACCTTTAAGTAAACAAACATTTCGTTGATTATTCACAGAATTTATGACAACTGTTCTAGATGTTTAAACGTTTAAACAAGGAGAATAAATGGAAATTATTTTTAACTAGTGGCTTGAACTTTACTTTTATTTTTGTTGGTTTTTTTTTACAATATTATACGACCGTAATTTTAAAATGTAAAATGTGTAATTTTATGGTCACACATTTTTATCTAATATTTTTGTTAAATAAAAACTTATTTTCAATGTCACGAAATTTGGCAGTAAGCATAAAAAAAGTAAAAACAACGAAATTAAAAAAATTATAAAAATAAATTCATTGAAATGCTTGTAGTGTACGTATGAAGAGTTAAGGCTTGATTTTTGTGTTTGCTTCCACATATGTAAATATCTCTTTCTATAATTCCATCTGTGTTTTGTTCATAAAAAGGAATTACATGTTTGCAATATTAATTTGTTTATCCAAGTTTTAAAATTCTGAAACAACTTAATCACACTTCATTCAACTGACTGGTTTTATAAAACAATTAATCATTTTCGTTCGACAACTTATATATAGAAAACAAACGAAAATATCCACATGCTTCTTGTCGAAATTTTCATTTTACAAAAGTAGACAATAATGTTTAGTTTCCACAATGCAAGCAAGCGACTTGTCTAGAAAATTTGTATAGGAATCACTCAAACATTTGAGTGCTTTTCATATATTTTTTCTAGACAAGTCGCTTGCTTGCATTGTGGAAACTACACATAAATATGTATGTATTTAATTTTCCAACTCAAAAATTTATAAAATATTATTGACTTGCAATTTGCCAAGCAAAGGAGTGTGTCCACCTACTTATTTCCTTTTCGAAGTTTGTAATTTATCAAAGTAGTCGTAAAATGTCAGTTAATTTTTGTTCTTTAATCAAAATATGTATGTACATACTCGTATGTATGTATTTTTCAGGGGTCTATTTTCCGTTGAGTATCATTTTAAAACGATGATAAGATGGTATTAGGGTGATACAGTAACTTTTCAATGTTAATGTATTAAACACATTCACCACAGCAGACTACACGACTTCAAATGCCACTAGCTGCATTTGTCGCCTTGTAGCCAGCTCTGATATCAAATACTTCACATATGTATATGTATAAAAATAAAATTAAAAGGTCATATTGTTATAATGTTCTAAAATTTTTGTTTGAAAGAAAAAAAAAACAATTACATATTAATTTATTTAATTATTATTGTTCAAACTTCATTTGTTTCTATATTTATGATTTGAACAGGCTAAAGTTCGTATCGCTTGGTAAGCCAAATTACATGTGATAATTATTAATGAACAAATAACACCAAAGTTAGTTGTAAATATTCTCACTAACAAATAGTTGAACGGAACAACTAGCTGTTTTCGAAGGTCACTAAACCTTCATCATTAGCGTTCTTTGGTTTTTGGTCCACTGTGTGTGGGATCAGTTGATGTACATACATATATAAAGCAGAAATCTACATCAACTGACACCACACACAATGGAAAAAAAATTTAATTTCCCTCTCAATAGTTGAGTAAACAAGATATTTGTATGAAATTTTTATACAATATGGAGAACGATATGAGGATTAATTCTGCATCACTAAAGCTTGAATTAGACGTGACATAGCCATAACGCCATAGCCATAACCAAACCAAAATTCAATTGGTTTCTATGGTGAGAGTTATGGCGAGTCTCTCTCACTCTCACTGTCACCATAGAAATCAATTGAATTTTGGTTTGGTTATGGCTATGGCGTTATGGCTATGTCACGTCTAATTCAAGCTTAACTCAAAAATTAAATTTTTTGAGTTATTCCATTCTTTGATGACCATATGTATGTTCCAATGAAGAAGCGATATGTATACATGTATGTATGTAGACTTTTAATTGATAAAAATGTATATCGGAAAAGCCATGGATAAAATTGTGTTCGTATTTCTTAATGTTTTTCTTTCGCTAAACAAAAAATAAAATAAATAAACAAAAAGTTCATTAAATCTCTTTGTTCCTTCTTTATCATTATAAACAATGTCCATGTGTTTGTAAATATTTCATTAATTGTTATTGTATGTAATTTGAAAATATATAAATGAAAAACGATACGTATGCAAGTGCAATTTTCTCTGTTTTGAGTTTAGAAATATACAACAATAGCAGTTTAATAACGGGTACTGCACAATTCGAAATAATGAATAATAAAAAAAAATAGATTGGAGTTAATCGGTTCGACAACCATATATGTACGTATCTTTAAGATTTTATTGCATATATCTTTATTACTTTTAGGTTTCCAAAGGTAATCTTTCTATACTGTAAAACTTTTTTTTATTTTACAGCTTCTATTGCATTCTATTGCAATCCATTTCATACAGACGTTCCTCATGGTTGGTTAAGAAATTTTCCGCAATAATGAATTATAGCAGAGCCTGCACTGTGGCATTTTTATGCCTTTTATCCTTCGCATGGAAAATGACGGAAGCTTATCAAATTGGTGTTGGAAGAGCTGATATAACCGGACCTCCAGTGGAAATTAATTTTGTAAGTAAAAACTTTAATTTAACATACATAAGTGAAATTTATTTGCTAGTGGTTAAGCATTGTTTATATGCATTTCATTGTTGCTTTAATAAATCGTTAGTAGACTTAAACCACACATTTTGAGCAGTCTGAATCCTCTTATTTTATGCACAGACTTTTAAAAACCATTTGTAAATTCACAAATAATAATATTTTTGAAAATCACAGAACCCAGCAAAACATTTTTATTCCATATGAATCTATCCTATTTTCCTTTTGTGATTTTCAAAAATATTATTTGTTAATTCTCAAATGGTTTTTGAAAGTTTGTGCATTAAAACAATAGAAAAATCAATTGAAAAAAGTGTTGCTTAAATTAAATAATAAATAAAAAATAAACTTTTCTAAACAAACAGTTAAAATAAAAAGAATACCACAATCTCAAACTGAAAAAAAACATAATCGAATCAGGGGTATAATCCTTGCTTTCGATAAGGAGCTGATTCGATCACGCATTTTCTGTTTGAGAATATGGCATTCGATATCGAACAATATTATAACATTGTTCACTAGCGAATGCCATAATCTCAAACTGAAAAAACGTGATTGAATCACTTCGTTATCGAAAGCGACGATCAGACACCAGCTCTTTATCGAAAGAAACTATCAGATCCCTGATTTCATGAAAACTTTCATAATATAAATTTCGTGTATAGAGAAATAATTTTTGGCTCATTATAGTTCTATAAGTCATAACATTCGTATTAATAGTTCTACTTGAATTATGACTTGAAGTCATTCAGGGCTCTAATCGCCGCTTTCGATAACGAGCTGATTCGATCACGTTTTCTTTATTTGAGACTATGGCATTCGATATCGAACAATATTATAACATTGTTCGCTAGCGAATGCCATAATCTCAAACTGAAAAAACGTGATCGAATCAGCACTTCGTTATCGAAAGCGACGATTAGACCCCAGCGACTATTAGATCCCTGATTTCATGAAAACTTTCATGATATAAATTCGGTCTATAGAGAAATAATTTTTTGTTCATTATAGTTCTATACGTCATAACATTCGTAATAATAGCTTTACTTGAAGTCATTCATGGGTCTAATCGTCTCTTCCGATAACGACCTGACTCTATCACGTTCTTTCAGTTTGATATTATGGCATTCGATATCGTACCATATTATTACATTGTTCGATGGCGAATACCATAATCTCAAACTGAAAAAACTGATCGAATCAGCTCGTTATCGAAAACGACAATTAGACCCCAGAATTTATACAATATTTAGAACTTTTATTTATTTATTTTATTTTATTTATTTATTACCAATAACCCAGCCAATCCAGGCCATAGACGGTTACAAATTTCTACTGCTGACTTTGAAAGAAACTAAATTTGAAAATTATTCTGAAAAATCATAAAATTAGTCTTAAGCACTTGCAACACCTGTATTGTAAATTGCGGCATTCGATAACGAAAAATTTTTCATAAAATTTTAATTGTGTGATATCTATTGAATGGCGTAATTAGTCCACAATTGTGAATTTAACAAATACATACATACATACATACATACGTATGTATATCGCTCCTTGTAACATAGTTGTGACTTCAAAAAGTTAGTTTTACAGAAAATTAGATTCAAACTTTCAAGTAATAAATTAAAAAAATTTCTTTTAATCATACATAATTTCTTAATCAGTCTTAAGTTAAGTAAGCACAGAAAAATATCGGTATTTCCCCCAGCTAATAAAGTCTAGTTTAATTTTATTCTCTTCTTTATAAACTCACATTAATTAATAAAAATATTTCATTCGGTAAGAATTGAAATTACTGAACTTAAGCCTGATTAAGAAATTATTTCTGATTAAAATTCACTACAGTTCAATTAAATCTAAAAAATTTCTTTTCTCAAGAGACGGGTGTGACATTTTTATACAGAATAAAATACGAAATAACGAATAAATTATTCTGAATTATTAATTTCAAAAGTGTATTCTTTGAGATATGCGATGTATTTTTATTGTACGTAACTTATCAAAAATTTTAACTCAAATTATTTAACTTACTAATTAGTGTTTTATTTTTTTAACTTACTGTTAAGTAATATCCTCTCTACTTTATTTATCTTTAAGATGGGTTATGCCAGTATCAAACAAGTTGGCCGAGGAATACATTTGAGGCAATTTGCCCGCGCCTTTGTGGTTGAAGATGAAAATGATAAACGCATTGCTTTTGTGTCAGTAGATGCCGGTATGATGGGCCATGGCGTTAAACGTGAGGTAAATGATGTTATATTTTATTATCAGATATAAAATAATAAAAAAAAAATACATTTCCACTTGCAGGTAATTAAACGTTTGAAAGCACGTTATGGTCCAATATACACCAACGAAAACGTTGTAATTAGTGGCACGCATACACACGGTGCCCCCGGTGGTTTTCTAATGCATCTTTTATATGATATATCAATTTTAGGCTTTGTACCACAGACTTTCGAGGCCATGGCTAATGGCATTTATTTGGTAAGAGATTCTATTCTCATTAATTAATGTAGTTTGACAAAAATAACAATTTAATTTATTAACTTTTTGTAACAACAGAGTATTAAACGAGCCACTGACAATATGGTAGAGGGTAAAATATTTCTCTCTCGCACAGTGGTACTGAATGCCAATATCAATCGTTCTCCAACTTCGTATTTACGCAACCCAGCCGAGGAGCGGGCTCAATATGAGCATGATGTCGACAAAGAACTAACCCAGCTACGTTTTGTAGATATGGAACACAATATCATGGGAGTATTTAATTGGTATGCGGTTCATGCCACCTCTATGAATAATACCAACAGATTAGTATCCAGCGATAATGTTGGCTATGCTGCTTTGCTTTTAGAAAAGGAATATAATGCTAATAAAGTGCCAGGAAAGGTCAGTTTGATTACTTAAATTGTTGTTAGCAAATTTTGTAAAAAAAAATTATTTTTATTTTTAGGGTAAATTTGTGGGTGCATTCTGTTCATCCAACTTGGGTGATGTATCACCGAATATTTTGGGTCCTAAATGCTCACTTACCGGTAATGCTTGTGACTTACTAACTTCCAAATGTCCAGCAAAAGAGGGTGCATGTTTTGCATCTGGTCCAGGCAGGAATATGTTTGAAAGTACGAAAATAATTGGTGAACGGCTGGCCGAAGGAGCTTTGGTGAGTGTAATAATTATTTTCATTATCTCATTATCGCCATATCTGTTGCACCTTTGTAAATTAATTGGGATTTATTTGAAATAATCTGAAGAAAATTTATACCCGTATTCTAAGCTCTGTGATAGTGACAGAATTATAGCAAAACTGAGGCGAATGACTATTTGTATATTATTGGTATTCTGAAAAATATTGTCATGAACCAAATATAACAAATTTGTCACGTTATGAAAAGCACATAACAAAATAAAAATGTATTAATTTTCCTTTTAATTTACATTTTAAAATGAAAGAGAAAATAGCGTGATTATTGCAAAATATGGCGGATTAAATAATATTGGTAACATTCGATGAAGATCGTAGAAAAAATTGCAAAGAAGGCCTTCTTCTTAAAGAGAGAAATAGGGCGCATAGATACGTTCAGATTATATTGATGTGTTCACAGAATTTATCCGGCTTTACCGTAGCTACAATTTTCCCAAATATTGTTAGCATAAAATTAGTGCCGGTCCAGACTTGCAATTTTTGTTGCAGCAACTTTTTATTTTTTAGTGCAAAAGAGCGAGAGAGGAATATAAAAAGTATATATTTGTATTTCAACACTTTCACACATATTCAAGAATTGCCAGTCTGGACTGGGACTTAGGAGTCGCTGCAATTCATTCTGAAAAATGTGAAAAAAATGTTAGTTAGTTTAAATTATTACTGTTCGAAATTTATTTATTTTAGATTAGGCTAAAGTTCGTATCTCTCTGTAAGCCAAATTACATGTGATAATTTTTAAGGAACAAATAATACCAAAGTTAATTCCAAGGGGTCTACTCTGTAATTCGAATCGAAAGAAAATGCTTTCGAATTTACATGTAATTAAGATACAAATTCGAAAGAATTTTCTTTCGTTTCGAATTACAGAGTAGACCCCCAAATATCCTGACAAAAATTAGCATAAAAATTTTTTTGTTCTAAAAATAATTCAATTAAAGTATGTTTCCATTTTTATTGCAAATTCGATCATCAGCAAATTTGATGTAAAAAAATATTTTCGGTTGTAGTATTGTTTCAAATTTCTATTTAATAAAAATAAGGGCAAAGACTTAAAAAAATTCTCAAAGCAGCAACAGGAATAATTTACGTTTCTGAGGAAATAACTACATACCAAAAATAAAATACAACTCTCTCATGTATCCAACAAGAAAAAGTGAATTCATCGATGTTGTAATAAAATCGCCATATATCATCCCGATATCATCCATACGTTTCTGTATACTGCATGCTTCTCATTAACTTCCTTTCACATCTCGCCTGGCTTGCTTTATACAAAGCCAAGTCCTTTACAAAAAAATAATTTCTCTTACAAATCTAAACGTGACCTCTCATCTCTAGCGGTTACTTAACCAGGCTAGTGAAGAAGATAACAACGGACGTGAAATCAGCGGTGATTTGAATTACATTCACCAATTTGTTGATATGCCCAATTACAATGGCACCACCTATAGCCCTTTGTTGCGTAAAATTGATAAAATTCGCGGTTGTCAACCGGCCATGGGTTATAGCTTTGCAGCGGGTACCACCGATGGACCCGGTGCTTTCAGTTTCGAACAGGGTACTTTAACAGAAAATGCCATGTGGAACTTAGTGCGTGATTTTATTGTGCCACCTACTCAGGATGACATAACGTGCCATTCACCTAAACCCATACTTTTGGCCACAGGCAGGGTAAGTTTAAATGTTCAATTGAAACAATGAAATCTATGCAGTATTTTGTTGCTTTCAGGCCACTTTTCCCTATGAATGGCAACCAAAAATTGTGCCAGCACAAATAGTACAAATCGGCGATTTAATTATTACCGCCGTGCCGGGTGAATTTACTACTATGGCTGGCAGGCGTTTGCGCAATAAAGTTAGGGCTGTGGCCGCAGCTGCCGGTGGCAAAGATGTTGATGTTATATTAGCAGGACTTTCAAATCTGTATTCCAGTTATATAACCACCCCAGAAGAATATCAGGCTCAGCGATATGAAGCCGCCTCTACGATATTTGGACCCAACACCCATCCCATATACATGGATGTGTTTGAACGTTTAACTAAGGCCATGCTAAGAGGAGAAATTGTGGCTCCTGGTCCTAGTCCACCCTACATGAATGATCGTATGTTGTCCATGAATACTGGTGTTATCTTCGATGGTCATCCCTTGGACAAAGACTTTGGCTACGTAAGAAAGCAACCACACGAACAATATAAAATTAACGATACCGTCGAAGTTAGCTTCATAGCCGGGAATCCAAGAAATAATCTATTCCATGAGAAAACATATCTGACGGTGGAACGTAAAATCAATGAAGAAAGATGGAAAGTTGTGCACACTGATGCCAGTTGGGACACTAAGTAAGCTTTTTAATAAGTTTTAAAGATATTCTGGTAAATAAATGTTTATTTTTGTAATAGATTTATTTGGGAGCGTACCCATCTGATTTTAGGTTTTAGTGAAGCTCACGTACAGTGGTCTATAGGTGCCAACACTCTACCCGGTGAATATCGCATACGCCATTTTGGCAATTATAAATACATATTAGGCGGCATATTTCCCTATGAAGGCCTATCACATTCATTTACGGTTATAGACGACTAAAGAACATCATATGTATCAAGTTAAGTAGCACTGAAGTCAGCTATGTATCTCTCTTTCTTCAAGGTGTAGTCGTGGCATAACCGCCAAAAAGAAAAGCTTAACCGACATAATTTTCGAACTAAATTTTTGACCAAAATCGATTATTTGCGATCGTAGATAAGCGATTTTCGTTAAAAAAAGAAGTCTAAAAATGTGTTGATTAAGCTTATTTTTTTGGCGGTTATGGCTCGTAGTGTTGTTTGGTCTAGTCACAGACTATAAGCTTCAGGGTGTAAATATTAAAAAAATCTGAAAATATTAAAAAATATATCCATACATTTATATTAGCAAGTTTTTATAGTATTAATTAATACATTTAACATAATTATCAAAAGTCTGTAAATATCTAAATTTTGGAATAATTAAATACATATTAAAAAGGAGTCGATATAAAGTATGCAAAATATTATAAAATTCAGAAAATTATATTCCATAAGGACCTATATTAGAAGAATTCAGAACCAATGTTTTATTAAGAGTTTGATAACATATAATTCCTACTTATTTAAAGCTTTATTTTTATAATTATGTATTGTAAATAAATTATATAATAGATACAAACAAACATTTCGAGTTTTATTAAAAAATTACTTCAAAGGGAATTCAATTCCCTTAATGTTATGCAAAACCTAAAACTTAAAAAAAAAAATAAATTTCAGTTCATTAAGTTTTTGCTTTCAATTCAATTGTGGCTATATATTTTCTGAATGCCTTTTGCTTGAAATTAATCCATTCTTCTGTGTCATCATTGACTTTTGAATAACAGTAAGGGTCACATTATTAACGATTGTTTTTGTTTTTTTTTCGTTAAGGTGCGTACATTTGCTACATGAAACTCCATTTGTCGTGTGCATTAATCATTCACAATAACTGCATTTCTGTTAAGTAGTAGTGCTGCCAGACGACTAAATTATTAACAATCACTCAATTCTATAAACTTAACGGAAATAATCACAAAATAAAGGCCGAGGCAGGCGCAATGAATCCGTCATGCGTAAACTTCGCTTAAGGACCACTCAGACTATAATACAAGTATTAATACTTTTGACGAAAATGCCTCCCTGATCTGATTTCTGTTTAAACAATTTCGAAACACAATAACAACTCAACATGTCAGAGTTGCATTTTCCACAAAAGTATTAATACTTGTATTATAGTATGAAATGGCCTTTAGCTGTCAGTTGAAATTAGACTTGGGTCGAACTCGTTCACTAGTTCATTTTTGCCACAAACCCATGTATTTTAAATGGGTTTGATCATTGGTTTGTGGCAAAAATGAACTAGTGAACGAGTTCGACCCAAGCCTAGTTGAAATACATGGTTTCTTATGAGCTCGGTTACATTTAGGCTTGGGTCGAACTCGTTCACTAGTTCATTTTTGCCACAAACCAATGATCAAACCCATTTAAATTACATGGGTTTGATCATTGGTTTGTGGCAAAAATGAACTAGTAAACAAGTTCGACCCAAGTCTAGTTACATTCATTACGTGTCCGTCAGCGCAAAGTACAAGCTTTGGTCAACTTTTTGCGTACGTTGAGTAGTTTGACAGATATTGGTTGGTTTTTTGATATGTTTTGATTTAGAGTTTTGTGGCAGGAAAAATTATATTAAACTTAAATAAATAAAATTTAGAACTTAAAAAATTTTAATTTAATAAATAAAATGAGAATATACCTATTGAATACTTCCGTCAATAAAGAAACTCATTGTGCCAACCTTCTCCGTCGTTGCGTTAAAATCAGTTGAAAAAGGCGAAGTTTAACGTATGACGGATTCATTGTGCCCCGACCTTAAGAAATAATTACCCCGTCGAACTATACCTACGCTGTCCAAAGTAGCACCAGAGTGCCGAACATCAACGAAAACATTTTTCTCGGTGGGGATCATTGAACTATATGAAGTTCGTTCATGTACTCTTGAGTAATTGCAGCAAATTAATTAAAAAAATTACAGATGTAAGTCCTCACAGAATAAAATAATTTTGCTGCCAGCTTATTAAAGACAATAAAAATTCCCGTCTGCCAATACGAAAACGTAATAATTTTTTTCTGTATGAGTAATATACTTATTAAAATGAATGCCTGGAATACTCTAAAATACAGAGGTGTCATGCCTTCCAGTCCTTTATTTCCATCCAACGAGGATGGCGACTCGAAACTTGTCGCCGCTAATTGGACTTAGCAGACATTCATTGCAACGGACAATTCCGTATAAAGTCCAAATTACAAGCAAAATAAACCCACTGGATTTGCCTACTTACCTGGCATTTCGCAAAAAAAAACGCCAAAAAGTTATTGAATCGATTGATTTGTGCCGCATATGCGGGAATGAGAATGGAAATCATTTAAAATCTATCATCTCCAAAAGCAATTAATCAGTCGTAAAGCAGGTCTGGCGAACAGCTCTCGAGACATCATAACTATTTCCTACGTTCGATTAGGCTTGTTTGTGTTGTTTGGCTTTCGAGAGTTTTGCGTATCACTCGCTCTTGTTAATTTGTTAATTTTTACCGCAAATAACTGTATCGCTTACAGTTAGTTTGTGATATTTTTCATTATCAAGTGCAAACGGTTTTAATAAGATTTAACAGGTCGAAACCATAAAAAAAATTTAGGAGTGGATATTGAAAACTCATACTTCCTATACGCAACCAAAGGAAGCTTATACACGTGGGATAACCTGGCTTTGTCATTTTTGCAAATCGAATTCACACGTATTCTTATTCTCTTTCATTTAGTCTTATCTGAGAAAAATTTTTGCTTATCTTTTTACTAATTTTTCTCAAACGCACTGCGAGAAATATATTATGTATGGTGTTTATGTTAAAAACTATGTAGTTCCTATGAAAATTAAAAATTATTTTCTCTTACAAATTGGTTTTTAATAGTCGTAAACTCAGAATTAAAATGAATAATAATGTTTGTTTATTACTTTTTGTTGAAACGGGTTTCTAGAAAAAAAAAATTCTTTAATAGAAAAAATCATATAAGAATTACTTTTATTAATTGTTTCTGCCTGTGTGTTTATATTTTTCGCTCACTTACACAACCTTAAATTTATCTTGGTCACCCATGGTCTAATGCATAAAAACTGAGCTTTAACTCAAAGTTCGATCTCAAGCAATGAGCACTAGTATTCGTATTTTATACATATATACAAAAATTACCTTTTGCTCAAACTTTTTGAGTCGAAGCAAATGCTCAGGTTTTGCGCATTAGACCCAATGACTTTGTCACATTCTATACGTTGGGCCTCAGCCTTTGAGATGCTTTTTTTTCATTTGGAAGTTCTTCCGTAAAATAGATTGGTTCCCTTCTTCATATGAACAAGCACATAATGTTGTAGCAGGTAATAATGAATTTTTCAAAACAGAAATGAAAAAAAATATCTGAGTTACGTGTTAAGAAATAAGTGAATCGAGATACACAGATCTTGTTCTTTATCAACTTTGTCTCAAAATTCTACGTTTTTATATAAGTACATATCAGTGTGCACACTTAATTTTTTTTTTAATTCGGTAGAATCGACAAAAAAAGTCGGTAGATTTGAATGAAATTCGGTAGAAAATATTTTTTATTCAAAGAAACATAAAAAATAACAAAATATATGTATGTACTTATGTATATATAAAGAGTAAGTGTAAGGAGTATCAAACTAAACAGGTTCCAAAATCGCATTTAGAACTTCACATTTGATTGGAAACTAAACTGCCATAAACAATGAAGCATTTCCAATAAAAAAAGTGTCATCCCCAGTTTTGCCCTTACCCTTTATATAGATATGCTATGCATACATAAAATAATATACATAAATAACAGGAATTCAGTTTTTGTACATAGGTTTTATAAAGCTACTAAAATAACTTTTATTTGACAAACATTTGGTACTACAAAGATTATATGTAAGATCCATTTATGAATTTAAAATATTTCAACCCCAAGCATAATTCTATGTACTGTTTTAATGATTTTCATGGCAGAAAATGACCGCTGTGCGGCCGCAATGCTATGTGGCAAAATATCCAATTTACACATATATCGACTTAAATTACTAATTAAAATTCGTTAAAAATATTCTCTTCTCCGCGGAAAGCTTTCCACATTTTAGAACATACATGTGATTAATTTTCCGTATGTGTGATCAACTTGATCTTGTAGCATCATTGTTAATCAAAATGTTCGTTCAAAATTCGGTAGATTTCAAGCCTTGTTCGGTAGAATTGGTAGATCGTTAAATTCACAAACATATTCGGTAGAATCTACCGAATATCGGTAGAAGTGTGCACACCAGGGTTACCGCTGGGAATTTTAGAAAAGTCGCACAAAAGGTCGTTTTGTGAAAATAAAGTCGCATAAAAAAGTCGTTTGAGAAAATAAAAGTTGCACATCTTTTTTTAACGTTTTTTTATTAATAAAAAGCATAACAAAACAAAAAAACAATTGAAACAAAACAAAAAGCTTATTGCAGAATCCATTTTTATCATATTTCACAACACATGCAGTTGCATTATACATGCTTATATATGTACCCAGCAAAAAATTACACATTACCATATAATGACTTACTTTTCTGATTACCAAATTTCATTACTCGCTTACAAATCACATTACCTAAAATTTGAAAAAATTATATACATGTTGCTAAATGATGAGAATAATTTTTTTAGATTAAATAGATTACGTGAACAAGTTGCCAAATAAAAAAAGTAAGTACTTCTCAAGAATCGATTATTTTAGTCTCATGCCTTGATAAAATCATTAACTTGGTAATCCAGTAAGGAAAAGCTTCCACCAAAAATGCTTCATTCCAAACCCGATTACCTTTTTTGACATTTTTTGCTGGGTATGTACATGTTTTCATGTACCCTGAAGATTTTAGTTAAAACTATTCTTTGCAACTTCTACTGAAAATTTATGAAACATTTCTTGAATACATTTTATACATGACTTGCATGTTGCAAAAAGTGATAAAAGTGTTTCCAAATGACCAATAATCTGTGAATTGCTTTTAAATTTGCCGATTTTTTTTTTGATAAAAATAATCAAAAAACTTTTAATTTACTGCAAATGAACTGTTTTTTGAGAAGTTTCACAAAAAAGGGTAAAAAGTCGCAACAAAATTAAAAAAGTCGGAAAAGTCGGTGAAAAAAAAAAGTCTCACAAAAAGTCGCAGACCGCTAAAAAAGGGTCAAATTGCGACTTTAGTCGGGTGAACGGTAACCCTGGTGCACACTGGTACATATCTGAGATGTCTCTTTTTAAGTTTTACTCTATAATGAATTACGAATATTAAAAATCTTTTGTTTGAAAATAAACTGATAAAGAGCTTGTTTTATTAATGCATACTGAATATCCATGTATATTGCCGGAAACACAAAATAAAAATGAAATTTAATTATAAGCATCGGCATATGAAAATAAAAAAATTTTAATTTTCTGCATTAGTACGCTACTAATTTTATAATTGTGCGATTTATCGATGATAAATCGTTGAGTGTGGCAACGTTTGTCTAGTAAAGTATTAGTAAGTGTATAACTGTGAATGTGGGATTGTGTATTTGTTGAGTTTGTATGCGTTTTTAAACTACATAAAGCAAATAAGAAAATAACATCAGTTTAAAATTGTTATTCTCAAAGCGCGGACGCGAAATTTGAATGGGAAGAGTGTAGTGATAAAGAAACAGAAGAAAATCGGTATAAAAAAGGATTCAACGGCAAAAATCCTTACACTAAGTGCTAAAAGAAATTATGTATAAAATAAAACACAAATAAATTAATGGAATAAAACAAATAACAAGTCAAGCCATTCCAATTTAAATCAAGAACTGGGGTGCCAACAAAGTTTACTGTAAAGTGAGTGAATGTTTAATAATATAATTTCTTATGGATAAAATAATGTGTGGTGCATTTTCAACCATTTAATATTTTATGGACAAAGTGTGTGTGTGGGTCTGTAATACGAATGTATGTAAGTATGTACATATGTTTGCATGTTCATACATATGTACATACATGTAATAAATGCGACAGACGTGCGTGCCCGACGAACAGCAAACAATTTAATTTGTCTCAAAATAGTTTCATGTATATATATTTTTGTTACTATAGTGTGTGCCTGTTTGATTAATGTGTCTCCAAGCTAAACAGTTGGATTTGTATCTTTCATTCATTCCTACAGGCATACATGCTTATATACATATATACATATGTATATATATATGTATATAAATACAGCCTTATGTATATAGCTACATATGTTTATATGTACCAGGTTTGTTTATATTTTTATTTTGTTGTTTATTTTCATATGCCTTTTGCTTCTTTTCCTTGTTGTTATTGTTTTAAGTACAAAGAAAAGCGAATCAAATGAAATGAAAGATACAAGGACTGAAAGAATATTTTCATTAAAAATAATACTGGAAATCAAGCAAAAAAAAATAATTTCTTATGCAAAATTTAAACAAGCATTCTTTTCATAATGAATAAAGTATTTTTATTAAATAGAGTAGCAAATGAAATATGCTTTTACATATTTACATATGTACATATATACATAAATATGTATACATACATCCATATGCACATCTTTTATCTCTAAGAAGAAATTTTAAATTGATTCAGAAGAAGGAAGTAAATTCTGTTTTCAACGAGTAAAAATAAATGCCTAATAGCTTTAATACAATTATGTACATACATATGTATGTATGTACCTATGTACTATGTAGTTCTAGCTGAATGCGCGATAACAAAAAATTAACTCACATTTGGTTTAATTCATATTCTTATCACTAGGTTTTGATTCAAAGCCGGCATTGATTTATTTTAATTTTAAACAGTTTCTAATTTTTTCTTAATTGTTTGGAAAAAACGGGTCAAATATCAAATATGTAAATATGTATGTATGTATGTACATATGTATGTATGTACATACCTATATGAAAATGTTCGATTTGTGTGTTTTATTCTTTTTTGCTCTTTTGCGCAAGCCATTATCACATATGATTGGATGTACATAATATATGTATATAAGTACATACATATATACATTCATTACCCTGAAGGAAACGTTTGGTTAAGTGTCCCCAAGCCACCACTTTTGTCGACTATTTTGGTGACATTGTCAACGGAGCGTCCATTAATATTGTTTTAAACGCGTAGAAGATATTTTTTCAAATACACATACCTAACTATGCTTCTGCTTAATGTTTTATTGGCCAAAAATTGGTAATCGGCCAACATTTGGACGTTCTTGTGAGTGATCATATGAAAAAGCAATCTAGAAATTGCAAAATAGTTTTATTTTTCTTGTTATGTATCCAATAGATATTACAGCTATTTCAGTGATCTCAAAAAAGCAAAATTTTTTCTTAATTCATATAAAACAAGTATCATTTTTAAAATTTAAAACATTCGGCTTCGGCTTCGGTTTTGGCCGAAGTTTAGGATTTTAGCCGAAGTTCGGCTTCGGCTTCGGCCAAAAAAAAACGCCTTCGGTCGATCTCTAATACATACATATATTTGTATAGTAACCCGGTTGGCCAACATGTCGCAGAGGACACTTTCATCAACGACTAAAATAATTTTCGATCTTTCTCATCTCTCCAACACATTACCTACCAGCGTTGCCATTTTGGTGCTTTTCGGTTATTTTTTGGTGCTTTCAGCCTTTCTAAGTGCCCGAAACTTTATTAAATATCCGTTTCAGAAAAACGGTTATTTATAGTGCTTTTTACAATTTCTCGCAGTGCTTTTTCAATAACAAAAATTTTAGCAACTTAAACAAAGCAAATAAGCAAAGGCTTCGACGTTTCTCAATACATTTTTTTAATTCCCTATTACCTATATTTTGTTTATTCATTTGTTAAGCAACGATTTTGCTATTTTAGTTCGAATGCGTGAACATAGTAAAACAACGTGGATTTGTCATTTGTGCAAATTTAAGAATTCAAGATGTAAAAACAAAAATAGAAAAAGTTTGGAAGAATCATCGACCGTTCAAAAGGTATCTTAGAAAATCAAAATTTGTTCAATGCATTTGATGTAATTTTAAAATAATTGCCCGGTATAGCGATTTAATATGTCATAGTCAAATAAAAAATAAAGACTTATTTATATAAAACATAAATAACAGAGAATATTTAGCTTAGTGCTCTTTTACCCGCAATGTTTTTAATTTTTACTATATTTTTATATGCTCTCAGTGCTTTTAATGATCCAAGAGTTGACATCACTGTTATCTAACCTTATGGGTACAGACTTTGCGACATGTTTATAAACGTGTTACTCACCACGTTTATATTTCATGAGAACAGCACTGAGTAGTGAAAAAGTGAGTAGAATTTGAATCATGACTTATAATTTCTTGTACTTATGCGCACTCATACTTATTGCAATGTTGTCTATGTATCACGCGAAAGTTTGAAGTGCGCATCGAACTCATACTTAGCAACATTTATGACGTTGTTGATTTCGACTCTCCTTAACACTGGGTCTTCACGTAGCAATATCGATTGAGACAATTGTCAAATTTGATTGCGTCCATGAAATTTCCTACGTGTAGACAGCGAAACAAACAAACGCACTGTACAGTGCCAGACTTGTGCAGTGAACTTGTGTAGTGTATGGCCGGTATTAGCTGTAGCTAATATATATTTTTTATAACATCTGTTTTTAGTTTCTATTGAAAAGGTTTAATATTTGAGTTTTTTATTTTTAGTATGCGATAGGCTTGATGTATTTAGTATGTACATATGTACATTAATACATAATTATTATTCTTGAGATCAAAAGTTTTTGTTAATTTTATTTCATTTCCTCTTTGAAGAAGTGATAATCTACGATTTCTTTGATTTTTTTTAGTAATAAAAGCTATTGTTTTCTTAAATACTCAGACTTCTTATCTTTTATTAATGAACTCTTTTATTAGAAACTTAATGTATGTATGTACATAAGTTCTTTTTTTTCGAATCTTAGGTTAATTGTGTAATAAATACAGTCACGTACGCCATAGTTTTCAATCGTGCAGTAATAATCTCTGTGCTAGAAAGGAATAACTCTTAAGCTTTGATTTCGCAACTTAAAATGCACTTGAGCTAAATTTCGTTTTACATATTTGAAAGATTTATGGGGAAGTTATAGCAAAATGATATTTTGGAACTTGAACTATTAACCGAATGATTTCAATTTGATATTTAGGACTCCTCAGATAACAAAAACCTTTCTGAAAGTAAAACAAATCTAGTGAAAAATTAAAAAATTAGAAGTGATCTACTGAAAAATTACAAAATTAGCCTTAAGTATCTTTTTTCCTGTTTTATTTTTAATCAGCATTGAAAGGAAACTATACCTACTTATTTTCCAAATTCTCATAAGAATAATAGAAACATTATCTTAATTCCAATAACTTAGACACAAGGTACCTATTTTTAAATATTTAATTTGTAAAATATTTATACCTGCAATAAAGCGTTTGTTGACACTTTTATGCAAACAATTAACAAATTAAATATCAATGAAACATGTTTTAACACATTAACTAGTTTTACTAAATCTTCTTTTTATGATAAATATCAAAATGTATAAATTTTTAACAGTTAAAGAATAATTTTTGATTAGTAAAAACATGCATGTATGTACATACTATGAAAAAAATATGAAAACACACAAATAAAACGAAGCGATATCGCTAGTGTGAAAGTTCCAGCCAAAAATAAAAATAATACTCTAATTAAATAAAACTTGAATTTTGTTATTTGTAAGAATAAACGGAGAATTTTTTCGGGCGATATTTTGTATGCTTCGATTTTCTTGGAAGTTTTCTTTTTATATTTTACAGCTGGTACAAAACTATAGCTGCATTATTCGAAAAATACTAATTAACGATCTCTATAAAAAGATTTAGGTCTATAAATTATATATTTTTTTGTATTTGTGCTATAGATTTAATTAGAAAAAAATGTATTTGGAATTCATGTATTTTAATAATTATTAATATGAACCAAATAAGAAAAAAATTAAAAATTTAAATAATAATATAGTTTGTGGATAACTTTGATCCAAAGCGGTTGCCAGGGTTAATCTCCAAAAATTAAAAACAAATAAATCTACATATTTTTTATAAAATAATTCAGAAATTTAACGAGTTTCACAAATTTATTTCATATAAATAGTAAAATTTGCTTATATCTGACTTTTGACCTCGATGCGCGTCCCGAAAATGTTGTCCAATTTGGCTCAAATTTTCAGCGCTTAAGTTTTAGACCTAGTGTCACAATATTCCGGGGGGCACTCTTCAAAATTAAAAAAAAACAATTTTTTTGCCATATAAATGATTGTCACTCTAATGTGCAGACATATGGACATTTCCACTGAAAGGTCCACCGCCACCAAAAACTTTAAAGTTGTTGAAACAATCAAATTTTACTAATTAAAAAAAAAATACATTACCGTCCACATGAAAAGGTAGCAAATCTTCAATTAGCTTAATTTTCAGGATTTACTAAAACAAAGGTAAAAAAAATCGATTTTTTTATTTTAAATAATTCCGATTCTCTGGTTGTTCTTCTGTCTAGACGGAATAGTCGATATATTAGAATCGATATATTTTATACCGAAACATTGAAAACAAGACAAAGGCCTGTCCACAGAGTTAAGCTAGTAAAAACATAAAAATCATTGGAAAATATAAAGACGTGATGGTGGTACTTACATATTTAAAGTTCGTCATGTGCGACATCGTAAGTCCTAATTTACACTAAGCAAGTCTTATTGATAAACTGATTAGTTTGTCGGAGAGAGAGAGACGAGGGGAACATAAGAGTTTCTTTTCCCCTCGTCTCTCTTTCCTAAAAAACTAATCAGCTTAGCAATAAGACTTGCTGAGTGTAAATTAGGACTAAGTGTAGAATATAATAAATGCAGTAAAATGCAACTTTGACTCGCGCACGAAGGGTTTTTTGGCAATTTTTTATTATTGAAGCTCTTTTTTATTATGGATACTTTTTTTAGTTTTGCGATTTTCCGGTTTTTTGCTACTTTTTTCAGTTTCTCTGCGACCTTTTTACTTTTAGCGATTAATTTTTTTTTTATGATATCATTGAAGCGCTTTTATCATTTTGGCGATTTTTCGTTTCGGCATTTTTTAATTTTGGGTGTTTTCAGTTTTAGGTTTTTGACAATTTCAAGAGTTTGCCTCTTACGGTTTCCAAGACACAGCAAGTTGTCATAGTTAAAATTACATTAACTAATATAACATCCTTTAATTTTGATATTTTAAATTAAAGAAAATTAAATTAAATAAATTTGCTAAGCTTGTTAAAAGAGCCACAGAAACAATATAAATATCATAATGAAAAAATAATGTCACGTGTGACATGTCACATGCGGCTGTGATTAAAATTTAATTAAAAAAAAAATACATTAATAATTTTTGTGCAAAATAAAAATAATTTTAAAGAGACATCAGTGCACAACATTCTAAAACTATTTCCATTAAAATATACCTTCAGGTTTCGCTGAAATCAGGGTTTTAATTTTCAAAAAAAAAAGACAACTCTGTTTTAGTCACACTCGAATGCCTTGTTTTTTCTGCAATTATCTTAAAAACGAAAAGTTGCTTAAAATCAAACTTAGCACCAATTAATGTAGGGCTAATTTAGAGCTATAAGTTGCACTTATGATAAATATAAAACTCCGTTTTATTTTAACTTTTTTCACTTTAAATTTGTACGACATCATAGAAATGCCCATATGTAAATGCTGTAGCTAATCCACGCATAATTTCATTAATCAACTTAAAATAATTGTAATAAATTGACACAGTAAAATAGTACATTATATTTAATTGAAAAAAAAAACTAAAACAAGATTTAAGAAAAAAAAATACAAAAAGAAATCATGAATGAAATCTAGATTTGTTAACATTATTGAGGAAAAATCGTCATCGCATGATCAACCAATAAAATGAAAGTGTTGCCTTGTCTGTCCTGAAAAGGTGAAGCTGAAGACAATCCCATAACACATTCTTCATTGACTTGTGTTACTGCTTTAGCTTGTAGCAGCACCAGTTTGTGGCATTTATGTCTTAACACCGGTAAATGGTTGCATATCACGCGTAACGGTTTGTGGTCTTAAACTTTTAATATTAATTTTGCTGTGACTTTTTACCATCTCAAAAAAAAAAAAAAATCAACAAACAAACAAACATTTTTAATGTTAATGGTACAATGAATACATTTATGGTTGGTTATAAGCAGTAACCGGTACCTGATACTTCTTTGTATGCATGCTTTACTGCCAACAATTATTTACTTATTGTTTGGTTAGAGACATTGTTACGCTGCTTTGGTTTGGGTTTAAATTAAAATTAATAGGATTAGTTTTTTTTTACCTCTTAGTTAAACTTTGTTTAACATGCTTGCATATTTAACAGACTTTATCCGATGATGCTGCTCCTGTCTAATCGAATAAGAAGTGGCAATTTTATTTAATATCACGGCCATATTTTGTTTTAAACAAAGTTGTTGTTAATTACAGAAAAGTAGAACAATACGAGGGTTGTCTTTGTGGCACTGCGATGAACTTTTTATGGTATTTTTATAGCTTTGCTATTTATCTCGCGATACAGGGGTTAGGAAATAATTTTCGTAACAAAAATTATCGACACTATTACAGTTATAAATTTATTTTTGTTTTGATTTCTTTGTACTTAAAAGTATAGTACGAAAATAAACCAAACAAATTGTTTGATTTTGTTTTGTTTCGTTCTTTGAAGTGAGTGAAACAAAAACAAAACAAGAACAATGAGAACGATTGTTCAATTTGTTTTTGCTTTGTTTTTGCATATGAGCACAAACCAGAGAACAGCGCCGATCGGTTGTAAGCCGGCTAACACCTGTCACCAGCCACAAACAATACATTAATTTAATCGCACGCCGCTAGAAAAGAAAATGATGGGAAATAAATGGAAACGTTTTGAAATATTTGCAGAGAATATGACATCATCATATACATAATATAATTTTATTGCATTGTTATTTCACACATGAAAGTTGTTTTAAATAACTAAGTAGCAAAGCTATAACCGGATGTCCTAAGACAACTCTCTTCTTTTTTTATTTTAATAAGATTCTTGATACCATCTTCATTCACATTAATATAAAATTCAAACCCTGAAACATAAATTTTTTTTTATAAATTTTGGGCAATGAAACCTAATAAGTTAGGTTAGGTTGGCAGGTTGCTGAGATGAGATCGTATGTTTTCAGCTCACTTGAGTTCGAATAACAGGTATCTTTGTGTTACCTGAGAGTAGGAAAGGTATAGTGCAAGTACAGATGGTGAAGTGACAGATAAACAGAGAGAAGCTTAATTCATTTTACAGCTGTGCTATTGTGCTTTTCTTTTGGTATTTTTTTATAGCATCGTTGCAGCGCCTCTGGTGCCAACTAGGCGCATTACTTTAAGCTGTGTAGCCAATTTATTAGTTATTTTTCTTCGACAATGATTAATAGCTACAAATATCGACGAAGGGGAGTGCTGCGTTATACATTAGCATAGACACTAACACATATCAGAAAAATTTATGATGTTGGTATGACTGGTCAGGGTTGGAACTCGGGCTCTCGAACACCATCATATGCTTTATAGTTCACGAACTAACTACTGCAGCCAACAGGACCCCAGCGCAGTAAGTTTAAGCGTAATAAGTTTAAACTAAATGCAGTTTATTGGTATAAATGTAAATATAATACATATGTCGTTAAGTAAAATGCAAAAAGGCGTAACTAACAAAAAATTCAAAATAGAGTTTTTGATCGATTATTATGAATGCCATTGTCTTGACAAAATTGTACACTTCTGCCATCAAAAATTACGCTTTTATTAACAAAAAACATGGGGACTTAACTACAAGTTTGTTTAGTTTATTGCTTCTGTAAAATTATATTTTTGTTCGTTATGCATTTTTGCATTTTAGCTAACGATGTATATATTTTTCGCAAAAGCTGGACCTTAAATAAATAATTAAAAAATAATTAAGTGGATTCAAAAATATCAATTTGTTACCTATTAACAAAATAATGATATGAATTGTCAGAATTGAAAAAATTAAAATAAAATATAATTTTTTCTTTATTTAAATTAATTCAGAAAATGTTTAAGAAAAAAAATTACATCAAAGATAACTGTAAATATTATGACAAACGGAACAACATGGTGTTTTCGAAGGCCGCTACAGCTTCATCATTACGTGCTTGTTTAATTGTTTGTGCTGTCAGTTAATGCAAATTCCTGCTTTATACGTATACAAATATTTCAGTGCAAATAGAATACGTGAAGTTAGTCGATCCTCGTATTAATAATTATTGAAAGATAGTTTAAAATGAAAGCTTTAATTCTCAACAGTCTTGCTGTTACTGTTTATTCTTTATAAATAAGTCTGTTTGGTTTTAAATTAATTTTTTCCAATCAATCATATTTTTATTTTTAATTAAAAGCGTATAATTTCAATTAAAGTGTTTCATTAAATAAACAAACAAAAAATCCATTGACAACAAAACCAAATTTAATTGATCTTATGACCAGGGTTGTTGTCAATTCTTTTTCGACTTATTTCGCTAAAGTGATTTAAAAAATCGCCAAAAGTCGCCAAAAATCAATTTTATATAGTTTTTCTCAATATTGGATACTAATTTTGTTTTTATATAATACTTTTTTAAAATAAATATTTTTAAATAATAATTGAAAAATTTAGCAAGAAATAACCAAAAATTATTTCTTGTAAATTTTTCTCATCCAAACTCAAAACTCTTGAATGATTATAATTGATATAAAAAGCATCAAAATCGCATTGTTTAACTTCTTGTGTATTTTTTACATTTTTCCACTGCAGTATTTCAAAAAACGAAATAAATTTGAATTTAGTGCAAGCTAACGAATGCTGTATGTGAAAAATGTTGGTCCAAAAAAAAAAGTTTGGCGATCACACTTCTACCACAAAAAAACAAAAAAAAAAAAATAATATTTGGTGAAAAATACACACATACATACATATACCTGCAATTTACTAAAACAAAATATGTATGTATATATGGTTCGAAAGGTCTTAGTCTCTTCTTTCTATATCCGTTTATAAATTTAAAATCGGTTGATATTTAACTTAGTTAGAGGTTGATAGTGCCTACGGGTACGAAAAAGAGGGTTTTTACCCGTAACTCAAGATTTTGGGGGTGTTTAAAAATTTAAAACACAGATTGTTGTTATGCTCGACACGTATTTTTTGTCACACTAGTGTCATAATCGCCAAAAAAAAAAGCTTAAGCGACATAATTTTCGAACTTCACTATTTGACCAAAATCGATCATTTGCGATCGTAAATAATCGATTTTCGTAAAAAAAACGAGGTCCAAAAAATGTGTCGGTTAAGTTTTTTCGCGATTATGGCTCGATATTAAGCTTAGAATATGAATCAGTTCAATAAAGTAATTGACTTTTCAAATTCTCCTAAGACTTTTTACCTACTGCGAATTACGATACGAAATAACTTTTTATCCTCACTAACTTTAAGTGCTAAAATACTAGTATTTAATTAAAGACTACTGCTGCTATATTTTATAGAAAAAATAATTAACTATAAAGATGCGCTAATCGATCATATATTTTTTCTTTCTTTCCACTATTGTGCTTTTTTTTTTGTTGCGAATTTTGTTAATTTCTTTGCAATAAAAAAGAAAGAAAGAAAATATATACTTATGTATGTAAGAAAAAAACCAGTTGTTTTATTTCTCGTATTACATTTCAAGGTAAAAAAAACATCAATTTATTCCATAGTTGAATAAATCACCTTTTGATGATTTTTTTATATATTTAGCCTTAATGGTTTTGTTACTTTTTATTTAACCTTATACATTTTGATATTTATAAATGTTTGCTATTGGCTTGCATCTAAGTTAGTTAGTTTGCTATTAAGGAAAAACTGCAACAGATGCAATTCAAAGCTACAAAGTAAACTGATGATACATACTTTAATTGTTTGTTTTGAAAGTTTGTTTGAAATCAATTGTAATGAAAGTTTTTTCTGTAATAAATTGACAAAATAGACGTCTATTTCAGTTTTATGATCAAGGTAAGACAAGTTTAAAAAATTAGCCCAATTCAAAGTCTTGTGCAAATGGTCTTGCATAGTAGCATATGCAAAATGGTATAGTATTTGATACTCACCACTAAGAATTGTTAAGTGGTGAGTATCAATATAATAATAAGGTGATGGCAATATCACAATAGCTAAAGCTTTACAACAACTAAGGCCGAGTTTACATCTGGCACGCATGCGTTCTGCGATTGAAATGCCTTTATTTGGAAAAAGCAGAACTCGAAGTTCAAAATTTAATTCTACAACAATTCATAAAAATAAAAACCAGAAATGAGCAAGGAAATAAAAAAAAAATACAAATAATTACAGATATTTGGTAAATAGTCTTATTTCCAAAGAAATATGCCCTTATGCAAAAACGATTTTTAAAGTTAAAGCATGTGTTAAAACTGATTTTGCCATACAAAATTCGTTTGTTAAACCAACTTTAAGTTTAACAATGATTTTTTCGTAAGGGGGATATTTTGTAATATTTTTTTTAATAATACTCGTATAATTTCTTTTTTATAATATTGGTATCTATGTATTACTATTATATAAAGAACGGAAACGGTATTATTTTTTGACTAATGTGTGTATAAAACGTTATTTTTAATGGATCTCATGAATTATAATTTGTTTTTGTTGAAATAAATTAAATTTAAAAATATTTTGTATTGTTTTGTACTGGGCGGGAATTCTCGGGATTTCCCGGGAAACCAAAAAATCTTTCCCGCTTTCCCGGGAAATGAAAAAGTCCGGGAAAAGAAAAACTCTAACAGGCACCCATCCCTTTACTTTAAAAGCTCAATTCACAAAGTTGTGCAAATGGTCTTGCATCGTAGCATGTGCAAAATGGTATGGTATATTAATACTCACCACTTAACAATTCTTAGTGGTGAGTAGCCCATGTAGTATACATACAATTATATATAGTATGTAGAAACTTGAAATTTGCAAAGTTAGTGTATTTTTATGCAGACTACAGCAATTAACACGAAAATTTAAAAATCTAAATTAAAGGGTATTCTATCAGTTAATGTAACTTTGACCATGTAATTTTGAAAACATGTATCTGGAGGCAAATTCTTGAAATTTTCAAAAACGCTAAAACTAAAAAATCCCAAAAATTATAAAATCGCCAACCCGAAAAAAAATCGACAAACACCGAAAAAAATCACCAAAACGAAAAAAGCGCCAAACTAAAAAAAATCTCTAAAACTAAAATAAATCGCTAAAAACTAAAAAAGCGAAAAACAGAAAAAATCGCCAAAACGGAAAAAAAGCGCCAAAACTAAAAAAAATCACTAAAACTAAAATACATCGCCAAACCTGAAAAAAATGCCAAAACTAAATATTATATTGGCTAAAGTTCGTATAGTATTACATATTTACTGTCCGAACGGAACCCTTCGTGTTCGAGGCAAAATCGCACTATACTGAATTTATTGAACTATTTATTTATTAAGTACATTTTAGAGTAATTTTAATAATATAATTTTATTTTTATAAATGCGAAATATTAGGGTCTATTCGCATGCAACGTAACGCTATTTTCGGAATTTTTTTAACGCTTTTTACAAAATTTTCAGTATAAATTTTCTAACCGTAAAAAATCATCGCAACCCCCTTTCCCCAAATGGTACGTAATATTTGAATAGCCCCTTATACCTGAATCGGCCGTCTCCAAAAGAATTAAGTAGCTGGCTACTTATATGAAGGCGTGTGTTCTTGTAGTCTGCTGTGGTGAAAGTGTTTAATGCATTAAAATCTTTTCACACAAAATTTCAAGCTCCCCTGTAGTCTGAGGCTATTTGATTAATTTTGACCACTCATGTTCCCGTTTAGGCGTAGCTTTTCCCCCGATAAAGTGTTCCTCGTCAAATTTTACATAAATGTGCTGTCGTAAACTCTCAAAACTCCAATAGACGTACATACATTATTTTTGTGGTCTCTTCTGTCCCATTCCATCATTCGAATTTTTTTTTGTTGTACAGTATAATAAGCAACTAAAGCTTAGAATGAATTACATAAATGTCACTAGTGACATGTTTAAAATATAAAATAATTTAATTATAAAACTAATAAAAAACAACACAACATCATTAAATAACTTTATTAATATTAAGCTGAAAGAATAAGGTGTGTGAGAAATTTTCAAATACAAATTCGATGGAATTTAAAATGTACAAAATGTATGGTAAAAATCTTGATTCACTAAATATTAAATTATTTGTCACAGCAGTAATTAGTTACGCTACAAAACAAGCCAATTAATTATTAAACTTTATATTCCCGTCGTTCTAATGTGGTGCACTGCGCTCCTAAACTTTTTATAGAAACAATAAATATACTAATAATCACAAAAAAATTAAAAAATATCAAATAAATAATTGTGACTCTAAATTATAACTTTTTTGAGGCAAACAACAATTTTCAAACTTTAAAAGTTCGTGTTATGGATGGCAACTGAACTTTTGTTGCGTTGCCAGTTATTACGTATGGCAACTGACAACTAACAGCTGTTAATTTGGTACAATCAACTTCCTATTCCTTCATTATCACTAATAAAAAAAAAATCATATTTGAAGCAAGAAAAATTTAAGCATGTGAAACATGACTATGTACAAACATCTTCTTTTTCTTTTACTTCAAACTGGCAGCTTTAATATGGCATATATTATGAATTCAGCATTTTTATGTTAATGGCAAAGAGCAATTCATATGGAAATTTTGCCTGCACTTTTTTTTTAATTTAATTGCAATAATTTGTTGCTACTGCCGCATGAGTTTAGGTGCGCGGTTCAGGCACATGTGCTTGCTGCTTTTATTATTTAATTATTCGCATTTAATTAATTTTATGTACAATTTGTAAAATTATGTTTCTTTCTTGAAACAGTTTGTTATTATGCCTTTTAGTTAGTACACGCTGTTGAAATGTTTAAATTTATATGTAAATGTTTTATAAATTATTTTTTAAATTTTTTGACACGCGTTAAATTAAAATACATATGTTTATATATATTTTTATGGTACTCATAAATTAATACGTCTTAAGGTAATAACACGAAAAAATTTGACTGCTGTGAGCAAGCCCTCATAATTTACAATTATAAATATTTTACTTATTTGTATTTTGATTTTAGCACCTTTGTACCAGCGATGCCAACTATTTATAACCCAAACGCGCTATACCCCTCCTCAAAACGCGCTAGAACGCGCTAAGTTACAGCATTATCAAAAATGTATAGTCAAAACGCGCTATTTTCCTACGCGGTAAATTAAATTTTAATAAAGATCGATGTATGGATTAGTAAATACGAGTACAATTAACTCTTTTTCAGATTATGCAATATTGCTTCTTCGAATTTATATCCTAAATAACTAAAATCATTTAATACAGAATCAGTCTTGCCTTCGAAATATTCAAAATTCTTAGTTTTGATTTTAATTTTATTTGTCAAACTTTGTAACAACTTATATAAATTGCCGAATAGTGTTGCGATTTAAATGCTTTTTGAAGTACAAAAAGAATAGATGCTTAATAAGTTATATAAATTTTTTGTATTTGTAACTGTGAAATTTCAAAATATTTACCATTTACAATATTAAAATGCATTTTTAATTATAACCACAGTCAAGGGAATTTTATTTGCAACATCTGAATCATTAACGAATTTGAACAAAAAGTTAAATTTTGGATATTAGACAAATGTTAAATTTATACAAAAAAGTAAAAACATATCATATTGAGCTGAAATGATATTTTTGACTTTACTCAAAACGCGCTAATTTAGCGCTTTTTTTATTAAACGCGCTAAGACGAAAAAAAGTGCGTTTGGCATAGTTAAAACGCGCTAAAACTAGTGCGAAAGCGCTAAATTGGCATCGCTGCTTTGTAAATTGCTTACTCTCTCTCTCTCTCTCTCAATTCCTTTCGTAAACTATCACGCATTTCTACATGTAGTTATGACAAATTAAACATAGCTGAGAAAGTCTTATTACTTTATGACCTTTTTGCTTGAGCCACAACAACATTTTTTTTAAACTATGTTAAAATGTTAAGACATTATGACACTTACGACACTTAAGACACTGGTGTGAATACCCCAATTTAATTTTAATAATTAAGTAATCAAATTTTAAATTTTTTTAATCTCTGTTTTTTTTAATTAAAAATAAAACTGTTGAGATTAAGCTTTAAAAATAAATGATGATATAATAAAACTGCTTGAAAGATGTTAACTGAATTAGAAAATTTATATGTACATTAAATTTATAGGGGACGACTTTTCGATTTCGACATGCAAGAACCCCCCATTTTGTGAGGTTCGGAAGAAAAAGACCAGCCAAAAAAAAGGTGGCGGTCAGATGGTGGCAAAGGTCGCCTCATCGTGCTCAAAGTTGAGGGCAAGAGCAAAAAAAATTACAAAAAACCATATAACTTTACCCGGGGCCACCACTAGAAGGGCCAAATGTATCATCTGCCCCCATTAGTTTTCTTCGCTGAACATCTTTTCTGAAGACACCAATCGCCTAACTCCTCTCCTTAAGGAAGCTCCCATACAAAGGGGAAATTTTTATAAAATTTACTCTCAGGGCTCTAACTGGCCCTACGGCGTACTTATCGAAGTCAATACGAAGATTTTCTCTAAACATACTTATCGTCTATCTTCAACCATTAAGGTGGTACCGCACACAAAAAAAAAAGGTTAAAGAGGAATTAGGCGGTTGGTGTGTTCAGAAAAATGGAAGGAGAATATTAATGGGGGGCTGGTCATACATTTGACCTTTCTAACGGTGACACCGGGAAAGTTATATGGTTTTTGTAAATTTTTTTGCTTTACCCTCAACTTTGAGCACGATGGGGCGACCTTTGCCCCCATCTGACCGCCACCATTTTTTACGAGCCTCTCAAAATGAGGGATCCTTGCATGTCGAAATCTCGTTACTAAGGATTCCCATTACATACCTATGTATATTTTTTAAAGAGCAGTAACACTGAGGCTTGTCAACATGCATATCGTTACCTTAATATAGAAAGGATCTACGTCATTTTTGTTTTCAATTCTTCGAATCTTCTTGAAGCTGTAGGTATCAGAAAAATTTTACTCATGTTGCTTCGTAAACTTTTGAAAGTCGACGCTTTGAGGCTTATTTTCATGCAAGATTAAATTAGATCCCTAATGAGTTGCTTCATATGTCCTCTCGATGATAAATGATGCTTTTAGAGTTATAAAAATATTACAGGCATTATTTAGTTTTAGTTATATTTAATTTTTTATAACCATATCGTTACTTTAAGCTGCAAAAATGTTTCCATAAAATATAAAACTTATATAAATCTGTTGCGTCTTACTTTACATCATTCACGAAACGAATATTTCCTAAGATTTAGCTTGCATATTGTAACTATTGTGGTAGCTGTTGGAAAATGTTTAAAATTTAAAAGTTAAAAAATATCTACAACCAACTGTTCGTGTTCAAAATATTCGTTGATGTTGTTCAAAAGCATCAACGTTATTTTCATCTTGAATTTCCTAAAAACATTTTGAACTTCTATTGTCATTTGCAGAGAATTGCAGTTTTAGCTGAAAGGAAAAATAATAAAACAATAAATACCTCAAAGCATCAACAAAATGTTAAATGTTTGCTACTAAGAAAGAAAAAAAAATCAACTACATACATTCTTACTAATAAAATAACATCAAATATCAATACAAGGGTTTTCAGTCAGTAAGAAGAAACAATGTGCAAAAATATTTCTAAAAAATAAATAAATAAATAAATTCCAAAGTCAATATTAAATGTCATGCGCTCATGTTCAAGAAGTTATGAGTATAAAAAGCTAATAACACTGTGCAACAAAATCAAAGTTTTTGCAAAATAACTAAATTTCAACAATTGATTGTGGCAGAGCTAAGAAAATAATAATAGACGTGTAACGGCTCACGTCTGAAAACTGATTGAAGTTCCCATTTTGGAACACTGTTGTACCTAATTGGCATAAAAACTTCTGAAACTTTTGTAATGGTTTGGTTTGGTTGGGGGCGGGGGGGTGGTGGTTATTCCCTCTTTAATACGGGTAAAATATAAAACATTTGTGGAAAAATTCTTTTATAAGCCTCTGATTGTTTCAAAGCTGAAGAGTACTTAAGTTAAAAGTACTTAAGTTCAAATTTAAAAGCCCTGGCAGGGTTAACTAAAATTTTGACTTAAGCTGGATTCACCCATTGTTTCGGAACAAAATTTTTGTCCGGACAAAATTTTTGTCCGGACAAAATTTTTTTTATATGTAGTTTGACGTTTCTCTTTTTGAGAGAGAGAGAAGAAGAGAACAAATTTTGTTCGGAACATTTTCTACTTGAATTGGTTTAATTTTAATTTTTGTCCGGACAAAATCGAACTGAGCTGCCAACTTTTTTAATTTTTCAGCCAAAGTTGAACTGAGCTGCCACATAATGTTATATGAATAATAAAAGCATAGAGTGTACTTGTATTTATTACAATAGAAGTAAAGAAAAATTAAGAAAAACATATCCAAATGTATGGAGTTGAACGAAACCATTGCAGTAAACAATTAAGAAGATGTGTATGACACAGCAAATTGTAATCATTTGCCGCTGTGCTGCCACTTGCAAAATTAATACGCATCGTTTACACACGTATTTCATATGGTAGCTTTGATTTTCCAGACCAAATGTTCGAAATGGATGAATCGTCTTGCAAAAAACTCTCAGTAAAAAAAATGTTCTCCAAACAAAACTTTTGTTCCGAAACAATGGGTGAATTCACCTTTACTGTTGGTGTCTGAGTTGAATTCCGAGCTTTGCATTGAAACACACAATATACAAAATATTTTCTCTAATCAGTGCAAAAACAACTACATATTGATGACAATAAATCAATTTCGTCCGACTAATTACATTGAATAAAAACAAGTGTTGTTATTTTGTTTTAATTTTCAATTTTAATATACGGTCGAAAATGTTTGATTGTCTTCTACAAACGGGCAGTTATTTTGTATTTGCTCTATTGAGTTAAAACAGTCAATAAAGCCTTCAGTTTTTCCATTTCCCGCCCTTAAATTAAAAGGGCAACACTAGTCCTGTCCAGGGCTGCCAGAAGTTTTGCGAAGAAAATCATCATTTGTCGGAAAGAAAATCATATTTTGAAGAAAAAAATCATCACAAGTCCAATTTTTTTTTCAAATAATAAAAGTAACAATTGACATATTTACAGTGGACAAACAAAACTATTCGACGTACACCAATTTTATTTTGTTTTCATCAATAAAAAGGTATTTACTAGCTTATTTTACAAAAAGAATTTGGAAAGCATTTTCAAATTGAATTCAATAAAAAAATGAGATCATTAAAGTAACTTATATAAAAATTACATTTAATGAAAAATTAGTTAAGAATAATATAATCTTTTAATTTAAATGGAGACAAAAGTATGTATTAATAATATGTGATTTATTTTGTTTAGAGCAAAAACAGAACTTAGCGACAAAACTTAAAATTTTTTAAAGTATTTTTTGTTAAATTAAAGTAAATACATATTTTATATGTATGCATGTATGTTGCTTAAAAAACTAAATTTTAGTTAAAAAAAAAACATTATTTATGTAATTATAATTTTATTAAACATAATCTCTAAATTCTTTAGTCCAATAGTTCCTCCATTTACCCCTGTTTAAAAGCATTTTTTTGTGTTAAGTTTTAAAATATTTTCATCATAACAATTATTAGAACTAGATTTCATTAATTTTTTTTAATTGTATTAAATATGACACAGTATTTTTTACATGACGACGATTTCTTCTATTATGCCCTGTTTCACAATATCGAAAGAAAATTCTCGAATGAAAATTTATATTGAAAACAAAAGCGAATTTTCAAATTTTATTGTTGATTTCAATATAAATTTTCAGTCCTGCTGAGTATTGGTGAATAGAAAGAGTTCCTTGAATAATTCTGTATATATTTGTATACAAAAGTTTACATAAACAATTTTTAATAGTAGAAATCCTTGCAAAATTTACTTCTACTTAAATCTTTGAGCTTTTTAAATTCTGGAACTTGCGATATTGCCTATTTACTTGTTCTGTTTCCTTTTGAAAAAGTTTAATAGCAAGTGGTATAATACTATTGGTTTCCCCACTCAAAACATGATCTGTCGCAGATTTCGGAAACCAGTTTAAATAAAAATCTTCAAAAAATAAAAGTAGTTTTTAAAACGAAGAAAACTCAATTAAAAAGTGTTCTCAAAGGTTTCAAGGAATTAGTTGAATTTTGAGCTGAAAGGGCTAAAATATCCTAGAGAGTACCACAGGGCCACAAACATCCAAAAGTGCCACAAATGGCCCAATAGTGCCACATTTTGCATCACTGATGTACAGTTGTTTTATACTCTAAAATTTAGAGGCAAATTGCTTTTCCTTGGCTACGAATGACTTCTTTTAAACGATTTGGTATACATTTGTGCAAGATTTGAATATATTCCGGGCCGATTTTTCGTCACTTCTCTAACATGACTTTTTTTTGTAAAGTGACGTTTTCTTATTTTTTTTAAATGTGCTCTCTGCCCCTCTCGTTGGAACAAAAATGTTTTCTTTATAGGTGTAGCTATTGATAAACATTCTAGAACAACAAAGAAAATTGTGCATACATATGTATGTATGTATTGAAAGTAAAAATCATAATTTGCAAAATTAAAAATCATCATTCGAGAACAAAAATCTTAAAATCATATTTTGATCCAAAAATTATCAAAAATATGATAAAATCATCATTCTGGCAGCACTGGTCCTGTCAACAGCAAATGTCATTTGACTCTTGTCATCATTTAGTTTCTGTTTGACGAAGGTGAATTTTTCCTCTTCATTCACTCAAACCAAGGCTAAGCTTGATAAATACTGTGGCGATTATTCACCACCAATTTCAACGATAATTATTCTGCCTTATCGTGGTTGCCGTATTTCAAATACGACTACGACTGTTTGGTAATAGATTAAAGAAAAACTGTTGACGTCTTCTTTAATCTATTACCAAACAGTCGTAGTCGTATTTGAAATACGCCAACCACGATAAGGCAGATTATTTAATTATCGCCAATGTTGCCAGATTTCAATAAAAATAATTATCCCTGAAGATGTTAGAAAATCCCAAGGAAACGTCGGATACATTAAAAATGAAATAAGAAAACGTCCTTTAATTACATTTGAAGAAATTGAATAACCTTGAATAGATACAACATCTCTATAATGATACAATAATACAGGTAACCGCGAAGCTCCAGCTGTTTTGCTTGTTTCGTGATGTGATCTGCCAAATGGTGTATATGTTTTACCAACACACGCGCACAGTGCCTATTAAAACTGTACTAATACAAACATGCTTTGCGAAGCCAAGAGAAAACGCAAGTACATGTATGTATATTGTTTTCTCTTGGTTGTCTCTCTTGTCAATCACAAAACAGCAATAAAAATCACTGTTGTTTTATTTTTTGTACATTTGTTGTAGATTCGCGGCAACCTGTATTTTTGTATGATGATCTCTATAAAACCACATTAATTTATAAAATAAAGTAGTTTACTGAATTTAGTTGCGGTCGAAGATGCCGAACATTCTGGGTTATCAGTTGAGATCTCTGCAGCCGAAACAATTGAACAAATTTACGATATGGCCGATTGGAGATTGAAAGTGAGAGAGATTTTGCAAGCCATTAGCATCTCACATGGCTTAGCGGTTTCAGTTTTGAATGATTACTTCGATATGATATGAAATCTTCCCTCAGGACGAGTGCCGCATTTGCTTAGAAGAGACCACAAGCGCGTTTTAAACAGGAGTTTTTCAATTTTTTTTGCAGTTTCGTAACCGTGGATGAAACATGGATCCACCACAACACACCAGTGACCAAACAACAGTCAAAAGAGTGGGTCTCTCGGCATGAAGGTGGGTTTGTCAGGCAATAAAGTCATGGCGACTTTATTTTTGGGATGCACGTGGTATAATCCACATTAACTACTTTGAAAAGGGTAAAATAATCAAGACCAAGAAAAAAAGTTATTTTCCAACAATGGAATAGTGCTCATATGAGCAGTTTCTATGGCAAAAATCCATGAGTTGGGCTACAAGTTGCTCCATCATCCTCCCCATTCGCCGGACATAGCACCGAGTGACTATTTCTTGTCACTTGAAGAATTGACTCGACGGAAAAAAATATAATAAAATCATCTTACAAAAAAAAAACCTATTTTGATGACTTCAACCAATCATATTTTTTTTTTTGAAAAGTATAAAAGAATTGGGGAAACCTTGGACAAAGTGTATAGAGCTTCAAATAAATGTTTTTGTATTAAAAAAAACTGTGTTTCTTTCAAACAGTTACGGAGTTATTGATCCGACCTTATTTCGAATAAAATCGTTTAGCAACTTCCGAAAGGCGGTAAATAAAATAAAATACTCATGTACTATTTAGAGTTTCACACATCGTAGTGAAAAAGGTTTTTCGCAGGAGCGCTTATATATACAGACAAACTTCAATTTAAAATCTACGTAAACAAGGTTAATTTAATCCTTTTCGGCAACGATTTTGCTTCGTATGTGCTACATGTTAATTTAACATGATTTGCAGTAGTTTTCAAATAAAATTTTTCTTTATTATTTCATGTTGATTTAACATTGACGTACTGTTAAATCAAAATGGAAAATCATATTGCATCAAAGTTATTTCAAGTTGGAATAACATGAATTTAATAAACAACAACAAAACAAAAACAAGTCGCACAACTAAGCACAAGAGTAAATTTCAGCTATGAACAAAGCAAATAAACACCAATACACTTAAACAAAATATTATTTCTTTTAAATTTAATAAGATTTGAAATCATGGTGATTTTACATTGGTAAAATGAAGTTGAATCGATATGGGAATTAATTTAAAACTGCATAAATTCTAGAATTTTGGGCTGAGTTTACATCAGAAGAGAACTGAGTGCGTCTGCAAATCGTCATTAAGTACACTCACAGGAATCCTTACTGGGCCCTGTGTTATAGAGCCTATGGATGCGCGTATGTGCATGGCGATGAGGAGCTGCTTCAATAAAGAAGAGGAGCAAACTCCAGTTCCAGCACTCCAAAAGTATCTTCAGAAACAGCTTTATTGGTAACTTAAAAGATCTGACAAATATAAATCCATGCAATGTCGTCAAATGCTTAAGATAATCATGCCTGTTCTGTAAATCGAGTCGATTTGATAACGTTCGATTTAGAAAAATTAAATCCACTAATAGCGATTTTTTCGGACTTTTTTGTAGTTTTCTATTTTTTAGGGCTTGAAATACCATATCTGAAATTTATTTAGTATGTATGATCTAAAACACATCAATGGGGCCATTATTTATTTTTGGAAAACGAGAAATTTACTCGGATTCGGTTTACAGAACATGGGCGAATATAATTTCAGTTAAAATGTCAATTGTCCTCTACACCTAAGAGTGAACTTGCCGTAGGTTAATAAACCCATTTAAACTAATCTAACCTAAGTATATCAAATTTAAAATGAACTAAATGAGAAGCACATCATACAATACTGCATGAATACGTTTTTATTTTCTTTATTATTATTACTAGTATCTAGAAATAATTGGATTAGCTTTTCCACACGCAAAGTTTATGTTGCATGAGAGAGAGAGGGAGAGAGAGAGCTCTCATTCTCTTTACCCTGCTCTCCTACACACTGAAAAGTTTGCAAATTAAACTTTGCGCGTGGAAAAGCCGTCTTACCATGACTTTTTAAGAAGTGAAAATTATACACTTTTTGGTTAAAAAAAGCACAAATTCCTTGAAAATGGCTTCGCTTTGCTTAGCTGGCATTTTTCTTTAAATTTAATACCCTTAACAAATTTGCTCGTATTTATCTTTGCAATTTTAAACTTTTATCTCGGTTAAATCTTTAATAGCCGAAAAACTAGTTGTAGCATTTTGCATTTACTAAATAAAGGTTAAATACAAAATGCACATACAGTACCTTAAATAATTTACTTTGTTTGCTGCAAATAAATCACACAATCACGATTTTCACTATTTTCAAACGTAAGCAAGTAAAAATGGCTTCTGGTGATGGGCATTTGTTGGTGCATGAATTAGAGATAGGATTGTGAGTAGCATTTTATCTATCTATCCATAAGTCTGTTCTCATCACAAAAACTCACTTTCATACGTGCTAACGTTAACGTAATAAAAACATATTAATCACAGTGATAGAAAATCATTATCAGAAATCATTTCCAATTTAATTTAATTTAAAAATTTTAAATTTATTTTTCAGGAATTTAAAATTATATTTCAAAACTTTTCAATCACCACAAAAAAAAAGCACTCCATCACTCTATTCCAGCACTTTCACTGATGCACGTGATTGAAGAAGGAAACAAAAAACTAGTCACCTCGCACACGATTTTCAGTCAGTCATGTGAATAACTTGCATCTCTGTATTACAAAATGTTAAATTTTGCTTTGCAATTGTATACTTTGTTACATGAATTTAATTACCCATAACGTGCCATACTTCCTTATTCCCTTAGGCAATGGTTTAGCAATGTATTAATTATCTAATTATTATTTCGTTAATTTGCAAAATAATTAAATAAATACTAGGAAAAAAAAATACCAATAGCAAAATAAAAAGAGTTCACTTTAAAAATATATTTATGTATTTGCTCAGCCAAACGCGAATTGTAAGTTTGCTTTTTTTTATAGGAAATCAATTATTGTGCAAAGTGCTATTGGTGAAAATAAATATTGAAACATATTTGTTTGCTATTTTTCCAAAAAATTTATTTAACGAATTGGTTTCCTATGATGCTTTTTTAAGGTACTGCCAGGCAGGGCAAATATTTCACTAATTTTATGACCTTAATGAGGGAGCCTTTAATAACATCAGTATAGAGGCTATTAGGGAGTCCCTGGAGGCACTCAGGGTTCACAACTTTCTAGTAAAGTGGATAGTTATTTTGTTTAGGAGGGGTGAAAACTGAGGGGATTAGTGACGAGAGGTGATGAGGGACGGAAGGGATGAGTTTTATCACCTCTACTTTGGTTGTTGACAATGAGCGCAACTCTTGTGTGTTTTCACAGGAGCGGACGTAAGATAGTTGCATATGCGGATGACGCGTTTTCATTGGTAACGGGAAAGTTTCTTCCCACTATCAGTGAAGTCATGCATTCAGTGTTGGGCGATCTATCCTCTTGGGCCAACAACAAAGGAATGGGAGTCAACCCAGAGAAAACCTAACTAGTCCTCTTTACCAGGAGATACAAAATATAAAGTTTTGTACTGCCCAGAATTGGGGGGGGGGGTGTAGAGCTGAGACCAGCAGAGGGAGCGAAATACCTGGGTATAGCAAGCTTTCTTGGAAAGGGATCAATGCCTACCAATGCGAATTGATACAAGGTGGTCTCTATTTGCAACTCAGCATATTCGCCTTGTATATTTGTTAGTGTAAAATTTCCTACTGTCAGAATATTTCCTAACGTTTTGTTTGATTTGACAGCAGAGAAGTTCTGTCAGCTGGTGAATTAAGATCACCTTATGTGAATTCGCCTTGATGCCTAATACATATGCAGGAACTCCATAGAAAGGAACTGAAGGGTTCTGCAAACCGAAAATAGTAAACTGGACTTACACATCGGTTGTCAGACCGGCTATTTCCTATGGTTGTGTGTTATGGTGGGAGGTATTGAGGAAGGAAAGTCACAGGAAATTACCAGCAAAGGTTCAGAGGTGTGCCTCGCAGGGCATCACAAGTGCTTAGAGGAGCACACCTCAGGCTGCCTTGTCAGACCGGTTATTTCCTATAGTGTGTGGTATGGTGGGAGGCGTTGAGGAAGGAAAGTCGCAGGAGATTACCAGCTAAGGTTCAAAGGTGTGCCTCGCTGGTTATTACAGGTGCTCAGAGGAGCACACCTCAGGCTAACTTGGACGTAAATCTACTTCCTATAGAGGACTTTGTGGTGAGAACGGCAACTAGAAGTCTCTTTAGACTCGTAGAAACAGGTTTGGTGAGGACAGGAATAACAGGTCACACATCAATCTTAAATGATATCAGTTTTATTGATCAGGGATCCGTAAACCCTGGGTTCACGGACTATAAGGTCGCTGAAATTGATTTTAGTAGAACACCCTCACTGGTAATTCCGGACAGGGACTATTGGGTCAAGTCCGATAAGCTGCATGAGGGTAGTGCGGTGTTTACAGACGGATCAAAAATGGGGGAAGGCGCAGGGCCTGACATATATATCTTGGGAACGAACATTCGCAGTTCCCTTAGACTGCCAAATAAATGCAAGTTGAGCTCTTGGCGATCCTCAATGTAGCTGCAGGTGAGAAGGTAACCATCTACGTCTACAGCCAGGCAGCGCTAAAAGCTTTGAAGGGACACAATGTCCAATCGAAACTAGTTAGTGACTGTAGGATAGCCCAAAATTAGCTTCTGGCAAAATATAGTGCCAGACAATCACGCATGTTCTGAAAATCACATTTTTCAAATCACTAGTGATTTTAAAAGTAATAATGGTCATGCAGATATTTCTTCGCTCTTTTGTTTAATTTTTCTATTGTATAGAGCATCAAATATCATTTCTGAAAGAAATTTGTGGTATATGATTTTAAAAATGACTACAGGACCACTATTACTAAAAAAATCACTAGTGATTTGAAAAATGTGATTTTCAGAACATGCCTGTATGTTGGGTTCCTGGCCACAGCAGTGTTGAGGGAAATGAAAATGCCGATGAGCTGGCAAGAATAGGGTCGGCGGTAGATGAGGGAATGTGTGACAGATCGGTCCAATTCGCCGATAGGTCATTACTATAGGAAACTCAGTAATTGGGTAGAAAACAGGACCAACAGTTCTTGGCGAAGTAGGGAGGATTGTAGAGTCTCGAGGGCTATGTGGCCAAAACTTGACTCAGAAAGATCCAAACTGCTATTGGATATGAATAGGAAGGCGATTCGAATTGTGATAGTCTCATTGTGTGGTCACTGCTCGGTCAGAGCAAGAAGCAGCATTTGGGAAACTGGCACTCTAGATTTCTGTAGAATGTGCGGGGATGAAGAGGAACTATAAACTATGAACATATTATCTGTCACTGCCCGAAGCTGCAACGTCATAGGCTTAGATGACTGAGCAGACGTTTCCATGAGAGCATTACTTACATACATATATGGAGGATATTAAGGGCTTCATCATGGCAATTCAGTGGCTTAATGACGGATAATAGGGTCACTTCTGGCTACAAATGGGGGGTAAATATTACTTTTAATGGGCAATAGAAGGGAATCACAATTCTGCAGTATTTGAACTTTGACGCCAGTGGGACACGGATTAGAGTAGTCCGATTTAGCCCAAATTTTCACCATTTACGTTTTAGACTAAGTGTTACAATAATTCGCTTGGGCTTTTACGAAAATCAAAAGTTTATTATTGAATTATAATGCCACTCTAATGTACATACATAGTACATA
This sequence comes from Tachina lurida, assembly GCA_944452675.1. Taxonomy (NCBI): domain Eukaryota; kingdom Metazoa; phylum Arthropoda; class Insecta; order Diptera; family Tachinidae; genus Tachina; species Tachina lurida. The sequence goes on from OX101752.1 coordinate 173,614,365, forward strand.
CATATGTATGTACTATGTACATACATAGTACATACATATGTATGTACTATGTACATACATAAGTATATAATTTTTACGTTTTTAAGGTGTTGTTAACTTCAAGCTTTTTGGTTTCAAAAATCATAGTTTTTACTTATTTTGCTGACATTAACGATTTGTTTGTACCATTTACGAAAACACAATTATTATATTATTCATATTGTTGCAACTACAAAATTAAGACAAAGCATTTCATAATTTTCATAATAATATGTCAAAATCAGATTTAGCAAAATTTCACTATGCTTACACAGCAAAATTTGATGTAGGTATTTAATTTTTTTGCATTGAAAAAAGAAGAAATAATAATCACGTTTAGTTATTTAACTTAGTAGGTATTTTTCAAACATTCATGTACATATCGCACACTAAATCATAAAGCGTCACAACTTAAAAAATTTCAGATGCTGAGTAGTGGCAAATAACTGTTGATACTGCAAAAATGACGCAAGTATGGAACATAAAAACAAGCATAACGGTATTTTATATTCTTCAAGAAGCCTGTATTGCAAAAGAAATTGTTGCGGTCGTTAGAGATTTGTTTAATTAACTCATTTATAAAAATACAAAATCACTTTGATCATTTTGATTTAAGACTGTTTATGATTTAGTGTGCGATATGCATGTATGTATGTAAATATGCAGGTACTCTACATTTATTTATATATTTGTTCATTAAAAATCGCATAAACAGCGTGACCTAAAATTCAATCACTCTTTGATATGCTCAAGTCATTCATTCATTCATTCATTCATTCTTTGTTGAAGCGAATGTTGTAATAATTGTTATTGATGTTGTTATTATTGTTGTACGGTGTTAACAATTCAGCGATTTTTTTATTACTTTTTTTTTTTTGAAACTAAAAAGTATTACCCAGATAGATTCAGTTTATTAATGACATATCGTCGGTTGGTTTCTGGTTTGCGGCACAGTATATTCAAAATACATTAGCCATTAGTGCAAAATTGTATAGTGTATTGATACTCACCACTAAGAATTGTTAAGTGGTGAGTATCAATATATTAACCATTTTGCAAATGCTACCGTGCAACACCATTTGCACAAGTTTGTGAACTGGGCTATTATGTCTGCAGCAAACCAGAAACGAGAAACAGACGATATGTTGAAACACAAATTAACACTCAGAATATCGTTTGTTTGCGATAATTCTAAAAATAAACAGCTTTGCTGTATGCTAAGTACCTATGTCGTTTTGTTTATTAAAAGCTTTTATCTAACTTGCAATGTTAGTTTGTTTGTTAAGAGCAAATCTTCGGACAGTTTTTTTTCTACAGTTTCATTGTATTTTAAGCACGTTGACTCTGCCGATTCTATTGAAACGGTAAACACTTAATAAGCTGGCCACACACAAAGCGCATCAATCAGCAGGTGGTAGCACTACATTAAGTGATCATTTCTGTCATACCTAACGTGACCAGATGGTTTTAGCAAAAAAGCGGGATATGATCTATCGAAAAGCGGGATTTTGAAGAAAATACCGCCAAAAAGCGGGATTTCAAAATAAATATCTTTTAGAAAGCGGGATGTACAAAACACAGTATTCAACTTAAAAGAAACGCTTTTAAATAACCAAAAATATTTTTCTATATAAATAAAAATAAAATGTTGTTTGTTGGTAATCGCATCAATTAAGCACGGTTGCACCGATTTCTCTATTTTTTTTAATTTTTCTTATTTTTCTATAAAAAAAAAATTGCTCACGCCCACTTTTTTAAATTTATATAAAATCGGAGAACGGCTGTACAATTTTTATTTTAAATAATTAATTAAAAGAAATAGTGTTAAGGAGTGAAAAAGTGGGCGTGGCACCTCCATTGTCCTTAAAAGCTGTTAATAATAAAAAAGTCGGAATAAAATAAGAAAAGTGGACATGGCACCACGAATATAATTTTTTTAAATTTTGCATCTAATGCAAACGATAATGTAACGATTTTATAATGTGCGTTGAACATGGGTGTGTTTCGCCTCTCATAAATTGCAAATTTTTGTTTGTCTTCAAATATAATACCAGTGTACTGATCTTGATCTTTTTACTAGTTTTAAAATTTATATCATAAGCGTAATTCCATTGTGGCGGGTGTGACTATTATAATAATTTTTTTTTGTTATAATTCAAAAATATTAATGTTTTATTTAAAAATGTACGGCTCCCAAATAAAAATATATAACAGGTAAGTAGACCTGTAAAAATTTGGTTTCTGCTTAGAATAGCCATTAAAACGCTGCGACGGGTGTGACTTTAAAAATCTGCTTTTACAGAATTCTCACTTTTAGGATATAGTCTGTAGTAAATTGTTCAAAGTCTTTTTGATTATATATGTGAATAATTACTGCTTGGAAAAACGTAAGATTCCTTAAAAAAACTTTTTCGTACATGTGACAAGTGTCACTTGGTATAAAAAGTCGAAAAGTTTGAGAAATAAAACTTTATTGACTTGTGAAGCAACCACAGATTGTGAAAGAACTTTTTTGAAGAGTTGATGGACTGCGAGTTAATTAAAGAACTCTGTGATTTTAGATACTCGTATATTCAAACCGCTTAAAATTTTAGTTTTTTCGCCCAGCCGAGATCTCGTTATTTCAGGGAATGACACCTTACCGGACATTACCCACCTTAGAGGTATTGACTTGAAAAGTTTGAGGGACTCGTGGGGTTCGTTTTTGAATTTTCATGACAGCGCACAACAGGCCTATACTGGATTGTGTGTGTGTCCCCGGACATGAGCGTAATGGATCCTCTTTTCAACCTAACCCAACCTAATGCTATGTTTAGATGACGAGTTGAATCACCTGCTTCGCTCTCTGAATCATGTTTATGAATCATGCTGTTTAGACTATGCATTCGGGCTTCGTGTGCAGCGTGCCAATTTAGTGCTTTTCGTACTAGATTTAGAGTTTTTTAATTCATAACAGTGCGGAATTTTTCAAATTGTTGCTTAAAAAAAAGGCACTAAATTAATGCTTTTCACCTTTGATTTTAGTGCGTTTTACATATCTACTAAATATTAATTTGTGAAAGTGTGGTGGCTTTATAAGAAACACCAAATAAGAAATTTTCACTTCTCAAAAACTATATATTTTCATGCAAAGTTTCCTTTGCATAATGTTAATTCAGTGCCCATGTTCTGTTACTCCCGCGTCGAGAAAGTTTTCGATGGGATTGTGTGAAATGAAACAAAAATGCCATAAATTGAAACAAACAGCAGTTTTTCTCACTAAACTGTGTCTGTAACTTTTTTTGGCGAGTAAAAGCTGTCACGTAAGGAAATTATTCGACATTCTACAGAAAAAGTGTGTCTGTAAAATTTTCGTGAGAAAAGTTTCCGCTTTGTACTGTCAAATATACTCACAAATAAAAACGGGGTGAGATAGAACTTTAACGAAAAAAAACATGTTAAAAATGCAAAATGCAATGAATGATAATGCAAAAAATTTAAGAATTTTGCTCTGAAGTGATACTCGCACTGTTAAATTATTTTAACAACATATTTTATTTATTTTTTTCAACAATTTTGTAAACAACAATCATCAAAGTCGCACTATACATTATTTGGTATAGCCGACGATTGTATTTTCGCTGGCGTCGTTGAAAGTTTTTTACTCTTAGCGAATTATGGTCGCCGTCAAAGACATTTTTGATAAGCGTTCACCTAGTATGCGATTTTAAGTCGGCTTTGAGTTGTATATTATGGCATTTCTAAAGTTATAACGTAATCACTTTTGATGGTTTTCGACATGACTTACAGACACACTTTTTTCTCACTTTTCGAGAAACGATGGAATATTTTGTTTCACATCTTTTCGGCGCAAGAAGTTCTCGCCAAAGTTAAAGAACATGGGCACAGCTGGGTGAAATACGAAGGAAGAAAAACTTTTATCTTTCATAGTGAGAAAAAATAATATATTTCTAGAAATTACAGTTATAAAATAACTTAATTACAACAATAATCTAATTACTAACCACTGAGGGAAGCAATGTATTGCTTTCTTGATAACAAAAGCTTTCAAAAATGCTTCTGAAAAGTACTAACGTAAGGCTCTCTAACAAAGTGGACAAAAGTAAAAAAAATGTAAACCAGTAACTTTTGCATCTGAGTACACAAAAACTACACATTATTACTTCTGTAAAATGAATTAGTAAAGCAAAAAATGAATGGCTTTTTGGAAACTGAATGCATTGCTTCTAGCTGGCTTACAAAAATTCTTATGGGAAGCGGTAATTTTTGCTGGGATGGTGAAATTGAAGAAATAGAACGAAGTATCAGAAATTTAAGGATACATAAATGGACAAATTTGCTCAGAACTGATTAATTTTGGATTGAAGTTTATAATTATAGAAATTCAAATAATCATAATCCATTCCTAATACTGCCAATATTTTCTCTAAGACTATTAACATTACCATGTTCAAATGAAAACAAAAGTCACAAAAATATTATTTCAATAACAAAAAAATAATAATTTTCAAGAAAAATAAAATTGAATAATGAACATGAATATAAAGTGAATGTAAAATGCTTGAAATAAGTTTTTTCTAGCAACTGTCTCTATTATAGAAAATTCCACAAAAAATTCTAAATAAATATAATCATATCAAATCGTTAATAAGAATTTTAGTTCAACAAATCGTTGCATATCTTTTCAACTAGTTTATTTTTCATATTTTCACACACAAATTCAAAAATTCACATGTTTTTGTACAATTTAAAATCCGAGAATTGCGAGAAACTATTCACAAAATATTGTCACAGAAACACTTTTTCTCACATCGTTCCAATAATTGCTGGAAATTTGTTTAAATGACAGATAGTTCTCGCAAAGTAACGATACAGAAACACTTATGTGAGAAAATCCATTATGTGTTTCAATTTACACTGCTTCCACGATTTCCTTGTTTCATGCGGGAAATTTTACGATGCGAGAAATACAGAAACGAGCTACAGAATGTAACATACTGAACTATGTTCATGTAAAAATTAATTCAGATTAAACACCTAAGATCTAATTGTTTTTTTTAATACACCATAATTGCAGTGTCTTGCGAAATGAACTTCAATTATTTTCCTACTCATGTTCTACTTATAAGCAAAATCGAAATATGGCTCGATATAATTGAAATTATTACAAAAACCTATGAAATGTAGTAAATTTAAAATTGTAGTTAACTTAAATTTTTAATTTCTACTCATTCAATACATATATAATTAGCCATGTGGGCTTTCTCTGTATTGAAAATAAATAGATAAATATAAATAAAAGATATATTGCATTTAGTGCTTTTTTATGAACACACAGTGATTTTTGCTCGGAAAAAGTTGACATCACTGTTCGCGTTTGTTTTTATTTATGTATATTCACACATTCATACGTATCATACGCACATATATACATGCATACATACTTACATAAATTCGATTCATTCAAAATCTTGTTTTTGAAGGCATCTCTACATTTTCTTCTTATTTTTCCTTTTTATATTATTCATAACTTAATTAAATTTATTTATATTAAACTCACATCTATGTTTTTTTGGCTTGTTTTCATTTGTTTACAAACACACACATACACATATACCTATTTTGTTTTGATAGCTAGTTCAGATAAAGTGGCGATTAACTGCGATAAAAGTTAGAGAAGATACCAATTTTACGTGCTTCGCAAGTAGATTCATATTGAATCTACTAGATTCGCTCTCATAATTTTGTATGGCGAAGCAAGTTGATTCGGTCATGATTGGGGCGTGAAGCATGAATAGAGAGCGAAGCACGTACCGTGTAAACATAGTATAAGCTGAGTTGTATCTTCTTCTTCTTTCTTTTGCACCTGGATTTAGTAACTTATTATGATAATCGTATCGCTTTCATAAATATAACGAAAATCTATCGACTTTGCTATCCAGTAACATATTTTAATGATATTCGTTTAGTTTTTCTTTTATTCTTCTTTGTGCTGATCGATTATTTTAACATTTTGTATGAAGAGATGCCACATAATATACAATTAAATTGCGAGTGTAACACAGATGTACACTATCGTATAAAAGAAATTCCAGAATTACTCGTACAAATATATCGATATACATATATTACGATTTTCAGTTCTCAAAAAAAGTTGTTCCATACAGGTACTGCCCCCGCATTCTGTAACTCGCTAAAGTTAAATCTCTATTTCTAAAAATCTATAAAGTAGATTTATCTATTTTCGGCTACGAATGTAATTTTAAAACGTGTATTACTAAATCAGGCAATGACTTATGCTGAGTACACGTCTGTAAATTCTTGTGTCTCATTTTGTGTAATTTTTGATGTCATTTTGTGATGCCGCTCACATTGTTTTTTTTATATGCAAAGCAATGCCACACAACCAAAAATATCGCAAATGACAAACGTTGCCACTATTAAACACTATTGCGATGTCACAAAATGCCATAGTGTGTAATTGGCATTACAAGTTTAATCCGTCAAAATTTTATTGTTGACAATCGCTAAAAGTTTTTAATTTTCTATTTGTTCACATTTTAGCGATCGAATTTATCTTTTGCTTTAGCGAGTTACAAAATACATGGGCTGATCTTTAATTTTCTATTCCGCTAATTTTTTCTTCCAATGATTCTTTATCCATCATAATTTTCCTAGCATTTCTCCTCTTCCTTTCCCTTTCTCTCTCTAAAGATAGACAGTTCATAGTTTTCTTTATTTACTTTAAGCTTATACCCTTGTTTCCGTTTTCTATTTTTGACATACATGCATTGCAAAAATAACATTTCAGATAGAGTTGATGTGACGGGTGTGACCAAATATTTCCTATGACTAACTACTCGAATATTAATAATGGGCATTCGCAAAATGTTATTATGTTATTAATCACTTTGTCCTTGAACATCAAGTATTTATTATGTACAGTAACAGTTTTATTAAACTTTTTAAATTATTACTGTGACGGGTGTTAAAGGAAACGAAACAAACAAAGGGGAAGAGCAGAATATTCGAGGGTGTTACTATCTATTGCGATACGAAACCAATTACGATGCGAAAGCTAAATGCGATGAGATGCCAATTTGGTACTCTACTACTTTGGCATTTTTTTTAAATTTACTTTTTAAATATTATGCTAAAGAAAATTGTGCAAAGATTGACAGTAATGAAATGTCAATGCATTTGATGTTTACCTATCGCAAGATATTTGTTCTTATCCAAATATTTTGACAGATGCTTTCGCATTACAAAGTGCGGTGATGCCAGACTTTCGAAAAAGACAATAAGAGATGCGAAAGGCAAATGCGCCACCTTTTACTAATTCCATATTGAAATTGCTACAAAAAATTCTTTGAATTCATGCGATGGTTTTTTTTACATGTCTAATTTTCTCAATTTAACTTCTTGTCTATAGCCATATAGCCCATAAGTTCATAAGAAGATTAACAGTAATACGTAACAACAATAACAATGTAAAGAGAAATATGAAAAAACAATGTCAACAGAAATCGAGTATTTTTCTACCACCCATTCTTAACGTTGAAAAATAGACGTCATAGAAGTCATCGTGTGAATTAGGTGAAAGTGTTTCTAAATTTATAAAAATAGGAAAGTGTGTATTTTTGTTAACTTGTCCATAATTACCATTCTCTTATCATTATCATTCTCAATTTAAACAATTTTTTCCTGTATGGGGTTCTTTTGCCTGGTTTTACCCATGAGTTAAGTTGGGAAAAATCTAAATAATAGACAACAAATAAGTTTTTAAGGTCCAAATTCACAGTCTATAGTTAACTAAAGCCCGTGATTTAACTAACAATTAATCTTATCAATTTCATCGGTTAAACCACCACTTTCATTAGTTAACTAAAGACTGTGAATTTGAGCCTAAGAAATGAGAGCTATAATAAATATCTATTACCCTCGATTTTGTCGGTTTTTTACAAAAACGCTAATAAACTCTTATTGTTTATTTTCCCAACTACTTTAACAATTTCAACAGAATTCAATTGAATTGTTTATGGCAAAATCACTTATTACTATAGAAATTATTGTTGTGCACATAATTTACAAAACCATTAAGAAAATGAGAATTGTGCTTTAAAAAGTGATTGCAAAAGTTAACAAATGCATAAAATTAATATTTTTATTGTGTATATTTTTTTTTTAATTTTTATTGCAACTGCATAAATGATTTAAAGATGAGATGATGATAATCACGATTTTAATAAGTTGTAATCAATAACGTTGCACGTCGTTACACGTTTTTTCTTTTAATAATTTTGCTTTAAAATGAATTTGGCGATTAAATCTAAATGTTAGCAATAATAAAAAAAATACTATTGTAGTTATTGCATACATATATTATTGCTTATAGTTAATTATCATGCATACATAAATACATATCGTTGGTCACAAGTAGAAAGGCGCTAACTTAAATAACTTTAACTTTACATTAGAGGGTAAAAACATTATAATAAACGGTACAACTGTTTGTACGACTGCTTTGTACAACTGCTTGTAAAAGCGTTATTATTTTGCACTATTGCAATAAATTTTTGGGACGATTTGTATTTGTGTGAAATGTATTGGAATCACTGAAGAAATAAATTTTGTGAAAATGCGAGTTGGGGCCTTTATACTTGTGAATATCGATATGTATGTACATATTTACATACTTAAATGCAATTGACGAAGTTTTAGATTAACTGAATGTAGGTTATTTGAAAGTTTTTCGTGAAGTAAAAAATTAATGAAAACTTATTAAACTATTCCATTTGCAATGATGGCTGATTTAGGGATGGGCAAAAATATCGATATATCGAAATATTGATATTTGCGAAAATAAATATGGATATATATCTCCGATATTTCAAAAACCGATATATCGATACATCGATTCTTATTTACGAGTATCGGGTTTCGATACTTTTATGAACTCTACAAATTTAGCCGGTTTTTAACTCTAAGATATTGGCATCACTATTAGTGATGCGAAGAAAAAGAGAAAAATTTTTTATGGAAATCTTTTTTAAAACCTAGGTATATATCGCTTAAACTTTTTTTGGCGGTTATGGCACGATATGTTAGTATGTGTATTTATTTTAGATTTGGAATATTTTGGCAACATTAGTAGGCAAAATATATCGATATATTGATGTTTTCAAAAAATATATATCGATACTGTTCAAAAATATCGATATGATATATGTATATCGATAAATTTTTTTCATTTCCCCATCCCTAGGCTGAGTATATAAAGCATACATCTACATCAACTCACACCACACACAGTGGACCAAACACAAAAAGAAAAATGATGATGTGCTTCGAAAACAGCTAGAAAAATATTGCAAAAACATGAAAAGAAGGCTAACAATGGCCGCACCAGCTTCGGAAAGGCGAAATATTCAACATTTTGCGCGATAATCCACGCTTTAATAATCCGTGAAGTGTTGATAGAAGCATTATCTTGTTAGAAAGTCCATGGGATGGGTCCAAACAAATCTTTAAATTTTGGAAACGCCGTTTGCAGAGTAGATAGGTACGAATTTGCTGCAATTTTCGTGCTTTGAAGTTCCAACTCTACGGCTCCATAGTACGATATCGCACCCCCAGCAATACTACCACCTACTCGACAATGCCGACGGGCTACAAAGCGTGCATCCTTCCTAAAATCATAGAAATAATAGTTAAAGCCATCGGGTCCATTAAAATTAAATTTTTGTATTCCACTCTTACAAATCATGTGATCTTTACAAAAATTTAAACGTAAGGAATTACGTGCGTAATGGTGGTTTTTATAGCAATTTTTTAAAGTCCTTTGTCGCATTTATTATCTTTTTAAGGGTAGAAAGACTAGCACTGGAATCACCTTATGTGTTTAATTTTTGCAACAGAGGCACTCAAATTGGAGGCTTTTCTTAGAATATTTCGCCTTTCCGTAGCTGTTGTGGTCATTGTTTGCCTTCCCTTCATTTTTTTTTGCCATATTTTTCTGTATTTCTTAGGTATGCCATACCAACGTTAGCACTTTTGTTGATTTCTATAGAAATTTCACGGCCGGACAGACCGTGATCATCACCCCTTCTCTTTCACCTTTAATGACTTACCACGGCCAATTTTTAATTAAAACTGATAGCAAACTATTTTTGATGTTTGTTCTTAAAAAATACTCAGATATTTTGTAGTTAAAATTTACGCAAATTACCATAGAACCACTCTTTTATCACTGCACGTATTCAAGTGGCACAAAAATAATTCACATTTTTCTTCACAAATTATAAAAAGAAGCCCATATTAAATCTAACGGAACTTTTTCAACTTTTCTTTTTACCTATACACTCTTTTTCTCAACTGTTAAACCTTTAATAAGAAGTTCAACATAATCAAGGCCTATTTATCAGGTCAACGCAACTCTACAAAAACACAGCAATACAAAAAACAACTTTATGTTTAAGTTGTCAGAAACACACACAAACATGAACTAAAGTATATGGTGCAAATAACTTTTGACAGCTCAAACAAGAAAACAAACCATAAAAACAAAAATCATCGTGAGAGTTGCGTTGACCTGATAAATAGGCCTTGAACATAATCATTTCCATTAATTCGTGTGTGTTCTGGCTTTCACATCGTTTTCACATGTTTTCTTGCGAGTTCGGATGTTAAAACACTGTTTAAGTTGAAATTTAGAAAATAAAAATTAATAGTGTGTGTTCTAGCATCCGAATTTAGAAGAACCCAATTTAAAAATTTACGATTTCAAACTTTTAGATTTTTTCGTTTTCGATTTTGAGAAAAAAACTCGTATTCTTTTCACTTGTTAACTAACAGGCTTGTGAAAAGAATACGAGTTTTTTGCTCAAAAGTGAAAACGAAAAAATCTAAAAGTTTGAAATCGTCCATTCCCAAATTGTTTTCTTCTAAATTCGGATGCTAGAACACACACTATAAATATAAAGCAGCGACCTCAAAAATGTTGGTAGAACACAGCAGCGCCGCCGATGATTTTAATAATTAGTTAGCCGCCGCCGAAGAGTGTGGCAATGAATTGCCATAGCAATGCCCGTCAGTCTCAGCCGCCGTCGATTTGTCCGATTTGGTCTTAGTCGCCGCCGACCAAAATTATATATCGGCTTCGTTCTCTGACACTGCACCTATTCATGTGAAGTGAAGTGTATGTGCATAAATACTAACCCCCTTATGCAAAAACGATTGTTAAACTTAAAGTTGGTTTAACAAACGAATTTTGTATGGCGAAACCGGTTTTAAAGCATGCTTTAACTTTAACAATCGTTTTTGCATAAGGGCATAAATCTAAAATATTTACATACATATGTATGTATATTATTTTAATCACACAGATGCCAAATTCATTAATTGTTACATTTTTCATAGACAGACTGTCGGCAATTAAAATTTTCAAGCTCTGCTTAATTCGTTTGCCCCAGTTTATTTGGGCGTGCATAAAAATCAAGTTCATTGAACTTTTTACACATTTCCAACAAAATAATTAAAATCCGCTGCATTGTTAATTTATGTAAAAGAGATTTGTATGTATGTATGTATACATACATACAGTTTGTCAAGGAAATGTTTTGACATCGATTTCATTTTATTTACATTTAAGTGAACAAATAGTAGTAAGTTATACGCAAAATTAAAAAGTGAGAGCATAAAAATTACATGAAAGCTAAAAAAACTCAAAAATTTCTCTGTCAAGAAAATGTTTTTACATCCTTCGGTAAGAACATGGTGTCCTTTCAATTGCGGTAAGGTTGTGGATACTCCATCTCAAGGTCCAGATCTATGCCCTATTCAAAATTTATGGGTTTATTTGAAAAATAGTATTTCCAAAGGGTATTTCAAGAAGTAAATGGAGTTTAAAACAGTAATACGAGGGGAATATGAGAAATTTCGGCGGAATATTTGGAAAAGAAAATTTTTTTCCATGAGAAGTCGTCTTACAAGCCGATTTAATACCAATGGAGCCAAAAAAAAAATTATTTTTGTACACCTTAAAATCTGTCCTATTTTCTTACTATATAATACAAGGATGTAAAAACATTTTCTTGACAGAGAAATTTTTGAGTTTTTTTTAGCTTTCATATAATTTTTATGCTCTCACTTTTTAATTTTGCCTATAACTTACTACTATTTGTTCACTTAAATGTAAATAAAATGAAATCCATAACCAAAAATTTCATAATGCAAAGAAAAATAAAAATATTTATGATAAAAATCAAAATTTATAACGATTTTAACTATGTCAAAACATTTTCTTGACATACTGTATGTATGCATGTAATATTCCGTTACTCCTATAAAACTCACAAAATGCACAGTTATAAAACAGCTTCCTCTCTTTTTCTTTTCAACAAAAACCTACGCACTAATGAATTACACAGCAATTATTTTGTAACGCTCTACGCCAAAAAAAAACTAAAATTAACATTAAATAAAAAACACCAACACTATTCATTTAAAGCTTTTTTTTTAAACTACAACACTAAAAATAAAAATAACTAAAGTTAGTTAGATTTAAATTTTTCCGCCGTTTTTATAATTTATTGTAGACCATCCGCATGAACGTAGAAGATTTACATAATTAGCAATAAATTTGCAATATATTAAAGGTGAACAAACTTATAACTTTTGCAAAATTGAATTAGGTATGTATTTCATATGTGAAAAAAACTGTCATTATGTTAATCTAAATTTAACTGTTATTTTTAAATAACTTCAATGGGTTGTTTTAAATACATATGGACATGGGGGGCAATATTATTATATGAAAATAATTAGCAACATAATTTTGATACGCTAGGACCCCCAATTTTGTAAAGTTCAGAAAAAAATGCATGAGCCAAAAAATTATGGGGATGGTATTGGGGTAAATGGGTTCTCATCGGTTTCAAAACTAGAGAAAAACGAGGGAAAATCCACAAAAAGCTTCACAATTGTCCCTGAGTTGCTGCTAGAAGTGTAAAACTTCAGATCAGCCCCACTAATATTTTCCTGCCTACATTTTTTATGAACATATTAACCCCCTATTTGCGTTCATTAAGGGGGCTCCCATACAAAATATAATTTTTTTATACAATTACCTCCTAATGCGACCGAAATTAACTTATACTTGTAAGCAGGGTAGGGAAATTTCGCGAGCACAAATTTTATAAGACTCGTACTCCTTTGTGCTCGACTCGTAAGCATTAAATGACTCGCCTTAAAATTTGTACTCGTGAGTTTTATTTTAAAACTCGTAAGCACAAATTTTAAAAGAGTGCAAAACGAGCATAAACGAATTCAAAACAAGTAGTTATTACAAAAATTTTTTTTCTTGTTTATACGAAAAAGTATATATATTTATATGCGAATTTGAAAAGTATAGTACTTACAAAAATATATGTTCTTACTTTCATGTCCTGAGGTATTTTTCAAATGTTTTAAGGCTTCTGCTGCATGAAAAGTTATGCAAATGCTTACCTGTCAGTAATAAAATATAATTTCACCATTGCGACCTATAGAAAACAGAATTTCAGCAAACAAAATTAATAAAACTCGCGAGTCGAGTTTTATTTTTGACTCTTAAAATTTGAATTCTTCTCGCGAGTCCTATTTTCGATTCTCATAAATTAAATGCGCTCGCGAGTTTTATTTTTTTTAACTCGCGAGCAGACAACAGCAGCTCTTTTCAATACCAAAAAAATAAACCTCGCTCGAATTGAATTCGTTTGCGAGCGAGTTTAATTCGACCACTCTTCGCACTCTGCTTCTAAATGAAAGCAAACTCAAAAAATTTCTGTTATTAGAACTCCTTTCTCCTTATTTTTTTGTGCGAATGCGTAAAGTTGTTGCTAGCAGAAAATTTGTAAATTACAAAAAATAAAAAATAATACCTACTGCTTTAAATAATCGCTAAAAAGGCTCAGCAAAAAAATATTTTTTTTTTACAGTAGGATATTTCTGTCAAAAAATTTCAAAAATTAAAAATACATTTATATTAATAAATTATAGTAGACCCTTCAGCTTTATTATTAAATATAAAAAAGAAAATTTTGAGAAAAAAATTTTTTTTGGTGGACTTTTTTCTGGAATTACCCATATGTACATATGTAGCTTCTAGCCTTATTAGTTTTTCTTTCTAAAATATCTTAATTATCTATTCTTGTTTGAATCAACTCGTTTTTTTGGTTTGATTTAATGATTTTAATTTTCTAAGTGGATTTTAATTCTTTTTAATCTCTAGGTATCATCAAATCATATTAAAATTAAAATTTATCATAATTTTTTTTATAGCAAATTGCACTAATTTCAAAGAAGAAAATTAAAATTTAAACAAGTTTAAATAAAATACAAGTTCAACAAAATTCTTCTTAAGCAGAAAGATTAGAATTTTGTTGAATTGAATGAATGTCTTGAAACGTTTCATAAATTAGGAAATGGCATTAAATTATATAACTTATCGTTGCCGCAGTAATAATGTATTTTAAATATACTGTGCGGCAAACCAGTAACCACCCGATGTTATGTGTGTGTTTGCTGTTATATTTAACTCTTTGTCATTATGCACCTTTTGGTATTTTACAACCAGTTTTACTGAACTGATTTGAAAAATAAATTGTAATGTTTGTTGTGGTCTTTGAATTTAAAAAGAATTAAAGATTTGTTTTTGATTCTTTCTTTTGTTTCATAGATAAGACTTTAAATGTTAATTCATTTGAATTTATGGTGTTTATGATTAACATTTCTCGGGAAAAAGTTAGTGGCGGATTTACCATATACCTATAATTCAATTTCAATTTTAATTAAAAATTAAGTTTTGGGCACGTGTTTTCATCAAGAGAGAAATTATGTTAAGATTGCAGATTCTTTAGAAAAATTATAAATAAAAATTTTTCTATTACTTAAACTTAAATTTCTTATTTATGTTGTACATACAATCATTAAAATCTAAATAATTTTTATTTTTATTAAAATTAATCTATTTATCCCTCTACTATCCAATTTCAGTTGCAACTATCGGCCATCGAAATAAATTTAACTCTTTGTAATAATGGTATTGTCCCTGCCAGTAATCGCATTAATTTTCCTGCTATGCACCATCACATCCATAAACACAGAAGTCTATACCGCTTTAGCGGAAATGGAAGAGCTCTTAGAGACTGAATCGGTATTAATTAGTAATTTAGAGGGTTTTATTAAGGTAGAACAACAAAAGTTGGATTATTTAAAAACGTAAGTAAACTAACTAACAAACAATTTTCTCGCATCAAGTCTCATGAAAATAATTATAAACATTTTGAAATTTAGTTTTACTTGTTGATACAAATTCTAAAGCGGTTTAGACACTATCAAAATACTCGTCAATCACTGTGGTAGTGTTTGTAAAAATGAGTATGTAAATGTGTGTGTGTTACATTGGCTTTGATCAGAGAACGAAGACTGTGAGTTGAAGCCGCCGCCGACTAGTGCACCTAATTTCGGCTATGGTTTAGCAGCCGCCGACAAGTCAGCATCGGCTTCGTTCTCTGGCTATGATCGAGGAAAGTTAAGAAATTGTGATTTCTAGCATGCTTGATGATACAATTTAATGTGTTTCTTGCCTTGCACTTTGGCATGCAAAATGTGCAGAATATAGTGGGTAAATTTTTTTTGTTTCCCCAAACGTTTTTCCTTTCATTATTTTTACCTGACTGCCAAGAATGGTTATAGTCAGGAAAACCGCAAATATGCAATTACATGTTTTTTCTTGTACGACGTATTCATGCGGGGACAAGAGATTTATCCGTTTCAGATCTTTTTATTAATTTTGGCATCGATTTGTTAGTGCATATTTTTGCATATTTTGCCCTTTAAAGTATATTTCTGCATATTTTAACCTTTAAAGCATGTTTTTGCATTTATCACTCTTACACACATACATATTTTTGGCATATTTTCTAATTTTTAGAGCATAATTCACGCTTTTAGGGCATATTTTGAAATTAAATAAATAAAATAAATAAATAAAAATTTTTATTTTAATTTGCTTACAAGCTTAAGTGTTACACAAAATTTTTATTTATATATTTTTTTTTTAAATATATATTGACCTAGATTGTTGTTTATTGAAATAAATATTATACAGGGTGTTTTTTTTAGAGGTATAGAACTTCGAATTGAAATAAAACACAAGAAAATCGTTTTAATGTCCATCAATTTGGCTTTATTGGAAGGATAATTTTATGCCATTAATGTTTAAATATGATTTCGGGCATGTGGCCACCGCGGCTGGCTCGAATAAAGCCAATTACAGGTCCAATTTTCAACCACTTTTTCGAGCATATGGGGCCGTATGTTGGCAATAACGCCACGAATGTTGGCTTCCAAGTCCCCTAACGTTTCTGGTTTGTTGGCGTAGACGAGCGACTTCACATATCCCCAAAGAAAATAATCCAATGGTGTCAAATCACACGATCTTGGTGGCCAATTGACAGGTCCATTCCGCGAAATTATGCGCTCATCGAATGTTTCCTTCAATAAATCGATTGTGACGTGCGCTGTGTGGCATGTAGCGCCGTCTTGTTGGAACCACAACTCATCCACATTCATGCCATCCAATTCGGGAACAAAATAGTCGGTTATCAGCTCCAATTGCTGTGCACGGTGGCGAATCGATTCATTCGGGTCCTCTTCAACACTTTGCTCTACAGCGGCAATTGTTTCTTCGGCGCGCACTGTTCGACGTCTCTGCGGATGCGTATTATCACATAGAGTAAACGTAGTGCGAAAACGATCCATGGTTAACCGAATTAATTGCTCTGATGGACGATTATGTCGACCATAAAATGGACGGAGCTTGCGGTAAACTTCTCGAACTGAACCATTATTTTCGAAATAAATTTGCACGATTTGCAAGCGTTGTTCTTTTGTCAACCTGTTCATGATGAAATGGCAAACCAAACTAAATATTAATTAATGGCCGCCAGTTAAAAAAGTGATGCCAACTTAAAGTTCTATACCTCAATAAAAAACACCCATTACTTAAAAATCTTGTCTTATTTATCGGAAATACATTTCCAAAGTTTTATTACTGATATCGTGATCTCTTTTGAACTTGAAGTTAAATTTTTACGAGATTATCAAAAAAAATTAATTTGTATTATTTGCTTTAGTCAAAATTTGTATGGCAATTTTGTTTCAACACCCACTTCAAAGCCAGATTATTGTTTTTAATACGGCAGTTATTCTTTGTTAATTTTTTTATTGTTTCCTTTTTTGCTTATTTTATATGCAAATGTTGTTCAATTTTAGAATTAAAAATATATTTTCATTTCAAATAAACCAATGTATTGTATTTTAAGAGCATTTTTTTTTTTGTGCATATTGAATGCGCATAAAACACTTTTTTTAGAGCATATATCTGGTTTCCCTGGTTATAATATTATTTTATTTTTCCTTCAAACACATTGCCATTATTGTTACTAAATTTTTTTAGGATATTGAAATGTTAATTTAAAATTATTCGCCGCTATTGACATTCAGGTGATTTTGACAGCAGAAAATCAAACTCAAATTTGATGCTTGACCGGTCATCAAGCAGGTGCACATCAAAAGATTCAGCACATGTGCATGAAAATGATATCAGGCATTTTGAATGTTTTCAAGCCGCTTAAAAATTATGAAAGACCAAGCAAAGTCAGAGTTAGTTTGCTTTCCTTAGGTGCAGAAAAACAAAAGACACATTTTAAGTTTTTTTCCACTTTCTTTGTGATTTCATATATTTATGTATGTATGTACATAAATAAATATCACTTTGGTGACTTGATTTAGGCAATTAGGGCCTAAATCCTTAAACAGCAATAAATTTTAACACCTCTTAGCATCAACTGACGCCAACTGACATTCATCCACATACATATTTATATACATATATAATTTATCATATTTTATGCAAATACTATTCCTAAAATGATGTATGCACATACATACATACATATGTATGTATGAGACTAACTATCATTATTAGTGTGTTGTCGTCAATAAAAAATTATCATAATAATAGAAAATAATTTATGCCAGCCAACCAGCCAAACCATCTTTTCTTTTTGTTTATGCCACTGCAGTTATAAATTATACTAGTTTTAAATAGTAAATACATACATATGTGTATATATTTTCGATTTCTGGATAAACGGTATTTCAACGGGTTTTAAAGCTTAATTTTTGAAGTTATTACGAGGGTGGTTTCAAAAATAGCAGTTGGCAAAAAGTTATCGAAAATATGATGTATGACAAATTGACAACTGAAATCAATGTTAACAAAGCTGCAAAATATAAGAAATGCACACACATAAGTGCTAAAACTGACAACTAAAGTTCCAATGCCATCCATAATCGAGCCCCATTAATTTTTCAGCTTAATCTCCTTTTTGCTCCATATCTACACTTTTCTCAGTCATAATCAATCAACCCAATCATAAATATTGGAAATTTATTCCTCATAGAAAATAATTTTCTCGAGAAAAAAATCCTCCAATCATAAATTCTTTGGGAACTAAAAATAATACTAAGTGTCATCATTGCATTTCCAAGCCAGCTGTTTTGTTTGTTTACCTTTTGTTTTCTCCCTCTTTTTGCGTAAAAGACTAACCCCCAGTTTTTGACTGGCTAATCAAACTGTAATTATTTTTAAGTTCTAATTAAATACGAAATTGTGTTTTTGAGTGCATAATTAAATAATAATTAAATACCAAACCTTGAGTAATTAACTACTATTTAAGTTTTATGAACGTACCATATGTTTTTATGCGTGTATGTGTTTATTGAAAACATACACATGACATCATGTGGTCGGGTTGAAAACATCATGTGGTCGGGTTAAGAAGAATTTCGTTTAAATTTCATAAATATATAACATATACATACAAAGTTACATATTATGGAATAAGGTAATAGAAAAATGTATTGAAATGTTCGTTTGATTTCATAAAATGAGTTTTTATGCAATTTTAATTTTCTACATGTTTATAACCTAACTTTTTTGTATGTATATGCTAAACAGCTGTTCTTTAGAAGTTTTGCAATGCTGCCGTACTTTCAACGTAATTTAATAAGAACTTTAATTAACCACTGGAAAAATTAAATCGTATTTAATTACAACTTAATTTTAAATAAAAATTAGCTAATTACGTACTTAATTATTAAGTTAAAAACTGCGGGTAAACAAAATAATTGTAATTCAATGAATTGAAAAAATACGTAAAAAGAACTTCAAAAATTACACAGTGCAACACGAAAATATATATAACCATATAACCAAAGACCCGTGTCTCCCAGTTTTGCGCCCCAGGCATGCAATTTTTTTAAGGGCCCCCAAAGATTCGGGGCCTCGGTGTCATTTTTGCATTTTTTCAGGCTCATATCTTGCAAACCGTTCTGAATTTTGATTTACTCTCTGAGGCTCTGAGTTGTAGCTCTTGTCATAAAGAACAAAAATTGTGAACATATAAAATCAAAAAAACTCATCTTCAAGATCAAAATCGCAAAAAATTTAAAAAAATTAAATTTTTTTTGTACCTTTTTTCCCTGTTCAGGTCCATAGGTAGCAAACCGTTCAAAATTCAAGGAAACAATCAACTACAAAAATTTACCTAAGATCTCAATAAACAACTTTCTAGAACATATGAACTTCCAAGGAATGATTCGTAACACCGCACAGTGGCGTGAAATAAAAAAAGTGGTAAAAAGTCTGCAACTTTTGAACTAGTGAACCGATTTCGATGAAACTAACTGTTTTGGAAAGAAGAAGTGTTGAACTTTTGAGAAAGTATATTTGGAGGCACCCTGTTTTAAGACAGGGTAGCTCCAAAGGGCCTCAAAGTGGGAAACTGCGGGTGTCAAAATTCTTTCGTAGCTTGTAACTTTTGTAAATATCGACCGCTACCTAAACGGTGCACTCTTTTTGACGATGCAACGAATCTGTTAATCAGTCTGTTCGTGATGATCCTAAACTTTCAATTAACCTGCAAAATTATCACTGCATTAGTTGCCAAGATATTTTTTTAACCAAACATGTTCTCTATTTGAGAAGAGCCACGCTACGCTCACTTGTCCAATCCAATTATTAAACTATTAGGACCTAATTCATAAAAAATATTTTGATTTTATAGAAGGTTTGTTAATCAAATTTCCATAGAAAATTTGTTTCATAAACCTTTTATTAATCAGAAATATTTTTTATGAATAAGGCAGTTATTATATAGTATATATATGTATATTTATAAGTTATATTAAATTAAACTTTAAAATTTATGATCCTCGACACAGAGCTTGTTCCTTAATAATGAGCTCAGTTAGATTGTTTTCTGCAAAGCATAAATTTGTAGAAGATAGGAGAATTGTCAAGTTTTCAACTTGGCATTTTCTGAGAGATACGCAATATTTTTGGGAAGGAGTCGATGCGGGCGGATAATATTGATCATAAATTAATGCCCAAGTAGTCCTCTAAAAACGTGCATATTCTCAGAAGTTTTTGAAGTTCATGTTTTCTGAAGTTTTTCGAAAAACCTTACGTTTGCCCTACTATATTAACATTTTCTGAGATTTGACCAAATTTTCTTGAGAACGAGTTGATGCGGTGATGTATTTTAACAAATAATAAACATTGTTGCGATAATAAAGGGCTTATTTATTTCTTAATTTATTCGCTACTGAGTGTGTTCTTATAACAGTTGACTTTTAAAATAATAATAAAATAGACAATAAATAAATAAAGAAGACGCAGCCGCTAAAATATCTACTTAATAGAAACATTAAATTTTTTTTCACAAATTTTATTAAAATTTGGGTAAATTAATACAATTTCAATTTGAATTTTAAACTTTTATAAGTTTAAGCAGTTTTCATTGAACATTCTCAGAGGTTCACAATGTTAGTGTCTGGCGACAGTTTTCGTGGCGGCGCTTTCGCCTTGAAACTTTGCCAGCGCGGGAATTTAAGTGTTTTGATTTTGTAAACAAAACAAAAAACAGCTGATTTAGCGTTGCAAAGATTTGCACTCTCCAGGCTGCAATTGTTTTTTTTTTTGTGTTGCATATACATAGGAATTAGTGCAGATAATTTAAATTTCACATGATTCAATGTTGTGGTATTGCACAATATAGCATACAGCCTAGACTTGCAATATTTGCAACAGCATCTTTAACGAAGAGTTATTTTTCCTAGATTATTATTAGATTCTGGCTGTGTTGCAAATTTGTTGCCAGATTTTATTTTCAACTCTTTTTGACAAGTCTTAAGAAAAAGTGACAAGTAAAAATTAAACTTTCCTCAAACTAATTGAAAGCACGGAATTCATTAACATTCACTAGAAAATTAAAAATAGATAATGGAAATTTTAAAATAAAAGTTATTTTGTTGCTGTCAAATAAAACATTTTTATATATTTATATACGAGTATACAATATGCTTGTACCACCAACAGGTTAACAATTTTGTTGCGCTTAGTTAGTTTCCTTAATGTGCAAAAGACTTCATATCATTGGACTACATTCTATTGAGTTCCTTTGCTTATGGCTGTTTTTAGGTGTTTGTTTTGTCTGTTGTTCGAATAATAAAAAATAGTCATCGAATAAAGGACATATGACAAGGGTCCTTGTATATTTTTTAATGAAATTACTATTTACGAGTAACAACAGCAAGAAAATACGTACAAATATTAACATTTATGGTGTTTAATTGTAGCGAACTGAAATAAATTTTCAAGAACGTAAGCCTGTGGCCAGAAGCTTGAAATAGTTTAATCTTTCAAATAGGCTGGTTGCTATGGTGATGATTTTCAAAGATTTATTTTTAATAGTGGCATTATTTCAATCTTGTTAAATAAATCAGAAATCTGTTTATTTTATTAGGAATTATAGTTTTTGAAGTTATGGCAAATTATGTATATATAGTTCAAAAATTATAGTTTCGAAATAGGTTAAGTTAGGTTAGGAAGGGTGGTGCTATACCGCACCTCCACTCGGAGACCCAATTAGGTCCATTGTGATTCCCTTCTAGTGCCTAAAAAAGTAAAATCCCACCCATTCGTGGCCTGAAGTGACCCTATTATCCGTCATTGAGCCACCGAATTCCCATGATGAAGCCCCTGATGTCCTCTAGTTTACAGTTCCCGATATCAGTAATGCTTTCATGGAAACGTCTGCTCAGCTATCTAAGCCTATGACGTTGCAGTTTCGGGCACTGACAGATAATATGTTCAATGGTTTCTGGTTCCTCTTCATCCCCGCACATCCTACAAAAATCTGGAGTGCCCGTTTCCCAAATGCTGGTTCTTGCTCTGACCGAGCAGTGACCGGTCAACACGCCTTTCACGATTCGCATCGCCTTCCTATTCATGTCTAGTAGAAGTTTGGGATCTTCCTGAGTCAAGTTTTGGCAACATAGCCCTCGAGACTCTACAATCCTCGCTACTACCCAATTACTGAGTTCCCTATAGTTTTGAAATAACAAAGTTAAAATTTCACAGAAATAAAATAAAAAAAATTATTTTAATCATCAGAAAACTTGAATAAAATGGTAATGCCTGGTGATGGAATTTCATGGTATGGGGATCAATGGGGTCGAATATCGTAGTGGGATTTTTTTCCTCAGGCTAAAAGCTATCGAAAAATCGATGTCACAATATCGATTATTTTTTTCATACAAATCGACCCGCTCTAATGTACATAGATGCCCGCTCTTTGGCGCCTCCGCCATTTTTTCCATCGCATTTTTGGTCATCTTGAAAATCCCTTTCATTTGATACCCATAACATGAAGGTGATAAATGGACATATGTAAGTGTCCACTTCTTAATTTTACCCCTTATAAGTGCAAATTTTCAGAAAGTGTCAAACCCATTCAAGATTCTGTCCAGAAAAAAAGAATTCAATAATTCAGAAAATATGTTGAGTGCAAAATTCAATTTTTACTCCCTTATAACCCCTAAAAGTACACATATCCAAAAAGTACTAAGCACGTGTCGGCTTATTTTTTAGCAGCATTCGTATGCTTTTAGAATTTTTAGTCTATCCAACGTAGTTTCTGAGATATTATGATACTGATTTTACCCTATTTTGCCCCCCCCCCCTTTTACCCCTTTTCACGTTCGAATTCCCAAAAATCCCTTCTTAGTGGATCTATATATCGGAAGGGGAACCTAAAAACCAAGTTTCCGCTTTATAGCTATAGTGGTTTGGGCTAGGCGATGATATGTCAAAAAGAACTCAAAAAGAATAATTCTTTTGCATTCGTTCTTTAGAATTATAAAATAAAATTCGGAAAAGAATTCTATTTCAAATTCTTATTTTTTTCGTTCTTCTCGCAAACGAATTAAATAAACTTTGGTTTATTTTTTTGGTTTTCGAGGAGAACGAAAAAAACCAAGAATTTAAAATAGAATTCTTTTCCGAATTTTATTTTTAAAATTCCGAAAACAAATTTTAAAACGAACTAAAAAAATAAAATAGCATTTGCGAGCAGAATTTTTTCCTACCCTGCTCAATAGTAAGATAGCGGCTGCTTCCTATGTGAAGGAGGCATAGTTCGCTTATAGCTAATCACAAAGACATGTACAAGAATACATCATGGATATATGTATGTATTAGGGATGTAACGAACGTTCGCATTCGCTTTCGCATTCGCAAATAATTCGCTTACTTTTGCTATTTGCATTCGCTCTTGCATTCGCTAAAATGTATGCGAATATTTAAAGCGAATACTTAAGACAAAAATATTGGAAATATTTTTCAGTTTTTTTAAGAAAAGGCAGTGTTTAAATTGCGAGAAAATATCTTCTACTTAGGACTAGTGCGTTAAAACTTTTGAAAAATGGTAAGCACATCATTACTTCGTTCAAAAAATTTTATATGCAAAAATATTAACTATTCCTTCTTTGTTGTAAATTTTTTGCGAAACAAGTGCCACTCATATTATTTCGCATTTAAACTTAAAATGTTGAAGATATATTTCATATGTTTTTCCCAAGTTGAACAGAGTACTACATCTGCAAAAAATTTTCATGAACAATTCATTCCAATTTTTCTTTATATGTATGTATTTTGGCAGTATTTTACAGGAAATGTTGAACTTAGTACAAGGTCTTAGGGCCAAAGTTCGAATGGAATGATTGCCTAACATTTTGTAAATTTATTTTTAATTATTAGGTATCTATACTTATTTTAATATGATTTCATATATCTTACACTTTAACAATTTTTATTTCTAATAAATTAATAAATATTTGCTGAATTCAAGACTCAAGTGGATCTATGTATACAACACAACTTCATGTTCTTATACAAATTTAGTTTCATGTGCTTTTTTTTAACGTATTGTAATATTTGCATTCGCTTTCGCATTCGCATTCGCTTTCGCAAAAATGAAAATGTAGTATTCGTTTTCGCATTCGCATTCGCTAAACTGGTATTCGTTACATCCCTAGTATGTATGTATGGCCATAGTCATTCCGCTTATTTTTGTGCAGTCATATATTCCAAATATAATTTTTAAAATATGTTTTAAATACATAAATAAACGAAAGAGCAGAAAATCCTGCTTGGCTCAGTTTGGATTACGGTGGGTGCCAATGTCGGTGTTTTTGTTCCAAAGACTTACTTCCATGTATATAAGCTGATTTATGATATGTATTTAGAAACCTTCATAGCTTTAGAGATCTGCCCATGTAAAAGTACTTTGAATGTACGTATGTACATACATACATTCATACATACGAGTATGTATGTACATTAGAGTAGGTCAATTTTTTTCTCGACCGAGCGGTTGTCAAAATCGTAATCTACATCAAATTCTAAGAAGGCTTGCCCAAGAAACCACGGGTCTAAAATCAAAATCGAGCTTCCCATTTTTAACGAGAAACGTATATGAATTTTTTTTTTAATTTGCCTAAATTGTATTGAATATTAAATACTTAAAGAAAAACTTCTCGTTAAAAATGGGAAGCTCGATTTTGATTTTAGACCCATGGTTCCTTGGGCAAACCTTCTTAGAATTCATCGTATATTACGATTTTGACAACCGCATCGTGAATTTTTTTAGTCCATACAAATTGAGCGCCACTCTAATGTACATGCATTCATTATTTGTGTAGCACGAGCCACAACATTAAAACAACATCATCTTCAATTTATTACAATAATCGTATATAACAAAAGATAAAAAGGAGGAAACAAATGTAGGCTGTTACGTACTCAGTCGTAAGAAAAAGTAGAAGTGAAACAACAACAAGTTAATAAAGATGCAAAGGACAATTTCAGTGCAAAACAGGAAAGACAATAAATAGTTTTAAAACAGCTGACAGCTGTTGGGGATCCTGTCTTTAATAAAATAACAAAACTACTCGTATTAGCATTTGGAAGAGCTGCAAACACCGCGATACAAAATTATGTACAACAACAATAATAAATGATACATACATACATACATGCACATTTGTACATACATACATACATATGTATGTATGTGTAAAAGATCCTTTGATATGATATCATTGCATTTTGCCATCGTTTAATATTTTTCTGATCGCAACTTCAAACATTTTTAACTTAAACTTTAAACCTCTTAAAGGTACTTATTATTGCTTTTAATTTATTTTTGATATTTTTGTTTGATACTCCGTTTTTTTTTTTGGTTACTACCACATCCGTTTTTTCATTGTGATAACAATAGTAAGTGGTTGCAGCTACATACCTTTATATATAAATTTTTGTTGATGTTGTTGTTGTGATATAAAGTTGTACGTTGCTGCGATGCACATACTGCATGCAATACATATGAATATATCCTGTTTCCTCTTATACTGCTGGCAGGGGAAATTAAATTCACGTTTACATAACGTACCTACAAACATACATACATGTGAGTACATACATATGTACGTATGTGCATTAGGGCGGGTCGATTTAAAAATCGCACAAATTACAAGGAAAATCGTATTCTAGGGATCAAAAACCCTATGGTGGACTATTGTAGTTTTGGACATTGAGTAGTACCAAAAACAAAGTAAGAGCGCTATATTCGGCTGTGCCGAATCTTATATGTATACCCTTCACCAACGATTTTGTTCAGAACAGAAAGGAATTGCTTCAGGGAAATAAAATGGAACATGCCAAAAACTTATTTTATAGCTATGACTGTTCTTTAGCGATTAATTTAGTTTTTATCTCCATTTACCAAACATTAATAAGAACTCGTTACAAGTTATCAACTAAAGACTATCGATTTGAAAATAACTGTTCTGAGAGCATAGGAAACAACATGGCAAAAACCCTCATGTATACTTAAATTAGATATCCATATAAAAATTAAGCATATAAATAAAATAAATAAATAAATCATGGGTAAAGATCTTCTTAAAACATGAAGTATGTTTAACTGAAAAAAATATTATTTTTTTTTTTAATTTCCAGCCCTGGAACGATAATTTTGATTTTTCAAGTTTCAATACTAATTTCTTTCTTTTTAAAATATAGAATAATAACCAAAGAAATAACTAGTTTTATTTAATTGGTTTTATATATCACAAAAAGTGTACGTTTCCCAACCCTGGAATCAACTTTTAGATTTTTCTGGCTCCTTATACCAATCTTGTTCTTTAAAAAATATGTAAAATATGTTAAGCGAACAAAGAAAATAAGGAATTAAGAAAATAATTAGTTTTATTTAGCTACCTTTAATACACAAAAAAGGCAAATTTTCCACCTCTGAAGTTCTAATTTTTCAAAATGTCTATACCAAACTTTTCTTTTCAAAACATAAAATAACTATATTTAATTCAAAAAGAAGAAAAACATTAGTTAGACCTAGTTTATTTTATATATATCACAAAAAGTTTCCCAATCCTGGAATCATCCTTCTAGATTTTTCTGATTTCTTACACCAATATTTTTCTTTTAAGAATGTAAGACATGTTTAATTTATAGAGAAAAAGGTAAAATTAGTTTTAGTAAGTTATTTTTATATAACGAAAATAGTTAAAGTTTTCCAACCCTGGAAACGTCTTTTTAATATTATTTTTCTTTTAATTTTTAATACCGATTTTATTTGTATTGAAATATAAGATAAGTCTATTTAAAAAAAAAACAGAAAAATTAGTTTTAGCTAGTTACTTTTATATGGCAAAATCAAGTTTATAAGTTTTCCAGCTCTGAAACCGTATGCTCGATTTCGCTGATCTATACTTATCTATTTTGGACTATTTCTGATACACCAGTCCAAGACCGAAGTCTCTAACTTCTCTGGGAGCTTCGGAAAACCGATTTCACGTACACCAGACGCACGGACGGACAGACGGACATCGCTTATTCGTCTTCCCTATGCATAAAGATTCAGAATTTATATATTTTATGTGTCGCATATTAATACATATTATGGAAATTACACACGGAATGACAAACCTATATATACCCTTTTCCCTTTTTTCGTAAATGATATAAAAAGGACAATTGTACCAATTTTGCTAACCCTGATACATACGTCTATTTATTTTTGAAAATTTACCAGGGGGCAAATTACGGCATTCGACACGTTTAGAATTTAAAAATATTTCCATATAAACTCTATTGAAATATTTCGTAATTTCGTTCGATAACGAGTGCCGTAATTTGCCCCCAGTGCCTCGTTTCTGTAAGGAATGTGAGAACTTTACCAGTCGCAAAAACTGTCATCATCTTGTGAAACACAAGGCGAGTAGAAAAAAAACTGTATTTCTTGATATTTTTTGTAAGTTTATATAAGTTTTTATGAGTGTAACCCTGTGCCAAATAGGACAACCCACAACAAGTTACAGAAACGGGACACATACATACCTATTTATGTATATATTTATCCACACGTGTTCTTTATTCAAATTACATACAGTGTGAATTTCCAACTCCCACTATAAACATTTTTTGTTTATATGCAAATAACAACTAAAAAAATAAATCAAATATTTTGTTTATACAGGGTGTTTTTTAGAGGTATAGAACTTCGAATTGACATAAAACACAAGAAAATCGTTTTAATGTCCATCAATTTGGCTTTATTGGAAGGATAATTTTATGCCATTAATGTTTAAATATGATTTCGGGCATGTGGCCGCCGCGGCTGGCTCGAATAAAGCCAATTCTACAGGTCCAATTTTCAACCACTTTTTCGAGCATATGGGGCCGTATGTTGGCAATAACGCCACGAATGTTGGCTTCCAAGTCCCCTAACGTTTCTGGTTTGTTGGCGTAGACGAGCGACTTCACATATCCCAAAAGAAAATAATCCAATGGTGTCAAATCACACGATCTTGGTGGCCAATTGACAGGTCCATTCCGCGAAATTATGCGCTCATCGAATGTTTCCTTCAATAAATCGATTGTGACGTGCGCTGTGTGGCATGTAGCGCCGTCTTGTTGGAACCACAACTCGTCCACATTCAAAATCTTCCATAAAGTTGATGGACAAAGCTCCAATTGCTGTGCACGGTGGCGAATCGATTCATTCGGGTCCTCTTCAACACTTTGCTCTACAGCGGCAATTGTTTCTTCGGTGCGCACTGTTCGACGTCTCTGCGGATGCGTATTATCACATAGAGTAAACGTAGTGCGAAAACGATCCATGGTTAACCGAATTAATTGCTCTGATGGACGATTATGTCGACCATAAAATGGACGGAGCTTGCGGTAAACTTCGCGAACTGAACCATTATTTTCGAAATAAATTTGCACGATTTGCAAGCGTTGTTCTTTTGTCAACCTGTTCATGATGAAATGGCAAACCAAACTAAATATTAATCACTTGACAGCTGACAAAATGGCCGCCAGTTAAAATAGTGATGCCAACTTAAAGTTCTATACCTCAATAAAAAACACCCATTATAAATATGGAAACCAGATACCTATTGCAGGGAAAGAAGAAATACTAAGAGCTGTCATTTAAAGGAAAAAGCTTAGGAAAATGTATGAATGTATGTATGTATGTAGATATATGTATGTATGTATGTTTATAGAAAACTATTAAGGGATTCTAAAAAAAACTAATAAGGTGTAAGAAATCAATAGTGTATGTGGGGGTGTGTAACAGATTTCTTTCTCGTAAAATTAATCAATCGAACTTATTGTCAAAAAAGGGTGTTTGGTTGATAGTTTGTTTAACCGAAGAAAAAAAGTAACGGTCGTTTCACGAAATCCTTATCATGCAGAGCTAAAAGGAGAAGTATTGCATGCATTTAATGTTTTTTTTTTTTTTGCTTTCATTTGTTGGTACAACAATAAGAAGGTTTTTGTGAACAAAGCATGTACATATGTATGTACTCGTATGTATGCACAAACATAATTATTTTTATGAAAAAGTTTATAAAAGCCGGCTGCGTTTGCGTTTTTCCTGCAAAAGATATAAAACTAATAATTTAAAATTTTCAACCCTCGTTGCGAGTAGTACATACTCGTATAACACGAGTCAACGACTTAACAGTGTTTTAAACGGAATGAGTATAATATTTATTAATAAGTAGTGCGAGTATGTTGAATATTTAGGTATTTATTTTATTTTGTTGGTTTTTTTTTTGCTCAGTAGTCAGTCTATCCACAAGGAGCAGATGTTTCCTTAAGCGGAACGCGCCAACCTTTTTACACGTGAATTATTATTGTGTGTGTTTGTGTATGAATTCTATTGAATGTTGCATGTTGTACTGGTATCTTGACAGCAAAAAAAAAAAAAATTAAACTCGAAGGGGGAAGAAAATTTATTTGAGCTGAGCTCTAAGGCTGATGATATTGATGTACATGGTTGAATATTTTAACGTATTTTCTTTTTTTTTTTGTTGCTGCTGAAGTTTTGGTGACTGAGTTTTGAAGTGAATTACTTTTCACAACTGCTGTTCGAAAATTAGTCTTGAAAAATTCTTCGGAGAGTAAACACGTCTTTTTTTATTTTTGGAAAATGCAACAACAATGTTTTAAAATATAAAAATTAAACATTAAAAAGTTTGTAGGTACATATTTCAAATGATTCTTAAAGTGCAAAAGTTTAAATAAAAAGTGCAAAATGTCCAAACACAATTATACAAATCCGGCATTTTGTCAGAGTAGTGAATTTTATCCCGTGCCTTCTGCTTCAAACAAAGAAAATGTGGATTCAATTTACAATCGCAGCCTACAAATAAACTTTAATTCAAATGCAACGGGCTATGATCCACGCGAAGGTCCATTGCGCATGCAACGAAGCATGTCGGCGCGTTCAGTGGCCATTAAGAAAACTACGAACGAAACTTCACCAGCAGTACATCAGCAGCAAACACAACAGCAACAACCTCTGCGTCCCAACAAGTCACAAAACTGCAATCGTTTGAATGAATCATTTCAAACTCGTGCCGGCTCTGGCCGTTACGCTTTAGTTCCCTTGGAAGAGTTGTCTACCAATCAAAATAATCGCTATGCAATTGTTCCGGGACCTGATCGATCCGCTGCCAACAATCCAGCCTCTCCTTTACCCTTAGGGGCTGCCAGACGTTATGCTAAGTCCCAGGAGGATTTAGATCGTTTTTATTCCTCTCAAATGCAGTTGGAGCAAGAAGATCCTCATTCATTTCATGAAGATCCTTCAGCCGTACCATATGCCAGTTTGCCGCCCATATTGGATCAGTCACAATTGCAGCCTAACCGCAAACTTTCATTGCAAAATCGTCAAAAAATGGTGCAAAATCTGCAGCAATCTAAAATAAAGCACGCCTTTTCCAGCGATTTTGGCAGCAAAACATTCTTAATCGTAGACAAAAATTCGAATCAGAGATACCAAATGGTACCCACTGCCGAGGATGAGGAATTGGTAGATGACAATCACGAAGTTATACAAATGCATAATGGCAAAGCGCACCGTTATGCCATGATACCGGCTGAGGACGACGAAGAAGATTACGAGCAACGTGACGAGGAGGAAGAGACCTGCCTTAGCAACACAGAATTAAATCGTAGTGAAAATTTTTTACCTCGACATGGCGACAACTCTCGCAGGTCTGTGCGCACTTCTACACCCCAAAAAGGAGCATCTATGGCAAATTTATGTTCTTATCCCAATACACCTCTTAAAAATCCCCAAGCCACCAAAATGCTACACGAACTACTGTCCACTCCACCGCGTAAAACGCCTCTAAGGCCCGCGACTCGTTCACATTACAACACGCACCGACAAATTTATGCCTCACACAGGGACTTGAGAATGCATTATAATCAACAAAATCATCAGTTACAAAATGTTACCCAATCCGAACCACCTCCTCCGCCTCCAATACTGCCGCGAAAGAACTCTCAATTATCTCCGCAAAGGTTGCACTACGAAACTGTTAAGCCCGTAAAGTCTATGCAAAGTGACCGCACTATGGCTGTTATACAGCCAAGGTTAGTGGGGTCGGGCTCACGCATACATCCCAATTTGGAGGAAGAAGACGAAGACTGCAGCAGCATACAGCAGAAGGCACATAACAATAACTCATATCCGCAGAAAATTGCTAATGCTACTATTACGTTAGCAATTGTGTCGCTAATGTTGGTACTGGGAAGTTCTATGAACTCGGCTCTAATTGTGTATATGATTGCCCATGTAAGTATTTGAAAGTGTTAGTTGGTAGTCATAATTGCAGCGTCAGGCGACAGACAGCAAGCGTTACTGTTATTTTTCTTTATCTTTTAAGTTATTTTAAGAACACGGCAGCGTGGTTTCTAAATTCGGGAATATTTTTCTTTATGAAGTACATACATATCGTCGGTTGGTTTCTGGCTTGCGGCACAGAATATTCAAAATACATTATGTCTGCAGCAAAGCAGAAACCAACCGACGATATGTACATACATATCGCCCCTTTATTGCAACATAGTTATATCTCAAAAAATGTGTTTTGAAGTAAATAATGTAGAAAAATTCCTTATATCATATCACAACATGCAAATGCTCTAAGTCCATATTTTAAAATTTTACTAGCCGTACGGACACGTTGATATAAAAAAAAAATTTGCGTACATTATAAAAAAACACTCGATTTTTTTAATACAAGTGATTGAATTATTTGGCAGAAACTGTACTTTTGATAGGGACCTTGAGTTTTTTCTTGTGATAAATTGAAACTTTGGACTTTTACCCATCACTACAAAAAACGAGATAACTGTACTATTTTCTTTGTAATCAATGCATTTTCTCGTATTCTACATTACTGCATTAAAATCTCAATTTCTAAAAAAGTGGACTCAGAGCATTTGCATGTCAAGCCAGCGATATTTAGTCTTTTGTAAAAATTTCATATACGAGTACATACATAAGTAAATGGCTTGTACACCGGCCTCTTAAGAACTTAAGTTGAAAGCTTTAAACTTATTTTCTGTTAAACTCGATTTTTTGAGTTATGCCTATATTGCAATAAAGGAGCTATGTACTTATTGTTTTTTTTAATGGCAGCAGCTGTTCAAATCGTTGTTGAACATCATGTTACCAGATCGTTGGTTGGGATAACATGCTGGGGGAAGTTGTGCCAACTAATTCGGTATTGTTTTACCCATGCAATAATAACAAAAGCTGCATGTCCACACTAAAACTAAAAACTTCCTTAAGAAGTTAACAAGAAACCAGAAGAAATTCTGTTTCTACTGGGAAAAAAGTTTGCACCCCGAAAAAAGAATTAATTGGCTGCCCAGTTTTTTTTGCAGGGTGAGTTTTCTAAAACAAATAGTAGAATATCAAAAGTCATAAATTTTTTGTTATAAATTATCATCACCTGTCAACGCAGGGTGAAGTTATCAACCATTATATAGAACCAGGTGTTTTTATATGGTTGGAGAATGATGAAAATAAACAAGATACATGTCCACTTAATAAATGGTCGAGATATTTAGTAAATTACATTTGAACTTATCAAGATATATTTGTATATTATGCAACATTTTAATTAAGAGTTGTTATAGTCTCGACTAATATAAGTTTATTTAACATTTGTTAAATATTTATTGAATTTTTTTCCAATTTAATTTCGAAGCAAAAATGTATGTGACTTAGACCACTATGTGGACAAAATTTTAACTGAAATTTAAATTAAATTTAGCTACTGAATATGAATAGGAAGGCGATGTCAGTTTTAATAGGTGCGTGCATTGACTGGTCACTGCTCATTCAGAGCAAGCACCAGCACTTGGGAAACTGCCACTCCAGATTTCTGTAAGATGTGCGAAGATGAAGAGGAACCTGAAAACATTGAACATATTATCTGCCATTGCCCAAAGGTGCAACGCCATAGGTTTAAATGATTAAGCAGACGTTTCCATGAGGGCATTAGTGATATCGCAAAGTATAAACTGGAGTTAATAAATCTCTTCATCAAGGAAATTCTGTGGTAGATAATAGGGTGACTTCTGGGTACAATTGGGGGTTAAATTTAAATTTAACTAATTTAACGGGTATTAACAGATGGAAGTACCAATGGAGTCAGCTTAATCTCCGAGTGGAGGTGCATTGTAGCACCACCCTTCCCAACCTAACCTAACCTGTGCTTAAAGGTAGCACCATCTTGTTGAAAATAAACTTCGTCCACATCAATGTCTTCCAATTTCGGACATACGAAATCATTAATCATCGGTCAATAGCGCAATCCATTCCCCGTAACAGTAGCTCCAGACTCATTTTCAAAAAAAGTAACGTCCAATGGCCTCGGTATACCAAACAGCCACTTTTTGAGTATTCGGAGGCTTTTCAACAATAATTGTTGGGTTTTGCGAGCCAAAAATTCAACAACTCTGCTTGCTAACGTGGCCCCATCACTCAATATGATTTTTCGATGAAAGTCCGGATAAGTTGGAAGCATTTTAAAAGGACACAATCTGTAAAGACACAACGTTCTTGGTGGTCGTTAGCAGTGAGTTCTTTCGTTAACTGAACTTTAAAAGCCTTAAGACCTTGAGTCTTTATGCAAAATACTTTGTAATATCGTTTGGAGAATGCCTAATTCCAAAGATCGATGAGAGCAATGTTCCCAGTTGTTTTAGAGCGACATGCATGCGTTCTATTATTCAAAACTCAAATCTTTCCAGCACTTTAACAATTACTGGATGAGAAGGTGCGACACAACGATCCAAAAATGCTGCAGTTTTGCGATCTGTGATCGCGAAAATTTTACCATTTTTGTGGTGAATTTTACGGCCTTTACCACGATGTTACCAGAAATCGTTCGATCGACAACTTATATTGAAAACAACAACAAATTTTCTAATGTATTGTTGTTTGCAATACAAGTTGTCGATCGAACGATTTCTGGTGACATGTCCCACGACCGTTAATACTTTTAGTGAGTTGTTAAAGCATATATAGTTAAAGTGGCGGGGGCTATTCGGAATGAAACGAGTTATTTGAATACTCTATATAATGACAACCTCAAATAAAAACCGGAATAAATGACTTTAAAACCACAAGAGTTGTCAATTTCTTTCTTTAATTTTTGTTTATAGAAGGAATATATTTATTTTTTTAATAATAAAACTTTGAAGTTCTTCATGTGTATACTATAAGTAAATTTATAACGCCTGTTGCCTGTCGCTTCCAATGTAATTACATACGTGCATATAAGTATAATTTTTTTTTTTATTAAAAAACACTTGGATTAAAAAATTACTTCTCTTCTAGATGGGCAAATCATTTTACCTCCAGTTTAGCTTGGTGGCAGCCATTAGTGGCGTTGGTTTGGGGTTTTTGGGTTTTCATTCGCGCCACTGTGAATGGTTGCCCAATCGCAGCTATACTTCTGGCTACATTTTGGTAACTGTGTTTTGTTTGCTAAAGTGTTGTGGCCTCTTAGTGATACTGGTGCTGGATCCATATCCCGGTTTGCCGCTACATGATGTTACTACGGGTATAATTTTGGGTCTATCAACTTTCACCATGTTTTTCATAGGACTGGGTGTTATTGGCACCCTATGGTGTTATCGCCCGCCGCCAGATAATCGTGTTGATGTAGTATAATTTATTTAGTTTTAGCTTTATAATTCAATATACAATATTATTTATAATTTTTTGCTTATTAAAATTATTTTATTTATTAAATTAACCATGTGTATGTCATAACGGCTAAAATACCAAAAAAAATTAATAAAATCAATATAATTACGAAAATCTCCGAATTTTGTGACTTCAAAGACTGTAGATAAATAAACTTATGTATTATATTATATTATTATATATTATATTATATTATATTATTTAGCTTAATATCTTTATAATCTTTGTGTATTTATAATTTGCTGCATTTAATGGTTGTACTTAAAATAATTATTTCAATTATAAAAAAAATGTTTTCTTCTAAATTTAAATAAACTTAATTCAGTTAATTTTTTTTTTTTTTTTTTGTAGTTTATGGCAGAGCTGTTAAATTTCGATTACGATTAGTAATCAATTAGATTACATTTTAAAAAGAATTGTAATGCTTATATAATTGCCTTCAAAAGACTTGCTGATAAATAATTGATTACGATTACTAATAATCGAAAAGTAATCTGAATTACTTAAAATTACTAAAAATAATCAAAAAGAATCAAAAGTAATCAAAAAGTAATCCGACTACTTTCAAAGATTACTTTTGATACTTAATAAATAATCAAAAAGAATCAACAGTAATCCTTAGAAGTAATCGGATTATTTTTTGATTACTCTTGATTATTTTCAGTAATTCTAGGTAATTCATATTACTTTTCCATTATTAGTAATCGTAATGAATTAGTAATCGTGCGAAACTGAATGTAATCGTAATTTAATCATTACTTCACCCTTCAAAAAAAGTAATCAAATTAGTACTCATTAAGATTAGTAATCATTACTTAACAGCTATGGTTTATAGTTCTAAGAATTTAACTTTTTTTAATATGAATAAATATTGATTAACTTAAAATTTTAGAATTTTTTGCTATAATTAAGGCTGTAAAAGATTTGGTTGACTTTTTAGTTCTGAAAGTTGAACAGTTTTGAGAATATTAAATGAAATTTAATTAA
Organism: Tachina lurida; assembly: GCA_944452675.1. Lineage (NCBI taxonomy): Eukaryota > Metazoa > Arthropoda > Insecta > Diptera > Tachinidae > Tachina > Tachina lurida. The sequence continues at coordinate 173,650,430 of OX101752.1, forward strand.
AACTTAAACAGAGCTGGATTATACAATATTTCGTAGAATATCAGGATTGAATAAACGGCCCTTCAAAATCACTACCAACTCAATTGACCGCTAGTAATGGCAAATTAGCAAAATTAAAAACTTGACCGAAAAATTTGTTTGCCGAATTGTTTTTCTCAATGTATTTGTTTCCAAAAACTCATAAAATTCGTCAAAATCAATTTTCATATGAATTATATTAGCCCAATTCACAGTCTTGTGCAAATGGTCTTGCATCGTAGCATGTGCAAAATGCTATAGTATATTGATACTCATCACTAAGAATTGTTAAGTGTCTGACAAATTTACAACAGTTTTGCCATTTTAGCCATGGGCCTGTGGCAAAAATTAAATAAATATACTTAATAGTAACAAATCAAAAAAGTTTGTCTTAAGTAGAACAAAAATAAGCAAATTAACTAACATGTGCATAATTAGAAAAGAACAAACGGCAATGGCAAGACTGTTGTAAATTTAGAGATGGTAAAATTGAGCTTTCATTACAAAAAAAAAGCTTTCTGCAAATTGAAATAAGATGAATCAAAACAATTCACATATTCCATTTGCAATAATGGCTGACACAAAGAACGCTGATGATGAAAGTGTCGTGGCCTCCGAACACAATTAATTGTTCCGTTATACTACGTGTTTGTCAGAATATTTACAATTAACTTTGGTGTTATTTGTTCATTAATAATTATCACATGTAATTTGGCTTACAAAGCGATACGAACTTTAGCCTGATCAAATTATAAATATAGAAACAAATGAAGTTCCAACAATAATAGAACTATGCAACAAAATGAAACTTTTGGAAAAACACACGGTCCTGTTCGATAGTACTACTAAACAGTAGTAAAACCCTATACACAGTTTTGCGATATTGGTGAACAATTTTTTTTATGGGCCTCCAAAGATTACGAAAATCAGTTTTTGGCCAACAGCTTAGTGACAGGCAACCTTAAAAAATGCAAAGGCGGATCCAGCCTTTAGTTCATGGTGTTACATATACGTTATTTACATTCAGAATTTTTTCATGAAATTAATTGCATGAAAATTTTTCATTCGTCCATTGGAGGCCTGAAGAAACAAATCACAGAATTATAAAAATAATTATTATACTTTGCGAACAAATCATATCAAAAAAGTTGCCACAAATGCTTCAGAGATTCATGTTAAGTAATTTTTTATATATCCTCTCTTTTTAGGTCCTAATTTACACTAAGCAAGTCTTATTGATAAGGTGATTAGTTTGTCGGAGAGAGACGAGGGGAACATACGAGTTTCTTTTCCCCTCGTCTCTCTTTCCTAAAAAACTAATCAACTTGGCAATAAGACTTGCTGAGTGTAAATTATGACTAAGCACTGAAATTGGCTAACATAAAAAGTTTCGTGCCACAAATTTCATGAAAAAAAAAATGGTGAATGTAAATTAGGTAATAGGTTAGGTAGGGGTGGCAGTCAGAAACCCGGACTCACTTAGACCGTTTTGGTCCATTGTGATATCACGGAGTCTATGCTTATGCGGAGTCCCCACCGTCGAACCAACCAGAGCTCAATATTAAGCTACTAATACGTTGCAGTTCATAGAAAATGTTCTACACTTTCCTCTTCATCGATATCCTGGCAGCAGCGGCAAAAATCATTGTGTTCAACCTTTAACCTTTGTGCATGCCAAAGTGTCCGGTTAGCACGCACACTAGAATCAAGATTTGTTTCTTATTCTTCAAAATTAAAAAAACCATATTTTTCCTATTTAGATGAGTCCATAACTGCCTTGTGATCACGCAATCATTTGTTGTAACCTACCTTCTATTTTTTTCATCCTCTGTTTTGCGCCCAAGTCTGAGTTTGCAAGAGAGTAGGGGTAAACCCACACACTCCAAATCCGGTGGAACTTTTAAGATTGTCCCAATTCTAGCAAGCTTATCAGCCCTAGAGTTCCCTGAAAGCCTCTATGCGCTAGGATCCAGATGATCCTAATATCAAACTGCTCTGCCATCTCATTTAGAGATGATCGGCAGTCGAGGGCTGCTGTTGTGCTTAGAAGCGGGGATTCGTGGGCCATAACAGCTGCTCGACTATCGGTGTATATGTTAATCAAAGTCGTTGAAGTGACATTCACTTTCAACCAATCCGCAACTTCTTTTATAGCAAGGATCTCTGCCTGGAAGACACTGCAGTGATCGGGAAGTCGCTTTGCAATACGAAGACCTAAAGTCCCTGAAAAAATACTCCATAACCCACACCTTCCTGTGTTTTGAAGCCGTCCCTATAAAAATTAACACTATTTCTTCTACCTAGAGTTCCATTCATCCACAATGTGGATGGTATTCAGGTTTTATAAGGGAGGTTTGGTCAATCCTCCATCCCCAAGCTTCATCATCCAGTATTCTACAGTGGCCGGTTCCATTTCCGTTCCACAGAGAGGTACAACGAAGACGGATTGCCGAGTTGTTGCCATCTCCTTCCCTACTGGTCCAATGGTAGTAGGTGAAGGAGCATCCCCAGTGCATCCGTAGGAGTAGTGCGAAGAGCACTGGATATATACAATTCTTTGCATTTTGTGTAAGATATGTAGATACGTCTTCTTCTCCAGGGAAGGCCACCACACGATGATCCCATAAATGCGGATTGGATTAGGTAATATATAGTGGAAATTCTGTAGGGACATCCTTTCTTTGAACCGAATTTGATTACAATAATAAGTTGCAATTAAAACAACAAGTATTAAAGAACCCCTATCCTCCCCCAACCGCCTTTGAATCCGCGCTTGAAACACTAACAATCATAATTTTTAACTAAAATATCGTTTAAACTTAGGACAATTACCTTAGACCTTCTCTAAACTATTTAATCTAAAAAAAAACATTGAACATTGTCAGTGGATTCTAAAAATTTTTTTTTTGTTTTAAAATATAATGACTAATTTTTGTTATTATTTTCAGAAAGATGCTTGAATACCAAAGAGAACATGCTGAAGCAGCTGGAGATATATCTAATTACGTTTCAAATCCCATCAATGCTTATTTGCTGACAAAACGCTTAACCACAGATTGGAAGCAAGTGGAAAATCTTATGGCTCACGATGTGGGCGGAGGTGAGTAAAACATAGCGTAATAAGGAAAACAAATTCCCGAACATATTTCCTTTTTTTAGATTTCCTTACGAATATAACAAACTATCGCAATATTTTAAAATTCCCCTCCGATGAAGATTTAAATGGGGCGGCAGTGGCTTTAATGCGTTTGCAAGACACTTACAACTTGGACACTTCCAGTTTGGCCAGAGGTGAACTAAATGGCATACAGTATAGGTAAGACATACATAATTTTATTATAATTTAATTAAATTATGCACATACACATGGTAAAAATTTAAGAATTAAATTTTGTTATTTATTTTTATTATATTCATACTCTTTTGTATATTTTTTTATATAGTACGGAAATGTCCTCTGACGATTGTTTCGAGTTGGGACGCCAGTCGTATGTCAATCATGATTATTATCATACCGTCTTGTGGATGAATGAAGCCATGACTAGAATGTCGGATGAACCCCGAAATCGTTCGATGGCATTTACAAAAGCTGACATTTTAGAATACTTAGCATTTTCCACCTATAAACAAGGTAAAGATACGAACGAGTATACAATAAAATATAACAACTTAATTATTTGAATAAACAAATCATTAACTTGGCCAATAATTCATAACCTCATTTACATAACAATATATGTATGTATACGCACACACACACACACACATTTGCATTATAACACAACTCGTTAGACATTTTGTAATGTATGCCCCAAGATCAAATGACAATAACTCTAGATTAATTTGGAAATGCATTTAATTCAATTCGAATCCAGTTTTTGGATCTCTTGGTATTGCCACCAAATAATGTCTGATTATTTTTTATTGCCCTAAAATTGCACAAAATACTCGTAAACGAATATATTATGAAGAAGAAAATAGAGCATACATATTTTATATTGAAATACATATGTACATACATATATGTATATACATACATATGTATATAAAATGCAGGCCGTGGGAAAGCTAAATGACTAAAGAAACTAGTGAAGACAAAACTTTTTTAAAGGTTTAAAGAAAACGGTTCTGCTTCTATGGAATAAATAGTCATACGGTTTCGGTGTAGGGCCCTGATTACCAATTGTTTGAAAATGCAATTGGATGGTACTGTGCACATTGGGCCAAGTTTGGAGAAATTTAATTTAAAAGTTTTTTTTTATCGAAATGTTAATTTTTTTATTATGCCAATCGAAAGAACTAATCAATACAATCAACATTTATTAAATGTAATTTTTTCGTAAAACTAATATCTAACGAAATATGATGACAAGTGTGTTTTTTTTTACTGTGGAACGGAAACTCAGTTGCTCTGGTGCTACAAGTCCGTCACAGATCCAGTCATGATACAATTATACTAGGTACATGCACGACTACAACAATTGGAATTTTGTTGTATTTGTTGTTATAAACAAACGATAAATTGTCAGAAACAAATGTCTTTTGTTTATAAAAAATTGCAATTACAGGGCAACTAAAGTACAATTGCAGACGCGGCATTCCTGCATGATTATAGTTATTCAGTGTTGCCATTCTGTGTGTAGTTAAATAGTGTGTAATTTCTACTCACATGTGTAGGCCATGGAATTAAATTCTTGTATAATGTCTGTGAAATTCTACTTTGGGTTCTATTTGTATTTATTTTTCTTTTAATTTTAACCTACACAAAAGATGTGTAGTGTAATTTTCTTCAATGTTTAATTGCAGACACAGCCTTGTGTAAATTCATTGGCAACACTATAAACATTTTATTCACACACATACACTAACATTTTTGCAGCTTGTAAACAAAGTTTGACATTTATCTGCAATGTATACAGTAACAGGCTGGGCTTGTGCATGTACCTGTTATAATTGTATCATGGATCCAGTCTTCTCATTTCAAAACTTCCACTTTATGAGTGTTTAGATATCAAAAATTGGAAAAAAAATCACATCGAAGTATGTGCCGGTTTGAAGGTAGGCACTTTTTTCCATATTCCTAATTAGGGCGTTTTTATGGATGTATAAAACTTTAAGCTAGCAACACTTTTTTATCTGGTCAGTTTGCCAGCTGTCAAGTGATTTATGTCTAGTTTGGGTGTTTTTATGGATGTATAAAACTTTAAGCTGTCGAATGATTTATGTTTAGTTTGGTTTGGCATTTCAACCACGTTTCAACATGAATAGACTGACGCCTGAACAACGCTTCCAAATTGTGCAAATTTATTTTAAAAATCATGGTTCTATTCGAAATACGTACGTACGCGCACTACGTCCATTTCACGGTCAACATAATTGTCCATCAGAATAATTGATTCGATTAACTATGAAACGTTTTCGCCCCACGTTTACTCTAAATGATAATACGCATTCACAGAGACGTCGTACTGTGCGTACAGAAGAAGTCATTGCTGCTGTAATGGAAGAACGGATTCAGCTATAGAGCCATAATTACTGACTTCTTCGTTCATCAATTGAACAACCATGATGTGGAGGAGTTGTAGTTTCAAGGAAGGAAATATTTGGTAACCGCATAGTTTCACGTTTCGGACCCGTGAATTCGCCTCCACGAGCTAACGGTTTAACGCCGCTAGAATATTTTCTTTGGGGAAATGTGAAGTCGCTAGATTACGGTAATAAACCCGAAACAATTGACCACAACAGAAGGACAGGAGGAAAACATTCGCCGCGTTATTGATAATATACGGCCACAAATGATAGGACCGAAAATTGGACCTCCAGAAAGCAAATGCTTTCGAATTGTAATGTTAATAACATACAAATTCGAAAGAATTTTCTTTCGTTTCGAAATACAGAGTAGACCCCTAGACTATGTCCGAGCCAGTCGTTGCGGTAATATGCCCAAAGTCAAATTAAAATTATAATACCAGAAGATTATCTTTCGAATAAAATAAATTTCGTGTCAATTAAAAAGATTCATCTTTTTTTTATTTCATGACAAAGTTCTATACCTCTTTTTTTTCGCTAAGCATTATTATTCGTACTGGGAAAATAAATAATCAACTGGTTAGGATTCTGATTAACTAATTACGATTGCTCATTTCGACCCTTTATACGAATATTAATTAATATAATTTTGGCGAAATAGTAGAAGTAATGTTATAAAGTTTTTTCTCTAATACAGTCAAATGTTTTTCATCTCAGTAAACTATTTCAATTCAAAGTTATACACCTCTGCAAGCATACTTTTTATATGTATTAACAGTTTAACATAATCTTAAATCTCTGGTGACTTAAACTAGCAATTCAAAATAAAAAATTGCAAAGTTTAAACTTAACTCAATCTCTTACATATTTCGAACTTAACTCAAAAACCGTTCCCAAAACAAAAACTATCTCTTGGTGTTTCATTTTAAACAATAAAAGTGATTTTAATTGTTATGTCTTAAACCAGTCGGATTGTTTTAACACACAATGATGAACACAATTTTCGAATGACAAATGTTTTGACTACAAAATATTTACATATTTTAACTAAGAACGCCTTAAAGCTTTACATTATAATATTACAAATGTTAAATTTGAAAAGATTATGCAAGTGGGCAGCAAAAATTCTATTGAATTTGATCAATAAAGGTGTGATTCCATACATTATAATAATATTAATTTATTAATGCAGACGTTCCCAACTTTGTTTAAATTCGAGATGTAGCGAATACCAGTTAAGCTAATGCAAATTAGAAAGCGAATAATAAATTATAATTTTTGCTAAAGCTAAAATACCAAATTACAAAAGCATAATGCATACAAAATTTTTCAACGCTTAACGTTCTCGTCTTACAAAACCCTTAATTTAAATTAAGCATATATTTACTTATATGTGACCCGGTCTATGAAAAGGTGGCTTATGACTAAAAAAAACAGAACGAAGGAGAACAACTACCGAGAAACTGACGACATGCATTAACAGCTGATTTCTCGAAATTTTTTTTTGAGTCATAAGCCACCTTTTCATAGACCGGGTAGCATATATTTATTTATATTTACATATTAATAATTTTATAAATTCTTAAAAAAAAAAAACACGAGAACCATAAAACTTTGATACTATCACGATAGTATTGTCAATATATCGAAAGTTTTTCTAACTTTTGATAGTCTTGAATCGATATATGTATCTATATCGAAAACATTCGATAGTCTCACTATATATTTCCACTTCTATCTTAAGGATGTTTGTTGTATCTATCGAAAATTGTTTAGAACAACTTGTTCAAAATTGTTTCAGTTATTTGGATCACTTTCGTCTTGTGACAACCATGTGTTAAATTCATTGATGTTTCATCAGAAATTTAACTATTTGGAGGTGAGTTTGTCAATGCTATAACCAATGATTTGTGTGTTAATTTTTTACTTATTTACAATTTTAATTATTTACAATTACAAATATTAGTAGCATATGCAAGACCATTTGCACAAGATTGTGAATTGGGCTATTGTACTTATTTGTATTTTGGTTTTAGCACCTTTGTACATTGCTTACTTTCTCTCTCTCTCTCTCTCTATCAATTCCTGTGGTAAACTCTCACGCATTTCTACATGTAGCAGGGATAGAAAAGTTGGTACAATTGTACTTTTTTCAGCACTATTTTAAAGTCAAAAATTCCATAGCACCACAATGACCAATTTAGCACTATGGATTATTTTCCTATTATACAACATGAAAAAAGTATTGAATCCATAAATAACAAGTTTCGAGAGCTGGTTGATGTATCAATTATTAAGACTTTAAGAAACGACAACATTCGTACCTTTTGCTCGAGGGTATTAGAAATGAAAAATGTATTAAATGAACCAATGTCTTCCGATATTTCTAGAAATGCTGGAGGCATTTTAATTATTATAAATTCGTCTGCTAATGTGGAAAGAGTATTTCGTACCAAAATAAATGTCGGGCCTTATTTTCGATTTTATCGTAAGCGATAAAAATTAAATTTTTCAGGAGAAGGTTTTTTTAAAATATTCAAATATGTTTTTGTACGTAAATTGTCGCTTACGATAAAATTGTACAGCCTGTATCTTAAAAGTTATCAAAAAATTTCCATTGTGATAATTCTAAACCATGGGTAGGCCCATAACATTTTAAATTCAATAAAAAAGTACATTTTCGATAACATGTCGCTTACGATACAATCGAAAAAAGGTTCGATGTAATAGAAACCAAAGAAATAAAGACTGTTTCGACTGTCTCCAATCGAACCAAGGATGGAAAAGTATATCCTAAATGTTACTTTTATATTCATATCTCATAGTTTTTAAAAATTAATATTAATTAATAATAATACTTAATAATATTATCCTTTCCTTACTAATATTATAAAAGTGAAAGTGAGTTTGTTTGTTTGCTACGCTTTAGAATTTAGAAACTTCTGCTACCAATGGAAAGCTACAGTACCAACGTCAAATATTGGATATTTTTTATCCGGTTCGGAACCGGTTTTTTATATTTACTACAGATTTTTTTCGAAAAACGTATTTTGGGTGAGTTAGGGTAATTTTCGTTTCAGGTTTGATTGTTTAACAAGTTTTAAAATCGGTTTTATGAGTTTTTTAACAGATCAACGCGAGCGGAACCGTGGGTAAACGCTAGTAATAAATGAAGTTCAAAGTGCATTAGTGTTAATTGTTAAGTTTTTACACACATGCATACATACATACATATGTTCAAATAAATTTTACGTACGTTTTGAGTTAAGTGAAAAAAATTAAGAATTTGTACCAAGTCGCACTGAAAAATGTAAAATTTTTCTTAAAATTTAGTATAATTTGTAAATCTGATTTCCCATCTCTGATATGGAGTTATGACAAACAATAAACAAAGTTGAGACAGTCCTATTACTTTATTGTTTGAGCCACAACAAAAATTTTTTTAAACTATGTTAAAATGTTAAGACATTATGATACTTAGGACACTTAAGACACTGATGTGAATACCCCAAATATTTCTAATTGTAAATAATGAGGGGTTGCTCACAGCAGTCATATTTTTTCGTGTTATTACTTCAAAACGTGTTAATTTATGAGTACCATTTGAATACCCCATTTATTTATTCATCTACAAATATTTTTTCCTTTCATTATTTTTATTTTCTAATTTTTCAAAACTCACTAGGCAGAAATTTACCAAATTACTCTCCCAGATACGAAAAAGTAAATGAATGATTACGAGCAAAAACTTCCAAAAAAAGTTTTATTCATATCAGAAACATGCATGGAAATCATGATGCAATTGTACTTTTTCTAATGTATTTTTCTTGCTTGATAAGCTCGGTTGTTTTTTTTTTAAATAACTGAACTACAAAATTTTTAAAAATCAACATTTAATATAAAATACTTTCCCTTGTCGTATTCATAAAATTTAAAACGAATTTGAAATGTTTTTTATTTCAAATTTTTCATACAAAACTTTCCTATTCTATTAAGAAATTAAAAAGAGCAATTTTCCATCCCTGATCAGATATGGTAAGCAAAAAAATACCTTGACAATGAATTTTTATATACATATATTGCTTAATCAAACAGTATATTAAGAATACACGTTTTTTTAAATAAAGATATGTACAGTTTTTGAGTTTCTTTTTCAAAAATGTTTTCAAATATGTAATTAATTTGTAAACAAAACACAGAACAGCTGTTTTAATAATTCTTGCAAGTAAACATTTTACTACATAGTAATAATTTGTAATCATTTGTTGTCTCTCAATTTTTTACTCTCTTCTGACGCTCTCTCCTTGAACACTTTTTGAGTTAATGAACACTTTCCAGTATCAGTTGTTAAAAAATCTTAAAAACTTTTATTAAATGAACACACCTATTATTGCTACTAAATTTTCTTTGAATATTGACATTTTTACAACATTTAACGCACAAAATGTAAGCGTAAATAACTGTGTGAATACTTTTGTCCCTCCATAATTGTGACCTGAATTATTTTTTTATAATAATGTTATCTACTTAGGATAAGTATTTCTTTCCATTTTATTAACTAAGAGGTAAATAAACAATTTTGTTAAATATTATGTTGGGCTAACTCTTTTCATTTAAAAAATATAACAGATTTTAAATGGAAGTACGTGCTGTGTGAATAGTTTAGTCCGCCAGTGTATGTATAATACATGGTTAAAAAAAGTATCTGCGTATACGATCTTCGAAATATATTAACAGTATGTACTTTAAATGGTTTTATCAAACTGATGAATTTAACTATTCGGATTTTGGGAGTAGTTTTACTATGTATATTCATTAAACCTAAGAAAGCAATTAAAATTGAATTGAAGCTACCAAAACAGATGTTTTAAAAAAAATATGTGAATTTGCATGCAATTTCATTTATGCAAAAATGAAAAGTTCTTTATAAGTGAAAATTCGCTATAAATGGAGTTCTCTATATACATATAAGGTTGCTAATTTATATGAAATATCAATGCAAACTGCACCACAATTTGTTATAAGCGAACTAACTCCAGTATATTTATATGTATCCGAATATTACATTATGCAACTTTGATGCCGCTTTTCTCTGAACTGAAATATACAATTCTTGATTTATTAAATTTTTTTTCTCTTGCCTCATAGTGCCTTCAATTTCAATAAAAATCTAATATTATTCTGAAAGTCTCACAGAATGAAATTTTGAAATTGTTGATAAAAAATCATTAATTTTGATTTACCTCAATTTTTATATACATATAAATTCTACGCTATAAAGCCATAAATGTACGAGTACAACAATATTAGTAATTTAATCAGAAAAAATAACCACAACATTCATTCATTTACTTATGTATGTATGCCAATGTCATATTTAATCATCAGGATACACAATTTATCATCGCACACAGGCATTCTGTGTAGCAAAAAGCATCCTTTTATACATATTTGCAACAAACTAATTGCAGCAAAAATGTATGCAACCGCAATAACACAAAACAAACCCATATACGAGTAGATATTGATGCAGGTATGCCTGTATGTCCTACTACATCGATAACGAATGCAACGTGGACTATGTGCAAAGTTTTGTCGAATGTATGCCCTGGCAATAGAAACTATTTATGAGGTGTCTTCTTACTTTTGGCAATTTATCACTTTCATTGTATTTACCAAGGGAGAATAAAATTAATTACATCACATTTATATTTTCCACCTGCACAAAACTCAATAAAATTCACTTCATTTTCATATGATAGCACCTTCATTCACTGTACATACGCCCCCCTCCTCCACCGCCACCACACCTTCAGCAGAAACACTAATATCTTCATGCAACAGAGCATGCAAAAATAAAATACGAGTATAAAAACTAAGCATGCATTTTTATTGAAAACCAAAAAAAAAAAAAAAACGTTGCATTTATTTTTACTCCTGCTCTTCTATTTTTTACTACTCCATCCACCCTCTCGACCTTTTGGACTGTTTGAAATAAAAAGGCAACGTTGAAAGTGCACTCTCTATGACAAATGAATTGTTGCAACTGATACCAAATCATGAACGTGCCACAGGCAATAAAGTGTACTATGAAAAAGAATTGAAAGAATTGTCAGTAAGGAAAAAGGTGAAAGGTGACGATGGCACAGACGAAACACCCAAGTCCGATTTGGTGAGTATGAATTTAATAAGTTCTAAATCTATTTTACTAATTACTTTTTTTTATTTGCAGCCTATTTCCAAAGCCGAACCCTATACCCATTTCGATCACAACGAGCGCAAAACCTATGAACTATTGTGCCAAGGTAAACTGAAACCTTCAACCGATCAATTGAGGCCGCTGAGGTGCCGTTATGTAGACAATAATGTGCCCTTCTTAAAAATCGGACCTTTGAAAATGGAAGAGGCTTTTATGGATCCGCGTATTGTACTTTATCACGATGTCATGTTTGATAATGAAATTGAACACCTTAAGAAAATGGCTCGACCCAGATTTCGCAGAGCCACCGTTCAAAATGCAGTTACGGGCGAATTAGAAACGGCCAATTATCGTATTAGTAAATCGGCCTGGTTAAAGACTGAAGAACATTCGATTATTAAGAATATTGTACAGAGAACGGAAGATATGACGGGTCTGGATATGATAACGGCCGAAGAGTTGCAAGTTGTCAACTACGGCATAGGCGGCCATTATGAACCGCACTTTGATTTTGCAAGGGTAAGTTGCATCGAAACTATATCACTTATCATACAGTTTGTTTGTGGAGTTCGTTGTTTAATGGCCTGGAAATGGAATTTAAAAATGTAACAATATCTGTCGACATCACAAAGTACAAAGTCGTCGTAGTCGTAGTTGAAACACGACTCTCGTAATCAGAGCTATTGTTAACTTTTTAATGGAATTTTCGGCTTGAAAGTGAATAATAAATATTTAAGATGCTCACTTAAAATTTAAAAAACCTTTTGTTTTTCATTGCAAAATTTTGTGATTTCTTAAATTTATGTAACAATAACAAAAATTAAAAATTCAAAAAACCCCCGATATATGTAGCTAGAAAAGATGTGACATCTTCTAAACGGCTGGACCGATTTTCTTCAAACATGGTTAAGAACCATCTCGATCAAATAACCTTTCAAAAAGAGAAAACTAAATCAAAATCGGTTCAGCCGTTTGGGCTGTACGTGGACACGGACAGACACACAGATACACAAACACACACTACAAACTTATAACACCCCTTATATGGTCGGGGGTTAAAAATAAAATATATTTATTTTAATTTTGTTTTCTTTATGTGTGTTAATTCTTACGAAAAATAGTTTTATTTTCTGCTTTACAGGGATCCATGAAAAGTAGTCGCATAATTTTTTGTTGAAAAGAGCAATTTTTTTTTTTTGAGGAAAGTGTTCTTGTATTTGCGGCCACTTTTCATGAAGCCCTTTATAGTGTGACTAATAAATACCCGATTTGCTAAGGAAGAGTTATAAAAAAATTATTTTATATTTATCTTATGTTTTTTGTGTTTATTTCTGTGGCAAAAAGGAACAAGTGCTTAAGTCGATATAAGCTGATTTTGACTTAATGGCATTCCTGCAATCTTTAGATTTAAAAGTAACCCTATTCAAAATTTCAATTACTTTGTAAGATTTTTCAGTTCAGTTATAGCGCAATGACTTGCTGCTTATCTTTTTTCGACTTATAGGGCCAATCCCACGATGTCGACAACATTCGACTTGTCGCATACTCGCATTCAAAACAAAAACATATTTTAATATTTTGTTGTTGTGTGAGACAAGTCTAACGTTGTCGACATCGTGGGATTGACCCATAATCTCATGAGGAATAGCTAATAGCAAATAATAGGGAAAACAAAAAATTCTAATTGGAAAAGGGAGAAATTTCACGTGGAATTTTATTCATGATAGCCCTGAATAGCTTAATTTTGCCGTAACTTTGATGTACACATTTAAATTTGAATATATTATTTATAGCGTATAGATCGATGTATTTTAGAGCTATGCTCTTTATATTAGACACAGGAGCTAGGACGTGATTTTCGTAACAAAAATAATCGCACTATTGCAGTTAAAAATTTATTTTTGTTTTGATTTCATTGTTTACATTTTTTAGTTCTCGTTTTCTTTATTTTTCTCTGTTATGTAGAGAAAGAGATGTCAGATGACTTAATAATAAGAATTAAAAAAAACAGGGGTGTTAAGTCTGTGTTTACAATGCGAAGTGTCCACACATGCAAATATTTGTGGCGAATTTATTTTGTTTTATAAGTAATATAAATAAAGTTTATGAATATTAAACCAATAGTTTGAAAATTTAGCTTGTTTTTATGCTTAAGCAATTGTCTATATGCATTTCGTTCCCGCTTTTGGAACTCGTCAGTTGACTTGAAAAATTTTTTGGGTTTGAAGTCTACTGACGAGTTCCAAAAGCGGGAACGAAATTCATATAGACAATTGCTTAACCATAAAAACAAGCTAAGTTTTCAAATTAAATAAATAAAGACTTAATGTTGAATAAATATACTTCTGCATTTCATGTATTAAACAAATAGTTTTAAAAATAATTTTATTGCATTGTTATTTAATACAAAATTTTTTTATATAGCTAAGCAGCATAGCTATCTTCTTTTTTAAATTGAAGTTAATACGGATTTTCGCAAATTAATTGTAAAAGAAATACATTTCTGAAATCGACTTGAAAGTTTAAAAATTCTCTCCTGCACAACAGTAAAATATGACTTAAGCAATTTTTCCTTACTGCCCACAGATTTAATTGTGTTGCTTTATACTAAAAACTATTTTATTTATATTTTTTGTTTTACAGCGTGAAGAAGTGCGTGCTTTTCAAGGACTCAATTCCGGCAACCGCATTGCCACTGTTTTATTTTATGTAGGTTTCAAGTTAAACAATATTTTTAATTTTAAAATTTTTCTAATAAATTTTTTTTTTGTGACAAAATGAATAAAATTGAAGATACATTTTAAGACAACTAAAATAGGTTATAGGACGACTTGAGTAAGTACATCACTGTGTAATTTTTGAAAATAAGATTGCACAATTAAAATCTAAAGTCATCGATGAAAACGATTTTGTGTGAATTTTTGGATAAAGATATTTTTAATTAAGTAATTTTTGAGGGAGAGAAGTAAATGTTCGATTTAGGGGCCATAAACATATTACGTAAAGCTATTTTCGCCGCTTTTATACACACCCCGCCCCCCGCCACGTAGCCTTACGTAATATGTAAACATCGTAAGCGACAAAAAGTTTTTCAGGAGAAGGTTGTTTCATAATATTCAAATGTGTTTCATATACGTACATATGCATATTGTCGTTTACGATAAAATTTTACAACCTGTATTTTAAATTTTACCATATTAATATCTCTAAACACCTATAGTGATAAAGTTGCAATGTTTTTAACGAAAATTTCAATCAAAAATAGTACATTCGCTTTAGAAATTGAAACTTTGTAAATCGGTTGAGATTTGTCAAATATGTTTTATTTTTACCACTGTAAAGACGTTAGCAAATCCGATAAAAAAAATTCAAAACTACTTCAGAAACTAAGGCTCCACCATTTGTACTATCCTTCTTCATTCTCTAAAGGTACTATTAGCAAATAAAAAATCGTGCAAATTTCATAATTTTCATTTAATTTTTTTTCCATAAATTCCCAAAAAATCGTATTTTATTTATAACTCGCTCTTTCGAGAAAGTGATCGAAATTCTAAAAATTGCAAAGTGATCAACTCAAGTAGGCCTACAGTTTGTTTTAGGTAATTTATAAAGTATTTTTTCGCTATGACACATTTTTACTTTTGTTTTATTAATATATTTTACGTCTATTTAAATTTAGATGAGCGATGTGGAACAGGGCGGTGCCACCGTTTTCACTGCTATTAATATATCTATTTCGCCCAAAAAGGGATCAGCTGCTTTCTGGTACAATTTACACAAATCTGGAGAGGGTGATTATCGAACAAGACATGCAGCCTGTCCGGTGTTAACCGGTTCAAAATGGGGTAAGCAAAATCCTTTCGATTTTTTTTTTTGGACATAATTAAGATATTTTATATTGCTTAAATAAGTTTCTTCATAGAGAACGTAGTTCTCCGAGAAAAAAAATCAAGCATTTAAATATCTAGTAGTGCTGTCATTCGAATAAAAATTATTCCAACAAATTTTTAATATTTGCTCAAACGACAAAAATTTTTCAATTTATGTGCCTTATCCAGGCACATTCACCAGGTAGTAGCGAAGACGAAGCTGAGCAATTTTTTTTTCAAAATAAAAAAGGCACTTTCGCCCTTTTGTAAAACGCAATGCCAAGCGGTGACAAATTTTATGTCTTTTGTTTTTGTAATTTAAAATTTTCTCATATAAAATTTGTCAACGCCTAGCGTTACGTTTAATGAAATTAGCAAACAGCTGACGGATATTGTTATGTGAAAGGTAATGTACGTATTCTTACATTCCGGCTACATCTCTATAACAATTTTCATTACTTTTCACATAACAATATCGATCAGCTGTTTCCTACTGTTGCAGTTACATTCCACTACAGTCGGCTAACTGAGCCTTAAGCCCTTAATATCTTAAACTTATTCGAATCAATTTTTTTATTCTTTGTTCGTTCGAATACTCGAATAGAAATTCAAAAATATTTGTCTATTCGAACAAACAAAAAATCATGAAATTTTATTCGAACACATATAAAACACGAATAATTGACAGTAGTGTCGTCAATTAAGGCTGAACTTGCATTATGTAACACCCCTTTTCCACATGCAAAGTCTTAATTCAGCTGGGAGAAAGACAGAAAGAGACTCTACTGCTACCTCTGTCTTTCACCAAAAGGGGTCTAACTTTTTCATTTATTAAGGTCCGGTCACACTTAGCAAATTTTTGCTGAAAAAAAATGTGACCGACACACAAGCTAAAATTTCATTTTTTTAATTCAATTGTTTTTTAAATATGGGTTCGCATTTATTAAAATTAATATAAAAATAGCATTTTGAGGCAAGCTAAATCACACTAACGCTGGGCAAAAGAATTGGTTACGTTTTTTTTTTTTGGCAAATATTTGCCAAGTCTGACTGTACCTTTAGTCCCGGTTCACACACTTCAACTTTTGTTGATCAACTCTTAATTCAGCTGTAAGAAAGGCGGAGAAGGAAATAGAAATATCTCTTTTTTTCTCACAGCTGAATTACGAGTTGATCAACAAAAATTGAAGTGGGTGAACCGGTACTTACTAGATAGGAGGCGTGTAGCAAACAGAAAAAGTTTCATGCATTGAATTGTTTGAAATTTAATGAAAAAAGTTTTAAAATATAAATTCGACATTAAAGATATAAAAATATTATGTTAATTGATGTTATGTATTTATTTTTCTTACAGTCTCCAACAAATGGATTCATGAACGCCTTCAAGAATTTAGACGTCCCTGTGATTTAGAGCCAGATCATGGCGAATTCGCCATATAGTGCAATAATTATTTTTGTTGTTTAATTTTAAATATATATATTTTAAATATATTAAACACTTACTACTACTCTCCACTCTCCTTATTTCACTCATGCAAGGCTTTACATTCTCATTTAAATATAATTTTTTATATGTATATGTATATATATATTAAGTTTAATAAACATCTATAAATCGTAGATTTTTAAAGCAAATATAAATGAAATCTTATTTTAAAGTACATTGGCAAAAAAATATATATATGAAATGCAATAAATGAGTCAGCCGTTATATAATTGTTACAATTATTGTTAATGTTGATTGTTATTTATTTAAAAAACCGACCTTAATTAAAGATATATATTTTAATTTCTAATGAAAAAAGAATTGAAATTAGAAAACTAAAAATCCTGAATAAAAAAAATTATTCCTAGCATTATCTTACTATTTAAACAACACACATATGGACGGATATTATTAGTAATTATCATAGAAATTTGAAAAGATAGCAGAAAAAGAAGAAGTCTTTAGAGTGCAGTTCCAATATATGTATTTAATTTTAGTTGCTTAAATGCCACCACATTCATAGTGAAAACAATATAAAATTTTAAACTGAGAAAGTAAGCTTGCAAGGAGTCAATATCTACTTCGGACATTTATTTGCCACAAACTTGCTCATAAAGTATGCATGTATGTACATACATACATATATGCATCCTACATATAGTTCTTTAACCAATTTTAATTATTGTTAGAACATTCATGCATATACATATAAGCATAGTATATGTATGTATGTATGTATGTATGTATGTATGTATGTATGTATGTATGTATGTATGTACATATTATATGTATAACAAGAAAACAAAAATACAACAGTGAGGCCAATGTTATTCATGTCATAGCAATAGCTTTGTTTGCCTGTGGCTTATACATGTACCTCACCCCCTATTGCTTACCAATGGCCAAATGATGAATTTTACTCTTCATTGGCTAGTTTAAAAATATTGGGCAACATGGAAGCAGCACAGTCAATCATCCATACCTATAAATATAGATAAATGAGCATATGTACATATGTATGTACACAAAAACAGAATATAGAGATTGTTCAAAGGTAAATATAACAAGTAAGAGTGCTATATTCGGCTGTGCCGAATCTTATATACCCTTTACCAACGTACGTACATATATATAGTATACAGACACGTACATACATATTTGTTTTGTGAAAAAATTTATAATTTTTTAAAGTTTCCATCTTTGGAGCTATAATTTTCATTTTTAAAATTTCATACACCAAACTTTTCTTTCAGAAGCATAAAATATATTCAATTTATAAAGAAAAAGAAAAAAATTTTTAGACCTATTTAATTTTACATAACACAAAAAGTGTAAGTTTTCCAACCCTGGAGTCATAATTTTGGATTTTTCTGATTATTGATACCAATCTAGTTCTTTAAAAAATGCATAAAATATGTTAAGTGAAAAAAGCAAGAACGAAATAAGTAAAAACTTAGTTTCATTTAATTCCTTTAATATTAAAAAAAAATCAGTTAATTGCGACTTTGAATCGCGCAGGAAAGGAAGGTTTTTTGCTTTTTTGAAGTTTTTTTCAGTTAAAACGATTTTTTCAGTTTTGTCGCTTTTTTCTCGTTTTGGCGATTTTGTCTGTTTTTGGAGGTTTTTTTCATTTTGGCGATTTTTTTCTGTTGTTAAGCTTTTCTTCATTTTGGAGATTTTTCTCATTTTGACGATTTTTTCTGTTTTTTGGGTTTTTTCGCGATTTTTTTGGCGATTTTTTTGTTTTTTTTTTTCGTTTTGGTGATTTTTTTCATTTTGGCGATTTTTTTTCATTTTGGCAATTTTTTTCTTTTTTTTATGTTTTTTTTTCGTTTTGGTGATTTTTTTCATTTTGGCGATTTTTTTTCATTTTGGCGATTTTTTTTCATTTTGGCGATTTTTTTCTGTTTTTAATTTTTTTTTTCGTTTTGGCGATTTTTTTTCTTTTTTTGGCGATTTTTTTTCATTTTGGCGATTTTTTTCTGTTTTTTAGGTTTTTTTTTCGTTTTGGCGATATTTTTCATTTTGGCGATTTTTTTCATTTTAGCAATTTTTTCGTTTTTTTGCGATTTATTTTAGTCTTAGAAATTTTCTTTTAATTTAGTGCTTTTTTTCATTTTGGCGATTTTTTTCTGTTTTTTGGGGTTTTTTTCGTTTTGGTGATTTTTTTTCATTTTGGCGATTTTTTTTATCATTTTGGCGATTTTTTTCTGTTTTTTAGGTTTTTTTTTCGTTTTGGTGATTTTTTTCATTTTGGCGATTTTTTTTTCATTTTGGCGATTTTCTTTCATTTTGGCGATTTTTGTTTTCATTTTAGCAATTTTTCCGTTTTTTTGCGATTTATTTTAGTCTTAGAAATTTTTTTTTAATTTGGTGCTTTTTTTCGTTTTGGCGATTTTTTTTTCATTTTGACGATTTTTTTCTGTTTTTTAGGGTTTTTTATCGTTTTGGTGATTTTTTCATTTTGGCGATTTTTTTTCATTTTGGCGATTTTTTTCTGTTTTTTAGGTTTTTTTTCGTTTTGGCGATTTTTTTTCATTATAGCAATTTTTCCGTTTTTTGCGATTTATTTTAGTTTTAAAATTTTTTTTTAATTTGGTGCTTTTTTTCGTTTTGGCGATTTTTTTCATTTTGGCGATTTTTTTTTCATTTTAACGATTTTTTCTGTTTTTTAGGGTTTTTTTCGTTTTGGTGATTTTTTTCATTATGGCGATTTTCATTTTGGCGATTTTCTTTCATTTTGGCGATTTTTGTTTTCATTTTAGCAATTTTTCCGTTTGTTTTTGCGATTTATTTTAGTCTTAGAATTTTTTTTTAATTTGGTGCTTTTTTTCGTTTTGGCGATTTTTTCTTGTTTTTGGCGATTTTTTTCGGTTTGGCGATTTTATAATTTTTTATTTTTTCAGTTTTACCGTTTTTGAAAATTTCAAGAGTTTTGCTCTTACGGTTTCCAAGATACAGCAAATAGTCAAAATTACATAGTCAAAATTGCATTAACTGATGGAACACCCTTTAATTTAAATTTTTTTAAATTTTTGTGTTAATTTTTGTAGTCTGTATAAAAATACACTAGCCTTACAAATTTCAAGTGTATATACATACAATTGTATGTATATTACATGGAATTTTAAAATTTTTCGTTGCTCGTTTTGGAACACCCTTTAATTTCCAATTCTCATGTATTTGTTGTTGTAGCGGCCAAAGGTCTACATACTGTGTCCAAATTTCAGGTCTGTAGCTCTTACGGTTCTCGAGAAAATACTAATATAGTTTTAGACATCGTTAATTTTACATAACACAAAAAGTTAAAGTTTTCCAACCCTGGAAACGTCTTTTTAATTTTTTTGTATTTTTTTAATTTAAAATTCCAATTTTAGTTGTACTGAAGTGTAAAATATGTACATTTATTAAAAAAAAATAAAAATTTGTTTTCGGGAGTTACTTTTATATGGCAAAATGAAGTTTAAGTTTTCCAGCTCTGCAATCGTCTGCCCGATTTTGCTGAATTTCAATACCAATCTATTTTGGAAAATTTCTGACACACCAGTCTAAGAACGAAGTCTCTAGCTCTTCTGGGAGCTTCGGAAAACCGATTTCACGTACAGACAGACGGACAGACGGACAGACGGACAGACGGACAGACGGACAGACGGACATCGCTTATTCGTCTTCCCTATGCATAAGGATCCAGAATATATATATTATATGGATCGCTTATTGATATTATAGAAATTACAAACGGAATGACAAACCTATATATACCCTTTTACCATTTTTTTGGTAAAGGGTATAAAAAACAACAACAAATAACATTTGATACAAACTAAAAAGGATACTGTAAATGAAATTAAGGTTAAAGTTGTTCTTTATCCTCCTGTTCACTTAACCTTTCTGTATAGAAACAAAATTAAATTGAAATGATTTTTACACGTTATTGATTCAATGACCTGAATAGTCTTGTTGGAAAAAGACAAAAAGAAAAATACATTTACAGTAGTTCCCGCTTAAATGAATTCCCTGTTTTACTGCGCAAAAACAGCTTTCCACTTAAAAACATTCCCCTTTTAAATTAGTAATATTTCAGAGACAAAATTTTATACTATATCATTCGCTTAAATGCTTTAAAAACATAAAGTATTATTTTATAAGAACTTATCCAGCATGACTTTATTTAAATTGAAATG
Organism: Tachina lurida; assembly: GCA_944452675.1. NCBI lineage: Eukaryota > Metazoa > Arthropoda > Insecta > Diptera > Tachinidae > Tachina > Tachina lurida. The sequence continues at coordinate 173,671,715 of OX101752.1, forward strand.
TGACAGCAATGAAATAAAAAAGAAGTAAGTCCCGCTCCAGACTTGCAATTTTTGTTGCAGCATTGCTACAATATGTGTGAGAGTGTTGAAATAGAACTACATATACATATACTGTAGTATATGTGCACTTTTGTTACAACACTGTTGTAACTTAAGAACTTTAATAAACATTGTTTAATATTAATCAGGAATTAAATGAGACATTTTTAGATTTAATTGAACTGTAGTGAATTTTTAATCAGAAATAATTTCTTAATCATGCTTAAGTTCAGTAATTTCAATTCTTATTGAATGAAATATTTTTATTAAATAATGTGAGTATCTAAAGAAGAGAAGAAAAATTAAACTAGACTTTATAAGCTGGGGGAAATACCGATGGCTGCACAGAAAAATATCGGTATTTCCCCCAGCTAATAAAGTCTAGTTTAATTTTTCTTCTCTTCTTTAGATACTCACATTAATTAATAAAAATATTTCATTCAATAAGAATTGAAATTACTGAACTTAAGCCTGATTAAGAAATTATTTCTGATTAAAAATTAATCAGGAATAATTTCTTAATCGAGCTTAAGTTTAGTATTTTCAATTCTATTCGATTTTCTAAAGAATAGAATAAAAACTAAACTAGACTTTTTAGCTGAGGGAAATGCAAATTTGTATGTGCAGCCCCACACTTCATTAGCACCCATGTCTATCTACTGGGGTAGAGATTGTTATTAACAGATACATCTATGTATCTGTGTGTCTGTACAAGTCCACGTTCAGACACAAACAGCTTGAACCGATCTTAATTTAGTCTTTTCTGTTTGAAAGGTGAATGTTTGAAGAAACTCGTTCCAGCCGTTTAGAAGATATTACATCTTTTCTAGATATATCGGGAGTTTTTAAAATTTAAAATTTTTGTTATTCTTACATATTTTCTTTTTTAATTGATATCGTATTTTTATCGATACCATTATAATTTTTTTTAAATGTTTTCTATAATTTAATTTTGGGAAAAGATTTTGTTTGGCTACAAAATGAGTGAAAATTAAAAATAGAATGTAGTTGTATTTTATAAGTGCTACGAAATATATTGTACGCGGTTTGCAGACGGTAAAACTTTTTTTTAATTGGTATCTTAGATTACAATCAGTTGAATTTGATTGCAATATGTTCTATATATTATATATTTAGGGTTTTGACATAAATTCTTGAAACAAAGTAAAAGTTTTAATCGTAATCGAGCAATTAATGGCTCGGAATACGATTACGATTAAAAGGTGTGATTAATCGCGATTTCGATTAGGATTATAATAGCAGAGCAAACCCTACACTGTAATTGTATTGTTGTTCTATTAAATCATTACAGGTTTCTATCACAACAGATACGTCACTGCTACTTACATACATATCATTAGCTAAAATGCAAAAAGGCGTAACTAACATAAAATTCAAAACTCAAGTTTTTGATTGATTGTTATGAATGCCATTAAACTACATGTCTTGAAAAAAGTTTACACTTCTGCGTTCAAAAATTACGCTTTTAATAACAAAAAAACAAGGGGACTTATCTACAAATTCGTTTATTTCTTTTTTTTAGTTTCTTGCTTCTGTAAAATTATATTTTTGTTAGTTACTCCTTTTTGCATTTTAGCTAACGATATGTATGTATGTACATATCGCACAATAAATCATAAACAGTTACAACTTAAAAAATTTCAGATGCTGAGTAGCGGCAAACAACTGCTGCGATATTGTACAAAATGACGCAAATATGTAACATAAAGAAAGCCACAGACCTTGCGACCGTTGGTACAACATGAGCAGGTTGTGTATGACATTGTAAAGTGTGTGGGGTCGTAGTATGAAGTTGTGTACGTTCACTTGTACGAAAGATTAAAAAGATTTGATATTTTGGCAAGTTGTGTAGACAGGTTGTAAAATTTAGGAGAATGTTGTACAACTTCATTTAATTTTGGTTTTATTTTCGTTGTGATCATATAAAAAAACGCCGCGCATGAATTAATAAAATGGAGAATTCAGCAGAAATAAGTTATTTTATTGAATTTTATAAAACTTTGCGGCAGGAATTGCCTTTCTTAATAACGTATCTTGCTTTTGTATATGGATCGAAACTCTTGACCAACAAAATCAACGAATACAATACGCGCAATAGCACCCGATGTCATGATTAAGCAAAATTTTATTTTGAGAAATGAAGTTGTGCACTAATGTTGCACACGTTGTTGTATAGTTTGTGAGAAAACCACACAACTTGGTAAACCAACGTGTTGTACCAACGGTCATAAAGTCTGTGGCTTGCACAAAAACAAGCATAACGGTATTTTATATTCTTTAAGAAGACTGTATTGCAAAAGAAATTGTTTTAATCTAATTAACTGGTTTATAAAAAAAACAAAACCACTTTGATCATTTTGAGTTGTGACTGTTTATGATTCAGTGTGCGATATGTAAATAATTATTTGTATACAAACATTGCAGATAAACTGCAAATAAGTATGTACATATGTATGTAGGTATGTATGTATGTATATATAGTTGCACACATAAATACGCACGTGTTTATGTTTATTTATTTACACATGCTTAAGTATGTTTTGTACAGCACTTCCACCGAAATGGCTGTGCTAACAAGTGCTGTTTTTAAAACATACACACATACATAACTACTTATGCACATTTGTATGCACATAAATAAGTATGTATATGCATGCACACATGCATAAGTATTACAACTTCAACTATTTTACACCACACTCTACCCACCTCTTAACAATCGGAATAATTGGTGTAGCTCAATTTTTGACAATTCCCTTTTAGTTTCTATTTTTCGTCTGCAATAAATGGCGCGTTTTTGTCAATGAAATGTAAATTGTTGAGTGTAAAGTGAAAAATGTTAATTTATGTTATTAAGATAAAGTTAAAATTGCTACATATAATAAATGTGTTATGGTGAAAGTATAAGAAAATGTAATATTAAATTATAATAAAATAAAAGTGAGTGCTTTTAGCAATTTTTTAACAATTCTTATTGCAGTCATTGAAAAAGAGCTGTTCTTATTGCATCATCTTCTTCTTTTTTTTTAAAGAAACGGCAAGTGAAAGCATACATACATATGTACATACATACTTATACATACATACATATATGCATGTACATAAGTTTTCTGTGTTAAAAATATACAGTGTGTCGTGTGTGTTCATGGAAAAATTAACAATTTATATTATTTGGTAATTTGAATCGCTTAAAGTAAGAAGATTGTTCCAGTTGTACAATGATATTATGTACTAATATACTTACATACATATGTACAATAACAACAGGTATTATAAACAAGTGTTCAATAAACAACAACATAACTACTGTTGTTTTTGTAATTATTTTGTTCAAAGGCCTTTTCTTTAAAATTTGATCGTTCAAAGCACCTTAACACATATGTGTGTATGTATGTACATACTCGTAAATATGGATGTATTATGGACTTGAACGTTCCATTTTCACCTGTGAATATACGGGTATGTTCTGTATTACACGTGAAATTAAAGCGTTCGGAATTGCCATACAGACAATTCATACCAAGGCAGATTCATTTCCAGGTAGTATCAGGATTACAAAAACAATGAAAAAATACAACAATGAAAAAAACGACATGGGTTGTAGTTCATCAAAAACTTCAAAAATAGAATTTGTTTAACATAACAATAATAAAAATTATTCACATAACTTTGAAAATATTTCTCCGCGGCAGCTACCACTAACAACATTTGCAACGTTTAGTACTTCTCACAATTTTTTAATAGTTTTTTCATATTTATAAATTTGTTTTCACAGAATTTTTTTTAATAAAATATTTTTCATATTGAATTTTTTTAACATTTTCTTTTAATTTTTCTTTCGTAAAAAATTTTTAAAGTTTCCGATGAACTTTAATTTGAAAAAAAAAAATAGCTCAGCTGAATTTCCGCTACTACCTTGTGAATGTGCCTTGATTCATACCGTACAAATTCATAATAATTTGGGATACCATACTGATGTTAAGTTTATAAACTAAATATTTTTTTTACAAAACTAAAATCCTAACTGTGTTTTAAATATGTAGGTAGATGTATTGAATCACAACCCATAGAGCACTATACTGCTGGAATTTTGCAGGAATATTGTTTCGTAACGTTGTAATGTCACACAGCGATGCCAATTTAGCGCCTTTCGCGCTAGTTTTAGCGCGTTTTAACTATGCCAAACGCGCTTTTTTTCCTCTTAGCGCGTTTAATAAAAAAAAGCGCTAAGTTAGCGCGTTTTGATTAAAGTCAAAAATATCATTTCAGTTCAATATCATTTTAATTTTTTTTTATAAATTTAACAATTTTCTAATATCCAAAATTTAACTTTTTGTTTAAATTCGTTAATGATTCAGATGTTGTAAATAAAATTCCCTTGACTGTGGTTAGAATTAAAAACGCATTTTAATATTGTAATTGGCAAATATTTTGAAATTTCACAGCTAAAAATATGTACTCGCGCTCGTGACCCAAAAAATGTATATAACATATTAAGCATTTATTATTTTTGTATTTCAAAAAGCATTTGAATCGCAACACTATTCGACAGTTTATATAAGTTGTTAGTTGTAGAATTTCGAATATTTGGAAGGCGAGTCTGATTCTGTATTAAATGATTTTAGTTATTTAGGATATAATTTCGAAGAAGCAATATTGCATAAATGAAAAGAGTTACTAAAAAAATTTAATTGTACTTTTATTTACTAATACATAAATCGACCTTTATTCAAATTTAATTTAGCGCGTAGGAAAATAGCGCGTTTTGACTATAAATTGTTGATGATGCTGCAACTTAGCGCGTTCTAGCGCGTTTTGAGAAGGTGTATAGCGCGTTTGGGTTATAAATAGTTGGCATCGCTGATGTCACAGGCAATATTCCTGCAGTAGGTATTCCTGCAATATTCCTATGTCCGCTTTTTTGTATTGCCAGCAAGATTGAGGAAATATTGCACTGCAACATTGTAAAAATATTGCAAAATTGTCTAATAACATTTGATATTATTTATTTAAACGGATGAAAAGAGTAAATTTGTACAATCATAGACAAATTAACGCTGAAATTTATGTGAAATATGATTTAGATTTTATTCATAAATTTAAGTAAATAAAACGAGTTATTATTTGAGATGTACATACATAGAGTATCAAATCTAATAATAAAACTAATTTTTGGTGGCAGCATATTTTACTCATGTACTGGCCTGCGAAAACCAAAGTCCGACAGCTTCTTCTATTTCTTTATATGCCCTTATGTCACCAGGGAGCCTTAATGTCATATACAATTTTTTTTTGGAATTAACATACTTTACCCTGAAACGTCTAGAATTGCAAAAAAAAATTTAAAAAATTTAATTTTTTTTATGAAAGAAATAATTGAATTTTTTAAAAAAATTTTTTTTTTGGGAATCGACGTATTTTTACCTGAAACGTAAACAAACAAAAAAAAAATTTTCCAAGTTAAATTTTTTTTTTTTGGAAAAAAATAAAATTTTTATTATACTCCCTTATGCTTTTTAATCGGTACTTTTGCCAGTATATGCCCTTATGGCATCTGTAAGCGATGTATTAATAAAAAAAAAAATAATTTTGCTATATAATTATAATATCATCTAATAATTTTTTGTAATATTATAATAATATTGGTACTGTGTTGGAAAGGTAATATTACCAAAAACTATTCGGGCAATATTCATGCAATATTACCGATTACCTGCAACTTTATAACATTCCAGCAAAATTCCAGCAATATTTTGTGCTCTATGGGAATATATTGAAACCTGTCCATAGCTCCCTCGATTTTACGTAATAGACCAACTTACGCGGTAAGTAAATAGCACCCCAAAGCACAATGCTGTCACCACTATGCTTCAGAGTGTACCTCCTTTAACTTTGGACGGCGAACATATTTTTTCTCGTCAGGAAAAACTGTTGATTTTAATTTAATCAGAAAATAAAACTTTACCTCCTTGTTCAGTGGTCTTATGGGTGTATTTTTTTTTTCAAAATCTAACCTCTTTGCTATTACGTTGAGGGAGTTAAGGCGTCTTCCGAACTATTTTCCCAAATAGTCGAAATGGGGAAAAAATGGGTTCAGGTTCGTTTTCCGGTTATTAAAAATAAAAAAATTCAGATTCGGGTTCGGGGTTTTAAGAAATTTTGCTGTTAACACGAGTTTAAAGCATTTTGAAGAGCAATTTTGAAAAAAATTTCAATCGTGTAAATTTAGCTTTAGGGTTCAAAGTTAAAAAAACTACATGTATTTTATTAGTAAAAGCTGTATTAGCTTATACGATGTTTTTCTATCAAAGTTAGACTGCACAGATACATACATATCGCACACTAAATCATAAAGAGTCACAAGTCAAAATTATAAAAGTGCTTTTGCTTTTTTATAAACCAGTTAATTGAAGAAATCTATAACGACCTCAACAATTTCTTTTGCAATACAGTCTTTTTGAATTATATAAAATACCCTTATGCTTGTTTTTATGTCACAGACTTGCGTCATTTGTACAGTATCAACAGTTCTTTGCAACTACTCATCATCTGAAATTTTTTGAGTTGTGACTCTTTATGATTTAGTGTGCGATATGTATGTACATATAAACAAGTAAAGGTCACCTTGTGTTCAATCCGTCTTGGTCGTTATTTTATTTTGACTTTGTTTTTAATTTTTTTTCGCATGCAAGAAATGTAACGGATTTATTATTCTTCTATTAAATATTTCTCTATTTTTTATATTTTTGAACCCGAACCTAGCTGAACTTTTTGGTTCAACGGGTTCGGGTTCAAAGTATTTATAAACAGCGGGTTCGGTTTCAGTACCTGCACAAAAGCCAGTGGTACTTCATTCGCTGGTTTATGCGAATTTTTTTTTCGACTCGCGTACAAAAACTTTGTCCTCTCGTCATAATGCAATTCGACTTCTTTTCTTTCGAGGCACTTTTTCAAAGGTCGAACAGTTTTCAAAATATGTACATATTTCAAATCATTGCTTACCATTGTTTCAGATATTTTTAAGTTAGCTGCAATTTGACAATATGAATATGCATTATAATATTATTAGTTAAATTTCCGAACACCTTATGAAATGTTTTAACCTTAACGAATATGGAAAAAACTATACAAATATTTTCTGCCCTTAATAAGGTATATGTGACGCGCAAAATAGAAAGGGACCTAAGGGTAAAAACCGGTTTTGTTCAGGAGAGCCATTTTAAAGATTTAAATACGTGTATCTTTGGTGTACCATCACTGAGGGTGTTGGTATTGGTCTAATTTGAAAGCGACACATTTCATGACGTCAGGAACGTGTTGGTCAACCTTAAAAACGCGTGTTCTCTATGCGCTGTCACATATGCACTTCGAAACTTTCAAAACAGGCCACATAGAACATAAAAATTTCATGTTCTACAGAATTGTCCTTAATAGTTGCACTTAGCTTTATGTACATACTCGTATGTATTTATGTATATTTTAATTTCACGTGGAATAATGAACATTCCCTATAAGTAAAATAAAAGATCAAAATGTTTACCAAATCCATATGCTAAAATGTATATAATAATAATATACCTACCTACCTATAATATAATAATAAGTGTAATAATCTAATAATAAATGGGTATATAATGAAAAAAAAATAAGAAAATAGAAAAAAAAAATAAAATAAGTGAAGTGAAGTTTAATAAAAGCATCTTCTATATTTCAAAGCAGCATCTTCAAAATGTCAATAATTTATTTCAACGTGGAGATCAAGACCGGCGAATAATATTAAATATTAAGGTAAGCTTTCTGAAATAAGTATTACATAAATAAAGAGTACATAATATATACATATATACTGCACATACATACCTACATATGAAATATAGTTCGTGCCATATCCACCAAAAAAGCTTAAGCGACATAATTTTCGAACTTAAATTTTGGAACAAATCAAGTTTAAAAAAAAAATTCCTATAGAATATTGAAAAATAAGAAGAAAAAAAATTAAATAAAAAAATTGGCGGCGAGGCTTAGTTTCCGAGTTCTGGTTCCTTTGAAATTGTAGTACAAAATTGTGATTATATGGTGTATTTTTCAATGACTTCGACTTTTTTTCGTCTAATGAAAATAAAATACAATTGTCGAACAGGATATTCCATTAGAATTGTCCCCACAACTGTATTTTTTTTCTTATTTTTCGATTTATTAGGATAGAATACTTTATTTTTAATTTTTGAGAGGTGCCCCTAAGCCAAAATTTTTGACCAAAACCGATTATTTGCGATCGTAAATACTCGTAATCGATTTTCTTAAAAAATGCGAGGTCCGAAATATGTGTCGGTTAAGATTTTTTGGCGTTTAGGGCTCTATATAATTATGAAAGTGTACTAAGTCGTAGGTATACATGCATACATATTTTTTGTTGGGACATATCTAATGGATGGAAATTTCGTCGACCGGGGGTTTATGTGTTCCATACGGCATTTTGGGAATTTCGGGTTAAGGATGCTATCTTAGGCTTTCGATACTAAATTTTTAAAATCTGTAATCTGTTTTCGGCTATCTAGTTTCGTTGCTGAAATAAATTGTATCTATTTGCCTTATATCTTTTAAAACAGAAATAAATTTTTTGTGCCAATTTGCTTTATACGTTAATCCATGACGTATAGAGCAAAATTTCAGTACATAATCTTGATGGACAATTTGCTCTACCTGTAGTTAATTTTGTTGAATGCTAGTACCTGTAACAATAATCAAAAAGTTCTTAAGCGCAATTCAACAGGTTTTTGTTAGAGCAAATTTTAAACTTTGACCAATTTTTTTTAAACTATTCCTATTTCTGTAAAATATGTTACTTTCTTGCGGGACTTTATTAATTGAAGGGTCTTAAATATAAATTTAAAATATATTAGATCAAAAGTCAAGTTAAGTTTTCATTTCAAAAGAAATCGAATATGTTTATTGTCCCCTAATAGGTATGTATGTTCCTTCATTGCTGACACAATAATATGACATACAATACAAGTATGCAATATAATATGACTACACTTAATTATAGTAGCTATACTATAGCAGTATACTATATTATAGTATACTATATATACTATATTATAGTAGTATACTTAATTATAGTAGCTTTATTTCAGTCATAGTTTTTATATTTTAAAGATATATCATGGTTTGTAGTTAAATCACAGGGTCTTCTGCTGAACTGATCGCGTTCTCTTAACCATACATTAGCAACTAAAAATGATAGAATAACTCGTTACATATAAAGAAATATTTAAGGACAAAAGTATTAACTAAAACTTACTCCATTTCGAGCCTTTTAAAACAGGACAAGCGGCATGTTTAGTGCGATAGTCGCCATCGCCCGAAGCATGTAAATTGTACCAAAACAACATGGCACCTTTGCGTGGCCTTACTAAAATATTCAAGAAAGGAAACGCAGTTCCACCGCCTTCCTCTACATCCGAAAGCTAAGGCAGAAAATGAAAACGTTTCATACAGATTTTTACCAAAAAAACGAAAATTCAATTTATTGAAACTTACATAAAAAATAGTTGTAGAAATACGATTGCCCCCTTCATCGTTTATCTTGTAATTATCCTGTAAAATAAAATTGTACATATACAAAAGTTTTATACATGCAATTATTTTGTTTGGTATAGCATACCGTAAAGAAATCAAAATGCGGCTCATAGTGACCGCCTAGTCCATAATTTGCAATTTGTAAGTCTTCGGCGTTTTCTGTATCGAGCCCCGTCAAGTGATGCACATGTTGCAACCACTGGTTAGTAAACTTGTGATAAGCATATTTAAACCAAACTGTTTTACTCGTGCGATAAGAAGTAACCTCAGAGCCTTTGCCATCTTTTGTAAACACTGTAGATCTTTCAAGATAAGGCTGAGCCATTTCTTTAATCACCTCTATCTGATGATCATTTATGACGTCATAAACTATTACCAAGTAAGGATCATAAGATAATTCTTCTAATTTATAGGGTTGTAGCAAACGATAAGGATGATTGTTGGTATAAAGTCTGCAGAAGAGTTGGCTTTTTAGTTGAGTGGGCAGAGGAGAATCAGTATTATCATTACGACAAACTTTTTCATATAGTTTATATTCGTTGGTATTCTATTATATATTATAAGAAAGTATTAAGACTAATTTTATTCTTAGTTTGTTTTCAAATATAAATCTTACATGGTAATGATTAATTCTGGTAGCATTTTGATGTATAAGTCCTTCTAATCTGCCCTCACTTATGACCTCTTCTAAATATGTTTTAATTTCCAAAGCAGTTTGTCTTGAATCATCTTGGTCAAGTATGTAAATGATTAGATCCATAGCTGACTCAAAGTCTCCTAAAAGAAATCTACTTTAAAATAGAGTAAATAATTTAACAGATATTTTTCTGATTGAATTAAATAAATGGTTAAGGACTAAGAGAGAAAACCGAATGACAATAAGTACTCAAAAAAAATATACATAAATAATTAGCCTTAATTTTAGTAACTGCTTAAAATCATAATTCTAGCGCAAACAATTCGTACGCATACGTATTTTCTCTCAATGCAAAAAACTAAAATACGCCACAACTAAAAATAAAAAGGCACATGCGTGTCAAGCTCATTGACTCTCTGTCATACTTATAATCTGAGTACGTTTATACTCAGACTATGGATACATAATCGGAAAAAAATACGCATGATAATCGGGATATTTATTCATCATTCGCCACTGTATGCATACATTTGTATATATAAAATTTAATGGAAAATGTGTGGGTGTGTGGGTGTTTGAAAATATGTTTTATGTGTGTGTTAATAAAATAGCCCTGTTTAAACGCTTTTTGTAGGCGATTAATATTCAGAGTATTTTTATACTCATGCATGTGATTGTAGCTTACACAGTCTATAAATATTAGTTATAGTTGTTTGTGCTGCGTAATTTAAAAAATCTATTAAACATAGTTGTTGGATGTTTATAGATATACGTACTCGGTTTAAAATTAATGCGTTTATTTTTAGCTGTACGCGTTTATTTTTTAGCTGACGGCCAATACTCAAAGAGTACTTAAAACTATACTTTTGTCATTCTCTTGCAGAAACCCCATATCTTTTAATATCTTTGCAAGCTTTAAAACATATTTTTGTGGTTTTGGAAATTTAATTCGCATATCTTTGCTCTATTGAGATGATTGTTATAACTTTTTTAAAATTAAATTTAAAGGGCAAATGATGATTGAATTAAGGAATTATATTGGGAATTAATTGAGCCAATTGCTTTTTTTTGGACTAGGCCAATGAATTATAAACATAGTTGGCAACAGAAACGAATATAGTTTAAGCAATTTCGTGGTTCCTTAAAATATTCATGTTAATTATAGCCTGATTGACTTACTACTTACCTAATGTCTTATGATATTCTGCAATGGCTTCTAAGAATTCCAATGTGTCCTGAGTGTCACTAGAATCGCTGGAGATTAACATTTTTGTCGACTGTTTTAGCCAAGGTATTGTATTGTTATAATCTTGCAGGGCAAACAAATATTCACCAACCAAATAACAATCCTGCCACGACATAGAAGAGCTAAAAATATTTAACCATTCCTTTCATTTATTTTTTTTTTTCAACTCAAACCATTACTAGTTACTCACCCATATTTCACGCCATTTAAAATCCCACTCGCCACTTGTGAGACATCCAACTGGTACGTTTCCTGCAAGCGTACCAAAGCTAATGTCGAACCAATCATATCATTTTGGGTGGGAAAGCTTAAATTTTGTTTTACAACCTCCAAGTTATCTAAATAATCTGCGAGGAAAAAAAATGGAAATGAGAAAATTTATAAGGACTAACAAAAAAAAAAAAAAAACAAAATCTCATACTTGCACGTGTCCCATCTAATGTTACAGATTCTTCGATTGTTGGCCAATCCATATAGAGACGTTTTATCAAACGATATGCATTTATGGGATTGTTTAGGTAACCCTCAAGATCCTTTGAAGCATCATCATGTTCTTGATGTATGAAATTTAGTTCACTGAAAAGCTATAAAAGTGAGTAAAACCATCTTTGCAGATAAATTTGCATTTTTGCAAATGAATTAGTGAATTAAGTTGTGGGAACGACAAAGTTAAATTGAAAGTGAAGTTGAGCGGAAAAGCTTTGAGTAATATGAAGTGTGTGTCTTATGTAATGGCAAAATTAAATCCATAGCAGAATGTATTGTATTGTATTGTAAACAAGAACTTGGTAAAAATTTTTATCTCAGTACTTTTGACAGCCGACAATTTAGATAAGATTTTAGGATTTTTTTTTTCACATATTTATATGTTTTTTTGAGGAGCTGACTCATTTTTTAAAATTTTTGTTTGTTTTAAACTGCTTTAATTTAAAGTTTCGCGTCTGTTAGATTTCTATTCATGATGAATGTGTCAGTTGGAAAGAGCAAATTATGGAAGGCCATAATTTTTCACTTTCAAAAGTGGGCGTTACCACACCCATAAACATGTAATCTTCTGCTTCATATACTTCGGCTTAGCCGACTTTATTCAGTTATTTATGTATTTCTCATTAGCCTAGTCCCACGACAATTTACATAAAACATAAGCTTTAGCCACAGCGACATTTTGGGTTTAAAAAAGTGGGCGCAGTCACGCCTATAAAAATGTAAAGCTATTTTTCGGACTAAAAAATGAAATTCGTTACACAAATAGGTGTTAGTGATAAACCGATAATTTTTTTTAACTCGGAATTTTTAACCAGAGAGGCGGGGCCACGCCCTTAAGTCTCAGTACTAGAAATTAAAATTAAAGAGTTTAAACACAAGCGATGCTATTGAAACTCTGCATACAGATTGCAATTATGCGAGGCTTTAATTTTGCGTTCTAAAAATGGGTGTGACCACGCCCATAAATTTTAAACCTTCTGTTTCGTGTACTTCGGCTTAGCAGATATTATTCTGTTATTTATTTCTGATTAAACATTTTCTAGGAAACTTTGCACGAATCATAAGCACAGGCCGGCCGCATAAAAATATTGAGTTTCATTTAGTAGGCGGGTTCGCGCCCATAAAAACTAGGTTAGGTACGAACTAGAAAATATACGAAAACACTGATTGTTAAACCAGGTAGCCGACCCCAAGTCCATAAAAATTTAATGTTCTATTTTACAGTAGGTAATCGAAAATCGATATACAAAAAAATTTTGATTATATACCACTGCTACTTCCAACTGACATACTGGAGCCTAACAGCCATGGTGTCCATATAAATGAAACCATTTTGAAATGTTAATGTCATGTATGTATATTTATCTTTCAAATGAAAAACATTTTGGACTAAAATTAAGTTTTTTGTGTTATTTTTTACAATTTAATACCCTGTAGGGCTTAATGAAACACCTTTTGGCTAGAATATAAATTTTAATTTTTTTAGCTGGTGAACAGCACACTTACGGCTCTTTTCACAATGTACAATTAAAAGCTAACAGGGAATTTAACGGCAAGTTTTGTTTGAATAATTTGCAGTTAAAGTTCACGATATATTGTGAAAAGGTTAATTGTAATAATAAATGTTTAAGAAAATCAATTTTGCTACCCTATAACGTATGTAGACGTTAATCTTGATCGTTCAAAGCCGAAATGTAGCACCCGGAACAAAATGTCTCTTAATAAAAAAACGTTTTCTTTCAACTCTTAAGAAAAATGTAACGATTACTTGTACAAAAATTCGGCTAGTGAAAATATGTTCACTTTAACGACAACTTATGAATACGATTATAAAAATGTAACGGTAACCGATTTTTGCGCGAATACATTAAATATTGAAGTCTTCAAGCTATTCTGCTTATTTATCTTTGGTTCTTAGATATTTTTGTAAAACAAGCATTGCTACATTTGGTTTTCATATTATTGTATGGGGATGTTTAGTAATTTAGTAATCGATAACAAACTAACTGTAAACTTGAAGTTCTTAAATTGATTTCAAATGAGAATTGCATCATACTTTATTGAATAATATGAATGCGGTAAATCACAGCAAACATGTTTCTTCTTTGGCAACTTAAATTAGAAGTGACATAGCCATAACGCCATAGCCATAACCATAACCAAACCAAAATTCAATTGGCTTCTACGGTGAGAGTTATGGCGAGTCTCTCTCACTCTCACTCTCACTCTCACCATAGAAATCAATTGAATTTTGGTTTGGTTATGGCTATGGCGTTAAGGCTATGTCACGTCTAAGTTAAGCTTTAGACGTTGAAAATAAGACTTACTGATACTTTGAAAATACCACTCCCCAAGAATAACTTGATTTCGTATTTTATAACAATCAAATCTGCATGCTATTTTCAATGATGCTATTTTTTTCCAAAGACACGTTTACCGCAAATATGTATGGAAATGGTGTATATATCGTTAGCAATATAGAAACACCCTAACTCAATCTCCTTATTGCGAATCACGTCGTCGACGTCACATCAAGACGACAGTAAATATTGTCACTTGTCTACTCTTTATCGACAACAATTGGCTCTTATTGAAAATCCTTTTACCAAGGCTTTATAAATTAATGTAGCATGGTTATAGTAGTCAATTATTGTCGACAAAGAGCAGACAAGTGAAAAATTTTACTGTCATCTTGATGTGACGTCGACGACGTGATTCGCAATAAGGGGGAATTTTTTTTTTAAAATGGGGTCTTATGCATATTTCGATAGATTAGAAGCTCATCTATCGAATTATGCAAAAATATCGATTTGGAAAAAATAAAGGGCGTTTATATATTAAGTAACAATATATGTTTTTGTTAAACTGTCGAGTATTATATATGTATGTATATACATATATATATATATATCTTGATTATTCCTCCAGCTTCATCGAAAGTGCACCATGTTTAATTTTTAATCAAAATTTAATTATCCATCTTTGTAGTATTATTTTCTATACTCAAGTAGAACATTATTTCCTGTCCGTTTAATTTATTCCATAATAATGCATTAAATTGAATCAAACTACTGGTTTCATTAAGCAAATAAAAAAATTATACATATGTACATACTCGTATGTATGTATTTTTAAATCCTGTACATCTGCATAAAATTTTAATTGCAATAAAACCCGCTCAGAGTATTAAATGATAAAAATTAGTGAAATGAAAAAAATTATTTGTTATCTTTTTCTTGCTACATATTTACATATGTTTCACATAATTTTAAAAACTTGACACATTTAATTCAAGCTCATGGAGTGAACTTTTCAAAGTGAAATGCGCTTAAATTTAAATATAAAAACAAATACTATACAAAAATCATCATTGTTCTTTATATTGAATGATTTTATAGCTGGCAAACAAGTTCATAATTAAGAACCAAAATAACTAGTTTTAATTTAGAATTTTATAAAAATAATTTAAAGCATTTTTGATTAAGATCAAATATAAATTAATCGTAGACAAGGAGAACAATTAATCTTTGATCTTGAATCTTGTTTTCTGTGGGAGTTCCCATTGCGGAGTCTAGCTGAATCTTGGCTTAAATTTTTAAATATCTGGAGACGAACTAAAACTGGTATTACTAAGCATTTGTCAGCTCGAACTCTGACCGATCGAAGTCCCTGTTTTAGTTTGGAGCGGAAGCTCAGCTTAATTTTCTAAACACGCCTGTTATACCATTACAAGCAAAAAGTTTTTTTATCAGTTTGAATTTCCGCACGTTTTCTTTTACATATTCATCTCTATCGTGAATAACAAGTGGAATTAGTGTCCCCCTCGAAGGGGAAAACCGCTTTCGTAAATCTCCCATGAAAATTTTTTGCCGATGTTAGTTCTCAGTGAATGTAAAAACCGGAAAAAAGTTTGTAAAGTCCTAATTTACACTAAGCAAGTTGATTAGTTTGTTGGAGAGAGAAACGAGGGGAACATTAAAGTTTATTTTCCCCTCGTCTCTTTCCTAAAAAACTAATCAGCTTAGCAATAAGACTTGCTGAGTGTAAATTAGGACAAAGCATAAAAATTAATTAAAAAACCAAACCGATTTAAGTTTAAATAATCTGCAGTGGAAAATATTTGGCTTACAAAGCAATATGAATTTTAGCCTGACTAAATTGTAAATATAGAAACAAATGAAGTTTGAACAATAATAATTAAAATTAATGTGAAAAAAATTAAATAAATATACTTAATAGTACCAGACCAAAAAAGTTTGTCTTAATTAGAACAAAAATAAACAAATCAACTAACACGTGCATAATTAGTAAAGAACAAACGACAATGGCAGGACTGTTGTAAATTTAGAGATGGCAAAATTGAGCTTTCATTAAAAAAAGCTTTCAGCAAAATTGAATACGATGAATCAAAACAATTCACATATTCCATTTGCAGTAATGGCTGAGTATATAAAACAGAACTCTGCATTAACGGGCACCACACACAGTGGACCAAACTAGAGATGGGCGCGTGTCGACATGACACGAATACGAATACCATAACGCTCAACACGTAGGAAACACGCACGCGAAACATTTTCTCAACACGATACTGCACAACACTTACGAAATATTATTGGTATAGTATTTGAAAATCAGAACATTTAATTGATTTTTTTCAAGAGCCGCTTTTCAAAATATGGCACCAACTTGACACTGCCACCACAGCTAATACTATCGGTTTACGAACAGAACTTTAAGCTTCAGAGGCCCATACAATATCAACAAATATGATGGTCTTGTATGTTTGACGATACAAAATATTAAATTTTTCCCCGTCAATTTTGCTCAACACGAAACGACCCGAGCACGTATGAAATCAGATTTTTTGCAACAAACACTTCGTGTTGGGTCGTGCGTGTTCGCGTCATGAAAAAAAAACACGACACGCGCCCATCTTTAGACCAAACACAAAAGAACACTGATGATGAAGGTATATTGGCCGTCGAAAACAGCTAGTTGTTCCGTTTTGCTAAGTGTTTGTCATAATATTTACAATTAACTTTGGTGTTATTTGTTCATTAATAATTATCACATGTAATTTGGCTTACAAAGCAATACGAACCTTACCCTGATTAAATTATAAATATAGAAACAAATGAAGTTCGAATAATTAAAATGTTAACTGAAATTATTATTATTATTAACCGACTAGCAATTTTTGCCTGATACCGATGTTGAGAATGCACAATAATGATTTCGTTTCTTAAAGAAATTTGTTTTCCAGTGATATATAATAAACTTTTTAAAGCACATTTGCAATATAATAATTTCTGATATCCCATTTCATTAAAAATGATATTAACCATTCACTCTAGCCAAGTGGCGGCACAGAAAAGTGTCGAAACTTCCCTCAGCTAAAGTCTAGTGTAATTTTTCTTCTCATCATTAGAAAATCACATTAATTAATAAAAATATTTCATTGCATAAGAATTGAAAATACTGAATTTAACACGGATTAAAAAATTATTTATTTATTATTATTTATTTACTTGATATTAAAATTATATAAAATATAACACTAATATATACATTGATAGCACTGGCTGCTAAGGCCATCGGCTAAAAATTATTTTTGATTAAAGTAAATCTGCAATATTATTGTGCAATAATTGATATTGTTAAAAAAAAGCAATGTTTTGTAATGTGTTGTTAATATTGCACAATAATGATCTCGTTTCAAGTATGTCACTTAAAATTATCTTTATATATTTTAAATTATTCGAATTCGAAATTGCTTGAACAATAATTTTTACACTTTCCTCAATACACACGAGTGTGTATTTTTTTTGTTTAGTTATGCATGTGTATATACTCATATGCATACATTGTAAGAAATATTGCGCTTTATTTTTTTTTTAACATTGTGCAAATTATTGCATGGTGTGGTGGAGTAAAGCGACAATAATAATAGCAATAAAGTACTCTCAATAATATTGTGTAATCTACGGCTGCCTTTGGTATATAATTTGAAATTAACAGCCTGCCCCACGATGTCACCAGAAATCGTTCGATCGAATACTTATATTGAAAACAACAACACATTTTCTAATGTTATTGTTGTTTGCAATACATGTTGTCGATCGAACGATTTCTGGTGGTGACATAGTGGGACAGGCCGTAAGCTTATTTGCTTATAACTCAACATTCCGCTTCACATATTATTAAGCTATAGAAATAATGCCCAATTAACAGACTTGCAATTTGCCACACTAAGCCAATAACACACAGTTCATGCGGCATGCAAGTAAGTTGCAACTGTTAACAATAAATGAATGATGATCTGATACACATAATGGCATAAATGAATTAACCGCGTTAGTTGGAGATAGTTTTTTTTTAATTACACTTTCATCTATCTATTTCATTGAATAATTTATCTTGCCACAATTGTATGGATTGATTACCTTTGCAGCACATTAATATGTTGTTGTAAATCAAAAATATAATTTTGCATTTCCGCCAGCAGTTGCACTTCCGTTTTGAATAAATTTTCCAACCCCACCACCGAAGAGAAATAATCATTTTCAACAGTTGCCACCCCCGCTTTGAGCAAATAAAAAATTAATAAAAATAAATTGAAGATTTTTAACATGTCCTTTTCGAGCGCGTTTATTTGCCTTTTGTTTTGGCTTCAACGTCTTATTGTTACTGAGTTTCTATGTAAACTGAATTATTTTCTCCGATGAAATCTTTATTTTAGCAATTAGTTTCATCTTCTTTATTCATACCGGCTGGATTTAAGAAATGAAGTTTATTATTATTTAAAATATTTTTTAATGCTAAAAAGCAAAACCGTTGATAGGTATTTGTTAGTGTTTGCATATTAAACGTTAACCCACACACACATTAACGTATCTGGAACTACAAACCATGTCGGCAAATGAGAAATGTTAAAATAATAATGTTTAGACATGGCGTTTTCGTTCGCTGGTAAAAGCATTTGTTACGCTACAAGTGTTGAAAAAATAATTATTTAGAGTTGTTTTCGTTTAATTTTTTATGTTGCTTGTACTGTACTTAATGTGCGAAGTTGTATTGGAATGACCAAAAAAACAGAGTGGAAGCGTTAAGCGATGCTTAGGGGGAAAAGGAATAACCTCTCGTAGCTTGCAATAGTTCGTAAAATAGCCAATATAAGGAATGACATTTTACTCGTACTCGTACTCGTAGACTGGGTACAAGGAAATATACTCAATTACTCATGCATCAAAGTAGTTGGTGGATATCCTCAGCAATTTAGTGTTGCAACGTTCAACTTATAAGTTGTATATACAGGCATGATCTGAAAATTATATTTTTCAAATTACATGCACATGCAGATACTTATTCACTCTTGATTTAAAAGTTTTCTATTCTATAGATCATTAAATATCATTTCTGAAAGAAATTTCTCGTTTATGATTTCAAAAACGTCTGTAGGACCATTATTACTTTAAATTTTTCATTAACGAAAATATCATAGAAATTGTCAGTTCTACAGGGACAAGGAAAAGGAAAATCGAAAGTGTCGCTTTTATTATTGTGTTGCTTGAACTTAGCGGCCATTCGTCCAAAAATTTCCTCGCCGAACTGTTTCAAGATGTCGCCAATAGGTCCTCCATGCTTTAACATGGTCGTACATCCATCTTGAAAAACGTCTGAAATATTTGGATAAGCAATTCTATACATTTTCCACGACCCGTTCGTGGAAAGCTCAGGAGCATATATGTATGTATATCGGAAAGTGGGATTCTGGTGTCGAAACCCCATTTTGCGACCACTCAATTTCGAAAATCCAATGATAAGTGTCGCTTATCAGGTCATCCACGCTTTAACATTGTCGTGCATCCCACTTGCAAGATGTCTGAAAGACAACTACAAGACAAATTATTTATAAAAAAATATTAGTGTTAAAAATGGCTTTTACTCACTAACTCTGCAAAAATAATAATAATGAAGAAGATTTTGTAAATTTATAATGAAATATTTGGATAAGAAATTCTATAAATTTTCCACTATCTTTTCCATATCGATACTAGTGTACGTGATGTTTAAATATTTCAGACTCATACATTATGTAGAAATTATGCAACAACTTTTGGATGAACATTTTTAATAAGAAATAATTTTTAATTTCTTTTGTTATTAAAATTAATATAAGCGAGGGTTAGTCAATAAGTCGTTGCAAATTAAAATATTTATCTCTTAATTTTTTCTTAACGATTGAAATAAAGTCAAAAGTCACGAAACTTGTCATCGAACTATTGCATACTTTTAGGCCAGACATTAATTGAATATTGAAAATTACGAAAAGTGCATACAGATAATTAAATATTACAATATATCAATCAATATTTTATTTATATCTAACGTGTGTCAAAATGAATATCAGCAAAGTCGAATATTTTTCTTATAATTTTTCCTTAACGCCTTGAGCGAAGCTCAGGAGCATATATGTATATCGCACAGTGGTATTTTGGTGTCGAAACCCCATTTTGCGACCACTCAATTTTAGAAAAAAAAAAATCCAATGACGCAGTTTTCTAGTGATGAGCGAAAGTGTTGCTTATCAGGTCCTCCACGCTTTAACATTGTCGTGCATCCGTCTTGCAAGATGTCTGAAAGACGACTACAAGACAAATTATTTATAAAAAAAATTTAATGTTAAAATGGTTTTTGCTCAGTAACTCTGCAATAAATTCAGTAAAGCGCGACTTTGACTCGCGCACGAAGGGTTCCGTACGTTGGGA
This sequence comes from Tachina lurida, assembly GCA_944452675.1. Classification (NCBI taxonomy): domain Eukaryota; kingdom Metazoa; phylum Arthropoda; class Insecta; order Diptera; family Tachinidae; genus Tachina; species Tachina lurida. The sequence continues at coordinate 173,692,497 of OX101752.1, forward strand.
TTTGAGCATTTTTTTTAATACAGTGTTTTTTTTACGTTTTTTCAGCTGAAATATTTTTTTTTTTTGATTATTTTTCGCTTTTTTCTCTTTTTGGCGATTTTTTTAATTTTGGCTATTTTTTTTTAATTTTGAGGATTTTTTTCATTTTGGCGATTTTTTTCATTTTGGCGATTTTTTTTCATTTTGGTGACTTTTTTCATTTTGGCGATTTTTTCATTTTGGGTTTTGTTTTCATTTTGGCGATTTTTTCGGTTCTTCGCGATTTATTTTCGATTTAGAAATTTTTTTTAATTTGGTGCTTTTTTTCGTTTTGCCGATTTTTTTGTTTTGATTTTGGCAATTTTTTTTTTGTTTGGCGATTTTATAATTTTGAGAATTTTTTGTTTTACCGGTTTTGAAAATTTCAAGAAGTTTGGTCTTAGGGTTTCCAAGATACAGCAAGTTATCAAAATTACATAGTCGAAATTACATTAACTGATGGTACACCCATTAATTAAAATTTTTTAAATGTTAGGGTTAATTGTTGTAGTGTGTATAAAAATACACTAACTTTACAAATTTCAAGTGCATATACATACATACATACAATTGTATGTATATAACATGGGATTTTAACATTTTTCGTTGCTCGTTTTGGCGCACCCTTTAATTTCTAACTCTCATGTATTTGTTGTTGTAGCGGCCAAGGGTCTACACACTGTGTCCAAATTTCAGGTTCGTAGCTCTTACGGTTCTCGAGAAAATACCCTGTGACGGACAGACGGACAGCGTAGCGAAAACAATAGGGTTTTTTTCAGCTTTGGTGTACGAAACCCTAAAAATAATAATAATGAAGAAGACTGTAAATTTTTAATGAAATATTTGGATAAGAAATTCTATAAAATTTCCACTATCTTTTCCATATCGTAAATAGTCGATACTCATTTACGTGATATTTAAATATTTCTGACTCATACATTATGTAGAAATTATGCAACAACTTTTGGTTGCACATTTTGAATAAGAAATAATTGTTAATTTTTTTTTTGTTATTAAAATTGATATAAACGAGGGTAAGTCAATAAGTCGTTGCAAAGTAAAATATTTTTCTCTTAATTTTTTCTTAAAGCCTTATGCGAAGCTCTGGAGCATATACATATGTATGTATATCGCACAGTGGAATTTTGGTGTCGAAACCCCATTTGCTACCAATCAATTTTAAAAATATAATTATGCAATTTTGTAGCGAAATGTTTAAATATGTAATGTGCATTTATAGTTTTTTAGAAAAATTTTATATTATTTTTGAAAAATTTTAATGAAGTCAATGTAATAAGGGTGCTTATGACTTATATTTTCTAGCAGAAAATTTATATATTTGCTGCTTCGGAAAATGTGTCGGCTTGAATGTGAATGTCTAGATATAAGCATGTTACTACTTCACGCCATGTAGCCAATCTAGGCGTGATGATGGCGTGGAAACTACGTCAGGGTGACATAAGCATGTGACTTTTTACACACCTTGTACTGGAGACTTTTCAGTAAAATTACAGGTGTAATGTCTTCGTTTAAGCCTGGTACTCTGTTCAAATTTGCGAAAAATGTTTATCAACATTGATTATTTCATACGAAAAATTTGACATGTAAACAATATTAACTAGGCCTGAAACTATGCTACAATTTCTTATGTTTGTAGAAACACCCCGTGTGTTTGTTGTAAATTCCGCACGAAACAAGTCCCTGCAGAAAATGCGAATAGTGAAATTGTAGTGATTTACTAGTGACATCGTCAGTAGCACTACTGACCAGGTGTACCCCTGCCAATGTAATTATCTATTGACATTTAACATTAGCTTGTCATTGAAAATCCACGACTAGACTGTAGCAATACTGACTAAGTAGTTCTTTTGGTACCACATGGAGACATTGGCACCAAAGATTCACTAGTAAATTTTAGGGGCTCTAGTCTACAATATCGATATTTCCTAGCTCGTTGTCAATAGTAAAATTGTGGTGATTTACTATTGACATTGTCAATAGTACAACTGAATATGTGAACCGCAGCCTGTGCAATTGCCTATTGACATATAACATAAGGTTGTCATTGAAAATCTACCAGTAGAATTTAGCACTATTCTTTTACAACCATATGGAGACATTTGAACTAAAGATTCACTAGTAAATTTTAGTGACTCTCGTCTACAGTTTTATAAGGGTTGGGGCAACAAACTTAAATACATACCCACATACATATGTACGTAAGTTTGTAACATTATTGCATAGCATAATAAAAGAGAAAAACAAACTATTGACGCGTTTATTGATAATGTCACCAGAAATACACTAGAACTGTTGTCTCTAACGTATCTCTACTCGCGCATTAAAAGGAAAGTTGTCGACATTTCAACTAGTGCAATTGTCGCTAGAGAAAAGAGTGTTGACATAGAGACATATGGTTCTAGGCTGACTAGAGGGAGTGGCACTCTACTTATTTCACATGAAAAATTAAAATGTTGAAGATACATTTCAAATGTTTCACACAAGATAAACAGAGTACTATTTCTGCAAAATTTTTTCATGCACAATTCGTGCCAATTTTTTTTATATGTACTTTGGCAATATTTCGCGTGAAATGTTGAACAGAATCGAATTAAAAAAAAAAAGTATTGCATACTTTTAGGCCATTCCTTAATTGAATATTAATTACAACAAATTAATTAACAATTGGGTCGAAAAGTGCATACGACCCATCGTGCCCCACGATGTCACCAGAAATCGTTCGATCGAAAACAACAACAAGTTTTCTAATGTTGAATTTGTTGGCAATACATATTTTGGTGATCGAACGCTTTCTGGTGACATCTTGGGACAGGCCGTTAATTTTTATCTAGCGCATGCCAAAATGAATACGAACTAAAAAAAACTTATTTGTTGTTAGTTTAGTACGTCTAGAATCTAGATCCATTTCGTTGCTGCTAAGAAACATATACATACGTGGATGGACTGCAACCAAAAATTCAAAAAGGCCACGCGCTATTATTTGTAATACTCATGTTATTATTAAAAAAGTTTTTTTTTAAATTGTGGTTGAACTCTACTGATGTGTTGTTTAGCAGGAACGAAATGCATTTAGACGTTCTAAACCAACAACAAATAAATTTTTTGAACAATAATAAAATCCCAAATAATAACGTGTGACCACAAAATCAATTCGGAAAAGTTAAAAAAATATACTTGGGATACGGAAAAAAACTGTTCGTTGAAATATAAGGTTAGTTGAAGTGAAAGTTTCATTCCTGTAAAATTTTTTCCCCGCTATCAGTCCACGTGAATATAAAAAGGGAAGAAGATTTGTTAAGCTTAAAAATTAATTGAAAATCAAACAAATTTAAGTTTAATAACAAAACAATCAGATAAATAACTTATATTAACTTATCTATATAGTATGCCATTTTTGATATTTGAACAGAAATCTTTTCTAAACAATCTTGTTAGAAATGTTAGTTTATATTTCGAATTTTTCACTCTATAAAATTTTTTTGCATAAAATAAAATTGTAACAAAGAATTTACAGTAAAACAGCAAAAAATATTTACTGAAATCAAATTTTATACATCTATATTTTTTTACTTTTGCACGAAAATGTATGAAGCCATCCCACTGTGTGACATCTTAGGTTGGCCATTTCCCCCATATAACTCGAAGTACAAGATTTTTTCACGGTTTCTAAAAATTGCACAAATACAATTTAAATATAATATGAATGTAGTTTAATAATATGATTTGTTGTCTTTATTTTCCACTAGCCTTGATTTGCTGAAGAAGAAGGGTTTGGTCACAGTGGCCATTTCCCTCATAGAATTCGAAGTAAGATTTTTTCACTAAGTTATATTTTTTCAATGGTTTCTAAAAATTTAACAAATACAATTTAGATATATGTAATGTAAATGTTGTTTAAAAAATGATTTGTTGCTTTTATTTTCCATTAGGTTTGATTCGCTGAGGAGGAAGGGCTTGGACACAGTGAGCATTTCCCTCATAGAACTCGAAGAAAGATTTTTTCACTGTTTTTTCAAGAGTTTCTAAAAAATTTCAGAAATACAATTTAGATATAATGTAAATGTAGTTTATAAAATGATTTATTGTTTTTATTTACCATTAGGTTTGATTCGCTGAGGACGAATTCTTTGGCCACTAAGTTATATTTTTTCAAGAAATTCTAAAAGATTTCACTAATACAATTTAAATATAATGTGAATGTAGTTAAATGCCATGATTAGTTTTTATTTTTCATTAGGTTTGATTCGTTGAAGAAGAAGGGTTTGGTTACAGTGAAAATTTTTATAAAAAATCCTTTAATATCACTGTGTGTAATTTTTTAAATCATGGAAATATAACATAATATACATCATGGACACCACTACGTGATAAAAGACCAAAAAAAAGTGTCGTGTCTCCCAGTTTTGCCCCAAGTCTTGCACTTTTTTTTATGAGCCCCGCCAAATATTTGGGGCCTCGGTGTCATTCTTGCATTGTCTCAGGCTCATATCTTGTAAACCGTTCGGAATTCTTATTTACTCTCTGAGGCAAAGTTGTAGCTCTTGTCATATATAAAATAAAAAAAAACTTCATCTTCAAGATCAAAATCGAAAAAAATTAAAAAAAATTCGATTTTTTTTACCTTTTTTTTCTGTTCAGATCCATAGGTAGTAAACCGTTCAAAATTCAAGAAAACAGTCAATTACAAAAAATGTACCTAAGATTTTAGTAAACAACTTTCTAGAACATATGAAGTTCCTAGGAATGACTCTTAACACCGTATAGGTAGCGCTTAGGTAGCCGCAAAATTAATTGTAAATTCCCCCAAAAATATTTAATTCTATTTAAAATTAGGTAATCGCCACATAATAGAAATAATATGGAACACATTTAAAAATTGCATTCCTCAGTTGAGTACAATTGTAAAGGCTTATCGAACTCCCCTCGCATGTAATCATATGCTATACATACATATGTACATATATGTATGTGTGCAAGGGTGTGTATGTTTATATGTACATACATATGTATCTGCAATTCATTTTAGCCAAAGTATCTATTTTTCATGTCTCAGCAATAATTTTTATTATCATATGATGGCCATGCATTTTTTTTCTTAGTTGAATCTTTTGCTTATTACCGCATCATATTTATGTTCGCTAAGTTTTATTACTATTATCTGTATTTCACTTATTTTACTTGCAACTGATGATGATGCCGATTACATAGCAATAACATACATACATATCTCAAGTTATTGTGTATAATTATAGTCAAAAAATTATTTATTAAGATTTTTGTTTTCCACAAAACAAAAGCCAATTAATTTTATAAGAGAATAATAAAAAAATGCAATTTTAAATTATTTATCAAATTTTTTTAAAGAATCAGTTGATCTACTTTATAACAAGATGTCATACTTTGAATTTCGATATTTTTAGAAAGTTACATATCGTTAGCTTAATGTAGAAATGCCCTAACTCATTATTTTTTTTTTAAATCGGGATTTTTGGCAATTTTCCATAAATTAAATGTTTTTCTATCGAAATATACAAAAAACTCTATTAAAAAAAAACAATGAGCTATATAGGGCCTTTTTATATTAAGGTAGCGATATATAAAATTGCTTCAAGATAAATTAATGTTGACTTTAGAACTGTCAAGTGCAAAACAAGAACAAATTAGCATATTAATTATTGAAAATTTGACAAAAAAAAAAAGAAAAAACAGGTTGCTTAAAGACGACCGGTCCTGTTGGAATTTACTTTTTTATTTCAGAGCTACAAATTGTTTATCAATATTGGGAGCTTAATTAATTTAAGCATTCAACCGCGTGGTATTACGTTTTTAAAACGATACTGCAGTAAATCCACCCACTTTCACACCGCGCATTTTCGATTTCTTTCGAAATATGAATATTATATGTATGTATATCAGTTGTCTGTTCACAATAACCATATAACATTGTTCGATAGCGAATGCCATAATCTCAAACTGAAAAACGTGATCGAATCAGCTCGTTATCGAAAGCGACAATTAGACGCCAGTATCACGGACCCTTATTTACCCGCTCTTAAGTTCTAAATTTCTAAGGAACTTAACCGATCTAGGTAAAACCAACTGTTATTAAAATAAGTAGCCATAAGTCTTTGACCCACTGTATTTGATATTAACCGGTTGCTAGCCCGCCGTAACTCCAAAGAGTATCAAAGTTGACAACAGCTCGAGGCGAAGTTCTCTTTACAGCTTCTAACTGTTGTAAAAGTCAACCTATTTCAACTTTTTTTTAAGCGAAGCAAATTATGTTGAAATGCAAATATAATGCAATATTTAATTTTTTTTATTATCAATTAACATTTTATTTTATTGTTTTTGAAAACCTAATTTATGCAAATTCCCAGCAAAAAAGATGTTCTAATGAATGGCGTTTATATTCCGGAATACGGTATTGAAATGTCCTTCAGACTCCCGGATGAATGTAGTATATTACAGGCAGAGTTATCTGCCCGTAAAATAGAGATATCCATACCATTACTGACAGCAAATCTGCTGCTAAGTCCCTCATAGGTGTGTACAGCACATCTTGTCTTGTCCAAGAATGTCGCAAAGTCCTGGACGCACTTGCGCAGCACTCAAATATCTTATTAAACTGGGTGCGTGGGCTCGGGAATATTTCAGGAAACATAGTTGCGGATGATCTGGCACTAAGAGAAGTCCATATCGACAATCTCTGTGGTCTCCCACTCTCATCCTGCTGGAGACGAACGTTTCGATGTTACCTTTCTTGAATTAGCTCAAAACAGATGGTACAATGAGCCCACCTGTGCAATAGCGAGAACCCTCTGGCCTCGCTTAGACTCCCATAGAACTCAAAATCCTATGAACTGCAATAGGAAGCACTTGAGGAACCTCGTGGCCACATTGACCGGTCGCTGTACCTTCGGAACCCATGCTAAACGTATGGGTCTCCCGTTTAATTACTACTCCTACAGTTGCAATGACGACGAAGAAGAGGAAAGTATCCTGTATCTCCTGTATTTTTGTCCCGCTTTAGAGGATCTCCGTCTGCACCTCCTTGGCAGAATCTCCTTTGGCTGCTTATCCGAGTTATCGGAAATTGAGCTCAAAAACTTGAGCCTTTTATTAGGAATAGTGGCTGATATAGCCGCTGACTCTCCCCCTAGCCAATTTTTTACCCACTCTCACCTCTCACCTCCCTTAAATAACTTTTATACTTGTACCCTTCTCAGCCTCCTCCCTCTCCCTCAATCTCTCTATCCTCCTCGCAACTTACAGGTCCTTTTAACTTACACATCATTGTAATGGACCCAAGTGAGCTGGACTCTAATTTTCGACTTATCCTTGCCATTTTGTCCGAGTTATCGGAAATCGAGCTTAAAAACTTGAACCTTTATATTAGGAATTCTGCAAATTCTGGTGAAAAATGCATGGTTTTAACATTATATTGTCATTATAGAGGTCATACGTTCACATTTAAATAAACAGCCCGTCAGTGGTGAAAACTAGATGGTTACAAACGATTTTTGTATGCATGCCCAATTTATAAAAATATAAACACTAGAAAAACTGTTTTATTCTTTTATGAAATTGGTTTTAACCATAGCTGTTAAGTAATGATTAGTAATCGTAATGATTACTAATTTGATTACTTTTTTTAAAGGTGAAGTAATGATTAAATTACGATTGTATTCATTTTCGCACGATTACTAATTGATTATAATTGCTAATGATGGAAAAGTAATCTGAATTACTTAGAATTACTAAAAATAATCAAAAAGAATTAAAAGTAATAAAAAAATAATCCGATTACTTCTAAGGATTACTTTTGATTCTTTTTGATTATTTATTAAGAATCAAAAGTAATCTTTGAGTGTAGTCGGATTACTTCTTGATTACTTTTGATTATTTTTGTTTATTTTTAGTAATTTTAAGGAATTCAGATTACTTTTCGATCATTAGTAATCGTAATTTATTATTTATCAGCAATACTTTTGAAGGCAATTATGTAATCATTACAATGCTTTTTAAAATGTAATCTAATTGATTACTAATCGTAATCGAAATTTAAAAGCTCTGGATTTAACCATATTTAATATAAACATGTATAGTTGCCCCGAATTACTGGGTCCTAATCGTTGCTTTCGATAACGAGCTGATTCGATTTCATTTTTCAGTTTGAGATTATGGCATTTGCTATCGAACAATGTAATAATATGGTTCGATATCTAATGCCATAATCTGAAACTGAACAAACGTGGTCGAATCAGCTCGTTATCTAAAGCGACAATTAGACACCTGCATTTGAAATCGATTAGGTTATCGTATTGAATACAATTTCGGCACGTATCGAAGAAATGGATTACTGCATTCGATATGTATCGTATAGAAATCTTAAAAAGTGTACAAAATGTATTTTACATCGGTTGTTGAATCCACTAGACGTTTTGTATTGGATTAAAGAAAATGTTTGTACATATCGTCCCGTATATTCGATATGTATATCGAATAAGAATTCGATAGATTTCTAACTTAGATTACTCAATGTCGAATGTTTTGAATTATGAAACTTTTCATTGGATATGGAATGCAATGATGCCAAATTGAAAAATTTCTAAAAATTTTGCAAGATATCGTATGAGGTGATTATACCCCAGGGGTGTCTAATCTTTGCTTTCGACAACAAGCTGATTCGATCACGTTTTTTCAGTTTGCAATTATGGTATACGATATCGAACCATATTACATTGTTTGATACACAGAAAATAAAACCAAAAATCAATTAAGAATGTATTTAAGTCATTTATACTTTTATTTAAAATTACAATATTCCTGCAATAAACAACTTTAATTTAAAATAAAATTCAATTAAAATAGTATTTAAGTCAATTATATTTTTGTATAAAACTTTAATTAGTTACAAAGTTTAATTGACTCAATATCATTTTTAATTGATTTTATTTTAAATTAAAGTTGTTTATTGCAGGAATATTTTATTTTTAAACAAAAGTTCAATTGACTGAATAAAATTTTTAATAGAATTTTGGTTTTATTTTCAATTAAAGTTGTTTATTGCAGGAATATTTTTTTTCTATGTAGCGAATGCTATAATCTCAAATTGAAGGTTAGCCGCGAATAACGTTTTAAGTGACAAAATAATAATTTTTCAGGAGAGCCAAAAAACGTATTTTAAAGCAAGATTGCTTTTTTCGTTTAAATTTTTTTTAGGTAATCGAAAATAATGATAACTAGCATTAGCTTTTCTTTTTGTATCTCTGCTACATTTATCAATTACTTTCGACAATTTCGTTTGCATGATTTTATTAGTTACTTACAAAGTTTTGCACTGACTGACCGATTTGTAATTGTATTTTGATGGCGATAAGATGCATAATTTTGAATGGTTTTATATTTGAACAACGCAAGAGAGTTATCTTAATAGTTATCTTTAAAAAAACTGGTTTTTTTTAAAATTGTCTTTTACAACGTTATTCGCGGCTGTGCTTCAATTGTAAAAACGTGATCGAATCAGCTCGTTATTGAAAGAAACGAGTAGACCCCGAGTATATATGTATCGAACTAACTTATTAGCCTCGTTTTACACACAAACCTATAATCAGAGCCATTTAAATTGAAGGGGTTTTAGATAGACTTTTATCGAACTCTTTCAGTAGAGCTGGGTCCGATTCGTTCAGTTGGTCATTTTAGACACAAACATATGATCAAATCCATGTAATTTAAATTGGTTTCGATTGTCTAGAACGAACTACTGATAGAGTTCTATACAAGTCTAATCGATTTGATTATGTGTTTGTGTCTAAAACTAGCTATTGAACGTGTTCAATATAATTCTGGTAATGAAGTTGGATTTAATTTGCAAATTTATAATTTTGAATACCAGACTTGGGTCGACCTTATTTAGTCGGTCGTGTTTGACACAAGCTAAAGATCAAATTCAAATTAAATAACATGGGTTAAATCATAGATTTGTGCCAAAAACGAGCCAAGTCTAAAATACATATTAAAAAAATTCCAGCAGTTCTTGTTATTATTCATTGTATTTAAAGCTTATGTTTAACTTAATAAATCAATAAAAACTCTATACAGTTAAATAAAAAATTCTATTAGAATTAGAAACTCTATTGTAGTGAATATTACTTACAGCTATTTCATTTTAGGGAAAATTGTCTTAGTGAACGTTTTCTTATTCTTGCGAAAACTGTGTAAACTTTGGCCCTTATTATGCGTTGCATTCGATTTTCGATCTTCGCTGGCTATCGAACATCGAAAATCGAATGTTCAATGCATATTATGAACATGGAAAATTTCGTTGAGCAACGAATTTTCTATCGAACAGAATTTATCTTTCGATGAAGTATTTTAGTATAAAAAATATTATAAACGATTGTTTTTTATTTTTAGGTCAAGTTGTTTAAAATTTTAAAAATCACTTCGAGTGATATTCACAATAAGGACATTCTTCGTCGAATGCTCGTCATAATATCAAATGAAAATTCGTTCGATCATTACTTTCGACTAAAGTCGAAGATCGAAAGTTGCTCATAATAAGGGCCTTTATCTTTATCTGGACACTAATAATGAAAATCACAAATACTTAAATTGCATTTAAATATCTTATTATTATTTTTATTTCTACTTATTATAAAACCCGCTAACAAAATTTCATATCCTAAAACTATAATCGTATTTATAAAAAAAAAAGACTATAATTTGTGTCTGCCACATCACACACATTTGTGTATGGCATTTTAATTTTATCTAACAACTGCATATTGTAATGAACTTTCATGGTCTCTGACCAGGCCACACGGTCTAATTAATTCCTGTCGTCCTTCATGTGTCCAAACGTTGGCAACTAGAATTTTAACGAAACGAAACAATGAAGAAGTTAAAAACAAAATCATTTGTTGATATTTCAAAGATTATAATTACTAAAATATACATACTTGTTATATGTATATGACAATTAAAGTTATTAAAAAAAAAGGAAAAACTTACTCCATTTGGAACCCTTTAAAACCGGACAACCCGCATGTTTTGTGCGATAATCTTCATCCGTTGAACGATGCAAGTTGTACCAAAATAATACAGAACCTTTGGTAGGCTTAACAGCAATTCTCAAAAATGGAAATGCAGTCGCTCCGCCTTGTTCCACATCCGATAACTAAACCAAAATCATTCGAGAGTTTGCATGAAAACAAAAAATAATTAAAAATTTTGAAAATGATTTATGAAAACACAGTGAAACCAGCATAAAGTACATAAAAGCATTCATTCTTCGTAGGAATTTATGTATCTATGGATGTGTTTGTAAAGGGTGTTTTTTTTAGAGTGTCACAACTTTAAGTTGGCATCACTGCTTTATTTGAGCACCCATTTAACAGCTGATAGTTGCGTTTTGTTTAGTTTGCTTTGAAATTTCATAATGAATCGACTAACACCAGAGCAACGCGTGCAAATGATTGAAATTTTTAATCAAAATAATTTTTCAATTTGTCAAACTCATCGTGCACTTTTTCCATTTTCCTATTAAGCCCATTTCGGATTTGGAGTGAGAAGAATCCACAAGCTTTTGTCGAAACTCCACAGCAAATTACTGTTTGGTGCGCTTTATGGGCTGGCGGAGTCATTGGCCCATATGTCTTCAAAAACGATGATGATCAGAATGTTACTGTCAATGGTGAACGGTAAAGCAACCTGATTCAGAATTTTGTCGTACCTCAATTACGTGGCATTAATCTTCCAAACGTAAAAACCTCTTTTTTCAAGGGCAAATGGCCTACGGTATTTCAGGCAGAAATACAGGCAATCAATCAGCAAATGTGTTGATAGTAATTTAAATAGGGGCATTAGAGGTGTGCATACAGCTATCTTTTCCGATATTCTCCTTTCATGGGAACTCCGTTCCAGGCTAGTTTTAGAGTGCTTTGACTCATTACAAAAGCTATATCCATACGGAACAAGGTTTCTATTTATTGGATACCTTGCCACAGCGGTCATCCAGGGAATGAGGAAGCGGATGAACTGTCCAAGAGGGCTTCTGCTGCTCCTCTCGCTCGAGTGTAACATCTCTGATCAAAGAAGATGACACTTCGACCGCTAAGGAAATGGGGCTGTCTTCTTCTACTTTAAAACAGGTCAAAGCTTTGATGCAACCATTTACATGTAATGGCATCCTGAACCTCATTCAGGTTTTCAGGTTACTGGTTTTCTTTCTGTTCACTTTGGACTGAACTATACTCTGTGGAAAAGTAAGCAAGTTCGTTCAACCCTGTGTCGTTTGTGCTTGGAGGATGACGTGTTTTTCTCTGTTTGAGTTACCGTGTTCAGATAATATTAGGCGGATTTCTCCAATATATGTACTAACTTTCATAAGGAGTGTCATACAGAGATTGATTTAATTTAATTTACAGATATATGGTACGAAATATCCATCAGGTGTCGCAGTGCCGGTCTTTGAACCAGATCTTCCCCCTATTCTATTCTACTAATAGAAACTTTTGAGGAAAACATAATTTCACGTAATGGCTTAATTAATTGACCACCAAGATCGTGTGATTTAACCCCATTGGATTATTTTTTTTGGTTATTTAATAACAACACCACGCATTTTTCTGATGTGCATTAGTGTCTCCTTGTATCAGTTGTTGTAGGAAAGTTCAACTGATAAAGGCAGCAGATACTAATCCTAATGGTACATGAGAGCGCCCTCCTTCGTTGTATAGCAGAATCATCGGCGAAGTAAAATAACCAATAAAATGGCTACTAAACACCGCTTCAAAAAAAATTTAATACTCCCCATTTAAGATCAGGGGCGCTGCAACACTACATTTTTAAAAACGTGCAAAAAAGCAGAGTTGTAAAATAATGAAGGTTTCCACTATCTCTTCCTTCACCACCTGTCTTCTCCATCACTATATCTTTCCTAAAGAAGGTAATACTTAGTAATAGTAGTAGTCATTGCCTGAGTGTTACTTCTCTTAAAAAAACAATTGAACACCTGGAAATCAAAATTCGAAGTGTTATGGGCGAAATACTGCCGCAAATGCTGCGAAAAGTTGTTAAAAGTTGTTGGTGTTCCAGATTGCGCTTTCTACGCGCCAGCCGTGGCGGTCACATGGCAGAAATCACATTTAAACATTAATTTCATAGACTTTTCTTTCCCATAAAGTCCGTTTCATTGATATTAAAAATATATTTCCTTGTTTTATTATGATTTAAGCTTGTGTCACTCTATAAAAAGGACCCTTCATAAAACTACTGGTGTGGAAACACGAAAGGTCACGTAATTATCCAACTGACTCATATGCTATGAGTAATACGATTTGCAGAGAAGGAAAGTTGTGTAGAAAAAATTTTGCATCAAAACTAGGGTTTTTAATTTCCCGGACTATTCCAATTCCCGGGAATCGAGAAGTAAAATGTTTTATTCCCAGGAATTCCCGGGAAATTCAAAAACATATGAATTTAATTAAATGACATCAATAAAATATATTATTTTATGAAAAAATATGTAACATTCAAATTAAAAACAAAACAACTTTATTCGTTCATTTCATTAACAACAATATTTAAAAAGCAAAACAAATAAATTCATATGCTTTGAGTTATAGAATGGATGAAAATTCCATCTATATCTGTCAATCTAGATACTACTCGTATTTTCTATAAAGACTTTTTAGGTTGAAAATATTTCGTAACGTTTCACGTTGTTGGAGTCACCTCGGAAACCACTATTATATCTGCTTCTATGCTCATATTATGCATCGTTACAGAGTTGTATTTTTAAGTAATAAAACAATAAACAGCAATGTAAAAAAAGCAAATTCCAAAAACGGATATAATAAATTCCCGAAAATTCCCGTTGAAAATTTCCCGGGATTGTAAAAAAAATAATTCCCGGGAATTCCCGGGATTTTTTTCCGCGTAGAAACTCTAATCAAAACCCCCAAAAGTCTTCAGAGGATTTTGGAGGTTGTTTTTACCGCCCTAATACCACTCTCATCCATCTATCACGAAATGAAAATAGTTTAACAGAACAAATGGCGGCGTTTAAATTAAACCTCATGCTCAAACCTAATATTGCCCGTTATAAAACTTTTTTAACTTTTTTGTCTCTACAATATTTGTCTAGATATCGCCATAGTTTAGTTAAAGTAGTCTTAAATGTTCTAGATAGAAATGCTTACATGACAGTTTTTGCGTAAAGTTTAACATCAATCTACCATTAGATTTTTTTTGCGGCCTTAACCCCCAAATGCATTTGTATGTACATATATACACTCGTACATACACGTGTATTTGGTTCAGAAAATTTGTGTACTTTATGCTTTTACATACATATCGTTAGCTTAATATAGAAAGGTCCTAACTCACTACTTTTTTTTCTTGAAATCGGGTTTTTTGTATATTTCGAAAGATTAACATCTAATGTATCGAAAAATGCTAAAAACTCGCCTTTAGAAAAATAAAAAGAAGAGAGTTGTGTTCGGACATCCGGTTATAGCTTTGCTGCTTAGTTATATAAAATAAATAACAATGCAATAAAATTATATTGTATGATGATGTTAAATTCTCTGCAAAATATTTCCAAACGATTCCATTTATTTCCCATTATTTTCTCTTCTAGCGGAGTACGATTAAATTAGTGTATTGTTTGTGGCCATGTGACGGTTGTTAGCCGGATTACAACCGATCGGCTGTGTTCTCTGGCAAAAACAAACTGAACAATCCATCTCATTGTTTTGTTTTGTTTTTGTTTCACTCACTGCAAAGAACGAAACAAAACGAAATCAAACAATTTGTTTCGTTTATTTTCGTACTCTGCTTTTAAGTACAATGAAATCAAAATAAAAATAAATTTATAACTGTAATAGTGTCGATTATTTTTGTTACGAAAATCACGTCCTTACTCCTGTATCGCCCAATAAATAGCAAAGCTTTAATAATGAGTTGGACCATTTCTATGTCAAGGTAACGATATGTATATAAGTATATATGTATGATTATATTTAATATGTAAACAGAAATGTGAGTGTGTGTACTTACGTAGAAAATTGCCGTCGATATACGATTGCCCTGTCCCTCGGGTAGATCACTCTACAACAAACATATTGTGGACAAAATAAAAATGAAAAATATGTACACATGTACGTCATCGTTATTCTGCTGCATTTTTGTTACATATTTATGTGTGTGTGTGTGTGTGTGTGTGTGATAATGAGTTTGAATGTTTGAAATTCTGAGACCATTAAAATGGTTTTTGTGACCACATCCTCCATCCTACTCACCATAAAGAAATCAAAATGTGGTTCGTAGTGACCACCCAAACCATAATTAGCCACTTGCAATTGCTCACTGTAGGTCATATCTAAATCTGTTATATCATGTATATCGCGTAGCATTTGTTGCATATACGGATGGTGGTGATACGGCAGCCAGGCATTTTTTGAGATCCTATAATTACGTTTCCTACCCGATATATCATCAATTGCACGCACTGTAGAGCGTTTCATATTGGGCATGGCCAACTCTATGATGGTGTGAATTTTTTTGTCGCTAAGCATGTCATGAAATACCATAACCAAAGGATCCAAATTTAACTCTTCCAGCTTAAAAGGTGCCAGTATGCAAAAGTCACAGTTGCCGCTGTGGTAGCGACAGCGTAGGTCACGTTTTTCTGTGGTTGTTTGGTGAATTTCTTCGCGGCACACTTTTTCGTAGGTTTTGAATTCTTCTGAAGCCTAGAAATTTTAACATTAACTTCAGCAAATTCTCACTTATGTATGTGTGTATGTTATAATGAACTTACATGATATTCATTATCGATGTCCTCCGTTTCCGGCAATGTCTCAGTGGCTTCAAACATTTTTGCCACATTAACTTTACGCCTGGGATCTTCATTTAATATAATCTGTACCACCTTTAAAGCTGAATTAACATCGCCAGTTTTCAAGAGATTCTCAGCTAAAATTTCCATAAATTCCAACGAAGCCTTATTAACATTGATTGAATCGAAACTTAAACGTTTAATCGCTTCTTGCATCCAGGGTCTGGTTTGATTGAAGGCTTTTGCTTTTATTAATTGTTCACCCAACATTAAGCAATCCGACCATGACATGTCGGAGCTAAAGATAAAAAAGTGAACATAATTTTTTTATACTCATAGCTTTAAAAACTTTTCCTTTCTATTATTATTTACCCATATTTGACACCATTCAAAACGCCTGATGCCACATGACCCACTTCCAAGTTGTATGTCTTCTGTAGTCTTACCAAAGCCAGGGCTGACTCCTCAAAATCATCCTCAGATGGAAAATCTAAGGTTAATTTTCTTTGTTGCAATGTCTGTTTAAAAGCTAGAATTAAAAATGAAACATAGTGGATATACATTTTTATATTAACTCTAGGATGAAACTATATTTTTCCCCACAACTGTCTGCACATTTATTTATATTCATAATAAAACCTGATCTTTCTCATGTTGCTAGCTGGCTGCTAAATGAATTCTAATAAATCGCTTATTATATAAAAGGGTGTTTTTTTATAGAGTGACACAAGTTTAAATCGTAATGAAACAAGGAAATATGTATATATTTAAAGAAAATGTGTCGCCTTCCTGTTGGAACCACATATCACCAATGTTAATGCCACGTAATTGAGGTACGAAAAAATTTCGAATCTTGTTCTTATACCGTTCACCATTGACAGTAACATTCTGATCATCATCGTTTTTGAAGACATATGGGCCAATGACTCCGCCAGCCCATAAAACGCACCAAACAGTAATTTTCTGTGGATGTAATGGTGTTTTGCGGTTTCTTCTCACTCTAAATGCGACAATTCTGCTTATATACGAACCCATTCAACCAGAAATGGCCTAAATCGGAAAATGGAAGACGTGCACGATGAGTTTGACGAATAGAACAATTATTTTGATTAAAAGTCTCTACAACTTGCACTCGTTGCTCTGGTATAAGTCGTTTCATAATGAAATTTCAAAGCAAACTAAAGAAAAAGCAACTATCAGCTGTTAGATGGGTGCTCAAATAAAGCAGTAATGCCGACTCAAAGTTGTGGCGCTCTAAAAAAAACACCCTTTACATGCATACAAATGTACTTACAATAAGCTTCGGTAATTTGATCTTCATATTCATTCCATTTATTAAACAAGCGATTAATTAACTTGAATGCATTTACTGGATTGGCCAGATAATTCTCCATGTCGGCAGCAGCTAATTCATGTTCCATTTCTAATTTTAATATTTCTCTGCAATGAAAAATAAAACATGCAATAAGTATCCCCAGTTACATATAGAGTATGTGAGTATATATGTAATTTTGTATATATATATATATATATATATATATATCTGTGGCAATATGGAATAGTAGCTTAAGTAGACTTAAGAAAATTAAGCCTATTTGTGCTGTATTATGTACCAGTTGGAATTTTCAGGGGTTAAAATGTTACTAATGGAAAGAAAGAATCACAAGAAAGTATAATCATGCATTATAGAGCCTTCTAATCTCTTAGTGAAAGCGTAAAAACTTCCGAAATGCACTGCTTTGCTTAAGTTGACTTAAGCTATTATTCCATATTGCCACAGATATATATATATATATATATATATATACATATATATATATATATATATATACATATATATATATATATATATACATATATATATATATATATATATATATATATATATATATATATATATATATATATATATATATATATATATATATATATATATATAAGTGACTTTCGTTAACTTGAATAAGCAAGAGTTCAAGGTGAGGGCTTAAGCCACCAATAAAGGGGGGGAAAGAAATTCGATTACTATTTAAAGATTCTATACAATATAATATACATACATATATACGAGGAAAGACCACAAAGAAAATCAAGCAGCTAACTGAATTCACAGACAAAATGTTTGTTCAGATCAGTGATGTCAACTTTTTTGGCTCTAAAAGCACATCAATATTAAAAAAAAGCACTAAGAAGCGTAATTTTGAAATATAAAACTTGAATTTGAAATCATCCTTGTAAAATACAACACTTTTTCTTCTACCTGGAGTAACATTCTTTCACGCTTCTTTGGATGGTATAAAGGTCGTGTAAAGGCGTTTATAAAGTAAATCAGTGGAGATCAATCTTCCATACCCAAGTTTCGGCAACCAGTATTGGCAGATATAATGTAACTAACTCCCTGCCTGCCAAGTGCAATGGTAGAAGCATACCCAATTCCTCCGTGAGAGTAGCGCAAAGAGTACTATATACATTGAGATTGAAGCTTGTGTAAGATCCAGAAAGTCCATCACGCGGCGCCATACATGAGGATGGTTAGGTTAGACTAGGTGAGCAGGCTGCTGGTAAGGAAGGATGAAATTTAAAGTCCAGCTCACTTGGGTCCAATACAATGATCCCTTTGTGAGAAGGAGAAGATGTTGAGAGAGGGTGATAGGGAAATGATAGTGATAGAGAAGACAGGTGGTGAAGGAAGAGATAGAGGAAAGCTTCATTCTTTTGCAACTATGCTCTTTGCACATTTTTTAATAAGGCAGTGTTGCAGAGCCATCTGGTGTCAAATGAGGCGTATTAAACTTTGAAGCTGTGTTTAGTAGCCATTTTATTTGTTATTTTACTTCGCCGATGATTCTGCTACACAACGAAGGAGGGCGCTCTGATGTTACATTAGGATTAATATCTGATGAAGTCGGTATAGTTTTGTGACCAGTGCCTTATGCCTGCATCACTAGAACTTTTCCCACAACAACTGATACAAAGGACACTAATGCAAACCAGAAAAATGCGTGGTGTTGTTATTTTTAATGACTGCACGAACCCAGGACCTTCGGTCTTATAGTCAACGTGCTAACTACTTCAGCCAATGCCACCGTTTACATAAGGATGGATAGATCTATACTATGGCCGTAGAGATTCAGTGAGCGGTTTTTGGAGTGATACCAGATTTTTTCCAATGGATTTTTTGCCGAGTTACAATGAAATCACTGTTTTCTTCATACTCTCTAGAATATTTGTCTTAAAACTCAACTTAGAGCCCAGTAGGACACTACAATACATATTTTGTAGTATTCGACACTTTTATCTCCGTCTTAGGTTAGAAATGAGGTATCTTATAATTCCTTGAGAAGAGAACTAAATCTGATTTATTGGCGTTAACGACAAGACCTAGAGTTTCCGCCCATCGTAATAGGTAAGAGAGAGATCATCCTGTAGGATGTCCCTTACACAAAAAGAGGAATTTTTGCTCTAACATCTATTGCCACATGATCAATATAAATAACAAGTTTGCATCCACGTGCTTCTAGTAATAATAGCACGGAACTAAGAGCGAGATTCCACAAAAGTGGCCAAAAAACTCCTTACAAAGCGGATGAGCCTAGAAGCTTATAATTAGAACCAACGCTATCTGACTACAAAGTATACAGAGATGAAGGAAATGAGTGATAAAAAAAGCTAAAATCAGCTTTGACACAGGTTCGGCGAGAAAGGGACAACTGTAGTATGTTTGTTATTGAGTATTTTTAGTACAATAATCAAAACAAACAACCGAAAGTGCATACTTATTAAAATAAACAAGTGAAAATTTTTTGTACAAAATTAAATGAAGGAATTTGTTGTCTTGAATTAAAAAACAGATTAAAATTTCTTTTCAAATGATTCCCGATTTAACTTTAAGCTTTTTCGTTCATTAATATTTTAAACTTTTAAATGCAAAAATCGCATATTGAATGAGGACACAAGGCATACAATGACAATACGTTAAATTAATGCCACTATGAAAGAAAAATTAAAGAAGACATATTTTCGGTTTGAGTCAGACGTTAGAATTCGCAATTATCTTCCGTCTCGCTAGGTTAGGTTAGCAGGCTGCTGGTAAGGAAGGGTGAAATTTAGAGTCCAGCTCACTTGGGTCCAATACAATGATCCCTTTGTGGTACCTGTTTGGTGAAGAGAAGATAGTGAGAGAGGGTGATAGGGAAGGGATAGTGATAGAGAAGACAGGTGGTGAAAGAAGAGATAGAGGAAAGCTTCATTCTTTTACAACTCTGTTTTTTATGCACGCTTATTTGCTGTGTTGCATCGTCTCTGGGGGTGAATGAGGCGAAGATGTGTTTAGTAGCCATTTTATTTTTTATTTTACATCGCCGATAATTCTGCTACACAATACCGACGAAGGAGGTCTTTTTTTTAAATTTTTTATGAAAAAATTTTATCGACTATAAATCGTCCGATTCATGTGCAAATAATTATATAGACTATATATCGTCTATTTTATATGCAAACAATTAAATGGACTGACTATATATACAAAATTTAATGGACTATACATCGTCCATTTTTAAATTAAAAAAAAATTAAATTGACTATCATTCATCCATTTCGTATCTAAAAAATTAAATGGACTATATACGTCATCTTCTTTTCGTGCAAAGAATTTAATAAACTATACATCATGCATTTTTCATGCAAAAAATTTTTTTATGAAAAAAATATAATGGACTATACATCGTTTTTTTAAATTTTGTATGAAAAAATTTTATCGACTATAAATCGTCGGATTCATGTACAAATAATTAAATAGACTATACATCGTCTATTTCAGATGCACAAAATTAAATGGACTGGCTATATATACAAAATTTAATGGACTATACATCGTCCATTTTTAAATAAAAAAAAATTAAATTGACTATAATTCGTCCATTTCGTATCTAAAAAATTAAATGGACTATATACGTCGTCTTCTTTTCGTGCAAAGAATTTAATAAACTATACATCATCCATTTTTCATGAAAAAAATATAATGGACTATACTCTGCTGTTACATTAGGACTAGCATCCGCTGAAGTAGGTGTAGGTTTTGGTGACCAGTGCCTTATGTCTGCATCACTAGAACTTTTCCCACAACAACTGATACGAAGGACACTAATGTACACCAGAAAAAAGTGCGTGGTGTAGTTATTTTTTAATCACTGGCGGAGACAGGGTTTGAGCACAGGACCTTCGGTTTTATAGTCAACGTGCTAACTACTTCAGCCAACGCCACCCTCCTACTTCAGCCAACGCCACCTTCCGTCTCGGTACATCTCTGTGTACTTTGTGATCTGACGATAGAGCAGTAGATTGTTAACCCACTTGAATAATCTTATCAATCTAATAAATTTTCGCATCTGGAGTAATGTTGTTAACAGCCCCTCAATATCAAAGAAGGGCGCAAGAGTGATTTCTCTCTCCAGAAGGTGTAGAACCTCTGATACGCATGCAGATGCGGGGAAAGTAGCTTATCATTGATGGACTTCTGAATGTAGTAATCAACCATTCTTTCTAGTGTTTTCAGAAGAAAGGATGCTAGACTTATCGGTAGAAAGCCCTTCCGATCAGCCTTTCGGTATGAAGACCGCTCTCACTTTCCTCCACTTACTAGGAATATAACTAATTTTTAAGTGACTGGTGTCATTGCTAAGTAGCCTAGGGAATATGAGATTCGATATTTCATGTAATTAGCTCGGTATAATGCTTTTGAAGCTTTTCAAAGTCAGATACATATGTTTTCCATAGGTATTGGGTACTGATCAAATCACCCGGGTAGTGAGTGGCTAATGGGGCTTTTAAGGATTCCTCACAGGATGTAGTCAAGTACCCCAGTGTGCAGGGAGTAGCGGACACAATTTTTCTTTTAACTTTTTGTTTTCCAAGTTCGAAAGAATTTTCTTGCGTTAACACACTAATGTTCTTTTTAACCGAACTCCACTGCATTTCATTGAGTCAGTGTACTTTGGGGCTTAGCTTGGCGGAAAGTTTCTGGGATGGCTTGTTGAGCCAACCGTTTTCTACATATTTTCTACAGTTTTTTTTAATGTTCTCCTTAAAATTGTATCTATATGATGAGAAGTTCTAGAAATGTTTGCAGTAAAAGAAATAGTAAATAATCATATCATATTTGTTTGGAAACAAGCTACAAATACAACAATTCTAGATTTGCAATTTATAACGACATTTGTATTTAAAAATTGACCAATTAGAAATAAATGCATATTTGAGTTAAAATATAGAACAAGTTTAGAAAGTTCGTGTATTGTTATATACGCAACATTTTAATATTTTCATTTAAAATAAAAACCTTCTGAAGAAAACAATGCATTAACATTTAATATGCGATTAGTTAATAGGCAAAATATGAAACAAAACATCTAAAAAAAAATTTGTTTGCATATTAATTTGATCAGAACTCTATCCATCCATATAATGCATTTCACGTGTTTGGTATGGTAAATAAGTGAGATAAAAAAGCAAAAATAGTTAAACACATAAATTTCACACATTGAGGAAATAAAAATAGATTATGATTGCATGTTTCTTTTTTTATCTACATGTATGTATGTAAATATAATTTGATTATATTGTTTCTGCGGATTAGCATAAATGAGTATAAATATACATAAAATTTGCATTAATTAACTGTGAGAAGAGTCTTTCAAAAACTCTATAGTTATTCAATAATTCGCTCAAATACAATATGTTGTGCTGTGCTATATTGGTGTGCACCACTGTTCGTTTATGTGTCACTTGAAATGGTAAACGTTTTATTATTTTATTAGCTTGTTATCGATTTATTCAAATCTCTTTAATATCGAAATTATTGCTGCTTAATTAATGAAAATTTACATAAAGCAGTTATATGCATGTAGGATGCTTTTTTAAATCGAGATTTTGTAAAATTAAATTTTCTAAACGTTTTCTGTAATTTCGAGTGCTTCTTCATAAATATGGCTTATAAATAAATAAATGTAAATGTTTATGTAATATTGTAAAAAAAAAGAACAAGATAATAAATTACTTCCAAAATAGGCACTAAATTGGTTTTAGACGACAACTTTAGCTTATATACAAAAAATTAACCTCAAAACGAAGTTGTTTTCTAAGTTAATTTGGGTTTGCTAAATAGCCTGTTTATGTAAGACGTTGACGATAGAAAGAAATATTGGCGTTTCTGTAATAGATTAAAGTAAACTTGTCGAAATTATCGTTTATCTCTTACCAAAAAATATCAAGATTTCTAACGTTAACGACTTACACAAACAGGCTGTAAGTTAAGTTTTCTTCCCAATATTTTAATTTTTAACTCGCTATCTTAATGCAAAATCGTAAAGATAAGAAAGAGTGCTATATTTGGCGGTGCCGTATCTTATATGCTCTTCACCAGCGTTTGTATGGACCAAAATATGTCAATGAGTACTCAAAAAAAAAAAAAAATATCCATAAGTAAATAGTCTTAATTTTAGTAATTCTTACGCGTACATATTTCCTCTTGCGCTACTGGGACTATAGCCGATTTCAACATGCAAGAAAACCTCTGATTCGTTTATGCAAAAAACTAAAATATGCTGCAACTATAAATAAAAAGGCATATGCGTATCAAGCGTACTGACTCTCTGGAGTACACTTATACTCAGAGTATGGATATTTGGCATATTTATTCACACCGCCACACTTTTGTATACAAAATGGAATGGAAAATTTGCGGTTGTGTGTGTGTGTGTGCGTGGCTGTTTGAAAATATGCTTTATATGTGTGTAAATAAAATAGCTCTGTGTAGTCGATTAATACTCAGAGTATTTTTATACTCATGCATAAGATGTGTTTATGAGCTACACCAGTCTATACATTTTAGTTAGTTGTGCAGTGTATTAAAAAATGTGTATAAACATAGTTGTTGCATGTTTAGAGCTATACGTATTTGGTTTAAAATTAATGCATTTGTTTGCATACGACCCTGTTTGTTATTTTTAGCTGTACGCATTCACAGTTCTGTTACGGTCAATACCCAAAGAGTACTTAAACTATAATTTTGTCATTCTCTGGTATGGACTATATATATAGTATATAGTATATACATACATACATATGTAAGTGTCAAGTCAAAATGACCTTGTCGCTACAACATGTACAACAAAAAACAAGATGTAGTTCGTCCGGCTTCAAATATGCCCATCTGTCAAAAATATTAAATTTAAATATTTTTTCCAGTCAGCCGTTAATTATCTGTCATCTGAAGTGTTATTTATTTAGTGAAAGAAGGCGTAAAAATAGTTAAAACGTACTACAAAATTGTTAATTCAAACGTGGCCACCTTTCGAGCATTATGGTCGTCATAATCGAGCTACTCTGCAAACTAATTTAAAGAGGCTGGAAGCGTTACAGATGTGTCAAGCCTGTGCATTAATAGCAATGTGCGCACTGCCGAAAATGTCGCTTCTTTAGGTAAAAGTGTGGCCTATAATTGGTCCAATCTGAAGACTCTTTAAGCCCAACTCACGCAACACGCCATAGATATATACGTATACTGATTGGATGCTAGAGCAACAGGCTTTCAATCAGTGGCGGATTTATGTTTGATGTCGCCTTTTTTGCTCCATGAAGAAAAGCTTTTTAATATTAAATATGAAATTTATAAATATTTAAATTACACTGTGCATTACACGTGCAAATCCGCACGGTCCTGGCAGTATAGGTTCGATAGTATTACGAAAGGGAAGTAAGCCCCTGTACCCAGTTTGGCGATTTTTTGTGAGCAAATAACTTTTATGAACCTCCAAAGATTTCAAAAATATGGTGTCATCAATTTTTGGTCATCAGCTAATTCAGATTTACGGCCCTTTTCAAGGCAAGTTTTGTATGAAGAACTTGCAGTTAAAGTTCACTTTGACTCTTAATCATACATTGTGAAAAGGGACGTTGATGATAGCGCTTTACTACATATGGCAAATTAGCATTTTACGTCGAAGAAATTATTTCTTCATGCACCTAATAGGTCATACAGGCCTATTTTTAATTCTAAAATTTTCGTTTTTCACAATTAATGCACAATTCTCTGTTGAGTTTCAGTAACACTTTTTACAAAAAAGTATAGTCTAGGTATAGTCTAGTATAAAACCGACAACTATTCGAACATGTCGATTGCTGAAATTCTCCATTGTGTATAATTTTTCGTTTCACTTTTTAAACACTGCTTGTTAAAACCTCCTAACTAGAGTGCGCTCTGGTTTCGTGAATAAAAATGTAATATACAC
Source organism: Tachina lurida (assembly GCA_944452675.1). Classification (NCBI taxonomy): domain Eukaryota; kingdom Metazoa; phylum Arthropoda; class Insecta; order Diptera; family Tachinidae; genus Tachina; species Tachina lurida. The sequence goes on from OX101752.1 coordinate 173,717,667, forward strand.
TTACCCGAACTGTGGTTGAATATCAACAATGCACAATGATCTACTCAAGTGTTTTAGAATACCATCATATAAATGTAAAAAAATTACACATCACTGATAAATTAATGGATAAGGTTAGAATTGTATTCAAAATTTTTCATTGATTGATAAAAATGATCAATATTAACCTATTTAAAATTGTAATTCTTAGGTTTTTTAAAACAATGCCGCACGGGCCTCACGGACCTATACGTAAATCCAGCACTGCTTTCAATACCGATTTTTTGAAAAAAAAATTTCTTCAAGCAAAACTGCCGCAGATGGGACTCGGTGAACCCAAAAGTGATGGTGGAAAAGCCATTTCATTCGGAAAAAGTAACTGTTTGGTGCGCATTATGGTCTGAAGGTTTCATAGGAACGCATTTATACGAAAATGGCGTAAGCCAATTCAGAGCGCTGCGTACGTAGGATAACCGATTTTTTTGGCCTGCAGTTGAAGTTTAAGAAGCGGGCGATGTACTACGAGCCACACAAGACGACAGATTTTGGATGTTTTGCATGGAAAGTTTCTAGAACGCGTAATTTCACGTTTGGGGACATCAATTGGCCACCGAGGTCATGCGATTTGACGCCGTTAGAAATTTCAAGCATTTCAAAATCAACATTAATTAAGTCATGGGTGCCCAAGCCCTATGCTTTTGGTGCTCATTTGTTTTTGTAAATGCTCTTAACTATATACTGTGTGTTTCAGTACTCAAAAGTGCAAAGAAACAACACTTTTTCTTTCTTATTGGTATTTACTCTTCCATAACGAACTTTTGGGCACCCCTGAATTAAGTTATCGCTGAGAAACCGTCCGAAAAGTGGTCGATAACTACCTCAAAAGTATCGATTGCTGCAACCAATCTAGGGTGGCGTTGGCTGAAGTAGTTAGCACGTTGACTACAAAATCGAAGGTCCAGGGTTCAATCCCTTTATCCAACAGTCATTGAATAACAACACCACGCATTTTTCTGATGTGCATTAGTGTCCCTTTGTATCAGTTGTTGTAGGAAAGTTCAAGTGATGAAGGCATAGTCACTGGTCACTGAACTATACCGACTTCAGCACATATTAGTCCTAATGTAACATCAGAGCGCCCTCCTTCGTTATATAGCAGAATCATCGGCGAAGTAAAATAATCAATAAAATGGATACAAAACACAGCCTCATTTGACACCAGATGGCGCAGCAACACTGCATTATCAAAAACGTGCAAAAAAAAAAAGCAGAGTTGTAAAAGAATGAAGCTTTCCTCTATCTCTCCCTTCACCACCTGTCTTCTCTATCACTATCCCTTTCCTAAAGAAGGTAACACCTAGTAATAGTAGTAGGCATTAATTGCCTGAGTGTTACTTCTCTTAAAAAAAATAAAAAAAAAATTAAATGACATTATACTCGTACTTCGTACGTAATGCCAAGGTGCAAGCATTATAATGAAATAAAAGTTTAATCTAAATCATAGCTTTGTGTAATGTGTGTTTTATTTAACTTTACATACTTTTAAAATCGAAAAATTAATAACCCATTATGGACACCCTTTTACCATTTTTGGTGAAGGGTATAAAAATAGAATTATTTATTAGACACAATTTTATTGACATTGTAAATAGAATACAATATTTGTTTATTGATTGTTAACACTGAACCACAACTTGTTTGAATTTCAAAGACTTCTCAAAGATACCAACATACTCGTAATTTTACATGAATATGCATTTATGTATATGTTTTTCATGGCCGCCATGCTGATCCATTTCAATATTTTATTTATTTTTATTACATCATTTAAATTCAATCCAAAAACCACTTTTTATTAAGATCTTTATAATAAAAAACTTACGGCCCTATGTATAAGCAAAAATTGGCATGAAGTTAGCATAAGTGGCAAAATTTAACATGATCTTAAAGAGTTTTGCCATGCTACTTCACATTCAAAATCATGCTCTAGGACTTAGAGGTGGGTTAAAAAATAGGTAATGCGACCATTTTTAATGTCAAATTGTGTGGAGGAACTGGTTAACACCTAATTCATTTACGTCACTTATGCTAACTTCATGCCAATTTTTGTTTATACATAGGGCCGTTAATATTTCTCTTTGCACTATCATTTCACTCACTTTTCCAAAAGGGCAACTTGCTGTTTAGTTGCTGCAACATAATTCCTTAGATCTGAGACGAGTATTTGTTCAGTCTTTAGCAAATGCTCCAAGTCCGCTACCGAGGAATAGTATTCATTTTCATATGTATTACACTTGACAGCGCTAAAGCAATTAATAATTAAAGTAAATACGGATATGAGTGACAACATCGACAGCAAACATTGTCTTGCCATTGTTATGGTCGCGATAAGTGTGTTCTGGTCACTGGCGGCAACAATAATATTAACTATTATGTTTCTGCCGCTGACAACTGTTGTAAAACTTTAATATTGATTGGTGTACATGTAATTATGCAACATTTGTTGATTTATTGGGTGTCAGTAACTGTTTGCTAAAGTTGTTAATTTAATTTTGTTTCTCTTGTTAAATTAAAATTAAATTACCAGTACAAAAAAAAACCAACTAATGCACAAAACTTTTTTTTATTCGACTTGCAGTCAATTGTTGTTCATATTAGCATTTTTTTTTAAATTTAATTTTATTTGTTTATCTTTAGTATATACTAGGGTGAATTTTTAATGTTTTAATGGTGAGATTTTTGAGATTTGAGATTTTTTCTTGTTGCCCGTCCCAAGTTAGTTTATATACTAAATTAAAAATCATTTTTTTAAAATGTTTTGTTTAAAACGAAATTTGTGTATTGTGTTTTTTTATTTATTCAATGATTCTTTCAAATGATCATCAATAAATTGTCGCAGTTAAAGTGTGCTGTAGTACTGGCGTTGATGTCGGCAATAGCCAGCAACATGATGATGATGATGACTTGATATATCAGTTGTTTGTCTGCTTGAAAAAAAAATCATACAATTTAACCCTTGCATGTAGTGTGGAGTAGTATTTGAAGCTTGGTAAAGCGATTTGCTAAAATATTCTCGGAATTGGTTGGGTGCCTGCCTGCAAAATAAATAGTTCTTACACACATAAAAATTACATATTAAAATCTACGAAAACAAGGTTAATTTCACATTTTTCGGCAATGTGTACATATGTGTTTCATGTTAAATCAACATGATTTGCAGTAATCGCCAAAGAACATTTTTTCTTTTGAAATAATTTTACTCAATGTCGATTTAATATTCCAGTACTGTTAAATCAAATTGAAGAAGCATGTTGAATCAAAGTTATATCAAGTTGTAAAACTTCGAATTTGCTACTGCAATAACATGAAAAATCATGTTCAATCAAAGTTATTTTAAGATGAAACAACTTGAATTTAATATATTTAATGCAGGCATTATTTTATTATATTAAATACACTGTTCAAAAAAAAAAGAAAAAAGGAAAGATCCCTAACACCATTTCAATTGGTGTTTTTGTAAATTGACTTCATAAATCCGAATATGACATCCGTTTTCCTCCATCATTTTATGGCCCTCAATTCAACTTAAAATTTATAAAAAATTATTTAGCTGTTAAATGTTTCCATAGCTCAGCACTACAATTTTTATCTAGCTTCAGTGCATCTCTAGCGATCGTAAAGTCAATATCTCGGTGTTGTGCACGCGGATGCGGTGTTCTCATATTGTCTAAATTGAGTAAAATTGGTGACATTTTTTTCGCTGTGAATTGTAATTGAGTAAGAATAATAAAAAACAATAAAAGCACAAAGAAAACCTCATTCTCAGCTTCCAAGTTGGCAATCAAGACAGGCATTGGTCTCCAAAACCAAGTGGCTGAAAGAGACCAGTAAATCAATGCCATTTGCTGTGCCCAAAACTAGTTGTAATCTCAAGGATTGTTACTATTGTATGACTTCCATCAACGTAATCTCCGGAAGAATTAATCACACTATTCAATATCCGAATATAATATTTTTCGGAGCACGAAAATTTAGTTTTCTGTCCTGATTTAAATGAATTAATGAAGTAGTGTTCGTAGGACTCCAATTCATACAACTTTTCCAAGACTCAACGTTTGGCTTGCATTCCGAAACGTGTGTGTGAACTTTTTGGGTAACAAAAAAAAAAAGTAGTGACTATCTCGATCATGTTGAGGAGTTGCTGTCAGCATATAAGGAGGCCATAGTGTGTAACATGTGTCTTAAACTGCACTACCTGCATTCATATCGGAACTTTTTCTGCAAAATTTAGGAGCAGTTTCTGATGAAAAAAAGATTTTCCGGATTTTCCGGTCTTTAGTATGAGAAACTTCAACTTCAGTGTACAAGAGAAACGCAAGCACCAAATGAAGGTGAAGATAAAGCTACTGTATCCGAAATATTATCAAAAATAAAAAAGAATTTTTGCGAAATGTATAAAAAGTATTGTTCAATAAATATATAATTTTTATATTACCAGAATGGATAAGAAAGTGTCGTGAAGGAGTAATCCCATGAAAACCATGGGTGTATGTAAAATTCGGATAGATAGATAGATAGACACTAACTGCATGACTCTAATATCGGAATGGGATGTAAAAATCCTCGAATCCATATTTATACACACGATTCGAAAGCCATCTCTATGACAGCAGGCGAAACGTAAGAAAATTCTTTCGCCTGCCAGATCATAGTACAGTTTTTCAGACTAAGATCATGACCGTTACGGAAGACATTAAATGGTTAAAGCAAATTGATAACAGGGTCCCATGCGAGTCCTTATGCTCAGATTTTCATATAGTAAAGCTTCTGACAAAGCCTTAATGAAAGTGGAATTTAAATCTCGGAATATCCTTCAACGTACACACAGAAAAATACCAACGTAAAATCACCATTAAAAATTTTTGATTTAAAATCATATTCAATTTACAATAAGTAATATGTTGTTTAAGTGTGTTTGTTGTTGGTGTTTATTTGCTTTGTTGATAGCTGCAATACACTTGTTTTTGTATTGTTGTTGTTTATTTTTATGTTTGTAAATAAACAACAAACTGCTGCTGACTGGTAGGCAGTGTGCTAGTCTTGTAGTCGGTGGATCGCAGGTTCGCCTCGTAGAAAAAAGTCAAACTAAACTCTTCAACTAAATTTTTTGTTAAATTATCAACTGAATAATGTTGAAAATGTTATTCATGATGGCATATATTTAATGTGTATCTAAAGGATATTTAAAATTGTTGTGGCTGCAGGTTTAAGTGCGTTGAGTACCATGCGATGAATTCCGAGGAAGCCAATTATAAAATTTTTCTGAAACAGAAAAGTTAAATTATTAATAAAATATAAATAGTACATTAAATTTAAATTCGTGTTGTTTCAACTTGAAATAACTTTGATTCAAGATTGTTCCAACTTGAAGTAACTTTGATTCAACATAATTCTTCATTTTGATTTTATCACTACGTAAATGTCAAATCAACATGAAATAAAGTTATTTCAAAAGTATACATCAAATCAACATGAAATAGAGTTATTTCAAAAGTATACATTTTCTTTGAATCATCATTTCAGATTAACATGAAAAACACATGAAGCAAACTCACTGCCGAAAAAGTTTAAATATGACCTTTTTTATGTAGATTTTAAGTTGAAATTTTTCTATGTGTAAGAATGAGATAAACTTATATGCATAGTGTACAGATCTAGAGATAATATGGATACCGGTACAAAAAAATATAACAGGAAACAAAGAGGCTAATAGGCACATCTTTGCATAACATGACGCTGCAGAACCTAAGACCTTTTAAGAGACTCAAAATCGAATTCAAACAGTGGGTGATTTGAGAACATTAGAGTCTTGGGGAAAATGCTACTGTGGGAAGAGTAACCAGAATCCTTTCGGCATTCTAAATCATGAGATCATAAAATTGAATAGGACAATACTTAGAAGACTGTTTTCTCATAATAACAGCCTACACGAAGATGGGTTGTCATCTAGTTCGCATGGAACTAATAGAAGATATCACATGTCAAGCACGCGTGAAAGAAGACTAAATATTAGAGCAGTACCTGTGTCAATGTCCAGCGTTTGATCAGCTCAGGAGACAAACTTTCCATAGGGACGACGTACTGGACTTCAAATGCCTTAGGAACTCTGAATGGGGAGACCTAAGGGAACACATAGACTAGACTGGGGTCTTGGCGTGACTGGTTTATCGAACAGGATTTTCTGGTGTCCCTAAAGTATAGTCACCCAAGTCCTTTGTTCTTTTCGTTGTGTATTCAGGGGTCTGCTGAGTAATTCAAAATGAAAGAAAATGCTTTCGAATTACGGAGTAGACCACCAGCACTTAAGTCACACTTATTTTATTTTGTTTTTCAATGGATATTCTTTAATTGCAAATCAATTATGTATTTTGCGTTGAGTTTATGTTTTGTTATTAACCAAATTATTGTTGTCCCAAAATTAGTGCAAGATTTGAATTTGACGCCATGGTTGTGCCAAAATCAACACAGGATTTGAATATGTCGCCATTTGTGCAGTAAAGGTTGGCAAACCTAAAAAAACAATTCGACAGCTGCCCGTTTAACGTTTAGGGTTAGTGGAGCGTTACACGATGGAACCACCTGTCTTCATTATGGGCAACAAATTCAAATCTTGTGTTAATTTTGGGACATCCATGGCGACGTATTCGAATCTTGCATTAGTTTTGGGACATCCAAAATTTCAAAAACGATTAATGATACTCTAAACAGTATTAATGTAATGTAAATGTAAATGTAATGTAAATTATCCTTATATTTGTTCTACATTCAGAGGAGAAGTTAGCCTAAAGCAGTTGTCAAAAGTTCCCTTGGGGCTTATTTAAGGTTAAGAAAAATAAAATAAGAAAATTAATGACATGTCTACAAATTGTTTAATAAACATTAATAAAGAACGTGCTTTTTCTGTATGCATTTTAACTTGTTTTTTGTTTGCTTAGTGTGTTCCTTTGTTGTTGCTGCTGGTGTCCATTTTTGAGATGTCAGTGTTTTTGTAGGGGTTATGACAGACAGAAACAAGCCTTCCAACACGAGATGGTCAAGTAACGTTTTGATAGAAATGGTATACATATGCTGTAAATGATCTAGTTCAAATAAAGCAAGTTCGTTAATAAATTTTTTTGTGTTGTAAAAAAAGCAGTACTATAGGTGGCACTTACACTAATCCCCCACCCCCCCCCCCCTTACCGTAGTTAATGTTTTTCAACTTCGCGTACAAAAGCAAAGTTGTAAATATAATGAAGCTTTCCTGTGTGTCTAGTGATCAGAGAATAGCAAAAGTATCGTTTTAAGTGACCTTTAAGTATTCGCCGTCAAACAACAAACAGAATACGCATAACTATATACAGAGATATTTTATTTACACATACACTTAAAGCATGTTTTCCAACAGCCACACACACATATCACAAATTTTCCATTTAATTTTATATACATAAACGTATGTATACGGTGGCGAATAATGAATGAATATCCTGAGTATCAGGGGTATTTTGTTCCAACGATTAAATATCCATAATCTGAGTATAAGAACACTCCGATTATAAGTTTGACAAAGTGTCAATAAGCTTGATACGCATGAGCCTTTTATTTTTAGTTGTAACGAAGTAGAGATGCTCTTATATGTTGGAATCGGAAACCCAGCGGCGAACGCTGCATACTACATTACATCTCTTTAATGACGTTTGTCATAATTACTTTGTGTTCAATGAATGCTAGCTTACAAAGTGTACGAAAGTAAGCTAGATTGTATTCGAACTGCCCACTGCCAACTTACAATGTATGTTAGGCAATACTGAGCTTTTATGTTGATGGATGAACACTTTCGTATCTCGCTTACTTTGTGTGCAAGTGAAAGGCATTCACTCCACAAATGCGGCAATGCACTTGAAAATGTATACTAGGTACGTATATGAGGTGCTGTGCATTACTGCCTTACATGTGTGCATTGAATCATCGCTTCTGTAATCGACATTTTCGCCTCTGGGTATAGTCATAGTTGCTTGAGAGAACATATGTGAGCGCCCGAATTGTTGGCGCTACAATTATGATTACACGTAGTTTCTTAAGTTAAGACTATTTACTTATGTATATTGTTATTTTTGAATACTCATTGTCATTCTCTGGTAGTGGCCTTTCCTACATAAATAAAGGACTACTAGTAGCAGTATGCAATGGTTGCAATCAAGTTTATAATCGGCAAGAACAGACTGATTGGCACCATTCTTGATGCACTTGGTTGCCCCGATTTTGTGGTTTCTAATGTTGGGGCGGTCTTTCAAAACTTTTTAATCCTTTTTCGAACCAGAGGTATGCTTGGCCCATCATCTAGGCCGGGAAGAGCTCCAATTTTGCCAAACTTCGGTTTTTGTACAACTCTCGCACGCACACTGCGCGCTGGCATCTCAAGAAACGTTTCATAGCGAATTAATTACAAAGAGTCACGCTACCGATGGACATACCCCGCAAGCCTCTCACCCAGTAAGCTAAACATATAAATACTTTATTTTTATACACCCTGTATTAAATTTTAATTATTAAGATAACAAACGCCTATCGCGAATTATTATTTTTTTAATACCAATCATAAATTATATTAATTATTATACTCATATTAAATCGAATAACGAGAAGTCGTATGCATGGGATAAGAAGATCCATTCTAGTTATGACAATTTTTATATCTACTGAAGAACGTGTACTGTATTCAATAATTCATTGGCTCGATGTCGGTGTTAAAAGGGAAATCAAGTTTTGGATTTAAAGAATATGTTGAGATGTTAAGAATATGTCAAAATTAAAATAATATACTCTCTTAATACTCGCATGATCACTCGACTCGAACTAGCAACTAAAATTCAGACTTACTGCTGTTAATAAGACGGTTTAAAGCTAAATATAAATCTATACAATTGAATTTAATTTAATATACAAAGCTTATGTTTTTTTAACTGATTATTATGCATTATTATTTTTATTTTTATTTTTGATGCGAGAATTACACGTTGATTGCCGCCGCTCATGCTTATGATTTGAATAAATTATTGTCTATAAACAGATTAAAAGTCAGAATGACAGAAGTTGTCTCGATTGTTTTATGGAGCAACTTGCTTGGCTGCAAATTAAAAAAAAACAGATGACACCTTATTTTATGTTATCGTCGGCTGGAATGAAAAATCCTGTAATTAACAAAAAAAAAATTTAAATCAAAGTTTTTGTTGTTGTAAAATTCTTTTGTAATAAAATCAAAAATCCAATATTTTATAACTACAATAATTTTATAAAGTTTTTTCTATCTCCGGTCTAATTAAACATCATGGTTTTTCGTTTAAGCTAACGATATGTAGGTAAATACATGTGTATGCGTGTATGTATGTATGTATTTGATTAAGTGTGAATATCGCTATATAAACACTAACTTTAATAAACGTTGCAATCAGCGACCTTTTGTCTACTAACTTCTGACTAAAATGGTTTTATTACTCTGCTTTGTCCCCTTTTACATTTCGGAAATTAATAGACAGACAGACAAAGTTTGTTGATGAGGGGATGAAAAAGCTTTCCAACACTAACTTTCTACACTATATTAATTTTTCCAAATTTTTAATGAAATTCTTTTATATTTAATTTTATTGTTATATCCTATCTTCAAATTTAAAGAAAAAATCTTGCTTGGCGCAAATAAGCATTTTTTTTGGAACGTAGGCCGAGAAATGCGACATGTTTACATAGAGATAAAATAAAAAACAGGGAAAATATCAGAAGCAATTAACATGTAGGTTTGTGAACGAATATTGTAAACCTTCTGTAAATCAACAATTTTGACAAAAATGCTGAATTACATAGGAGTTTTAAAGTTGACATGTCAGTTGTAAAAAACATGTCGTGTAAACAAGCTGCTTAATGCCGGCCATACACTACACAAGTTCAGTTCTCAAGTCTGGCACTGCGTAAACTAAGCTTGTGACACACACTATACAAGTAAACTGTTCATTTTTTATTTTAATTCGCCATAATGCTGGTGATTCCTTGTATAATTCTAGGAACTCTGTCCAGAATATTTCTTCTGCGTTCATTTCTTGTTGTGAAGTCTTAAAAAATCACGAAACAACTGAGCATTTGCAACATACACTACACAAACGCACTGTACAGTGGCAGACTTGTGCAGTGAACTTGTGTAGTGTATGGCCGGCATAACTAGAAGTGCATGAAGTATAATATTTAGTTCTAATGGCTACTCCCATTTTTTCCACTTTTCTATTGTGTCGTTAAAGTGTGTGATGAGTTTCGCCGCAATCGGATAAGTAAAAGATCATAAAATGAAAGAAAACAATTAGTGGACGTGCTACTGCCCACTTTTTTTTTAAACCGGTCTAAAAGTTTCTAGTTATGAACTAATAAACATAAAAAATGCAGACGAATTGATAACCTCGGGTAAAAAGAATTCAATTTCTTGTTAATTATTATTCTTCCCAGAGTAGCATACACAGAAAAAATTATTACCAACAAATTTTCAAATAAATGTTTGTTTGAAATTAAGCTTAGTTTCATTAAATATTTTTTAATGTTCCAGTAAATTGTTTGTTCCAAAAAAAAAAACTGTATAGAGCAGAAACCAGGACACGATGTTTGTCGGCTTTCCTTCGCCATTTGCATATATACAACACGATTAATCAAAAAAAAAAAAAAAAAAAACAACAAGAGCACACCAACGCGTTGTGTCAATCAAAAAGCACGATAAACACCAACCCACTTAAATAACAAATTCTCTCAGCTGAACTCTGTTAAATTTAAATTTTTACAAAATTGTTATCAGAATTTACAAAATTATTTGTAGGGCAGCATTCATGCAAAATATTTTCGGATTCAATGAATTTGGTTATTGAAAATAAAGTACTCAATAATATTGTGTAGCCTATTAATCCTCATATCGTTCTTCATATAGAGTAAAAATATAAAACAAATACCTTGATTACTCAACTCTTGAGCGAACAATAAAATTTTCTTTTCCCATTAAGTTGTGTGTAAATTGAAAACTTTAAACTCGTTTTCTGATAAACTAGTTTTTTTCAGTTATGACGTTGTTTTAGTAAATGAGCGATATGTATGTATATAAATGTTGTGTCATTTACTATAAAGCTGATTATTTTTGAAAGATAATTAATTCTTAATCAGTTTTCTTTGAATTTGATTGGCGGTACATGGCTGGATGGGAGGCAGTTGAATCGGAAAGTCCATAATTTTTTTACCACTTTTTGCAGTTATGAGGAGATGATACGTCAGTGATAATGTGTCGGACGTTGTCTTTGCCTGTAGCCTATCGAAGAAGATCAGTGTTGTTAGAAATAGTCCAGTGGCATTAAATCGTATTATCTTGGTGGCCAATATATGGACCCACTGGCCGAATTGACTCATTCATCAAACGTTTCTTGGTATGCGCTGTTTGGCATGTTGCGTGGTCTAGTTGAAACTACAGCTCCTCCAGACATACTAAGCGCATATTAGCAGTAAGAAAATGATGATCCTTTCCCAAATCCAATAATAAAGCTGTCATACAGTCCGATTGGAATATTTTTGATTCCGTATATCCGGTTCCGATCGATTTTGTTTTGCATTTTACAAAGAAACTTTTCATTTTCTTAAAACTCAACTTTCGGCATTAAAACAACTTTTGATCGAAATTTAGTTCTGCGACAAGCTTGAATATATTATTTTTTTTTTTAGAAATTTTGTACTCCCTTCCAAGGAAATTAAATAAGAAATGATATAATTATCAATTACCACTTAGATTATCACCTACATAAAGTGAGGACGGAATGTATTTTTTTTCTTTTTGCTTAGTTTCTGCATAAACGCTTCTCGTAACCTATTTCAATTAAAAATCTAAAGTGCAAGGCTGACATTTACGTTAACTTATACTCAGAGGACTAATTTAATGAATGCTGGTGATGGGTTTCTAAATAATTACACTGAAAGAAAACCCCTCATGACCTCCAATGAAAATTGATTCATTATAATTATGAGGTTAATTTTGGCGGTCATGTCATGAATGGAATGAAATTATTTCATTAGTTCAATGAAACTGTTTCATGAATTAAATGTAATTCTTTTATTGATTTAATAAAGTTTTTCCTATCATAAACGAAGTTTATTCATTAATAGAAGAAGAAAAATTTTCATTTAATGATTCAATTCAATTTATGTAATTGCTTCATTCATGCAATCATTATATTTCATTGAAGTAATGAAGATATTTTGATAAATATTATATTATTATAAGCAGGAAATAACTAATTAACATTTTCTATTAAAAATCATATTCCTTCCAAACCACCCGCTTAATAAAAAATAGATAATTTTTTTTATTTTATTCAATATATACAAATACAACGTACAAATATACGAGGGCGGTTCGGAAACTTCTTAGCCCATCAATGAAAGGGAATAGTTAGTTTTTCAAAAATATTTTTATTTTTCAATATAATCTCCTGAAACTTCAATACACTTAGTCCAACGCTTTTCTAGCAATTCTATCCCTTGATTAAAATAGTTTTCCTCAAGGTCTTCAAAATAGTGGTTTACAACTGTAATTGCATCTTCATTTGAGGTAAAACGCTTTCCCACAATGAATTTTTTTAGATTTGGGAACAGGTAAAAGTCACTGGGAGCCAAATCAGGAGAATAAGGTGGGTGGTCAAGTAACTCGTACTTTAATTCGTTGATTTTAGCCATTGTTAAAACACTCTTGTGGGCTGGTGCGTTGTCTTGATGAAAAATTATTTTTTTGTGTTGTAAGCCAGGACGGTTTTCTCGAATTTGTACATTAAATTGATCCAAAAGGTTGTAATAGTACTCTGAAATTATTGTTTTACCCTTTTGCAGATAGTCAATCAATAAAATATATTTGAAGTCCCAAAAAACCGTTGCCATAACCTTACCAGCCGATTGAATTGTTTTTGCCTTCTTTGGGGCACTTCCTGCAGCTTCAGTCCATTGTTTGGATTGTTCTTTTGTCTCTGGAGTATAGTGGTGGATCCATGTCTCATCAACAGTTATGAAACGACGCTTAAAATACATTTTATTTCGCTTAAAACGATCCAAACAAGCTTGCGAAATGTTCATTCTTATGCGTTTTTGGTCGACTGTTAACAAATGCGGCACCCATCTTGCAGAAAGCTTTTTCATATGTAGTTCTTCATGCAAAATTAAATGGACTCGATCATTTGAGATGCCCATGATATTAGCTATTTCACGCACTTTTATTCGTCGATCATTTAATACCATATCATGCACTTTGGCTACAATTTCTGTTGTTGTTGCTGTTTTTGGACGTCCACTACGTGGTTCATCTTCAATGCTTGTACGAACACGTTTAAATTCAGCAACCCAAATTTTTACTGTTGCATATGAAGGAGCACTTTCACCTAACACATTCACCATATCATTATGAATTTCTTGTCCCGATAAACCTTTTATGTAAATATTTAATGACACCACGCATTTCTAATTTTTCCATTGTTAAAAAATCGCGGATGCGTCTTTTCTGAACACCTGTTTCTATATGAAGGAGTTGCCAGATCGAAACAAAATTTAGCATGTGTTCATAGCAGAGATGGAAGTTTCCAAAACACTTAACTTTTTTCTGTTTATACCGCGCTTTTTGTGCTAGACTAAGAAGTTTCCGAACCGCCCTAGTATACATATGAACTTAATATATGTTCATTAGACCACCCAAAAAATGAATTCATTCCACCGGCAGTTCAATCAGCAGATCAAAACATCACACACCAGTTTGTTATAAGCTTTGCTATGTATTTGGAAATTATCCTACAGCTCGTGATGCATTAAAAAAAAAAATATTTTTCTATAAAAAAATTCAAGAAAAAAAAACTGACGAAGTGCAGAAATTGAAAGATTTCATGAATACAATGCAATTGTTCGTTATATTTCCCCCCAGGGGAGTCTATTTTTGACCCCGGGCTGGACAACCCCGGGGCCCCAGATGGGGTAATGTGGCTTTTTCCATTGACGTACCTTTGGTACATTACCCATATAACTTATGTGTTACTGCCCAATTTCTGGCAACAGGGCAAAAGATGTACACAGGAAGACAGGTTCCTGTTGATGTCAGTTAGGTGCAGCGTCATCTAGAACTACCCTGAGTTCAAAAGATGATAGAGGTGAAGCCTTTATGGTGGAACTTCGAGGAATCACCAGATGCTTGTCTCTGGTACCATAGGTGCCGGTTGCATTACCGTCGAACTGCCCTGAAGTTTTGCGTGCATGTAGCGGTCGTCAGGATCCTTTGCTAAAACGCCGAGTTCGTCCTACCCCACGGGGTTTAAAGGATGATTTTGGTGTGTTTGGAGTAGGCACTGGATTTTTGGCGACACAGGCATGCTTTGATCTCGGATGACTGGTTGAGCTGTGCAGGCAATGGTTGAGGTATTCTCTTAGGGACCTCGCTATTGGTGTATACACAACACCTTAGCGTGAGAACTTTGAGAATTCAACGTGGTGGTTGTTGGCTGCCACCAAAATCACTGGGAGAATATTCTTGGCCTTCCAGTGTTAAATCAATGCTAGTGGTTGGTCTGACGCGGTCAGAAAGACCGCCATTCAACAGATAGTACTGTTTTGACAAAGTCATTACGGCATAAAGAGTTTAGATAGCTTTGAGCACCTCAGCTAGGTGCTTGTCGTAGTACAGGTATAACAACTATGATCGAAGATTGCAACTTAAGTGCCTTGAGGAATGGTCACTAGGTTCATTCTAAAAGGGTGCAAGGGGGTGATGGTTAGCGTCTTTCCTACACCCCGTGTTTAGACCACCGTGAGATAAGACCGTAATGGCAGTTGCTCAGGATAATCTGAAACACAACTGTTCGTTATAGTAATAATGTAGGACATTTAATGAAACAGTTTCATTCATGATTTTCCTTTCAGCTTATAATTTCCTTTGGATAAGAAAAACTCATTATAGTTAGACTGTATTTACACACAGCAATTTCTGCTGGACAGATTTCTCTTCTCTTTCACACAAACTGAAGTGTGAAAGAGAAGAGAACATAATGAATAGCAGATACATTATGTATTTCTTTCTGGTCTCATGAAGTAATATGCTGCATGCAAACCCACTCTTAATGCATAAACAATACAATGCCCTTAAAATAATAGATTACAAAATTCGTTTTGGGTCTTTAGAAAATGTTTTTCTTTTTGGAAATTCAGACTTTACAAAATGAGTAACTTATTTATGGTTTAAACTTTTCCACCCGTGCTAAAATAATTATATTTCATTATCACATCCAAGCAAAACTTCATATTTTTCAGCTTGAATAATTTTTAGCACTTTGTCCATTAACATCGTACCTGACATTTACTTTGTCGAACTTTGTCATAAAAATGTTTTGTTTGACAAGACTCAAAACCCCAAAAAAAAAAATAAAAGAAAAATAAAAACTCATTCGACAAGGCCATTAAAAAAACTGCAAACAGCTAATTAAATAGACATAAATAAAGTTTTTATCTTTTCAGATTATTAATTAAGCTTAAGAAAATTTTAATAGTTTCTTAAAGCTTACATATGTATGTATGCTTGTGTAGCTTAGAATAAATCTAACTTTTAATTAATGTAAAATTAAAGTAATAAAATAGTGTATAAACTTACTTATTTGCCTGTTTGTAAGTGGCCACACATGACATTTAAATACGTCTGTAATTTTTTCATGAAAAACCTTCAGGCGAATACAAAAATTGTAGAAATGTCACCCACATTGAAACTACATAAATACATACATACATACATACATACATACATACATACATATGTACGTATTTTCGAAAGATTTTCGTTGAAAGCTTATATTAAGTAACAATCAGTCAAGCACTGATATTTCCCTTAGATTTCTAAGATCGTGACGGTCAACTTGTCAATCATCAAATAAATACACACTTTCTGGACACAATGGCGGAGCAAATAATTTTCCATTGCTTTTTTTTATTTCCAGAATTTTTGGAAGATTCTAATGTGTCATTTTTTTTTCTTCGGCAATCAATTCTTTAATTTATCTCTGTTGGTTTTTGCGTTAATAAAAGCCGAAATTTTGGGTGGGCAACAGCATTTCTACTTTAAATTTTTTTTGCTTCTCTTGTTTAGCTTTTAAAGCTGGCAGTAGTTTCTTTTAAATTCAGTTTTAATTTTTTTTTATGCAGCCCATATTATTGCAATTCGCCAACTAAAATTAAAAGCTATTAGCCATACGTAATAACTTTAAGACAAGTGGCAACGCAGCTAAAGTTCCGTTGCCATTTATAATGCAGCCATTATTATATTATTGTCCTATGAAGAGCTTATAACAGCTAATAAAACTATTCAGTACTAAGAATTGTTTAAAAACCTTAATAAAGTCTTAAATTATTTTTTTTTTATTTTAAAAATTAAAGAAAAAATATATTTTCGCAAATAAATTTTATTAAAAAAAAAAACGCAACAAATTTAATATAAACAAAGCAATAAGCAATAAATTAATAGAATAAAGAAAAATGATGCTGGTTTCAAACTTCAGATTCAGATTTTAGGTTGGCTTCTCAAAAAAAAAAAAAAGACATTTTTATATTCTTGCCTTTGTTATTTATCTAAATTGATTTCCCATTTGCATTTTTTGCGATTTTTAGAGCTTCTTTGGCCAATTCCAATAACGAAGTGATGGCAGTGCAAAATCAATAAGAAATCAAAATTTTGCAAAAGTACAGAAAAAAACCGAATAAATAAAATAAATTTAAACCTCTACCATTTTAATCAAAACTAAAAGTGTGTGCTTTGCCGCTAATTTATATTCGTTATTTGAACAAATATCTCATAATCTGCAAATTGGCTTTAACTGCGTCTAATTCTGTCTGCGGTGGTCTTTTGTGTTCTTGTTTTATTAATTTTGTTGATTGCAAATTTCTCCATATCGTATTTTGCATACGTTTGCTAAATATTTTTACTTGACCGTAAGTAAGCCAATTTTTGAACAATGGATCGAAGTCGTTTCACTCAGTTGAAATTTTCGTAATGTTTGGTTGTGTGTACGCTTGTGTGTAAATTGATTTTGAAACATTTGTTATATTTCTTTTGCACTTACTGCAATTTCACGCCATTTACTTCACTGAGAGGCTCAAATTTACAGCATTTAGTTAACTAATGAAAATGGTTTAACCCATGAAATTTATGAGAAAAATCGTTAGTTAAACCACGGTCGTTAGTTAACTATAGACTGTGATTTTGGACGTTAGTGTCAAACGTCGTTTGCGCTGGTATATATCAGCAGGATGCAGGGGGAAAATACGGCACTCGTTATCGAACAAAATTACGAAATATTTCAATAGAGTTTCCATATAAAATATTTTAAAATGTCGAATAGAATCGAATGCCGTAATTTGCCCCCAGCTTTGGGTTTTAAGTCTGTAAATGATTTTAGAGTTTGATGCTTGATGTACAGGAAGGAAACGATTTCTCTATGAGAACCACCAAACAATGTGGTCAATAGATTATATAACCAGGGAAATCGCAAATATGCAATTGCATGTTTTTTATTGTGTATTTTCGAATAGTTCGAATATTTGAAATTATGAAAAACCCGGTTTCGGTTTAAAAAAATTATTATACAAATTGCTTTTTTAAAAATATGAATTAACATAATCTTGGTATGGGGAACCCCTGGGGGTGTGCCACTGGCATAGGTGGGTCGGGCCTCCAAATTTAGTGGGGGTCGGTCATACATTTTGACTCGATTGAGGAACTCTAAATGGGTCAAAGTGACCATTCAAAAAAATTTTACCTTTCGGATCAAAAGTCGGGACATCAAAATACATTTTAGAGGTATGGTGTCTTCGGCAAAGTTTCGTTTCTTTTGATCCCTAGAATACGATTTTCCTTGTAATTTGAGCGATTTTTAAATCGACCCGCCCTAATATATATATAATATATACATATGAATGTATGGACAAGGTGGATATCTACCTCTATATAAAATATGAAGCAAAATATCAACAAAACTAAAAAACACATTTTGCAAATGGACTTTGACATCCATTGCACACCATAAGGCAAATTTAATTCGCCTCTGCCACCACCTCATAAAATAATTTCGATTTAATTTCATGTTTCAGTAAGTGTTGCCAAGCTCAAAAAACGCTTGGAACTTTTACACTGAAAAAATAATTCTTAGGAAAATCAATAGAACACGT
This sequence comes from Tachina lurida, assembly GCA_944452675.1. Classification (NCBI taxonomy): domain Eukaryota; kingdom Metazoa; phylum Arthropoda; class Insecta; order Diptera; family Tachinidae; genus Tachina; species Tachina lurida. The sequence continues at coordinate 173,735,934 of OX101752.1, forward strand.
TGGTCTAAGTTTTAACATAGTAAAAACTAGTTTTATTGCAAAATATACAAATCGAAAAGTATTCGACTCAGCCGGTATTTAAATTGTAAAATACCGCACTATTCGACATTAAAAAAATCAACTTTTCGAAAAAACCGACAATCGTATTGTGAAAAAACCGGATTTTGAAACCGGTTGAAAAACCGAGTCGATCACCCTAGTATTACCACATATTTATCCGTTTCAGAACTTTTTATAAATTTTGACATCGATTTATTAGTGCATATTTTTGCATATTTTATCCTTTAAAGCATGTTTTTGCATATATCAGTCTTACACGCATAGTTTAAGAGATAGAGGAAAGGTTCATTCTGTTACAATTCTGCTTTTGGACGATTTTTAATAATGCAGTGTTGCAGTGCCTCTGGTGTTAAATGAGGCGTATTAAATAGTTTTTGAAGCTGTTATTGCTTATTTTACTTTGCCGATGATTCTACTACACAACGAAAGAGGACGCTCTGATGTTACATTAAGATTAGTACCTGCTGCAGTCGGTATAGTTCAGTGACCAGTGAGTATGCCTTCATCACTTGAACTTTCCTACAACAACTGATGCAAAGGGACAGTACTGCACATTAGAAAAATGCGTTTTGTTGTTATTTAATGACTGTTAAAATACCGCGGTCGATCCCAGGACCTGCGGTTTTGTAGTCAACGTGCATATTTCCACACTTTATATATATTTTTTTTATTATAATATACATTGGTCGAAATTTTTATTTTTCGCCATCTAAATCTCAATTTCAATATTCCATGTAGTTTTATAAATTTGTCTTATACATCACGGTTATTACGGACATTCGTTTCTATAAAAATTCGGTTTCGCTATTTGTGACGGACCCTGCCCCGAGTAGACATTGAGGTAAAATGTTCAATGTATAAAATATGTCAATATTTTGTCGTTTATTGCAATAAAAATTATATATAAAACTCTTGTCTTATTTATCCAAAATGCAGTTCCAAATTTTTAATTCTGTGGTTGTGGTTGAATTTTTACTAGAGTATCACAAAAAAAAGTAATTTGTATTATCTGCTTTAGTCAAAGTTTATCTGGCAATTTTGTTTTAATTTTAATTTGTTAATTTTTAATATATTTTATTTTTATTTCTTTTTTGTTTATTTTATTTTTGTCTTGTTTTATATGCAAATGTTGTTGATTTTTTGAATTAAAAATATATTTTCATTTACAAATAAACCAATTTATTTTATTTTTAAGAGCATAGTTTTTGAGTTTTTAGTGCATATTTTCAAGTTTTTAGTGCATATTGAATGCGCATAAAAAACTTTTTTTGGATCATATTTCTGGTTTCCCTGATTATAAATAATATTAAATGGTATGAATAATAAAACATAAGACTGTTAAGAATACTCGAAAATTATAAATAATTTTATGAAAATTTTAAACAACTTATAGGGGGGTAAATAAGTGACCATCTCCAGAGATCTGTGAAGCTTTATGCTTTATTATCAACTGCCAACACATGAACCATTTGCCATCTTTATATTCCTTAAAAGAAACCAGATCTAGATGATGGCAAGATATACGATTGTCAGGTTTTGTCCGAACTATTTCGCCAAATTGATTTGAAAAATCGCCAAAAGTTGTCAAAATTAATTTGATGTAGTTTTTCTTAATATATATTTGATAATAAATTTGTTTTTATATAACACTTTTTTTTTAACATAAATTTTTATAAAATAACCATGTGTGTGAAGGTAATTTTAAATTTAACTAGTAGAGGCAAAAACCAAAAAAGCTTACAGTGCCCATTTTGCAGGTAACAGCTTCACCGTCCTACTAAAATAAAGGAATATTATTTCGGTTGCGAAATCCAGGAACGGGGACAATTAATGGAAAATATGGTCCGATACTTGAGTAATGAAATTGTACTAATTATGTATATATACAGATATGTATATCAATAATACAGAAACTTAATTTTTAAAAAGGACCTATTTTGGAAGGAATATTGGTCATTGTGGGAAGTAGAAGAATTCTACATAGATATATCCTACTATATATAAATGGTGCTCCTGATCGTTCTTTAAAGAGCAAATAAAATTTCTATACAGTGGGATATATAAAATAACCGTATACAAATTTAGCTGAAAATTGCCAAACGCCGAGATAAAATCGCCAAAAGTTATTTCTTGTAAATGGTTCGCTTCCAAATTCAAAAAGCATTAATTATTATAATTAATATAAGAAAAATCATAAAAATCATCAAATTTTTTTTGGTGGGATTTATTTTTAGAAATACTCCTTCAACAAACTAATTTTCCTGCATTATAAAAGTTTTGAAGTTTAATTTTGTTAAAAAAATAACCATAAAAATCGTCAACAAATTTGTCGCCAAAAAAATCGCCATGTCGCCAAATTAAAAATTTAGACGCCAAACAAGTCGAAAAATTGCCACCTTTGGTGAGAAATCTCCATATCTTACAATCCTGGCCCAGAACAAACATCGTAGTGTTCGATCAATTGAGTTATCGTGAAAATGTTTCAATAGAGTATTTGCTATTTTAATATTAACATCGCATCGAGGTCAAAGTTCGGGATAAAGGGCTAAAAATCCACTACCGACCTAACAAGGGCCACGGTTCCCATAGGAAAACCAAATGTATGACCTACGCACATTAATTTTTTCCCCGCTACATTTTTCCTAAAAATAACAAATGTCTATCTCCAGGCTTTAGAAGGGCTCCCATAAAAAAATAATATTTTTTATTAATTTTCCCTACCGTACCAACAAGCCTCATTGTGCTTCTACAGGACAAAATGTAAGACCGTTACTAGTTTTTTCTCTTTAGCAAAAAATGTAGATCGGTCACATGTTTGATCCCTCTAGGGGTACCCTTGGTCTTGTTAGGCCGGTGGGGAACGTTCTTAAAAATATTATTTTTGTGTGTCAACGCCCTTAAGGAGTGTTGAGATCCCCCATCTATATTCTGTAAAAATGTTGAGGAGAAAGAATTAGTGGGGCTCGGTCTAACATTTTACCCTTCTGGGACCGGGTCAGGGGAAGTTCTGAGAATTTTCGTGAATTTTGTACCCTTTATACGAAACATTGACCTCGATGCGGCTCGTAGCCCCCAACAGGAACAATTTAAGAAATTCCTGCATTATATATTGTAACTTTTCAAAAATAAGAATCTGTCTACAGCCTGAGACAATTGAATAGTTAGTGGGTAAATAAATTGGCATCGGAAAAGTCTGATCTTTGTTATAGTTCTCTCTAATTAATTTCTTTTTATTAACTTTAAAAATATAATTTAAAAACTTTCAGAATAAAATATTAAACTATTGCTAATAAAGAAAATAAAATCTTTGAATCAAACTCTTTGGTAAAGATATCTATAGGTCAGCATAAATTGCAATAGATCAAAAAATAAATGAACCATGTTTTTTTTCAAAAATCAAATGGGTATGTACATTAGACCGTATCACAAAAAAAAAGTTCTCCGTACACCAGCAAATATAAAGTATTGATCCAAGGAGATTTCAAAAAAAATTTATTTTTTTTTTTGCCGAACGTAGGGGTCGCCTTTTTAGTTTTTTCGTTATATCTTCCATATTTACAGTCCGATCTTAAAGTTTGATATGGCGAATTTTTTGTCTCAGGGAGGCCAATATTTTTGCTCTTGGGTCCATTGACCTCAAGTGTACCGTTCTAGTACTTACCCCCCAAATCTCATTTTCTACCACCCTAATGTGACACCCTAATGTTAGAAATTTATAGCTCGCAAAAAATCATAAAACTTTTGCTAAGAAAGTATTTCGATAATTACAGCACAACTATTTAAAAAACGCTTTTATAAATTCATTGTTGCAGACCGTAGGGCTCACCTTTCTAAATTTGTCATAGCTTTAGTATTTACATTCAGATATTAAAGTATAATATATCGATGAGTTTGTCTGAGGCAGACCAATTTTTTTTAATTCAAAAGTCTTTGACCTCAAGTAACCTTTACATTATACCTCAAATTATACAACAAGGAATAAGCAACAAAAAGCAAAGTACAATTATAGAAATTTTAGTCGATCATATCTCGACGTGATTCAAGTTGTCTATATTTTTGACGGCTCTCGAGTTTAGAAAAAATGTGGCCCATGCGTTGCTCGTCGGTGACCGCCATGGCAGATTCATGCACTACATGACAAATTTAGAAAGGTGAGCCCTACGGTCTGCAACAATGAATTTATAAAAGCGTTTTTTAAATAGTTGTGCTGTAATTATCGAAATACTTTCTTAGCAAAAGTTTTATGATTTTTTGCGAGCTATAAGTTTCTAACATTAGGGTGTCACATTAGGGTGGTAGAAAATGAGATTTGGGGGGTAAGTACTAGAACGGTACACTTGAGGTCAATGGACCCAAGAGCAAAAATATAGGCCTTCCTGAGACAAAAAATTCGCCATATCAAACTTTAAGATCGGACTGTAAATATGGAAGATATAACGAAAAAACTAAAAAGGCGACCCCTACGTTCGGCAAAAAAAAAAAAAAATTTTTTTTAAATCTCCTTGGATCAATACTTTATATTTGCTGGTGTACGGAGAACTTTTTTTTTTTACCTGTTGGGTGAGACGCTCTAATGTACATACATATCTACTTTGTATGTACTCGTATATACTTTATACCTGCAACGGTGTAGGGTATAAAAGATTCCGTTACAGCCGAATATAACAATCTTACTTGTTCACTATATTTTTAAAATTTCACTAATTCCATATTTATCTCTTCTCTCTTTTCAGGTAAGCCCATTTAATTTTTCTGATTTACAAAAATTATTTCTGAGTAAGTAATCTATTTAATGCAAATAAAATAAAATGGCAAAGTAAGAAATGAAAAACATGCAATTGTTTATTAATTTCTTGTTACAACTGAGTGTGATATCCGTTAGACTTCTCATTCGTTTAAATAAAATTTTACAACATATATCTCTAGTTGTTTTAAGAAAGTTTTGGGAAAATTACTAACTTAACAAATTAATTAATTGTAGCAATTCCCAAAGAAGCAACAATTATAACTTAAAGATGTTTAAATATGTTAACTATCAAAAGTAATTGGAAATATGACATAAATTTGCCTAAATTCTATTCTTACAATATTCAGATTGTCGTTAAAAAAAAGAAAATATGTTATAAGTTCACATAATGGGCCTTATTACGAGTATCGTATTACGACTACGACTACGACGTTTTTGTATTAGACTAAATAACATTGCAACATTTTTCTTTAATCTAGTACAAACTCCTCGTAGTTGTAGTCGTAATACGACACTCTTATTTCAGTTTGATTACACTGTGCTACAAAAGTTGAGAAAAAAAATATTCAGGGATTCTAATGTACCAATTCTGTTTTGTTGGAGTCCATGGATGACGAAAATATCGTTGGTTTTTTTAGGTCACTTCATAAAGTGATTTTATAACGGTAAATGTAGTGAAAAACGGGGTTTCTTAGCTTTTCAGTTTTAAACAGTTGTAACTTCTTTGTTTCCCAACGGATTTCTTTTAACTTTTCGTTGGTGAAAAGAATTGAATATTATCTTTCAATAAAGATATATTTTTTGTAAATCGACTAAGAAATGGCTAAGTTACAGTCGTTGAAGTGTACAAAAAACCAATTAAAAAAGTATTCTTTTGTAACTCATAAGCAACTTATAGCCTGAGGAAAACAAAATAATACTTTTTTAATTGGTTTTTTGTACACTTCAACGACTGTAACTTAGCCATTTCTTAGTCGATTTACAAAAAATATATCTTTATTGAAAGATAATATTCAATTCTTTTCACCAACGAAAAGTTAAAAGAAATCCGTTGGGAAACAAAGAAGTTACAACTGAAAATCTAAGAAACCCCGTTTTTCACTACATTTACCGTTATAAAATCAGTTTATGAAGTGACCAAAAAAAACCAACGGTATTTTCGTCATCCATGGACTCCAACCAAATAGAATTGGTACATTAGAATCCCTGAATATTTTTTGTGTATCACAGTGTTATTATTTGACAGTTATTATAGTGGTTTTTATACGAAGAGCTTTTAAATTGCTACGCGATTTTCTAAATAAGCACTCAACATAGCTTTATAAGAATTTCCAAACAGAAGACTTTTTATGCCCAAAAATTCCCGGGAATTCCCGCGATATATTCCCGGTATTACGGGATTGGAAATAATAATAATAGTAATAATAATAATAATAATAATACATACATACTAATTATTACATATATTGAACTTTTCATGTGCAAGCCAAAGTCCCACTTTACTAAATTTATCTTAAATCGGTTAAAAGTTGTAATTAAAAAGTTTTTGCTGGGAAGTATCTGTGACGAGAGCATTTATCGGCAATGTCGTTTGTTTTAAAAATTAGAAAACACTATTATTCAGCTTTCAATCTCTCATTTCTAGTTGATTTTTATCAGCTAAAAAGAATTTCCATAACTTTAGCCACACATCATATTTTGTACCTGACATGTCCAAAACTGCTTCAAACCACGTGCCATCCGGCAAAGCAAAGAAAAATATGTGCAACTGAAAAGTAACTTACTCGTACATACCAACATACATACATATGTACATATTTCAACAGATAACAATTGTATAACTTTTCTGCACTAGAAAAAAAAACTTTAAAAAGAATCACATCAATTTGAAATATTTATTATTAAGTTTTGTCTTTTAAAGCAGTTGCTGTTCGGTTGTAGATAAAAAAATAAAGAAATAAAAAATTAACACACTTTTGAAATCAATTTTAAAGAGGTTTACTGTAAAAGACGAGTGCTGCAGCTAAGTTATCAATGACGCATCAGAGAGGTAGTTAATTCTTTTAGTTTTGGGGTGCACATTATCTACATTAACTACAATAGTTTACACTGAAAATGTACACTTGACGAGAGGTATGTATTTTCTTCCGTTGAATTCGAAAATCAATGTTAAATTTTTTTTTATGGACCAGTTTTTGAGATATTGTGATTTTTTCAGTTTTTCGACCTTTTTTTACTTGACCCATCATATCTCGAGCTAGAACTGTCCGATTCTTGGTTCTTGGTATTCAAATGAAAGGTATTGAGTTGACAAATAAAAATGTATAATCGGATCTTCAATTGGTATAGCGGTTCAAAATATATCGATGAAAATAGGGCACATTTTCAAAAAAATCATACTTTACAGTAATTATATGCTGACAGAAAAGTACAAATCGTTAAAAAAAAACGTCTGGTTTCTGTTCATGTACGTAAAGATAATACTTTTACGTAAGAACTAAGACCAACCAGAAGAAAATCGCCCGAACAAAGTTAGAAAGTTATAAGCAATGGATTTAATAAATCCAAAGTAAAAATACATAAAAATAACAAATAACACAGGTCAACAAAATGAAATTTATTATATAAGGTCAAAGGTCTCATAGTAAATTTGTATATACTAAGTACTGTGTATCAATCCCTTTAAATTTGTTTTTTTTTTTTTAATTGACTCTGTATCTCGAGATTTTCCGTTATAAAAAAAAGAGAATGCTGTATCACATAATTGGCATTAAATCGAGCACCAGTTCTTCGATTCAATAAAGAATTACACAGAAGGCTAGGCAACAAATTGACCTTTAAATTACGTCTGCATGAATTTTTTAACAGTCTTATAGTTTCAGAGATATTCAGGAAGTTTTATGCAAAAAAATAAATTTTTTTAAAAAAATTTAGAAAATCGTTTGGTTCTTAAAAGACTCCTTAAAATTTTAAACTAAAGAAAATTTTATATTTTATTACTAATTGTGATACATTCATATGTTATAAATAAAACGAGCCAAATTTATTAAAAATCAATCCATTAGTTCTGAATTTATTCACAATTAAGTGCTAGCATACGACTACATTTTACGGAATTTTTTAATTTTTATTTATTTTATTATTATTATTATTATTTTATTCAATTCAAAAAAACTAATTTACATATTTAGGGTCATATTCAAAAAAACTTAACAAAGCTTTGCTAAGCAATGTTAAGTAAAGTTGTATTCAAAAAAAAATAAAAAATTATTATATCAAAATTCTAAAGTAGGCACCTACGTTTGTTAAGACTACTTTAAGTTGATATTTCCAAAATGTGCATTTTGTACCTCAAATATTTTTGTTAATATAGCACATATTGATTCATGATACATCTGAAAATGAAGCTAGAAGTGTTAGCTCTTATCTTAAATTTATTATATCTGTCATGTTATGGAAAACATCACTAAATTATCCAACTGATTCAAAAGACATAGCAAAATCCATAAAAAAATATTAAAATAAGTACAATTGAAGCAGAGCCGCGAATAACGTTGTAAAAGAAAATTTTTAGAAAACCGGTTTTTTCGCAGAATACCGTTAACATTCCTTCTTTGAAGTGTTCAAATATCAAACAATCCAAAATTATGCATCTTATCGCCGTCAAAATACAGTTACAAACAGTCAATCCGTGGAAGAACTTTGTAACTATGTAACTAACAAAATCATGCAAACGAAATTGTCGAAAACATTTAATAAATATAACAGAGATACAAAAAGAAAAGTTAATGTTAATTATCATTATTTTCGATAAGCTAAAAAAAATTAAACGAAAAAAACAATATTGCTTTAAAATACGTTTTTTGACTCTCCTGAAAAATTATTATTTTGTCACTTACAACGTTATTCGCGGCTAACCTTCAATTATAAAAAAATGTTTAGTGATGTGCATAGAGTCAAAACGAATCGAAAAAAGCTGGATATTCAAATACTCATTTCATTCGAATAAAATAAATTGTGATAATTTTTCTTTGTTCATCATATTATTTTTACATTTACTTCATAGAAATGTTTATCTGTTTTCCTTCCACGTCAGAAGCTCATATTTTTTAAAGTAGGTTGCTTTACTTCAAGATAATAAAAATATATTTAATAAAATTAAAAATTATTTGAATACTCGAATGAAATTCTATTCGATGTTGTACATCATGAGCTGTGAATTGGTTGTTGAACACGGTGCACACTGTCGCGAAGGTGGCCAAAAATGAAAAAAATTAGTTTTAAATTAAAACGAACAAATTACTTTGTTGCATGTGCAATATTCTAATTAACGTCCCTTTTCACAATGTATGGTTAAGAGTTAACGTGAACTTTAACTGACAGTTCTTCATACAAAACTTGCAGTTAAAGTCTCTGTTATCTTTTAACCATACATTGTGAAAAGGTACGTAAGTAAAATAAAAAGAAATTTTTTAAAAAAATGTTTATTTTTTAAAGAGTTTTGACGATTCAAATGCAACGGTTTTAAGCCAGTATTCAACTATCTGAAAATATGGTACGGACACATGCAAACTTTAACAGGTTAATTAAAATTTTTTTTAGATTGCACTACAACTTCCAATAAAACATTGTTGTAATATGGTTACAATATATTTTTTCTATATTTTGTAACTTACATACATATATGCTATGTGCCGTTGCTTATAATGTAAATGGAAAGAAAATCATCTGTGGGTGGGTCTATAGAAAAAAATGTATAAAAATATATTTTTCATACTTTCACATTATATTACTACAAGTAACTAGATTGCAAATTTTTTTGTATTCTTGTCCACCTTTTTCCCCCTTACAATTTATTTTTACAATATTTTTCAAGTTAAAATTTGTATATTTTCAGTATATTATTTACTTCCAGGACATTTGGCAAGGACACTAGTCCTTTAAATTTAAATGGCCAAATTGTAGGTGTCTATTATCTATATTGCGTCTGGTTAAACATTTAACTCACTCTAAGTGAAGACAATTTTTTTGTTTCACATTTTTGAAAAAGGAAATTTTTGTAGTATGCGTATCCTTTCTCTGAATTGACCGAAATTTTTACGAAGCATTAAATATATTAAAATTAGTGTCTATCAGTGATGCATTTTGGGTTTTTTGGTTTAGGGCCAAATTAACGATTTAAAAGGGCCAAAATACCTTTGATAGGGCCAAAAAATTTTTTTAATGTACTCGACTATAATCTTTTAATTTAAATAAAAACAAAAGTATGTATTAATAATAATATGTGATTTATTTTGTTTAGACCAAAAACAGAAATTAGCGACAAAAGCTCAAATGTTTTGTTAAATTAAAATAAAGACATAAATATTTTATATGTATGTATGTATGTTGCTTAAAAAACTAAATTTTAGTTAAAATACATTATTTATGTGATTCTAATTTTATTAAACATAATCTCTAAATTCTTAGTCCAATAGTTCCTCAAAAAAAAAAAAAAAAGCATTTTTTTGTATAAAGTTTTAAAATATCTTCATCATAACAATTATTAGAACTAGATTTCATTAAATCTTTTAATTGTATTAAATATGACACAGTATTTTTTAAATAAAACTCTCGACTGAAAATTTATATTGAAAACAAAAGCGATTTTTCAAATTTTATTGTTGATTTCAATATAAATTTTCAGTCGAAAGAAAAGATTCTTTCCACACATGCTGCGGATTGGCGAATAGAAAGAGTTCCTTGAATAATTCTCTATAAATTTGTATACAAAGGCTTACAATTTACATTTGGGGTTTCCCCACTCAAAACATGATCTGGCGTAGATTTCGGAAACCAGGGGGGTTGTTATGTAATCCGAATAGAACGGAAATGTGTTCGAATTGTAATGTTAATAACATACAAATTCGAACAGTTTTCGTTTCGAATCGAAATACATAATAACCCTCCAGTTTAAATAAAAATCTCCAAAAATAAAAGTAGTTTTTAAAACGAAGAAAACTCAATTAAAAAGTGTACTCAAAGGTTTGAAGGAATTCGTTGAATTTTGAGCTGAAAGGGCCAAAATATCCTAGAGAGTGCCACAGGGCCATCAAACATCCAAAAGTGCCACAAAGTGCCCAATTGTGCCACATTTTGCATCACTGGTGTCTATACACAATTTCATTGAGTTACAATTATTTTTCTCTCTGTTATGGTAATTTTTTATTTCAGGATATATGGGAAGGACACGAATCCTTGGAAATTAAATGGCCAAATTTTATGTGTGATTATATTTTACCAATTAAAGCGTGTGTTCCAAATTTCATTTCTTTACGATAACCCCTTCTATTTTTGGCCGCTCGTTATATGAACTCACGACACTGTGCGGTGGAGTTACCAGTATTTATTATTAAATTACAAAATAATTAAAATTGTCTTTTGAATATAATTTCTTAATAAAGCAATGTTAGCCTTAAAGTGCTTGGTAACTACGATGAACTTTAAAGCTCAAGTAAAATATTTTTTTGAATACGACCTTTACGATTTACTATCGCATTTGTATATTTTTAAAACATTACTTTCGTTTTTTTTCATTTATCTGTAATTTGATTTTACCTCTTTTATAATAAACTATGGGCCTATCCCAAGATGTCGACAGCGTTCGACTTGTCGCACACTTACATTAAAAACAAAAACAAATTTTAAAACTTTGTTGTTGTTTCCAATGTAAATGTGCGACAAGTCGAACGTTGTCGACATCGTGGGTCTGGCCCTATATATTAACATTTTACGCTGCGATCACTTTTGATTTTCTACATTCTCTTATAATAATAATTGTGAATGAATCCATTCATAGTGCACTTGGATGCAATCGCTTAATTATGTCGTAAGCACTTTTATGTTTCCACATGCACACGCATAAGCATTCATGCTTGCCATTTGCTTAAAGAAAGTATTTATTACAGGGACCGTAACTGTTATAACTTTTATCGTAAAAGTCAGAAAATAAAAGTTATTTTTTGACTTTTATTTTTTCGAGCAGAAATAAAAGTTATTTTTTGACTTTTATTTTTTTGAGCAAAAATAACAGTTATTTTTGACTTTTATTTTTTCGAGCAGAAATAAAAGTTATTTTTTGACTTTTATTTTTTTGAGCAAAAATAACAGTTATTTTTGACTTTTATTTTTTCGAGCAGAAATAAAAGTTATTTTTTGACTTTTATTTTTTCGAGTAGAAATAAAAGTTATTTTTTGACTTTTATTTTTTTGAGCAGAAATAAAAGTTATTTTGTGATAAATTCATTATATTTATTATAAATTTTGGCGCTTCTGCAATAGTGAATCGTTAAATTTACTTATTTAGAAAAGAATATTTGGAATATTAAATAATAATTTCTTTGTCAAAGGGGTTGAAAACACAAAAATAACTTTTATTTCTGCTCAAAAAAATAAAAGTCAAAAAATAACTTTTATTTCTACTCGAAAAAATAAAAGTCAAAAAATAACTTTTATTTCTGCTCGAAAAAATAAAAGTAAAAAATAACTGTTATTTTTGCTAGAAAAAATAAAAGTCAAAAAATAACTTTTATTTCTGCTCGAAAAAATAAAAGTCAAAAATAACTGTTATTTTTGCTCAAAAAAATAAAAGTCAAAAAATAACTTTTATTTTTGCTTGAAAAAATAAAAGTAAGATTTTTAAAAAGCATCGTATTTTCTGACAATTTGGTCCAATACTTGCAAAATGGTATACTTGGTTTCATTCTCCGACATTTCCTTGAGGTTGCTTTTTTTAATCAAAAATTCAAAAATAACAGTTATTTTCGGTCCCTGATTTATTATTTAATCGTTGCCACTGACAATATAAACGTGAAATAAAAATGTGTATGTACCCAATTGTAAAAATTTTTCATCTGTTGTTAGTGAATGACGTTAAGACTTTAATGTTGTTATAAAAACAACAAGTAAGAGTGCTATATTCGGCTGTGCCGAATCTTATACTTATATAAAATATAAATGAAATTGAACATGCCCTTAATTTATTTTATAGCTATTACTGTTCTTTAGCGATTAATTAAATTTTTATCTCCATTTAACAAACGTTAATAAGAATTCGTTACAAGTTATCAACTAAACACCACCGATTTGAAAATAACTCTTCTGAGAGCAAAATAAACAAAATTACAAAAACCTTCGTTTATACTTAAATTAGATATCCATATAAAAATTAAGCATATAAATAAAATAAATAAATAAATATTGAGTAAATATCTTTTTAAAACTGAAAAAAAAAAATATTATTTCTGGTTATTTTATTGCCCAAACATTTTTGTTTTCAATTTCCAACCCTGGAACCATAATTTTTGTTTTTCTGGTTTTATTGCTAATTGATTTCTTTCTAAAATATAGAATATATTTAATAACCAGAGAAATAACTAGTTTTATTTAATTGGTTTTATATATCATAAAAAGTGTACGTTTTCCAACCCTGGAATCACCTTTTAGATTTTTCTGGTTCCTTATAACAATCTTGTTTTTTAAAAAATATATAAAATATGTTAAGCGAACAAAGAAAATAAGGTATTGAGGAAAAAATTAGTTTTATTTAGTATATACAAAAAAAATCAAATTTTCCAGCTCTGAAGTTTTTATTTTTCGAATTGTCTATACTAAAAGTTTATTTTCAAAACATAAAGTTACTATATTCTTATGAATTGAATAGGCTAAAGTTCGTAACGCTTTTTAAGCCAAATTACATGTGATAATTATTAATGAACAAATAACATCAAAGTTAGTTGTAAATATTCTGACAACAACACATAGTTGAACGGAACAGCCAGCCGTTTTCGAAGGCCACTAAACCTTCCTCATCAGCGTTCTTCTGTGTTTTGGTCCACTGTGTGTGGTGTCAGTTGATGTAGATGTCTGCCTTATATACGTAACTTTATTGCAAATGGAATATGTGAATTGGTTTGATTCATTGCATTTCAATTTGCTAATGTGTTTCGTAATGTATACGCAAGTTACCATCTATATATATATACCATCTTCTATATATATTACCATCTTCTATATATATTACAACAGTCTTACCATTGTCGTTTTGTTCCTTACTAACTATACACATGTTTGTTAATTTGCTTATTTTTTGTTCTACTTAAGACAAACTTTTTTGGTTTGTTACTATTAAGTATATTTTTATTTTTAAATTTTGCCACAAGCCAATGACTATTAATTAGTTAATTTAATTATTATTTTTCGAACTGTATTTGTTTCTATATTCTTATGAATTGAATAGGCTAAAGTTCATAACGCTTTTTAAGCCAAATTACATGTGATAATTATTAATGAACAAATAACATCAAAGTTAGTTGTAAATATTCTGACAACTTGAAATGCAATGAATCAAACCAATTCACATATTCCATTTGCAATAAAGTTACGTATATAAGGCAGACATCTACATCAACTGACACCACACACAGTGGACCAAAACACAGAAGAACGCTGATGAGGAAGGTTTAGTGGCCTTCGAAAACGGCTGGCTGTTCCGTTCAACTATGTGTTGTTGTCAGAATATTTACAACTAACTTTGATGTTATTTGTTCATTAATAATTATCACATGTAATTTGGCTTAAAAAGCGTTACGAACTTTAGCCTATTCAATTCATAAGAATATAGAAACAAATACAGTTCGAAAAATAATAATTAAATTAAATAAAGTTACTATATTTAATATATTATATTTATTTTATATATCACAAAAAGTGTAAGTTTCCCAACCCTGGAAGCATCCTTTTAGATTTTTCTGATCTCTTACACCAACCTCTTTTTGTTTTGAAGAGTATAAGATATGTTTAATTTATAGAGAAAAAGATAAAATTAGTTTTAATAAGTTATCTTTATATAACAAAAAAAGTTAAAGTTTTACAACCCTGGAAACGTTTTTTTGATTTTTTTTTCATATTTTTAAAATTTTTAATAAAAAAATAAAATTTGTACTAAAATATAAGATAAGTCAATTTAACAAAAAACATAAAAATTAGTTTTAGCTAAATACTTTTGTATTGCAAAATCAAGTTTAAGTTTTCCAGCTGTGAAACCGTCTGCTTGATTGCGCTGATTTTCAATAACAATCTATTTTGTACCATTTTTGATACACCGAAGTCTCTAGCTTTTCTGGAAGCTTCGGAAAACCGATTTCACGTACACCAGACGGACGGACGGACAGACAGACGGACATCGCTTATTCGTCTTCCCTATTCATAAGGACCCAGAATATATATATTTTATGGGTCGCATGTGAATATTATGGAAATTACATACGGAATGACAAACCTATATATACCCTTTTCCATTTCTGGTAAAGCGTATAAAAAAATAGTTTATTTTTCTCTTTGTTATATATTAAGCTATTTGTCACGAGATGGCAAGTGTGTAGCCATAAATGTCAAAAAAGCCGATTTTGTGCGCCGAAAAAGTATCTATTCATACATAGGCCGAGTTTACATCTAGCTGTGTGCCATGTGCTCAAAAAAGCGTAACCACTAATTACTAATGAAAAACTGTTTGATTCAGACACGTACATATGTATGTATTTATTAATTGAAATAGCTTCATACTCGTACATAACTAATAGGCAATTTTATAGAATCCAACATGATTGGGAACTCTTTAAGTCAATAAATACATGTCTGAATCAAACAGTTTTTCATTAGTAATTAGTTGGTTACGCTTTTTTGGGCACATGGCACACAGATGTAAACCCGTCCATATGTATGTACTTATATACTATATGTATGTACATACTCGTACATAAAAACTTTTTAAAAGTGTAAACGTGACACAGAAGCTTTCTGCTATTTCGTACTAAAAAAAGTTTGTGTAAAATTTTAATTATATTATTAATTAATTTATATAATATGTACATATAATTTATATATATTTATTTTATATAGTACATATTGTGTACCAAATATTTATATAAATAAAATTAACTTTACAATTAGAAAATTTTCAACAAAATCTATTTGAATAAAATAGATTTTTCTAAACTCTAAGTGGTGTTAAAATTTTAGTGGCCATAGAACTTGGAGCAACTTTACCCAATAACAGCAATAATGTAATGATTAAATATAAACATGTTTTCGTTTACTGTAATGTAAATAACAATAGTGATTTGATTTGTGCAACCATGTCTTAGAGCAGAAAACCTAATGTTGTTGTCGCAACAGTGCCACAATCATGTGAATATAAGTATATTTTTGTTCTGACTGTACGGAGAAGAGCTAGAGAATTAAAATGTTCCTAGAAAATATATGTACATATATGTATGCTTCGTAAAATTTTACATCAAATGCAATTCAAATGTGCATGAGAGAAACAATGAAACTTTCACCCTCCTTCAAAGTGCAGACGTCAACTTTCAAAATGGCGGCACGTGTATTTTTGTCGGTCTCCTTACAAGAAAAAAATTATTTTTCAGTTCAAACACAAAATTATCGGAATTAAAATATTAATTTATATACATACATACCGTTAGTTGTATGGAGAATTTTTATTTTATTTCTTATATTCTCTCCTCCCAAATCGGTTCAGTTTTATGTAAAAAAAAAAAATTCAAAAAAATTTCATATCGATAAGTTGTGTTTTAGGGGGTGCGTCCGCTCCTCAAAGTTGGCCTTCAAGCCCATTTATTTTTTTATTTATTTATTTCCATTAGACTTTAAGAATAAAATTCTGTTATAGTCCCAAAAAAATATTACGGACTCCGCCCATTTTTTTAAATGGAGGATTGGGTCTATTTTAGAGCTCAAGGTGAGTGGTAAGTTTCGTAAAAATCGGCTGAGGTGAACAGTGTGAAATATTATAATAAATTTTAATGAGCACAACCCCGCCCATTTTTTCAACTTTAAAATTGTGTAATTACAAGAACCAAAGGTGTTTTATAAGTTTCGCAGCAATCAAATAAGTAGCATATCATACAATTTAATTAAAAAATTGTGGGCGTGCTCCCGCTCACTTATTTTACAATGCGACCAATGGGAAGCTATATCCTTTCAGACAAATTTTTACAATCGGTCTAAAATGTAGCGAGTTATGAACTAACAGCCCAAAAAATAAATAGAGACGGATTGTTAACCTTCACCTTATTTTGAAGTCGGTTAAAAAATTCCTAATAACTTTAAACAACTAATATGTTTTTATATTTATAGTTTGATTAGGCTAAAGTTCGTCTCGCTTTGTAAGCCAAATTCTATGTGATAACTATTAATGAACAAATAACAGCAAAGTTAATTGTAAATATTCTGACAAACACTTAGTAGAACAGAACAACTAGCTGTTTTCGAAGGCCACCCACTACATCTTCATCATCAGCGTTTATTTGTGTGTGGTCCACTGTGTGTGGTGTCAAATGATGTAGATTTCTGCTTTATATACTCAGCCAATATTGCAAATGGAATATGTGAATTGTTTGAAAGCTTTTTTGTAATGAAAGCTAAATTTTACCATCTCTAAATTTACAACAGTCTTGCCGTTGGTTTTTTTTTGTTACTGTTTGCAATTCTCATCCGAATGTTGAGGAAAAGAAATAAAATTTGTGTTACAAAGAATATTAATAAGGCAGAAGAGCTTCTATTTCTAAATACTCACATGCAATAAATTGCACTCCCTGAACAACTCCATCAGGGCTTAGTTGCTTCTGAGATTGAAGCAGGTTTGCCATAACTTCTTCCATCTTGCTAAGTATTATTTTTTTTATAAATTCCGCCTTCCGTAGACGTGCACTCTGCCTGGTTTATGAGTAATTTTTTTTCACCTTGTTCGATAGCGAATGCTATAATCTCCAACTAAAAAACGTCATCGAAACAGCTCGTTATCAAAAGCAACGATTTTCTGTCACAAACGCTTCGTGTTGAGTCGTAAGTGTTCTTGGCACAAAAAAAAAAGAACAACAATCGCCCATCTCTAATTTGAAAATTTTTTTTTTACTGAAATTACAAAAGCAAATCAAACAACTAACTTATCTGTGTGCAAATGTTGTTTGTTTGTTGCAAAAGTTGTTTTATATTAATTGTGTTGTGTGCTAGGAACACAACAGGGACGAACGACGAATTTTTCGTTGCGAATTTTCGTCATAAAAAATAAAACACATGTGCGCATATGATAATGAACGCAACACCGCCGTACAACGAAATTCGTCGTGCGTGACGAATTCTGAGATAGATTTATTTCTAATTTGTACGCCGACGAACGACGAAAAAACAATTTTCTCTCTCTCGCTCTCTGTCTTTGTACACACAACAACCAACTTTATTAAATATAAGAGAGGAATTCGCTGAGTAAATTCGTCGTTGTTGTGCTTCACACTTCTTATCGACGAATTCGTCGACGTGGACGAAATTCGTCGTTCGTCCCAATTGTGTTCCTAGCATTATACCGTTTATGTGTTGCATAGTTAAAATAAAATTGGAACAAACAATTTAAAAATATATGCTGAAACTAATGCCCTAATTCTGTTCGACGATTGCATCGTCTGGTCTATTGACGAAAAAAAGCCGCAGTTGTGATTCTTTAAAACAATTATTATTTATTGTCTATGCTAGAAGGTTTGTGTATTTGTTGCTTTATGCTTTTGTTCCAAACATTATAACCAACACATATTTTTTCAGGTATTTTTCAAACTATTGTATAATACTTTAATTGAATTTTTATGTTTTAAAAACATGGCAATAATATTTATATTTTTCATTATCAAAGACAACAACCATTTTTGAAGAAAATATTTTAGAGAGTTCAAAAAGAAGAATTCAAAAGTTTTTTCAAACAAAAACATCCTAAATCTTCTTACTGAATTAGGTTATAAATGTTCTTTCAAACAAACGTGTCTTTGAACTAGTGATGTGACGAATGTGAATTTTTGATATTCACGAATACGAATAATTGAGACATTAAATTGGGGTTCGCCTGCAATATGAAATCCTGTTGGCGTACTTTAAAGTTAATAAAAACTATCCAAAATTTTAATTTAAATAATATTTGAAAATGATACAAAGCACAAATTTCTATAAAAAATTTAATGGGTTTGTACAAACTAATATTTTTAGCCATTTATTTAAATTTTGTTTAGGATTTATGCATTTATTTATTTAATTTGTTTGGAAAAATATTCGTATTCGTATTCGCCTGAATTTGGCGAACACGAATACGGATACGAATATCTAAAAATGACCAAATAATCGACAATTCGAATACGAATACGAATACGAATATGCGTGCATCACTACTTTGAACATACGAGTATTTTTGGGACTAATTTTATCTGTGCTCTAGTTATTTTTTTTTTCTCGTGTTGCACAGTGTAACTACAATGAAATCTAAATAAATGCACTAATAAGCAACAATTTCCCCTAAGCTATTTTAAAAGCAAGCATACATAGTTACATGCTCGTATAATACATTTAGTTTATCTGCAAATCTTTTGGTATTTGCAATAATCTTGAACATTTTTTTTCCAAACAATTTTGAACTGCACTTGGCCTTGACTTATTTATATCTTTGAAACAGTGTCTGCACTAATGAAAATACCTACAATCTCTTCAAAAACCAAGCCAAACAATAATTAAACTTTTAACTTGAACTCCGTTCGCTGCTGTTATTTTTAATTACAAGCAAAAAAACAAGAGCATAAAGTAACAACTAAAATTTAATGATAAAAGCGGTAGGTAATTGTTATCTGGCCAGAAATATTGTATTTATGCACAACAAACGCAATCTCTTTTAAAAGCGTTTCTTTTTTTTTGTTTAGTTTTAGGAAATGCTTTTATTTTGACTAGAAGAAAAGGTATTTTATTTTATTTTTTATCAACCATACTGACAATATTGTATGTGCATATGTACATATATTAATTATCAAACTTCAGTGTGCTGTTGTGCACTGCACACACAAACATTAGATAACTACATATTTATAAAAAAAAAATTAAAATAATTAACAACAAAGTAGAAAATAAAATTGAAAACTGTTAAAGGGGGTAGTGCGAAATCTGCCACTACGCCTGAATAGTTTAACAAAACACGCGAGTGCAACACCACGTCTTATTGCAAGCAAAAACGAGTTATAAAATAATATCATTTTCTTTTGGCAAAAATATATTTCTATTTCTCTTTTAATTTTTGGGCCAAAGTATTTGGCAAACTATTTGCAAACAAAAAGAAACAAAAAATATCATGCATATGCAATGCACTGGTTGGTTATATAAAGTTTTGCTTGTGCTGCATTTAGTGCATTTAGCTGCAAGCCAAAGTGATAATGAAAAGAGCTTATCCACTTCCATATCCGGCTTGGTGCAGCTGCTAGAAACGGAAATGCAGTTAATAAACAGTGTTGCCAACTATGCCGCCGAATTGCAAAAGAAAGTGATTGCTCTAAACAAGTAAGAGATGTAAAGTTAAAATGAAAAAATCTGTTTAATTAAAATTTCCTTTCCTTTCTTTCTTACCTTGAAAAGTTTGGTGGAAGAGTTGAAGGCAGAAAATGACAAATCTGGGAATGATCGTGAGGGATATTTATTTAATCCTTTGAATGGATTTTCTCTTATCAGGCGCATGCAAAATGATTGGCCACAAATTGAGCTGTACATGACGCAGCCGGTTGGTGAAAGTGAGTATTTTTTTCTTTCTTACATATTATGAACAACATTAGTGAGAGTAAGACTTAGAATAACAGGACAGATGTCGTACAAACCATTTGGTCACGGTAAATTGCTGGAAGACATGGAGTGTAGCTCGGACTACGTCATTCCAGAAATTAACTTTCTTGAAAAACCACATATCACTATAAGGGAAGAAGGCTGTCTCGAAGGTCTTAACTATAGGGGGCATAGTTTCAATTTCTTCACTGATGGTTCAAAGATAGATGAAGGGGTAGGAGCTGCGGTTTACTGCCCAGAGCTCAGTATAGAGGAATCTTATAAACTTCCTGATTACTGTAGCATATTCCAGGCGGAAATCTATGCAGCCAAAATGGCTGCAGAATTAGCTTTTACCCCTCAAACCATCAATGCGCGGGTGAATATATATATATAGACAGTCAAGCAGCAATTAAGGCTATTTCAGCAGACTGTAACTACTCCTCGGTTGTGCTCATGTGTAGGAATGCCCTAAATAGGTTATGTGCTGACAGACAAGTACATGTTTTTTGGGTACGAGGACACATGGCGATTGAGGGAAACGAAATGGCAGATACACTGGCCAAAAGGGGAATCCAATTACCTGTGGAAGAAATGGTATATGTTCGGAAACCAATTCAGCACGTGATGAAGGAAGAAGCGGAGGAAAGTTGGCGTGCGACGAAAACTTGTAAAACTTCTAAAATCATGTGGAGTTCCTATGATCCTAAATCGACTAAATTCCTTTTATCACTAACCAGAAGAAACTGTAGACTTCTAGAGGGGATATTAACTGGACACTGTTGGACAGCTTCATATGTCGTCAAAATAGGACAAATACTTGACGGCACCTGCAGGAAATGTAAGGAACCCGGGGTATTGAGACAGTAGAACATTTACTGTGCCACTGTCCGGCTCTAAACCGCACTAGATATGACTGCCTTGGTGATCACACTTTTCGTAGTCTTGATCTTGTATCGGGAATAGAAATGTGTAGGCTGCTAAGGTTTGCTAAATCTGTGTGGGAGTCATTCGATACAGGCACCGCGAACTAGGCCGCCATACTTGCAGATTTCTTGTCACTTTTGGGTATCGCTAAGGATCAATCTTGGTCTATGCGAGGTCCTTTGACCACCCAGAGTAACCTAACCTAACCTAAGAAGACTTAGAAAAATTTGCATTTGCTTAGGTAATGCGTATTAAAATATTTTAACTAGAGATGGGCGCGTGTCTAATTTTTCCAAAACGACACGAATAGCAAAAATTACTTTTTTTATATTGAAATAAATACTTATTTTTGTTTCATTCTAGAACTTTAACCTTAAGAGACCCATGCACTATCAACTAATTTGCTTGTGTTGCCTGTTTCACGATACAAAATATTTATGTTTTATTTTTCTTTGGGGGAAATTCACCTAAAATCGTTTCGTGTAATTTCGTGCCAATTTTGCTGAGCACGAAATTAACGGAGCACGCACGAAATCACGTTCGTTGCCACGAACACTTTGTGTTGAGTCGTGTGTGCTCATGTCACGCAAATAAAAAACACGACACGCGCCCATATCCTGTATTAACTGAATCTAAATCATTTTTAAATTTTTAGTGCTGCTTTTTTGAAGTCCGTTAAATTTTTTTAACCCATGTTCTAAATACCTTTTTTTTAAATATTAGTGGTCCTACCCACTTTTCTAAATGCAAGATATCGCCACTGGTCAAGGTGTGTGTCAAGTTTCATAAGAATCGATCAAGTAGCAGCACGTGAAATATAATATTAAATTTTAACTTGCACGATATCATGCAATTCCAAGAACCCAAACTGTTTGCTAAGTTTCATGGCGATCGGATAAGTCGAAGTACACATACTGTAATACTAGAGTTTAACGGGCGTGGCCGCTCCCACTTTTCAAAATGCAATATTGTGCCATTTTCCAATCTTATGCCGAGTACATATGTGGCATTTTTTGTGTTGTCATTTTCAAAAAATGTGCAACGCTGTTCCCATTATGTTTTTTATCTGGAAAGCCATGCCACACAACGAAAATTATCCAAAATGACAAACGTTGCCACAAGTATACATTATTGCGATGTCGCAATAAGCGGTTAAGCAGTAGCACGTGAAATATGTATATTAAATTTTAATGGGCATGACCCCGCCCACTTTTTTTGCATAATATCATGCCATACCAATAGTCCAATTTGATTGCAAAGGTTCATGGTGATCGCATAGTGGGAAGTACATATACTTTAATACTAAACTTTAAGAGGGCGTAGCCCCGCCTACTTTTTAAAATGCACTGTTGTGTCATTTTCAGAGTTTAGAGTGTGTGCCAAGTTTCGTAATAATCGGTTAAGTAGAAGCGGGTGAAATATGATATTTACTTTTAGTGGGAGTGGCTCCGCCCACTTGCTTAAAATCGAGATTATATCACTACGTATCAAGTACGTATCAAGTGCAAAGCCTCGTAAAATCAAAGGGAAAAAAATAATGGGCGTGTTACCGCCCACTATTTTGGAAATTACACCAAAATGGTAACAATACCCTTTCGGACAAAAAAATTTTTTTTTAAATCAAAAAAAAAATTATTTACAAAAAAAATACAGACGAATTGATAACCTGCTTTGGTTCGTTTTTGAACCGCAAAAAAAAGATGAACCGACTCGACTCATCTTTTGAACCTCGTTATTTTACGAAAATCGATTATTTACGATAGCAAATAAAAGTAAATAATCGAAAGCTGCTTAAACAATGCAAACTTTTGCTCTTGTAGTTGATTTAGCTCTCATACGCCAATACCGTCCGGAAATGCCCACCGCCACTGATTTAGAAGAAGCCTCTGAAGCCATTAACCGCTTGGAATTGGTTTATGATTTAAACCCGAAAGATCTCGTTCAAGGTATATTAAATGGCAAAAAACACGAGTAAGTTTTACTGCACTAATTTGCATATCCTAAATCATCATTCTCAATACTTTCTCATGTGTAGTACGAAGTGGAAGTCAATTGACTCTTATTTTATGGCCTATTATTTGTTTAGCAAAAAACAATATTATCCTGCCGGTTTTTGGTTGTACTCTTCTCTAATGGCTTATGAAGAGAACAGTGCTTTCAATGACATTATTGGCTTCGGGAAAGACAAGCCATATGAATTGTATGCCGAAATTTTATTAGCGCAGAGTAAGTTTTCTTATTTTTTATTATTTATTTTGCTGGGTATCAATAATACTAAAGTGTCGCATTAACAAACAACTAGATCGTCACAAAGACGCCTTGAATTCCATAACCCAAGCTAGTGCCTTAAAACCAATGGATGCACGCCTTTTGAATCGTAAAAATCAAATACAACAATTGGCCAACACAAATGATGGTCCAGCCATAAATGTACGTTAGCTAAAAATTTAAAGATGTTGTATAATCGGGGCAAATCATTAGCTGGATTCAGTAACTTTTTTTACAATAATCGTATGGCTATAATAAATATGTATAACGAATATTTATCGATTTCGCTATTCAGTAACGAAATTCTCGGTCGGTTGAAGTAAAAAGAGTAGCATAACAAGCTCAAATTCAATTAGTTTTTCCTTAATTCTTCCTTGTGCTTTTCGCTTATTTAGACATTGTGTATATAAGAATTCCACATGGTTGGTATACAATTAAATGGCGAGTAAAAAACAGATGTATGCTAGAGCCCTGCGTAAAAATTTTTGAAAGGTAAATACGTCTTGATTTTTAAATATATTGCCGTGTCATTTATTACACTAAACCAACAATAAATGCTGTCGTATAATAAGCGAAGTACGATGGATGTAGTGATGTTTGTGTGTCTATGAGTGTTTGCAAGTGATGTCGCAAACACTTCTTGTTCGTAACAAGGAACACAATAAGAAGTAGTGTCTTCATCTGGTTACAAATACTGGCAACACTGCGGATTTTTTAGATTTTTAGTCTTGCCGTAATTTTCCGGTGGGATTTTGGGGATTTTCAGCTTAGAATTTGTGGAATCTCTAATATAGTTTATATCTTTGCTAAAAAGTTCCTGACTTGGATAAGTGGTTTGTGGCAGTGACAGCTGAAAGTGTCTCTGCTAAATTAAAAGAGTATACACACAACTTTTGTATGTGTGTGTATACATTAGAGCTGTGCACAAGATGTTTATTTGCTTAAGGTGCAATCAGACGTGCCATAACCATAAACATATAAAACAGCCGTTCGAACCAAACTAATGGGCAATACTGTATTTGATTATAGGTGACTCGCCATAACGCCATAGCCGTTACCATAGAAACCAAATTGAATTTTGGTTTAGTTATGGCTCTGGCACGTCTAACCATACCTTTGAATTATTCTCTCTTTTTAATGTTCTTGATTTTATAAGAACACTAAAACTGGTATTCAATTTTATCAAAATCATGCAACATCATTTGTTTATCTGCCAAGCGAAGGCATTAGGTATTGTAGTGTCGAAGCATGTTTCACTACTGCACACCGAATAGCAATTGTAAAATGAGCAAAGTGTAAAAATATGTGTATGTGTAAAAGAAAAAACAAATGGATATAATTGTAAAAAGTTTTATTATCACTTAATATTTTATGAAATTTTGAGTTTGTGAAATCAAGTATGATGCACTATGAAGTGGACAATAAAAATATTGCACGCTTGACACCACTGTCTATTCAACTGTTGTACAATGGTTTGTGTGTGTGTTTTTTGTTTCCTTGTTCTCTATTTTTACTTCACACTCAATTAAGACCACCACTACAAATAGTATTCGTATACTATACTGTGCACTTTTTGACAGCTTGTGCTCAGTTCTAGTGTACATGCATGACGTTTGTATACGTAGCCACGATTAGGAAAAAGCAAACATCACAAATTCTTCTATACTTACAATAGCTGAAACAAATGTCTTGCAAAAAGTGTTGTTCACTGTTTGCTTTTCAAGACTTCGCTGCAGTAAAGCATTTGAAAAATCCTTCATGTCTTGAAAGTTATTTTAAATAGTCTTATGCAGTGCTCTAATGTATACATTCTAAAAAAAATGCAATTACTGAATCACATTATCGTTACTGCAAATCATTAAATATATCGATACATATTAAAATTTTCGATTCGCAAAAAGCTACTGAATCCAGTTGCAGTAGCGTCCTTGATTTTGATTTCCTTTTCCCATATCAGTATCCCCCAAAAGCTATCAGCAATTATGAACTTGGCTGCCGTGGACAATTTTCGAATAAAACCTCAAAAATGTTTTGTGTATACAACAAAACGACAACACCTTTCTTACGTTTGGCTCCCTTAAAAATGGAAATTTTAAATATGAAACCCTACATGGTGCTGTTTCATGATGTCATATCTGATGGAGAAATTGAACATTTAAAACAGTTGGCCAGACCAAATTTACAACGGGCCACCGTTTATAGTCAGGAAAAAGTTCGTTCATTGGTAGCAAGTACCAGGACATCGAAATTTTCCTGGTTCGAAGACGATACGGATGAAATAACGAAACGCATTAATAAACGCATCATCGATATGACTGGATTGGATATAAATGGTTCGGAATTCTTGCAAGTGATGAATTATGGTTTGGGTGGTCATTATGACAAGCATTATGATTTCTTTAATGTAACAGATGTAGGTTTTAATGAATTTAATTTTAATTTTATATTTGATAAAATTATTGCAAAAAAATTCTAGGATACTGTTGTGGTGGCCAAACAAGGTGATCGTATAGCTACCGTATTGTTTTATGTGAGTATTATCTTATTGAAGCTTGAAATTCATGGAGTATTTAAAAATCTTCATTTTAGTTAAGCAATGTGGAACAAGGTGGCGCTACTGTTTTCCCCTACATCGAGACGGCAATATTTCCTCGCAAGGGTTCTGCTGTCATGTGGTACAATCTCAATAATGAGCTAGCGGGTGATTCGTTAACCTTGCACGCAGCTTGTCCGGTTATTGTGGGCTCTAAGTGGGGTAAGCTTACGCATTCTTTTTTTTATATATATTTAATGTAATAATTGGTTTCTATTTATTTTGGCAGTTTGCAATAAATGGATACGCAGCAAGGCTCAAATATTTAGGAAACCCTGTTACAAATAATGACAATATGTTAACTGTTCAATAGTGCTTAATAAAATATTTATTTTCAATTTACTACGAGTATCATTTGAAATTAATAAATAATATAAGCTTTTTATAAAACTAATCAGTTTTCAATTAAGCCTATTAATAAATCGACTGGAACCGGCCCAATAGTGACTACTGAAAGACTTATGAATTTTTGCTTTTTTT
Source organism: Tachina lurida (assembly GCA_944452675.1). NCBI lineage: Eukaryota > Metazoa > Arthropoda > Insecta > Diptera > Tachinidae > Tachina > Tachina lurida. The sequence continues at coordinate 173,762,681 of OX101752.1, forward strand.
TGTTGATTAAGCAACAAGATTTTCGTGGAACATGCAATTTGTGTTCAGAGCTATACACATCAAATTAAGTGTGCATCACTATTGTAGTTTTGAAAATATATAAACAAATTATAATAACCTTTTAAAAGGGGTAACCGTCTCCCTTTTTCTATACCGGAAAGATTTTGTTGGAGCCATTCAGTTTGTTCTAAGAGCTGCCCATATAAAATAAAGTGACCCTTAATATTGGAGCCTTGGAGATATGAATTGATTCGCGAAAAAATTATCCCTGGCCCCACTGTGCCTTGTAATAATCGTAAAATCTTTTAATTTAATAAAAAAAGCTACAATATTTTGCATCTAATTTTCGCAAGACCATTTGCGCCAAGTATTAAATTTCGAAATTAAGGAAAGGAAATGTACAGCAAAGGAATATTATTTATTATTTTAACTGTTGCTAGTTTTGCTAAAATTAAGAAATTTTTATTTGTTTCAAAAACACGAACACGAGACACAAAATTAAAATTGTTCAAATTAAAGATCTTAAGGTTCAAGCAGACGTGTCCACAGCCATAACTATAAATATATTTGCTTCAACTATTCGTGCTGCCATAAACATAAACAGCTGCTTATGTTTTCATTTGTTTATTCATTTCAAAACTGCAAAAACGAATATGTTTAACCAGTAAACAGCTGTTTATGGTTATGGTGAAAAACCAAAATTCGATTGATTTCTACGGTTATGGTTATGGCGTTATGGTGAGTCACCTATACTCAAATACAGTGTGGCTCATAAGCTGGGTTCGAACAGCTGTTTTTTGTGGTTATACTTATGGCACGTTTAATTGAATCTTTAGAGCCGAATGTCATTAAAATTATTTCAAATTACATGGATTTTCTTAATTTTATTGGATATTTTTCAAGGGTCGTGGGAAACAGTTCAAATTATATAGAGATTCAAATCATCAAGAGTCCACTGTAAATAATGAAAATAATATGAGTAAACTAAAAAAATTCTAATCTTCCTCTAAAGGAAGTTGCTAATATTACCCCAAATTTCGAAAATCGAATTTTCATTATGTTTATGGTTATGGTGAAAAACCAAAATTCGATTGATTTCTATGGTTATGGCTATGGCGTTATGGCGGGTCACCTATAATCAAATACAGTGTTGTCCATAAGCTGGGTTCGAACAACTGTTTTTGATGGTTATGTCACGTTTAATTGAACCCTTAGAGCCGAACAAATTCAAATTGTAGCGTCTGGGCAATCAAAATGTCATTAAAATTATTTAAAATTACATGGATTTTATTAATTTTATTGAATGTTTTTCAAGGGATGTGGGAAACAGTTCTAATTATATAGAGATTCTTATCATCAAGAGTCCACTGTAAATAATGAAAATAATGTGAGTGAACTAATTAATTGCCATCTTCCTCTAAAGGAAGTTACTAATATTGCCCCAATTTTCGAAAATCGCATTTTCATTATATTTCGATGTTTTGAAGTCTTGGGAGTCGAATCTGACTATTTTCGCTGTGTGATGAAAGTATGTAAGTGCTTGTGTATATGTGTGTGTGTGTGTAAAGATCTGAAAAACTAAAAAACGATCCAACAGATCGGAAGTACATTTGCCGAAAGATGTTGAGAAGATGTCGTTTAAGATAGTGAATCGATTCGATTTTGACAAAACTGTTTTGTTGAATAAATTTTAAACTACCAAGCCGATCAAAATCAAAATTTGATAACCTATTAACCTAAAAAAAAACACCTCGATTGCTGCCAATTTGACTATCGGTGACAAGAAATTTCGATGACGAAAAATCTCGAAAAAAGTTTACTTTCTCATAAGTTTAAAAGTCTTTGTCAAATTGATTATGACCGGTGATTTTCATCAGTGATCGGCAATGAATAGTTTTTTCGCTATTCATACTGAATCATGAAATTTTAAATATAAGTGAATAGACATCATTTAAACTCAACTAGTCTGATTTACGCATACTCACGATGACATTGATTTATAAGTGTAGGTTGAAATAAATATGAAAGCGATTCCGACATCATAGTCGTCATACCACACTCACACTCATAAATCACCTCAGTTTGATTTCTAATTTCAGGAAAACTCACATTGATTCAGCTCACTCAACTCATGCATGCATGTTTAGTTAAAAGTTTAGCTATTAAACAGTTTGCAAATAGTATACAATAGTAGTAAATAGCGTTGTTTTTCAATTCGTGCAAAAAAACAAAAATAAAGCAACAGAGAAACACATAATCTGATTTTGAGAACTTTGATGTCCGTATGCGAGGTTTGCATTGTGAATCATACTTATTTTGCATCGTCCATAAGCATTGAGTTAAGGAGAGTCGAAGTCATAAATGTTGCTAAGTATGAGTTCGATGCGCACTTCAAACTTTCGAGTAAATATGATTCATAGACAACATTGCAATAAGTATGAGTGCGCATAAGTACAATAAATTATAAGTCATGATTCAACTTTACACAAATTTTAACTATTCATTGCTGCTCTCTGATTTTCATGAGTAATTTTAAAATAGATACTTACAGCAATTTTTATTAATTTCACGAAGAGGGGGACAGGCTACAGGGGACAGCAATTCTTATGAAGCAACAGGGCGTTGCACCTTGTAGGGCACCTTGTCTTGTGCAATACACTTTTAATATTTTACAGTTACATTTTTTTGCCCCAATTATCTTAGTTTTTTATTATTGTTCTTAAAGAGCTGCGTGACAAATCAATATTCACCTTGAATATTTGTGTGTGCATCTAGTTAACGAGCCAAATTTACTGAAGATATATTTTACTTTTTTCTTATTTAATAAAAAAAAGGTATTTCTTTAGACAATATATGATACTAAATTTGAGTTAATGTCTTAGAGTGTAGTTAACGAGAGCCATTTATTGTTTAGATCACTTAATTGCCTCACGTTCAGGAGATACATATATTTTTTTTCTTATTTAACCAAACAAATTTATTTCTTTTATCAGCCTTAATGACAACCAATAACACAAATATTTTTAAACCTCGTTTTATTAGACAAATACCAAAATTCAAATAACTATATTTTCATCTAATAATAGAACAGAATAAACATATACAATTATTGTGAAGGTAATTTAAATTAATTCAATATCTAACACTGAGGGTACCTCCAGATAGTTTAACAAAATATGCAAGTGTAACACAGCCACCAGTTTACAAAAGAATTTATCCTCAAAATTTAGTAAAATATTAAAAATTAAATACCAAAATCATGCATTTAAAATGCGCTTCCCTATACAAAGTTTTGCTAGTGTTTTACTTAATGCAATTCGGTGGGACAAAAGAAAAAAATAATAAGAATAAAGAAAAGGGTTTCACCAATTCCATATCCGGTATGGTACAATTGCTGGACACAGAAATGCAATTAATCCAGAGTCTTGAAAGTTATGCTGCTGAATTGAGAAAGAAAGTGAATGCTTTAAACGAGTGAGAGATAAAGAAAACTTAAATATGAATCTTGTTTTTTAAAGTTTATTTTTTCCTGTAATTTTGAAGCTTGGTGCAAGAATTAAAAGAAGAAAATCTTAAGTCTGTAAATGATCGCGAGAGGTATTTATTTAATCCTTTAAATGGATTTTCTCTCATAAGACGCATGCAACATGATTGGCCACAAATCGAATTGTATATGACACAACCAATTGGTAAGAGTAAGTATTTTTTCTTCGTGCATTATTTTCAGTGTTTAATAGTCGCAAGTTTTAATTTCGAGAAGTGTGCAACATAAAATTCCAACGTTTCTCGACTTAAGGCGCCACAATAATTTTAGGCGAAGCATTATGCTGAGTACACATTGTGGTATTTTGTAACATGGCAGTAGTGTGTACTACTGTACGATATTTTTCGTTGTGTGTAATTGCGTTACAAAGCAAAAACATAATCACCCTTATCGGGAATAAAAGGCGAATAAATTCTTTACGTGAAATATTTCCCGTGACCAAAAAATGGTGAAAAAATTTAGAAAATAGTATACTGACACAACAACAACGCAAACATTGGCTATCAGAATTTTAGTGAAAGGAAATACATTCACCTGAACTTTTATTCACGACAAGGGTAAATATGAACAGAGTTTACAGACAAATCATATAAAGAAGTTATAATGTGCACCAGAGAACAGCAATGAGTAGTGAAAAAGTGAGTAAAGTTGAATCATGACTTATAATTTGTTGTACTTATGTGCACTCATGGTTGGTTGGTTGGTTTACTTGGCTGCCCAATACACGCAGGCATTCAAGTAGAATCTAGATGATTCCTTTTTGGAGGGATCACTACACTCATCGGTGTCAACCTATGTAGAACTGTATCAAGTATTCTTATACGGTGATCGTTACTAGATCCAACCCGTCACGTTGAGATATCTGATGAGGTCATTCAACCCAATCTCAGATAGATCTGAAAGATCATCTAGTACATGACTGCCTACAAATGTGTGTCTCGAGAGATGCAAAGCTGGGCATTCGCAAAGAAAGTGAAAGACTGTTATTTGCACTCATACTTATTGCATTGTTGTCTATGAATCATATTCACTCGAAAGTTTGAAGTGCGCATCGAACTCATACTTAGCCATATTTATGACGTTGTTGATTTCGCCTCGCCTTAACTGAATGCCTATGGACGATGCAAACTAAGTATGATTCACAATGCGAACTTCGCATACGATCAATAAAGTTCTCATTATGAGGTTATGTGTTTCTCTTAGACTTGGGTCGAACTCGTTCACTAGTTCATTTTTGCCACAAACCAATGATCAAACCCATGTAATTTAAATGGGTTTGATCATTGGTTTGTGGCAAAAATGAACTAGTGAACGAGTTCGACCCAAGTCTAGTTTCTCTGTTGCTTTTTTTTTGTTTTTTTCGCAGAAATTTAAAAACAACCCTATTTACTAATATTGTATACTACTTGCAAACTGTTTAATGACTAAAACTTTTAACTAAACATGCATGCATGAGTTGAGTGAGCTGAATCAATGTGAGTAGTATAAGTATTTTACTGAAATTACAAATCAAACTGAGGTGATTTGTGAGTTTGAGTTTGGTATGACTATGATGTCGACGTCGCATTCATATTTATTTCAACCTATACCTATAAATCAATGTCATAGTGAGTATGCGTAAATCAGAGTAGTTGAGTTTAAATGATGTCTACTCACTTATATTTAAAATTTCATGAGTCAATATGAATAGCGAAAAAACTATTCATTGCCGATCACTGATACACACCATCATTTGGTTAATCTTGTCCATCGGAAAGAAAGAGCTTAAAAATATAGACAAAAAGTAAAAAATGCGAAACATTAAGGGTGGCGTTGGCTGAAGTAGTTAGCATGTTGACTACAAAGCCGAAGGTACTGGGTTCGAGCTCGGTATCCAACAGTCATTAAATAACAACAGCACGCATTTTTGTGATGTGCCTTAGTGTCCCTTTATTGTAGGGAATTTCAAGTGATGAAGGCATAGTCACTTGTCACTTAAAGTTCAGTGACTTCAGCAGATAGTAATCCTAATGTAACATCAGAGCGCCCTCCTTCGTTGTGTAGCAGAATCATCGGCAAAATAAAATAACCAATAAAATGGCTACTAACCACAGCTTAAAAAAAAATTATTAATAGGCCTCATTTTAACACCAGAGGCGCTGCGACACTGCAAAAAAGCAGAGTTGTAAAAGAATGAAGCTTTCCTCTATCTCTTCCTTCACCAATATCTTTGCTACTGAGTGTTACATCGCTTTATAACAAAATAAAAAAATTCCCTATAATCGTTTTTTGAGTATTAAAAAATTAGGTATTATTTAAATCTTAAAAAAAAAGATAAACTATCTCTGTCTTAGCTGATGTAGATATGATACGCCATTATAAAACTGAAATGCCCACTGCCACTGATTTAGAAGAAGCCTCTGAAGCCATTTATCGTTTGCAAAGAATTTATGATCTAAAGGCTGCCGATCTTGTGCGGGGTATATTAAATGGCAAAAGATACGAGTAAGTCTATCATAAATGTTTTATAGATTTTAATGTGAATGTTTCCCGGTATGTGTAGAACGAAATGGAAATCAATTGACTCTTATTTGATGGGCTTATATTTGTTTAATAAAAAGTATAATTATCCTGCTGGCTTATGGTTGAACTCCTCTCTTATAAATTATGAAGAGAACAATACATTTAATGAAATTATTGACTATGGGAAGAATAAACCCTTCGAATTGTATGCTGAAAACTTAATACAGCAAAGTGAGTTAACTTTTCATGTTTCTAAATAAATAAATGATAGCTAATGTTTTTGGTATAAATAAAACAGAACGTTTTAAAGAAGCCTTGGCTGCAATAGACCAAGCTTGTTTCTTGAAACCGAGGGACGAGCGTCTTTTGAAACGTAAAAATGAGACACAGCATTTGGCCAAGAGGAATCATGAACCGGCGAAGAAGGTTTGTTAAAGTTACATTTTTAAAACGAATTGTGTTGATTGTCCTTAACACTTGTAGTATCGGCCAAATATTGCCAATGTTTATGAACGTGGCTGTCGTGGAGAATTTGCCAATAAAACTTCAAAAATGTTGTGTATTTATAACACCACGAGTACACCTTTCTTACGATTGGCCCCTCTAAAAATGGAAATTTTAAATATGAATCCTTACATGGTTTTATTTCATGATGTCCTATCTGATGAAGAAATTGAACATTTAAAAAATTTATCTATACCAAAATTAGAACGGGCTGAAATATGTTCGGAAGAAGGTGAGACATATGCGGATAATTCCAGGACATCGAAATTGTCTTGGCTCAAAGACAATACAGACAAAGTAACAAGGCGTATTAATAAAAGAGTCACTGATATGACTGGCTTCGATTTAAAAGGTTCGGAGATGTTGCAAGTGCAGAATTATGGACTTGGTGGCCAATACGAAGAGCACTTTGATTACTACAATGTAAATTTTAATTTTATATTTTATAGTTGTTGTAAATACATACTCGTAAGTTGAAGTTTTTACATAAGTTCTTGCTAAATTTTAGGACACTAGCGATATGTACTATAGACAACATGGCGATCGTATAGCGACGGTATTGTTTTATGTAAGTTTTTCGGAAAGTTAAATGTTTTCGAAGTGGTTTTCTAAGAATACAAAAAAAAAATACACATATCGTTTTAGTTAAGCGATGTAGAACAAGGCGGCGCTACGGTTTTCCCCGAACTCAAAACTGCTGTATTCCCTCGTAAAGGTTCTGCTGTTATGTGGTACAATCTCCATAATAACCTGGAGCCAAATACTTTAACTGTGCATGGATCTTGTCCAGTTATTTCTGGTTCCAAGTGGGGTAAGCCTATGTCATATTCAGCCATGTCACAGAACACAATTCCGAAAGTAGAGCCTTTAGAAAAAAACAACTTCTTCGAAATGAAACCACTTCAAATTTTCAAAGTGGTTTTCATATTTTTAATAATAGATTAAAGAAAAATATTAATAAATCTAAAAGGTTAAAAATTAAAGGGCATTCTAAAGCGAGCAACGGAAAATTTTTAAATCAATTATGTATTCTCACTTGAACTTTTCAAAGTTAGTGTAGTTTTATGCAGACTAGAACACCACTTAATACTGATTTCAGTAAAAAATAAAAATAAAAATTAAAGGGTATTCTATCAGTTAATGTTATTTTAATTATGTACTTGACAACTTGCTGTATTTTGGAAATCGTAATAGGCAAACTCTTGAAATATTCAAAACGTTGAAACTAAAAAATCCCAAAAACAAGAAATCGTCAAACCGAAAAAATCGTCAAAAATTGAAAAAAAATCGCCAAAACGAAAAAAGCGTCAAAATAAAAAAAATGCTAAAACTAAAATAAATCGCCAAAAAACCGAAAAGAATCACCAAAACTTAAAAAAAAATTGCCAAAAACTAAAACTAAAAAACCACCAAAATTAAAAGAAAAAATCGCCAAAACTGGGTAACTTTTTTCAGGGTTTGGCGATTTTTTTTCTAAATGACTACATCAGGCAAGATATTCGATTTATAGGCTAAAGTTCGTATAGTAAAGGGTGTTTTTTATTGAGTGACACAAGTTAAAATCATAATAAAACAAGGAAATATATTTTTAATATCAATGAAACGGGCTTTATTGGAAAGAAAATTTTATGAAATTAATAATTAAATACGATTTCTGCGGCCGTATTTCGCCGTTAACTCTTCGAATGTTGATTTCCAGGTGTTCAATTGTTTGTGGTTTATCGTCGTAGAGAAGTGACTTAACATAACCCCAAAGAAAATAATCCAATGGGATTAAATGACACGATCTTGATGGCCAATTAATTGGACCAATTAATAATTGGACGTGAAATTATTTTTTCATCAAAAGTTTCTTTGAGTAAATAATTTTTTTTTTCTTTTTATTATTATTTTTTTTAACAAACGCAATTAGCGATTAGCTTGTCTGCAGAAAACACCCAGGGTCTATGGTGGAAATCGAACCCGCAACCTCTGGACTGAGAGGTTAGCATCGCTACCACTCAGCCACAGGGGCACCCAATTGTAGCGCCTGCTATGTGGCATGTGGCTCCGTCCTGTTGGAACCACATATCGGCAAGATTAATGTCACGTAATTGAGGCACTAAAAAATATCATTCACCATTGATAGTAACATTCTGACCATAACCGTTTTTGAAGACATATTGCTCATTTACTTTAATAGTATCATAACTCAAATAATGAGTTTTTTTAGTTAATAAAGCAGAATAATGCGGCATTTCGTATTTTATGAGAGAAGAATAGTTTGTCATGTCTTCAATGAGTTGTATGCAAATTGTGCAAAACTGGTTTTTTTGACTTGTGACACTATTGAACCAAATGAGCGACATCCCACCAAACAGTAATTTTCTGTGGATGTAATGGTGTTTCGACAAAAGCTTGTGGATTCTCCTCACTCCGCATTTGGAGTGAAATCTGCTTATGTACGTACCCATTCAACCAGAAATGGTCTTTATCGGGTAATAAAATTTTAAATGGAATTTCAAAATCAATATCAATTTATGCTTCAGTCCATTCTCTGGTGAAATTTCAAAGCAAACTAAACAAAAAGCAACTATCAGCCACTTTTTATTTGAAAAGCAGATATTTTATAATTTTTGGAAATAAAAAAAATCGTTCAGAATCTGCAGAACTTAAAACAAAATCGATCAGAGTTGCAAATATGGAATCAAAATCATTCCGATCGGAATCTGTGACATGCCTGATTATTTGTTATTTGCAGGAAGTGTAGTAAGTAAGTTTTCTTTATTTTTATTTATTTTTGCAGTTTGCAATAAATGGATACGCAGCAAGGCCCAAATCTTTAAGACACCCTGTTATAATTAATATGAAAATGTAAATTTTTTTTAGCAATACAAGAATAAATTCGAAGGAATAATTTTTTAATCAAGTTCAAGTTCAGTAGTTTTTTTTCTAACTAATTCCATATTTAAATAAGCTTTAGAGATTAAAAAGGTAAGAAGAGTTTTTCTAAAAAGAGTTTTTTAACCAATGTCCTATCAAACTTTAGGTCTATTTGTATTCTTATTTCTTAAATTGATATTTCCTTTAGCTTCGGTTAACTTCTTCAGAATATTTCTTATTTATTTGTTATTTTTTTTGTTCTTGAAGAAATAACGAAATATCAAACTAAAAAATTAAAATATAAACAGACGTTAAGTTTGAAAAATATTTTAGTTAAGAAGAGTGAAATTAACAGCCTGGCCCCCGATATCGACAAGAAAATTTCGATCGACTACTTACATATGTATCTATATTGAAAACAACAATAAAATTAGAAAATTTGTTTTTATTTTCAATATAAGTAAGCGATAGATAGAGTGTTGTCGACATCGTGGGCCAGGCCGTAAATATTCAATATTGGCGCTTGTGTGCGTCTGATTACGAAAAATTTCGTCAAGTCGATTATAACGTGCGAAACTTATGTTAGAGCAAGCAGTCTATTACTCAACATTTACATGGATTGCTCTTATTAAACGCAAGTACATATTTATTTCATCAGCATTAATGAAAATCAATACGAGTAATATATGCCCAAACATTTTTAAACTTCGGTTTTGTTAAACAAATAAAATTCAAAAACTATTTTACCTTCTACTCGTAACAATAGAACATAATAAATATTTACCATTATTGTGAAGGTAAATTAATTCAATAATAAGAAAAAAATTAAAAACGTTTAAATAGTGTAATAAAATATGCGAGTGTAACACAACAACTAATTCGAAGTAGAAATAAAATTTATTCTCAAAATTTAGTAAAATATTAAAAATTAATTACCAAAATCATGCATTTAAATAGCTTTTCCCTATACAAAGTTTTGCTTATGTTTTACTTAATGCAATTCGGTGGGACAAAAGAAAAAAATAATAAGAATAAAGAAAAGGGTTTCACCAATTCCATATCCGGTATGGTACAACTGCTGGACACAGAAATGCAATTAATCCAGAGTCTTGAAAGTTATGCTGCTGAATTGAGAAAGAAAGTGAATGCTTTAAACGAGTGAGAGATAAAGAAAAACTCAAATATGAATCTTGTTTTTTAAAGTTTTTTTTTCCTGTAATTTTGAAGCTTGGTGCAAGAATTAAAAGAAGAACATCTTAAGTCTGTAAATGATCGCGAGAGGTATTTATTTAATCCTTTGAATGGATTTTCTCTCATCAGACGCATGCAACATGATTGGCCACAAATTGAATTGTATATGACCCAACCGATTGGTGAGAGTGAGTATATATTTTTAATCAGGAATTATTTCTTAATCCGGCTCAAGCTTAGTATTTTTACATATAATATTATAAAATGAAATATTTTATTAATGAATGTGATTTCTTAAGAAGAAGGCAAGAAAAGTTAAACTAGATTTTGGTTGGGGGAAATGGCGCATTTTTCTGTGCCACCCACCACACACTTCACCTGCAAGCATGTCTATCTATTAGAGCAGAGAGAGAGAGAGAGAATGGAATATGAGAAATGGTTTTGTTGTACATACAATACATCGGTTTTTCGTTCTTTTATTTAAGTTCAGCTTAGTCCTAATTTACACTAGGCAAGTCTTATTGCTAAGCTGATTAGTTTATGGGAGAGAGAGAGAGAGAGACGAGGGGCACAGAAACGCTTCTTTTCCCCTCTAGTCTCTCTCCAACAAAACTAATCAGCTTAGCAGTAACACTTGCCTAGTGTAAATTAGGACTTAGCACAAAATTTATCACTCTACTCAAGTATATTCAACTATTTTTGTTCATCTCCTCACGATCATTGCATTAACAATTTTTATTTATTTGATATACCGTCCTCGGTATATGCAAGTAAATGCTTTGTAGTGTATATTTTATTGGTTTCGGTTTAACCCACTATGAGCCTGTATTGTTCTTAAAAATTTCAAATCAAGGACATATTTTATTTTTACTAACATACTGAAAAATATTCTTGAGAAAAAAGTTTAAAGATTTTTGACATGAATTAACCCACTACTGGCAAATGCTTAAGTTTCTATGTTTGTGAATTTGGATATTTGTTTCAGTTTAAATAAGCAGGCAGTAATTCTGAGTTTCATATAGAGATGGGTACGTGTCGAATTTTTCCAACACGAATACCAAGACCCTCAACACGTACGAAACACGCTCGCGAAAAATTTTTTCAACACGATACTGCACAACACGCACGAAATATTATTGGTATGATATTTGAATAACAGAAAATCTAATTGATTTTTTTCAAGAGTCGCTTTATAAAATATACCAGCTGATATTATCTGCCACCACAGCTAATACCATCGTATTACGTGCAGAACTTTAAGCTTCACAGGCCCATATAATATCAACAATAATGCTGGTGTTGTGTGTTCGACTATACAAAATATTAAATTTTTTCTCTACTGGAAATTCATTCATACATATTTTACATCTTAAATCGTTTCGTGTTTTTCGTGTCCATTTTGCACAACACAAAACGAACCGAACACGCACGAAATCAGATTTTTTGTCACGAACACTACCTGTTGGGTCATGCGTGTTTGTGTCACGTAATAAAACATGACACGCGCCCACCTCCAGTTTCATATCTTTCACTCTGTGTTTAGGTTAGGTTAGGTCGAAGGGAGGAGCCATTACGCTCATGTCAGGGGGTATACACATATCGGTACCATTAACGTAGTTCCTCAAACTTTTCCAGTCAATACCTTTGAGGTCGATAATGTCCGATAAGGTGCTTCCCTAAAATAACAGAATCTCAGCTGGACAAAAGCTGGACAATGACAAAAAAGAGTGCTCCATTATTATGTCCTGATTCACACACATCAGGTTTACCTGATCAGTTTTTGTTAAATTTTCTTTTGAACCTACATTTGCGTTCATACACACCATCAAGTCAAGTCATCAAGTCTCATCAAATAGAGTATTACGAATGACAAAACAAAACGAAAAAGCAAACTTGACTGGTACGGTCAAGTCTGTACCCCTTTCCATTCTCTTTTCCTCTCTCTCCTAAAAACTCAAGACTTGACGGCTCAGACCTGACGTGTGTGAATCAGGACTTTGGTGTCCTCCATGCATGCGTTGCATTCATTGTAGCTCCAATCCGATACAAATGCTTTTGCATTAGGCCTTAATACGCTGGTCAAATTTCTTAACTCGGTCTTGTTTACCTGCAACAGCCCCTTTTTTTGTCTCCGTCCGCGTCGCCCCATAGAACCTTGGTTATATTAGACACAGTATCACCATTCCATCGTGTTCTGTACGCCATCTTCATACAATGTTGTAACTCAATCTTCGCTGCCTTGAAAGGCTTTGTACTAATTAGAGTTACTGTCTGTCACGTGGCCTATTCTGCTAGTCCAGTAGGACGTTCATTTTCGATTACGCCGCATTGGCACGGCAACCATACAAGACGGATTTTGCCATGTACTGTGTAATCGTTATACATACTCTTGCAATCTAAAACGGTCCTAGATTTTACTCTTTCAGTTGTGATTGATTGCTCTGATTGCCGATTTGCAGTCAGTAAATATGTTGACAGCTGTGGCTCACAGATTCACACTCATCCATTCTAAAACCTTCGTGACGGTACGAACCTCTGCCTGGAAGACTGTATTGTGGTCAGTAAATTTTGGTATCCGCTACCTTCTGTGAAGAAACATAGGACGGTTCTTTCCCCTAGCTTCGAGCCAACCGTACCTATAGCAGCAAACTCCAACGGGTGTTTGGTCTAGGAGTGGCTTTCCGGTATCAATGTCTCGCATTCAGTTAAAACGCTAGTCTCACGTACTCGGTTGGACATTTACAATGCCTGGTCGTATCCTTCTAGTGACGTCCATATCTTCTCATGGTGTGGTATATTGTCTATTCCCATCCATTCCGACGTTTTGAAGCAAGAGCAGAGCTTTTTTTTGGTATCTAATACGAATGTCTATAGGGTGGACATAAATAATGGTCTCCATGCCCACTTTTACCTTAGCAGAACCTTGGTTGAACCTTTTGGTTCAGCGTGGCGTTCGTTGGCATTAGTTAGCACGTTGACTACAAAACCCAAGGTACGGTATCAGTTGTTGTAGGAAGGTTCAAGTGATGAAGGCATAGACACCGGTCACTAAACTACATTGGCTTCAGCAGAAACTAATCCTAACCTAACATAAGAGCACCCTCCTTCATCGGCATTGTATAGCAGAATCATCGGCAAAATAAAATAACCAATAAAATGGCTACTGAGCACAGTTTTGAAAATTTAGTACGCCTCACTGACACCAGAGGCGCTGCAAGACTGCCTTTGAAAATGTGCAAAAACCAGAGTTATAAAATAATGAAGCTTTCCTCAATCTCCTCCTTCACCACCTTTCTTCTTTATTACTTTTCCTTTCCTAAAGAAAGTAACACTTAGTAGTAGGCACTCATTTCCTAAGTGTTACTTCTCTTTATAAAAAACCCCACTTTCTTCCTATTGACCTCCACTGTACTACTCCCGGTTTTAAGACAAAATATTTGTCTAAAAATATTTTTTGGTTCCAAATTGTATACATATCATCGAACACCTATGGAAGAAGCAATTTTATTAATATAATTTTGGAACTCAGTTGCTTACGTTTTACTTTCCAGTAAAAAAAATTGCACTTGCATGTCCTTTTTTACTGGCTTCACTACTTAAAAGTGTAAACTTTTTGCTTTTAGTTCATTTAGAAGTCATACGCCATTATAAAGCTGAAATGCCCACTGCCACTGATTTAGAAGAAGCCTCTGAAGCCATTTATCGTTTGCAAAGAATTTATGATCTAAAGGCTGCCGATCTTGTGCGGGGTATATTAAATGGCAAAAGATACGAGTAAGTCTATCATAAATGTTTTATAGATTTTAATGTGAATGTTTCCCGGTAAGTGTAGAACGAAATGGAAATCAATTGACTCTTATTTGATGGGCTTATATTTGTTTAATAAAAAGTATAATTATCCTGCTGGCTTATGGTTGAACTCCTCTCTTATAAATTATGAAGAGAACAATACATTTAATGAAATTATTGACTATGGGAAGAATAAACCCTTCGAATTGTATGCTGAAAACTTAATACAGCAAAGTGAGTTAACTTTTCATGTTTCTACATAAATAAATGATAGTTAATGTTTTTGGTATAAATAAAACAGAACGTTTTAAAGAAGCCTTGGCTGCTATAGACCAAGCTTGTTTCTTGAAACCGAGGGACGTACGTCTTTTGAAACGTAAAAATGAGACACAGCATTTGGCCAAGAGGAATCATGAACCGGCGAAGAAGGTTTGTTAAAGTTACATTTTTAAAACGAATTGTGTTGATTGTCCTTAACACTTGTAGTATCGGCCAAATATTGCCAATGCTTATGAACGTGGCTGTCGTGGAGAATTTGCCAATAAAACTTCAAAAATGTTTTGCATTTATAACACCACGACTACACCTTTCTTACGATTGGCCCCTTTAAAAATGGAAATTTTAAACATGAATCCTTACATGGTTTTATTTCATGATGTCTTATCTGATGAAGAAATTGAACATTTAAAAAATTTATCTATACCAAAATTAAAAAGGGCTTTAATTTATGGTGGAGACAATGATTTATATGTGGAGGATAATTCCAGGACATCGAAGTTGTCTTGGCTTAAAGACAACACAGACGAAGTAACAAAGCGTATCAACGAAAGAGTCATTGATATGAGTGGATTCGATTTAAAGGGTTCGGAAAAGTTACAAGTGCAGAATTATGGACTTGGTGGCCAATACGAAGAGCATCATGATTACTTCAATGTAACAGATGTAAGTTTTCATTTGGAGTATTGTATTTTTTAGTAAATTGTTGCTAAATTTTAGGCGAATGAGCACATATACAAAGATGGTGATCGCATAGCTACGGTATTGTTTTATGTAAGTTTTAAAAAATATACGTTATGTCCAGCAGAATACTCATTAGTTTTAAAAATAACAAGAAATATATATATATATCGTTTTAGATGAGCGAAGTAGAACAAGGCGGCGCTACGGTTTTCCCCGAACTTAAAACTGCTGTCTTCCCTCGTAAAGGTTCTGCTGTCATGTGGTACAATCTGCATGGTAATTTGGAGCCAAATATTTTAACTTTGCATGGGTCTTGTCCAGTTATTTCAGGTTCTAAGTGGGGTGAGCTTATGTAATATTTTTTTTTTAGGTGCATAAAGAGTTTTACTTATTTTTGCAGTTTGCAATAAATGGATACGCAGCAAGGCACAAATATTTCGGAAACTCTGTTATAAGTAATATGAATATGTAAATTTTAAAATAAAATAGAATAAAATAAATTATCTAATTATTTATTACTGACAAGCCTTGTTGTGTAGTTTAAAGTTGTATTTAAAAAAAAAAATAAATAAATTGAAACAAAATCTCTCAAAAAAAAAATTAATTTGTTAAATATTTTTAAAAATTTTGTTTACAATTATCATTTTAAATACAATCTGAAACAATATATTAAGAATTGTGAATCCAGTAATTCAGCCTCATCATGATATATGCATAAATAAAATTTCCGAATGTGAAAACTTCATACGATTGTGAAATAGTTTGATAATTTATGAAGAAAATTACCCACTAAAATTTGTCTGTCGGAAAAAGAAGATAAGGTTGATTATTTGGTTCTTAATTTTTATTTTAAAATTGTTTTTTTTATAAAAAAAAATAATATGGGAATCGGTTTTCTTAGAACTACAGATTTTGCTCAAGTTTGCGGCATCCGATACAATTTTTAAGTTTATAAAAATCAGTGAATATCTTAAATTGACTTCATGAAGGCTTTCGAAGTTACTTAAAACAAAATAAGAATTTTTCGCCACGATATCTCCCGAACGAATCACAAGCAATTGACGTTTCTTTTTGAGTTTAAGAACTGATTCGATTTTGAACTTCGATCGATCTATTAGTTAAAAAAAAAAAAAAATTTATATATATATTTCCGAAATATACCGAATCGAATGGATTAACTCTACGAGATCTAGTCAATAAGTACCAGGCTTTTTTTAAATTTATTTACAGGTTTTTCTTTAATAAAAAAATTAGTTTTATAGAAAAAAAACGTTTAAAAAAATCCGAGACCTATTGACGTGCCCTCGCATCTTACGATACCGAAGCGTGCGAAAAATCTTTCGAATGCGGCAATTTTGCTTCGGATCAGTTGACCCGTTCTTAGGTTATGAGATGTTTACATACATACATACACAAACACAAACACACTCACACAACAACATCCATACGGACATCATCGCAAAAATAATTTTAATCAATTCCTCCTTTACACTTCGAAATGAGATGACAATTCGATTTTCGAAAGTTGGGGTAAATTCATCATCTAGCATATTTTTTAAACGGCACTGAACAAGTTAAATTTAGCTGGATCTAAGACCTATCATATCGTATAAATATAATATTAATTAGTTATTCAGTTCAACGAGACCGCCAAGTTTTTCTCGAACCAGTCCCTTGACTATATTTAGCTATTAGCTTTAATTTCAGTGTCTATGAGCGCCCCTAGGGGTGAAGTGAGTAGTGTTCTAGTCTGTCATGCCGGAGCTGAACAGTTTGAATCCCATAAAAGACTCTGCGTAGATTATTTTTTTATTATTACACTTAAATATATATATATATATATATTTATATATATATATATATATATATATATATATATATATATATATATATATACTTATATATATATATATATATATATATATATAAATATATATATATATATAAATATACATATAATTTATATATATATTCTTTACCACTTTTGGTGAAGGGTATTAAAATCTTTTATCTTTATTGTTCTTTCAAAATAAGTGAAAATATTAAAAAAAAAATTAATAAAATAAATAAAATATTTAAGAGTTTTTTTTGGTATAGACAAATTCCCCATCAGTCTTTAAAGAAAGAACGAAGTTTATTAAGTGTGAGTCTAGAATAGTTGTAGATGATATTAATTACGTTAATCATTCAATAATTCCAAAAAATAAATATACCACATTTATTTATGTTGTCAAATTTTAATTTATTTAATATTTTCTTTGGAGGGGATACAATTGTATTACAAATTCGTTGGGGTGCGTGTACGCTTTGCTAATGATTTTCTAGCGACTTTATTTACCCACTTGTAAATGAGCCTCCTTTCGGGGCCGTAGACTTTGATTTTGCTGCTCTTTGCAATGCTTTTAATTGATCATCCCTGATCATATCCTGCGATTTCGGAGGACGTGTAGGCTTAGAATTAGTATTTCCAGCCAATACTGTTATAAATAAATAAAAATATTTATATAATTTATTAAATCACTTGAAGTTCGACTGTTGCTGCAAATAATACACGATACATACCTTGATTTACTGCAAGCGCAAGAATGGCTAGAAGCAGGAACCCGAATGTAAATTTCATATCTTCTTAATAGTTTTAGAATATAAACCGAACTTGCCAAAATATAAATTTGAACTCGATGATGGAGTACATTTGTGGGGGGTTTTTATACCATTTTCACTATTCCCATACCGTCATATAAATGTACTCTTATGTACATATGAATGTACATATGTATGTATGCACATTAAATTATACTTTGTTTCTTATGTACTTATATTGTAGGCAGTACATAAGACCCCTTATAGACACGCAAAGTTTACCTTGCAAAGTCTTAATTCCGCTGGGAGAAAGACAGAAAGAGAAAGTATTCCTCCATCTGCCAGCTGACGTGACACTTTGCAAAGTAAACTTTGCGTGTCTGAAAGTGGTTTAACATTATTCATTTGCTTACACATATTTCGATGATATCGGAGTAAAAAAGTGCTCGTGAATGCTCCTAACGTACGCTCACCCACAAAAGTATTCCACTAAAAATTGCAAACAGTATCGATTTACTGAAATTTAATGTCATTAAGTCCTATAGAATTTTGTTAACAAAAAAAAAACATAATTTATAGTCTAAATATATTTGATATACACATTTGGGATATTCAAACGTTAGACTTAAGTCGTGTCATAATGTCTTAATATTTTAACATGCAAACAAACAAAAATTCATAAAATAATAAGACTGTCTGAGCTGTGTTCATTGTTTTGTCAAAAGAAAGCCCAAGCAAAAAATTCATCACTCGATTGTGGATGGGAAGCGCACTTTATCTGACAGTTGCCTGTTGCCAACAATTAGGATTCAATTAAATAAACTATTACCTCTCTGGGAATGGGAGTTAGTTAAACATTATTTATAACAATAACTTTTTCTAAAGGATTTGAATATCATCTAAAGTTATGTCTAATAGATACCACGTTTTGTACTTTCTTCTCTTCATCGAAAAATAATTCCACAGAAATAATCATTTTTATTCAGCCCAATCATAAACAAATATTCCACACGAGTTTTTTCACTTTTCCCTTTTCTCCTATTATGAATTTGTTTTATCCCTTTTTTAAATGCGGGCATAAAAAGTACTTCCTGGGGAAAAAAGTATGTAGAACTTGATTTTTTCACTAAAAATCTTTCCCTTGCAAAATAGAAGGGAGTTTGCATAAAAATATAGTTAATGCTGCATTAAAACATAATTTATATACATAAACTTGTATTCTATAGTTCTTTTATTTGGGAAAATTCCAAAAACGGCCAAATAAATAATTAATAAACCTTTTTTTTTAGAAATTTTTTCAAGTTGGTGAATTTCAATAATTTTGTTTACTCTCTCACTCACTCAAAGAAAAAGGGAGAAACAAAATGTCAACAAACAAGCAAAACATATGGCAAGTTATATTTAACTAGGTGGCAGCGCTACATCAGCTGATAATTTTTTGCTCTATGTGCTTTGTAGCTGAAGAATGTCAAATACTTCGATTTTGTTTTGGTTTTGGTACAAATTATTTTTGTGCTTTTGACATTCTTCGGTTCTTTACACAGCTAACAAATTTTTAACGCTTACCTGTCATTTCTTATATTTTGAAGCTTTGTTTACGTTCTGTTTTGAAATCGTTGCCAGATCTCTGAAAATTCTAGCATAAACGAAATTGCTGGCTGGCTGTGCCAATACTTTTGTGCACTGTATTTTGACAAAAAATAAAAAAAGTTGCTATTCGTTAAATCAGTGCAGGAGGTATTTATTACCAAAACTTTTTTTCTACAAATTTATTCAGAATGGCCTTAAAACACTGATAAAGTTGGGATTATATTTTCTTTTAGGCAACTGGAGAAAGTTGCCATACATAATACTAATTTAAAATTAAGTTGCGTTGCCAGTAGACAAGGCAACAGAAGAAGCCATAATTTTCTAAACGTGTAGCTAAATGAAGCACATTTTCTCACATACACACATACATATATACATACATATGTACGTTCACATATACATTTAAAAACTTAGATATATGTGGGTAAATATAAACACCCAGTTGGCCATGTTCTTCAGACATCTTGTAAGACTGACGCACGAGAAGGTTAAAGCGTGAAGTACTTGCTTGCGGCAGCTCAAACAGATAATTGAGGACATTTTCGAACAAATAGCCGCGAATGATAATGAGTACTCAAAAAAAAAAAAATATGCACAAGTAAATAGTCTTACGGCCTGTCCCACGATGTGACCAGAAATCCTTCGAGCGAATACTTATATTGAAAATAACAAAAACTTTTATATTGTTATTCAGTCGTTAAGCAGCTCTGGGTCGGAGAACATCTCTCGAGTCATCGTAATTATTTCTTAAGTGCGGTCAGTTTTTTTTTAAATACTGTTAATAACATCTTCAGCATATGGTCTAGCTACTTCGCCCATATTTGTGCAACACCATATTATGCAAATGTACTTTGTATAGTATGTTAAATAAATAAATAAATATATTGTTATTGTTGTTTGCAATACAATTTGTCGATCGAACGATTTCTGGTGACATCGTGGGACAGGCCGTTAATTTAGCAACTGCGCATAGTCCTAATTGCAGCGAAAACAATTTGTACGCTCACATATTTTCTCTTAAGCAACTATGACTAAAACCGACTCCAACATACAAGAGCATATTATAAACTACGCTACAACTACAAATTATCAAACTAATTGAATGTATCTCATAATTTCAGTCTGAGAATATTTATACACAAACTAATAAATGTTTAAGCAGCCACAAAAAAAAAAAAAAATAGCCATATTCGGGATATTTATTCATCATTATACCCACCGTATGCAATCATTTGTGTACACAAAATGTGATGGAAAATGTGTGTGTGTGTAAATAAAATAGCTCTGTATGTACGCAAGTGTAGTCGATTTAATATTCGGAATATTTTTATATTCGTGTGTGTTATTTGAGCACACGCACACGTTTGTGCTGTGTAATTAAAAATTTTTTGTTTGTTTTTTATATGGGAATTGTTACAGTTATAGTTTAACATTTATTAACGCACTAATAATAATATATTATTCACCCTTGTTGCGTATGTCGAGTCGAATATTCGTCTACGAGAGTTTTGTGTCCTAGCTTAAAGAAAACTTATATACTTTTGCTTTAATCTAGTACGAAATTCTCGTAGACGAATATTTGACTCGACAAACTCAGTGCATGTGATTATTTTACTTGTTCAGTGAAATATATTTTTATGGAAAATACATTGAAATTAATTATTGATGGGTTAAGCTGGATCCTATAAGCATTTGACTGTTGCTAATGCAGATCATAAGGGAAACTTTAGCCAAAAATTTAAACAAATGATAAGCTCAACAGATAATAAAGTTGAAACTAAAACTGTTGTTGCATGTTTGTGGTTATACGTAGTGGGTTTAAAATTAATGCGTATACTTTTGCCATTCTCTGGTTCAAATATGATAACAAGAGCCGCAGTTTCGCTCATATTTGCTTAATGTTGAATTTACACATGCAGGTAACTTGCTACAAGTTGTGTGTACGTACTCTGTCGAAGAATGTGTGGTTGACTACAACAATAATTAACTTATAGTTAACTTTTCTTAGACTGATTAAAAGCCAACTGCAATTTCATGCAGAACAAATCCAAACTTAATTTTTAAGTTGAGTATGTAATCAACAACAAATTTATTCTCAGCTACTTTGAAACTCATTTGAGTTATATATTAAAATTTGCTGTTATTATTTTATATGGTACCTTAGCATTTTTTAAATTTACTGACTACCAGGTGATTTAAAAAAAATCAATTTTAAGTTAGTTGAAAAATTGATTAACGCTTGGGACATCGCAATGTTAAAATAGTCTGTTGATTATATTGAGAAGTAATCCAAGTGTCAATCAGTACTAGTTGCGAAATAGTTAGCTTAAAGTTAGTTTAAAGTTAAAGGTATTTCCGACAGGGTATTAACAACCAATACATCGAAGGAAATTATAAAAACACGTACAACTTGCTTGTGCAAGTTTATTTTAAAAAAGGCAAAGGTTAAAGAGAAAATTGTTTCGTATGTTGTTTTTTCTTTTTGTGTGTCTGTATGACCCTATGTCTACACCTGATATATTTTTATCATGACAAATGTCAAATTTCATTTAGAAAAAAGAGCTAATATAAAAAAAAATTATTTTTCAATATAAATTTTGACTTTTGTAATGATACTCGTAATATATCAGGTAATATATCTTTAGCATAGGAAAATTGCAGGGAAGCAAAATAAGTGAAGTGCAAATAAATAATAAATCATATTTGATTACATGATTTTACTTTTTAACCACCGACCAAAAAATAGTGAGCTCACAACTTGTAGCAGTATGATTGTATTAGTAAAAAAATGTCAATGTGTTGAGGGCATGTGTAAACGGTAAAGTAAGTTAGTAGTCGTTGACGAAAGTGTCCTCTGTGACAAGTTGACCAAATGGGCAGGGTTATGTGAAAAAAAATTGGAAATTTACAAATACGAGTACTAATAAATTAAATTTTTCCACTTGACCTGAGATTCGATATAAACGAATGCTCACTAAAGCGAAGAAGTTTCGAACTTCGAAATTCTCTCAATAGCTTTTAGCCGAATGGATGTGTGCTAGTCTGTTAGAATGGAGGTACATACAATATTCAAATCCTGTAGCGTAAGTTAAGGAATTAAAAAAAAAATAAATAAAATAAGTAGCTAAAATAAATAAATTAGAAAATAAAATTACTTTTTTAATTTTTCCTGCTGCGTTTTTGCGATCGATTAGCTCGATATTCTCTCACTTTTGATATTGCTGGCGAAACCTCGAAATCGAATATGTTTTTATTTTGAATCTCACTCTCGATAGTTTTACACGATAAATGTTCGAGGTATATTCGATATCGATATCAATAACGAAGGTCTTGGTCAAATGGGTCGCAATGTACAAATGGAAATTTTGCGTTACACATACATACATACATACATACCTACAGAAATACATAAGTCGAAAGTTTTTAGAGTTATTTGAGCACTTATAACAAATGAGCAAAATAAAATAAATAATTGAAATAAGAGCGATTGCTATTATTTTCTATTTTTAAATTTATATGTTTGCTTACACGTGTCTTATATACAATTTTTTAAAACATTTTTGTGTTCAAGAGTCTTATAGACAAATTGGTATTCATTAACGCTGATAGATAAATTTTAATTTTAAATTTCACACACACACACACACACATCCATAGATACATACACACATAATACTCTGGCAATGAATACCTACTACTGTTAATAAGTGTTACCTTCTTTAGGAAAGGCATAGTGATAGTGAAGAAAGAGATATAGGAAAGCTTCATTCTTTTACAACTCTGCTTCTTGCAAATTTTTAATAATAATGCATTGTTTTTGCAGAGCCTCTGGTATCAATTAGTTGTACTAAATTTTCAAAGCTGTGCTTAGTAGCTATTTTATTGGTTAATTTTACTTCGCCAATGATTCTGCTACACAACGAAGAAGGGTACTCTGATGTTACATTAAGATTAGTATCTGCTGAAGTCGGTATAGTTCAGTGGCCAGTGCTTATGCCTTCATCACTTGAACTTTCCTACAACAACTGCTACAAGGTACACTAACGCACATCAGAAAAAATGCGTGGTGTTGTTATTTAATGAATATCGGAGAGCGGACTCGAACCCAATACCTAGGGTTTTGTAGTCAACGTGCTAACTACTTCAGCCGACGCCACCCTCACCTCTGAAAATATTGAAACTTTATATTTTGTAAGAACATTCAGTAAATATAGGAATATGAATTTCTGAAATATAAAAAAAATATATATGCTTTTAAGTTTAACTCTAGGGTCGTTATCTTCTAACTTGATAAAAAAAAAGAGGACAGCCACTGAAAAAAGCCAGACTTTTCCATACAAAAATATAAAATCATAATAATAAATAGGAAAGCATCAAGCATTAAAATTGTTATTTCTTTGCAAAAAGTTTGACGTGATAAAGGCGATAAATACTCAACACCTGAAGAGTAACGTGGAAACAGCATTTTTAGAGTAAAAAACTGTACAAGACAGTTTATTTCAAGTACGACTAAGTAGTGAAATAAAAAATTAACTTTAACAGGCTTATGCACAGCGATAAATTGGCATAAAGTTAGCATAAGTGACGATATTGAACTATGTTAAGATGTTAACGAGTTCCTCCATACAATTTCACAATAAAAATCAGCCCATAATATTGTTTGGGTGATTTTTGATGTAAAATATTTATGACAAAATTCGTTAATAACAATTTCAATTTCGCCTCTTTTGCTAACTTCATGTCAGGCTTTCGTTATGCATAAGACTGACTGTAAGAATAAATAAGCTACATTTTTGCGTCTTTGACCCTTTTTTGGTAATAATATTTATCAACTATTTATAGCAGGGTTTCTTAAACATTTGAGCCTTTGCTAAATATCCAAAACAAATTAAACAAAAAAATTTCAAACACTTTATTGAAGTAAAACTGTGTAGTAAATTCTAGATTTAAAGGCGTGGCAGAGTAGAGAGAGAGAGATGGTGGGCGGCGTTTTGATTGTTATCTCCACTTTTTTGCAATCTGAAGCGATAGTTATAGATGATATCAAAGACGTCGAATTTATTTTGTAATAAATTATTTGTAACATGCTCCTACATCCCTGCAAGCTTCAGGGGTCTACTATGTAATTCGAAACGAAAGAAAATGCTTTCGAATATGCGTGCTATTAACATACAAATTCGGAAGCATTTTCTTTCGTTTCGAAGTACAGAGTAGACCCCCAGGTCAGCAAATAAACGAATCACACAGCAAAGCCATTGAACTTGTTTTGAAGCAATTTAAGCCTGGTGATTATGTTTTGGTTACATATTATGAACATTCCGATTCACATTTTCTAGCTTCATCAGCGACTTGTGAAACTAGCAATAACTTTGCTGATAGCATCACAGATTTGGGACTGCTTCAAACAAATAATATACAGAATTCATTATAACATACATATGTTAATCAATCTGATATTTATTCCTGATCCGATATTATCGCCAGAAGATACATACCATCTAACGCTGGTGATGGTACATACCATCTCACAAAATGAACTTCTTGTAAGGAATAGTACAAATAATGAAAAAATCAAACTAAACGTATCTTCTTTGTACTAAATAAAATTGGTTCGAATACAGCTCACTAAAGAAATCGATAAAATTTTAAATAAATTCTATACTGGGTTATATGACTGTTTTATGAGATCGATACCAATAATAGTGAGAAGGGATCAAAATAGAATTCCATGGAACACCATAGCTCTATCCAGACTGAAAAACTTGAAAAATAAGCACTACAAAATATGTATGTATGTATATAGAAAAACTGGCCTTAGCTCTGATTACACAGTGTGAAATATATGGTTCTGAAGGAAAAATGTTTGGCGACCACTGTTGTACCAAATGTGTACTCTTTGCTAAAATACGTCTATTAAATTATACTTTTATCATCCTGGACTGGAAGCTTAAATACACAAAAAGCTAATAAATATAATGCGAAATACATTATATGCAGGTAGTTTTTTAACAAAAAGTCTTCTAACAAAATATTTAATACCTAAGTAAATTTCTGAGAAATTTTTTTTAACACAAACCTGCAAATTACTCCTAATCAATTATATTTTATAAATTAAGTCACAAACAGTATGGTTGCAGTACAAAAATACTGCCTAAAAACGCATCCAAAGTAGAAAAGTGTCGAAGAAAACCGAAAAAATTATATTTGATGAAAAAATACACACCCTGTCACAGAGTTCAATTCCTTTCAGAATCGTTATTCAATCCACCGCATTTCTATAGGAGGTGGTGTCTAAAGAAGAAAACTAAATTACGGAAATTTGTCAGGTGTGTCCAGACTGTGGCAGTCGGTGGTATGCTTGACATTTTGATGTTTATTCAATTCCGATTCCTAACGGAATTGAACTCTCTGGCATGGCCAATTAACTGAAACAAAGTATATATGGTGCGAAAGGTTTTAGTCTCTTCTTTCTAAATATAAATTTAAAATCGGTTGATATCCAAGTTAGTTAGAGGTTGATAAGTGACTACGGGTACTAAAAATCGGTTTTTTTGTTTACCCGTAACTCAAGTTTTTGGAGGTGTTTGGAAAATTTTAAATGCAGATTGTTAATATACTCGACAAGACCTACCAGAAAAACAGTAACACATCCCAGGTATTTCGATTTCATCAAAATTTGTCACACACTGTTATACTCGCAATACTCAATCTCAAGATCACTCTAGAACTTAGAAAATAATCGATGTTATGACAACTATCTGCTAAAAATACAGAAGAACTTTTTTAAGTTTAATCCGAAAAACTTAATTTCGTAAAAATACGAGTTAGGGCCTTTCTACTTGTGACCATCGATATGTTTGTAATGGGTGTTTTTTATAGAGTGACACTAGTTTAAATCATAATAATAAAACAAGGAAACAGGCTTTATTGGCAAGAATATGAAGATTATGAAATTAATGTTTAAATATAATTTCCGCCATGTGGCCGCCACAGCTGGCGCGTAGAAGGCGCAATCTGTAACAACAATTTTCAACAACTTTTCGCAGCATTTGCGGCCGTATTTCGCCGATAACTCTTCGAATACTGATTTCCAGGCGTTCAATTTTTTGTGGTTTATCGAAGTAGACAAGTGACTTAACATAACCACAAAGAAAATAATCCAATGGGGTTAAATGACACGATCTTGGTGGCCAATTTAATTGGTCCATTACGTGAAATAATTTTTTCATCAAACGTTTCTTTGAGTAAATCAATTGTAGCGCCCGCTGTGTGGCATGTGGCTCCGTCCTGTTGGAACTGCATATCAGCAAGATTAATGCCACGTAATTGAGGTAGGAAAAAATTTCGAATCATGTTTCTATACCGTTCAACATTGACAGTAACTTAACATTCTGTGCATCATCGTTTTTGAAGACATATGGGCCAATGACTCCTCAAGCTCATAAAGCGCACCAAACCGTAATTTTCTGTAGATGTAATTTTGTTTCGACAAAAGCTTGTGGATTCTCCTTACTCCAAATGCGACAATTCTGCTTGTTTAGTTATTTATTTATAACAATAACCAACCGAGCCCATAGGGCCATATATAGTTCGTGAACTACAAATTTACCCACCCCTTCAACCAGAAATGTGCTTAATCGGAAAATGGAAGAAGTGCACGATGAGTTTGACGAATTGAACAATTATTTTAATTAAAAATTTTAACAACTTGCACGAGTTGCTCTGGTGTAAGTCGATTCATAATGACATTTCAAAGCAAACTATCAGCTGTTAAATGGGTGCTCAAATAAGTCAGTGATGCCAACTCAAAGTTGTGACGCTCTAACAAAAAACTCCCTTTACAAAACTGTGGCAGTATGTAATAATCGCTTGAGACGACTTAAGAAATTTGCTGCGTTTTGTGGAAGTTGTAACTCTACCGCTAAAAGATTAAAAAGCTATAATGCTTGATTTTACTTTCGTGGGATTCATTCTAACACTGTAGCTCTCAACTGGGAAATAGTACACAAACAGCATAATAAAGCTGAATTTTTTTAAGTCGACCTAAACGATTCTTACATATTGCCTCAGATACTTATGTGTATATTTTAATGCGACATCGTCGTTTAATGTTTTACAATAACCAAATTCTTTACACTATTGTGACCCAATTCTCGCAGCTTTTCGTTTTTGTTTTTAAACAGCTGTGCAACCTTCAACATTGACGTTTGTGTGCATTTGTTTATGAAATATGTATGTATGTAGTAAGTAAATAATATATATTTACATATACATATGTATATGTATATGTACATATGTAACATAATAACCACTTTATAGTTTACATTATTTAAAAAAACATTATCGAATTATTGTTCAACCCAAGAAAAGTATTCACTTACTCGTATCAGTATTACAGCAATAAGTACGCACCTTTAATCGTCGGGCTAATAAAAATATTAAAACAAATAATTCTCTTCTAACAATCATATCGGAAAAAAATACAATTGCTAAGAAGGCAATTCGATGTTTTACGTGTAAATAATCTAATAATAAAAAACGAGTTACAAGAACCTTGCATTTGAATAGAGCTGCCCTATACAAAGATTTGCTTGTGTTTTACGTAATGGTTGGGCAAAAGCACAAAATAATACCCCTTTTAGACACGGAAAGTTTACTTTGCAAAGTCTTAATTCAGCTGGGAGATAGACAGAAGGAGATATATAGCACTTCTCATTCTGTCTTTCACACAGCTGAATTAAGACTTTTCAAAGTAAACTTTCCGTGTCTAAAAGGGGTATAAGAATAAAGAATAAGGTTTCACCAATTCCATCACCGATATGGTGCAGCTGCTGGAAGCAGAAATCAATTAATAATTGAGAGTTATGCTGCTGAATTGCTTTAAGGGAGTGAAAATTAAAGAAAACTTAAGTTTCAATCTTTTACCCCTTTTAGACAGGGAAATTTTACTTTGCAAAGTCTTCATTCAGCTGTGTGCAAGACAGCGGGAGCAATACTATCTGTTGCTGTCTTTCACCCAGCTGAATTAAGACTTTGCAAGGTAAACTTTCCGTGTCTAAAAGGGGTATTTGCAATTAAAGTTTTTTTCTTTTAACTTTGAAGTTTGTTGCTGGAATTAAAAGAAGAAAATCTTAAATTCGTAAATGATCGCGAGAAGTATTTATTTAATTCTTTGAATGAATTTTCTCTCCTAAGCCGCTTGCAACATGACTGGCCGCAAATTGAATTGCATGTGCTCCAACCAGTTGGTGAGAGTAAGTATTTTGTTATATTTTTTTGTTTTGTTTTGTGAAAAAGCGGAGTGGGACTAGTCCCAAGTTTCAATTTCGAAAAGTGTGAAACATAAAATTCCAATGTTTCTCTGCAATAATATTATTAAAATCTATATTAAAACTTTCAATTGTGTGGCTATGAAGAAACATCTTCTGAATTCACTTAATTGTTCTGGACAGGGGTTATGTTCGGAATTTTTTGTTTTTATATAAATGATATTTGCCTGCAGGGGGTTTACGCTGTAATTCGATTCGAAAGGAAATGCTTTCGAATTTACATGTTATAAACATACAAATTCGAAAGCTTTTTCTTTCGCTTCGAATTACACAGTAGAACCCCAATACTTTTCTCTCGCGCTGGGAGAGCCGCCAAAATAAACAGTGATGAGGCATATATATATCGTCACCTAAAATCCAAAAGGCCGTAATACCCCTTTTAGACACGGAAAGTTTACTTTGCAAAGTCTTAATTCAGCTGGGAGACAGACAGAAATAGATATTTTTTCTTCCTCTGTCTTTCACACAGCTGAATTAAGACTTTGCAAAGTAAACTTTCCGTGTCTAAAAGGGGTATAAGTACACTATTTACTTTTTTACAGGAGAAGCAAAACACCTTATAAATTTAAGACTATTTATTTGTCAGGTGCCAATTTGAATAATGAATAAAATCGTTATTTTTGAGCACATGTGAGTAAAATTTTAAGAAAATATGTATTTTGGTTAATCACATCATTGTCAATCAAAAAGTCAATTTTGAATTGTTTGGTTGTTACGGCTTTTTGGATTTTAGGTGCCAATATGTATGTATATCCAGTCATTCGTATAAGGAGCATAGGGCCGCCATTGATCCTATAACTAATGCCCTAATTCAGTAAGAAGATTTAGGACGTTTTTGTTTGAAAATGCTTCTGAGTTCTTGTCTTTGAATTCTCCAAATTATTTTCTTCAAAAATGGTTGTTGTCTCTGATAATGAAAAATAAAAATATAATTGTCATGTTTTTAAAAAATAAAAATGCAATTAAAGTATTATACAATATTTTAAAAAATACATGAAAAAAATATATGTTGGATATAATGTTTGGAACAAAATCATAAAGCAAATACACAAACCTTCTAGCATAGACAATAAATAATAATTGTTTTAAAGAATCAAAACTGCGTCTTTTTTTCGTCCATAGACAAGACGATAAAATCGTCGAACAGAATTAATTAATTAATACTTTAATTGAATTTTTATGTTTTAAAAACATGGCAATAGTATTTATATTTTTCATCATCAAAGACAACAACCATTTTTGAAGAAAATAATCTAGAGAACTCAAAATCAAGAACTCAAAAGTATTTTCAAACAAAAACTTCCTAAATATTCTCACTGAATTAGGGCATTACATATTTGAATATATTGTTTTTTTTTTTAATCTTAGTAAATTATGACAATATAACACAATAGAACATTTTTATGAAGTGGCCAATTATATTAACAATATGATGTTAGCAGCATACAAGATTACTTAAAAAGTATCTTTCAGTTTATTTAGCCTCATACTCGATATATTTATTTTCGATTTTATCGTAAGCGATATGTTATCGAAAATATACTTCTTTTTTATTGAAATTAAAATTTTATGGGCCTATCCATAGTTTAGAATTATAAAAACATCAAAATTGTTGATAACTTTTAAGATACAGGCTGTAGAATTTTATCGTAAGCGACAATTTACGTAGAAAAACATATTTGAATATTAAAAAAAAAACTTTTCCTGAAACCTTTAATTTTTGTCGTTTACGATAAAATCGAAAATAAGGCTCGATATGTATAATAACATTGCATTGACATGTGTTATTAGTCTCATTAAAGGGCCACTCAGACTATTGTACTTTGTATTCAAATAATACGTGCAAGTGCGATATTGTTGCTAAATGTTATAACGAATGGCAAATAATACGATAAAAATTTGACATCCCATAATACTTGAATTTTTCTAAACGATAATACTTTTTATCTGATCAGAGTCGGAAGACGTACCGTCGTTTATGGTATATAAGTCTTTGTCTTAAACCGGCTATAAATATTGAATATGCTTGTCGTATAGAATAATTTTTCGTGTAAGGTATGTATGCAGTGTGGCCACAACTAAAAAAATTTTAATGCTAAATGGGGCTTAAAATAATGCTAAAAATGCTAAAAAAAATATTTGAAAATGATAAAATATAATGCTAAAATTTTTTAATGATTTTTTATTAATTATGTATATCGTTATAACGAAGAAATATTTATTTAATTTTAATAAAACAAACAAAGTTGATTCAAAAGTTAAAACAACAATTGAGGAACATACAAAATGCGAGTTCAATTGCTGAATTCATAAAACCTCTTGTATCTTTGTACGATCGTACTAAATATAAAAGTGTAAAATTTGTTGCTGGTAATTTTTATATAAAAATTAAATACATAAAATAATTTTACACTTTTATTTTATATGTATGTTTTAATGTATTAGCATGCCTGCTATCAACATAATATGAAAGACATTTAAAAAATACTTTTTGCATTAAAAAATGTATTAAGAAGTGTTCGACTCCGAAAAACATAATTTAAATACTTATTATCTTCTTATTATTAGGTGTTTGACGTTTAAAATACATTAAGGTGGCTATTAGACGCTCATAGTCGGTATATGAGCATGACAGACTTTCGTACATTCCAACAAACACCTCTAAAAATGCGCGATCTAACCAAGTCATATTTATCCTTTCCGTACTCTACGTTTCCACATGACATGACATTTTGTTGCAACTTGAAGTTATAAGTGATTTGTTAAAACAAATGCACTATCAATAATGTTATCACTTGAAAAAAGCATTAATTTGAGCAGTATACACTTAACATTAACTTAAAGTTTATGTTCAAGTGAGCCTTCTTATGTCAGGTGGAGACCGCAAGTTACGAAAACTTAATGAAATTTTTACTGAGTTTGACATAAGATATATTAAAGGAGTATGATGACAAACACAAAAATTCAAAATTCTTTGCATTATCACACCATTCTCAAATACCAAGTATGACAGCCTAATAGCCGCTTAAGGCGTCTTTTGCTGTTTACATGGTTTCCATCATTATACATTTCTACAAAAACGACAAAATACAATGAAATACAGGAGTTTTTACCTCTATAAATGGAAAATAGTAAATGAAATTTATAAAATTAAAAATGCTAAATAATGCTAAAAAATTAATACAAAAATGCTGAAAAAAATGCTAAATGCAAAATAAAAAATTCACTGCTAAATCAAAATACATAATGCTAAATTTAGCAGTGAAAATGCTAAAAGGGTCACACTGTATGTATGTATGTCTTAAAAATTAACGGAATTATTGTATTTTCTTTTTATTTATCTTATTTACGTCCCTTTTTCACAATGTACGATTAAGAGTTAACGTGAACTTTAACCGACAGTTGTTCATACAAAACTTGCCGTTAAAATCCCTGTTAGCTTTTAATTGTACATTGTGAAAAGGGCCGTTAAATCAACTACTTTAACCGCCGTCTATTTTCAAGGCCGGCACGAGCATAATGTGCATGAAACTGCTCTGCCGCCGGAAGTCAACAATTAATGTAGGCATGTTAATTCTCAACAGCTGTTGATACTTTTTTTTACACGATTTCACTTTTTTTTTACACGAAATCAATTTTTTTACGCGGTTCTGCCTTTATTTTCGATTTACACGATTTTTCATACAAAAATTTAAAATTTTGATTTACACGACTTTCTCAGAAACGTATCTATCGTGTAAATCGAGGGATAGGTGTACTTGTGTTTTTAACATAATATTAGGTGTGATGGTGTGAACATAAAATACCACTTTACGTTTGATTTTTTGACAGTCGAAACAAATGTCTAGAATTATTTCTCGTAAAATGTGATGTGTAAGTCTTTATAAATGTATAATAGTCCGAGTGGCCCTTAAATAATATGATCATAGGAAACCTCTAGATTAACTTGTGCAGAATTGGTAGGATTTGATTTAGGTGGCTTCGTATACATTTTTTTTATAATTAACCATAGATTTAAAATTTACCCTCCGCAGGATCAACAATAAATAAAAGTGAAAAAATGCTGGAAAAATGTTAGGGCCGTTTTGTGTGTTTTTTTTTTTATTTAAATGAAATGGTATCATAAAAAT
The DNA here is from genome assembly GCA_944452675.1 of Tachina lurida. Lineage (NCBI taxonomy): Eukaryota > Metazoa > Arthropoda > Insecta > Diptera > Tachinidae > Tachina > Tachina lurida. Next base: position 173,795,662 of record OX101752.1, read on the forward strand.
ACGAATGTATCAACTTTCCCATCACTGAGGTGCTACATATAAGACATTTTGCCGGGCGAATTCGGCTTTAGATTAGGGAATAAAAATAAAATAAAAAATTGTTGAATATTTTAGGGATGATATTTTTCCGTTTGGTTTTTACAAAGAAATATCGTTGTAAGTGGACGGATAAAAATATTGAAAACTGCCAAGATTCCAAATATTGTTTACATACGAAATGCGAATTTAATAAAGATAAAGATAAAGATAATAAGTACATATGTATATAGGTCGAATTTACATTTCTCCTGTCTATGGAATTCAAGGCCTTGATGAAATTTTTAAAGAAATTAGTTGCATGCAAGACAAATTTATTATCAAAAATTAATTAATTCATCACAGCAAGACCGACCGACTTCAAAATGTCGAGTATAGAATACACATCGCTCATTTACTTTACAAGGGTCATAATAATGCAGAATAATGTGGCATTTCGTATTTAATCTTGTGTAAAAATTTCCTGAGAGAAGAATATTTTTTCATGTGTTCATTGAGTTGTATCCAAATTGAATACTTAAAACGCGTTTTCTGCAAAACTGGTTTTTTTGAGTTGTGACACTATTGAAGTAAATGACGACGACATGTTTATATGAGAATGCTTCATTTGATGAGAGCTAGGCAACACTGCAGCAGGTTGTTGTCCATGCTTATTTTTCCTTTCTAGTCCAATGAAATTAATTTATATTTTTGCTGGCAACAGTGAGTAAATACAGTGCTGCCAATATAGTACAAAATGTAGAATGAATGAAGGCTAACAATTATTTCATATTATTTAACAAAAAAAAAAAAAAACACACATCCCGGAATTCATACAAACAAATAATTTAATTCATTTTTATACTTTTACGTGATATATGTGAAATATTTGATAGTGGCACCACTGAAATATGTATGTGTATGTATGTATGTGTGTATTTTGCACTTGAATATCAGGCAGGGATGGAAAAGTTGTTACAATTGTACTTTGTGTAGAACTATTTGAAAGTCAAAAGTTCAGTTCCATAGCACTAGAATGACCAATTAAGCACTATTGATTTTTTTTCTTCTTATATTACATGGCAGGTATTAGGTATTAGAAATTAAAAGTGAAGTAAATGAACTGATGTTTTCCGATATTTCAAGAATTTCTAGTGAAACATCTATTCCACATTTATCTGTAAATGTGGAGATGGTATTTTTGTACAAAAATGTAATAAAAGCAGGAACTGAAACCATGAAAAAATCGGTTCAGGTTCGGGTTCGAGTTAATCAAAATAAAAAAATTCAGTTTCGGGCTCGGTTCAGAATTCGGGTTCAAAGTTAAAAAAAACTACATGTGTTTTATTAGTAAAAGCTGTATTAGCTTATACGCTGTTTTTCTATCAAAGTTAGACTACACAGATACATACATGCATATGTACATGTAAAGGCCCCCTGTGTCCCGTATCGCTAACTTGTGAGAATTTCCCGCATCGAGAAAAAGTAAATAAGTATATTGGTTGTCCTATATTACACAGGGTTACTCACATAAAAACAAAAAATATCAACAAATACAGTTTTTTTTCTTACTCGCCCTTTGTTTCACACGATGATAACAATTTTTTCGACTCGAAAACTTCTCACACTCCTTACAGAAACGAGGCACTGGTGTTCAATCCGCCTTGGTCGTTATTTTTTTTTTGGATTTTATTTTTAATTTTTTTTTTTGCATGCAAGAAATGTAATGTATCTTATTATTCTTCTAATAAATATTTCTTGCTGAATTTTTCGGTTCAACGGGTTCGGGTTCAAAGTCTTTATAAACAGTATGTTCCTCTATTTTGGTTCCACTGTCTCGTGTCGAATCAAACTGGAAAAGTGTATCCCAATTTTTACTTTTATATTCAGACCTCATAACTAATAGTCTTTTTTGTACCATCTGCAATTAAACATTAATATTAATAGTATAATATAATAATATTATAATAAACGAACATCAAAATGCCACTGAGATACACCAAGTTCAACGGATACTAATCCTAATGTAACATCAGACGAAGTAAAATAACTAATAAAATGGCTACAGCATTGAAAATTTAATACGTCTCATTGACACCAGAGGCACTGCAGCACTACTGCCTTATTAAAAACGTGCAAAAACCAGAGTTGTAAAAGAATGAATCTTTATCTTCACCACCTATCTTCCCACTATTGCTTTCCTCAACAAGGTAAGAGGCATTCATTGCCTGAGTGTTACTTTTCTTGTGTTAAAAAAAAATTAAAGATTAAAGATTGTGGCAATTTCAAAAACAAACTTTTAATAGCTGACTTGTTAGTAGATCTTACGACCCAACTTCCGACACTACCAATCTAGTATCTTTTATTAATTTTTTTAAAACGACCATGATTTGATGTATCGTAATTTGCAGAGCAGGCCCATATTTTAGAAAAGTTCATATTTCAATTTTAACATGCAGACAAGCAGTGAAGTAGATAGCAATTTAAAAAGAGAATTGCAAAACATTTCGTGATGTAAATGCAAACCTTAATGTAATAAAAGAAAACTTCAATATATATTTTAAAAGGAAAACAATAATTAAACATATTATAATCGTCCTTGAAAATTATTAAGCCTGCTGCTGTATTCTGTAACTCGCTAAAGCTAAATCTTTATCTCTAAAAATCAATAAAGTCGATTTATCGATTTTCGTCTACGAATGTAACTTTCAAACTTGTACATATTGCTAAATCAGGCATTGGCTTAAAAATTTATTGCGCCGAAATTTTAGTGTTTTAATTTTCTATTTGTGCAGCATTTTAGCGATCGAATTTAGCTTTAGCTTTAGCGTGTTACAAAATACGCGTGCTGGATCACACTATCGGTGTTGTTGGCTGACTGCAATAAAGTTATAAGTAGTTGGGCGCTTATATTTCAGCAAAATCTAGTATCTAAGAGATTTCGGGCAGAATCTAGTAGATTTCCCATATAAAACTAAGTCACTGGATTTCGTCAAAATCTACTTTAAACCTACTAGAACTTGGTAATGCAACTATGGGGTTTTTTTTCAAATTTGTACTAAAAAGTCAACCTGTGTACGATACATAAAAAGGTGGGTGAATTAGCTATATGGCTTCCAAAATCATTGAATGCCTGCGTGAAGGTCGCAGTTTTGAAAAATTTTCAGTTACATTTTGGCGATTTTTTTCATTTTGGCAATTTTTTTAATTTTGGCGATTTTTTCATTTTGGCGATTTTTAAATTTTGGTGATTTTTCCGGTTTTTTGCGATTTATTTTCGTTTTAGAAATTTTTTTCAATATGGTGCTTTTTTGTTTTGGCGATTTTTTTTTTATTTTGGCGATTTTTTTTTCGGTTTGGCGATTTTATAACTTTGAGATTTTTTTGTTTTACCGTTTTTGAAAATTTCAAGAGTTTTGCTCTTACGGTTTCCATGATACAGCAAGTTGTCAAAATTACATAGTCAAAATTACATTAACTGATGGTACACCCTTTAATTAAATTTTTTTTTAATTTTAGTGTTAATTGTTGTAGTCGGTATAAAAATGCACTAACCTTACAAAATTCAAGTGTATATACATACAATTGTATATATGTATATTACATGGGATTTTAACATTTTTCGTTGCTCGTTTTGGAACACCCTTTAATTTCCAATTCTCATGTAGCGGCCAAAGGTCTACACACTGTGTCCAAATTTCTGTCTGTCTGTAGCTCTTACGGTTATCGAGAAAATACCCTGTGACAGACATAGTTTTAGACATAGTTAATTTTACATAACACAAAAAGTTAAAGTTTTCCAACCTTGGAAACGTCTTTTTAATTATTTATTTTATTTTTTTAATTTAAAATACCAATTTTAGTCGTACTGAAGTGTAAAATAAGTTTATTTATTAAAAGAAAATAAAAATTTGTTTTTGTTAGTTACTTTAATATGGCAAAATAAAGTTTAAGCTTTCCAGCTCTGCAATTGTCTGCTCGATTTTGCTGATTTTCAATACCAATCTATTTTGGACAATTTCTGACACACCAGTCCAAGAACGAGCTGCGGAAAACCGATTTCACGTACAGGCAGACGGACAGACGGACATCGCTTATTCGTCTTCGTATGCATAAGGATCCAGAATATATATAGTTTATGGGTCGCTTATTGATATTATAGAAATTACAAGCGGAATGACAAACCTATATATACCCTTTTACCATTTTTTTGGTAAAGGGTATAATAAAAAATCAGAACTCGAAGTAAAAATTTCATTCGCATCCAAATTTGTATACAGGTAAGCGAGAGAGGATGATCTATGAAAAACTTTGAGAGTTTGAATATAAACAGCCGACTGACTTCGTAGTGTTTGTGTTAAATTTCGCCATTCACTTACGTTATTGCATCCTCGTAAGGGAGAGGGGATGCACTGTGTGCTTTCCCGCTTTTCCGAAGCGCTTCTTTTTTTGTTATATTAAACTACACCTTCCGAGATATTATTATGGAAGGGGTATAAGAAAGTACAATAGAAAAAACAGCTATAAAAATGGCATAGATACTTTTATTGCTTCTAAATCTCGATTATTTTTTTGCTGGGTTGTTTCTTTATTTTTTCTTGATTTTGAAATTGCCCCTTTTTTTTTCTTAGAAATCCTCTTTTTGTGCCAGTTTTTTGTTTGTTTTGAAAATCCCCTCTTTGTGCCCCTTTTTTGAAAAATTTCAACGGTAAGGCTGTTCTATAGCACTTAATGAGCTGAGTGTGCGTTATGTGAACATTTAATCACTAAACGGGCACATTTCTACTCCCTGAACATTAAACAAAGTACTATATATGTACTCATATGTACATACATATTTTTTTTTTTTTTTTTTTTTTTTTTTATTTTTACACACATATATTTATTTATTGTATCTTCAAAATATGAACTAACAATAAGTATTCAAATCTTAAATCTATATATAATTATTAGGCCCGACCAGTATCGGACATAAACTTAGTGATAGTAATTAATAATACATAAATTTCGTATTAAGCACAATAGATAATTATTTACCATTTGGAGTGCTGACTATTAGGGCCCTTGTGTCCCTCTTTTTTAGGCGGATGTGTCCAGTAAAGTTCAAGATATTACGAGCAAGCGGATTAGGATGTGACTCGAGTTTTGTTAAATATTTACCTGCGTATTTTGCGATTTCTTCAGTCACTAGTGGCATATTTAAATCACGATGTATATTTGAATTTTTGATGTACCATGGAGCCGATGTTATTAACCGTAAAATTTTATTTTGCTGTCGTTGGATTCTATCCACATTTGAAGCTGAAGCAGTGCCCCATAGCTGAATTCCGTAGCACCATATTGGCTTTAAAAGCGACTTGTATATCAAAAGTTTGCAGTCTAGACTGAGTGTTGAATTTCTGCCAATCAACCAATGTATTTGAGTTAACTTAAGTTTCATTTGAATTAGTTTAGCGTCAATATGATGTTGCCATGTAAGCCTTCGATCAAGGTGTATGCCAAGTTATTTCACTTGAGAATGTTGAGGAATATTTTGATTATTGATTCGAATGGGGGAACAGGTATCTTTTCTAAGGGTAAACGTTATATGAACACACTTTTGTTCATTTACTTTAATTCTCCATAAGTTCAACCATCTTTCAAGCTGGGTAATGTGTGCTTGGAGATTGCGGGATGCCTCATCAGGGTTTTTGTGCATACTCATACAGGCTGTATCGTCGGCAAATGTAGAAGTGTGGATGTTATTGCTCACAGGCATATCACAAGTATATATTAAATACAAGACTGGTCCCAGAATACTACCCTGAGGCACACCAGAAAATATAGATTCGGGCACACTCATGAAGTCTCCTTCCACAACAGTAAACTTCCTATCAACAATGTAACTTTCCAAAAGTTGTTCTATATTTATTGGAAAATATGTCTTCAATTTTAAAAATAGGCCTTTGTGCCATACTTTGTCAAATGCCTGAGAAACATCAATAAAAAGGGCAGAACAATACTTCTTTTCTTCAAAAGTCCTCCTTATAACTTGAACCAATCTATGCGTTTGCTCAATAGTGCTATGCTGACTTCTAAAGCCAAATTGATGGTCCGGGATGCACCCATTATCAGCTAAAATTGTGGACAATTTAGTCATGAGCAGCCTTTCGAAAAGTTTTGAAACTGTTGATAGTAAGCTTATAGGCCTATATGACTCAGCCTTGGTAAGATCTTTGCCCGGCTTCGGAATCATTTTAATCTTGGCAAGTTTCCAGTTATATGGAAAATACTGCATTCGTAAAATGGCATTAAAAATAAATAGCAGGATTCTTATTGCAATATGAGGCAAGTTCATCAGCATCTTGTTGCTAATTCCATCAATACCTGGAGCTTTCTTCGGATTAAGTTCAGCAATTAGTTTTTGTACATCGCGCATCTTAAACTTTATGGGTCGCGGGGGTAGAGCAACTACAGTCGGCAAATCAGAAACACCAGTACATGTGTTTGGGGTAAATACGTATTTTAAATGATTTGCAAATATGTTAGCTTTTTCAGTATCGCTTCTCGCCCAACCTCCGGTAGATGTGCGCAGAGGTGGTTTAAACTCAACGGGGGTTTTCAGCTTTCTAGCAGCGCGCCACAAGGAGTAATTAGATGCTGGAGTGACATCAAGACCTTCCAGATAATTTTTAAGAGATGCAGTTTTTTCAATTGCAAGTAACTCTTGGAGTCGTTTAGTGCACTCTTTAAATCTGATTTTAAGTTGTGGTGATCTGTGCTGTTGCCATTCCCTTCTAGCCCTTCTTTTTTCACGTACGAGACGTTCAATGTCTGTAGAATAAATTTTATTAAATCCAGTCTGCGGATGGGAGGTAGTAGCATGCTCAGCAGCCTGTGTAACCATTTCGTTAAGGTTGACGATGTTGGCTTCAATATCCTCGGGTGTTCTTAGAGTAATGTTTTCCGTGCAATGACTACTAAGATATTTTTTGAATCGCAGCCAATTTACACTACTGATCATCTTCACATACGAGTGAGGTAAATCACTTCTCTGTGGGCTACAGATTGTAACAATCGTGGGAGAGTGATCGGACGAGAGATCTAAAGAAGCTTCAACGTTAACTAATTCCCTAGAAATGTTTTTCATGACGCCAAAATCTATAACATCCGGAATTTTATTTATGTCAGTAGGCCAGTAAGTAGGCTCCCCACTCGAAATGACGTCCAAGCCCATTTTTGAAATTGTGTTGAACAACGCTCGACCTCTGGGTGTAATATGACGCGAACCCCAGAACGTATGCTTAGCATTATAGTCGCCAGCTGCCACGAAACAAGGGCCAAGAGATCTATAGAAATCCTCGTATTGATTCTCAGTAATTCCGAATCTGGGAGGGGAGTAAATTGATGATATCACAAAATTTGTGCAAAAATTTTCAACACAAATATTCGTTGCTTGTAGATGTTCCTCACAAATGTTGTCAATAATATAATGTTTGAGTCTTGACTTTATTAGAATTGCTGATCCACCGCAAGCTCTTCCTCTCGGGTCCTTTGAATCATATAAGGTGTAGCCAGAAATTTTAAAAAGGCTTCTCGAAGTCAAATGAGTCTCTGAGACCAACATTATATCGATATTTTTTTCCGTGAGGAAGTGCTCAAGTTCATTTTTATGTTGGCGAATGCCGTTTGCGTTCCAGAAACATAGTTTTAACGTGTTCATGGTTTGTTGACTAATGCTTGAAGCAGAGTATTCTGCATTCTTAGCATTTCTTGCATCATGCTAGTCATATTTGTTGTAAAGTTGTTTATAGTTAGCACCAGATTCTCAATAGTAGCTTCAAGACGACTAAAGTTAAGGCTAGAGTTTGCATTCGTTGAATTACTTGGCGGTGGAACATTTTGTGTGGGAATAGAACTAGTCTTAGCAGCATCGGCATACGATACACGTGAAGTAACTAGTTGGCTAGTTTGGGGAAGAGTAGCGGAGTAAGCGTTTGCTGATTGAGCTGGAACTAGTTTAGGTTTTTGACCCATAGCCTGTTTAACAAAAGAATATACAGGGCATCCTCTGTAGTTAGCGGTGTGGTTACCTCCACAATTACTGCATTTTTTTTCTGCTTGATCTTTTGGCTTCGTGCAGCTAGCAGTACCGTGCAATTCACCGCAGATAACACAAACTGTAGGTAAATTGCAGTAAGCCTTTGTGTGACCATATTCTTGGCAATTGTGGCACTGTACGGGACCTGAACGCTTATGTGGCTCTTCAACTGTAATTTTTCGGTATAAAAGGTATTTTAGGCTATAAATTGGATGTGTCTCGTTTTTTTTCAATTGTATATCATTTGGCTCCAGTTCAACACGAAATAGAGGCTGGGGGATCTTCTCTCTATTGATTATATTAGTAACACTTTTTACTTTAAATCCTTGTATGATGAGTGCATCTTTTATTTCGTCGGGATTAACATAAGCATCAATGCCCTTCAATACGACCTGCATACCTTTAGCACTTTTAAGCTGATAAGTATAAAAATTAGTTTTATTTTTTTCGAAATCAGTAATAATTTTGCGGAAATCTTTTTCTTCGTATATTTGAATTTTTGTTTCATCAATTTTACCACGTTTTATTGGAATAACGTGAAATGCGTTCTCACCAACTGCCGAGACTAATTTTTTAATAAGGGCGTTCGAATTTTTTTCTCTCAGGTATATTGGTGGTGGCTTGGAAGTTTTTTTGGATGAAACAGCGGGTTGGTCGTTATTTGCTTGCAATATTGAAAAACGATTTTGACGGTTAACTGCTGCGACATCGTTATCCCTGGATATCTTGGGAACCGATGAAATTTTTGATGAATTTGGGCTTCGCCCGCGCTTTAAAATTGTGATATATCTGTCCATTCCGACTTGGACCTTGGGTTTTGTGCTACTCTTATCTTCAGTGACAACTTGGTTAAGTGATGACCCCGAGCCCGAAGCGGGTGATATCGCTGAGTTAAATGCAGATGTACTAGGCAATAATGTCAACGATTCACTAGTTGGCATTGGACAAAGCGAAGTTGATCGCTGACGAAACTGTGGTTTTGCCGTTAGAAAAAGTCTATTATCAGATTTTTGATACTTATTAAGAGCTTCAGAACTCACAGCAAGTCTATTATCAGATTTTTTATTTTTATTGTTATCATTATGAGTATCAAAACTCACAGTAAAATAGGCATTTCTGCCGTTAGAACTCACTTCACTATTTTTTTCCTTTGGGGTACTCATAAAGAGTATTCCTCAAGGGTACTTTGTATGTTTTTTTGTTTACGGTTTTTTTTTTGTTTTTGTTGTTTCTATATGTAAAAAATATTTGCAAAGCAAATAAAGCTTATTTATTAAAGTCAATATGTACTACGAATATTTTTTGTATTTTTTTTTTGTTTAGTTTGTATGTAAGAAAAAATTCCGCTATTACGTCTGTTCACTATGAAGGTACAACGAGAACTCGTGTGTACATACATATGTATGTATGTATTTATAAGCAAATGTATAATATTATGTATGTATGTATATATGTATATACGAAATAAAAAGTAAAATCTTATATTCATACATACTTCCATACATACATACGAGTACATTTATATGTCGGTATGTGTATGGTAAAAATGCTTTATAAAAACCCATCACATACATACATACATACATTAATATGTACATAAGAGTATCGTTATATGACTGAATGTGAATAGTGAAAATGGTATAAAAACCCCCCACAAATGTACTCCATCATCGAGTTCAAAAATATATTTTGTCAAGTTCGGTTTATATTCTAAAACTACTAAGAAGACATGAAATTTACATTCGGGTTCCTGCTTCTAGCCATTCTTGCGCTTGCAGTAAATCAAGGTATGTATCGTGTATTATTTGCAGTCGATTTAATATATTATATACAATATTTATTTATTATAAAGTGTTGGCTGGAAATTCTAAATCTGGGCAATCCAGTAAGAAATATGTACCTACTACAAAAAAACCTCAAACTAATTATAAGAGCAACAAGTATGGATCATCATCTAGTATATCCACAATATCAACATATGTAGGATCACAGTCTTCATTGTCAAGTGCAGGATCAAGCAAAAAGAAAATGCAAGGATAATGAAGGAACAAATGGTGGAATTTGTAATACAATTGTATCCTATCCAAAGAAAATATTAAATAAATTAATATTTAACATCATAAATAAATGTGCTATACTTATTTCTTAGAATTAGTGAATGAATAAGCTTAGTCGTTTCTTTAAAAAGTTATAGGGAATTTGTCTATAGCAAAACAACTCTTAAATGAACTTAAGCTTAAACTTAAAACAAGGAATAAAAAAGCTAATACTCGTAGCTTTGTTTTTTTTTTAATAATAATTTCCTGCTGAATATAAACATTTTAATTTAATACTTTCGCTTGGAAGGGCAAACAATTTGCGATTACTTTTGAAAACAAAATAGAGATAAAAGTTTTTTTCTTACTCATCTTGTGTATGTATTTCTTATAACCAGGGCAAGTTTTTTGTGGCACGAAAAATGGTTCAAAATGGCTGGCAAAGTGGCACGAAAAAGTATAGTAATTGGCACGAAAATGGCACAAAATGCCAAAACTGGCAAAAAAATAAAATGTTATTTAAGAAAAATTTATTTTATTAAATTTTGCTTGCACAGTACAATAACATGTTTCTTCAAGTTGTCAAAAATAAATGATCCCCTTTTATCGGGTATAACGGTTGAATAAATGGAAAACACTCGTTCGACATCGCAAGATATATATAATTGGAGCAAACTTCAGATGGAGAGAGGGTTTCAATATATTCATCTGCTTCAATTCATTAAAAAATATATTATTTCTTATTTTAATTAATGCATGTGATCCGGTATTTCGATCTAAGACTTTTTTCAACTTGTCTGATTTTTTAAAACTTCAGAAACTTCCTTAAAATTCTCGCAATAATATATTGTAGTTTTAACCCATGTTCCCCATTGAGTGACACAAGGGGATGGAGGTATTTTTTAAGAACGGAAGCATTAATATGAAAAGATCGTTTCGAGAAGGGGCCTGCAAAATACAAAATCACAAATAATGCTGTGATCTTCTGCCTTAAGAAATATAGCTTTAAAGTTTCATTAGTCTTTACTTTCAGCTGCTGTTCTGTGCTGTGCCGTTCTGCTTCTAAATTTGAGAACTTACTTTTTCTGTAGAAATGTATCAGTTATTTCTCACCAGAAGAGTCGCAATTATACACTAAAGTGATGACTTTTGCATCGTCCATTATTAAGTTTCAATAAAATTTTAGGTTTTTCTTTTAAAAATTAAATTTTTTACATACTAAAAGCACAATCACAATTTATTTCAAAATGTTTTTATTTAATTTATGCTGTCACTTACAATTACTTAAAATCCAGTACTTTCGAGATTGCGAGCTAAATCAAGCTGCTTTTTTCCAGATTTCCCATACAAAACGAAATCTAATTTTTCAGTAGATTTGTAGGAAATCTAATAAAAATCTAATGTTTTTATTTATTCTTTACTACCCTGTACAACAAAAGGTGAGTGAATTAGCTACGGTCTGCTTCAAAAAGTGTGTGCATTGGCTACAATGCAGTTGTTTGGTTGTAGTTTTGGAAAGAAATCAGCTGATGGGTTTTGTTTTGGATAAAATAATTCCTAATAAATGTAAAAAAAAGCTAGTGTAAACGGTATAGATTTTCATAAAGATTTTAATCAAAATTTGCTAGATTTTGTGCTGATGTAAATGCCCTATAACAATTTGTTGATTATCACAGGTTGAACCGAAACAAAACTGAACGAAACAGGAAAACTAACTACTTGTATTATAATTCTGTAAACAAACAAGAGTCAGCTGATTCGAAACAGAACAGAAAGTAAAAACTAATTCAGACTTTACAGCTTGATTCTAACGTGTTTACATTCTCAAAGTCAAAAAAATTAGCTAGCCTGTGTTTTTGGAAATAATGTTTTAACGCCTGTTAAAAATATAAGATAGTCAAATAAATACATTGAAAAAAAATTTAATTATACAATTAGGCCACAATATTTGCAAAAGAAATTGTGAAAAAAGCTGCCATTGTGCTGGCATTAGCTTTTTGTATGTGAGCAATGTTTAAGAGATATGACTGACGTCTCCTTTCCTCCTTCTAATATTTCGAAAATAAATGATCAAATATAAATAGTGTACGGGGAAAAAAGTACGCATATGTTATATTGTTAATACAACAGATTGATAAAAAATTTTATGAATTATTAATTTCAGCAGGGCGATTCCGGTAAGAGAAAAACTCTGACATTTTATGGCAAGATTTTATTCCATCTTTTTAGTCCATGACTTTTTATGGCAAGGTGGACTAAAAATGGCTTTTTATGTCAAAAATGGAAGAAATGGCAAAAATGGCAAAAAGTGGCAGATGCCATAAAAAACTTGCCCTGCTTATAACAGTGATAAAAAAAATTTCGACTGGAGAAATTCTCTCGCCTTTACGGCGGTACGACTGCACCGATTTTAAAAAGATATATCGTTAGCTAAAGGCGTAACTAACAAAAATATAATTTTACAGGAGAAGCAAAAAACTAAAAAAAAACTAAGCAACCTTGTATTTAAGTCCTCTTGGTTTTTTGTCAATAAAAGCGTCATATTTGATCGCAGAAGTGCAAAAGTTTGTCAAGACATGTAGTTTAATGACATTCATAATAATCAATCAAAAACTTGATTTTGAATTTTTTGTTAGTTACGCCTTTTTGCATTTCAGCTAACAATATGTATTTATATCGTTTTAAAGCTCTTTCTTCCCACTTGTGCGCAATCTATTGAGATCGGTTCAGTATTTTAGGAGCAATAAGTGTTTAAAATTGCTACTAACATATCGAGGCATAAACGCCAAAAAGACGTAAGCGCCAAAAACTAAATTATCCAGGGGGAGGTTTTTATTAAATATCTCTGGTTCAGGTCCAAGTATTACCGAGAAACTAAGTATGTAAGTACTGTTACGCCTTAGTTATACATTGCATTTAGTTTATATCATATATTTCCTAGATAATGGGTATTTATGTCGCTTATTCATGTTCAGGCTGTTACGACCCAATGATGTGATTGAAAAACAACGTTTTGATCGTCTAAAAATATTTCTTCACACTTATTTATACCCTTTACCAAGAATGGAAAAGGGTATATATAGGTTTGTCATTCCGTGTGTAATTTCCATAATATGCATATGCGACCCATAAAATATATATACTCTGGGTCCTTATGAATAGCGAAGACGAATAAGCGATCTCCGTCTGTCCGTCCGTCCGTCTGGTGTACGTGAAATCAGTTTCCCTAAGCTCCCAGAAGAGCTAGACACTTCGTTCTTGGACTGGTGTGTCAGAAATGGTCCAACATAGATTGGTATTGAAAATCAGAAAAATCGAGCAGATGGTTTCAGACCTGGAAAACTTAAACTAGATTTTGCCATGTAAAAGTAACTACCGAAAACTAATTTTTACATTTTTTTTAATAAATAAACTTATTTTAAACTTCAGTACAAATAACATTAGTATTTCAAATTAGAAAAAAAAATAAAAAAATTGAAAAGACGTTTCCAGGGTTGGAATACTTTAACTTTTTTGTTATATAAATGTAACTTACTAAGACTAATTTTTATTTTCTTTTAATAACTAAACTTATTTTATACTTTAGTATAAAAAAGATTGGTAATTCAAATTAAAAAAAATTAAAAAATAAAAAGTCCTTTCCAGAGTTGGAAAACTTTAATTTTTTTTTGTTACACAAAAGTAACTTACTAAAATTAATTTTTATTTTTATTTTTATTTTTTTAATTAATAAACTTATTTTATACTTCAGTAAAAATACAATTAGTATTCCAAATTAAAAAAAAAAATATATAAAATTTAAAAAGACGTTTCTAGGGTTGGAAAACTTAATTTTTTTTTGTTATATAAAAGTAACTTACTAAAATTAATTGTTATTTTTTTTTAAATAAATAAACTTATTTTAAGCTTCAGTACGAATAAAATTGATATATCAAATTAAAAAAAAAATAAAAAGACGTTTCCAGGATTGGAAAACTTTAACTTTTTTTTGTTATATAAAAGTAACTTACTAAACAAATTTTTCTTTTTTTTCTATACATTAAACATATCTTATATTCTTAAAAGAAAGAAATTGGTGTAAGAGATCAGAAAAGTAATAAAGGATGATTCCAGGGTGGGGAAACTTACACTTTTTGTGATATATAAAAGTAACTATGTCTAATTAATTTTTTTCTTTTTCTTTATAAATTATATAAATATATTTTACGTTTTGGAAAGAAAAATTTGGTGTAGAAAATTATAAAAATAAAAACCACAGCTCCAGAGCTGGAAACTTTTAACTATTTTTCTGGATAATAATTAAAGTAACTAAGCAAAACAATTTTTTTAATTTCCTTTTTTCTTTGTTCATTTAACATACTTTATACAGTCTTTTAAGAACTAATAGATCAATATATGAAGAAGAGGAAAAAATCTAAAAGGATGATTCCAGGGTTGGAAAATTAATTTTTTCGTATATAAAGCTAACTAGGTCAAACTATTTGTTTATTTGGACAGTGTGTAGAACTTTGGCCGCTATTACAACAAATACATGAGAGTTAAAAATTAAAGTGTGTTCCAAACCGATTTTAACGAAATGTTAAAATCCCATGTAATATACATACACTTTAAATTTGTAAAGTTAGTCTATTTTTATACAGACTACAACAATTAACACTAAAATTAAAAAAATAAAATCGCCTACCGAAATAAATCGCCAAAACGAAAAAAGCGCCAATTAAAAAAAAAATTCTAAAACTAAATAGATCGCGAAAAACTGGAAAAATCGCCATAATGAAAAAAAATCGCCAAAATGAAAAGAAACGCTAAAAAGCGAAAAAATCGCCAAAACGAGAAAAAAGCGCTAAATTAAAAAAAAATTCTAAAACTAAATAAATCGCAATAAACCGGAAAATGGCCACAATGAAAAAAATCGTCAAAATGAAAAAAATCGCCAAAATGAAAACAAACGCCAAAAAAAAAAAAAAAAATCGTTTAAACCGAAAACGATAAGAGTAAAAAACGCCATGTTAAAAACTGATCAAAACCAAACGTACGGAACCCTTCATGCGCGAGTCAAAGTTGCACTTTACTGAATTTAAGTATAAATAAAAATTTAACATGTATGGGACAAAAACCTAAAGTAGCTCTAGCACAAACAGCAAACGCTTACTCCGCCACTCTTGCCCAAGTGAGCCAACCAGTTAATTCACGTGTATCGTATGCCGATGCTGCTAAAACAAGCTCTATTCCCACACAAAATGTTTCACGGACAAATACAAACTCAGACTTTAATTTTAATCGCCTTGAAGCTACTATTGAAAATCTGGTGCAAACTATAAACAATTTTACAACAAATATGACTAGCATGATGCAAGAAATGCTGAGAATGCAGAAAACTCTGCTTCAAGCATTAGTCAACAAGCCATGAACACGTTAAAAATATGTTTCTGGAACGCAAACGGCATTCGCCAACACAAAAACGAACTTGAGCACTTCCTCAGGGAAAACAATATTGATATAATGTTGGTCTCTGAGACTCATTTGACTTCGAGAAACCTCTTTAGCATTAATGGCTACACCTTATATGATTCAAAGGACCCGGGAGGAAGAGCATGCGGTGGATCAGCAATTTTGATAAAGTCAAGACTCAAGCACTATATTCTGGACAACATTTGTGAAGAACACCTACAAGCAACAAATATTTGTGTCGAAAATTTTTGCTAAAATTTTGTCATATCATCAATTTACTCCCCTCCTAGGTTCGCAATTACTGAGGATCAATACGAGGATTTCTACAAATCTCTTGGCCCTTGCTTCGTAGCAGCTGGCGGCTACAATTTAAAACATACGTTCTGGGGTTCGCGTCTTATTACACCTAGAGGTCGGGCATTATTCAACACAATTTCAAAAATGGGCTTGGACGTCATTTCGAGTGGGGATCCCACTTACTGGCCTACGGACATACAAAAAATTCCGGATGTTATAGATTTTGGAGTCATGAAAAATATCTCTAGGGAATTAGTTCATGTTGAAGCTTCTCAAGATCTCTCCTCCGATCACTCTCCCACGATCGTTACAATTTGTAGCCCACTAAGAAGTGACTTACCTCACCCATATGTGAAGACGATCAACCGTGTGAATTGACTGGGGTTCAGAAAATATCTCAGTAGCCATTGTACGGAAAACACAACGCTAAGAACATCCGAAGATATTGAATTTAACATTGGCAATCTTATCATTGCCAGACTGGATTTAATAGCATTTACAATACGGATATTGAACGTCTCGTAAGTGAAAAAAGAAGAGCTAGAAGGGAATGGCAACAGCACAGATCGCCCCAACATAAAATCAGATTTAAAGAGTGCACTAAACGACTCAAAGACTTGCTTGCATTTGAAAAAACTGCATCTCTTAAAAACTATCTGGAAGGTCTTGATGCCACACCAGCATCTAATTACTCTTTGTGGCGCGCTGCTAGAAAGCTTAAAACACCAGTTGAGTTTAAACCACCTCTGCGTACATCTACCGGAGGTTGGGCAAGAAGCGATACTGAAAAAGCTAAAATATTTGATGAGCATTTAAAATCAGTATCTACACCTTACACATGTACTGGTGTTATTGATTTGCTGAATGTAGTTGCGCTACCCCCTCGACCCATAAAATTTAGAACGCGTGATGTACAAAAACTAATTGCTGAACTTAACCCGAAGAAAGCTCCGGGTATTGATGGAATTAGTAACCAGATGCTAATAAAGTTGCCTCGTATTGCAATTAGAATCCTGTTATTTATTTTTAACGCCATTTTACGACTGGAGTATTATCCACACAGCTGGAAGCTTGCCAAGGTCAAAATGATTCCAAAGCCGGGCAAAGACCTTACCAAGGCTGAGTCATACAGGCCAATAAGTCTGCTATCAATAATGTCAAAACTTTTCGAAAAAATGCTCATGACAAAATTGTCCCCAATTCTAGTTAGTAGTGGGTGCATACCGGACCATCAATTTGGTTTTAGAAGTCAGCATAGCACCATCGAACAAAGAAGAACATTTGAAGAAAATAAGTATTGTTCTGCGCTTTTTATCGACGTTTCTCAGGCATTTGATAAAGTGTGGCATGAAGGTCTTATTTTAAAATTGAAATCATATTTATCAATAAATTTTCTGAAGCTATTAGAAAGTTATATTACTACCCGGAAGTTTACGGTTGTGGAAGGAGACTTCATGAGTGTGCCCGAATCTATATCATCCGGTGTGCCACAGGGGAGCATACTGGGGCCAGTTTTGTGTTTGATTTACACTTGTGATATGCCTTTGAGCAACAATATCCATACATCTGCGTTTGCCGATGATACAGCCTGCCTTAGTATGCCCGAAAACTCTCACGAGGCTTCCCGATATCTACAAGAACATATTACACAACTGGAACTATGGTTAAATTTATGGAGAATCAAATTAAACGAGCAAAAGTGTGTCCAGGTAACATTTACCCTGCGAAGAGATACTTGTTCCCCAATTCGAATCAACAATCAAGTTGTTCTTCAACATTCACACGTAAAATACCTTGGTATACACCTTGATCGACGGCTTACATGGAAGCCCCATATTGACTCAAAGCTAACACAAATGAAACTGAAATTAACTCAGATACATTGGCTGATTGGTAAAAACTCAACACTCAGTCTAGATTGTAAACTTTTAATATACAAGTCGATTTTGAAACCAATATGGTGCTACGGAATACAGTTATGGGGCACTGCTTCAGCATCCAATATAGAGAGAATCCAACGAAGGCAAAATAAGATTTTAAGACTAATAACATCGGCTCCATGGTACATTAAAAATTCAAATATACATCGTGACTTTAATATGCCACTAGTGACTGAATAAATCGCAAAATACGCAGGCAAATACATAACAAGACTCGAGACCCATCCTAATCCCCTTGCTCGTAATATCTTGAATTTTACTGGACACATCCGCTTAAAAAAGAGGGACACAAGGGCTCTAATACTCAACACTCCAGAAGAAACTGCTTGAATATACTTTTGTTTTTGCTTATCACGACTTATGTATTATTAATAACTTTCACTAAGTTTATGTCCGGCACTGGTCGGGCCTAATTAATTATATTTAGATTTAAGATTTGAATACTTATTGTTAGTTCATATTTGAAGATTCAATAAATAAATATATGTATAAAAAAAAGTATAAATGAAGGTTTGTGCCATGTTGCTTGTTATGCTATCAGCACAGTTGTGTTTTAAAGTGTAACGAGTTCTTTTTTATTTTTAGTAAATAGAGATGAAAATAAAATGTATCGGTAAAGAACAGTCCTAACTATAAAATTAATTGAAGGACAACATGTGCTGAACAAATTTAAAAAAATCCTCAAGGAATAACTCTTTTTGATATTGTATGACGTGACGTCGTTTTTTACAACTGGAGTAAGGGTGAATGTAAAATATTTCTTAAATACACAGCGTAGAATTAAATATTCAACTTATTGCTTATATCGAAAAAAAAATTTAATCGAAAAATACCGAGAGGTCACTTAACTTACTAAAAATTGCACTAGAGCAAAAAATTATAAATTTTTTCACAAAACAAATATGTTTGTATGTGCTTATGTATGTATGTATCTCTTTACTTCATATACGCACTTTGGTGAAGGGTATATAAGATTCGGCACAGCCGAATATAGCACTCTTACTTGTTTTTTTTTATGTCTTATGTGCTCTAAAGTATTTTGTGCTTCATTATTCAAGTTTTTGTAATTTTTTCACATGTAGTTAACGTCTTGGTATGGTATGGTATCATGTCGGACATCGCAAGTAGCTAATGGAGAACGCTCATGTCCAACTTTCGTCCATGATCTGGCATGGATGTCCGAACATATGTATGTCTGAGCAACAATGTTCGCCATGAGATTCTCAGTGCGCAACCATTAGCAATAGAAAGAAAAGAAACAGAACAAAATTGGTAAATATTCCATCTTTATTGCACTAGCGCAAAATACTTTGATATGCCTGAACATGGACATCGCACGTATTCATCACACAACAAAGAAGTTGATGAATTTTTCACAGTTGCTCTGCCGGCGTCATGTTCATGTTCATGTCATGTCCAAGTCGACGGCTAGTGGAGACGTAGGATAACAGGCATAAACTTAAATATTGTAACACAAAATGTTTACTGTAGGGACGGCATTGAAAATTTTAAAATTATACCAAAAACTTTCGAAAATTTTACTTTTTTTTAGTTTAATTGTACTAAAAGATTTTTAAGTTCAAATTACATACATACATATTTTTATTTGTTTTTTTATTAATATAATCGACTTTGTTCTGTCTACAGAATCGTTTTCACAAATTTGCTTGTAAGTTGGTATGTTAAGGCATATGACAGTGATGGGAAATGAGATTTGCATTTCGGTACCAAAAATAATTTTTTTAAGTACTTTGTTGATGCCGAGAGTACAAAAAGTTATTATTTTTTATTAAAATTGTATTAACAAAAATAATAATTTGAGTTCCGTCTTTCTTATATTAAGTCATCGCATATTTATTTACATAAATATTACTTGGTCAACAGAAGGGAATCACAATGGACCCAATTGGGTCTCCGAGTGGAGGTGCGGTGTAGCATAATCTTTCCTAACCTACTCAAATATCGTTACCTTAATACAGAAAGGCCCTAAATCTTTTTAAATTGAGTTTTTTGTATATTTCGATAGAAAAACATCAAATGTATCGAACAAATTTCGATTTAAAAAATAATGAGTTAGGGCCTTTCAATATTAAGGTACACATTTTAAAGTTATAACAAAAACAGTTTCTAGATTTTAATTAATCTTTGAAATGGATAAAACTTGATACTGTTGGAACATAAATCCTGTCGCATTGTTTTGTTTTCATTAGACTTTGGTAAGAGCAAATCCTTTCGTCATTTGAAGAGGAGTGAGGAATGGACATTATTCCGTAAGCTATCGATACATCAGGAAAAATGTACTCGTATTCATCTAATGCGGTTTTAGTTTTAGCCACTGCACAGTGGCAAAATAAGTGGTAATAAATCTGGAACTTATAAACTACTGATTGCACGATTTACCAAAAATTAAGGATGTATAGTCCACTTAATTTTTTCTGAAACTTCGACATCTTTAGAGGAGTACTTAGGCTTTATAACAGATACATATACATATGTCTTGACAGCCTTCTGACTTAAGCCAAAAGTTCTAAGTTTATTTGCATTTATTTTGCAAAAGCTCCCACTGTGCACTGTCGACCACAAGATGCATATAATTTCTGTTGTTAATGGTTTCAGTTCTTCCATATCAGCTAATGCTCTATATTGCTTGTTTATATTTTCAAAATATTCCTTTTCGCTGGAAAACATTTTAATTTAAAGTGGTGTAATGTTGGTTTTAACTATAAAAACATTTACGTCCCTTTTCACAATGTATGGTTAAGAGTTAACGTAAATTTTAACTGCAAGTTGTTCATACAAAACTTGCCGTTAAAGTCCCTGTTATCTTTTAACCATACATTGTGGAAAGGTACGTTAATGGGGAAAACTTACTAAACCAAACTAACATTTCATTGTCAAAGCACTTCTTTGCCCTTAAAACTTTTTAAA
Organism: Tachina lurida; assembly: GCA_944452675.1. Classification (NCBI taxonomy): domain Eukaryota; kingdom Metazoa; phylum Arthropoda; class Insecta; order Diptera; family Tachinidae; genus Tachina; species Tachina lurida. The sequence goes on from OX101752.1 coordinate 173,816,409, forward strand.
ATTTTCTTTAAAGTGATTTAAAATGTGAGTTGTGTTTATATATAGATCAACTTCTGTGCCGCAGAAAAAATCATTGTGTGAAATATGGTTTTCGTTTATATATAATTGTGAATGACTACACCTTTCTAAAATGTCTTTACTACTAAAGTTTCGCGCCATTTGTCGAAAAAGTAATTTAATTCCTGGCAAAAATAAATTCATACGCGCGTCTTCTGACTGCATTTCTAAGTTGACCGGGAGAGTATCAAATGTGTTGGGGGAGTACTACAGTACTTTTTCATATGAAATAGTATCAAAAAAAGTACGATCGTACCAACTTTCCCATCACTGGCACATAGTTACATATGTATGTGCTCTAGCATTCGAGTTTGGAAGAAAAATAATTTGCAAAAGGACGAGTTTACATTTTTTGATTTTCTCGCTGCGTTTTGTTTTCACAAGACTATTTTCAAGTGAGAAGAATATGAGTTTCATGGTGCAAAAGTGAAAATGGACATATGCAATCGTTTGAAAAGAAATGCGTAGTGAAACTGGGGATATCCCTTAGATGTACTAAATTAGTCATTGGTGTACTATTGTACTTTCGGAGTTTGAATAGTACCAAAAAGGTACAATTGTACCAACTTTGCCACTCTGGATGTACATACATACATACATGCTCTCGGACTTGCACAAGCTGTCACCAAAATATCAGACAAATTACGGAATTCGATATCGGACTAATTTTCATAAAATTTTATCTGTATTATACTTGTGTCGAACTCATTCGGTAGGACGTTTTTGTGTAATTTAATTGGGTTTGATCAAAGGTTTGCGTAAAAGACAATATAAATAGAAATAGAAATACAAATAGAAATTTTGATATCGAATGCCGTAATTCACATTAAGAAAACCATTGTTAAAATTTAACCACAGGAAATAAATAGTTTTGCAGCGCGCTACTTCTGAAATGTGGAAGTAGTTTAGTCAATAAGAACTTCAACTAACATGTTATGAGTACTATTTTTCATATTTAAAAAAAAATTTATTTTTAGCTAAGCAATCTATTAGTCTTTTCAACATCTGGCAGAACTTCAAAAATAAGATAAATCTTCACATATGGTTAAGATTTGCTTTGTAGCTCTCAGAGTATTTGATCGTGTTCTGTGTGGGCATTCATTACTGTTCGATGCTCAAAAGTTAGTTTTTTTAGTAAATTCTTGCAAGTTACTCGTACTTTGTCGCTTCCAATAAAGTTTACCATTTACGTAAGATTTTTCATATATGATTTTATGTTTGTTCTAGAGATGTTACAGCAAATACTCCAATTGACAACTAAACATCTTCTTTTTAATATTTTCAAAAATAAAATAACCCTTTACCTCCTCAAGCATTTGGAAAAAAATGCATTGTGATCTCGTAAAGGATCAAACAACGAAAAGACACACAAATATATTGTAATATAGGAATTACAAATTAATATAAGAAGAAATATCCAGAAATATCTCAAACAATTAAAGAACTTGCAAGAAAAGAAGCGATTGCAAGCTTTGTTCATATAAAAATCGTCCTATGGCAAAAATGCATGCCAAAAAAGCATACGTGGCGAGCATAAAATTGAATTTCATGTGCAAATTTATTGCAAAATTGGGTCTCCGAGTGCAGGTGCGGTATAGCAAGCATCACCCACCCTTCCTAACCTATTCCAAATTGTTTAAAGTACTTATTTAAAGAAAACAATTGAAGTTCTTAAAGTAAACTCAAAAAATTAGAATTGTAAGTTCCTTTTATTAACAAAATTTTTTTGTTCATTTTTATTTATAAAATAGCAAAAAGTTACTAAAATACTTGCAATTGTTATTTGAAATGGTTAAGATAAAAAACTAATACCTAATTTACATTAAGCATTTTTTTTTCATGAAATTAGTTGCATGAAAATTTTTTATTTGTCAATAGGAAGGCTGGAGGAGCAACTGATATCAAAAATACATCAGAGATTCATTGTACGTTCTTTTTCATATAACATTCTCTTTTATAGCGCTGCAATTAATTAGCAAATAGAAAAAGTTTCGTGCCACAAAATTCATGAAATTTCATGAAAAAATACTTAATGTAAATTATGCATAAGTTAACCTTTATTTATTTTGTTATGTCAATGTAAATTTGATATTCCAATATACCAATCTACGCCTAAGAGAAGCCATTTCCTTGAGAAGATTGATTCACATTTCGATCAAATTAGAATTCCACGTGTACTACACTCTATACAAAAGATAGTCTCAAGAATTGCTACTGCAACCCAATTGGTGAATATTCTGAAATTTTTGGAAATTTAAATAATTCGTTTTACTAAAATAAAGTATAATTTCTTATCGGAAATACATTTAATATTTTCTGCAAAACGTTTAGTTTTCAAAAATGTTAAAGTACGTATAAGCAAAAAAATAAAAACAAATACAAAATTAAAACAGCTGTTCTTTTAATTGTTTATTTTAAATTCATCATAGCAAAAGAGAACAATTAGTAACTATTGAAAAGAATTCTAAGAAATGTATATATGTATGTATGTACATATATGTACATACCCAGGTAGCATTTTGTATCATAATCCAATCGTTTCCGAATCAGCTTGACGGGAAAAATAACCGTATACGAGCTCATTTTTCGATCATAAATGATACTCCCGTTGTAAGAAAATGGTACCCTACAGATGAATCACACCAAAGAATCAGTTATGATACGATTTGCTGATTATTTTTGAGCAATTTTCATATTAAATCATTTAAATCACCTTTTTGCGGTTTGCATGATGTTCCTTTATTTTCAAGAAATCATTATTTGATCATATAGATGAATCATAAGTGAATCCTCTTTCAATCGCCCAAGTGATAAATCACTTTTTAATCATCAAAAGCGATCTCCAGAGAATCATATAAGATATTTCTGCCAAAAATTATCACCCAAATGCTAGCTGGGTAGTTCGATGCTTTTGTCTTTATGAATGCGTAAGTATGATAACCTGTATGTATGTATATTTGGGTACACGTTTAGAAATTTTGTTTTAAATTTTCCTTTACCTAGATGTTCTGTTAAAAAGTTTTTCCTAATTCCAATTCGCTAACGCTAAAGACCTTTTGAGACTACCTGTTATATACATATGTATATTTAGTGTAGAACGTTTGCAATTCCTTAAAGCGCATCATCTTGTACATAAGCTAAGTGCAACAAAATTGTTAAACTACTTATAAAAACATTTTAAGTATAGAATTGACAGTTCTTTGTATAACCTATTTGAGTAGCTTAACTTGCTATGTTTGTGCATGCATACATATGTACATACATGCATGTGCAAAAATCTAAAAAATTCATTTTTGATTCAAGCATGTGGTCAGTGCTTGACTCATCCAAACAAAATTTTAAAAAGCAATAAACGGTGCGGTGTGGTGGGAGGGTGGTGCCGTTGGAATTATCGATTGTGCGGATTTGTTAGTCCCGATGTCACAGTGATCGGGTGAGTATCGCGCGTTCACTGTGGATACGTGTTTAAGAGTAAAGGCTGAGTTACCCGACTGTAATGTAAAGTAACTGCAACAGTAGGAAACAGCTGATCGATATTGTTATGTGAAGAATAATGAAAATGGTTATAGAAATGTAATGTAACGTAACCAACTCTTCATATAAATATATCGATCAGCTGTTTCCTACGTTGCTGTTACATTACATTTTAGGTGGGTAACTGAGCCTTTAAGGCTCGGCGTATTCGTAATAGATCGAATGTAAATTTAATTCGTCGATCCAGTCGATCTTCAAGGACTCCCAAAAACATTGAACTGCTTGAAAGCAGTTTAGATGAAAATCCGCGACTTTCAACACGAAAAAGAGCAGCCTCACTGGGACTTCCAAGAGCGATTATTTATGAAATGTTAAAAAAGATTTTTAAGTTCAAATTACATACATACATATTTTTATTTGTTTTTTTATTAATATAATCGACTTTGTTCTGTCTACAGAATCGTTTTCACAAATTTGCTTGTAAGTTGGTATGTTAAGGCATATGACAGTGATGGGAAATGAGATTTGCATTTCGGTACCAAAAATAATTTTTTTAAGTACTTTGTTGATGCCGAGAGTACAAAAAGTTATTATTTTTTATTAAAATTGTATTAACAAAAATAATAATTTGAGTTCCGTCTTTCTTATATTAAGTCATCGCATATTTATTTACATAAATATTACTTGGTCAACAGAAGGGAATCACAATGGACCCAATTGGGTCTCCGAGTGGAGGTGCGGTGTAGCATAATCTTTCCTAACCTACTCAAATATCGTTACCTTAATACAGAAAGGCCCTAAATCTTTTTAAATTGAGTTTTTTGTATATTTCGATAGAAAAACATCAAATGTATCGAACAAATTTCGATTTAAAAAATAATGAGTTAGGGCCTTTCAATATTAAGGTACACATTTTAAAGTTATAACAAAAACAGTTTCTAGATTTTAATTAATCTTTGAAATGGATAAAACTTGATACTGTTGGAACATAAATCCTGTCGCATTGTTTTGTTTTCATTAGACTTTGGTAAGAGCAAATCCTTTCGTCATTTGAAGAGGAGTGAGGAATGGACATTATTCCGTAAGCTATCGATACATCAGGAAAAATGTACTCGTATTCATCTAATGCGGTTTTAGTTTTAGCCACTGCACAGTGGCAAAATAAGTGGTAATAAATCTGGAACTTATAAACTACTGATTGCACGATTTACCAAAAATTAAGGATGTATAGTCCACTTAATTTTTTCTGAAACTTCGACATCTTTAGAGGAGTACTTAGGCTTTATAACAGATACATATACATATGTCTTGACAGCCTTCTGACTTAAGCCAAAAGTTCTAAGTTTATTTGCATTTATTTTGCAAAAGCTCCCACTGTGCACTGTCGACCACAAGATGCATATAATTTCTGTTGTTAATGGTTTCAGTTCTTCCATATCAGCTAATGCTCTATATTGCTTGTTTATATTTTCAAAATATTCCTTTTCGCTGGAAAACATTTTAATTTAAAGTGGTGTAATGTTGGTTTTAACTATAAAAACATTTACGTCCCTTTTCACAATGTATGGTTAAGAGTTAACGTAAATTTTAACTGCAAGTTGTTCATACAAAACTTGCCGTTAAAGTCCCTGTTATCTTTTAACCATACATTGTGGAAAGGTACGTTAATGGGGAAAACTTACTAAACCAAACTAACATTTCATTGTCAAAGCACTTCTTTGCCCTTAAAACTTTTTAAAATTTTCTTTAAAGTGATTTAAAATGTGAGTTGTGTTTATATATAGATCAACTTCTGTGCCGCAGAAAAAATCATTGTGTGAAATATGGTTTTCGTTTATATATAATTGTGAATGACTACACCTTTCTAAAATGTCTTTACTACTAAAGTTTCGCGCCATTTGTCGAAAAAGTAATTTAATTCCTGGCAAAAATAAATTCATACGCGCGTCTTCTGACTGCATTTCTAAGTTGACCGGGAGAGTATCAAATGTGTTGGGGGAGTACTACAGTACTTTTTCATATGAAATAGTATCAAAAAAAGTACGATCGTACCAACTTTCCCATCACTGGCACATAGTTACATATGTATGTGCTCTAGCATTCGAGTTTGGAAGAAAAATAATTTGCAAAAGGACGAGTTTACATTTTTTGATTTTCTCGCTGCGTTTTGTTTTCACAAGACTATTTTCAAGTGAGAAGAATATGAGTTTCATGGTGCAAAAGTGAAAATGGACATATGCAATCGTTTGAAAAGAAATGCGTAGTGAAACTGGGGATATCCCTTAGATGTACTAAATTAGTCATTGGTGTACTATTGTACTTTCGGAGTTTGAATAGTACCAAAAAGGTACAATTGTACCAACTTTGCCACTCTGGATGTACATACATACATACATGCTCTCGGACTTGCACAAGCTGTCACCAAAATATCAGACAAATTACGGAATTCGATATCGGACTAATTTTCATAAAATTTTATCTGTATTATACTTGTGTCGAACTCATTCGGTAGGACGTTTTTGTGTAATTTAATTGGGTTTGATCAAAGGTTTGCGTAAAAGACAATATAAATAGAAATAGAAATACAAATAGAAATTTTGATATCGAATGCCGTAATTCACATTAAGAAAACCATTGTTAAAATTTAACCACAGGAAATAAATAGTTTTGCAGCGCGCTACTTCTGAAATGTGGAAGTAGTTTAGTCAATAAGAACTTCAACTAACATGTTATGAGTACTATTTTTCATATTTAAAAAAAAATTTATTTTTAGCTAAGCAATCTATTAGTCTTTTCAACATCTGGCAGAACTTCAAAAATAAGATAAATCTTCACATATGGTTAAGATTTGCTTTGTAGCTCTCAGAGTATTTGATCGTGTTCTGTGTGGGCATTCATTACTGTTCGATGCTCAAAAGTTAGTTTTTTTAGTAAATTCTTGCAAGTTACTCGTACTTTGTCGCTTCCAATAAAGTTTACCATTTACGTAAGATTTTTCATATATGATTTTATGTTTGTTCTAGAGATGTTACAGCAAATACTCCAATTGACAACTAAACATCTTCTTTTTAATATTTTCAAAAATAAAATAACCCTTTACCTCCTCAAGCATTTGGAAAAAAATGCATTGTGATCTCGTAAAGGATCAAACAACGAAAAGACACACAAATATATTGTAATATAGGAATTACAAATTAATATAAGAAGAAATATCCAGAAATATCTCAAACAATTAAAGAACTTGCAAGAAAAGAAGCGATTGCAAGCTTTGTTCATATAAAAATCGTCCTATGGCAAAAATGCATGCCAAAAAAGCATACGTGGCGAGCATAAAATTGAATTTCATGTGCAAATTTATTGCAAAATTGGGTCTCCGAGTGCAGGTGCGGTATAGCAAGCATCACCCACCCTTCCTAACCTATTCCAAATTGTTTAAAGTACTTATTTAAAGAAAACAATTGAAGTTCTTAAAGTAAACTCAAAAAATTAGAATTGTAAGTTCCTTTTATTAACAAAATTTTTTTGTTCATTTTTATTTATAAAATAGCAAAAAGTTACTAAAATACTTGCAATTGTTATTTGAAATGGTTAAGATAAAAAACTAATACCTAATTTACATTAAGCATTTTTTTTTCATGAAATTAGTTGCATGAAAATTTTTTATTTGTCAATAGGAAGGCTGGAGGAGCAACTGATATCAAAAATACATCAGAGATTCATTGTACGTTCTTTTTCATATAACATTCTCTTTTATAGCGCTGCAATTAATTAGCAAATAGAAAAAGTTTCGTGCCACAAAATTCATGAAATTTCATGAAAAAATACTTAATGTAAATTATGCATAAGTTAACCTTTATTTATTTTGTTATGTCAATGTAAATTTGATATTCCAATATACCAATCTACGCCTAAGAGAAGCCATTTCCTTGAGAAGATTGATTCACATTTCGATCAAATTAGAATTCCACGTGTACTACACTCTATACAAAAGATAGTCTCAAGAATTGCTACTGCAACCCAATTGGTGAATATTCTGAAATTTTTGGAAATTTAAATAATTCGTTTTACTAAAATAAAGTATAATTTCTTATCGGAAATACATTTAATATTTTCTGCAAAACGTTTAGTTTTCAAAAATGTTAAAGTACGTATAAGCAAAAAAATAAAAACAAATACAAAATTAAAACAGCTGTTCTTTTAATTGTTTATTTTAAATTCATCATAGCAAAAGAGAACAATTAGTAACTATTGAAAAGAATTCTAAGAAATGTATATATGTATGTATGTACATATATGTACATACCCAGGTAGCATTTTGTATCATAATCCAATCGTTTCCGAATCAGCTTGACGGGAAAAATAACCGTATACGAGCTCATTTTTCGATCATAAATGATACTCCCGTTGTAAGAAAATGGTACCCTACAGATGAATCACACCAAAGAATCAGTTATGATACGATTTGCTGATTATTTTTGAGCAATTTTCATATTAAATCATTTAAATCACCTTTTTGCGGTTTGCATGATGTTCCTTTATTTTCAAGAAATCATTATTTGATCATATAGATGAATCATAAGTGAATCCTCTTTCAATCGCCCAAGTGATAAATCACTTTTTAATCATCAAAAGCGATCTCCAGAGAATCATATAAGATATTTCTGCCAAAAATTATCACCCAAATGCTAGCTGGGTAGTTCGATGCTTTTGTCTTTATGAATGCGTAAGTATGATAACCTGTATGTATGTATATTTGGGTACACGTTTAGAAATTTTGTTTTAAATTTTCCTTTACCTAGATGTTCTGTTAAAAAGTTTTTCCTAATTCCAATTCGCTAACGCTAAAGACCTTTTGAGACTACCTGTTATATACATATGTATATTTAGTGTAGAACGTTTGCAATTCCTTAAAGCGCATCATCTTGTACATAAGCTAAGTGCAACAAAATTGTTAAACTACTTATAAAAACATTTTAAGTATAGAATTGACAGTTCTTTGTATAACCTATTTGAGTAGCTTAACTTGCTATGTTTGTGCATGCATACATATGTACATACATGCATGTGCAAAAATCTAAAAAATTCATTTTTGATTCAAGCATGTGGTCAGTGCTTGACTCATCCAAACAAAATTTTAAAAAGCAATAAACGGTGCGGTGTGGTGGGAGGGTGGTGCCGTTGGAATTATCGATTGTGCGGATTTGTTAGTCCCGATGTCACAGTGATCGGGTGAGTATCGCGCGTTCACTGTGGATACGTGTTTAAGAGTAAAGGCTGAGTTACCCGACTGTAATGTAAAGTAACTGCAACAGTAGGAAACAGCTGATCGATATTGTTATGTGAAGAATAATGAAAATGGTTATAGAAATGTAATGTAACGTAACCAACTCTTCATATAAATATATCGATCAGCTGTTTCCTACGTTGCTGTTACATTACATTTTAGGTGGGTAACTGAGCCTTTAAGGCTCGGCGTATTCGTAATAGATCGAATGTAAATTTAATTCGTCGATCCAGTCGATCTTCAAGGACTCCCAAAAACATTGAACTGCTTGAAAGCAGTTTAGATGAAAATCCGCGACTTTCAAGACGAAAAAAAGATGTTAAAAAAGGATCTGAAGTTCCATCCTTTTAAAATTCAAATCATTCAAGAACTGAAAGAAAGTGACTTTGATTTACGAAAAAAAATTTTTTTTTGTGAAACGATGTTGGAGCGTTTTCGCACTGTAAATCCCATTTTTGGAGCGACGAGGCTCATTTTCGCTTAAGCGACCACGTCAACAAGCAAAACTGCCGTACTAGTCTTCAGGGTAACTGTTTGGTGTGCCTTATCCACGCATGCGATAATTGGACCATTTTTTTTTTCTTTCGAAAATTCTAGATGCCAGGCGACGAATGTCAACGCTGAAAATTATCAACGCATGATTACGGAATTCTTTTTGCCAAACCTGCGAACTCATCCATCGTACTCTTCACACATGTGGTTTCAACAGGATGGGGCGACTGCACACACAGCCAGAGCTTCTATGAATTTGTTTCGGGAAAATTTCCCTCAAAAACTGATCAGTCGCTTTAAGCACATCCCATCTCCACCGAGATCGCCCCATCTAACTTCTATGGTTCAAAGAGAGGTTCTTTAATGACAACGTCCAATCTCTTGTGGCTTTAAACTTTAAATCGAATGTCCACAGACAATACTCCCTGTATCCGCTTTCTCTATAAGATATTTCCCTAGTTCTAACACAATGCATTGCATGAGTAGGGGTTAAGCCCTTGAGTGCTGGTCCTATTGAAAAAAAAACATGTCAACAAATATATTTCAATATATATTTTTTAATCCCAATCATGTATTTTTTAATGTGTAATTGGTTTTTCGGATTAAATTACCTTTTAGGTTCGAAAGGAATGCTTTATCTTGCTTTGGACAATAGTATATTATATGTATATTCCATTATGTATCTTATCAATGATCACTTTCTCGCTGGCATGTTGTTCAACTAAAATTGTAGTGTGTGAACCCAGTCTTTGCAAAGGGAAATCGTTTAAGTCGACTTAAGGAATTTGCTGTGTTTTTCGTTTAACGTTTAATGCTATAAACACAATCAAAGGCTACCGACCATCGACTATCGACTACAAAAGTAGCTGGCTACAAAAATAGCTAAGTCGCCAGCTACTTAATTCTTTTAACGACTACCGACCACTAACTACAAAAAATTCATTACATTAAACAATATAATAAATACATATAAACAGTAAAAATGACTATTATATACTTACCAATTTCAATAAAAAAAACCAAAAAATAAATATAAACGAAACAAATGAACAAATGAACAGATGATTATTATTTTTCAATGGTGCCACTATAATAGTTTTTCGCGTTTTTAATAGCGATATTTAATGTATTGCGTTTTTAAAACCATCATTTCATGCATTTTTTGTATTGGCAGCACTAATCTGTTTTTTGTAGCCAAGAAAAATAGAAATTAGCCTAAGTTGGCTACGGGCTACAAAAGTAGCCGTGTAGTCGGTAGTCGTGTAGCGGCTAAAAGAATTATTCTCATAAGCACGCATGTATTCTATTTTTGACATCTTGTAGTCGATGGTCGGTGGACTTGATTGTGTTTATAGCATAACGCTACAGCTAAGAGATTAAAAAGCTACAAAGCTTGATTCAACGTTCGTGTGATGCTTTCCAACAACTGCAACTTTCAACTGAAAGCTGAATTTTCCTAAGTCGACTTAAGCAATTATTACATATTGATACAGATATGTGTATCTATCTAGTCGTATATTTAATACGACCTTGTTATTTAATGTTTTACAATAATCAAATTTTTTACACTCGACGCCACGATTGACTTGAATTTTGGGACCCAATCCACACAGCTATTGTTTTTGTTTTTAAACAGCTGTGCGACCTTCAACATTGACGTTTGTGTGCACTTGTTTATGAAATTATGAAATATGTAGTAAGTAAATAATATGTATTTACATAATAACCATGTTATATTTTACATTATTTGACAAACTTTATTGTATTATTGTTCAACTTAAGTAAAGTATTTTTCTAAAATCATTACTGACAGCCAATGAATGATATCCATCTTTAATCGTCGGGCTAATAAGAAAATTTAAAAATACTCGTAATACAGAAATAAAATTTACAACTGTTAAGAAGGCAAGTCGATGTCTTACATCTAAACAGTTTAACACTATACGTGAGAGTAGCACAAGAAATAATTAAAAAAAATAAAAATAAAAATAGAAATTATTCCAATTATTCAGAAAGAAAATATATTAAAAACGAGTTACAAAAACCATGCAATTAAATAGCTATTCCCTATATAAAGTTTGGCTGGTGTTTTACTTAATGCAACTCGGTTGGACAAAAGCAAAAAATAAGAATAAAAAAGAAAAAGGTTTCACCAATTCCATCACCGGTATGGTGCAGCTGCTGGAAACAGAAATGCAATTAATAAATACACAGTCTTGAGAGTTATGCTGCTGAGTTGCAAAAGAAAGTGAATGCTTTAAAGGAGTGAGAGATAAAAAAAAACTTAAATTTGAATCTTTTCAATTACAGTTGATTTTTCTTTTAATTTTCAAGCTTGGTGCAAGAATTAAAAGAAGAAAATCTTAAGTCTGTAAATGATCGCGAGAAGTATTTATTTAATCCTTTAAATGGATTTTCTCTCATCAGACGCATGCAACATGACTGGCCACAAATTGAATTGTATGTTACCCAACCAGTTGGTGAGAGTAAGTATTTTTGTTATACATACTTTTTTTGCGAAAAAGCGGAGTGATATGCATAAAAAAAAAAAAAAAGAATCGGGTATTCTTTTTGGTTTTAATTTCGAAAAGTGTGAACAACGTTTCCCGCCAATAATTTTATTCAAATCTATATTAGAACTTTAAATTGCATTTTCTAAATTCACTTATTTGTTTCGGTCAAGCATTTGGCACAGGAATTTTTTTACGACACAAACTAAGGCTTTCGGTATCGCACAAAATTTAATATCAAGTATTTTGATATTTCGTTGCTGTTGCTATTGCTCCAAAAAAGCGAACAAATAATATGTGTTTCGAAGTATAAATCCTGTAAATATTTATATTAGGGCGGGTCGGGTTTTTTTTTCACAAAACAAAAACGAAATCTACATGAAATTCGAGAAAATTCTCCGAAGATACCTATACCGCGCTTATCCACATGAAAATTTATTTCCTCTTCTTAAGAAAAAAAATTTTTTTTCTTTATATAAAACTTTTCCAATCAATTTTCGAATCATTATTCTTTCTTCCACGTAGGTACTTCCTGCTTTTTAATTTTTTTCCATGAGCTAGCTTAGATTTATCCATAATGATTCGTTCCCCATTTTCTTGCCAAACAAGAATTAGAGCTCTATCGGAAATGCCTAACCCTACGTCTACACCTGATTGATATATTTTTATCATGACAAATGTCAAATTCCATATAGAAAAAAAGCTATCATAAAAAAAATAATTTTTCAATATAAGCTTTGACTTTTGTTTTGATAAAAATACATATATCAGGTGTAGACGTAGGGTAATCTATTGCACACTATGGCAAAGTTTAAGATGTCTTACTGCTGAGTATATGGTATTTTTTTTGTCTTGTATATGATCTTGCAGTTGAGGCAGGTCTATATGAAGTATGTAGGCTTAGTAGTTAGTACTAGTCCTTAGATTTTTGATCAACGATGCTAAGCATGCATTCCGGAATCGTATGTTTTTTGGTGGTATGTTGGTCAATCATGAACTCTTTTAGGTTATAAGCAGTGAAACCAGAAAAATTAAAAAAGTGCTTTATGCGCATTCAATATGCACTAAAAACTTGAAAATATGCATTAAAAACTCAAAAAATATGATCTTAAAAATAAAATAAATTGGATTATTTGTAAATAAAAATATATTTTTAATTAAAAAATTCAACAACATTTGCATCTAAAACAAGACAAAAATAAAATAAACCAAAAAAAGGAAGCAATAAAAAAATCAAGAAAATAACTGCCGTATCAAAAAAAAAAAAAAAAAAAGAAGAGAAGTGTCTTAGAACACCCGGTTATAGCTATGCTGCTTAGCTATATAAAACAAGCTTAATGTTTTAAACAACAATGCTAAATTCTCAGAAAATATTTCAAAACTTTTCCATTTATAGCCCATTATTTTCTTTTCTAACGGCGCGCGATTAAATTAGTGTATTGTTTGTGGCCGGTGGCTGCTGTTAGCCGGCTTACAGCCGATCGGCTGTATTCTCTGGTTTGTGCTCATGTGCAAAAATAAAACAATTTAAAGGACCGATGTCTGCCCTCAAAATTTAACCACCCTTATATATCTGGGCATGTATTGAGTTGTGATAATATGATTTATATTATACATAATTTGTTTTTCACATTAGTGACTAATGACAGTGTGTTGAATACAAATTTACCTACGTTTTGTTGTAGACGTGTACATTTTGATTTACTTTGCACTTACAAATTAACAGCCTTATGTAAAGTGGTTAAAATTAAAGTCCTGCACAAGACCATTTATAAGACCTTTCAAGACATGACAGATTTTTCAACTGCTTTACTACAGCGAAATATTCTAAAACAAACGCTAAACAACACTGTTGGCAAGGCATTTGTTTCAATTATTTGTCTTGCCAACAGTGTTGTTTAGCGTTGTTAATGCAGTTGAAAACTCTCTCATGTTTTGAAAGGTCTTATAAATGGTCTTGTGCAGGACATTAATGTACCTTAGAGTGGCCGCTCGTTGTATGGAGAATATTTATTTTTTATATTCTCTCCCCCGAAATCAGTTCAGTTTTAAGTAAAAAAAAATAAAAAAAAATTCATAGCGATAAGTTGGGTTTTAGGGGGTGCGTCCGCCCCTTAAAGTTGGCCCTCAAGCCCATTTGTTCAATGTATCAAAAGAAAAATACACAGAATTTTTTAATTTTATTGCCTATTTTAGGGATGTTATAAATACAAGTGGAGACTTTTTTCATACAACTGAAACAAAAAGTAATATTCATACAATTGTTTGGTCGCGGAATTTTTGACATTTCTAATTTCCAATAAAATTTTAATTAATTTTTAGTGTTATTTTTTGTGTGTTGTAAATTAAAAAATAAATTAATGTGTGTGTAAGTAAACATAATTTTATACATAACAAAAATTAAAAATTTAAAAAACCCCCGATATATCTAGAAAAGGTGTGACATCTTCTAAACGGTTGGACTGATTTTTTTCAAACATGGTTAAGAACTTTCTCGATCAAGTCACCTTTCAAACAGAGAAAACTAAATTAAAATCGGTCCAGCCGTTTGGGCTGTACGTGGACACGGACAGACACACAGATATACAGATGCACAGATACTCACTACAAACTTATAACACCCCTTTTTTGGTCGGGGGTTAAAGATGCTACACGATCATTTTTTTTATAAAAAAATAAATTAAGAATTATTGCCTATTTTGGGGAGGTTATTTTTCCTATTGGCTTCCACAAAGAAATATTACAGCAATGGCAGGGACAATAACATTGGAAAGTGCTTTCACTTGTGTTTAGATGAAGGTCCAATAATCCAAATACATCGTATGTACATTTTTTTAAAATATAAAATGCAAATTTAATAAAGACATACACACATTACTAATGTACATACATATCGTCACCTTAAATGCAAACGGACGTAACTACACAAAAATTCGAAATGATGTTAACAATCTTATGGTTTATTTGATAAGTCAGTTTTGTCAGAATTGTAAACGTTTTTCTTTCAGTACATTTAGAAGTCATAAGGAAATATAGAGCAGAAATGCCCACTACCACCGATTTAGAAGAAGCCGCTGAAGCCATTTTCCGTTTGCAAAGATTTTATGATCTCAAAGCTGAAGATCTTGTTCAGGGTATTTTACGTAGCAAAAAATACGAGTAAGTAGGACTGTCATTAATAATTTTAATTTGTATGAAGATAAATTAGAATTTAACCAGCAGAGACACAAACCAGAACATAACAGAGCACTGTTACTTATGTAACAGCAAACATTTAATGGACTAGAAATCCGAAAGCTCAGAACTGTGAAATTGCTTTTCATAATACGGATACATTGAATAATATTTCTACTACCAAAATAATTTCTGAACCGGCTGCTTTTACACAGAGAAAAACTGCCTCATAGAATCAAGAAGATTTTCTCTATGAAACGTTTTTAGGCTAAGGGGTATCCCAGCAGAAAGAAGCGAAGATTTTTTCATAGAGATTCCTTATTGTTTTTATGTGATAGATCTTATTAATTTTAACAAGAAGAAAACCACATAAAATCAAGAAGAAATCTTATTATTCACAACCTTTTTTAACTCAATTTGCGTTATTTTTGGCACCAAAAAATCAATCCATAGGGAAAAACTTCTTGATTCTATTAGGTTTTCTTATAAATTGTAAACTATAGGGATTTCTTATTGATTTTATTAGGTTGCCTTCTTGATTTTTTTTAAAAGGTTTTCTTCTTGATTTTATTAGGTTGCCTTATTGATTTTTTCAATAAGGTTTTCTTCTTGATTTTAGTAGGTTCCTATAAGATTATGTGTAAAGCATCTTATTGATTTTTTTTTATTTATTTATTTATTAAACATACTATACAAAGTAAATTTGCATAGTATGGTGTTACACGAATATGGGCGGAGTAACTAGACCATATGCCCAAGATGTTATTAACAGTATTTTCAAAAAAGTTCCGTTACTGACTGTACAACCTATGCCTTCACATAGGAAGTAGCAACGTGGTTGTTAAAGAAATTCCACAAAAAAAAACCGCAAGATTATACGGTTATCCGTGGCATTTCAGTCAACCAGTGCGAGCGAGACGAAAAACTCTCAAAGGCCTAACAACAGAACTAAGCCTGACCGCACTTAAGAAATAATTACGATGACGCGAAATGATGTTCTTCGACCCAGTGTCTCGTTTCTGTAAGGAATGTGAGAACTTTTCGAGTCGAAAAAATTGTTATCATCCCGTGAAACACAGGGTGAGTAAGAAAAAAAACTGTCTTTGTTGATATTTGTTGTAAGTTTATATAAGTTTTTATGTGAGTAACCCTGCGTAAAATAGGACAACCAATATAATTATTTAATTTTTCTCGATGCGAGAAATTCTCACAAGTTACAGAAATGGGGTACAGAGCTGCTTAACACCTGAGATTTTTTTTTTTTTTTTTGTAATAAGGGAATCTTGATTTTATGAGGGGTCTTGTTATTTCATATCTATAAATAGACATAGAGAAAAATTTTTTCATGATCTTTTTCATTTTTGTATAAGAATGTTTGCACAATAATTTCAATGGTTATTCAGGCTGCTTGTTAGCATATTGGGTAGAGTGCTTGTCTATCAGGGTGAAGTTTGCTGGTTCAATACTTGGTGAGTAAGTAAGTTAGTTATGTATGTATGTATAAATAAATAACATATACAATATACTACATACATACATACATATGTATATGGTATAGAATTTAAATGAAAATACATAAGTACAGGGAATAAAGACGCAATTTGCTTTTAATTTTTTATTGAAAAAATCAATAAGATACCCTCATAAAACTACAAGATTTTCTCTATGAAGTTAATAAGATTTTCTTATTGAAAAAAAGCCATAGAGATATCTTATTAATTTTGTTCTATTTTATGAGGTATTTAGTAGGCACTGTTTTCTCTGTGTAGTAATTTAACAATAGTCGTTTAATTGCTGGTTAAGAATGTAACAGTACTCTGCAAGATATACTAATGGCCTGTCCCACGATGTCACCAGAAATCGTTCGTTTGCAAACAACAATAACGTTAGAAAATTTGTTGCTGTTTTCAATGTAAAAAGGGTCACACTGTATGTATGTATGTCTTAAAAATTAACGGAATTATTGTATTTTCTTTTTATTTATCTTATTTACGTCCCTTTTTCACAATGTACGATTAAGAGTTAACGTGAACTTTAACCGACAGTTGTTCATACAAAACTTGCCGTTAAAATCCCTGTTAGCTTTTAATTGTACATTGTGAAAAGGGCCGTTAAATCAACTACTTTAACCGCCGTCTATTTTCAAGGCCGGCACGAGCATAATGTGCATGAAACTGCTCTGCCGCCGGAAGTCAACAATTAATGTAGGCATGTTAATTCTCAACAGCTGTTGATACTTTTTTTTACACGATTTCACTTTTTTTTTACACGAAATCAATTTTTTTACGCGGTTCTGCCTTTATTTTCGATTTACACGATTTTTCATAAAAAAATTTAAAATTTTGATTTACACGACTTTCTCAGAAACGTATCTATCGTGTAAATCGAGGGATAGGTGTACTTGTGTTTTTAACATAATATTAGGTGTGATGGTGTGAACATAAAATACCACTTTACGTTTGATTTTTTGACAGTCGAAACAAATGTCTAGAATTATTTCTCGTAAAATGTGATGTGTAAGTCTTTATAAATGTATAATAGTCCGAGTGGCCCTTAAATAATATGATCATAGGAGGAAACCTCTAGATTAACTTGTGCAGAATTGGTAGGATTTGATTTAGGTGGCTTCGTATACATTTTTTTTATAATTAACCATAGATTTAAAATTTACCCTCCGCAGGATCAACAATAAATAAAAGTGAAAAAATGCTGGAAAAATGTTAGGGCCGTTTTGTGTGTTTTTTTTATTTAAATGAAATGGTATCATAAAAGTACGAATGTATCAACTTTCCCATCACTGAGGTGCTACATATAAGACATTTTGCCGGGCGAATTCGGCTTTAGATTAGGGAATAAAAATAAAATAAAAAATTGTTGAATATTTTAGGGATGATATTTTTCCGTTTGGTTTTTACAAAGAAATATCGTTGTAAGTGGACGGATAAAAATATTGAAAACTGCCAAGATTCCAAATATTGTTTACATACGAAATGCGAATTTAATAAAGATAAAGATAAAGATAATAAGTACATATGTATATAGGTCGAATTTACATTTCTCCTGTCTATGGAATTCAAGGCCTTGATGAAATTTTTAAAGAAATTAGTTGCATGCAAGACAAATTTATTATCAAAAATTAATTAATTCATCACAGCAAGACCGACCGACTTCAAAATGTCGAGTATAGAATACACATCGCTCATTTACTTTACAAGGGTCATAATAATGCAGAATAATGTGGCATTTCGTATTTAATCTTGTGTAAAAATTTCCTGAGAGAAGAATATTTTTTCATGTGTTCATTGAGTTGTATCCAAATTGAATACTTAAAACGCGTTTTCTGCAAAACTGGTTTTTTTGAGTTGTGACACTATTGAAGTAAATGACGACGACATGTTTATATGAGAATGCTTCATTTGATGAGAGCTAGGCAACACTGCAGCAGGTTGTTGTCCATGCTTATTTTGCCTTTCTAGTCCAATGAAATTAATTTATATTTTTGCTGGCAACAGTGAGTAAATACAGTGCTGCCAATATAATACAAAATATAGAATGAATGAAGGCTAACAATTATTTCATATTATTTAACAAAAAAAAAAAAAAAAAACACACATCCCGGAATTCATACAAACAAATAATTTAATTCATTTTTATACTTTTACGTGATATATGTGAAATATTTGATAGTGGCACCACTGAAATATGTATGTGTATGTATGTATGTGTGTATTTTGTACTTGAATATCAGGCAGGGATGGAAAAGTTGTTACAATTGTACTTTGTGTAGAACTATTTGAAAGTCAA
Source organism: Tachina lurida (assembly GCA_944452675.1). Taxonomy (NCBI): domain Eukaryota; kingdom Metazoa; phylum Arthropoda; class Insecta; order Diptera; family Tachinidae; genus Tachina; species Tachina lurida. The sequence goes on from OX101752.1 coordinate 173,835,204, forward strand.
AAGTTCAGTTCCATAGCACTAGAATGACCAATTAAGCACTATTGATTTTTTTTCTTCTTATATTACATGGCAGGTATTAGGTATTAGAAATTAAAAGTGAAGTAAATGAACTGATGTTTTCCGATATTTCAAGAATTTCTAGTGAAACATCTATTCCACATTTATCTGTAAATGTGGAGATGGTATTTTTGTACAAAAATGTAATAAAAGCAGGAACTGAAACCATGAAAAAATCGGTTCAGGTTCGGGTTCGAGTTAATCAAAATAAAAAAATTCAGTTTCGGGCTCGGTTCAGAATTCGGGTTCAAAGTTAAAAAAAACTACATGTGTTTTATTAGTAAAAGCTGTATTAGCTTATACGCTGTTTTTCTATCAAAGTTAGACTACACAGATACATACATGCATATGTACATGTAAAGGCCCCCTGTGTCCCGTATCGCTAACTTGTGAGAATTTCCCGCATCGAGAAAAAGTAAATAAGTATATTGGTTGTCCTATATTACACAGGGTTACTCACATAAAAACAAAAAATATCAACAAATACAGTTTTTTTTCTTACTCGCCCTTTGTTTCACACGATGATAACAATTTTTTCGACTCGAAAACTTCTCACACTCCTTACAGAAACGAGGCACTGGTGTTCAATCCGCCTTGGTCGTTATTTTTTTTTTTTTGATTTTATTTTTAATTTTTTTTTGCATGCAAGAAATGTAATGTATCTTATTATTCTTCTAATAAATATTTCTTGCTGAATTTTTCGGTTCAACGGGTTCGGGTTCAAAGTCTTTATAAACAGTATGTTCCTCTATTTTGGTTCCACTGTCTCGTGTCGAATCAAACTGGAAAAGTGTATCCCAATTTTTACTTTTATATTCAGACCTCATAACTAATAGTCTTTTTTGTACCATCTGCAATTAAACATTAATATTAATAGTATAATATAATAATATTATAATAAACGAACATCAAAATGCCACTGAGATACACCAAGTTCAACGGATACTAATCCTAATGTAACATCAGACGAAGTAAAATAACTAATAAAATGGCTACAGCATTGAAAATTTAATACGTCTCATTGACACCAGAGGCACTGCAGCACTACTGCCTTATTAAAAACGTGCAAAAACCAGAGTTGTAAAAGAATGAATCTTTATCTTCACCACCTATCTTCCCACTATTGCTTTCCTCAACAAGGTAAGAGGCATTCATTGCCTGAGTGTTACTTTTCTTGTGTTAAAAAAAAATTAAAGATTAAAGATTGTGGCAATTTCAAAAACAAACTTTTAATAGCTGACTTGTTAGTAGATCTTACGACCCAACTTCCGACACTACCAATCTAGTATCTTTTATTAATTTTTTTAAAACGACCATGATTTGATGTATCGTAATTTGCAGAGCAGGCCCATATTTTAGAAAAGTTCATATTTCAATTTTAACATGCAGACAAGCAGTGAAGTAGATAGCAATTTAAAAAGAGAATTGCAAAACATTTCGTGATGTAAATGCAAACCTTAATGTAATAAAAGAAAACTTCAATATATATTTTAAAAGGAAAACAATAATTAAACATATTATAATCGTCCTTGAAAATTATTAAGCCTGCTGCTGTATTCTGTAACTCGCTAAAGCTAAATCTTTATCTCTAAAAATCAATAAAGTCGATTTATCGATTTTCGTCTACGAATGTAACTTTCAAACTTGTACATATTGCTAAATCAGGCATTGGCTTAAAAATTTATTGCGCCGAAATTTTAGTGTTTTAATTTTCTATTTGTGCAGCATTTTAGCGATCGAATTTAGCTTTAGCTTTAGCGTGTTACAAAATACGCGTGCTGGATCACACTATCGGTGTTGTTGGCTGACTGCAATAAAGTTATAAGTAGTTGGGCGCTTATATTTCAGCAAAATCTAGTATCTAAGAGATTTCGGGCAGAATCTAGTAGATTTCCCATATAAAACTAAGTCACTAGATTTCGTCAAAATCTACTTTAAACCTACTAGAACTTGGTAATGCAACTATGGGGTTTTTTTTCAAATTTGTACTAAAAAGTCAACCTGTGTACGATACATAAAAAGGTGGGTGAATTAGCTATATGGCTTCCAAAATCATTGAATGCCTGCGTGAAGGTCGCAGTTTTGAAAAATTTTCAGTTACATTTTGGCGATTTTTTTCATTTTGGCAATTTTTTTAATTTTGGCGATTTTTTCATTTTGGCGATTTTTAAATTTTGGTGATTTTTCCGGTTTTTTGCGATTTATTTTCGTTTTAGAAATTTTTTTCAATATGGTGCTTTTTTGTTTTGGCGATTTTTTTTTTATTTTGGCGATTTTTTTTTCGGTTTGGCGATTTTATAACTTTGAGATTTTTTTGTTTTACCGTTTTTGAAAATTTCAAGAGTTTTGCTCTTACGGTTTCCATGATACAGCAAGTTGTCAAAATTACATAGTCAAAATTACATTAACTGATGGTACACCCTTTAATTAAATTTTTTTTTAATTTTAGTGTTAATTGTTGTAGTCTGTATAAAAATGCACTAACCTTACAAAATTCAAGTGTATATACATACAATTGTATATATGTATATTACATGGGATTTTAACATTTTTCGTTGCTCGTTTTGGAACACCCTTTAATTTCCAATTCTCATGTAGCGGCCAAAGGTCTACACACTGTGTCCAAATTTCTGTCTGTCTGTAGCTCTTACGGTTATCGAGAAAATACCCTGTGACAGACATAGTTTTAGACATAGTTAATTTTACATAACACAAAAAGTTAAAGTTTTCCAACCTTGGAAACGTCTTTTTAATTATTTATTTTATTTTTTTAATTTAAAATACCAATTTTAGTCGTACTGAAGTGTAAAATAAGTTTATTTATTAAAAGAAAATAAAAATTTGTTTTTGTTAGTTACTTTAATATGGCAAAATAAAGTTTAAGCTTTCCAGCTCTGCAATTGTCTGCTCGATTTTGCTGATTTTCAATACCAATCTATTTTGGACAATTTCTGACACACCAGTCCAAGAACGAGCTGCGGAAAACCGATTTCACGTACAGGCAGACGGACAGACGGACATCGCTTATTCGTCTTCGTATGCATAAGGATCCAGAATATATATAGTTTATGGGTCGCTTATTGATATTATAGAAATTACAAGCGGAATGACAAACCTATATATACCCTTTTACCATTTTTTTGGTAAAGGGTATAATAAAAAATCAGAACTCGAAGTAAAAATTTCATTCGCATCCAAATTTGTATACAGGTAAGCGAGAGAGGATGATCTATGAAAAACTTTGAGAGTTTGAATATAAACAGCCGACTGACTTCGTAGTGTTTGTGTTAAATTTCGCCATTCACTTACGTTATTGCATCCTCGTAAGGGAGAGGGGATGCACTGTGTGCTTTCCCGCTTTTCCGAAGCGCTTCTTTTTTTGTTATATTAAACTACACCTTCCGAGATATTATTATGGAAGGGGTATAAGAAAGTACAATAGAAAAAACAGCTATAAAAATGGCATAGATACTTTTATTGCTTCTAAATCTCGATTATTTTTTTGCTGGGTTGTTTCTTTATTTTTTCTTGATTTTGAAATTGCCCCTTTTTTTTTCTTAGAAATCCTCTTTTTGTGCCAGTTTTTTGTTTGTTTTGAAAATCCCCTCTTTGTGCCCCTTTTTTGAAAAATTTCAACGGTAAGGCTGTTCTATAGCACTTAATGAGCTGAGTGTGCGTTATGTAAACATTTAATCACTAAACGGGCACATTTCTACTCCCTGAACATTAAACAAAGTACTATATATGTACTCATATGTACATACATATGTATGTATGTATTTATAAGCAAATGTATAATATTATGTATGTATGTATATATGTATATACGAAATAAAAAGTAAAATCTTATATTCATACATACTTCCATACATACATACGAGTACATTTATATGTCGGTATGTGTATGGTAAAAATGCTTTATAAAAACCCATCACATACATACATACATACATTAATATGTACATAAGAGTATCGTTATATGACTGAATGTGAATAGTGAAAATGGTATAAAAACCCCCCACAAATGTACTCCATCATCGAGTTCAAAAATATATTTTGTCAAGTTCGGTTTATATTCTAAAACTACTAAGAAGACATGAAATTTACATTCGGGTTCCTGCTTCTAGCCATTCTTGCGCTTGCAGTAAATCAAGGTATGTATCGTGTATTATTTGCAGTCGATTTAATATATTATATACAATATTTATTTATTATAAAGTGTTGGCTGGAAATTCTAAATCTGGGCAATCCAGTAAGAAATATGTACCTACTACAAAAAAACCTCAAACTAATTATAAGAGCAACAAGTATGGATCATCATCTAGTATATCCACAATATCAACATATGTAGGATCACAGTCTTCATTGTCAAGTGCAGGATCAAGCAAAAAGAAAATGCAAGGATAATGAAGGAACAAATGGTGGAATTTGTAATACAATTGTATCCTATCCAAAGAAAATATTAAATAAATTAATATTTAACATCATAAATAAATGTGCTATACTTATTTCTTAGAATTAGTGAATGAATAAGCTTAGTCGTTTCTTTAAAAAGTTATAGGGAATTTGTCTATAGCAAAACATCTCTTAAATGAACTTAAGCTTAAACTTAAAACAAGGAATAAAAAAGCTAATACTCGTAGCTTTGTTTTTTTTTTTTTTATAATAATTTCCTGCTGAATATAAACATTTTAATTTAATACTTTCGCTTGGAAGGGCAAACAATTTGCGATTACTTTTGAAAACAAAATAGAGATAAAAGTTTTTTTCTTACTCATCTTGTGTATGTATTTCTTATAACCAGGGCAAGTTTTTTGTGGCACGAAAAATGGTTCAAAATGGCTGGCAAAGTGGCACGAAAAAGTATAGTAATTGGCACGAAAATGGCACAAAATGCCAAAACTGGCAAAAAAATAAAATGTTATTTAAGAAAAATTTATTTTATTAAATTTTGCTTGCACAGTACAATAACATGTTTCTTCAAGTTGTCAAAAATAAATGATCCCCTTTTATCGGGTATAACGGCTGAATAAATGGAAAACACTCGTTCAACATCGCAAGATATAACTGGAGCAAACTTCAGATGGAGAGAGGTTTTCAATATATTAATCTGCTTCAGTTCATTAAAAAATATATTATTTCTTATTTTAATTAATGCATGTGATCCGGTATTTCGATCTAACACTTTTTTCATTCAACTTGTCTGATTTTTTAAAACTTCAGAGACTTCCTTAAAATTGTCGCATTAATATATTGTAGCTTTAACCCATGGTTGACATCGAGTGACACAAGGGGATGGAGGTATTTTTTAAGAACGGAAGCATTAATATGAAAAGATCGTTTCGAGAAGGGGCCTGCAAAATACAAAATCACAAATAATGCTGTGATCTTCTGCCTTAAGAAATATAGCTTTAAAGTTTCATTAGTCTTTACTTTCAGCTGCTGTTCTGTGCTGTGCCGTTCTGCTTCTAAATTTGAGAACTTACTTTTTCTGTAGAAATGTATCAGTTATTTCTCACCAGAAGAGTCGCAATTATACACTAAAGTGATGACTTTTGCATCGTCCATTATTAAGTTTCAATAAAATTTTAGGTTTTTCTTTTAAAAATTAAATTTTTTACATACTAAAAGCACAATCACAATTTATTTCAAAATGTTTTTATTTAATTTATGCTGTCACTTACAATTACTTAAAATCCAGTACTTTCGAGATTGCGAGCTAAATCAAGCTGCTTTTTTCCAGATTTCCCATACAAAACGAAATCTAATTTTTCAGTAGATTTGTAGGAAATCTAATAAAAATCTAATGTTTTTATTTATTCTTTACTACCCTGTACAACAAAAGGTGAGTGAATTAGCTACGGTCTGCTTCAAAAAGTGTGTGCATTGGCTACAATGCAGTTGTTTGGTTGTAGTTTTGGAAAGAAATCAGCTGATGGGTTTTGTTTTGGATAAAATAATTCCTAATAAATGTAAAAAAAAGCTAGTGTAAACGGTATAGATTTTCATAAAGATTTTAATCAAAATTTGCTAGATTTTGTGCTGATGTAAATGCCCTATAACAATTTGTTGATTATCACAGGTTGAACCGAAACAAAACTGAACGAAACAGGAAAACTAACTACTTGTATTATAATTCTGTAAACAAACAAGAGTCAGCTGATTCGAAACAGAACAGAAAGTAAAAACTAATTCAGACTTTACAGCTTGATTCTAACGTGTTTACATTCTCAAAGTCAAAAAAATTAGCTAGCCTGTGTTTTTGGAAATAATGTTTTAACGCCTGTTAAAAATATAAGATAGTCAAATAAATACATTGAAAAAAAATTTAATTATACAATTAGGCCACAATATTTGCAAAAGAAATTGTGAAAAAAGCTGCCATTGTGCTGGCATTAGCTTTTTGTATGTGAGCAATGTTTAAGAGATATGACTGACGTCTCCTTTCCTCCTTCTAATATTTCGAAAATAAATGATCAAATATAAATAGTGTACGGGGAAAAAAGTACGCATATGTTATATTGTTAATACAACAGATTGATAAAAAATTTTATGAATTATTAATTTCAGCAGGGCGATTCCGGTAAGAGAAAAACTCTGACATTTTATGGCAAGATTTTATTCCATCTTTTTAGTCCATGACTTTTTATGGCAAGGTGGACTAAAAATGGCTTTTTATGTCAAAAATGGAAGAAATGGCAAAAATGGCAAAAAGTGGCAGATGCCATAAAAAACTTGCCCTGCTTATAACAGTGATAAAAAAAATTTCGACTGGAGAAATTCTCTCGCCTTTACGGCGGTACGACTGCACCGATTTTAAAAAGATATATCGTTAGCTAAAGGCGTAACTAACAAAAATATAATTTTACAGGAGAAGCAAAAAACTAAAAAAAAACTAAGCAACCTTGTATTTAAGTCCTCTTGGTTTTTTGTCAATAAAAGCGTCATATTTGATCGCAGAAGTGCAAAAGTTTGTCAAGACATGTAGTTTAATGACATTCATAATAATCAATCAAAAACTTGATTTTGAATTTTTTGTTAGTTACGCCTTTTTGCATTTCAGCTAACAATATGTATTTATATCGTTTTAAAGCTCTTTCTTCCCACTTGTGCGCAATCTATTGAGATCGGTTCAGTATTTTAGGAGCAATAAGTGTTTAAAATTGCTACTAACATATCGAGGCATAAACGCCAAAAAGACGTAAGCGCCAAAAACTAAGGTTTTTATTAAATATCTCTGGTTCAGGTCCAAGTATTACCGAGAAACTAAGTATGTAAGTACTGTTACGCCTTAGTTATACATTGCATTTAGTTTATATCATATATTTCCTAGATAATGGGTATTTATGTCGCTTATTCATGTTCAGGCTGTTACGACCCAATGATGTGATTGAAAAACAACGTTTTGATCGTCTAAAAATATTTCTTCACACTTATTTATACCCTTTACCAAAAATGGAAATACCCTTTTCCATTTGTTTGTCATTCCGTGTGTAATTTCCATAATATGCATATGCGACCCATAAAATATATATACTCTGGGTCCTTATGAATAGCGAAGACGAATAAGCGATCTCCGTCTGTCCGTCCGTCCGTCTGGTGTACGTGAAATCAGTTTCCCTAAGCTCCCAGAAGAGCTAGACACTTCGTTCTTGGACTGGTGTGTCAGAAATGGTCCAACTTAGATTGGTATTGAAAATCAGAAAAATCGAGCAGATGGTTTCAGACCTGGAAAACTTAAACTAGATTTTGCCATGTAAAAGTAACTACCGAAAACTAATTTTTACATTTTTTTTAATAAATAAACTTATTTTAAACTTCAGTACAAATAACATTAGTATTTCAAATTAGAAAAAAAAAATAAAAAAAATTGAAAAGACGTTTCCAGGGTTGGAATACTTTAACTTTTTTGTTATATAAATGTAACTTACTAAGACTAATTTTTATTTTCTTTTAATAACTAAACTTATTTTATACTTTAGTATGAAAAAGATTGGTAATTCAAATTAAAAAAAAATTAAAAAATAAAAATTCCTTTCCAGAGTTGGAAAACTTTAAATTTTTTTGTTACACAAAAGTAACTAAAGTACTACAACTAATTTTTATTTTTTTTGTAATTAATAAACTTATTTTATACTTCAGTACAAATACAATTAGTATTCCAAATTAAAAAAAATATAAAGTTTAAAAAGACGTTTCCACGGTTGGAAAACTTAATTTTTTTTGTTATATAAAAGTAACTTACTAAAATTAATTGTTATTTTTTTTAAATAAATAAACTTATTTTAAGCTTCAGTACGAATAAAATTGATATATCAAATTAAAAAAAAATAAAAAGACGTTTCCAGGATTGGAAAACTTTAACTTTTTTTTGTTATATAAAAGTAACTAACTTACTAAACAAATTTTTCTTTTTTTTCTATACATTAAACATATCTTATATTCTTAAAAGAAAGAAATTGGTGTAAGGGATCAGAAAAATAATAAAGGATGATTCCAGGGTGGGGAAACTTACACTTTTTGTGATATATAAAAGTAACTATGTCTAATTAATTTTTTTCTTTTTCTTTATAAATTATATACATATATTTTACGTTTTGGAAAGAAAAATTTGGTGTAGAAAATTATAAAAATAAAAACCACAGCTCCAGAGCTGGAAACTTTTAAATATTTTTCTGGATAATAATTAAAGTAACTAAGCAAAACAATTTTTTTAATTTCCTTTTTTCTTTGTTCATTTAACATACTTTATACATTCTTTTAAGAACTAATAGATTAATATATGAAGAAGAGGAAAAAATCTAAAAGGATGATTCCAGGGTTGGAAAATTAATTTTTTCGTATATAAAGCTAACTAGGTCAAACTATTCGTTTATTTGGACAGTGTGTAGAACTTTGGCCGCTATTACAACAAATACATGAGAGTTAAAAATTAAAGGGTGTTCCAAACCGATTTTAACGAAATCTTAAAATCCCATGTAATATACATACACTTTAAATTTGTAAAGTTAGTCTATTTTTATACAGACTACAACAATTAACACTAAAATTAAAAAAATAAAATCGCCTACCGAAAAAAATCGCCAAAACGAAAAAAAGCGCCAATTAAAAAAAAAATTCTAAAACTAAATAGATCGCGAAAAACTGGAAAAATCGCCATAATGAAAAAAAATCGCCAAAATGAAAAGAAACGCTAAAAAGCGAAAAAATCGCCAAAACGAGAAAAAAGCGCTAAATTAAAAAAAAATTCTAAAACTAAATAAATCGCAATAAACCGGAAAATGGCCACAATGAAAAAAATCGTCAAAATGAAAAAAAAATCGCCAAAATGAAAACAAACGCCAAAAACAAAAAAAAAAAATCGTTTAAACCGAAAACGATAAGAGTAAAAAACGCCATATTAAAAACTGATCAAAACCAAACGTACGGAACCCTTCATGCGCGAGTCAAAGTTGCACTTTACTGAATTTAAGTATAAATAAAAATTTAACATGTATGGGACAAAAACCTAAAGTAGCTCTAGCACAAACAGCAAACGCTTACTCCGCCACTCTTGCCCAAGTGAGCCAACCAGTTAATTCACGTGTATCGTATGCCGATGCTGCTAAAACAAGCTCTATTCCCACACAAAATGTTTCACGGACAAATACAAACTCAGACTTTAATTTTAATCGCCTTGAAGCTACTATTGAAAATCTGGTGCAAACTATAAACAATTTTACAACAAATATGACTAGCATGATGCAAGAAATGCTGAGAATGCAGAAAACTCTGCTTCAAGCATTAGTTAACAAGCCATGAACACGTTAAAAATATGTTTCTGGAACGCAAACGGCATTCGCCAACACAAAAACGAACTTGAGCACTTCCTCAGGGAAAACAATATTGATATAATGTTGGTCTCTGAGACTCATTTGACTTCGAGAAACCTCTTTAGCATTAATGGCTACACCTTATATGATTCAAAGGACCCGGGAGGAAGAGCATGCGGTGGATCAGCAATTTTGATAAAGTCAAGACTCAAGCACTATATTCAGGACAACATTTGTGAAGAACACCTTCAAGCAACAAATATTTGTGTCGAAAATTTTTGCTCATATTTTGTCATATCATTAATTTACTCCCCCTCCTACGTTCGCAATTACTGACGATCAATACGCGGATTTCTACAAATCTCTTGGCCCTTGCTTCGTAGCAGCTGGCGACTACAATGCAAAACATACGTTCTGGGGTTCGCGTCTTATTACACCTAGAGGTCGGGCATTGTTCAACACAATTTCAAAAATGGGCTTGGACGTCATTTCGAGTGGGGAACCCACTTACTGGCCTATGGACATACAAAAAATTCCGGATGTTATAGATTTTGGAGTCATGAAAAATATCTCTAGGGAATTAGTTCATGTTGAAGTTTCTCAAGATCTCTCCTCCAATCACTCCGATCACGATCGTTACAATTTGTAGCGCACTAAGAAGTGACTTACCTCACCCATATGTGAAGACGATCAACCGTGTGAATTGGCTGGGGTTCAGAAAATATCTCAGTAGCCATTACGCTAAGAACATCCGAAGATATTGAATTTAACATTGGCAATCTTATCAAAAATATAAAACAGGCTGCTGAACAGGCGACTACCTCCCACCCGCAGACCGTGAAAAAAGAAGAGCTAGAAGGGAATGGCAACAGCACAGATCGCCCCAACATAAAATCAGATTTAAAGAGTGCACTAAACGAAAATGAAAATGAAGAAACTGCATCTTTTAAAAACTATCTGGAAGGTCTTGATGCCACACCAGCATCTAATTACTCGCGCTGCTAGAAAGCTTAAAACACCAGTTGAGTTTAAACCACCTCTGCGTACATCTACCGGAGGTTGGGCAAGAAGCGATACTGAAAAAGGTAAAATATTTGATGAGCATTTCAAATCAGTATCTACACCTTACACATGTACGAGCACTGGTGTTATTGATTTGCCGAATGTACTTGCGCTACCCCCTCGACCCATAAAATTTAGAACGCGTGATGTACAAAAACTAATTGCTGAACTTAACCCGAAGAAAGCTCCGGGTATTGATGGAATTAGTAACCAGATGCTAATAAAGTTGCCTCGTATTGCAATTAGAATCCTGTTATTTATCTTTAACGCCATTTTACGACTGGAGTATTATCCACACAGCTGGAAGCTTGCCAAGGTCAAAATGATTCCAAAGCCGGGCAAAGACCTTACCAAGGCTGAGTCATACAGGCCAATAAGTCTGCTATCAACAATGTCAAAACTTTTCGAAAAACTGCTCATGACAAAATTGTCCCCAATTCTAGTTAGTAGTGGGTGCATACCGGACCATCAATTTGGTTTTAGAAGTCAGCATAGCACCACCGAACAAACTCAAAAGATTGGTTCAATTTATAAGAAGAACATTTGAAGAAAATAAGTATTGTTCTGCGCTGTTTATCGACGTTTCTCAGGCATTTGATAAAGTGTGGCATGAAGGTCTTATTTTAAAATTGAAATCATATTTACCAATAAATTTTCTGAAGCTATTAGAAAGTTATATTACTACCCGGAAGTTTACGGTTGTGGAAGGAGACTTCATGAGTGTGCCCGAATCTACGAGTATATCATCCTGTGTGCCACAGGGGAGCATACTGGGGCCAGTTTTGTGTTTGATTTACACTTGTGATATGCCTTTGAGCAACAATATCCATACATCTACGTTTGCCGATGATACAGCCTGCCTTAGTATGCCCGAAAATCCTCACGAGGCTTCCCGATATCTACAAGAACATATTACACAACTGGAACTATGGTTAAATTTATGGAGAATCAAATTAAACGAGCAAAAGTGTGTCCAGGTAACATTTACCCTGCGAAGAGATACTTGTTCCCCAATTCGAATCAACAATCAAGTTGTTCTTCAACATTCACACGTAAAATACCTTGGTATACACCTTGATCGACGGCTTACATGGAAGCCCCATATTGACTCAAAGCTAACACAAATGAAACTGAAATTAACTCAGATACATTGGCTGATTGGTAGAAATTCAACACTCAGTCTAGATTGTAAACTTTTAATATACAAGTCGATTTTGAAACCAATATGGTGCTACGGAATACAGTTATGGGGCACTGCTTCAGCATCCAATATAGAGAGAATCCAACGAAGGCAAAATAAGATTTTAAGACTAATAACATCTGCTCCATGGTACATTAAAAATTCAAATATACATCGTGACTTAAATATGCCACTAGTGACTGAATAAATCGCAAAATACGCAGGCAAATACATAACAAGACTCGAGACCCATCCTAATCCCCTTGCTCGTAATATCTTGAATTTTACTGGACACATCCGCTTAAAAAAGAGGGACACAAGGGCTCTAATACTCAACACTCCAGAAGAAACTGCTTGAATATACTTTTGTTTTTGCTTATCACGACTTATGTATTATTAATAACTTTCACTAAGTTTATGTCCGACACTGGTCGGGCCTAATTAATTATATTTAGATTTATGATTTGACTACTTATTGTTAGTTCATATTTGAAGATTCAATAAATAAATATATGTATAAAAAAAAATTTAAAATGGGCCTTGTTTTTTAAGGAAGTTCAAGAATACTTTATTATTATTGATTTTGTAACGTTTTTTGTTTCCCATGTAAATTATACAAATGTGTAGTTACGTCCGTTTCCATTTAAGGTGACGATATGTAAATAGTAACCAAATTAGGGTTAAAACAAATTTAAACAATAAAACTTAACCTTGGAACTTAATAAATTTCACTTCTCGAAAAACTTACATAAAACATCACCGTAGCTAAGCGGTAGTCATCTTTGTATAAATGTTCATTCTCCTAAAATATAACAACATATTACTTAAGGCGCCTGAATTACTTAGAAAAACAATCTTTTAAATAAAAATTTACATCCGTTATATTAAAGTAGTCTATAAATAAGGCACCCAGCCCATAATTCAATACTTGCAAATTTTCGGAACTTTCTAAATCGAATCCAGTCATGTCCGTGACTCTTTTATTAATGCATTCAAACTTTTATTAATCGATCCAAAACAGTTTCAAAGTCCCCGATATATCCACATGTAACTCGGCATCTGTTTCCTTAAAAAACAAGGCCCGTTCTAAATTTGGCCCGCAGATACATTTTTCAAATGTTCAACTTCTTGACCGGAGAAAACATCATCTTCATCTTTTGGCTTACAAAAATAAGGTTGGTCTATAGCCAATGAAGGCTTCTTTATAGCATTCAATTTTATTTACACGAAAAACATTCAATTAGTTTCTTATGTTTGTTAAGCTTGAGGTTGTTTTATTTATAAAAATGTAATTGATATTTTACAATTTTCTAAAAACGACCTCGAGCTTAAAAAAACGTAAGAAAATAAAATAAAAAAGTTAATAAAAATATTATAAAAAACAGCGAATCGTCTAGAAAAATGGTATGCAAATCATTCAAAACACGGAGTGCTTTTCATATAAATGTTCTACTCAAGTGAAACGTCCGTATTGTGGAAACAGAGGGTTAGTCTTTTTTATATATTTTTTTTCTCGACAAGTCGCCTGCGTGCATTGTAGATACTATACATAAATATTTTTCATTTATTAAAAATAAATGAAAAATCAACTCACTTTGCTGGTTAATCTTTCCCATGGCCAATAATTTCATGAAATTTATTATTCTCTTCATAATTTATGAGGAAAGAGTTTAAACAAAAATCAGCAAGATAATTATAACATTTAAGATACAAGTAGTGACCCATCAAATAACAATCGATTTTATTTCCATTCCGTTCTATCACGAACAAAATATATAAATGCTTAGTATGTCTGTGAAGCTAAATGCAAATTTAACTAGCAGAGACACAAACCATATTTTCTCATATATGTACACATAACAGAGCACTGTTACATATTGAACAGTAGTCTTTAAATTATTAGAAATTTAGAAATCTGAAACCTTAGAACTAGCAAGAGATCAATAAATCGATCTCAGAGGTATTTAATTTAATTCTAGCAAAGCCAAGACTCTACACTTACGCGCATTATTCACGGTGAAAATACATGACCTGCATTATAACTAATAATATTAGTGAAATTTTGTTTGGATGAGTCAAGCACTGACCACATGCTTGAATCAAAAATAAATTGTTTAGATTTTTGCACATGCATGTACGAGTATGTATGCATGCATGCACAAACATAACAAGTGAAGCTACACAAATAGGTTATACAAAGAACTGTCAATTCTATACTTAAAATGTTTTTATAAGTAGTTTAACAATTTTGCTGCACTTAGCTTATGTACAAGATGATGCGCTTTAAGGAATTGCAAACGTTCTACACTAAATATACATATGTATGTACATATATGACAGGTAGTCTCAAAAGGTCATTAACGTTAGCGAATTGGAATCAGGAAAACTGTTTAACAGAACATCTAGGTGAAGGAAAATTTAAAACAAAATTTCTAAACGTGTACCCAAATATCGAACTAGGTATAAGTACATACATACATATATACATTTCTTAGAATTCTTTTCAATAGTTACTAATTGTTCAGTTTTTCTATGATGAATTTAAAATAAACAATTAAAAGAACAGCTGTTTTAATTTTGTATTTGTTTTTATCTGTTTGCTTATACGTACTTTAACATTTTTGAAAACTAAACGTTTTGCAGAAAATATTAAATGTATTTCCGATAAGAAATTATACTTTATTTTAGTAAAACGAAGTATTTAAATTTCCAAAAATTTCAGAATATTCACCAATTGGGTTGCAGTAGCAATTCTTGAGACTATCTTTTGTATAGAGTGTAGTACACGTGGAATTCTAATTTGATCGAAATGTGAATCAATCTTCTCAAGGAAATGGCTTCTCTTAGGTTAACTTATGCATAATTTACATTAAGTATTTTTTCATGAAATTTCATGAATTTTGTTGCACGAAACTTTTTCTATTTGCTAATTAATTGCAGCGCTATAAAAGAGAATGTTATATGAAAAAGAACGTACAATGAATCTCTGATGTATTTTTGATATCAGTTGCTCCTGCAGCCCTCCTATTGACAAATAAAACATTTTCATGCAACTAATTTCATGAAAAAAAAAATGCTTAATGTAAATTAGGTATTAGTTTGTTATCTTAACTATTTCAAATAACAATTGCAAGTATTTTAGTAAGTTTTTGCTATTTTGTAAATAAAAATGAACAAAAAAATTTTGCTAATAAAAGGAACTTAAATTCAACTTTTTTGAGTTTACTTTAAAAACTTCAATTGCTTTCTTTAAATAAGTACTTTAAACAAATTGAAAACAAATAAGATAACTAATTTGGAATGGGTTAGAAAGGTTGGGTGATGCTTGCTATACCGCACCTGCACTCGGAGACCCAAGTTTGCAATAAATTTGCACATGAAATATCAATTTTTAATTCAATTTTATACTCGCCACGTATGCTTTTTTGGCAGACATTTTTGCCATAGGACGATTTTTATAATTGTTTGAAATATTTCTGGATATTTCTTCTTAAATTAATTTTTAATATAGGAATTGTGTGTCTTTTCGTTGTTTGATCCTTTACGAGATCACAACGCAGCTTTTTTCTGCAAATTCTTGAGGACTTAAAGGGTTTTTTTTATTTTTGTAAATATTATAAAGAAGTTGTCATTTAAAATCTCTAAAACAAACCTAATTATCAGATATGTAAAGATTAATTCAAACTGAACTAAATTTGAATAAAAAAATGTCATGGTCTTGTAGTTGTCTTTCGAAGTAAAATCAATCGAAATAGCATTTGATTTTATTTTGCAAAAGTATCGAAAATAATTTTTCGCTCTATCACATTGACTGTCACGTCACACTTTTTTGTATAGATTATCCTGCAAACTGTTTTCATACGACAGTGAGTTAATTTCTTTATAATTTTTCGAGCAGATAATCATATGGCGTGCATTTCTGGAAAAAAAATCAATGTCCCTATGATTTTTTTTTCGGTTACACAAGGAAAACAATATGAGATTAATGCAGCATGTTTGGTGGCAAATTTATATTTTTAAATACGATTATTTGAAAAAGCAATAAACGGTGCGGTGTGGTGGGAGGGTGGTGCCGTTGGAATTATCGATTGTGCGGATTTGTTAGTGCCGATGTCCCAGTGATCGGGTGAGCATCGCGCTTTCACTGTGGATACGTTTTTAAGAGTAAAGGCTCAGTTACCCGACTGTAATGTAAAGTAACTGCAACAGTAGGAAACAGCTGATTGATATTGTTATGTGAAGAATAATGAAAATGGTTATAGAAATGTAATGTAACGTAACCAACTCTTCATATAAAAATATCGATCAGCTGTTTCCTACGTTGCAGTTACATTACATTTTAGGTGGGTAACTGAGCCTTTAAGGCTCAGTAATTGTAATTGCTTGTCGACAATTTTGTTCAAAGTTCGGTATTCGGCGTATTCGTAATAGATCGAATGTAAATTTAATTCGTCGATCCAGTCGATCTTCAAGGACTCCCGAAAACATTGAACTGCTTGAAAGCAGTTTAGATGAAAATCCGCGACTTTCAAGACGAAAAAGAGCAGCCTCACTGGGACTTCCAAGAGCGATTATTTATGAAATGTTAAAAAAGGATCTGAAGTTCCATCCTTTTAAAATTCAAATCATTCAAGAACTGAAAGAAAGTGACTTTGATTTACGAAAAAAAATTTTTTTTGTGAAACGATGTTGGAGCGTTTTCGCACTGTAAATCCCATTTTTGGAGCGACGAGGCTCATTTTCGCTTAAGCGACCACGTCAACAAGCAAAACTGCCGTACTAGTCTTCAGGGTAACTGTTTGGTGTGCCTTATCCACGCATGCGATAATTGGACCATTTTTTTTTCTTTCGAAAATTCTAGATGCCAGGCGACGAATGTCAACGCTGAAAATTATCAACGCATGATTACGGAATTCTTTTTGCCAAACCTGCGAACTCATCCATCGTACTCTTCACACATGTGGTTTCAACAGGATGGGGCGACTGCACACACAGCCAGAGCTTCTATGAATTTGTTTCGGGAAAATTTCCCTCAAAAACTGATCAGTCGCTTTAAGCACATCCCATCTCCACCGAGATCGCCCCATCTAACTTCTATGGTTCAAAGAGAGGTTCTTTAATGACAACGTCCAATCTCTTGTGGCTTTAAACTTTAAATCGAATGTCCACAGACAATACTCCCTGTATCCGCTTTCTCTATAAGATATTTCCCTAGTTCTAACACAATGCATTGCATGAGTAGGGGTTAATCCCTTGAGTGCTGGTCCTATTGAAAAAAAAACATGTCAACAAATATATTTCAATATATATTTTTTAATCCCAATCATGTATTTTTTAATGTGTAATTGGTTTTTCGGATTAAATTACCTTTTAGGTTCGAAAGGAATGCTTTATCTTGCTTTGGACAATAGTATATTATATGTATATTCCATTATGTATCTTATCAATGATCACTTTCTCGCTGGCATGTTGTTCAACTAAAATTGTAGTGTGTGAACCCAGTCTTTGCAAAGGGAAATCGTTTAAGTCGACTTAAGGAATTTGCTGTGTTTTTCGTTTAACGTTTAATGCTATAAACACAATCAAAGGCTACCGACCATCGACTATCGACTACAAAAGTAGCTGGCTACAAAAATAGCTAAGTCGCTAGCTACTTAATTCTTTTAACGACTACCGACCACTAACTACAAAAAATTCATTACATTAAACAATATAATAAATACATATAAACAGTAAAAATGACTATTATATACTTACCAATTTCAATAAAAAAAATCAAAAAATAAATATAAATGAAACAAATGAACAAATGAACAGATGATTATTATTTTTCAATGGTGCCACTATAATAGTTTTTCGCGTTTTTAATAGCGATATTTAATGTATTGCGTTTTTAAAACCATCATTTCATGCATTTTTTGTATTGGCAGCACTAATCTGTTTTTTGTAGCCAAGAAAAATAGAAATTAGCCTAAGTTGGCTACGGGCTACAAAAGTAGCCGTGTAGTCGGTAGTCGTGTAGCGGCTAAAAGAATTATTCTCATAAGCACGCATGTATTCTATTTTTGACATCTTGTAGTCGATGGTCGGTGGACTTGATTGTGTTTATAGCATAACGCTACAGCTAAGAGATTAAAAACCTACAAAGCTTGATTCAACGTTCGTGTGATGCTTTCCAACAACTGCAACTTTCAACTGAAAGCTGAATTTTCCTAAGTCAACTTAAGCAATTATTACATATTGATACAGATATGTGTATCTATCTAGTCGTATATTTAATACGACCTTGTTATTTAATGTTTTACAATAATCAAATTCTTTACACTCGACGCCACGATTGACTTGAATTTTGGGACCCAATCCACACAGCTATTGTTTTTGTTTTTAAACAGCTGTGCGACCTTCAACATTGACGTTTGTGTGCACTTGTTTATGAAATTATGAAATATGTAGTAAGTAAATAATATGTATTTACATAATAACCATGTTATATTTTACATTATTTGACAAACTTTATTGTATTATTGTTCAACTTAAGTAAAGTATTTTTCTAAAATCATTACTGACAGCCAATGAATGATATCCATCTTTAATCGTCGGGCTAATAAGAAAATTTAAAAATACTCGTAATATAGAAATAAAATTTACAACTGTTAAGAAGGCAAGTCGATGTCTTACATCTAAACAGTTTAACACTATACGCGAGAGTAGCACAAGAAATAATTAAAAAAATAATAAAAATAAAAATAAAAATTATTCCAATTATTCAGAGAAAAAAATATATTAAAAACGAGTTACAAAAACCATGCATTTAAATAGCTTTTCGCTATATAAAGTTTGGCTGGTGTTTTACTTAATGCAACTCGGTTGGACAAAAGCAAAAAATAAGAATAAAAAAGAAAAAGGTTTCACCAATTCCATCACCGGTATGGTGCAGCTGCTGGAAATAGAAATGCAATTAATACACAGTCTTGAGAATTATGCTGCTGAGTTGCAAAAGAAAGTGAATGCCTTAAAGGAGTGAGAGATAAAAAAAAACTTAAATTTGAATCTTTTCAATTACAGTTGATTTTTCTTTTAATTTTCAAGCTTGGTGCAAGAATTAAAAGAAGAAAATCTTAAGTCTGTAAATGATCGCGAGAAGTATTTATTTAATCCTTTAAATGGATTTTCTCTCATCAGACGCATGCAACATGACTGGCCACAAATTGAATTGTATGTTACCCAACCAGTTGGTGAGAGTAAGTATTTTTGTTATACATACTTTTTTTGCGAAAAAGCGGAGTGATATGCATAAAAAAAAAAAAAAAAAGAATCGGGTATTCTTTTTGGTTTTAATTTCGAAAAGTGTGAACAACGTTTCCCGCCAATAATTTTATTCAAATCTATATTAGAACTTTAAATTGCATTTTCTAAATTCACTTATTTGTTTCGGTCAAGCATTTGGCACAGGAATTTTTTTACGACACAAACTAAGGCTTTCGGTATCGCACAAAATTTAATATCAAGTATTTTGATATTTCGTTGCTGTTGCTATTGCTCCAAAAAAGCGAACAAATAATATGTGTTTCGAAGTATAAATCCTGTAAATATTTATATTAGGGCGGGTCGGGTTTTTTTTCACAAAACAAAAACGGTATCTTCTCCGAAGATACCTATACCGCGCTTATCCACATGAAAATTTATTTCCTCTTCTTAAGAAAAAAAAATTTTTTTCTTTATATAAAATTTTTCCAATCAATTTTCGAATCATTATTCTTTCTTCCACGTAGGTACTCCCTGCTTTTTAATTTTTTTCCATGAGCTAGCTTAGATTTATCCATAATGATTCGTTCTTAATTTTCTTGCCAAACAAGAATTAGAGCTCTACGTCTACACCTGATATATTTTTATCATGACAAATGTCAAATTCCATATAGAAAAAAAGCTATCATAAAAAAAATAATTTTTCAATATAAGCTTTGACTTTTGTTTTGATAAAAATACATATATCAGGTGTAGACGTAGGGTAATCTATTGCACACTATGGCAAAGTTTAAGATGTCTTACTGCTGAGTATATGGTATTTCTTTTGTCTTGTGTATGATCTTGCAGTCGAGGCAGGTCTATATGAAGTATGTAGGCTTAGTAGTTAGTACTAGTCCTTAGATTTTTGATCAACGATGCTAAGCATGCATTCCGGAATCGTATGTTTTTTGGTGGTATGTTGGTCAATCATGAACTCTTTTAGGTTATAAGCAGTGAAACCAGAAATATGAAATAAAAAAAGTGCTTTATGCGCATTCAATATGCACTAAAAACTTGAAAATATGCATTAAAAACTCAAAAAATATGATCTTAAAAATAAAATAAATTGGTTTATTTGTAAATAAAAATATATTTTTAATTAAAAAATTCAACAACATTTGCATCTAAAACAAGACAAAAATAAAATAAACCAAAAAAAGGAAGCAATAAAAAAATCAAGAAAATAACTGCCGTATCAAAAAAAAAAAAAAAAAGAAGAGAAGTGTCTTAGAACACCCGGTTATAGCTATGCTGCTTAGCTATATAAAACAAGCTTAATGTTTTAAACAACAATGCTAAATTCCCAGAAAATATTTCAAAACTTTTCCATTTATAGCCCATTATTTTCTTTTCTAACGGCGCGCGATTAAATTAGTGTATTGTTTGTGGCCGATGGCTGCTGTTAGCCGGCTTACAGCCGATCGGCTGTATTCTCTGGTTTGTGCTCATGTGCAAAAATAAAACAATTTAAAGGACCGATGTCTGCCCTCAAAATTTAACCACCCTTATATATCTGGGCATATATTGAGTTGTGATAATATGATTTATATTATACATAATTTGTTTTTCACATTAGTGACTAATGACAGTGTGTTGAATACAAATTTACCTACGTTTTGTTGTAGACGTGTACATTTTGATTTACTTTGCACTTACAAATTAACAGCCTTATGTAAAGTGGTTAAAATTAAAGTCCTGCACAAGACCATTTATAAGACCTTTCAAGACATGACAGATTTTTCAACTGCTTTACTACAGCGAAATATTCTAAAACAAACGCTAAACAACACTGTTGGCAAGGCATTTGTTTCAATTGTTTGTCTTGCCAACAGTGTTGTTTAGCGTTGTTAATGCAGTTGAAAACTCTCTCATGTTTTGAAAGGTCTTATAAATGGTCTTGTGCAGGACATTAATGTACCTTAGAGTGGCCGCTCGTTGTATGGAGAATATTTATTTTTTATTTTTTATATTCTCTCCCCCGAAATCAGTTCAGTTTTAAGTAAAAAAAATAAAAAAAAATTCATAGCGATAAGTTGGGTTTTAAGCCTGGTACGGAGTTCATACGGAATTTCAGGTTCTCATACAAAGTCTATGTAAAAAAAATTAAGGAAATTCAGGTTGGTAAATTTCATAAAGAAATTTCCATTTGCTAGTACGGACTTTCAACAGAAAAATACACAACATTTTTGAAATTTATTGCCTATCTTAGGGATTTATAAATATAAGTGGAGACTTTTTTCAGTCAACTGAAACAAAAATTAATGTTCAAACAATTGTTTGGTCACGGAATTTTTGACGTTTCTAATTTTAATCAAATTGTTATTAATTTCTAGTGTTTTTGTGCGTTGTAAATTCATAAATAAACGAATTTTTGTGTATGCAAATATAATTCTACACAAAAGGCTGTACTATTATTTTTCCGTGTAGAAATAAATGTAAATTTACAAACCTGAAATTCCGTAAGAACTCCATACCGCGCTTTAGCCTGGTACGGAGTTCATACGGAATTTCAGGTTCTCATACAAACTGTATGTAAAAGAAAATACGGAAATTCAGGTTGGTAAATTTCATAAAGAAATTTCCATTTGCTAGTACGGACTTTCAAAAGAAAAATACACGGAATTTTTGAAATTTATTGCCTATCTTAGGGATTTATAAATATAAGTGGAGACTTTTTTCAGTCAACTGAAACAAAAATTAATGTTCAAACAATTGTTTGGTGCCGGAATTTTTGACATTTCTAATTTTCATCACATTATAATTAATTTTTAGTGTTTTTGTGCGTTGTAAATTCATAAATAAACGAATTTGTGTTGATTCAAATATAATTCTACACAAAAGGCTACACGATTATTTTTCCGTGTAGAAATAAATGTAAATTTACAAACCTGAAATTCTGTAAGAACTCCGTACCGGGCTTTTAGGGGGTGCGTCCGCCCCTTAAAGTTGGCCCTCAAAAATATACAGAATTTTTTAATTTTATTGCCTATTTTAGGGATGTTATAAATACAAGTGGAGACTTTTTTCATACAACTGAAACAAAAAGTAATATTCATACAATTGTTTGGTCGCGGAATTTTTGACATTTCTAATTTCCAATAAAATTTTAATTAATTTTTAGTGTTATTTTTTGTGTGTTGTAAATTAAAAAATAAATTAATGTGTGTGTAAGCAAACATAATTTTATACATAACAAAAATTAAAAATTTAAAAAACCCTCGATATATCTAGAAAAGGTGTGACATCTTCTAAACGGTTGGACTGATTTTTTTCAAACATGGTTAAGAACTTTCTCGATCAAGTCACCTTTCAAACAGAGAAAACTAAATTAAAATCGGTCCAGCCGTTTGGGCTGTACGTGGACACGGACAGACACACAGATATACAGATGCACAGATACTCACTACAAACTTATAACACCCCTTTTTTGGTCGCGGGTTAAAGATGCTACACGATCATTTTTTTATAAAAAAATAAATTAAGAATTATTGCCTATTTTGGGGAGGTTATTTTTCCTATTGGCTTCCACAAAGAAATATTACAGCAATGGCAGGGACAATAACATTGGAAAGTGCTTTCACTTGTGTTTAGATGAAGGTCCAATAATCCAAATACATCGTATGTACATTTTTTTAAAATATAAAATGCAAATTTAATAAAGACATACACACATTACTAATGTACATACATATCGTCACCTTAAATGCAAACGGACGTAGCTACACAAAAATTCGAAATGATGTTAACAATCTTATGGTTTATTTGATAAGTCAGTTTTGTCAGAATTGTAAACGTTTTTCTTTCAGTACATTTAGAAGTCATAAGGAAATATAGAGCAGAAATGCCCACTACCACCGATTTAGAAGAAGCCGCTGAAGCCATTTTCCGTTTGCAAAGATTTTATGATCTCAAAGCTGAAGATCTTGTTCAGGGTATTTTACGTAGCAAAAAATACGAGTAAGTAGGACTGTCATTAATAATTTTAATTTGTATGAAGATAAATTAGAATTTAACCAGCAGAGACACAAACCAGAACATAACAGAGCACTGTTACTTATGTAACAGCAAACATTTAATGGACTAGAAATCCGAAAGCTCAGAACTGTGAAATTACTTTTCATAATACGGATACATTGAATAATATTTCTACTACCAAAATAATTTCTGAACCGGCTGCTTTTACACAGAGAAAAAACTGCCTCATAGAATCAAGAAGATTTTCTCTATGAAACGTTTTTAGGCTAAGGGGTATCCCAGCAGAAAGAAGCGAAGATTTTTTCATAGAGATTCCTTATTGTTTTTATGTGATAGATCTTATTAATTTTAACAAGAAGAAAACCACATAAAATCAAGAAGAAATCTTATTATTCACAACTTTTTTTTACTCAATTTGCGTTATTTTTGGCACCAAAAAAACAATCCATAGGGAAAAACTTCTTGATTCTATTAGGTTTTCTTATAAATTGTAAACTATAGGGATTTCTTATTGATTTTATTAGGTTGCCTTCTTGATTTTTTTTAAAAGGTTTTCTTCTTGATTTTATTAGGTTGCCTTATTGATTTTTTCAATAAGGTTTTCTTCTTGATTTTAGTAGGTTCCTATAAGATTATGTGTAAAGCATCTTATTGATTTTTTTTTATTTATTTATTTATTAAACATACTATACAAAGTAAATTTGCATAGTATGGTGTTACACAAATATGGGCGGAGTAACTAGACCATATGCCCAAGATGTTATTAACAGTATTTTCAAAAAAGTTCCGTTACTGACTATACAACCTATGCCTTCACATAGGAAGTAGCAACGTGGTTGTTAAAGAAATTCCACAAAAAAAAACCGCAAGATTATACGGTTATCCGTGGCATTTCAGTCAACCAGTGCGAGCGAGACGAAAAACTCTCAAAGGCCTAACAACAGAACTAAGCCTGACCGCACTTAAGAAATAATTACGATGACGCGAAATGATGTTCTTCGACCCAGTGTCTCGTTTCTGTAAGGAATGTGAGAACTTTTCGAGTCGAAAAAATTGTTATCATCCTGTGAAACACAGGGTGAGTAAGAAAAAAAACTGTCTTTGTTGATATTTGTTGTAAGTTTATATAAGTTTTTATGTGAGTAACCCTGCGTAAAATAGGACAACCAATATAATTATTTAATTTTTCTCGATGCGAGAAATTCTCACAAGTTACAGAAATGGGGTACAGAGCTGCTTAACGACTGAGATTTTTTTTTTTTTTTTAATAAGGGAATCTTCTTGATTTTATGAGGGGTCTTGTTATTTCATATCTATAAATAGACAGAGAAAAATTTTTTCATGATCTTTTTCATTTTTGTATAAGAATGTTTGCACAATAATTTCAATGGTTATTCAGGCTGCTTGTTAGCATATTGGGTAGAGTGCTTGTCTATCAGGGTGAAGTTTGCTGGTTCAATACTTGGTGAGTAAGTAAGTTAGTTATGTATGTATGTATAAATAAATAACATATACAATATACTACATACATACATACATACATATGTATATGGTATAGAATTTAAATGAAAATACATAAGTACAGAGAATAAAGACGCAATTTGCTTTTAATTTTTTATTGAAAAAATCAATAAGATACCCTCATAAAACTACAAGATTTTCTCTATGAAGTTAATAAGATTTTCTTATTGAAAAAAAGCCATAGAAATATCTTATTAATTTTGTTCTATTTTATGAGGTATTTAGTAGGCACTGTTTTCTCTGTGTAGTAATTTAACAATAGTCGTTTAATTGCTGGTTAAGAATGTAACAGTACTCTGCAAGATATACTAATGGCCTGTCCCACGATGTCACCAGAAATCGTTCGTTTGCAAACAACAATAACGTTAGAAAATTTGTTGCTGTTTTCAATGTAAAAAGGGTCACACTGTATGTATGTATGTCTTAAAAATTAACGGAATTATTGTATTTTCTTTTTATTTATCTTATTTACGTCCCTTTTTCACAATGTACGATTAAGAGTTAACGTGAACTTTAACCGACAGTTGTTCATACAAAACTTGCCGTTAAAATCCCTGTTAGCTTTTAATTGTACATTGTGAAAAGGGCCGTTAAATCAACTACTTTAACCGCCGTCTATTTTCAAGGCCGGCACGAGCATAATGTGCATGAAACTGCTCTGCCGCCGGAAGTCAACAATTAATGTAGGCATGTTAATTCTCAACAGCTGTTGATACTTTTTTTTACACGATTTCACTTTTTTTTTACACGAAATCAATTTTTTTACGCGGTTCTGCCTTTATTTTCGATTTACACGATTTTTCATACAAAAATTTAAAATTTTGATTTACACGACTTTCTCAGAAACGTATCTATCGTGTAAATCGAGGGATAGGTGTACTTGTGTTTTTAACATAATATTAGGTGTGATGGTGTGAACATAAAATACCACTTTACGTTTGATTTTTTGACAGTCGAAACAAATGTCTAGAATTATTTCTCGTAAAATGTGATGTGTAAGTCTTTATAAATGTATAATAGTCCGAGTGGCCCTTAAATAATATGATCATAGGAAACCTCTAGATTAACTTGTGCAGAATTGGTAGGATTTGATTTAGGTGGCTTCGTATACATTTTTTTTATAATTAACCATAGATTTAAAATTTACCCTCCGCAGGATCA
This sequence comes from Tachina lurida, assembly GCA_944452675.1. Classification (NCBI taxonomy): domain Eukaryota; kingdom Metazoa; phylum Arthropoda; class Insecta; order Diptera; family Tachinidae; genus Tachina; species Tachina lurida. Next base: position 173,861,259 of record OX101752.1, read on the forward strand.
ACAATAAATAAAAGTGAAAAAATGCTGGAAAAATGTTAGGGCCGTTTTGTGTGTTTTTTTTATTTAAATGAAATGGTATCATAAAAGTACGAATGTATCAACTTTCCCATCACTGAGGTGCTACATATAAGACATTTTGCCGGGCGAATTCGGCTTTAGATTAGGGAATAAAAATAAAATAAAAAATTGTTGAATATTTTAGGGATGATATTTTTCCGTTTGGTTTTTACAAAGAAATATCGTTGTAAGTGGACGGATAAAAATATTGAAAACTGCCAAGATTCCAAATATTGTTTACATACGAAATGCGAATTTAATAAAGATAAAGATAAAGATAATAAGTACATATGTATATAGGTCGAATTTACATTTCTCCTGTCTATGGAATTCAAGGCCTTGATGAAATTTTTAAAGAAATTAGTTGCATGCAAGACAAATTTATTATCAAAAATTAATTAATTCATCACAGCAAGACCGACCGACTTCAAAATGTCGAGTATAGAATACACATCGCTCATTTACTTTACAAGGGTCATAATAATGCAGAATAATGTGGCATTTCGTATTTAATCTTGTGTAAAAATTTCCTGAGAGAAGAATATTTTTTCATGTGTTCATTGAGTTGTATCCAAATTGAATACTTAAAACGCGTTTTCTGCAAAACTGGTTTTTTTGAGTTGTGACACTATTGAAGTAAATGACGACGACATGTTTATATGAGAATGCTTCATTTGATGAGAGCTAGGCAACACTGCAGCAGGTTGTTGTCCATGCTTATTTTGCCTTTCTAGTCCAATGAAATTAATTTATATTTTTGCTGGCAACAGTGAGTAAATACAGTGCTGCCAATATAATACAAAATATAGAATGAATGAAGGCTAACAATTATTTCATATTATTTAACAAAAAAAAAAAAAAAAAACACACATCCCGGAATTCATACAAACAAATAATTTAATTCATTTTTATACTTTTACGTGATATATGTGAAATATTTGATAGTGGCACCACTGAAATATGTATGTGTATGTATGTATGTGTGTATTTTGTACTTGAATATCAGGCAGGGATGGAAAAGTTGTTACAATTGTACTTTGTGTAGAACTATTTGAAAGTCAAAAGTTCAGTTCCATAGCACTAGAATGACCAATTAAGCACTATTGATTTTTTTTCTTCTTATATTACATGGCAGGTATTAGGTATTAGAAATTAAAAGTGAAGTAAATGAACTGATGTTTTCCGATATTTCAAGAATTTCTAGTGAAACATCTATTCCACATTTATCTGTAAATGTGGAGATGGTATTTTTGTACAAAAATGTAATAAAAGCAGGAACTGAAACCATGAAAAAATCGGTTCAGGTTCGGGTTCGAGTTAATCAAAATAAAAAAATTCAGTTTCGGGCTCGGTTCAGAATTCGGGTTCAAAGTTAAAAAAAACTACATGTGTTTTATTAGTAAAAGCTGTATTAGCTTATACGCTGTTTTTCTATCAAAGTTAGACTACACAGATACATACATGCATATGTACATGTAAAGGCCCCCTGTGTCCCGTATCGCTAACTTGTGAGAATTTCCCGCATCGAGAAAAAGTAAATAAGTATATTGGTTGTCCTATATTACACAGGGTTACTCACATAAAAACAAAAAATATCAACAAATACAGTTTTTTTTCTTACTCGCCCTTTGTTTCACACGATGATAACAATTTTTTCGACTCGAAAACTTCTCACACTCCTTACAGAAACGAGGCACTGGTGTTCAATCCGCCTGGGTCGTTATTTTTTTTTGGATTTTATTTTTAATTTTTTTTTTTGCATGCAAGAAATGTAATGTATCTTATTATTCTTCTAATAAATATTTCTTGCTGAATTTTTCGGTTCAACGGGTTCGGGTTCAAAGTCTTTATAAACAGTATGTTCCTCTATTTTGGTTCCACTGTCTCGTGTCGAATCAAACTGGAAAAGTGTATCCCAATTTTTACTTTTATATTCAGACCTCATAACTAATAGTCTTTTTTGTACCATCTGTAATTAAACATTAATATTAATAGTATAATATAATAATATTATAATAAACGAACATCAAAATGCCACTGAGATACACCAAGTTCAACGGATACTAATCCTAATGTAACATCAGACGAAGTAAAATAACCAATAAAATGGCTACTAAGCACAGCATTGCAAATTTAGTACGTCTCATTGACACCAGAGGCACTGCAGCACTACTGCCTTATTAAAAACGTGCAAAAACCAGAGTTGTAAAAGAATGAATCTTTATCTTCACCACCTATCTTCCCACTATTGCTTTCCTCAACAAGGTAAGAGGCATTCATTGCCTGAGTGTTACTTTTCTTGTGTTAAAAAAAAATTAAAGATTAAAGATTGTGGCAATTTCAAAAACAAACTTTTAATAGCTGACTTGTTAGTAGATCTTACGACCCAACTTCCGACACTACCAATCTAGTATCTTTTATTAATTTTTTTAAAACGACCATGATTTGATGTATCGTAATTTGCAGAGCAGGCCCATATTTTAGAAAAGTTCATATTTCAATTTTAACATGCAGACAAGCAGTGAAGTATATAGCAATTTAAAAAGAGAATTGCAAAACATTTCGTGATGTAAATGCAAACCTTAATGTAATAAAAGAAAACTTCAATATATATTTTAAAAGGAAAACAATAATTAAACATATTATAATCGTCCTTGAAAATTATTAAGCCTGCTGCTGTATTCTGTAACTCGCTAAAGCTAAATCTTTATCTCTAAAAATCAATAAAGTCGATTTATCGATTTTCGTCTACGAATGTAACTTTCAAACTTGTACATATTGCTAAATCAGGCATTGGCTTAAAAATTTATTGCGCCGAAATTTTAGTGTCTTAATTTTCTATTTGTGCAGCATTTTAGCGATCGAATTTAGCTTTAGCTTTAGCGTGTTACAAAATACGCGTGCTGGATCACACTATCGGTGTTGTTGGCTCACTGCAATAAAGTTATAAGTAGTTGGGCGCTTATATTTCAGCAAAATCTAGTATCTAAGAGATTTCGGGCAGAATCTAGTAGATTTCCCATATAAAACTAAGTCACTGGATTTCGTCAAAATCTACTTTAAACCTACTAGAACTTGGTAATGCAACTATGGGGTTTTTTTTCAAATTTGTACTAAAAAGTCAACCTGTATACGATACATAAAAAGGTGGGTGAATTAGCTATATGGCTTCCAAAATCATTGAATGCCTGCGTGAGGAAGGTTGCAGTTTTGGAAAATTTTCAGTTACATTTTGGCGATTTTTTTCATTTTGGCGATTTTTAAATTTTTGTGATTTTTCCGGTTTTTTGCGATTTATTTTCGTTTTAAAAATTTTTTTCAATATGGTGCTTTTTTCGTTTTTGACGATTTTTTTTGTTTTGACGATTTTTTTCGGTTTGGCGATTTTATAATTTTGGGAATTTTTTGTTTTACCGTTTTTTAAAATTTCAAGAGTTTTGCTCTTACGGTTTCCAAGATACAGCAAGTTGTCAAAATTACATAGTCAAAATTACATTAACTGATGGTACACCCTTTAATTAAATTTTTTTTAATTTTAGTGTTAATTGTTGTAGTCTGTATAAAAAAACACTAACTTTACAAATTTCAAGTGCATATACATACAATTGTATGTATATTATATGGGATTTTAAAATTTTTCGTTGCTCGTTTTGGGACACCCTTCAATTTCCAATTCCCTCCTATTTATTTATTATTTGTTGTAGCGGCCAAAGGTCTGCACACTGTGTCCAAATTTCAGGTATTTAGCTCTTACGGTTCTCGAGAAAATACCCTGTGACAGACATAGTTTTAGACATAGTTAATTTTACATAACACAAAAAGTTAAAGTTTTCCAACCCTGGAAACGTCTTTTTAGTTTTTTTTTATATTTTCTAACTTAAAATACCAATTTTAGTCGTACAGAAGTTTAAAATAAGTTTATTTATTAAAAAAAAATTATTTTTGTTAGTTACTTTTATATGGCAAAATAAAGTTTAAACTTTCCAGCTCTGCAATCGTCTGCTCGATTTTGCTGATTTTCAATACCAATTTATTTTGGACAATTTCTGACACACCAGTCCAAGAACGAGCTGCGGAAAACCGATTTCACGTACAGACAGACGGACAGACGGACATCGCTTATTCGTCTTCCCTATGCATAAGGATTCAGAGTAAATATACTTTATGGGTCGCTTATTGATATTATAGAAATTACAAGCGGAATGACAAACCTATATATACCCTTTTACCATTTTTTTGGTAAAGGGTATAATAAAAAATCAAAACTCGAAGTAAAAATTTCATTCGCATCCAAATTTGTATGCAGGTAAGCGAGAGAGGATGATCTATGAAAAACTTTGAAAGTTTGAGTATAAAGAGCCGACTGACTTCGTAGTGTTTGTGTTAAATTTCGCCATTCACTTACGTTATTGCATCCTCGTAAGGGAGAGGGGATGCACTGTGTGCTTTCCCGCTTTTTCGAAGCGCTTATTTTTGTGTTATATTAAACTACACCTTCCGAGATGTTATTATGGAAGGGATATAAGAAAGTACAATATAAAAAACAGAAAAAGAAGCTATAAAAATGCCATAGAGACTTTTATTGCTTCTAAATCTCGATTATTTTTTTGCTGGGTTGTTTCTTTATTTTTTCTTGATTTCGAAATTGCCCCTTTTTTTCCTTAGAAATCCTCTTTTTGTGCCAGTTTTTTGTTTGTTTTGAAAATCCCCTCTTTGTGCCCCTTTTTGAAAATTTTCAACGGTAAGGCTGTTCTATAGCACTTAATGAGCTGAGTGTGCGTTATGTGAACATTTAATCACTAAACGGGCACATTTCTACTCCCTGAACATTAAACAAAGTACTATATATGTACTCATATGTACATACATATGTATGTATGTATTTATAAGCAAATGTATAATATTATGTATGTATGTATATATGTATATACGAAATAAAAAGTAAAATCTTATATTCATACATACTTCCATACATACATACGAGTACATTTATATGTCGGTATGTGTATGGTAAAAATGCTTTATAAAAACCCATCACATACATACATACATACATTAATATGTACATAAGAGTATCGTTATATGACTGAATGTGAATAGTGAAAATGGTATAAAAACCCCCCACAAATGTACTCCATCATCGAGTTCAAAAATATATTTTGTCAAGTTCGGTTTATATTCTAAAACTATTAAGAAGACATGAAATTTACATTCGGGTTCTTGCTTCTAGCCATTCTTGCGCTTGCAGTAAATCAAGGTATGTATCGTGTATTATTTGCAGTCGATTTAATATATTATATACAATATTTATTTATTATAAAGTGTTGGCTGGAAATTCTAAATCTGGGCAATCCAGTAAGAAATATGTACCTACTACAAAAAAACCTCAAACTAATTATAAGAGCAACAAGTATGGATCATCATCTAGTATATCCACAATATCAACATATGTAGGATCACAGTCTTCATTGTCAAGTGCAGGATCAAGCAAAAAGAACATGCAAGGATAAGGAAGGAACAAATTGTGGAATTTGTAATACAATTGTATCCTATCCAAAGAAAATATTAAATAAATTAATATTTAACATCATAAATAAATGTGCTATACTTATTTCTTAGAATTAGTGAATGAATAAGCTTAGTCGTTTCATTAAAAACTTATAGGGAATTTGTCTATAGCAAAACAACTCTTAAATGAACTTAAGCTTAAACTTAAAACAAGGAATAAAAAAGCTAATACTCGTAGCTTTGTTTTTTTTTTAATAATAATTTCCTGCTGAATATAAACATTTTAATTTAATACTTTCGCTTGGAAGGGCAAACAATTTGCCCTTACTTTTGAAAACAAAATAGAGATAAAAGTTTTTTTCTTACTCATCTTGTGTATGTATTTCTTATAACCAGGGCAAGTTTTTTGTGGCACGAAAAATGGTTCAAAATGGCTGGCAAAGTGGCACGAAAAAGTATAGTAATTGGCACGAAAATGGCACAAAATGCCAAAACTGGCAAAAAAATAAAATGTTATTTAAGAAAAATTTATTTTATTAAATTTTGCTTGCACAGTACAATAACATGTTTCTTCAAGTTGTCAAAAATAAATGATCCCCTTTTATCGGGTATAACGGTTGAATAAATGGAAAACACTCGTTCGACATCGCAAGATATATATAATTGGAGCAAACTTCAGATGGAGAGAGGGTTTCAATATATTCATCTGCTTCAATTCATTAAAAAATATATTATTTCTTATTTTAATTAATGCATGTGATCCGGTATTTCGATCTAAGACTTTTTTCAACTTGTCTGATTTTTTAAAACTTCAGAAACTTCCTTAAAATTCTCGCAATAATATATTGTAGTTTTAACCCATGTTCCCCATTGAGTGACACAAGGGGATGGAGGTATTTTTTAAGATCGGAAACATTAATTTGAAAAGATTGTTTCGAGAAGGGGCCTGCAAAATACAAAATCACAAATAATGCTGTGATCTTCTGCCTTAAGAAATACAGCTTTTAAGTTTCATTAGTCTTTACTTTCAGCTGCTGTTCTGTGCTGTGCCGTTCTGCTTCTAAATTTGAGAACTTACTTTTTCTGTAGAAATGTATCAGTTATTTCTCACCAGAAGAGTCGCAATTATACACTAAAGTGATGACTTTTGCATCGTCCATTATTAAGTTTCAATAAAATTTTAGGTTTTTCTTTTAAAAATTAAATTTTTTACATACTAAAAGCATAATCACAATTTATTTCAAAATGTTTTTATTTAATTTATGCTGTCACTTACAATTACTTAACAATTTGTTGATTATCACAGGTTGCACCGAAGCAAAACTGAACGAAACAGGAAAACTAACTACTTCCCAGTAAAAAAAATTGGAAGTCATTGTGAAGGAACCACATTTTCATCGCTTCCAAAAAATCGATATTTTTAAAATGCGGACAGTTAGCAGAAAACCAATTATAAGGTTATTTTAGTTATACAAAACCTTGTAATTCCTCCATAGTTTTAGAAAATAATCACTAGAATTTTTAAATCATCGATTTTTTGACAGAAATTTATGAACTAATTTTAGTCTAAAATGTAAAAGTAATTTACTTAAATTTACATAAAAACACTGTTTCGGGCTTAAATTCGTATAAAAAGAAACGAATTGGTGAAATAGGTAACTATTTACCATTTTTCCTAGATGAAAATATTATCATAGAACACAAAAAAGGAAATTTTTCTTAAAATCGCTTCCAATTCGGTGACCAGGCATCGAAAAAGAGAACTTCTTGCAATGACAACCCCATGTAAAAATCATTAGAACGGATCGAAATTTGCACTACTTCCAGCTCGCAAACTCTACATTTTCATGACTTTTTTGGAGTGTCTTTTTTTACTGGGTTGTATTATAATTCTATAAACAAACAAGAGTCAGCTGATTCGAAACAGAACAGAAAGTAAAAACTAATTCAGACTTTACAGCTTGATTCTAACGTGTTTACATTTTCAAAGTCAAAAAAATTAGCTAGCCTGTGTTTTTGGAAATAATGTTTTAACGCCTGTTAAAAATATAAGATAGTCAAATAAATACATTGAAAAAAAAATTTAATTTTGCAATTAGGCCACAATATTTGCAAAAGAAATTGTGAAAAAAAGCTGCCATTGTGCTGGCATTAGCTTTTTCTATGTGAGCAATGTTTAAGAGATATGACGTCTCCTTTCATCCTTCTAATATTTCGAAAATAAATGATCAAATATAAATAGTGTACGGGGAAAAAAGTGCGCATATGTACATATATTGTTAATACAACAGATTGATAAAAAATTTTATGAATTATTAATTTCAGCAGGGCGATTCCGGTAAGAGAAAAACTCTGACATTTTATGGCGAGATGGACTAAAAATGGCTTTTTATGTCAAAAATGGAAGAAATGGCAAAAATGGCAAAAATGGCAAAAAGTGGCATATGCCATAAAAAACTTGCCCTGCTTATAACAATGATAAAAAAATTTCGACTGGAGAAATTCTCAAGTTTGGTAGAAAATTCAGGCACGAAACAATTTATCTTCTATATACATAATTAATAGGGAAACACGTTTTTTGTAAACCCCTTTACGGCGGTACGACTGCACCGATTTTAAAAAGATATATCGTTAGCTAAAGGCGTAACTAACAAAAATATAATTTTACAGGAGAAGCAAAAAACTAAAAAAAAAACTAAGCAACCTTGTATTTAAGTCCTCTTGGTTTTTTGTCAATAAAAGCGTCATATTTGATCGCAGAAGTGCAAAAGTTTGTCAAGACATGTAGTTTAATGACATTCATAATAATCAATCAAAAACTTGATTTTGAATTTTTTGTTAGTTAAGCCTTTTTGCATTTCAGCTAACGATATGTATGTATATCGTTTTAAAGCTCTTTCTTCCCACTTGTGCGCAATCTATTGAGATCGGTTTAGTATTTAAGTGTTTAAAATTGCTACTAACATATCGAGGCATAAACGCCAAAAAGACGTAAGCGCCAAAAACTAAATTATCCAGGGGGAGGTTTTTATTAAATATCTCTGTTTCAGGTCCAAGTATTACCGAGAAACGTAAGTATGTAAGTACTGTTACGCCTTAGTTATACATTGCATTTAGTTTATATCATATATTTCCTAGATAATGGGTATTTATGTCGCTTATTCATGTTCAGGCTGTTACGACCCAATGATGTGATTGAAAAACAACGTTTTGATCGTCTAAAAATATTTCTTCACACTTATTTATACCCTTTACCAAAAATGGAAAAAAATGTCATTCCGTGTGTAATTTCCATAATATGCATATGCGACCCATAAAATATATATACTCTGGGTCCTTATGAATAGCGAAGACGAATAAGCGATCTCCGTCTGTCCGTCCGTCCGTCTGGTGTACGTGAAATCAGTTTCCCTAAGCTCCCAGAAGAGCTAGACACTTCGTTCTTGGACTGGTGTGTCAGAAATGGTCCAACTTAGATTGGTATTGAAAATCAGAAAAATCGAGCAGATGGTTTCAGACCTGGAAAACTTAAACTAGATTTTGCCATGTAAAAGTAACTACCGAAAACTAATTTTTACATTTTTTTTAATAAATAAACTTATTTTAAACTTCAGTACAAATAACATTAGTATTTCAAATTAGAAAAAAAAAATAAAAAAAATTGAAAAGACGTTTCCAGGGTTGGAATACTTTAACTTTTTTGTTATATAAATGTAACTTACTAAGACTAATTTTTATTTTCTTTTAATAACTAAACTTATTTTATACTTTAGTATGAAAAAGATTGGTAATTCAAATTAAAAAAAAATTAAAAAATAAAAATTCCTTTCCAGAGTTGGAAAACTTTAAATTTTTTTGTTACACAAAAGTAACTAAAGTACTAAAACTAATTTTTATTTTTTTTGTAATTAATAAACTTATTTTATACTTCAGTACAAATACAATTAGTATTCCAAATTAAAAAAAATATAAAGTTTAAAAAGACGTTTCCACGGTTGGAAAACTTAATTTTTTTTGTTATATAAAAGTAACTTACTAAAATTAATTGTTATTTTTTTTAAATAAATAAACTTATTTTAAGCTTCAGTACGAATAAAATTGATATATCAAATTAAAAAAAAATAAAAAGACGTTTCCAGGATTGGAAAACTTTAACTTTTTTTTGTTATATAAAAGTAACTAACTTACTAAACAAATTTTTCTTTTTTTTCTATACATTAAACATATCTTATATTCTTAAAAGAAAGAAATTGGTGTAAGAGATCAGAAAAATAATAAAGGATGATTCCAGGGTGGGGAAACTTACACTTTTTGTGATATATAAAAGTAACTATGTCTAATTAATTTTTTTCTTTTTCTTTATAAATTATATACATATATTTTACGTTTTGGAAAGAAAAATTTGGTGTAGAAAATTATAAAAATAAAAACCACAGCTCCAGAGCTGGAAACTTTTAAATATTTTTCTGGATAATAATTAAAGTAACTAAGCAAAACAATTTTTTTAATTTCCTTTTTTCTTTGTTCATTTAACATACTTTATACATTCTTTTAAGAACTAATAGATTAATATATGAAGAAGAGGAAAAAATCTAAAAGGATGATTCCAGGGTTGGAAAATTAATTTTTTCGTATATAAAGCTAACTAGGTCAAACTATTCGTTTATTTGGACAGTGTGTAGAACTTTGGCCGCTATTACAACAAATACATGAGAGTTAAAAATTAAAGGGTGTTCCAAACCGATTTTAACGAAATGTTAGTCTATTTTTATACAGACTGCAACAATTAACACTAAAATTAAAAAAATAAAATCGCCTACCGAAATCGCCAAAACGAAAAAAAGCGCCAATTAAAAAAAAATTCTAAAACTAAATAGATCGCGAAAAACTGGAAAAATCGCCATAATGAAAAAAAATCGCCAAAATGAAAAGAAACGCTAAAAAGAAAAAAAATCGCCAAAACGAGAAAAAAGCGCTAAATTAAAGAAAAATTCTAAAACTAAATAAATCGCAATAAACCGGAAAATGGCCACAATGAAAAAAAATCGTCAAAATGAAAAAAAAAACCGCCAAAATGAAAACAAACGCCAAAAACAAAAAAAAAAAATCGTTTAAACCGAAAACGATAAGAGTAAAAAACGCCATATTAAAAACTGATCAAAACCAAACGTACGGAACCCTTCATGCGCGAGTCAAAGTTGCACTTTACTGAATTTAAGTATAAATAAAAATTTAACATGTATGGGACAAAAACCTAAAGTAGCTCTAGCACAAACAGCAAACGCTTACTCCGCCACTCTTGCCCAAGTGAGCCAACCAGTTAATTCACGTGTATCGTATGCCGATGCTGCTAAAACAAGCTCTATTCCCACACAAAATGTTTCACGGACAAATACAAACTCAGACTTTAATTTTAATCGCCTTGAAGCTACTATTGAAAATCTGGTGCAAACTATAAACAATTTTACAACAAATATGACTAGCATGATGCAAGAAATGCTGAGAATGCAGAAAACTCTGCTTCAAGCATTAGTCAACAAGCCATGAACACGTTAAAAATATGTTTCTGGAACGCAAACGGCATTCGCCAACACAAAAACGAACTTGAGCACTTCCTCAGGGAAAACAATATTGATATAATGTTGGTCTCTGAGACTCATTTGACTTCGAGAAACCTCTTTAGCATTAATGGCTACACCTTATATGATTCAAAGGACCCGGGAGGAAGAGCATGCGGTGGATCAGCAATTTTGATAAAGTCAAGACTCAAGCACTATATTCTGGACACATTTGTGAAGAACACCTACAAGCAACAAATATTTGTGTCGAAAATTTTTGCTCATATTTTGTCATATCATTAATTTACTCCCCCTCCTAGGTTCGCAATTACTGACGATCAATACGCGGATTTCTACAAATCTCTTGGCCCTTGCTTCGTAGCAGCTGGCGGCTACAATTTAAAACATACGTTCTGGGGTTCGCGTCTTATTACACCTAGAGGTCGGGCATTGTTCAACACAATTTCAAAAATGGGCTTGGACGTTATTTCGAGTGGGGAATCCACTTACTGGCCTATGGACATACAAAAAATTCCGGATGTTATAGATTTTGGAGTCATGAAAAATATCTCTAGGGAATTAGTTCATGTTGAAGCTTCTCAAGATCTCTCCTCCGATCACTCTCCCACGATCGTTACAATTTGTAGCCCACTAAGAAGTGACTTACCTCACCCATATGTGAAGACGATCAACCGTGTGAATTGACTGGGGTTCAGAAAATATCTCAGTAGCCATTGTACGGAAAACACAACGCTAAGAACATCCGAAGATATTGAATTTAACATTGGCAATCTTATCATTGCCAGACTGGATTTAATAGCATTTACAATACGGATATTGAACGTCTCGTAAGTGAAAAAAGAAGAGCTAGAAGGGAATGGCAACAGCACAGATCGCCCCAACATAAAATCAGATTTAAAGAGTGCACTAAACGACTCAAAGACTTGCTTGCATTTGAAAAAACTGCATCTCTTAAAAACTATCTGGAAGGTCTTGATGCCACACCAGCATCTAATTACTCTTTGTGGCGCGCTGCTAGAAAGCTTAAAACACCAGTTAAGTTTAAACCACCTCTGCGTACATCTACCGGAGGTTGGGCAAGAAGCGATACTGAAAAAGGTAAAATATTTGCTGAGCATTTAAAATCAGTATTTACCCCTAAAACATGTACTGGTGTTATTGATTTGCCGAATGTAGTGCGCTACCCCCTCGACCCATAAAATTTAGAACGCGTGATGTACAAAAACTAATTGCTGAACTTAACCCGAAGAAAGCTCCGGGTATTGATGGAATTAGTAACCAGATGCTAATAAAGTTGCCTCGTATTGCAATTAGAATCCTGTTATTTATTTTTAACGCCATTTTACGACTGGAGTATTATCCACACAGCTGGAAGCTTGCCAAGGTCAAAATGATTCCAAAGCCGGGCAAAGACCTTACCAAGGCTGAGTCATATAGGCCAATAAGTTTACTGTCAACAATGTCAAAGCTCTTTGAAAAGTTACTCATGATAAAATTGTCCCCAATTCTAGTTAGTAGTGGGTGCATACCGGACCCTCAATTTGGTTTTAGAAGTCAGCATAGCACCATCGAACAAACTCATAGATTGGTTCAATTTATAAGAAGAACATTTGAAGAAAATAAGTATTGTTCTGCGCTTTTTATCGACGTTTCTCAGGCATTTGATAAAGTGTGGCATGAAGGTCTTATTTTAAAATTGAAATCATATTTATCAATAGATTTTCTGAAGCTATTAGAAAGTTATATTACTACCCGGAAGTTTACGGTTGTGGAAGGAGACTTCATGAGTGTGCCCGAATCTACGAGTATATCATCCTGTGTGCCACAGGGGAGCATACTGGGGCCAGTTTTGTGTTTGATTTACACTTGTGATATGCCTTTGAGCAACAATATCCATACATCTACGTTTGCCGATGATACAGCCTGCCTTAGTATGCCCGAAAACCCTCACGAGGCTTCCCGATATCTACAAGAACATATTACACAACTGGAACTATGGTTAAATTTATGGAGAATCAAATTAAACGAGCAAAAGTGTGTCCAGGTACCATTTACCCTGCGAAGAGATACTTGTTCCCCAATTCGAATCAACAATCAAGTTGTTCTCCAACATTCACACGTAAAATACCTTGGTATACACCTTGATCGACGGCTTACATGGAAGCCCCATATTGACTCAAAGCACACAAATGAAACTGAAATTAACTCAGATACATTGGCTGATTGGTAGAAATTCAACACTCAGTCTAGATTGTAAACTCTTAATATACAAGTCGATTTTGAAACCAATATGGTGCTACGGAATACAGTTATGGGGCACTGCTTCAGCATCCAATATAGAGAGAATCCAACGAAGGCAAAATAAGATTTTAAGACTAATAACATCTGCTCCATGGTACATTAAAAATTCAAATATACATCGTGACTTTAATATGCCACTAGTGACTGAATAAATCGCAAAATACGCAGGCAAATACATAACAAGACTCGAGACCCATCCTAATCCCCTTGCTCGTAATATCTTGAATTTTACTGGACACATCCGCTTAAAAAAGAGGGACACAAGGGCTCTAATACTCAACACTCCAGAAGAAACTGCTTGAATATACTTTTGTTTTTGCTTATCACGACTTATGTATTATTAATAACTTTCACTAAGTTTATGTCCGGCACTGGTCGGGCCTAATTAATTATATTTAGATTTAAGATTTGAATACTTATTGTTAGTTCATATTTGAAGATTCAATAAATAAATATATGTATAAAAAAAAGTATAAATGAAGGTTTGTGCCATGTTGCTTGTTATGCTATCAGCACAGTTGTGTTTTAAAGTGTAACGAGTTCTTTTTTATTTTTAGTAAATAGAGATGAAAATAAAATGTATCGGTAAAGAACAGTCCTAACTATAAAATTAATTCAAGGACAACATGTGCTGAACAAATTTAAAAAAATCCTCAAGGAATAACTCTTTTTGATATTGTATGACGTGACGTCGTTTTTTACAACTGGAGTAAGGGTGAATGTAAAATATTTCTTAAATACACAGCGTAGAATTAAATATTCAACTTATTGCTTATATCGAAAAAAAAATTTAATCGAAAAATACCGAGAGGTCACTTAACTTACTAAAAATTGCACTAGAGCAAAAAATTATAAATTTTTTCACAAAACAAATATGTTTGTATGTGCTTATGTATGTATGTATCTCTTTACTTCATATACGCACTTTGGTGAAGGGTATATAAGATTCGGCACAGCCGAATATAGCACTCTTACTTGTTTTTTTTTATGTCTTATGTGCTCTAAAGTATTTTGTGCTTCATTATTCAAGTTTTTGTAATTTTTTCACATGTAGTTAACGTCTTGGTATGGTATGGTATCATGTCGGACATCGCAAGTAGCTAATGGAGAACGCTCATGTCCAACTTTCGTCCATGATCTGGCATGGATGTCCTAACATATGTATTTCTGAGCAACACTGTTCGCCATGAGATTCTCAGTGCGCAACCATTTGCAATAGAAAGAAAAGAAACAGAACAAAATTGGTAAATATTCCATCTTTATTGCACTAGCGCAAAATACTTCTATATGCCTGAACATGGACATCGCACGTATTCATCACACAACAAAGAAATTGATGAATTTTTCACAGTTGCTCTGCATGCGTCATGTTCATGTCATATCCAAGTCGACGGCTAGTGGAGACGTAGGATAACGTAGCATAAACTTAAATATTGTAACACAAAATGTTTACTGTAGGGACGGCATTGAAAATTTTAAAATTATACCAAAAACTTTCGAAAATTTTACTTTTTTTTTAGTTTAATTGTACTAAAAGATTTTTAAGTTCAAATTACATACATACATATTTTTATTTGTTTTTTTATTAATATAATCGACTTTGTTCTGTCTACAGAATCGTTTTCACAAAATTTGCTTGTAAGTTGGTATGTTAAAGCATATGACAGTGATGGGAAATGAGATTTGCATTTCGGTACCAAAAATAATTTTTTTAAGTACTTTTTTGATGCCGAGAGTACCAAAAATTATTATTTTTTATTAAAATTGTATTAACAAAAATAATAATTTGAGTTCCGTCTTTCTTATATTAAGTCATCGCATATTTATTTACATAAATATTACTTGGTCAACAGAAGGGAATCACAATGGACCCAATTGGGTCTCCGAGTGGAGGTGCGGTGTAGCATAATCTTTCCTAACCTACTCAAATATCGTTACCTTAATACAGAAAGGCCCTAAATCTTTTTAAATTGAGTTTTTTGTATATTTCGATAGAAAAACATCAAATGTATCGAACAAATTTCGATTTAAAAAATAATGAGTTAGGGCCTTTCAATATTAAGGTACACATTTTAAAGTTATAACAAAAACAGTTTCTAGATTTTAATTAATCTTTGAAATGGATAAAACTTGATACTGTTGGAACATAAATCCTGTCGCATTGTTTTGTTTTCATTAGACTTTGGTAAGAGCAAATCCTTTCGTCATTTGAAGAGGAGTGAGGAATGGACATTATTCCGTAAGCTATCGATACATCAGGAAAAATGTACTCGTATTCATCTAATGCGGTTTTAGTTTTAGCCACTGCACAGTGGCAAAATAAGTGGTAATAAATCTGGAACTTATAAACTACTGATTGCACGATTTACCAAAAATTAAGGATGTATAGTCCACTTAATTTTTTCTGAAACTTCGACATCTTTAGAGGAGTACTTAGGCTTTATAACAGATACATATACATATGTCTTGACAGCCTTCTGACTTAAGCCAAAAGTTCTAAGTTTATTTGCATTTATTTTGCAAAAGTTCCCACTGTGCACTGTCGACCACAAGATGCATATAATTTCTGTTGTTAATGGTTTCAGTTCTTCCATATCAGCTAATGCTCTATATTGCTTGTTTATATTTTCAAAACATTCCTTTTCGCTGGAAAACATTTTAATTTAAAGTGGTGTAATGTTGGTTTTAACTATAAAAACATTTACGTCCCTTTTCACAATGTATGGTTAAGAGTTAACGTAAATTTTAACTGCAAGTTGTTCATACAAAACTTGCCGTTAAAGTCCCTGTTATCTTTTAACCATACATTGTGGAAAGGTACGTTAATGGGGAAAACTTACTAAACCAAACTAACATTTCATTGTCAAAGCACTTCTTTGCCCTTAAAACTTTTTAAAATTTTCTTTAAAGTGATTTAAAATGTGAGTTGTGTTTATATATAGATCAACTTCTGTGCCGCAGAAAAAATCATTGTGTGAAATATGGTTTTCGTTTATATATAATTGTGAATGACTACACCTTTCTAAAATGTCTTTACTACTAAAGTTTCGCGCCATTTGTCGAAAAAGTAATTTAATTCCTGGCAAAAATAAATTCATACGCGCGTCTTCTGACTGCATTTCTAAGTTGACCGGGAGAGTATCAAATGTGTTGGGGGAGTACTACAGTACTTTTTCATATGAAATAGTATCAAAAAAAGTACGATCGTACCAACTTTCCCATCACTGGCACATAGTTACATATGTATGTGCTCTAGCATTCGAGTTTGGAAGAAAAATAATTTGCAAAAGGACGAGTTTACATTTTTTGATTTTCTCGCTGCGTTTTGTTTTCACAAGACTATTTTCAAGTGAGAAGAATATGAGTTTCATGGTGCAAAAGTGAAAATGGACATATGCAATCGTTTGAAAAGAAATGCGTAGTGAAACTGGGGATATCCCTTAGATGTACTAAATTAGTCATTGGTGTACTATTGTGCTTTCGGAGTTTGAATAGTACCAAAAAGGTACAATTGTACCAACTTTGCCACTCTGGATGTACATACATACATACATGCTCTCGGACTTGCACAAGCTGTCACCAAAATATCAGACAAATTACGGAATTCGATATCGGACTAATTTTCATAAAATTTTATCTGTATTATACTTGTGTCGAACTCATTCGGTAGGACGTTTTTGTGTAATTTAATTGGGTTTGATCAAAGGTTTGCGTAAAAGACAATATAAATAGAAATAGAAATACAAATAGAAATTTTGATATCGAATGCCGTAATTCACATTAAGAAAACCATTGTTAAAATTTAACCACAGGAAATAAATAGTTTTGCAGCGCGCTACTTCTGAAATGTGGAAGTAGTTTAGTCAATAAGAACTTCAACTAACATGTTATGAGTACTATTTTTCATATTTAAAAAAAAATTTATTTTTAGCTAAGCAATCTATTAGTCTTTTCAACATCTGGCAGAACTTCAAAAATAAGATAAATCTTCACATATGGTTAAGATTTGCTTTGTAGCTCTCAGAGTATTTGATCGTGTTCTGTGTGGGCATTCATTACTGTTCGATGCTCAAAAGTTAGTTTTTTTAGTAAATTCTTGCAAGTTACTCGTACTTTGTCGCTTCCAATAAAGTTTACCATTTACGTAAGATTTTTCATATATGATTTTATGTTTGTTCTAGAGATGTTACAGCAAATACTCCAATTGACAACTAAACATCTTCTTTTTAATATTTTCAAAAATAAAATAACCCTTTACCTCCTCAAGCATTTGGAAAAAAATGCATTGTGATCTCGTAAAGGATCAAACAACGAAAAGACACACAAATATATTGTAATATAGGAATTACAAATTAATATAAGAAGAAATATCCAGAAATATCTCAAACAATTAAAGAACTTGCAAGAAAAGAAGCGATTGCAAGCTTTGTTCATATAAAAATCGTCCTATGGCAAAAATGCATGACAAAAAAGCATACGTGGCGAGCATAAAATTGAATTGAAAATTGATATTTCATGTGCAAATTTATTGCAAAATTGGGTCTCCGAGTGCAGGTGCGGTATAGCAAGCATCACCCACCCTTCCTAACCTATTCCAAATTGTTTAAAGTACTTATTTAAAGAAAACAATTGAAGTTCTTAAAGTAAACTCAAAAAATTAGAATTGTAAGTTCCTTTTATTAACAAAATTTTTTTGTTCATTTTTATTTATAAAATAGCAAAAAGTTACTAAAATACTTGCAATTGTTATTTGAAATGGTTAAGATAAAAAACTAATACCTAATTTACATTAAGCATTTTTTTTTTCATGAAATTAGTTGCATGAAAATTTTTTATTTGTCAATAGGAAGGCTGGAGGAGCAACTGATATCAAAAATACATCAGAGATTCATTGTACGTTCTTTTTCATATAACATTCTCTTTTATAGCGCTGCAATTAATTAGCAAATAGAAAAAGTTTCGTGCCACAAAATTCATGAAATTTCATGAAAAAATACTTAATGTAAATTATGCATAAGTTAACCTTTATTTATTTTGTTATGTCAATGTAAATTTGATATTCCAATATACCAATCTACGCCTAAGAGAAGCCATTTCCTTGAGAAGATTGATTCACATTTCGATCAAATTAGAATTCCACGTGTACTACACTCTATACAAAAGATAGTCTCAAGAATTGCTACTGCAACCCAATTGGTGAATATTCTGAAATTTTTGGAAATTTAAATAATTCGTTTTACTAAAATAAAGTATAATTTCTTATCGGAAATACATTTAATATTTTCTGCAAAACGTTTAGTTTTCAAAAATGTTAAAGTACGTATAAGCAAAAAAATAAAAACAAATACAAAATTAAAACAGCTGTTCTTTTAATTGTTTATTTTAAATTCATCATAGCAAAAGAGAACAATTAGTAACTATTGAAAAGAATTCTAAGAAATGTATATATGTATGTATGTACATATATGTACATACCCAGGTAGCATTTTGTATCATAATCCAATCGTTTCCGAATCAGCTTGACGGGAAAAATAACCGTATACGAGCTCATTTTTCGATCATAAATGATACTCCCGTTGTGAGAAAATGGTACCCTACAGATGAATCACACCAAAGAATCAGTTATGATACGATTTGCTGATTATTTTTGAGCAATTTTCATATTAAATCATTTAAATCACCTTTTTGCGGTTTGCATGATGTTCCTTTATTTTCAAGAAATCATTATTTGATCATATAGATGAATCATAAGTGAATCCTCTTTCAATCGCCCAAGTGATAAATCACTTTTTAATCATCAAAAGCGATCTCCAGAGAATCATATAAGATATTTCTGCCAAAAATTATCACCCAAATGCTAGCTGGGTAGTTCGATGCTTTTGTCTTTATGAATGCGTAAGTATGATAACCTGTATGTATGTATATTTGGGTACACGTTTAGAAATTTTGTTTTAAATTTTCCTTCACCTAGATGTTCTGTTAAAAAGTTTTTCCTAATTCCAATTCGCTAACGCTAAAGACCTTTTGAGACTACCTGTTATATACATATGTATATTTAGTGTAGAACGTTTGCAATTCCTTAAAGCGCATCATCTTGTACATAAGCTAAGTGCAACAAAATTGTTAAACTACTTATAAAAACATTTTAAGTATAGAATTGACAGTTCTTTGTATAACCTATTTGAGTAGCTTAACTTGCTATGTTTGTGCATGCATACATATGTACATACATGCATGTGCAAAAATCTAAAAAATTTATTTTTGATTCAAGCATGTGGTCAGTGCTTGACTCATCCAAACAAAATTTTAAAAAGCAATAAACGGTGCGGTGTGGTGGGAGGGTGGTGCCGTTAGAATTATCGATTGTGCTGATTTGTTAGTCCCGACGTCACAGTGATCGGGTGAGTATCGCGCGTTCACTGTGGATACGTTTTTAAGAGTAAAGGCTGAGTTACCCGACTGTAATGTAAAGTAACTGCAACAGTAGGAAACAGCTGATCGATATTGTTATGTGAAGAATAATGAAAATGGTTATAGAAATGTAATGTAACGTAACCAACTCTTCATATAAATATATCGATCAGCTGTTTCCTACGTTGCAGTTACATTACATTACAGCTGGGTAACTGAGCCTTTAAGGATCAGTAATTGTAATTGCTTATCGACAATTTTGTTCAAAGTTCGGTATTCAGGGAATTCGTAATAGATCGAATGTAAATTTAATTCGTCGATCCAGTCGATCTTCAAGGACTCCCAAAAACATTGAACTGCTTGAAAGCAGTTTAGATGAAAATCCGCGACTTTCAAGACGAAAAAGAGCAGCCTCACTGGGACTTCCAAGAGCGATTATTTATGAAATGTTAAAAAAGGATCTGAAGTTCCATCCTTTTAAAATTCAAATCATTCAAGAACTGAAAGAAAGTGACTTTGATTTACGAAAAAAATTTTTTTTTGTGAAACGATGTTGGAGCGTTTTCGCACTGTAAATCCCATTTTTGGAGCGACGAGGCTCATTTTCGCTTAAGCGACCACGTCAACAAGCAAAACTGCCGTACTAGTCTTCAGGGTAACTGTTTGGTGTGCCTTATCCACGCATGCGATAATTGGACCATTTTTTTTTCTTTCGAAAATTCTAGATGCCAGGCGACGAATGTCAACGCTGAAAATTATCAACGCATGATTACGGAATTCTTTTTGCCAAACCTGCGAACTCATCCATCGTACTCTTCACACATGTGGTTTCAACAGGATGGGGCGACTGCACACACAGCCAGAGCTTCTATGAATTTGTTTCGGGAAAATTTCCCTCAAAAACTGATCAGTCGCTTTAAGCACATCCCATCTCCACCGAGATCGCCCCATCTAACTTCTATGGTTCAAAGAGAGGTTCTTTAATGACAACGTCCAATCTCTTGTGGCTTTAAACTTTAAATCGAATGTCCACAGACAATACTCCCTGTATCCGCTTTCTCTATAAGATATTTCCCTAGTTCTAACACAATGCATTGCATGAGTAGGGGTTAATCCCTTGAGTGCTGGTCCTATTGAAAAAAAACATGTCAACAAATATATTTCAATATATATTTTTTAATCCCAATCATGTATTTTTTAATGTGTAATTGGTTTTTCGGATTAAATTACCTTTTAGGTTCGAAAGGAATGCTTTATCTTGCTTTGGACAATAGTATATTATATGTATATTCCATTATGTATCTTATCAATGATCACTTTCTCGCTGGCATGTTGTTCAACTAAAATTGTAGTGTGTGAACCCAGTCTTTGCAAAGGGAAATCGTTTAAGTCGACTTAAGGAATTTGCTGTGTTTTTCGTTTAACGTTTAATGCTATAAACACAATCAAAGGCTACCGACCATCGACTATCGACTACAAAAGTAGCTGGCTACAAAAATAGCTAAGTCGCCAGCTACTTAATTCTTTTAACGACTACCGACCACTAACTACAAAAAATTCATTACATTAAACAATATAATAAATACATATAAACAGTAAAAATGACTATTATATACTTACCAATTTCAATAAAAAAAACCAAAAAATAAATATAAACGAAACAAATGAACAAATGAACAGATGATTATTATTTTTCAATGGTGCCACTATAATAGTTTTTCGCGTTTTTAATAGCGATATTTAATGTATTGCGTTTTTAAAACCATCATTTCATGCATTTTTTGTATTGGCAGCACTAATCTGTTTTTTGTAGCCAAGAAAAATAGAAATTAGCCTAAGTTGGCTACGGGCTACAAAAGTAGCCGTGTAGTCGGTAGTCGTGTAGCGGCTAAAAGAATTATTCTCATAAGCACGCATGTATTCTATTCTTGACATCTTGTAGTCGATGGTCGGTGGACTTGATTGTGTTTATAGCATAACGCTACAGCTAAGAGATTAAAAAGCTACAAAGCTTGATTCAACGTTCGTGTGATGCTTTCCAACAACTGCAACTTTCAACTGAAAGCTGAATTTTCCTAAGTCGACTTAAGCAATTATTACATATTGATACAGATATGTGTATCTATCTAGTCGTATATTTAATACGACCTTGTTATTTAATGTTTTACAATAATCAAATTCTTTACACTCGACGCCACGATTGACTTGAATTTTGGGACCCAATCCACACAGCTATTGTTTTTGTTTTTAAACAGCTGTGCGACCTTCAACATTGACGTTTGTGTGCACTTGTTTATGAAATTATGAAATATGTAGTAAGTAAATAATATGTATTTACATAATAACCATGTTATATTTTACATTATTTGACAAACTTTATTGTATTATTGTTCAACTTAAGTAAAGTATTTTTCTAAAATCATTACTGACAGCCAATGAATGATATCCATCTTTAATCGTCGGGCTAATAAGAAAATTTAAAAATACTCGTAATACAGAAATAAAATTTACAACTGTTAAGAAGGCAAGTCGATGTCTTACATCTAAACAGTTTAACACTATACGCGAGTGTAGCACAAGAAATATTAAAAAAAAAAATAAAAATAAAAATTATTCCAATTATTCAGAGAAAAAAATATATTAAAAACGAGTTACAAAAACCATGCATTTAAATAGCTTTTCGCTATATAAAGTTTGGCTGGTGTTTTACTTAATGCAACTCGGTTGGACAAAAGCAAAAAATAAGAATAAAAAAGAAAAAGGTTTCACCAATTCCATCACCGGTATGGTGCAGCTGCTGGAAATAGAAATGCAATTAATACACAGTCTTGAGAGTTATGCTGCTGAGTTGCAAAAGAAAGTGAATGCTTTAAAGGAGTGAGAGATAAAAAAAAACTTAAATTTGAATCTTTTCAATTACAGTTGATTTTTCTTTTAATTTTCAAGCTTGGTGCAAGAATTAAAAGAAGAAAATCTTAAGTCTGTAAATGATCGCGAGAAGTATTTATTTAATCCTTTAAATGGATTTTCTCTCATCAGACGCATGCAACATGACTGGCCACAAATTGAATTGTATGTTACCCAACCAGTTGGTGAGAGTAAGTATTTTTGTTATACATACTTTTTTTGCGAAAAAGCGGAGTGATATGCATAAAAAAAAAAAAAAAAGAATCGGGTATTCTTTTTGGTTTTAATTTCGAAAAGTGTGAACAACGTTTCCCGCCAATAATTTTATTCAAATCTATATTAGAACTTTAAATTGCATTTTCTAAATTCACTTATTTGTTTCGGTCAAGCATTTGGCACAGGAATTTTTTTACGACACAAACTAAGGCTTTCGGTATCGCACAAAATTTAATATCAAGTATTTTGATATTTCGTTGCTGTTGCTATTGCTCCAAAAAAGCGAACAAATAATATGTGTTTCGAAGTATAAATCCTGTAAATATTTATATTAGGGCGGGTCGGGTTTTTTTTTCACAAAACAAAAACGATATCTTCTCCGAAGATACCTATACCGCGCTTATCCACATGAAAATTTATTTCCTCTTCTTAAGAAAAAAAAAATTTTTTTCTTTATATAAAACTTTTCCAATCAATTTTCGAATCATTATTCTTTCTTCCACGTAGGTACTCCCTGCTTTTTAATTTTTTTCCATGAGCTAGCTTAGATTTATCCATAATGATTCGTTCCCCATTTTCTTGCCAAACAAGAATTAGAGCTCTACGTCTACACCTGATATATTTTTATCATGACAAATGTCAAATTCCATATAGAAAAAAAGCTATCATAAAAAAAATAATTTTTCAATATAAGCTTTGACTTTTGTTTTGATAAAAATACATATATCAGGTGTAGACGTAGGGTAATCTATTGCACACTATGGCAAAGTTTAAGATGTCTTACTGCTGAGTATATGGTATTTTTTTTTGTCTTGTGTATGATCTTGCAGTCGAGGCAGGTCTATATGAAGTATTTAGGCTTAGTAGTTAGTACTAGTCCTTAGATTTTTGATCAACGATGCTAAGCATGCATTCCGGAATCGTATGTTTTTTGGTGGTATGTTGGTCAATCATGAACTCTTTTAGGTTATAAGCAGTGAAACCAGAAATATGAAATAAAAAAAGTGCTTTATGCGCATTCAATATGCACTAAAAACTTGAAAATATGCATTAAAAACTCAAAAAATATGATCTTAAAAATAAAATAAATTGGTTTATTTGTAAATAAAAATATATTTTTAATTAAAAAATTCAACAACATTTGCATCTAAAACAAGACAAAAATAAAATAAACCAAAAAAAGGAAGCAATAAAAAAATCAAGAAAATAACTGCCGTATCAAAAAAAAAAAAAAAAAGAAGAGAAGTGTCTTAGAACACCCGGTTATAGCTATGCTGCTTAGCTATATAAAACAAGCTTAATGTTTTAAACAACAATGCTAAATTCCCAGAAAATATTTCAAAACTTTTCCATTTATAGCCCATTATTTTCTTTTCTAACGGCGCGCGATTAAATTAGTGTATTGTTTGTGGCCGATGGCTGCTGTTAGCCGGCTTACAGCCGATCGGCTGTATTCTCTGGTTTGTGCTCATGTGCAAAAATAAAACAATTTAAAGGACCGATGTCTGCCCTCAAAATTTAACCACCCTTATATATCTGGGCATATATTGAGTTGTGATAATATGATTTATATTATACATAATTTGTTTTTCACATTAGTGACTAATGACAGTGTGTTGAATACAAATTTACCTACGTTTTGTTGTAGACGTGTACATTTTGATTTACTTTGCACTTACAAATTAACAGCCTTATGTAAAGTGGTTAAAATTAAAGTCCTGCACAAGACCATTTATAAGACCTTTCAAGACATGACAGATTTTTCAACTGCTTTACTACAGCGAAATATTCTAAAACAAACGCTAAACAACACTGTTGGCAAGGCATTTGTTTCAATTGTTTGTCTTGCCAACAGTGTTGTTTAGCGTTGTTAATGCAGTTGAAAACTCTCTCATGTTTTGAAAGGTCTTATAAATGGTCTTGTGCAGGACATTAATGTACCTTAGAGTGGCCGCTCGTTGTATGGAGAATATTTATTTTTTATTTTTTATATTCTCTCCCCCGAAATCAGTTCAGTTTTAAGTAAAAAAAATAAAAAAAAATTCATAGCGATAAGTTGGGTTTTAAGCCTGGTACGGAGTTCATACGGAATTTCAGGTTCTCATACAAAGTCTATGTAAAAAAAATTAAGGAAATTCAGGTTGGTAAATTTCATAAAGAAATTTCCATTTGCTAGTACGGACTTTCAACAGAAAAATACACAACATTTTTGAAATTTATTGCCTATCTTAGGGATTTATAAATATAAGTGGAGACTTTTTTCAGTCAACTGAAACAAAAATTAATGTTCAAACAATTGTTTGGTCACGGAATTTTTGACGTTTCTAATTTTAATCAAATTGTTATTAATTTCTAGTGTTTTTGTGCGTTGTAAATTCATAAATAAACGAATTTTTGTGTATGCAAATATAATTCTACACAAAAGGCTGTACTATTATTTTTCCGTGTAGAAATAAATGTAAATTTACAAACCTGAAATTCCGTAAGAACTCCATACCGCGCTTTAGCCTGGTACGGAGTTCATACGGAATTTCAGGTTCTCATACAAACTGTATGTAAAAGAAAATACGGAAATTCAGGTTGGTAAATTTCATAAAGAAATTTCCATTTGCTAGTACGGACTTTCAAAAGAAAAATACACGGAATTTTTGAAATTTATTGCCTATCTTAGGGATTTATAAATATAAGTGGAGACTTTTTTCAGTCAACTGAAACAAAAATTAATGTTCAAACAATTGTTTGGTGCCGGAATTTTTGACATTTCTAATTTTCATCACATTATAATTAATTTTTAGTGTTTTTGTGCGTTGTAAATTCATAAATAAACGAATTTGTGTTGATTCAAATATAATTCTACACAAAAGGCTACACGATTATTTTTCCGTGTAGAAATAAATGTAAATTTACAAACCTGAAATTCTGTAAGAACTCCGTACCGGGCTTTTAGGGGGTGCGTCCGCCCCTTAAAGTTGGCCCTCAAAAATATACAGAATTTTTTAATTTTATTGCCTATTTTAGGGATGTTATAAATACAAGTGGAGACTTTTTTCATACAACTGAAACAAAAAGTAATATTCATACAATTGTTTGGTCGCGGAATTTTTGACATTTCTAATTTCCAATAAAATTTTAATTAATTTTTAGTGTTATTTTTTGTGTGTTGTAAATTAAAAAATAAATTAATGTGTGTGTAAGCAAACATAATTTTATACATAACAAAAATTAAAAATTTAAAAAACCCTCGATATATCTAGAAAAGGTGTGACATCTTCTAAACGGTTGGACTGATTTTTTTCAAACATGGTTAAGAACTTTCTCGATCAAGTCACCTTTCAAACAGAGAAAACTAAATTAAAATCGGTCCAGCCGTTTGGGCTGTACGTGGACACGGACAGAAACACAGATATACAGATGCATTGATACTCACTACAAACTTATAACACCCCTTTTTTGGTCGGGGGTTAAAGATGCTACACGATCATTTTTTTTATAAAAAAATAAATTAAGAATTATTGCCTATTTTGGGGAGGTTATTTTTCCTATTGGCTTCCACAAAGAAATATTACAGCAATGGCAGGGACAATAACATTGGAAAGTGCTTTCACTTGTGTTTAGATGAAGGTCCAATAATCCAAATACATCGTATGTACATTTTTTTAAAATATAAAATGCAAATTTAATAAAGACATACACACATTACTAATGTACATACATATCGTCACCTTAAATGCAAACGGACGTAACTACACAAAAATTCGAAATGATGTTAACAATCTTATGGTTTATTTGATAAGTCAGTTTTGTCAGAATTGTAAACGTTTTTCTTTCAGTGCATTTAGAAGTCATAAGGAAATATAGAGCAGAAATGCCCACTACCACCGATTTAGAAGAAGCCGCTGAAGCCATTTTCCGTTTGCAAAGATTTTATGATCTCAAAGCTGAAGATCTTGTTCAGGGTATTTTACGTAGCAAAAAATACGAGTAAGTAGGACTGTCATTAATAATTTTAATTTGTATGAAGATAAATTAGAATTTAACAAGCAGAGACACAAACCAGAACATAACAGAGCACTGTTACTTATGTAACAGCAAACATTTAATGGACTAGAAATCCGAAAGCTCAGAACTGTGAAATTGCTTTTCATAATACGGATACATTGAATAATATTTCTACTACCAAAATAATTTCTGAACCGGCTGCTTTTACACAGAGAAAAACTGCCTCATAGAATCAAGAAGATTTTCTCTATGAAACGTTTTTAGGCTAAGGGGTATCCCAGCAGAAAGAAGCGAAGATTTTTTCATAGAGATTCCTTATTGTTTTTATGTGATAGATCTTATTAATTTTAACAAGAAGAAAACCACATAAAATCAAGAAGAAATCTTATTATTCACAACCTTTTTTAACTCAATTTGCGTTATTTTTGGCACCAAAAAATCAATCCATAGGGAAAAACTTCTTGATTCTATTAGGTTTTCTTATAAATTGTAAACTATAGGGATTTCTTATTGATTTTATTAGGTTGCCTTCTTGATTTTTTTTAAAAGGTTTTCTTCTTGATTTTATTAGGTTGCCTTATTGATTTTTTCAATAAGGTTTTCTTCTTGATTTTAGTAGGTTCCTATAAGATTATGTGTAAAGCATCTTATTGATTTTTTTTTATTTATTTATTTATTAAACATACTATACAAAGTAAATTTGCATAGTATGGTGTTACACGAATATGGGCGGAGTAACTAGACCATATGCCCAAGATGTTATTAACAGTATTTTCAAAAAAGTTCCGTTACTGACTGTACAACCTATGCCTTCACATAGGAAGTAGCAACGTGGTTGTTAAAGAAATTCCACAAAAAAAAACCGCAAGATTATACGGTTATCCGTGGCATTTCAGTCAACCAGTGCGAGCGAGACGAAAAACTCTCAAAGGCCTAACAACAGAACTAAGCCTGACCGCACTTAAGAAATAATTACGATGACGCGAAATGATGTTCTTCGACCCAGTGTCTCGTTTCTGTAAGGAATGTGAGAACTTTTCGAGTCGAAAAAATTGTTATCATCCTGTGAAACACAGCGTGAGTAAGAAAAAAAACTGTCTTTGTTGATATTTGTTGTAAGTTTATATAAGTTTTTATGTGAGTAACCCTGCGTAAAATAGGACAACCAATATAATTATTTAATTTTTCTCGATGCGAGAAATTCTCACAAGTTACAGAAATGGGGTACAGAGCTGCTTAACGACTGAGATTTTTTTTTTTTTTTTAATAAGGGAATCTTCTTGATTTTATGAGGGGTCTTGTTATTTCATATCTATAAATAGACATAGAGAAAAATTTTTTCATGATCTTTTTCATTTTTGTATAAGAATGTTTGCAGAATAATTTCAATGGTTATTCAGGCTGCTTGTTAGCATATTGGGTAGAGTGCTTGTCTATCAGGGTGAAGTTTGCTGGTTCAATACTTGGTGAGTAAGTAAGTTAGTTATGTATGTATGTATAAATAAATAACATATACAATATACTACATACATACATACATATGTATATGGTATAGAATTTAAATGAAAATACATAAGTACAGAGAATAAAGACGCAATTTGCTTTTAATTTTTTATTGAAAAAACCAATAAGATACCCTCATAAAACTACAAGATTTTCTCTATGAAGTTAATAAGATTTTCTTATTGAAAAAAAGCCATAGAGATATCTTATTAATTTTGTTCTATTTTATGAGGTATTTAGTAGGCACTGTTTTCTCTGTGTAGTAATTTAACAATAGTCGTTTAATTGCTGGTTAAGAATGTAACAGTACTCTGCAAGATATACTAATGGCCTGTCCCACGATGTCACCAGAAATCGTTCGTTTGCAAACAACAATAACGTTAGAAAATTTGTTGCTGTTTTCAATGTAAGTATTCGATCGAACGATTTCTGGTGACATCGTGGGACAGGCCGGTTTGTTAGAAATTCTGGTTTGTGTCTCGGCTGGCTAAAATCTAGTTAAAAATAATTTATAAATTTTAATTAATCATCATCGTCATTGGTGTGACTGCTTCCTGCTGGTGTATAGCACGAAATGGAAGTCAATTGACTCTTATTTGATGGGTCACTACTTGTATCGTAAAAATTATAATTATCTTGCTGATTTTTGGTTGAATCCTTCCCTTATAAATTATGAAGAGAACAGTACTTTTAATGTAATTGTTGGCCATGGGAAAGATAAACCATTTGAATTGTATGCGGAAAATTTAATACAGCAAAGTGAGTTGATTTACATAAATATCTCTTATGAATTTATTAATGTTGTCCGTTTAAATAAAACAGAACGCTATAAAGAAGCCTTGGGTGCTATAGAGCAAGCCTGTATCTGTAAGCCGACTGATGAACGTCTTTTGAAACGTAAACGTGAAATAGTACATTTGGCCAATACATATTATGGTCCAGCGAAGAAGGTAGGTCAAGGATAATTTTTTTATAACAGAATATTTCGAGTTCCCTTTACATTTCTAGTATCGTCCGTTTGCTGTTAACGATTATAAACTTGGCTGTCGCGGACAATTTGCTAATAAATCTTCAAAAATGTTTTGTATTTATAATACAACGACGACACCTTTCTTACGTCTGGCTCCTCTAAAAATGGAAATTTTAAACATGCAACCTTACATGGTCTTGTTTCATGATGTCTTATCGGATCAAGAAATTGAACATTTGAAAAATTTATCTATACCAAATTTAGAACGGGCCTTGGTTTTTAAGGAAGCAGACGGCGAGTTACATGTGGATATATCCAGGACTTCGAAATTGTTCTGGATCGAAGACAATACAGATGACATAACAAAACGCATTAATAAAAGAGTCACGGATATGACTGGATTCGATTTGGAAGGTTCCGAAAATTTGCAAGTATTGAATTATGGACTGGGTGGCCATTTTATAGAGCACCTTGACTACTTTAATATAACGGATGTAAGTTTTTATTTAAAAGATTTTTGATCGAGAGATCTTAAGTAATTTGTTGTTAAATTTTAGGAGAATGAGCATTTATACAAATATGGTGATCGCTTAGCTACGGTGATGTTTTATGTAAGTCTTTCGAGAAGTGAAATTTATTAAGTGCCAACAAAGGGGATTTAAAAAAACAGGAATTTATGTTTAAAAGACGCTTAGGGCCTGTCCCATGATGTCGATAACGTTCGACTTGTCGCACAGTTACATTGGAAACAACAACAAAACTTTTTAATTTGTTTTTGTGGAACGCTATCGACATCGTGGGACAGGCCCTTATGTTTATTTATTTTTAAATAAAAACTCATTTTAGTTAAGCGATGTAGAACAAGGGGGCTCTACGGTTTTCTCCGAAATCAAAATTACTGTGTCTCCCCGTAAAGGTTCTGCTGTCATGTGGTACAATCTACATAACAGCCTGCAGCCTAATACCTTAACTTTACACGGATCTTGTCCGGTTATTTCGGGATCTAAGTGGGGTAAGTTTATGTACATGTTTAGTTTTATTTCAGGAAAGTGTTTTAAATTTTTTTTGTTTAATTTATTTTTGCAGTTTGCAACAAATGGATACTCAGCAAGGCCCAAATGTTTAGGAAACCCTGCTATAAATAGTATAAATATAATCATTTTTAAAAATCATCGAATAAAGTACACAGTGTTAATTTTTATATATGCTTGTATTTTTATAATTTCTTTAATATCTTTCTTTATTAGTTTTTGGACAAATTTTGTAATTTTTAAAAAAATTGGATTCTTATTTATATTTTAAAGAGGGCAAAATTTAAAAAACATTTTGTTATAACTAAACTGTCAGTTCAAATCAGTGTTTTGTTTTGTTTAAGAAGCGGATGGAAGTTCGGCACTCTGGTGACACTCTGTAATTCGAATCGATGGAAAGAGCGTTCGAGTTACTGGCGTTACACTCAACTTCACTTTTGTTTAAAGATCCTAAGGGCCAAAGAATTCAAAATGTCTCAATTATGGAGGACAATCCTAAATTTGCTGTGCAAGATTAAGTTTATTTTCTTTTTCAAATTTCTTGTACGATTCTTGAGGTCAAAACCTTATAATTGTTGCAAATGTTAAACATCACACCACAGTGAGGAAAATACTCACAATAGCGACCAGTGATCGGCAATGAATATTTTTTTTTCGCTATTCATACTGACTCATGAATATAAGTGAGTAGACATAATTTAAGCTCAACTACTCTGATTTACGCATAGTCACGATGGCATTGATTTATAAGTATAGGTTGAAATAAATATGAATGCGACGTCGACATCATAGTCATATCACACTCACACTCATAAATCACTTCAGTTTGATTTCTAATTTCAGTAAAATACTTACACTACTCACATTAGACTTGTGTCCAACAGTTCATTTTTAACTAGTTCGTTCAGTTGGACGCAAGTCCGGTCAAAAACATCAATGTAAATTAGATGGGTTTGAATCAACTTTTGATTCAAACGCTCTCAAACTAGTTCAAAAAGAACTGTTGGACACAAGTCTAACTCACATTGATTCAGCTCACTCAACTCCTGCATGCATGCTCATTTAAAAGTTTAGTCATTAAACAGTTTGCACGTAGTACACAATAGTAGTAAATAGCCTTGTTTTTCAATTCCTGCAAAAAAAGAAACAAAAAAAGCAAGAAAGAACTTTAATGTGCGTATGTTAAGTTCGCATTGTGAATCATACTTATTTTGCATCGTCCATAGATATTGAGTTAAGGAGAGTCGAAATCAACAACGTCATAAATGTTGCTAAGTATGAGTTCGATGCGCACTTCAAACTTTCGAGTGAATATGATTCATAGACAACATTGCAATAAGTATGAGTGCGCATAAGTGCAAGAAATTATAACTCATGATTCAACTCTACTCACTTTTTCACTACTCATTGCCGTTCCCTGATAGCGACATAATACCAAATGAAATGCACTTTCGACTACAGTTGAAGATCGAAGGGTACTCATAATAAGCGCCTAAAAAATTGAATTTTTTCCAGCCAAATCATGAAAATATCAAAAATAATACACTTAAAAAAGATGTTTACATTTATTGCACTTTTCCCTGATAATTCGATAATAACAAAATAATTTTTTTAAATACAGAGCTTATTAGAAACTATTGAATCATCCCTAATGCGCTTAAATTTTTGCTTTAAACGAACGCTTAATTGCATTGTTCTTAACAAGAAGATAAAAAAAATGTTAAACTTTTTCTAGAAAAGAAAACGGCAATAACTTTATCTAAATTTAATTTTTTTCAAGTTTTATTTTGAGTTTTTTATCTTGCGCCTGTTTTATGGTAAGCCGACGATATGATTTTTAACTTATATTAGTATTCATTTGTAACACGGCCTTTTAAATGTCTGGCCATAAGCACCAATCCATTTATTTGCAACTGCACACAATTAAAATATAAAAATAAATTAAAAAAAGAAAAACTTCTAAAATATGGATGTATTAAAAAGGCAACAAGAAAACTATCTCACCCCATTTTGAACCCACTATAACAGGGCAAGCAGCATGTAACGTACGTTCATCAGCTTCCAACTTATTATTGAGGTTATACCACAACAAAGCAGAACCTTTAAGGGGAAATACACTAATATTAATTGTGGGGAAGACAGTGGCGCCACCTTGTTCCACATCGGATAACTAAAACAGAATTCTTGATTAAATCAAATCGGTTTGCCAAAAATAACTAAAGTTTTTCCTTTACATAAAATAACAAAGTTGATATACGGTCTCCTTGTTTTAATACTTCTTCAGCTATTCCAGAAAAGTTAAATTGCTTTAAAGTTTTATACACACAAAGAGTTATTTTTAATTTAAGTAAAATAATAACAATTTTCTACTTACTTCCGACACATTGAAGAAGTCGTGGTGTAGATCATAATGACCACCCAAGCCATAATTTACAGTTTGCAATAATTCCGCTTCATTTATATCGAAACCAGTTATATCGATTATTCGTTTGTTAATGCGTTCAATTATATCATCTGTACCCTCTTCGAACCATGAATACTGTGAAGTTCTCTCTTCACTTACAACAGCTTCACCTGTGATTTCATCATAAACTTGAGCCCTCTCCAAATTAGGGCGGGCTAAAGCTTTCAAATGTTCTATTTCCGCATCAGAAATGACCTCATGATAAATTACTATATACGGTTGCAGGCTTAAAACTTCCATTTTTAGAGGAGCCAGTTGCAAGAATGGCGTTGTGGTAGTGTTGTAAAGACAGAACAGTGCCGAAGTCCGATCCACAAACTGACCACGACAGCCAAGTTCGTAATTGCCAGGAACAGGTGGTGAAAACTGGGAATTTGTAAATGGATAATTAAAATTATTTCTGATTTATTTTTATATAGCACATACATTATCTCAAAATCTAGTACTTATGAGATTTCGACCTAAATCTAGCTGCTTTGTACTAGATTTCCCATACAAAACAAAATCTAGTTTGTGAGTAGATTTGTAGGAAATATACATAAAATCTAATATATTTTATTTTCACTACCCTGTACATAATATTTATATAAAAGATGATTGAATTAGCTACGGTCTGCTTGAAAAGGTGTGTGAATTGGCTACATTGCAATTGTTTGGTTATAGTTTTGGAAAATTTTCAGTTAATGGGTTTTGTTTTGGATAAAAAAAGTCTTTATAAATGTCAAAAAGAGCTGGTGTAAACGGTATAGATTTTCATAAAGATTTTAATCAAAATATGCTAAATTTTGTGCTGACCTAAATGCCCTATTAAGTTTATTTTAATTTGAAATTAATCTGCTGGTCGTTCAGCATGGTTTGATTTATTTACATACCAACCTGCTTTAGGGAATCATCTTTTTTAGTGTTGGCCAGAAACTGTATCTCATTCATGCGATTTAATAGGTTTGGATCTAAGGGATGAAAATCCCTTGCCACAGTTATGTGTTTTAGAGCTTCTGTGAAACGCTCTGTTATGGGAGAAATTAATTAGATCAAAGCAATACTTGTAAAGAAATTTATAAGAAATTTACCTTGCGACACTAAAGCCTCTGCGTATAACGCCAAAGGCTGTTCTTTACCAAAGTCCCTGATTTGATTGAAATAATAGTCCTCCTCAAAATGCTTAATGGAGGAGTTGAGCCAAAAGCCAGCTGGGTAATAAAGTTTTCTTGTAAAGAAACAAAAGCCCATAAAATAAGCATCAATAGACTTTAATTTGGAGCTATAATAAAAAAAAAATAAATTATGATCTATAATTTTCTTGAAAATTATTTGCTCACCCATATTGTTTGCCGTTTATCCTGCCACTGGCAAGGTCATCCACTTGCAAATCATAAACCTGTTGTATTCTAAAAATGCCAGCTGAAGCCTCCATGAAATCAGTGAACGTGGGCATAGCTGGTCTAAACTTTTGCAATACCGATAAATATTCTATTTATACAGAAATTGAAAATAAAGTCAAGCAAAATATTAAACCTTCTTAAGATTAGCGCCCACCTTGTCCTACAGGTTTTGCCATGAACAGCTCAATTTTAGGCCAATCGTTGTACAAGCGCCTTATAAGACTAAAACCATTTAAAGGATTAGATAAATATTCCTCGCGTTTATCTAAGGACGGCAGAGTTTCATCTTTCAACTCGTGCACTAAACTTTATAATTAAAATAATTTTTAATTGTATATGTATATTTTTTTTGTAACATTAATATTATTACTCACTTTTTCAAAGCATTCACTTTCAGTTGCACTTCGGCTGCATAATTTTCAACACTCTCGATCATTTGCATTTCTATTTCTAGCAAATCGATCATACGACTTATGGAAGTGGAAAAACTTTTTTCGTTCGAATTTAAATTTAAGACAAAGTGAAACATTTGAAACACAATTATCATTGTGGAGAAACTCCTAGTTTTTACAAACATACCGGATGCTGCTGCTGCACTTAAGAAAGCTATTTTCGATTTAAAAAAATGAAAATGTTTCTAAAGTTTTACTATAAATTTCCTTTACCTCTGATATTGCACAAATAAATTATTGCATTCAAAATTAAATATCCATAGCGATGTGCATGTTAGATACGGACGGACACTGTTTGCAATTTTGAACGTGAATCACACCTGGTATTATAACATACTTAGATACATTGTGATGGCTGATGATAGAATTTTGCTACATAAAGAAACTGGAATAATTTTTTTTTAGATAGTTTGATTTTATTAAATACAAATTTAAAAACTTAATTTGTTTTTGCCGTTGCAGCTAAGCAACTCCTTAGTAGACTACAACCAAAAATAAATGCTTCTAGACATGATGCTAAGACATCAACAAATAAATTGTTTTAATTCGTATTAATTTTGACACGCGTTGTTCCATTCAGCCAAGCTTACTGAAAGAATAACGAACCTTAACTAGCCTTATTGAATCAAACGAAAATTTTTTTACGATTCTATTTTTTAGAAGCATTAGTGGAAACCAACCTTCTTTGCGTATCTGCAACTTCAGGGCATGAATCATACCCTGTTTCCAGAAATCAGGCAGACGGCACGTCTAGAAAATTTTTATGAAAAGCACTCAAAAAAATGAGTGCCTTTCATATAAAAATTATACTCAAGTCAACCGCCTGGGTTTTAGAAACAGGGGATCAGTGATGCATATTGATTTTCATTGGCTTTCTACTGCCAAAAAAGATTTAATATTTTATTTGAAAATGCTATGCAAAACATCGAGTGTAGCTTCGGCTGTGTGGCACGTAGCGCCGTCCTGTTGAAACCAAATGTTGCCAATATCCTCCTCTTCAATTTTTGTAAACAAAAATTCGTTGAAGATGGCCCGATAACGATCGCCATTGACTGTAACGGCCACTCCTTGCTCATTTTCGAAAAATGACCCAATTATGCCTCTGGACCAAAATCCGCAACAAACAGTGACTCTTTTTGGGTGCGTCGGCTTTTCAATGTATGCGTGCGGGTTTTCTGTGCCCCAAATGCGACAATTTTGCTTGTTTACATACCCGCCAAGATCAAAATGAGCATAATCTGAAAAGATTTTTTTTTTTTTGGCAAAATCGGCATCTTCTGTAAGCAATATTTCCCAGCGTTGTTCAAGCGTATACACAACCATATTCGTTCAGCGGAAGGATAAAACTAATTATCTGTCAAATCAGAAATGAGCTAAGTGTTACCATTCACGAAATAAGCACTAGTTGAAAAAAAACGTTAGATGGCGGACCCTTTATTATTTATCATATTTTTATTTAAATAAAAATAAAAGTATCCCTGCAGGAAATGGAACTGACACAAGACTAGCCACGTGACCGATCCCCAAGTGATAGAGACCAGTCCGAGTTCTAACACTTCCTATGAAGTGGACCAGTCACTTTTCCACAGGGATGCACCTTGTGACTTATCACTTACGAGGGCGGTTCGGAAACTTCTTAGCCTATCAATGAAAGAGAATAGTTAGTTTTTCAAAAATATTTTTATTTTTCAATATAATCTCCTGAAATTTCAGTACACTTAGTCCAACGCTTTTCTAGCAATTCTATCCCTTGATTAAAATATTTTTCCTCAAGGTCTTCAAAATAGTGGTTTACAACTGTAATTGCATCTTCATTTGAGGTAAAACGCTTGCTAGCAAGGAATTTTTTTAGATTTGGGAACAGGTAAAAGTCACTGGGAGCCAAATCAGGAGAATAAGGTGGGTGGTCAAGTAACTCGTACTTTAATTCGTTGATTTTAGCCATTGTTAAAACATTCTTGTGCGCTGGTGCGTTGTCTTGATGAAAAATTATTTTTTTGTGTTGTAAGCCAGGACGTTTTTCTCGAATTTGTACATTTAATTGATCCAAAAGGTTGCAATAGTACTCTGAATTTATTGTTTTACCTTTTGCAGATAGTCAATCAATAAAATACCTTTGAAGTCCCAAAAAACCGTTGCCATAACCTTACCAGCCGATTGAATTGTTTTTGCCTTCTTTGGGGCACTTCCTCCAGCTTCAGTCCATTGTTTGGATTGTTATTATGTCTCTGGAGTATAGTGGTGAATCCATGTCTCATCAACAGTTATGAAACGACGCTTAAAATCCATTTTATTTCGCTTAAAACGATCCAAACAACCTTGAGAAATGTTCATTCTTATGCGTTTTTGGTCGACTGTTAACAAATGCGGCACCCATCTTGCAGAAAGCTTTTTCATCTGTAGTTCTTCATGCAAAATTAAATGGAATCGATCATTTGAGATGCCCATGATATTAGCTATTTCACGCACTTTTATTCGTCGATCATTTAATACCATATCATGCACTTTGGCTACAATTTCTGTTGTTGTTGTTGCTGTTTTTGGACGTCCACTACGTGGTTCATCTTCAATGCTTGTACGACCACGTTTAAATTCAGCAACCCAATTTTTTACTGTTGCATATGAAGGAGCACTTTCACCTAACACATTCACCATATCATTATGAATTTCTTGTCCCGATAAACCTTTTTTATGTAAATATTTAATGACACCACGCATTTCTAATTTTTCCATTGTTAAAAAATCGCGGATGCGTCTTTTCCGAACACCTGTTTCTATATGAAGGAGTTGCCAGATCGAAACAAAATTTAACATGTGTTCATAGCAGAGATGGAAGTTTCCAAAACACTTAACTTTTTTCTGTTTATACCGCGCTTTTTGTGCTAGGCTAAGAAGTTTCCGAACCGCCCTCGTAACTATCTTATAGGGACCTATTCCGTGTAAAATATAAATTATATATAAATGTCATTCCGACAACAACGCGAACTTGAACTTTTTCTATTATTTTTATTTTTCAGTAAAAACAAAATTTTATATTCAAACTATCAACCTACGGCATGGCAGGCTTGCACACTACCTACCCGATCATAGGGGCACTCATATTTCAAAAGTATAAATACATACCAGTTAAGCTTAGGTTAATATCTAAGTATAGTTACGGGACTTGTTCCACAGTGACTTGGCTGTCTATTTATATTGATTCATTGTTTAACCTTCACAGTGAACAGATGTCCCAGCGAAGTCTTTCTTATATACATATGTATGTATATACTACACCAAAAAAAAAAGTATTCGTAATACATAATTTATACCCTAGCGGAGTGTTTCTTATATAGACATACTCAACCAAAAAAAATATTCGTAGTACAGATAATATATAATATTCGTAGTAGTATCCTATTGAACTATGGATGAAGTCATGGAAGTGAACGAACAAAAGTGTGTTGAGGTAACATTTACCCTATGAAGAGAGATAGATAGAGAGAGAGAGAGAGAGAGTTGTTCCTCAGCATTCACAAGTGGAATGCCTTAGTATACACCTTGATCGGCGGCTTACTTTAAATTTGCCATACCTACATATACATAAATATATATATATTAACATTTTCTTATGTTCGAAACTGCTTTTTCATATTCATTTTTAAATCCCGCTTTTTGAGGATATATTCTTCAAAATCCCGCTTTTTGCCACATCTGGCCACGTCAGCTATGGGGCAATGCTTCAGCTTCCAATGTAGAGAAAATCCAACGAAAAAAAGATATCTCTATACTGTTTGATAGGTCCTGGACTCAAACATGTTCAGTGCCGTTTACTACAATGCTAGAACGAGTCCCAATTCAAGAAAAAGGTGAATATGTAACCATTTACACGATATCTCCTCTTTTCACCATACACTACTCACTACTTTTGTTAACACTCTCATTTTCTCAAGTCAATTGTCACCGAATTTTCTGCAGGGATGTGATAAGATAAGTAATAGTAAAAAAAACTTTAGTTAAGAGAACATACTTTATATGGAATTATAATTAAATGTTGTATATAATCCCTAAGTTCTTAGTCCAACCATTCCTCTGGGCCATCAAACATTGAAAAGTGCCACACAATGGCCCCATTGTGAAACATTTTGCTTCAATGGCATGAATGTTGTTTTTAAATCTTTAACAGTCTTATTATAATACTGGATTCACACACGGCTATTTGAGTTGCGCAATTTTTGATAGTATGGAAGAGAAAGCAAAATAAAATAATCATATTTTCCTCTCCCGCGCATAAACTAGAGAGTTGCTCAACTCAAATTGCCGTGCGTGTACCAGAGAATGGCAGTGAGTACTCAAAAATTAATAAGCAAATACTCTTAATTTTAGTAACTGCATATAATCATAATTGTAGTGCAAACAATTCGTACGTTCACATATTTTCTCTCAAGCAACTTTGACTATAGCCGATTGCAACATACAAGAGTACCTCTACTTCGTTTATACGAATAACTTAAACACGCTACAACTATAAATAAAAAGTCACATGTGTGCCATATAGTTCTGTGCCATACAATTGTTTTATTGCGACTTATTAACCCACGAAAACTATTTGCAAAAAAAAAAAAAAACCTAAAGTTGCCACGCCTTCAAATGTTTGCTAATAAAAAATAATAAATAGAAAAATATTGCACAAAAAACCTTTGAAAGAAGAAAAAGAATGCAATAAAAACAAATAATTATTTATTTTATACATTTATACTGTTTTCACACTGACATGGTTTTCATGAAAGTTGGTTTTAACGTTCAAACCAAGTGTTAAAACCTGGTTACAAATTGTTGTTGTTAAAACCAACTTAAAACCATTTTGAATTAGTTTTAAGTTCGTTTTATGAAATACAACCTTGTTTTCGCTGTGCAAAATTCAGTGCTGCCAAATTAAAATGACCGTAAGCAGCTGATAATGTTAATGCTAGTGAATAACAATAGATGTCGGTCGCTTGAAAGATTTTCACCTTAAAAATGGATGCAGCAGCAACAATAATCAAACAATTTTGGAAAAAAAAAGAGTTTTTTGGAAGGCAAAGAATGAAAATATTATTACTGACCTGTGAACCTCGATCCTCCGATAAAAACTTCTATTTTGTGATGTAGTATTTGTGCATTTTTTATATACATAACTTGATTTCCAAGCACTTCTTTACTTTGTTCTACTAGTTCCATAATTTTAATATCTTTAATTACAAAATATAAAATAATTTCCATTTTACAACACATTGTAAAATTTCCGATACAAGTGTTACCAAGTTTTTATACTTTTGCTATGCCGTATCAACAATGAGTTAACTTATTTGCAAATATTTTTAATAATAATAATAGTGCGCGTATATTAACGTGGTAATAGAACTCACTGTTATTGGAAGCTGTTTGTCTCAATAAGCACTTGTCAGAATCAAAAGGGGTTTCCAAACTATTTGATCAACATGCTTTATGCGCTTATTTAAGTTTTTCAAATATATCACCAAAGCTTTGGGAAAACAAAAATCTTCTTTCAAAACTTCTAATAATTTTTTTTAATACATGCCGAACTTTTATTGCACTCACTCTTCAAATAAAAAAAGTGTTGCCTCTAGAGTTGAGTGCAGTATTAACCACTTCTTAAAGATATGCTATTTATTTCACGACACAGGAGCTAGGATGTGATTTTCGTAACAAAAATAATCGACACTATTACAGTGATAAACTTATTTTTGTTTTGATTTCTTTGTAAATACTTAAAATCAGAGTACGAAAATAAATGAAACAAATTGTTTCAAAACAAAACAAAAGCAATGAAGAGGATTGCTTAATTTGTTTTTGTATTGTCTTTGCACATGAGCACAAACCAGAGTAAGCCGGCTAATAGCCGCCGCCAGCCACAAACAATACATTAATTTAATCGTATGCCCCTAGAATAAAAAAAAATAATGGGAAATTAGTGGAAACTTTTTGAGATTTTTACGGCGAATTTCACATCATCATATAATATAATTTTATTGTATTGTTATTTAACACACAACTTCACCAACTCTATTTAAATATCAATTCATATTATCATTAAATGTAGGTTTTCATTATATCTTTTTTGCGGAAAAACGACATTTAAATATGAACTGATATTTAAATAAGTTTGGTGAAATAGACTCTATGATTGTTTCATATAGCTAAGCAGCATAGCTATAACCGGCTATCCTAAGACACCTTATTTTTTATATTTTTGTTTAAGCCTAAATTAAGTATTACAAAATGCAATTAAATTTTAATTTTTAAATAATATATTTATAATTTATATTTTAATGCAAGTTATTCATAACAAGGTTTTGTAAAAACTTGAGCGTAGGCACGAATCCATTTGGTTAAAACTGCAAGAAAAATTAAAAATTAATTTGTAAAACTGTAAATTTTCACACCAGGAATTGCAAGGAAATGTACCCCATTTGGAACCTACTATAACAGGACAAGCGGCATGGAGAGTTTGAGCATCAGCTTCCACTTTGTTATTGAGATTATACCACAATAGAGCAGAGCCTTTGCGAGGAAATATAGAAGTCTTGATATTGGGAAAAACTGTAGCGCCACCTTGCGGCACATCCGATAACTAAATGATTTTTTTAAAGAAATTTCATTTAGAAATACTTAAGCATAAGAGACTCACATAAAATAACAGGGTACAAATGCGATCTCCCTGTTTGGCCACTATATCAGTATCCTTTAATTTTGCAATAATTTTATAGAAAATATTTTATTTTTGTCTTAATTTAATTTTTCTATATTTCCACTCACTGCGGACACATTAAAGAAGTCATGGTGTATATCATAATGACCACCTATGCCATAATTTCCCATCTGCAGTACTTCCGAACCATTTAGATCGAAACCGGTCATATCGATAATTCTATCATTCAAACGTTCAATTATGTCATCTCTATCATGGCCAAACCATGTAGATTGTGAAGTTCTGTATTCTTCTATTCCAGCGCCCTTTGAAGTGATATGATAGACTTGAGCCCTTTTCAAATTAGGCCGGGCTAAAGCTTTCAAATGTTCTATTTCCGCATCAAAAATTACCTCATGATAAATTACTATATACGGTTGCAGGCTTAAAACTTCCATTTTTAGAGGAGCCAGTCGCAAGAATGGCGTTGTGGTAGTGTTGTAAAGACAGAACATTTTCGAAGTCCGATCAACAAACTGACCACGACAGCCAAGTTCGTAATTGCCAGGAACAGGTGGTGAAAACTGGGAATTTGAAAATGGATAATTAAAATTATTTCGGATTTATTTTTATATGGCATTTACATTGTCTCCAAATCTAGTTCTTACGAGATTTCGACCTAAATCTAGCTGCTTTGTACTAGATTTCCCATACAAAGCAAAATCTGGTTTATGAGTAGATTTGTAGGAAATCTACATAAAATATAATATTTTTATTTTATTTTCACTACCCTGTACATAATATTTATATAAAAGATGATTGAATTAGCTACGGCCTGCTTGAAAAGGTGTGTGAATTGGCTACATTGCAATTGTTTGGTTGTAGTTTTGGAAAATGTTCAGCTATAGGGCATTTACATCAGCACAAAATCTAGATTATTTTGATTAAAATCTTTATTAAAATTTATTGACATTTATCAAGATTTTTTTTTTATCAAAAACAAAACCCATCAACTGATTTGTTTCCAAAACTACAACCAAACAACTGCATTGTAGTCAATTCATACACTTCTTTAAGCAGACCGTAGCTAATTCACTCACCTTTTGTTGTACAGGGTAGTAAAGAATAAACAAAAACCTTATTAGATTTCCTACAAATCTACTGAAAAATTAAATTTCATTTTGTATGGGAAATCTGGAAAAAAGCAGTTTGATTTAGCTGAAATTTTTCGAAGGTACTAGATTTTGAGACAGTGTAAATGCACTATTAATGGGTTTTGTTTTGGATAAAAAAAGTCTTTATAAATGTCAAAAAGAGCTGGTGTAAACGGTATAGATTTTCATAAAGATTTTAATCAAAAAATGCTAGATTTTGTGGTGATGTAAATGCCCTATTAAGTTTATTTTAATTTGAAATTTATCTGCTGGTCGTTCAGCATGGTTTGATTTATTTACATACCAACCTGCTTTAGGGAATCATCTTTTTTAGTGTTGGCCAGAAACTGTATCTCATTCATGCGATTTAATAGGTTTGGATCTAAGGGATGAAAATCCCTTGCCACAGTTATGTGTTTTAGAGCTTCTGTGAAACGCTCTGTTATGGGAGAAATTAATTAGATCAAAGCAATACTTTTAAAGAAATTTACCTTGCAACACTAAAGCCTCTGCGTATAATGCCAAAGGCTGTTCTTTACCAAAGTCCCTCATTTGATTGAAATAATAGTCCTCCTCAAAATGCTTAATGGAGGAGTTGAGCCAAAAGCCAGCTGGGTAATAAAGTTTTCTTGTAAACAAATAAAAGCCCATAAAATAAGCATCAATTGACTTTAATTTGGAGCTTTAATAAAAAAAAATAAACTATGATCTATAATTTTCTTGAAAATTATTTGCTCACTCATATTGTTTGCCGTTTATCCTGCCACTGGCAAGATCATCCACTTGCAAATCATAAACCTGTTGTATTCTAAAAATGCCAGCTGAAGCCTCCATGAAATCAGTGAACGTGGGCATAGCTGGTCTAAACTTTTGCAATACCGATAAATATTCTATTTATACAGAAATTGAAAATAAAGTCAAGCAAAATATTAAACCTTCTTAAGATTAGCGCCCACCTTGTCCTACAGGTTTTGCCATGAACAGCTCAATTTTAGGCCAATCGTTGTACAAGCGCCTTATAAGACTAAAACCATTTAAAGGATTAGATAAATATTCCTCGCGTTTATCTAAGGACGGCAGAGTTTCATCTTTCAACTCGTGCACTAAACTTTATAATTAAAATAATTTTTAATTGTATATGTATATCTTTTTTTGTAACATTAATATTATTACTCACTTTTTCAAAGCATCCACTTTCAGTTGCACTTCGGCTGCATAATTTTCAACACTCTCGATCATTTGCATTTCTATTTCTAGCAAATCGATCATACGACTTATGGAAGTGGAAAAACTTTTTTCGTTCGAATTTAAATTTAAGACAAAGTGAAACATTTGAAACACAATTATGGAGCTGGAAAAAGACACACTTGTCATCTTGTTCTCTGGCTGCTCAATTCACAATTGATATTCATTTAAGTATTAAAATTATTCTCTAGTTGTTTTGGTTTTATTTGCAATGCGTTCTGGATACGCGTGTTAAGCAAATTATTATTTTCTTCGTTGTTTTAGTAGCAAGCCACATCTTCTATTATTTGCAAAGCAAAGAAAACCTTGATCTTTAGTAAAAATAGACTCAAGTCATAATAATTGTAGTAATTCTGTTGACCAA
Organism: Tachina lurida; assembly: GCA_944452675.1. Taxonomy (NCBI): domain Eukaryota; kingdom Metazoa; phylum Arthropoda; class Insecta; order Diptera; family Tachinidae; genus Tachina; species Tachina lurida. The sequence goes on from OX101752.1 coordinate 173,905,472, forward strand.
TAACTGTCACAACTTTCATTGATATTTTATGTCTAGGGCCAGCTTAGAAAGTGCAAATTTCCTTGCACACATATTTTATTTAATTACTTATTTCAAATTGCAATTGAATTCACAAGAAAAAATTTGGTGGTAAATGATTCAAATGTATTTGTCTTACGACTTGATAAAATGAGAGTGTTTGTTTTGACTACGACTACGCGCCATAGTGTTTTAGCACTGAAAGTTAAAACCAAACTTCAACGTTAAGACCATAAACAGCTGATTTTGCATTCACACTGCAAGTTTGTTAAATTCAGGTTTTAACTCACAGACTGTCTAATAATTTTTGCTCAAAATCTCCTGCAGAAATGCGTGTATTTGTTGTTGTGTTTTTTCAGCTTTTTATTACACTTTTTTGTCAAACTGTACAACAACTGTTTTTGTTTGTATGAAAAACTCGGAAATTTACAATGCGTTGTAAAATGGAAATAATTTTATATTTTGTAAATAAATATTTTAAAATTATAGAATTAGTAATACAAAGTGAAGAAGTGCTTGGAAATCAAGTTGTTGTATATAAAAAAGTGCACAAATACATCACAAAATAAAAATTTTTATCGGAGGATCGAGGTCCCCAGGTCAATGAAAGTATTTTCATTCTTTGCCTTCCAAAAAACTCTTTTTTTTCCATAATTGTTTGATTATTGTTGCTGCTGCATCGATTTTTAAGTTGAAAATCTTTCAAGCGACATCTATTGTTAGTCACTAGCATTAACATTATTAACTGCTGACGGTCATTTAAATTTGGCAGCACTGAATTTTGCACAGCAAAAACAGGGTTGCATGTCATAAAACCAACTTAAAACTAATTCTAAAATAGTTTTAAGTTGCTTTTAACAAAAACCAGTTGTATGGTAAAACCAGGTTTTAACAGTTGGTTTTAACGTTAAAACCAACTTTTATTAAAACCATGTCAGTGTGAAAACACTATTAATATTGAACATTTAAAAACTTGCGTATGCTTTGCTTTATTTTGTTACTTTAATGTGAAAAAGAAACAGCTGTTCACAAAACAGTAGTGATGGGAATTAAAAAAGTTCAAAAAATTATAATAAGCGACAAAAAATTATATTTTTCATGAGAAGGTTTTTTTTTTAAATATTCAAATATGTTTTTGTACGTAAGTTGTCGCTCTTACGATGGGTAGGGCCATAAAATTTTAATTTCGATAACATGTCGCTTACGATAAAATCGAAAATAAAGCTCGATGTGTTAAAATAATTAATATTTTTAGAGTTTGTATGAACTTCATTTGAAACAATCTACTCGATTTGAAATTATTTGAAGTTTTTTTGCATGAGATAAAAAAATTGTTCTTATAGTCAATAACTTCTCACATTCGCACAGTGGGCGATTTCGTTAAAAAAAATGGAAACAATTCTGCAGTTGCTAATTGAGCCATTCGATTATTAGGAAATTTCGTACACAAAATTTAAGTCTGGAACTTCGACTATATATCTTTAAAGTGGGCGGAGCCACAAAGCCCCAAAGTGGGCAACATCGGGTTAATGAAAAATTCAAACCGATGCCAAGCTGATGTTTTTGATGTGACAAAAAAAATTTTTGCAATTGAATTTTTCTATCCAAGAGCTTAAAAAAAGTCTGCTACTCTTATGGGGTTTCGCCTACAGTTTAGGAAATATTATAGAAAAAAAAATTTAGAATTTTACTTTTTAAATATATATACAGTGAAACTTTGATATAACGAATTCCAAGGGGATCCGTAAATACTTCGTTATAGCCATTAATTCGCTATAAATATAAACAGAAAAACCTTGATACAACGAAATTTGTAGAAATACGAAAAAAAATTCGTTATAACTATAGTTTTCCTTATTCAATTTTATTCAACATGAGAAAGCTAATAAAAGCTTATATTTCATGAGGTAAATAAAAAATAAAACTGTTCACACATTAAGAATTCGTTCTTTTGATAACTAGACTTTACAATTTTGCTATACATAATTTTATTCTTACTTCGTTGTATAGAGGCTTTTGTACGAGTATTTCGTTGTATAGAGGCTTTACAAATGCGCTTGTAAATACATTTAGACTTCGGGACTTTACCATTTAGAATCTATTCTGATTTCGTTTTATTGAGTCATTTGAAGGAATACTTCGCTATATAGAGACTTTTTTGCTCAGAATTTGTTCGTTGTAGCTATAGTGTATTTTTGTATGAAAAACTTTGCAATAAAGAGGTTTTCTCAAGGGATTTAATAAAACATACTAACGTATTAAGTTTTTCGTTATAAAGAAGTTTTACTGTATATATATATAGTCCAAGTTCCAGACTTAAACTTTGTGATACATCCCCAAATGCTGTACGAAATTTCGTACATCATCGCACGGCTCGTTTAGAAAGTGCAGAATTATTTTAATTTTTTTAAACAAAATTCCCCACTGTGCATTCACTACAAAAACGAAATACAAAATTTTAGATTTTCCCAACAAAAAAAAAAATTACAAATTTTAAAATTTTTAATTTCCATATAAGATGAATTCCAGAAAAACGTTTTACTGTATATATAGTCCAAGTTCCAGACTTAAACTTTGTGATACATCCCCAAATGCTGTACGAAATTTCGTACAGTATCGCTCGGCTCGTTTAGAAAGTGCAGAATTATTTTAATTTTTTTTAACAAAATTCCCCACTGTGCATTCACTACAAAAACGAAATATGTACAAAATTTTAGATTTTCCCAACAAAAAAAAATTATAAATTTTAAAATTTTTAATTTCCATATAAGATGAATTCCAGGAAAACGGAGAAAGTTCAGCGTTTGAAGTTTTTTTTTTAAATCTTGCACTTTCATATAGAATTTTATAACACTAGTCGTCCAGAATCCTTAATGCTTTTGCAAACCTTATAATTTTATTTTTGTTCACTTTCTAGCATTATTTTTTCTTATTAGCTATTCTGTGCCGGGTTCTTGTACCGAATTTGAGAATTTCTGCAATCTAAATTTTTTTATCATTGTTATATTGTATGAAACCAGAATGAGTTAGAGAAAACTTTTAATGTGTTGTGGTTTCCCAAAGCGAAAATGTTACATTTAAAATTCTTTGAATTCTTAACGAAACAAGTGCAAGTCTAGAATATATGTATATTAATTACAATGTTCACCAATTCTAAGAAATAAATATGTATAACCCATTTCTTTATGTTGTAAAATATTTATTTATTTAATATTTTCCTTGCTACAATTGGCGGCAAGTACTTTGTACATTGTATTAAACATTCCTTGGGGTGCGTGTACGCTTTGCTAAGTCTTTTCCAGGAACGTTTTTGCCCTTGGAGTTTGGTGATGTTTGTGCCACATTTCGGCCCTTTGATTGTTCGTTTGTATCGAGATTCGTAAATGAAGTAAATGAACTAAATGAACCAGATCCAGCCAATGAACTAGATGATGATCCTTTGATATTCTTATCCTTTGATTTTACAGGAGTTTCAGGCCGATAACCATATGATGTTCCTGGCATGCTTTCCGTTGTAGTCGATAATTTAGAGAAATTTTTACGGAGTGATTTAATAATATTTCCAGCCAACACTATTATAAATAAAATTATGTATAAGTATAATTTATTAAATCACTTCCAGCTCGATTGCTGCTGTTAATAATACACGATACTCGTACATACCTTGATTTACTGCAAGCGCAAGAATGGCTAGAACCAGGAACCCGAATGTAAATTTCATGTCTTCTTAGTAGTTTTAGAATATAAACCGAACTTGCGAAAATATATTTTTGAACTCGTTGATGGACTACGTTTGTGAGGGGTTTTTATACCATTTTCACTGTACACATACAGACATATAAATGTACTCGTATGTACATATCTATGAAAGTATATACTCGTATGTATGAATATAAGGTTTTAATTTTTATATCTTATATACATACATACATATGTACATACTTCTTTTGCAGACAGTAAATAATAGGTTTGTTCATTTACTAAAAACTATTACGAATTTGTAACAATTGTTACTGGAGACTGTCCATTAACTCAAAAAGTTTTCAAGGAGAGAGCGTCAAAAGAGAGAAAAAAAATTGAGAGACAAAAAAATTCTTACAAATTATTACTAATAAAATTTTTACTTGCAAGAATTATCCAACCACCTGTTGTGTGTTTTGTTGTCAAATTAATTATTTCAAAAATATTTGAAATATTTGCATTTTTTTGTTAAAAAAAACATGTATACGTATGTAAAAAGAAAGCATGTTTTCTTAATTTATTGTTTTTCTTTCATTGAGCCATAATTTCAATTTTAATGGCAAATAATTTTGTTTGTTTCTCATATATGATCAGAGATGGAAAGTGGAATTTTTGTATTTGTTAATGAATAAAATTAAAAAACTATGAAACATACATAAAAATAGTAAAAACACATGAAACTGTGTAAAGAATTGCATATTAAATGTGAATTTCTAAAAAAAAATTTCAATTTAAAATATTAACAAACAAACTATGTATATCAGAAAAAGTACAATTGTATCATGATTTCCATCCATGGTTCTGACATGAATAAAATTTTCTTGCAAGTTCTTACAAGTAAAGCGTTCATTTACTTTTTCATATTTAGGAGAGTAATTTTGTAAATTTCTGCCTTACTCTCTCGTTGCTAGTTTCTGCTGGGAAAGTAAATGAACAGACCTAATAAATCTTATGGCGTTTCCTTTTCTAGGAAAAAAATGTACATACATTGTTGTTTTCAATGAAAATTTGCAATTAAATGTCTGAATTATAGAAGTCCATATGTAACTTTTAAATAAAAAATTATTTTTAATATAAATACCCACATTTGCGCACAATGTTTTCGGGATTTTGTAAGTCCCGAAGATCCCGGGGTCCCGGTTCGGGATTTCGAGACTCCATCACTAAATCCCGAAGCCCGGGATTTCAAAAAACCTGTCCCGACTAGCATCTCTAGTTGCCATACATAATACTAATTTTAATTTAAGTTGCATTGCCAGTTGTCAAGGCCAACAGAAGAAGGCATTTACCTTCCATAATCGATAACTTTCTAAACGTGTAGCTAAATGTATACATTTTCAGACACACGTACATACATACATACATATGTTCGTTTAAAAACCTAGACGTATGTGTGTAAATATGAACACCCAGTTGGCCATGTCCTTCAGACATCTTGCAAGACGGATGCACAACAATGTTAAACCATTGAGGACCTGTTGGCGGCAGCGCAAACACATCATTGAGGAAATTTTTACAACAAACAGCCGCTAAGTTCAAACATGACAACAAGAGTGACATTTTCGCTCATATTTTTCTTATCCCTGTAAAATGGACAATTTCTATAGCACTACCATTAAAGAAACTAGCAAGACTGCCTTGCGGACAATGTCCCCCATTTAGGTTGATACATAGCCTTTCGATTCGTTTTCATTCTGCCGAGTCTTTCAATAAAGTTTCTCTTAGATTGTCTCACACTTGTGTGTTTAAACGTGTTTAAGGCAAGTGTTTTAAAAAACTAAAGACAACCGTGTTCACATTACATTGGAGACGTTTAAAGATGACGTTTTGTCAGTAAATTATTGTACTTGTAAAAAATTCCGAGCAATTATGTTTTTATAGCTTTGCTACTTATTTCGCGATGCAGGAATTGGGACGTGATTTTCGTAACAAAAATTATCGACACTATTAGAGTTATAAATTTATATTTGTTTTGATTTCTTTGTACTTTTGCTGAAAATCCATACCATCCGTTGAATGCGTAGTTGCGTGTTATGCATGTGTCAAAAAGTAGAATCAAGGTAATTGTATGTGGCAAGCTACAGCACAAAACGCAGGGAACGTGTAGACGCATAGCACGGATAAAGTAGGTTTACTTTCTACTTTTGTATCCCTCGCATAGAATCGGAGAGAACGTACAGAAACGCATACAACGCATATGCAAAGAACGTATGGTATGGACCTTCAGCTTTAAAAACTGAGTACGAAAATAAACGAAACAAATTGTTTGCTTTTGTTTTGTTTCGTTCGCTGAAGTGAGCGAAACAATAACAAAACAAAAACAATGAGAACGATTGCTCAATTTTTGTTTGTTTTATTTTTGCACATGAGCACAAACCAGAGAGCACGGCCGATTGGCTGTAAGACGCAATTTACACTGTGCCTTTTCTGCTTGCATGTTATGCATTAAACACATTCACCACAGCAGGCTACACGAACACACGACTTCAAATGCCGCTAGCAGCATTTGTCGCCTCGTAGCCAGCTACTTAATTATTTTGGAGACGGCAGCAGCACCATCTGCAGCTGATATTCAAGTACAAATACATAGTTCAGTATTGCCACTTTCATATAATTTGCATTTATAAAAATTAATTTTTCTTTTAAAATGTACTTATTTCACATAAAAGTACAATAATGAATCAATTTATTCTTTACATCAATTTTTGGATATTGTTTCTAGTAAATAGTATGAAATAATTGTACGATATCATTCATTCACCATTTTGTATTATACTGGTAACACTGCATTTGCTCATTGTAGCCAGAGAAATAGAAATTAGTTTAAAGTTGGCGACAGCTACAACGGTGGTCGTGCAGTCGTGTAGCCTGCTGTCGTTAAAATAATTGTTACCATAAGAATGTGTGTATTCTATTTTTGACAGATTGTAGCCCGTAGCCTGCTGTGTCGAATGTGTTTAATGCATTAGTGAGAGGTGTTGAGAAGCATGCGGAGTAAAACAAAAGGCACGAAATGAAAATTCGTGGGGATTTTTGACATTTCTCTTTGTTTTTTCGTACTCTCAGCACTAAGAGTGTATACAAACGTCAAAAAGTCATGAAGAAAAAAGTCTTAATGTAAATGTGCTTGACTTTTCGTAGGGGATTTAAAAGAAAATTGTCGAAAGAAGGCAGGCTAAAAAGGCATAATGTGAATAGGCACTAAGCCGGCTAACAGCAGCCATCGCCCACAAACAATACATTAATTTAATAATGGGAAATAAATGGAAACGTTTTGAAATATTTGGAGAGAATTTGACATCATCATATAATGGGTTGTATTATACTATGTTTAGACGGTACGTGCTTCGCTCTCTATTCATGCTTCACGCCCCAATCATGACCGAATCCACTTGCTTCGCCATACAAAATTATGAGAGCGAATCAAGTAGATTCAATATGAATCTACTTGCGAAGCACGTAAAATTTGTATCTTCTCTAACTTTTATCGCAGTTAATCGCCACTTTATCTGAACTAGCTATCAAAACAAAATAGGTATATGTGTATGTGTGTGTTTGTAAACAAATAAAAACAAACCAAAAAACATAGATGTGAGTTTAATATAAATAAATTTAATTAAGTTATGAATAATATAAAAAGGAAAAATAAGAAGAAAATATAGAGATAGCTTCAAAAATAAGATTTCGCATGAGTGGAATTTATGTAAAGTATGTATGCTTGTGTGTATGCATGTATATACGTGCGTATGATACGTATGTTTGTGTGAATATATGTACATAAAAAAATGCCACGCGAACAGTGATGCCAACTTTTTCAGAGCAAAAACCACTGTGTGTTCATAAAAAAGCACTAAATGAAATAAGTACTCGTATATATGTACATATGCATGTATGTACATAAATATATTTTTATTTATTTTTTTATATTTATCTATTTATTTGCAATACAGAGAAAGCCCATATGGCTAATTATAAATGTATTGAATTAGTAAAAATTAAAAATTTAAGTTAACTACAATTTTAAATTTACTCCATTTCATAGGTTTTTGTAATAATTTCAATTACATATATCGAGCCATATTTCGATTTTGCTTATAAGTAGAATATGAGTAGGAAAATAATTGAAGTTCATTTGGGAAGACACTCCAATTATGGTGTACTATTTTAACAAAAGATGATCAACGAGAATTATACTCCTCGTTTCAGGAAATGCAGTTTCATCTTTTTCCTCTGGCCATAAAACTGTTTTAATAAAACAATTAGATTTTTAGGTGTTTCGTCTGAATTAATTGTTACTGAACATGGTTCAGTATGTTACATTCTGAACAACATAAGCATAACAACATAATTTGATTTATAAAATTATTATTGTATTTCTAACTTACTTTTAAAATATTTATAAGCGCTAAAAGTCATTTCTACTACAACATTTGAACATGGTAATGTTAATAGTCTTGAGAAAATATTGACAGTATTAGAAATGGATTATGATAAGTTGAATTTCTATAATTATAAACTTCAATCCAAAATTGATCAGTTTTGAGCAAATTTTTCCATTTATGTATCCTTAAATTTCTGATACTTCGTTCTATTTCTTCAATTTCACCATCCCAGCAAAAATTGCCGCTTCCCAGAAGAGTTTTTGTAAGCCAGCTAGAAGCAATGCATTCAGTTTCCAAAAAGCCGTTCATTTTTTGCTTTACTAATTCGTTTTACAGAAGCAATAATGTGTAGTTTTTGTGTACTCAGATGCAAAAGTTACTGGTGTACATTTTTTTACTTTTGTCCACTTTGTTAGAGAGCCTTACGTTATTACTTTTCAGAAGCATTTTTGGAAGCACCGTTATCAAGAATGCAATACATTGCTTCCCTTAGTGGTTAGTAGATTCGATTATTGTAATTAAGTTATTTTATGACGTGTATGGTATCCTATGTAATATCTAGAAATATTTTCTTTTTTCTAACTGTGAAAGAGAAAGTTTTTCTTCCTTTGTATTTCACGCAGCTGAATTAACATTCTGCAAAGGAAACTTTGCATGTCTAAAAGGGGTGAAAGCAGATAGTTTTTGAAAGTGAAAATAAAGCCACCACACTTTAACAAATTAATATTTAGTAGATTTGTAAAACGCACTAAAATCAAAGGTGAAAAGCACCAAAAAAGGCACTAATTTCTTTTTAAAGCAACAATTTGAAAAATTCCGCACTGTTATGAATTAAAAAACTCTAAATCTAGTACGAAAAGCACTAAATTGGCACGATGCACACGAAGCACGAATGCGTAGTCTAAACAGCATGATTCATAAACATGATTCAGAGAGCGAAGCAGGTGATTCAACTCGTCGTCTAAACATAGCATTATTGATTCCGCACGGAAAGGAAAATTCGACGGAAAGAACTATCGATCGATATGCAATTATTTATTCCTGCGATATATGTATGTATGCTTTCCGTGAATGTGATTTAACGTCCCTGTTTTTATTAATTCTGACGTGATGTAGTGTCGGCTGTTGTTAAAAAAAACATTTTAAAAGATATACATGCATACATACATGCACGCATATGTAAATACATACATACATATGTATGTATGAACATAATAGAGAAAATTGTTTATATTAGGGAATCAAAAATATGGTAATACCGCAGAAAAACGGAATGAATAATTTCTAATTTCGTTTCCGCAAAAAAAAATGCTTTCCGCAATCGCGGAACGGATTGAATAATTAGACCCAATATAATTGTATTGCATTGTTATTTCAGATATGAAATTTATTTTATATAACTAAACGCCATTTCAGACTATAATACTTGTTAAAAAACGCACTGAGCAGGCTCCACTTACGTGTTTAAGGAAGTGTTTTAATATTAAACACTTCATTTGAGATGTTTAACAAAACAAGTCAATGTATGGTAAAACACTAATGAGACGTTAAGCACATAAGTGTGAACATGGTATAAGAAGAAACTATAATCGGCAGATATGATGCATGACATATGTATGTATGTATATCAAAATTTCCTACTACTACAAGTCGTTGATGAACGTGTGCTCTGCGACAAGTTGGCCAACTGACCAGGCTTATGTACAAAAAAAAAAATAGAAACGTACAAATACTACGAGTAATACATTAAATTTCACGCTAACTTTATCCAAATTTTTCGTTAGACATACATACTAAAGACATACATAAGCCCAAAAGTTTTTGGAGTTGTTTGAACACTTGTTGCTTATATGAAAATAAGATAATTAGTTGAAATTAGTGCGATTGCTATTCTTTTCTATTTATTCTTAAATTTATATGTTTGCTTACACGTGTTTTATCTAATTTTTTGGTTTGAATTTTTGTGTTAAAGAGTCTTATAGAAAAATTGGAATTCATTAACGCTAATAATGGGTGTTTTTTATTGAGGTATAGAACTTTAAGTTGGCATCACTTTTTTAACTGGCGGCCATTTTGTCAGCTGTCAAGTGATTAATATTTAGTTTGGTTTGCCATTTCATCATGAACAGGTTGACAAAAGAACAACGCTTGCAAATCGTGCAAATTTATTTCGAAAATAATGGTTCAGTTCGCGAAGTTTACCGCAAGCTCCGTCCATTTTATGGTCGACATAATCGTCCATCAGAGCAATTAATTCGGTTAACCATGGATCGTTTTCGCACTACGTTTACTCTATGTGATAATACGCATCCGCAGAGACGTCGAACAGTGCGCACCGAAGAAACAATTGCCGCTGTAGAGCAAAGTGTTGAAGAGGACCCGAATGAATCGATTCGCCACCGTGCACAGCAATTGGAGCTTTGTCCATCAACTTTATGGAAGATTTTTAAGATTTTGAATGTGGATGAGTTGTGGTTCCAACAAGACGGCGCTACATGCCACACAGCGCACGTCACAATCGATTTATTGAAGGAAACATTCGATGAGCGCATAATTTCGCGGAATGGACCTGTCAATTGGCCACCAAGATCGTGTGATTTGACACCATTGGATTATTTTCTTTGGGGATATGTGAAGTCGCTCGTCTACGCCAACAAACCAGAAACGTTAGGGGACTTGGAAGCCAACATTCGTGGCGTTATTGCCAACATACGGCCCCATATGCTCGAAAAAGTGGTTGAAAATTGGACCTGTAGAATTGGCTTTATTCGAGCCAGCCGCGGTGGCCACATGCCCGAAATCATATTTAAACATTAATGGCATAAAATTATCCTTCCAATAAAGCCAAATTGATGGACATTAAAACGATTTTCTTGTGTTTTATTTCAATTCGAAGTTCTATACCTCTAAAAAAACACCCTGTACATAGATACATTTTAATATTTAATTTCACATACATAAATGTATGTTCCTATGTATACACATATGTACGTATGCATGGGTAGCTTCAGAAAAAAATTCTAGTGGCCCTCCTGAAAGTAAAATTTGGAATTTTCTAAGAATATTTCAAAACATTTGCATGTCTTTTTAAGTTTATCCCAAATTATTATCTTGCTTATTCAGCCATTACTACAAATTAGAGCAAGTTTTTAACATAAAGATAAACTCTACTTATCAGTTAACAGTAGTTTAAACTTAAAATTTTATATTTCAAATAAAAATTACCTACTTAAACTTTAGTTAGAACTGTCAAACTAAACTGTCTGCTCAAAAGCTTAATAAATAAATACATTCGCACATACATAAATAAAATGGATGTTTCTTATGACGACGAAGATTTTGGTGATTATGAAACCTTTAGGACAATTGTGAGAAAGCTAAAGGAGATAATAACACGTCCAAATCATTTTTATGTTGTATATAATGATTTGGAATTCTTTCAAATATTTCATTGGATTTGAAATTAGATGTTATTTTGTAGTTTCTTTTTGGAGCGGCACTATTTTTTAGTCCATATTATTTATTTTAAAATTTTTAAAAATCTCAGAAAACAGTTATGGCGGGTTTTTTTAAATAAATTTAAAGAATTGTCATATCGCTTTTTCAGTATTGCCCTATTTGCATAAAATATTTTCAACAATGCCATATCTAGATTGAAAACAAAGTATGGCATTTCTAGCTAAATTGGCAACTCTTAATCCATTAGTTAAAAACAGCATGAGCGTTTAGACCCCGTTTAAATTTGTTTCTGGCTTAACTCAAACGTATGTTAAACTAAGTTTAGCTAATTAGTAAGAAACTATCACTTAAAGCTATAAGTTAACTAATAGTTAAAAGTACGACTTTATCCGGACAAATAAAAAGTGTTTCATTATTACAAATTTAATTTAACTTAACCCACGTAGGATAAACTTGCCTTTGAAATATCGCTCACATTAGGTTACAATAAAATTGTATTAATGAACAACTTTTTATACGTCCGATAAATTCTACTTTAAAATATAATATAATGGCCTTTAAAAATACAATAATATTGATTATTGCGGATTTAACCGAATTTCTAGCGAATAACGTTCTATTGCGTTTTGAATACATCCAAAGTTGGTAATTTGAAGTCACAGCGTTTTTAGGCCTCCTTAGATATAGTGATTGGCAATTTTGCGGCCAAAGTCAGGCGTATTGTACTAGCCCTACAGGGAATGGAACTAATGCAAGACTAGTCACGTGATCGGTCCCCAAGTGATAGGGACCAGTCCGATTTCTAGGATGGGGTTAATTGATACTTTGTATGCACCTTGTGAATAATATAATTTATTTAAAAATGTTATTCCGACACTTAACTGTAACAATGAAAACTTGTAATTTTTTTTATTTTTACAAATGCAATTATAATTTAATTTTAAACAGATATTTTTTGGGACTCGAACTGACAACCTCCGGCATGATAGGCTTGCACACTATCCACTCGAACACAGAGGCACTCATATTTCAGAAGTATAAATACCAGTTAAGCTTAGGTTAATATCTGGGACTAGTTCCAGAGTGGCTGGGCGGTACCATTGGAGAGAACAATGAACATTATATTTATACTGTTTGATAGGTTCTGGATCCAACCACATCCAACTTGTTCAGTGTCTTTTACTATAATACTAGACCAATTAAATTGACAAACGATCACGGCTATACATTACGACAATGTTGAATACATATGTAACCATTTACAGAATATGTAATTTTTCCACCATGCAATGTCTCAAGTCGTAGGACGAGTACGTTTGGATCTATTGTCACCAAAATTTTTGCAGGGATAAGACAATGCACTCCCAGAGAATGTATGCCGTTGTCTTATCTTCCTCTAAGCACAAACGACACAAGAGTAAAATAGCTTGGTTAGTTTTCCACATAGAATAGTTCAATCCAAAGTGAGCAGAAAGAAAATCAGTAACAGGCCGTAAATAATTTCTGATGAAGTTAAGAACTGTGTGGCTAGATATACGGTAATTGGACACCTTCTTCCGTTTCGATAGCTCATGTGGTGAGTCAATTCACTCTTAAACAAGCTTGCATGAGATTCCCATGGTGCAAGTTGGATTTAGGAGTTGCCAGACTATCGAAAAACATGACCCGGCTTAAATTAATGTGAACACACTTGGTGATCGCCCATATTTTCGCTTGAAATACCGTAGGTTGTAGAGATTTTCATGTAAACGTCTGGTATCCACAGTTGGATTGTTTTGCTTCCACGTTGCCCTGAGCAGAATTGTAACATTAAAGCTGCTATCGAATATTGGTTCACACATAGCAGGCAGTAAATATTTAGTAATCTAAAAAATACTTTTAACAGTTTACTGCACAAATAATATTGGGTGGTGCGTCCTAAACTTAGATTTATTGGGTCACACCCGTCACAACATTTTCTGATGACCACTCTGAGCAGAAATCATGTGCTTTCAGTGTCTACCTATTAGTAAATGAATTTTTTTGGGAACCCCACCCTCTTTTAAATTATAAATTTTATATTTTTTAATTATAACAAAGTATATGAATATAATGGTCACACCCGTCACAATGGTACTACCCATACATATTTAATTACTTTAAATAATGCAAAAGCAGAAAGTTATGTGATATTGTGAACTCATTTATTATAACAAAATTTTTGATGTAATTTTTTTTTGTAGAGCTGCAGCTTCTTATTTCTAAAAGTATCGTCAGCAGCACTTGAATTTTGTTAGAATTTGTTTTTGAACTTAGCTAAAACTTACCCAATTTGTGTTTGCCTTAACAATTTAATAAAACATATGCGGCCTGGCTCACGATGTCGACAAGAAAGTTTCGTTCGCTTATTTATATTGAAAACAAAAACAAATTTTCTTATTCTTTCGACATCGTGAGCCAGGCAGATGGTGTTATATATAGATTTTTTTTATCTTTTTATTTATTAAAGTCCAGTAGTTTCTTAAGAAATTTATTCACGACTTCAATTCATTTTAGCACGACAATTTTTTTTTAATTTTAGTGTATTTTAATTTAACAGTTTTTTTGGAAATAAGTGTTTAATTACAAATTCAATTGTTTGAACTTAAAACTTATTAATTTTTTTTATAAATTTTCTTCTTTCTTATAATATTAAATTTTGCGAAAAATTTGTGGATTTAAATTTTTTTTACTAATTCGCGTGCTTTTTGCTGAATTTTTTTTTAATTTATTTTTATTTTAGCATTTGGATTGTAAATATGTGTTTTGTAAATATTTCGATAACAATTAAAAACATTTAGATGCACTTTTTCATACTTTTGTGAAAGTGCTATTGTAGTTACTGCATGAATTGTTTGTTTTACTCGTATTATAAAGAAATAATAAAAATGGTTGATCCTGTTTGCAGTTTTCTTTGTTGCTGTAGTTTAAATAGGACACCTAAATAGATAGTAAAATAAAAGTATAATTTTAATGCTTCAACAAGAAGGATTTATTAAAATATGTAGTTAAAATACTGCCGCCATAAAGTGCGCATCAAAGTGATAAGACTACTTTCAATACTTGTCTTTAAAGCGCACACAAAATATACATATATAATTTTTTTTAATCATTATTTGTAAATTGTTCGGTTCTAGCAGTGCAGCACAGCATAAAAATATTTCGAAGCACACCCTACAGCTGCTTGTTTTAATTTTTACTTTGCTTTCTTATAAATATATTTTAGTTTAAGTTCCAGTTGTGAGCGCATTTGAAGAAGGTGGTTTATATTTATTTGCGTTTTTCGTACCTTTTTTATTTTTCTTTTTTTAATTTTTGTATTTATAGTGGGGGATTGTCTTAGGGGTAACTTATTTTTAAGTTTAGTTTTTTTTCTTTCTTTTAAATAAATTATTCATTTGATTTGCTTAAAAATAACGCCATTAAAATATAAATATTTCAAAAATATGAATTTTTATTCAATAAAATCGATCTCCTTAAAAGTTGTTTTATTCTTAGGATTTATTTTCTTAACGTCTATTTGAAATTACAGTTTCTTAATTGTTTTGTTCAATTTATTTATTTTTTTTTATACGACAACATTTATATTTAATTCTTAAAACATATTTTTTTGTAGTTCATTTCTTTAATATTAATTTAAACATCTACATATAAACATTTAGTTTTTTATTTAATGGAAATTTCAACATTTATTTAAATAAAATTTTGTCGGCAATTTATTATATAAGTAAAATTTTTATAATGATATTATCTTATATCATTTTATAATAGTTTCTGTGTTAAATAAAATATGTAAGTAAAATAAAATTAACATCTTTTAAAATTGGTTCAATCATTCATGATTTCTTTATTTATTTATGTAGCCAGATATTTTTGGTATAAATCGTTCACTCAACCTCCAAAAGCCCATTTATATCTCATAATTACGAAATTTGTTGGCCACATCGGAATTTTCGGCGCTCCATTCCTGCTTGCGACTGCCGTAGTAGAGAGCAGCACCGCCTTCTGAGGCCCGACGGTGAGCGGGATTGGGCGAGGCTGCCGACAGGCCACCACTACCTCCGGCACCAGCGGCAGCAGTTTCGGGCAGCATGCGATCCTTAGTTTTGGGTGTTGCCCAATGCATGGACTTTAATTATTATTGAGAAATAAAGAGAATAAGTTTTTGTAAAATTACAATTTAAATAAAAATTATCAAATATTATGTGGAAATATTTTCATGCTTTTATTTTGGATTAAAACATACATACATATATGTATTTCTGGATCAAGAGGTAATGGGCTGGGAATTATTACATAAAAATGTTATAGAGTTTAAAATAACAAAAATATATTTTAACAGCCGTATTCATAAATTAAATTAAATTAATTTAGATTTACAAAAGGTTTAACCAGCAAATTTCCATACAAAACTCGTTTTTTACACCAAAATTATTTTATATATATATATATAAATACGGCAGTATTTATTTACAGATTAAAGACAACAATAAACATAAAACTCGGGAAACAGGGAATTGTAGAAGACTTTGTTCACACACACTGTACAATAGAGTAGTTCGCCTTCCATACAAACAAAAGTTGTGCCATTAAAATTAAAAGATAAAGATAATGTGAAAACAATTCCAAATACCGCCCTTTTAGTATTTTGTTCACTGTGTCTCCATTTTTAGTCCGATCATAACATTTTGAAAAATCGGTGTTCATGGCTCTGTAAGGGCTACATTTCTTTCTTTAATAGTTTTTTTTTACTACCACGTTATGTTCTAGTCATGACTCGGTTCGTACTCACCCTAATGCTAAACATTTTTGAACCAAAGTCATGATTATTGTAGCTCTTATAGAGCTATGAACACCGATTTTACAAAATGTTATGATCGGACTAAAAATGGCGACACAGTGAACAAAATACTAGAAGGGCGGTATTTGTAGGCGTGGCAACAAAATTAAAAAAAAATTTTTGGAATTGTTTTTACATTATCTTTAATCCTAGGGGGTGAGTGGTACAACTTTTTTTTTCGAATTGCTCTACTGTACGCTTGTATTGTAGTAGCAACGTTGCCACGAGTGATTCTGGAGAACAAAAAATAATTTTTGGAATGTGTATACCAAATATTTTTTTTGTATGATGTTTATTTGTTTAGTTAGAACGAGGCCACATAATGAGCAGCAAAGCGGCATGTGTTAGAGTGGCGTGATTGAGGCGACAAGGGCCTTATTACCGAGCGGCATTTATGAGTGGCACTTTTAACGGCATTTCTAGAAGGTTTTAACTACTTCTAAGCGGCGCCGCTCAGAATTCCAACAAAATTTTTTTTTAGCAGAGCCACTTTTCCCCACGCAAGTGCCGCCCTGCCGCTCAACTCTATCTGTCACTCACTGTGTAGTCACTTCCATAGCATTCGGTATGTTTTAATTTTATGCCGTTTGCCACTCTGCCGCTCACCGCTTTGTCGCTCATTGCGTGACTACGGCCTTAAGAGTTGCTAAAGTGTTGCCGTTTTTTATTTACTTTTTTTTATAATTGGTCCGAACAAAAAAAATTAAAATAAGTGATTCTTATAAAAAATTATGTGACCTTTAACTTTTTTCAGCAATACAATTTAAAGGCCCCACTATCGTTTAAATACCTCATAGATAAAGTACGTAAAGTTATATAAAACATACAGTCGCAAATATGCGACTTAATGATGGAAAATTTCACTAAAAGAATATTAGACAGTACAAAACATGATTTTGTTACTACAATTTGAGAATTGCACCTGAAAATAGCCTCAAAAATAAGAACTTCAGCATCATTCGTTTTGCCAAGTTGGCTGCATTAATAATTTAGTGGCCATAGGAATTTTTTTACTCAAGGTTGATGAAGATGTTCATTGAAATAGGAAAAATCTCATGTTTTTGTTTTAGTTTTTAGTCTCAAATTTGTTTGCGCTTGTTGCCTTAAATGTCCTCTTTCACACAATACTAATTTTATGCTAAACGGTTTTTTGGTTAGCGAGATATAGGCCTTTTTCTGAAAAGTAAGTAAAATTAAAAAAAAGTTTTAGACGACTTTTTCGCACATTTCGGACGATATACCGGAGATAATTTGACGAATGTTGGGTTTTAAATGCTACGCATGGACACGGTCTTTGAGGTGGGCCCACAAAAAAGTCTAACAGCGTCAAATCGCATATTCTTGACATGTTGTGGTGCTCGTGTTACCGTCTGGTTGAAACCACATATCGTCCAGCTTACAATCTTGCTTTGCAGAAACCTATAACACTTCCAGTTGCTTCAAATTTCTTTATAATATTCTTTGCACATCGATATTCGTAAATAGCAAACCTTTCACTGAATAAATGACACTTCAGATGACAGATATTTAACAGCTGACAGCCTTGCCAGATTGGCGGTCTTGCAACCAATCAATGGATAACCCTGTAAACGAAAAGTAGTTGAAACCATTGCCTCATCCTGCTGGAACCACATGTTCTTCAGTCCCAATTTGTCCAGTCGAGGAGGGAAAAAGACGTTGAGAAAGCTTCTATAGAGAAAAAATTATGCCAATCATACCATTCAGTTACATTGGGCGGTTGCAGTGGCTCTTCGACTGTTATACGCTGATTTCGGGTGGCCCACAAGTGATAAGTCTGTTTACTCACGTATCCACAAAAATATTATTCATGTATTATTGACGTATATTTTTTATCTGTTTATTCTGCAATTGTTAAAGATGATTACCTCCACCGACAGGGTGATTCATTTTGACCATTTGCACTATTATAGGGCATTTACATTGTCTCCAAATCGAACACTTACAAGATTTCGAGCTAAATCAAGCTATTTTTACTAGATTTCACACACAAAACGAAATCTAATTTGTCAGTAGATTTGTAGGAAATCTGCTCAAAACCGAAATTTTTTTATATTATGTTTACATAAAAGATTACTGAATTAGCTACGGTCTGCTTGAAAAGGTGAGTGAATTGGCTGCAATGCCGTTGTTTGGTTGTAGTTTTGGAAATTTTTCAGTTAATGGATTTTGTTTTGAATAAAAAAGACTTGGTGCAAACGGTATAGATTTTCATAAAGATTTTGGTGAAAATCTGCTAGATATTTCTATTAATTGATAATTTTTGAAAATTGAAAATAATCTATAAGTTTAGAAAGTGCTCCCAGCTCTAAAATTTAAGTATGTATAAGCTAAAATGTTTTAAGGGATTTTCATTTACATTTTTTAAATGTAATAATAAAAAGTTCAACACTATGAGTTTGGAGTATATTTATCCCAGTAAAAAAAGACACTCCAAAAAAGTCATGAAAATGTAGAGTTTGCGATCTGGAAGTAGTGCAAATTTCGATCCGATCTAATGATTTTTACATAGGGTTGTCATTGCAAGAAGTTCTCTTTTTCGATGCCCAGTCACCGAATTGGAAGCGATTTTAAGAAAAATTTCCTTTTTTGTGTTCTATGATAATATTTTCATCTAGGAAAAATGGTTAATAGTTACCTATTTTAACAATTAGTTTCTTTTTATAGGAATTTAAACGTGAAACAGTATTTTCATGTAAATTTAAGCAAATAACTTCAAAATTTTAGACCAAAATTCGTTCATAAGTTTCTTCAAAAATATCGATTTTTTTTAAATTCTGGTGAGTAATTTCTAAAACTATTGAGGAATTACAAGGTTATGTATAACTAAAATAAACTTCTACTTGGTTTTCTACTAACTATCGGCAAATTAAAAATATCGATTTTTTGGAAGCAATGAAAATGTACTTCCTTTAGAATGACTTCCAATTTTTTTTACTGGGATGTTTTAGAAATTAAACTTTCCATACATTTACCCTATTAAATATTAAAGTATTTAAAACTCTTAGAGAAAAACAACAAATCTTTCAAGGATATATGTATGTGACTTTCACTTTAATCCATTATACCTGCTTGGTGGTTTATTACGCACACTGAGATCAAGAGTTTCCAAACAATAAAAGTAAACCACACTCGTGCGTATGATTAAAAATGCTAATTTGAATTTTTTTGTTATTAAAATGAAGAGGATTCTGTCAGGTTGCCTTAAGGAATAATATATTCAATAAAAGTTTTTTTAATAAACAGAATTTATTATCTTTATCATGCCACACTTATTCCCAGTGACCGCATGAGTTTATAACATTTCATAAAAATAAATTCAAGATATTTGTGATAAAAAAAATGTACAAGCAACACATTAACATGACACATATCGAGCGTTGGCTGCAAGAGTGGTATAACCAAAAAAAAAAAGTAGGCATGTTGTTAGTTAATATTATAAAGTTAATTGTCGTTCTTGATATTGTGTAAAAATTGTATACAACAATTTTGTATAGTCACCTCTTAAAGGGGAAAAATATATATATTATATATTTGTTCCTTTGGCTCCCTATAAGGAGCATAGTGCCTCAGAGAAAAATATATTTTACTTTATTATTAAGTTGTTAGTAAGCTCAATAAAACAAGTTTATTTTGCGTTATGACTTTCTTGCAGCAAAGGTTCGATATTCATTGGTTTATTCTAATAATGCCGGCCATACACCACACAAGTTCAGTGCTCAAGTCTGGCACTGCGTAAACTAAGCTTGTGATACACACTATACAAGTAAACTGTGAAGTTTTTATTTTAATACGCCATAATGCAGGTGATTCTTTGTATAATTCTAGGAACTCTGTCCAGAATATTTTTTCTGTGCTCATTTCTTGTTTTGAACTCTTAAAAAATCACGAGACAACTAAGCGTTTGCAACATACACTACACAAGTTCACTGTACAATTTTCAAACTTGAGCAAATATCAAAATCGTTTTGATATTTACTCAGTTCACTGCGTAAATATCACAACCACCCACATACACTACACAAACGCACTGTTCAGTGCCAGACTTGTGCAGTTAACTTGTACAGTGTATGGCCGGCATAAGGCGACCAGATGCGTGTGCAGAATTATATACTATCACAATTATTTTACTACAATCTTTTGTAAAAAACTTAACTGGCAATAATTTGAAAAAAAAAACTTGTAAGAAAATTTTAAAAATTTGATGGCTTGATTAGGGATGATAACCGCACTTCAGTTGCGTTATCAACTGGCAACGCAGCTGATATTAAAATTAGTATTATGTATGGTAACTTGCTGCAGATACCTTAAAATGATCGTAAATGTGATTATGACAGATGAGTGACGGAATATAATCAGGTATGTGATGAAAAACCAATTAGACACAAAACCGATTTGAGGGTGGGATTGTTTGAACTAGTTAGTACGTTGTCTACAAAATCGAAGGTCCTGGGTTCGAACCCGGTCTCCTTCAGTCATTAAATAACAGCACCACGCATTTTTCTAACGTGCTTAGTATCTCTTTGCAGCAGTAGTTGTAGGAAAGTTCAAGTGATAAAGTCATAGATACTGGTCACTGAACTACACCGACTTCAGCAGATGCTTATACTAATATAACTTTAGAGCGCCCTCCTTTGGCGGTATTGTGTAGCAGAATCATTGACAAAGTAAAATAATAAAATGAATACTAAACATATTTTTGAAAATTTAATACGCCTCATTGACACGAGTCATTAAATAACAACAACACGCGTTTTTCTGATATGCATTGGTATCCCTTTGTATCAGTTGTTGTGGAAAAGTTTAGGTGATTAAGGCATAGACACCGCTCACTGAACTATACCGGGTTCGGCGGATGCTAATCCTAATGTGTAGCAGAATCAGTGCCAACGTAAAATACACAATAAAATGAATACTAAACACATTTTTGAATATTTAATACGCCTCATTGACACCAGAGGCGCTGCAACACTGCATTATTAAAAGCGTGTTTGTGATTGGATTAAAAATTATTGTGAAAATCTATCGGAATTCAACATACTTTTTGAAAACGATCATTTCACATCACTTGCCTAAATGTAACCAAAGCTAAAGCTTTTTTCATTTTATTTATTCAAAATATAGCTTATTGAAAAAAGCTAAACTTCAAATATTATAGAAAAAGTCTCAAAATGTTAATGAGAATTACAGAAATAACACTTAATTTTCAAACAAAAATTTTAATTCACAACAAACATTGTTATCTATTTTTTTTAGATTTTTTTTATAATAAAGTAATGAAAGCTTTTAAGGCCTTATTTGTGAAAATTATTAAGAAATTTATTTGTATGAAAATCTATTTTTCAAACCTTTTATAAAGCCTTAATAATTTTTATAAATAGCTTCACGTTTTTGGAAGATAAAAGAAGTAGCAACTGCATAAAATAATCGGGGATAAAAGCCAGTACGGTGATGTGCTTTATTATGGGCCATTATGGTTGAAAGTGCTGAAAAGAAACTGTTCCCCTTGATAACTTGTTTTTAATCATTCCAAAGTAAAGGATCTTTCAATAGGAGTGATGATTTTCAAATACATATTTTTTTTTATTCCGATAAAGTGCAACACAAAAAAATATAACCACTACGTGATAAAATACCAAAGAAAAAATAAACAATTTTGCCAAGTGATACACTTTTTTTATAGGCCCCTAAAGATTTGGGGGCTCGGTGTTAATTTTTGCATTTTCTCAGGCTCATTTCTTGCAAACCGTTCGGAATTTTGATTTACTTTTTGAGGCGAAATTGTAGCTCTTGTCATAAAGAACAAAAATTGTGCACATATCAAAACAAAAAAACATTAAAAAAAATTCTTTTTTTTACC
The DNA here is from genome assembly GCA_944452675.1 of Tachina lurida. Lineage (NCBI taxonomy): Eukaryota > Metazoa > Arthropoda > Insecta > Diptera > Tachinidae > Tachina > Tachina lurida. Next base: position 173,927,808 of record OX101752.1, read on the forward strand.
TTTTTTCCCCTGTTCTGGTCCAAAGACAGCAAACCGTTCAAAATTCAAGGAAATAGTTAACTACAAAAATGTACCTGAAATCCTAATAAACAACTTATCAGAACATATGAACTTTCTAGGAATGATGCTTAACACCGCTTAGGTAGAAATTAAAAAATGTTCGGGAAATTTTTCACTTTTGCGGCTACCTAAGCGGTGTTAAGCATTATTCCTAGGAATTTCATATATTCTAGAAAGTTGTTTATTGAGATCTTAGGTACATTTTTGTAGTTGATTAATCTGTGACTTAAAAATTACACTTAAATAATTAAGTTTAATTTGCAAAAAAAAAAAAATGAATTAAAAATGTAATTGATTGAATTAAACTTTTTTTAATATAATTTAATTAAAAGTTTAATGGTTGGTTGGTTGGTTGGTTGATTTACGTGGCTGCCCACTACACTCAGGCATTCAAGTAGAATCTAGATTATATTCCTTTTTGAAAGGACCACTACACTCATCGGTGTCAACCTATGTAGAACCGTATCTACGTATTCTGATACGGTGACCGTTACTAGATCCAACCCGTGGCGTTGAGATATCTGCTAAGGTCATTCAAGCCAATCTCAGATAGATCTGAAAGATCATCTAGTACATGACTGCCTACAAATTTGTGTCTCGAGAGATGCAAAGCTTGGCATTCGCAAAGTAAGTGAAAGATAAAGTTTAATGGGCTCAATAAAATTGTTTATCGCAGGAATTTTTTTCTGTGTAGGTTAGTTACATATGTAAGCGTGGCAATTAGACTGATTTAGACCCTTTGGGTGCTGTGCTTAAGCGGAGTCCTTCCCTCTCAAACCAATCCGATCTCAATATAAAGCCACTAACGCGTTGTAGTCTTATACTGGTAGCACCACACACTTCCCTGAACTCCAGAGCGCCCATTGTGGCCATCAGAGAAACAAGCCGCCGTAAAAAGTCGGTGGCGGCGCCTCATAAGCCGGCTTGAGCCGGCTGACATTGACAGCCGCTGGTTTTGATTTTGATAAGATTTTTAAGCAAACTTCTACAAAAAAAATTCATAATTTCTAAACTGTGGTAATAATTTGGCACTACAAAAACAATTAGTCGGCTGCAATTTTGAGCGCATGCATCGGCGGCGCCTTGAAGTTGCGTTGAAAGTCGGCGGCGGCTCTTGAGCCGGCTGTGAGCCGATCTGCTTGTTTCTCTGGTGGCCATTGCTTTTCTTGACAATTTTTTTTTATCATCTGTGAAATGCGCGAAGTTATGAAAAGATTTCAGCTGCAGCGACCAGCCAAATTTGTCACTACGAATAGAATATTCGTCAAAGTTATTGGCAAATTGTAATAATCTGTAAAAATTAAACTCTCTAGATGAATTGAAAAAAGTAAATAAATAAATTAGAAACCAGGCCAACGTGAACATTAAAGCTGGATAAAGCTAAAATTAAGTTGATTCGTTTTAAATCCTATTATCCTTAATGAATTACCCTTTACTGAAATTTTCCTTGAATATTTTTACTTGTTAAAACTGCTGTCACGCCTGAAACCGTGTTGTAATTTTTTTTTTGTTGTTTTTTATACTGTTAAAACGAACCATAGAAGCGTTTTAAAACAATTTTAATTTAAGCAAGACTTAACAACAACAACAACAACAGCAACAAAAAGAAGATATGAAACAAAATGTCAGAAGTATGCTAAACATGCTACGACTAAAACATTCAAGTATATAAAAAGTGTCTTTAATACTTGTAATGTAAAAATTTAACATAAAAATGCGTTTAAAAGTATAAGAAAATCGAAGGTAAAAGTGTATTAGATGTGGGCAAAGCGAGTGGGAGTGAAAGTGGTGAGTTACTGCAAACAACAAAGAAAAGAAAGAGAAAATATTTAGAAAAATATATGTACATTATATTCATCAAGGTTGCGAAAAGTTATAAAACTGAAAGGAAAACCAAACACACACACACACACACACACACACACAGAGAAACACTCATGTGTACATAAATACATCAACTAAAGTGAAGAAAAAGTAATGGAAAGCTATTCACACTACACCCTTTCCAAAGTCTTTTTTAATATTCTTACGGCCCTATGTATAAGCAAAAATTGGCATAAAGTTAGCATAAGTGGCAAAATTGAACATGATCTTAAAAAGTTTCGCCATGAAACTTCACATTAAAAATCATGCTCGGGCGTAGAGATGGGTTAAAATGGGGTGATGCGACCATTTTTAATGTCAAATTGTATGGAGGAACTCGTTAGCACCTAATTCAATTTCGTCAATTTTGCTAACTTCATGTCAATTTTTGTTTATACATAGAGCCGTTAGTTTTTATGAAAAGGTTTAAGAATCTCATCAGCAGACTTTAACCAAAAAAAAAAAAAAAAAAATACTTGAAAAAAGCCAAACTTCAAATATTATGGAAAAAGTCTCAAAATGTTATTGAGAATTATAGAAATAAACTTAAATCTCAAACAAAAATTTTAATTTGCAACAAACATTGTTATCTATTTTTTTTTAACTTTTTATAATAAAGTTAAGAAAACTTAACCTTATTTAAAAAAATCATCAAAGCTTTATAAAGGCTTAGTAAGAAAAATTGTGTATAAAAATCTTCTTTATAAAGCCTTAATAATTTTTATAAATAAGGCGGTTAAATTTTAATTAATTACTATTAATTTAAATTATAATAACTTTGGAAATGATGTAAACTTTCAGGTCCTTTTTTCACAACTTTTTCTTTGATAGGAAAATGACACTTGAAGGGACACAATTAAAAAAAGTAAGACGAATATAATAACAAAGAAATGTTTACAAAAGGGATTTTTTGTTTCTTTTATACATCAGTTGCTTGATTGGCTTGTTAATCGAGGCATATACATAGTTGTTTAACTTCGTTCCTTTTTGCCCTTAATTCCCATACCTCTTTATCCACTTTCTCCGCTATAGTGTATCTTCTCACCTGACCAACGTGCTCTTTCATACCCAACCAATTCTTGTAGCTCATGGCAATGCCACTATTGCGCCATTTATCATAATTGGCCCTCTTCTCCGGATCGCACAAAGTCTCCTTCGCTTCCTAGAAGTAGAAAAATAAGAAGAAGTAGATGAAGATAGAGAAAAAATAATTGGATGACAAAGTTACAACAATTTTTGCTTATGTCGTCTTAAAAAAGAAAATTTATGGAGATAAATTAACATTTTTTTGCGTTTCATTAAAAAAAAAGACAATCCAGCAAATACAATATGCTGCTGCGTTTTTACCTGAATTATGTTCGGGCTGTTTCTTGAAGACTTAACGAAAGCAAATTATTTATTCAGTAAAATTGTGAAGCATATTTTTAGGGGTTTAAAAAAATCATAAGAATAATTTAATATTAAGGCTACGCACAGACGGTTGTCAGATTTTAGAATATTGTCAGTGGCAATAATTTATTTTTGTAAGGAAATTAAACCATTGAACATATTATCTGTCACTGTCCGAAGCTGCAACGTCATAGGCTTAGATGGCTGGACAGACGTTTCCATGAGAGCATTATTGATATCGCAAAGTATAAACTAGAGGACATTATGGGAATTCAGTGGCTTAATGACCGTGTTCAACAAACACTACAAGGCTTATGATATAAAAAATCGAATACAATTTCATTCGAGTAGTCAAATAATTTTTATAGCTATGCTATTTATTTCACGACACAGGAGCCAGGATGTGATTTTCGTAACAAAAATAATCGACACTATTACGGTTATAAATTTTGTTTGTTTTGATTTCTTTGTACGTAAAACTAGAGTACAAAAATGGACGAAACAAATTGTTTGATTTTCACTTGTTTAGTTCTTTGAAGTGAGTGAAACAAAAACAAAAGAGAAACAATGAGAACGATTGCTCAATTTGTTTTTGTATTGTTTTTTCAATACATTAATTTCATGGTACTCTGCTAGAAAAGAAAATAATGGGAAATAAATGGAAATGTTTTGAAATATTTGCGGCGAATTTGACATCATCATGTAATATAATTTTACTGCATTGTTATTCAACATATTAAATTTGTTTTATATAGCTTAGCAGCATAGCTATAACTGGATTCCTAAGACGTCTCTCTACTTTTTTATTTTATTAAACAAATTTCTATTATCTTGAAGTAAAGCAACCTACTTTAAAAAATATGACCTTCTGACATGGTAGGAAAACAGACAAACATTTCTATGAAGTAAAAGTAAAAATAAAATTATCACTATCTATTTTATCCGAATGATATGAGTATTTGAAAAAGCTGGATTTTTTTCGATTCGTTTTGACTTTATGTACATCACTAAAACATTTTTGTATAATTGTATTTATTTTAATATTTTTGTATGGATTTTGCTATGTATCCATTTCGTATCAGTTGGATAATTTAGTGATGTTTTTCATCACATGACAGAAATAATTAATAAATTATATTAACAAAAATATTTGAGGCACAAAATACACATTTTGGAAATATCAACTTAAAGTACTTCAGAATTTTGATATAATGATTTTTTTTAATATTGCTTGCAAAGCTTTGTTAAATTTTTTTTTAATACGGCACATATAGTTCAAGTTCCCGACTTAAGCTTTATAACAACCCTTCAAATGTTGTATGAAGTATCATAACAAGCGGACGGCTCCTTTACAAAATGCAGAATTATTTTCATTTTTTTTTAACGAAATCTCCCACTGTGCAGTGTGAACGGACAATCTATCCTGTGCTGGCAATTTTTGATTGTCACACAGTCGTCTGTACACAGCTTAAATTGAATTTTTTAATCTTTTATTTGTGGCTGTTATTAATTTTTTAATATGTATTAAAATAAATATTTTTATATGCTAAATAATTATAAATAAATATTTATAAATATTTTTATATTTATGATTCGATTGGGCTAAAGTTGTTACCCTTCTTGTAAGCCAAATTACATGTGACAATTTTTAAGTAACAAATTTCACTAAAGACAAATTGTAAATTATTATGACAGAAACACTAGCATAATGGAACATCGTACTGTTTTCGAAGGCCGCCCGCCACAACTTCATCATCAGCATTATTGTGTTTGGTCCACTTTTTATGCTGTTAAAATTAAACTTCAGCTCTGTGTATACATATCGTCGGCCTGGAGTGTAAACCTGCTTAATTCACTTTTTATAGCATATCGTCGGCTTAGAGCGTAAACCTGCTAACTCCACTTTTCATAACATATGACATTTTAATACCGTTTGAAAGAGGAAGAGACGCCTCATTGACTTGGTAAAATATTTATTTTAATTTTAAGCTCTATATGTGGAAGGAACTTAATGTTTTAGGCTAATTTCTTAAGCTTTTTATACAAACCGTTAACAGTATTCTGTCACTCCTGTAAAATTTTCTTTTTTTTTTCTTTTTCTTTCATTGCAAATGGAATATGTGAATTGCTTTGTTTACTCTTACTCCAATTTGTTAAAAGCTTTCTTTGCGTAATGAAAGCTCAACTTTAACATCAGTAATTTACAGCAGTCTTGTCGTTGTGTTGGTTGTTGTTAAACTAATTATATAAGACAAATATTTTGTGTTTGCTGCTTTTAAGTATATTTCGTTCATTTACTCAAACAATGTCATAACTAAAAAAAAGCTGAAATTTTTGACTTAATGATGCCGAATTAATTCTCATATTGTGTAAAAAATTCATACAAATATATCTTGTTTACTCAAATCTCTCAACTCAAAGCTCAATAAAATTTTCTATTTCCTTAAACTCGTTTTCGGGCAAACTATTTATTTTTTTTGAGTTATGTCATTGTTTGAGTAAATGGGCGATTTGTTAAGATATATTTTTATATTTTTCCTTGTGAAGAACCTTTTTTTGTTATTTAGTGTTACATTATCTCTCATATAATTTCATTTGATTAAATATGTTTTCCTTTGTTTCTTCTTTTCAGGTAAGTCGCACGTGTTACGTAAAATGTAAGTAGGGTAAATTGCTTATATTGTATGTATTATTGTATTAAAAATTAAATATTTATATGATAAACTATTTTTTCTTTGACCTTTTTTATAAATTAAGAAGTTAAGGAAAGTTCAACGAAATATTGGTGAATAAATAAAAAAATAATAATAAATACTTTGCCTTGTTGCTAAAAGCACAATTTTACCCCTTTTAGACACGGAAAGTTTACTTTGCAAAGTCTTAATTCAGCTGTGTGAAAGACAGAGGGAGCAATACTATCTCTTTCTGTATTTCTCCCCAGCAGAATTAAGACTTTGCAAAGTAAACTTTCCGTCTCTAAAAAGGGTATTTGCAAATAAATAAAAATTTTGTATATGTACGAGCATATTTGAAAATGCTCAAAAATACCCCTTTTAGACACGGAAAGTTTACTTTGCAAAGTCTTACTTCTGCTGGGGAGAATGAAAGAAAGAGATAGTATTCCTCTCTTTGTTTTTTACACAGCTGAATTAAGACTTTGCAAAGTAAACTTTGCGTGTCTAAAAGGGTAATACTTGTGATTTGTGTACGCAAAGCAGTAATGCCAACTTAGCCATTTTCTGCCTAAATTTAGCAATTTTTCTTCCATTTAGCCCGAAGGAAATTTTTAATCTGGCTGATTCTTTTTTCACACAAAATTTTAACTCGCAACCAAGAAACTGCCAAAATACAATAGATTAGCCGAAGTTAGAAAATTATACTTCTACAAATTTATACCTTTAGTTATCATTATTTTTGTCACAAGACTTAGAATAGAACTATAGGTAATATCAAGCCCTTTTTTCGATGTTATCGTAAGCGACATGTTATCGAAAATATACATTTTTATTGAAATTAAAATTTTATGGGCCTACCCATAGTTTAGAATTATGAAAATGGGAAAATTATTGATAACTTTTAAGATACAGGCTGTACAATTTTATCGTAAGCGAAAATTACGTACAGAAACAAATTTGAATATTAAAAAAAAACCTTCTTCTGAAAAATTTAATTTTTGTCGCTTACGATAAAATCGAAAAGGAGCTCGATATGTACATATAAAAATTATTTATTTAGCTGAATCTAAATTATTTGTAACTTTTTAGGGCTTTTTTAAGTCGGTTAAATTTTTTGTAAAAAGCTTTATTTTTAACTTTTTTGTGCAAACTTTCAGTTTTCAAATATTAGTATAAGACCCACTTTTATAAATGCAAGTTATCGCCGCTTTATGAGTTCAAGGTGTGTATCAAGTTTCATAAAAATCGTTCAAGTAGAAGCATTTGAAATGTTAAATTAAGTTTTAATATGCAGAGACTCACCCAATTTACATATAACTTAATACAAAACTTTAATGGGCGTGGCCATGCCCACTTTTTAAATTCTATAGTGTGCCATTTTCACAACTCAGGGTGTGTGTCAAGTTTCTTAGGAAGCGGTCAAATAGAAGAACGTGAAATATAAAATTAAATTTTAATACGCATAGTCCCGCCCACTTTCTTCGGCTCAATTATGCCATTCCAAAAGCTCAAGCTCTTAAAATGCTTAACTTTAACGGGCGTGACCCCGCCTACTTTTTGAATGCTAGATCGTGTCCTTTTTGGACTTAAGTGTGTGTGTTCCAAGTTTCGTAAGAATAAGTTTAGTAGAAGCACGTGAAATATAATATGAGATACAAAGTGGGAGTGGCTCCTCATATTTTTCAAAATTTTAAGTTTTTGTTATTATGAGGCCACAAGGTGAGCGCTAAGCTTAGAAGCGATCCGATAAGTAACAATTTATCAAGTAAAAGGAAAACAAATTTATAAGTGTTTCCCCCCACCCCAAAGCATTACAAAAATGATGGAGTTATGAAAAAACACACTCAAAAAAAAAAAAAAAATAAAGACTAATGCCCTAATTCTGTTTACGAATGTATCTCGTCTTGTCTATGGACGAAAAAATGAAGCAGTTTTGATTCTTTAGAACGATTATTATTTATTGTCTATGCTAGAAGGTTCGTGTATTTGCTTTATGATTTTGTTCCAAACATTATATCCAACACGTATTTTTTCATGTATTTTTCAAACTATTGTATAATACTTTAATTGAATTTTTATGTTTTAAAACATGGCAATAATATTTTTATTTTTCATTATCAAAGACAACAACCATTTTTGAAGAAAATAATTTAGAGACTTCAAAGACAAGAACTCAGAAGCATTTTCAAAGAAAAACGTCCTAATTCTTCGTACTGAATTAGGGCATAATTGATAACTTCCTTTGTTTTTGAGGTGTGTTGAAAAGAAATTGTTCACTTACGTGAATAGTGTCATAACTTAAAAAAAGCGTTTTTTAAGTTAATGATGCAAAATAATTCGGCGTTTCGTATTTTATCTTGTGTAAAAATTTCATATAAATAGCGTTTACTAACACCTCGTGAGAGAAGAAAATTTCTTATATGTAAATTGAAAACTTTAAACGCGTTTTCTGCAAAACTAATTTTTTTTTTGCGTTGTGACACTATTGAAGTAAATGGGCGAAATATCTTTCCATGTGTTGACAACATTGTGCAATAACGATTTCCCACCACTCATGTCACTTAAATCTATCTTTATAAGTATTTTAAATATTATTTAATTCCAAATGTTTTATTTCCTTTTACCTTCATTGTAATAAAAATTGCGTCACATATTCTATTTGATATTGTGTCACTTATTGAATAGTGTGGGAGCAGAGTGCTAATAATAATAATAGCAATAAAGTACTCAATAACATTGTTTATTTTAAGGACCAAATGCCACACAACTCTTTGATTTTTTGCATTCACTTTAAGCAACACACTTGTTTCCAATTGCAAAGTTTGTATGTATGTATGAATAAAAAAAAGCTGCTGCTAAAAGGATTTACTGAAGAAATATTTTTAAAATTTCGCATGTCTATTCCTAACAATATTATATCCATTTTCTTTGCAATGGATTGTTAAAAATAAAATCTGTTTTTATACTCTCTGCCATAAAAGTAGATAAAAATAATAATTTATTAACAGTGTATATAATAAGTAGATAGATACACTTTCAGTATCATTACAGTGCATTTAAGTGCATTTTAAATTATGTAAAAATGTTACATTCTATGTAGGTCATCAAGGCACACATGGAGCCATGCAAAAACAAAATATATTATATATACCTTTTGCACATTAGGATCAATAAACCCACGAATAGTCAGTCGTATATGTATGTATGTATGTATGTATGTATTTATAAAATTAAATATACAGTTTGTAAAGTAAATGTGTGCGTGATAAAGCAAAAGAAAAAAAATTAATCACTAGAGCAGCTACGTCCAAGCCATATAAGTAATGTGCGTGATATACCGAGCTTTTACACCGACGACAGCACAACAGCCAATCAGAACTCGGCGAGAAGAATGCTTGGTTAATTTGTAATAGCTTTGAAAGCTGTTTACCTCAAATCCAAACATCAGATTATATGTGCTTGGATGTAGCTGTACACGAGTTTAAAATAATTAAAATATTTAAGAATATATCTTAAAAAATTTCAGAAAATTTGAGAAATACTCGTATCTCTTACAGGGAAAAAGCCGATCGAAAATGCCGAAATCGACACCAGCTCAAAGCACATTAAGAAAGCTAAAATTCTCATTTTGTTTTTTGTTTCAAATATTTCGAAGCTTTCTTTCAGTAGACATTTTTACTATGGTAAGGCTAGTTTCTGAAAGATAGTGCACTTCCATCCGGCTACACTTTAGGCTCAAAATAAATCCTTTCACACGTTCCCTCTCCTTTCATAACTCGATGAGAAATAATGTACGTACACCTTACCTGCCATTCAAAACATATTTTTATCTAGTATACATATATATACATATGTCCTTTATTTATCGAAAAAAGAAGTATAATGTAGATGCAAAAAAATAAAAAGTAAAATATTTAGCTAAAATGTTCACTGAGAACATAGGGCGTCAATGAAATATCTCCATCTATTTCTATCTCTGGCAAGTAGTTTAATCTCGCTCCATGTAAGACGAGCAGCTTCATGTTCCTTTCTGATGCAGCGGATCCAGAAATTACGTGGACGACCGGGTTGACGTTGACCTTGCGGATTCCAGTCTAGGGCAGCTCTGTCAATATCAGTCGATGGTCGCCTGAGAATATGGCCAGTCCATGTCCATTTACATCTTCGTATATCCTTATCAATAGAGCCACAATGTGCCTGGTTCAAGAGGGTTTCACTGGATATCCAATTGGGCCAGTAAATCCGTAATAAACTGTCTCAGGCACCGATTTACGAACGTCTGTATTTTATTCTTTCTTACTTTTGTAAGGCTCCATGTAGTAGAACCATATAGCAGCACAGATTTTACGCTGCAGTTAAATATACGTAACTTGGTCTTCTGGGATAAGTTGTTAGCCCGCCAAACCTTGTGCAACTTGAGGAACGCAATACGTGCCTTGTTAATGCGTTCATCAATATGGGCTGCAGAGCCACCGTCTTTCGTAATTTTGCACCCGAGATAATTGAAATATTCTACATATTCTATTGTGTTGTAGTATTGTTTTCCTGATGTTTATTCTCAATCTTACTTTTTTGGCGTTTTCGGAGAATCTTTTGAATCTTATCTTGAATATCTGTGAAGCGGTGGGCCATTAAACATATGTCATCTGCATAGTCTATATCATTCATATTCCATCGAATGCCTGTAGGGGCCTCCCTGTTGTTTTCTTCCATTACACAATCCAAAAGCAGAATGAATAATGTGGGGGACATGATACAACTCTGTCTTACGCGAGCAGTAGTCGTGAAAGGTTGGCTTTCGTTTCCGTTGAAACGGGCCTTACATTCGACACCTCTGTACAACTCGCGTATTAGGGAGACGATTTTTTCAGGTATGCCTTTACCAATAAGTGCAGTCCACATAGACTTTCACGATATTGTGTCGAAAGCTCTCTCAAAATCTACGAAAAGCAGATACAGTGGTGTGTTGAACTCTGCCGATTCCTCAATAATAATACGTAGCGTGTTGACGTGATCGACACATGATCTTCCAGGTCTAAAACCAGCTTGTTTGTTTGGCACAATTTGTTCCACCACTGGTGAGATTTGTTGCAGTTAGGTCACCTTTTTTAGGGATTGTTACTACTACACCTTTTTTCAAATCTGCAGGAAATTCATTGCTGAGCCATGCCACTTCTTATCAGTGGGGTTAGAAATTCTGCTAACGTATCAGCGCCATATTTTAATAATTCTGCGGGGATGTTGTCGGGACCAGATGGTTTACCATTTTTCAACTTCTTCAATGCCGCTGTAACTTCAGAATATGTCGGGGGATCTGTTGAAATATCCCTTCTTGGGTTGCGTCTCATATTAAACATCACCGTCGTCTCATCCTGGTTATTGTTGTTTACAATTGACGACTGTGTTGAGAAGTGTTCGCGCCAACGTTCTAGTTGTTCATCAGTTGTTGTTAACTCTGTGCCATCATTTGCTTTTAACGACGTAGTACCTCTGATGTTATTGCCACTCATTTGTTTAATGGCAGAGTACACACCGCGTAGGTTGCCTGTATTAGCGGCTTTTTCGGCTTGTTCCGCTATATCGTTGTAATATTTTTCGTATTCAGTAAGTACCATGTAATTAACTTTGAGGGCAGCCTGATGGTATTCTAATTTTATCCGTTCCTGTGAAGTTGTTGTTTTGGCTTGTATGTGAGCTTTACGAAGACGTTTTCGATTTTCTATCTCTGACCAGGAATCGGAGCTGATACAAGGTTTTATTTTATTTTATTTCACTCCCAGAGTTGATTTTGCGGAATTCTTACAGGCCATAGCTACATCTGACCACGTATGTTGGATGCAGTTTGCCAGGTTGGATCTTTGATTTTGGCTATATGCCGTTAAAGTAACTGGGTCTTGTAGGCGACTTATGTTGTACTTATCAACTTTTATTTTATTCCCGTTTACTGCTGCAGGTCGAAGACGGAGTAATGCTACAACTAGGGAATGATCACTATCAACGTCGGCCCCTTGTCTAGCTCTAACATCCATAAGGGAGCCCAAGGATAGTCTGCTAACGATAATATGGTCAATTTGGTTGAAGATTTTTTCGTTTGGCTACCCCCAAGGACACTTGTGTATGTTTTTATGTGGGAATTTAGTTCCGCCAATAAAAATACAATTACTGGCGCAGAAATCAACTAGCCGGTAGCCATTATTGTTCCGTACTCCACCTAGGCCATGCTTGCCCATTACCGCTTGTAGATTGTTGTTGTCGTTTCGTACTTTGGCGTTAAAGTCTCCCAAAAATACCTTAATATCTCCGGCAGGCAAGGAGTTATTTACCTAATCGAGTTGACTTTAAAAATCCTCTTTTACATTATCATCATCTAGATCGGTCGGTGCGTAACATTGCACAATATATACTTTACGAATTTTGCAGTTCGGACACTGCCCTGTATTCCAATAGTCTAACAGTCTAACAGTCGGGTACCTAAGCCTTTAAACTTAAAATTACAGAACATCGGCAAATTGAACAATTTTCAAAAAGTGTGTGTCACTCAGAAAGAGAAAGGAAAGAATTACTTCACTTAAATTTTCTGAAAGAGAATGAAAGATTCACACCAGCGAAAGATTAAACCCAATACTACTCGACATCATCTTATGATGCAAATTGTAGAAAATTCGTCATCTGAGTCTGAAATAAGAGATTTAGAAGAATACTTGCCTGTGACAATCGGCAATGCATGGTCCAACACTAATACAACTTCTCTGAGGAAAGATTTTATCAGTCCAAAATAAGTTTCTGTATTAGACAGTCAGTCAGTTAAGCATAAGAAATTCTGTGTTTGTTAAAGAAGCAACTATAGAGGCTTAATAGTTTTAATTTCTTTCACTCCTTTTAAACCCAAATTATAACTATGTCTGATTTTGATTTCAGAGAAAAGTATTGGTGACTGTGTTTTTATATCAATAGAAAGCCTTTGCTTAATCGAGAAAAAATCAATGACAGCTACTCCAAGGAGTGTCCCACTTCATGGGGAGGTATTGCTCCGTTTCAACAAACTAAAGAGAAGCTGCATGCATTGAGAACAGTTAACGACACAGCTGAAAGAGCGGTTAATGAAAGGCAAAAAGGAAAAAGTGCTTAAGTCGAGATAAGCTGATTTTGAGTTAATGGTATCTCCGTAATCTGCATATTTGAAAGTACCTGTAAGCAAAATCTCAATTAATTTGTGTGACTCTTTAGGAAGTTCTAGCGCTGTCATTCGCGATTTTTTTTAGACTTCTAATCTCATTTGGAATAATAGCTTAACTTAGGTTACATTATTTATTAATTAAACATTAACTTATCCAATTCTTCTATGGCTTTCATACTAACTTTTACATTCATTGTTTGACATCAAGTCGGCAATAATAACTTTTATTTCAGTTAAAGAAGTACAATTGAAAAAATGTTTAGGGTATGCGTATAAAAATGCGAAAGAAAAAAAATTAGTCTTATAGCCTGGGACACCCTAATGTACATAAATAATAAATCTGTGGCAATAAGGAAAAAGTGCTTAAGTCATATTTTATTGTTTTGCAGGAGAGCACTTTTAAGCGTTCAAGTCGATTTTCAGAAATTTATTTCTTTTACAGTCAAATCGGGAAATTTTCTGTTAATCTTTATTTTTTCATGCAAAGATCGTTCTACAAACTGTAAATAATACATTTAAGTTGAAATATACCAAAGTATAAGCTAAATTAAGCTATTATTCCAAATGAGATTAGAAGTCTAAAAAAGATAAGTCACAAGCCATAGTGCAATAACTTCCTGAAAAATCACACAAATTCATTCAAATTTTGACCACGGATACTTTCAAATGTGCAGATTACGATGGTACCATTAACTCAAAATCAGCTTATGTCGACTTAAGCACTTTTTCCTTTTTCCCACAGAAATATGACTTGCGTTTAATATCTTAAATTATCAGTTTTTCTTTTTGTACGTGCATGTGAATGTCAGTCTTTAAAATTTATCAAAATAGAAACATTTTTTATTCAGGCTGTTAAACATGATATATTTACATCAAAGCACATTTTCAATAAGGTTGTAAAGTAAATATGAGTTTGTTTGTTTGCGGGCATGTGTGTAAATATATGTTTGTATGTATGCATATGTATGTATATATGTGGGTGTATTACTAAGATTGGGAGTGTGTTTCCTCTTTTCAAACTGCACAAATGTTTATTTTGACAATGACAGTGATTTTGGGCGTTAAGCTTCCGTTTTGCTGTTGCTGATTTTCCTTCGTTTGTAACGTTTATTTAACTTTATTGACCTAAATATTCAGTGAAACTCAATGTGCGCACAGGTTAAAATATGCGTAAGAACATATAGGATATCGAGAAGAAAGTAAAATTTAAATAAAAAAAAATAATATAACTTAAATTTAAGGCAGAGAATTTAAAAATAAAAACATAATCACTGGATTAATATTGTACGATTGTGTCTGGCTTGTGTGACTTAATTGATGCAAGTACTCATATATGTATGTATCAGAGAACAGCAATGAGTAGTGTAAGAGTGTGTAGCGTTGAATCATGACTTATAATTTCTTGTACTTATGCGCACTCATACTTATTGCAATGTTGTCTATGAATCATCTTCACTCGAAAGTTTGAAGTGCGAATCGAACTCATACTTAGCGACATTTATGACGTTGTTGATTTCGACTCTCCTTAACTCAATGTCTATGGACGATGCAAAATAACTATGATTCACAATCCGAACTTTGCATAGGAACACTAAAGTTCTTTGTTGATTTTTGTTTGTTTTTTTTTTGCACGAATTTTAAAAACAACGCTATTTACTACTTTTGTATACTACATATTTGCAAACTGTTTAATGGCTAAACTTTTAAATAGACATACATCCATGATTTAAGTGAGCTGAATAAATGAGAGTAGTATAAGTATTATTCTGAAATTAGAAATCAAACTGGGGTGATTTGTGAGAATGAGTGTGGTATGACTATGATGTCGACGTCGCATTCATATTTATTTCAACCTATACTTATAAATCAATGTCATCGTGAGTATGCGTAAATCAGAGTATTTAAGTTTAAATGATGCCTACTCACTTATATTTAAAATTACATGAGTCAGTATGCATAGAGAAAAAACGGTTCATTGCCGATCACGGATACAAGTACTCATATATGTGTATGTATATAATGGGCTATCGATTTAGTGTGTTTCAAAATCAGCGTCTGGCAAAGCTGTCAGCTGTTTAATATCTGTCATCTGAAGTAGCATTTGCTTAGTAAAAGGTTTTCCATTTACGAATATTTACCGAGTAAAGCGTAAAAATAGTTAAAATCTACCTCAAAAGTGGTAGGGGAATTATTTGGAGCACTACGCGGTGGTTATGGTCGTCGTAATCGACATAATCTGCAAGATTATAAAGAATTTTGAAAAGACTAGAACCGTTACAGATAAGTTCAGACCTGTGCATCATCGCTTCTGTTAGTGAAAGTGCGGGGGATGATCCGAAGAATCAGTACGGCAAACTCAGATCGCTTGGGCAGTATGATCACAAAAAGTCTACCGATATGTCACGAGATGGAAGATAAGTGTATAAAAAATACATGCGTACATAAATATAAAATGGATGTTTCTTACGATGACGAATATTTTAGTGATTATGAAACCTATAACAAACTTGGATAAGACAATATATATTATATATATATATATATAAACACGTCCAAATAATTTTTATATGTATATAATGAATTGGAATTCTTTCAAAGACTTAGGACCAATCCCACGATGTCGACTACGTTCGACTTGTCACACACTTACATTTGAAACAACAACAAAATATCAAAATTTGTTTTTGTTTTGAATGTGATTGTGCGACAAGTGAAACGTTGTCGAGATTGTGGGATTGGCCCTTAGTTTGACAAAGAGGTCTGCGTATGATATTTTAGAATTAATTAGAAAGAAAGCCTATTTCGTTAAACTTAAAATGTCATAATCTTTTTTGGTTTATTTTTGGAGCGTCACTATTTTTTAAGTCCACATTATTTATTTTTTAATTCTGCAAAAATGCAGAAAGCAGTTATTGAAGTTTTTTAAAAAAATAAATTTAAAGAATTTTCACAGCACTTTTTAAGCGCTGCCCTATTTACATAAAATATTTTCACGAATACCACATCTACATTGAAAACAAATTATGGCATTTCTGCAAATACAAATTCCAGCGTCCTCTTTTAAGAATTTATTTAAAACGTTCTCTACAGTATAATAGCTCTCGAGCTGCCAACATGGTCGCTGTGTAATAGCCACATTTAATATAATTTATCTTAAATTTGATTTTATTGAATTTATTAATAATCATCTTTTAGGTCCATGAGGGTTGTGGTCTGTTAGTTTAAGACGCAGAACTATTAAGATTGAATTTATTTATAATCATCTTTTAGGAGTCATGTTTTAATTTAAATTTTCCTAATTCAAACTTACATGCAAAAATTAATGTCTATTCATTACTCTTATTAGATATTCAAACTAGAAATGGCCGCGTGTCGTGTTGTTTTCGTGACACGACTCAACACAAAGTGTTCGTGATAAGAAATCTGATTTCGTGCGTGCTCGGGTCGTTTTGTGTTGAGCAAAATTGGAACGAAAAACACGAAACGATTTTAGATATAAAATATGTGTGAATGAATTTCCAGTAGAGAAAAAATTTAATATTTTGTATGGTCAAACACACAACACCAGCATATTTATTTGTTGATACTGTATGAGCTGTCTGAAGCTTAAAGCTCTGTACGTAAACCGATAATATTAGCTGTGATGGCAGATGCTGGCAGTGCTGGCAGTGCCAACATGGTGCCATATTTTGAAAAACGAGTCTTTAAAAAAAAATCAATTAACTGATTTTCAAATACCATACCTATCGTGTTTCGTAAGTGTTAAGCGTCTTGATATTCGTGTTCGCGTCGTGGCATGTTGGAAAACTTCGACACGCGCTCATCTCCAATTCAAACACTTAAGCACAAGAGCACTATTTTCTATTTACGAACATAACATTGCTTCAGGTAATGTCTAAGTGGGAGTAAATGTTAAATGCAAATAAATTAACCTACGGGTCTGAATGTTGTTGCAATACAATCACCATGACTATTATTTTGAAAAAATAAATGAGATGGAAAAATGTGTGTACATATCGCTCATTTACTCAAACAACGTCATAACAAAAAAAAACTTGTTTGCCAGAAAACGAGTTTAAGGTTTTCAATTTACACACAACTTAATGGAAAAATAAAATTTAATTTTTTGCTTTTAAGCGTTGAGTAAACCATATATTTGTATGAAATTTTTACACAATATGGAGAACGATATGATAGGATTAATTCTTCATCAATAACTCAACAATTTCCTATTTTCAATTCTGACCTTGTTTGAGTAAATGAGCGATATGTAGTGTACGTACGAAACCCTGCGTGTGCAAGTCAAAGTTGCACTTTACTGTTAGTGCCGGTCCACACTTGATATTTTTGTTGCAGCAATTCTTGAATATGTGTGATGGTGTTGAAATAGAAATATATACTTTTTGTATTCCTCTCTCGTTCTTTTGCACTAAAAAATAAAAAGTTGCTGCAACAAAAATTGCAAGTGTGTACTTAGACTTAGGGTTCAAGCCAACGACAATTATTTTTTTATTTACAACTTGATCGGGTTAAAGCTCGTAAGCCAAATGACATTTGATAATTATTAATGAACAAATAACACCAAAGTTAATTGTAAATATTCTGACAAGCACGTAGTAGAACGGAATAACTAGCTGTTTTCGGAGGTATTTGGTCCACTATCTGTGGTGTCAGTGCTGGTCTGTGGCAAAAATTAAATAAATATATACCTAATAGTAACAAATCAAAACAGTTTGTGTTAACTAACTAGAAGAAAAATAAGCAAATTAACTAACTTGTGCGTAATTAGTAAAGAAGAAACGACAATGGCAAGACTGTTGTAAATTCAGAGATGGTAAAATTGAGTTTTCATTCGTTTTCTATTTTGAGCTTTTCAAATTGAATACGATGAATCAAAAACAATTCACATATTTCAGTATATAAAGCAGAAATCTACATCAACTGACATCAAACTGAGTGGACCAAACACAAAGAACGCTGATGATGAAAGTGTTGTCGACCTTCGAAAACAACCAATTGTTGCGTTCTACTACGTGTTTGTCAGAATATTTAAAAATAACTTTGGTGTTATTTGTTCATTAATAATTATCAAATTTAGCCTGATCAAATTATAAATACAGCAACAAATGAAGTTCGAACAATAATAATTAAAAATTATCGAAAATTATTTTTATTTACAAAAAATAACGATTGTAATCATAACATTATGGTATAGTAAAATATGAAGGGTTTTCAGGAGAACTCTTAAAAGGGCCATTTGTGCAATTGGGCAAACTTGCGAGGTTTGTTCCATGAAGCCCCTTTGGAACTTTTGCGCAAACAGTTTATGTAAATTTGACACAAACGTCAAAAAATTCTTTTAATAAAAATAAAATAAGAACATTTCAAGCAATTTTTAATTTAAAAACATATTTATATATTTCTAAAATAAAAAAATAAAAAAGTGTGTGTGCTTGTGTCTAAAAATGCCTAAAGAAAGGCAAAAAAGCAGGATGATGTTAATGACAAAATGCACAATTGCACGGATCAAAATTATTGGGCAAGCTTAACAGGTTTGTGTAAATAAATTTCTATAAAATTTTTGACATTTTATTTACGAGAGTGTAAAAATGCACAATTGCACAGTTGGCGAGACTTTTGAACATTCTCATGAAAACCCTTATTATATTGTATATGTGTACATACCCTATCGAAAATTACGTTAACTTTAAACTAACTTTTAGCTAACTATTTCGCAACTAGAACTAATTGACACTTGGATTACTTTTCAATGTAATCAACAGACTATTTTAACATTGCGATGTCCTAGGCGGTAGTCAATTGTCTCACTCTACTCTACTTTCAGCTAACTTAAAGTTGACTTTTTTAAATCACCTGGTAGTAAGTAAATTAAAAAAAAATTTTCTGGGGTTCGAACACGTTTCATCACACGTTGTGTACTAAATGGGCTACCATTCAGCTAAGGCCCCATCTAAAATAACAACAGCAAAATGTTAATATATAACTGAAATGAGTTTCAAAGTAGCTGAGAATAAATGTGTTGGCTGTCAATTACGTACTCAACTTAAAATTCATTTTGGGTTTGTTCTGGATGACATTGCAGTTAGCTTTTAGTCAGTCTAAGAAAAGTTAACTATTTTTGTAGTCAACCACACATTCTCCGACAGGGTAGATATACATATACATATGTATGTATGTGCATATTATATTTTTTTTTTATTAATTTGTATGCATGTTTGTAAATATACTTGAGTATGTATTGTGCTTTTTTCCTTGCAATACGTGAGTGTGTTCACTCACATCTAGCCCCGTGTGCCATTAAAAAAGAAAAGTTTATAAAATGTTTCTCTCTTGCTTTATTTTCATTTAAATTAGAATAATGTTTTTATAAAGTGCAAATTTTAAACAACAATAACATTTCCAGCTTAAGTTTTCCACCTGCATGGAACGGAAACATCTTGTGCCAACCTAGTTTTCCCATTTAACGTTTTTAAAAATAACACTCACATAATACGAGTAGTTTTGTGCCGTTAAGGTTGCTAATATTAAAAAGCTTTGTGCACTTTCTGTTTAAGTGAATTTAATTGTTGTTGTAATAATGAAATAAAAAATAAATTTGCACAACTTAAGAAATGCATTCGAAGGCATCACTTAACATTGCAGGTATTAATTAATTATGCACTTAACACAGAAACTTGCAACATTTTGCTAAGGTGGCATTTTTTAAAGGTTTTTGCTTTTTCTTCAAATTTACACATTTAAACAGTGTAAAAATATACTTTTCTTTTAAATTGTAAACTACTTACGGCCTGTCCCACGATGTCACCAGAAATCGTTCGATCTACAGCTTGTATTGTATAAAGTTTGTTGTTGTTTGCTATACAAGTTGTCGATCGAACGATATCTGGTGACATCGTGACAGGTCGTTAATCTTCAGCATTTTATGAAGCACAGTGGGCTAGTTGAATAAATAAATTGAAATCTCTGGTTTTCATTAATAACAGCGTATGTCCAAAAATAAAATTTTTTCAGTAGAGCCAAAAAAAGTATTTTTTTAAAAAAATAAAAAAAGGTAGAAGAAGTTGTGTTATTGTTTTAGAAAAAATGATGCACATGCGTCCATACGAAACACAGATTTTTTTTGCAAAACAAAAATTTATTTTTCAACATAATCTCCTTTTAACTCAATACACTTAGTCTAACATTTCTTCAGTTTTTGTATCCCTTTCAAAATATAGGATTTTTCGGGGTCCTTAAAATATGCATTTGTTTGGTCAATAATTTCATCGTTTTTCTATTTTTGTTAAGTTTTAGCGATTTGTTTAGATTTTGTTCGGTTTTTGGCGTTTTTCTTAGTGTTGACACTATAGCTATGCTATTTATTGCGCGATACAGAAGTTAGGATGTGATTTTCGTAACAAAAACAATCCAAACTATTACGGTTATTTTTGTTTAGATATCTTTGTACTTAAAAGCAGAGTACGAAAATAAACGAAAGAAATTGTTTTTTTCTTTGGAAATAGGAAGTAGACACTATTAATGGGGTACCAATTCGTGGTCAAATTCATAGGGTTTTAGCATTGAGACTGCACACGTGTGCACTCGTGCATTTGCTTGATGAAATAAAACTTTTTTCTTGGCCATATGGGGTCGTTTTCTTTTTAAATCCTCATTAAATCGGTCTAATAAGTTGGCATAAAATTCGCCGTTTATGGTTTTTCCCTTTTGAGGTAATCGATGTGGATTATCCCGCGTGCATCCCAAAAACTGTTGCCATCCCCTTATTGGCCGACAAACTCACCTTGGCCTTCTTCGGAGCAGGTTCACCCGGATAAACACATTGTTTAGACTGCTGCTTGGCCTCCGGAGTATAGTAATGGATCCATGTTTTATCCACAGTTACAAAACGCCGCAAAAACACATTCGGATTGCGGTTAAACAACTCTCAACAATGCTTTGAAGTTATCACACGTTTACGCTTATGGTCAATTGAGAGCAAACGCGGCACCCATCTTGCAGACAACTTTCTTAAACACAGCTGATCATTTAAAATCGAAACCACACTGCCATATGAAATGCCTGTGGCATCAACAATCTCACGCGCTTTTACTATTCGATCGCCCAACGCCAATCGTGGGTTTTTTTTCGAAATTTTCGAGTCTACTGACCTCAATTGGCCGTCTAGAACGTTCAGCATCACTTGTAATTTTACGGCCACAACAAAAGTCAGTAAACCACTTTTTATTATTTATAAGGATTTGTTACGGTTTAGAAAATTTATATTGAAAACGTTGTAAAAAGCTGTACCTTGAAAAGTGCTTCGTTTACTTCGTTATTTCTAACTTCTTATTTTTTTTTTCAAATATAAAATTATTTACTAAAAGATGCAATATATCTTTGTTTAATTGTCTGGCAAAACTTTTCTTATTTAAACTACAAATAGAAAGAATTAATTAAAATAAATGCAATTTATAGTCTTATACATGTTGCCGGAGCTAAAGCAAACAATACGAGTATTATTTGCAACTCATATGTCTAATTTACAAATTGTATATTCATTCATTTTAATTAAATATTATTTATAGTTCTTTGAAAACGCACATACGAGTAGCCTTGGGACTTGGTGTTGATTGTACAATAACTAAAAATTTGCACACAAAACAAAGTTTAAATATTTTAATTCTTGTTGCAAATCAAATTGTGATTCCCAACTTGCAACGTTTGTTTAACGGGAAGGTGGTGGGTGGTATGCCATTTAACCATCATAAGCATATCGTACCATAACCGCCAAAAATTACTTAAGCGACATTTTTTTAACTTCGTTTTCCAAATAATAGACTTTCCTCAAAAAATTAAGTTCAATAGCTATGCATGACGCTTAAACTTTTATTGGCACCAGCGTTACCATATATATTTTTTAAAAAACTTCCTAAATCTGAAAAAAAAACTTTTTTTCCAAAACAAAAACTTTTTTTCTACAAAAGTACCAAAATTTTGAAAGAAAACAGCTGATCGATATTGTTATGTGAAAAGTAATGAAAATGGTTAGGCTAACTGAGCCTTTAGACTCTGTTGCAGTAATAAGGGAGTGAGAAAATATAAGATCGTTTTATTGCATACTTAATTATTACTTAATATTTTCATTCAATATACTGCAAAAGTAAAGTTCCACTTTACGTTTTAAGAGGAAATTATATGACTTTTACGGGTAATAACTACACATTGTGGCCTGTACACACAGCCTAACATAGTTACATCACAATTAATCGCTTTTTGGATTATTAATTTTATTTATGTAGTTTTTAAAATTCATAAACAAAGTTGATTATAATAAGTAATTGTATTTTTTATGAATATTACTTTATTATTATTATCATTAAACATATTAATATGTTATATGTATATAATAAACAGTCTTCATATATATTTATTCATACATATATATACTTGTTGTTCATCGCATTATAAAAAAATGTATTAATCGTATATGGGCCATTGGGCTCGATTAAATGAAAATAAATAAATGAAATGAAATGAAAGTTCAATTATGGACATATTTATAAAAAAACTTGGAAAAACTTTCTATTTTCAAAAAACTTTTTGGCATCTCAAAAAACTTCCAAAAAAGGGAAAACTTGACATATGGTAACGCTGATTGGCACGATAAATAACGGAGTAAGTCGATTTTTTCAACTTTGATTTACTTACGACAAATTAATAAAATTCGTATGGCACTCGTATTTTCATGGGTCTAATATTATTATTAAATTTGCTTATTAATTCGTTTCAAAGATGTTGGAAAAAATTTTATGTTTGGAAAACGTTTGGGAAACGTTTTATTTTTTGTTTCTCATTTTTCCTCTTTTCCAGCTTAAAATAATAAATTCAGTAAAGTGCGACTTTGACTAACACACTACGTATGGTGCTTAATTCTTTTTGACGATTTTTTGGTTATGCCAATTTTTTTTTAGTCTTGAAACAGTTGTTTTTAGTTTTGACGTTTTTCCGTTTTGCCGATTTTTTTTCTTCTATTTTTGTTTAGATTTTTTTTTTGGTTTTTTTCGCGTTTTTCTTAGTGTTGACACTTTTATAGCTATGCTATTTATTGCGCGATACAGACGTTAGAACGTGATTTTTGTAACAAAACGAATCCACACTATTACGGTTATAAATTTATTTTTGTTTAGATTTCTTTGTACTTAAAAGGAGAGTAAGAAAATAAACGAAAGAAATTGTTTGAATTTATTTTAATAGCTATGCTAATTATTGCGTGCTATAGAAGTTAGGACGTGATTCTAGTAACAAAAAGAGTCCACACTATTACGTATATAGATTTATTTTTGTTTAGATTTCTTTGTATAGGGTGTTTTTTTTAGAGGTATAGAACTTCTAATTGAAATAAAACACAAGAAAATCGTTTTAATGTCCATCAATTTCGCTTTATTAGAAGGATAATTTTATGCCATTAATGTTTAAATATGATTTCGGGCATGTGGCTGCCGCGGCTGGCTCGAATAAAGCCAATTCTACAGGTCCAATTTTCAACCACTTTTTCGAGCATATGGGGCCGTATGTTGGCAATAACGCCACGAATGTTGGCTTCCAAGTCCCCTAACGTTTCTGGTTTGTTGGCGTAGACGAGCGACTTCACATATCCCCAAAGAAAATAATCCAATGGTGTCAAATCACACGATCTTGGTGGCCAATTGACAGGTCCATTCCGCGAAATTATGCGCTCATCGAATGTTTCCTTCAATAAATCGATTGTGACGTGCGCTGTGTGGCATGTAGCGCCGTCTTGTTGGAACCACAACTCATCCACATTCAAAATCTTCAAAATCTTCCATAAAATTGCTGTGCACGGTGGCGAATCGATTCATTCGGGTCCTCTTCAACACTTTGCTCTACAGCGGCAATTGTTTCTTCGGTGCGCACTGTTCGACGTCTCTGCGGATGCGTATTATCACATAGAGTAAACGTAGTGCGAAAACGATCCATGGTTAACCGAATTAATTGCTCTGATGGACGATTATGTCGACCATAAAATGGACGGAGCTTGCGGTAAACTTCGCGAACTGAACCATTATTTTCGAAATAAATTTGCACGATTTGCAAGCGTTGTTCTTTTGTCAACCTGTTCATGATGAAATGGCAAACCAAACTAAATATTAATCACTTGACAGCTGACAAAATGGCCGCCAGTTAAAAAAGTGATGCCAACTTAAAGTTCTATACCTCAATAAAAAACACCCTTTTAAAGTAGAGTAGGAAAATAAACGAAAAAAATTTGTTTGATTTTGTTTTGTTTCGTTCTTTGAAGTGAGTGAGACAAAAAGAAAACAAAATCAATGAGAACGATTGCTCAATTTGTTTTTGTTTTGTTTTTGCACATGAGCACAAATTAGAGAACACAGCCGAGCGGCTGTAAGCCAGCTAACAGCCGCCGCCGGCCACAAATAATGCATTAATTTAATCGTATGCCGCTAGAAAAGAAAATAATGGAAAATAAATGGAAACGTTTTGAAATATTTGCAGAGAATTTGCTATCATCATATAACATAATTTTATTACATTGCTATTTCACACATGAAATTTGTTTTCTATAACTAAGCAGCATAGCTATAAAATCGGGTGTCCTAAAACACCACTCTTCCTTTTTTTTCGTTCTTTGAAGTGAGTGAAACAAAAACAAACAAAAAAACAATGAGTACGATTGCTCAATTTGTCTTTGTATTATTTTTGCACATGAGCACAAACTAGAGAACACAGCCGAGCGGCTGTAAGCCGGCTAACAGCCGCCGCCGGCCACAAATAATACATTAATTTAATCGTACGCCGCTAGAAAAGAAAATAATGGGAAATAAATGGAAACGTTTTGAAATATTTGCAGAGAATTTGCTATCATCATATAATATAAGTATATTGCATTTTTATTTCACACATGAAATTGGTTTTATATAACTTACCAGCATAGCTATAAATGGGTGTTCTAAGACACATCTCTTCTTTTCTTAGTTTGCACGTTTTTCTTCGTTTTGGTTTTTTTTTCTTGTTTTGGCGATTTTTTTGGTTGTGGCAATTTTTTTAGTTTTTGTTGCATTTATGCGACTTATTTTAGTTTTAGTAATTTTTTTTGCATTTAAGTGCTTCTTCTTTTTGGCGATTTTTCATTTCGAATTTTTTTTTGGAAATTTCAAGAGTTTGTCTCTTACTTTTTTCAATATATGTACAGCAAGAGCTCAAAATTCCATAGCCAAAATAGCATTAACTTATAGAACACCCTTTAATTTAGATTTTTTCTTTGCTCGCTTTAGAGGGCCCTATAATATTTATAGCGTCCAAAGTTTTACAAAGTATGTGAAAATTTCAACAATAGGGTTCTTTTTCACTTTTGTTGTAAGGAACCCTAATGAAGTTTAATTTAAGCTCATGGATGAAAATAATATAAAACTAAATTGCGGACTCGTTTTTATTGTTTTTGCTTTACTCAGTGGAAAGGACGAGATAAAACTAAAGCAAATGTGTCCTTTTATTTATTTTAGAAAATTGGATTTATTTTTATTGTTAATTATTAAGTAGTATGGATTCTATTACAAAAAGAAGTGAAAATGAAGCCGATTATCTCACATTTTATGAGGCGGAATTTAAGCGAATTCTTAAAATGTTCAGTAACTTTTTTTCTTATGTTTGATTTTGAAGAGATTGTGTGTTTTCAAGCCATGCAATTCCTTAAAAGATGTTTATGCTTACTTTCTAAAAAATATTCCTATTCGTTTTGCATGCCATAAATCACAGATTAAGGGCATGAAATAATTATTTTAAATACATTGTGGTTAAAATTTTATGTCAAGCCATTTTCTTATTTGTTTTAAATTTTTTTTTTATAAAATAAATAACACAGCTGAAAATATTTTTTTAAAGCTAACACTTATAACTTAAGTTCACGCTCTTCAGTGTTTGCTATTAAAATAAATAAAACAGAAACAGAAAAAGTTAAGTAAAGCCTACCTTTAGTTTTTGAAATTTAGCTTCTGCATCCTTGTCGCCACTATTTTTATCCGGATGAAATTGCAAGGCTAAGATCTTGTACTCAGCTTGAATTTGTTCAACCTGAAATGAAAATAAAACAGTTATAAATTACAACAAAAAATATCTTAACCTACATAGAAAACAAAATGAGCATGTCCATCTTTAAGTTCCTTATTTCTTGTTTATTAAATTAAATAAGTTACTTGGCTGTTATAGTGAAGGTGTCAAGGGAATTGAATCCTTAGCATTAGTCTAACAAAGAGCCTGGTGGATTTCCATCAGTGATGCGCAATGAATCGTTTTCTTTTTCGCTATTCGTTCTGACTGATTAAATTTTAAATATAAGTGAGTAGACATCACTTAAACTCAACTACTCTGATTTACGCATACTCACGATGACATTGATTTATAAGTATAGGTTGAAATAAATATGAATGCTACGTCGACATCATAGTCATACCACACTCACACACATACATCACCTCAGTTTAATTTATAATTTCAGGAAAATACTTATACTACTCACATTGATTCAGCTCACGCAACTCATGCACGTATGTGTATGTAAAAGTTTAGTCATTAAACAGTTTGCAAATAGTATACAATAGTAGTAAATAGCGTTGTTTTTCAAGTCGTGCAAAAAACAAAAAAAAAATCAACAGAGAAACACATAACCTCATAATGAGAACTTTAATATTCATATTGCTAAGTATGAGTTCGATGCTCACATCAAACTTTCGATTGAATATGATTCATAGACAACATTGCAATAAGTATGAGTGCGCATAAGTACCAGAAATTATAAGTCATGATTCAACTCTACTCACTTTTTCACTACTCATTGCTGTTCTCTGATATCCATACCTTTTACATACATATTTACATTTATTAAACTTTAATAACAAACTGTCATCTGTATAGTGTAATTAGTGTTTTAATAATATTTTCGATTTCATGAAATCTAAAATAACTTTGTTTATTTTTAATGATTCTCAGCTGTCAAGTATCCCCCACCCCCTTCACCCCTCTATGAAAAATTATTTGTTCATTCAACAAATCAAATGGCAAATAGCTTCTTTTAATTAGAAATGAAAGCATCACACTCCCAGTAATCCTTTGTGCTTAATGTACAGTTAAACTTTTCACTTTTGCTTTATTCTCTTTTGGCACAATTTACTCCTTGCACTGGGAACTTTGGGACAAATTCGCAAAACTTAATTACAAGTTATAAATGAGTTTCTCTGCATTGGGCTTATTTTGCTAATCCTTTCTTAATACTCAACACTATTAATGACCATTTGCTAACATTAAGTATTTTTTGATTATTATTATGATGATGAGTATAAGAACATTTGATATACATATATGTAAGTACTCAAAGTTAAATGGAACTACATACTTCTGTGCCAATGCGGAATGCCAGTATATGAAGCATTACACTGTGTACGAATTCGAAACTTTTTCTTTTTTTTTGAATCAAATGGTGTTTACCATTTTTTTAAGTTAGCTCTTGTTTAAAAAATAATTAAGACTAAAAACTTGGTTAAAATTACCTGAAAATAGCAATTTTTCCCAGTTTTCTACCATTTATTAACTTTCATATCGATGTAAGTATACCGATTGAAATGACATCTATGATGAACAGGAAAACTAGAGGGCAAATTACGGCATTCGATACGATTCGAAATATTCCACCTTATTGCGATAGGCGTCGTTGACGTTACACCAAGACGACAGTAAAAAATGGCACTTGTCAACTCTTTGTCGACAACAATTGACTACTATTAATATGCTCCATTAATTTACAAAGCCTTAGAGATTACTAAGAGATTGTCAATAAGATCCAATTGTTGCCGATAAATAGTAGACAACTTATGTGACGTCGACGACGCCATTCACAATAAGGTGATTTAAATATTTCCATATAAACTGTATTGAAATATTTCGTAATTTCGTTCGGTAACGAGTGCCGTAATTTCGAGCCCTTTTTTCGATTTTATCGTAAGCGACATGTTATCGAAAATAGACTTTTTAATTGAAATTAAAATTTTATGGGCCTACCCATAGTTTAGAATTATAAAAATAGCAAAATTATTGATAACTTTTAATATACAGGGTGTACAATTTTATCGTAAGCGACAATTTACGTAAAAAAACAAATTCGAATATTTTAAAAAAACCTCTACCTGAAAAATTAAATTTTTGTCGCTTACGATAAAATTAAAAATAAGGCTCGATTTGTCCCCAGAAATATGCTCAAAGAAAAGTTTTTTTATGCGCATTCAATATGCACTAAAAACTCCAAAAATATGATCTTAAAAATAACATAATAATATAATAATAATTTCAAAAGAAATCAAGATTTCAAAATTAAAAGCTTGGAACTGTAATTTGTTGAAATAACAAAGGATTTTTATTTATAATTTTATAGCAATAAACAACAAAATATTGACCTAGATATTCAAGCAAATATCGTTGCCTGTCCACATCTATGTAATATTTTATACATTGACAATGTTCCTTCAACGTCTACTCTACGCAGAGTCCGTCACAAATAGCAAACCGAATTTTTTTTATTAAGTCGAACGTCCATAATAGCTGTGTAATATAAATACAAGAAAAATGTTGTATATATACATGGAACATTGGAAATAAAATTTTGGATGGCGAAAAATAGAAATGTTGACCAACACATAAGCTTTTAAGCATATTAAGATAACAAAAATCTATAAAGTATCAAAATATGCCGTAAAATTGTAAATTATGCTCTAAAAATTAGAAAATATGTTAAAAATATACGTGTGAGACTGATATATGCGAAAGCATGCTTTAAATGGTAAAATATGCAAAAATACGCTGTAAAGGTTAAAATATGCAAAAATACGCACTGACAAATCGATGCAAAAATTTATAAAAAGTCTGAAACGGATGAATATCTTGTCCCTGTCATACAAGAAAAAAACATTTAATTTGGTTTCCCTGAGAAACTTGCGTCCTGAAAAGAAAATTTTTTTTAATCGTGGGGGTAATTTTTAAATATTTTTTTGCAAATTTTGTTTAATTTCTTTAGGATACATGTTCATCCATAATAATATTATATTATATTTTTCTAATCGATATAAAAATGAATAAATCGTACACCCAGGGAAAAACAGCTTAAAATCTATAAAAACCATATTGAATTAATAAAAAATATTAACGAAAGTCTACTCATGTTGAAATTTCTTATTTCAGTATCGAAAAATATTAATTTACAGTCCTGCCTGTTCTGTAAATCGAGTCGATTTGAAAACGTTCGATTTAGAAAAATTAAATCCACTAATAGCGATTTTTTCAGACTTTTTTGTAGTTTTCTAATTTTTAGATCTTGAAATATCATATCTGAAATTTATTTAGTATGTTTGATATAAAACTAGGGTTTGGGATTTCCCGGACTTTTGCACTTCCCGGGAAACGAGAATTAAAAAATCAAGTTCCCGGGAATTCCCGGGATTCCCGGGAAAAGCTAATTTTCTAAATTAAATACATTTATTAAGAAAGTTGGTGAAATTTCGATTGTTTTATTAATGTAAGCATTCTTTTGAAATAAAATTTAATAAAAAAGCAGTTCTAAGACAAATTTTTAAGAATTTTTTAGTTGAATTTAAGCAAATGGAATAAAGTTATTACACAGCAAAAGATCATATAAAAACCAATTGACGACTGTTACCACAATTAGCAGACAATTTTCTAATAAGACCTACCTTCATTTTAATAAGAATTTGCCTTGCTTGTTTCTCATTCTTTTTGAAAAAGTTCCAGGCGGTTTCTTATCGTTAAGTACAAGCAGGTTACAGTACCATACTGCGCTGCACCGAATTTTGAATACCCTGAGCCACAGTATGTCTAAGTGTCTTTCATTTTATTTCTCCTAAAATATTTTCTGCAGGGTTTCCATAATAGCGTCTACTTGTAATCAATTTAAGTTTCGTCAACTCAGAGTTCTTACAGCTTAAAATTTTCACTACACTTTTCAAAATTTGTTCACTAATTCGGCGAAAAATCACTTCAAGATCGCTTAGCATCGAATTATTTACTTTAGGAAACGATTATATCATTGAAATCATTGATACTTATACAATTTATTCCACTTCTTTTAGGAGATATGGTATGACCTCAATTTAATGGAATTTTTATGAAATTTCAGACTAGATTTGAATAGCTCACATTTTTATTTTATATTAAAGAAACATGGACATTTTACTTCTTGTTTATCGGTGTCGAAAGAATTCTTTCTTTCTTACAGTTACATTTAAAACAAAAACTCAATTTAAATTATAAGATTAAAAAATTTCCTTCGAACAAGGTATATGTAAGTGTTTAAAGAGACGATGAAAAACGTGTCAACGTTCGTGTTAATTTAGTCATACAATCATTGAAACGAACTTTTGTAATATATAAAAAAATAATAAGTTTTTATATTACAGTAAAATTGGATTATAAATTCTATATATTTATAAAATAATATGCACTTTTTTAATTTCCCGTTTTCCCGGGAAAATCTCAAAAATTTCCCGGGAATGCTAGACAGACATTTCCCGGGATTTCCCGCCCGGGAATTCCCGTTTCCCAAACCCTATATAAAACACATCAATGGGGCCATTATTTATTTTTGGAAAACGAGAAATTTACTCGAATTCGGTTTACAGAACTTGGCCGAGTATTAATTTATTAATTTTATGTATTTTTGAGTATCTCACCATACATTTTCTATTATATTGAAAATCATTGAATTAATGTGACGCGTTCGTATTTTTAAGTTGCAGCTTTTCCCTGAGTGTAGAAAACTGGGAAACATTTTAATTTTTAGGTACCAAGTTTGCAATCTTAATTATTTTTTAAAAAAGAGCTAACCCAAAAAATGGTTAGCACCATTAGATTCAGCATACTCGAATTAGTTTCTATATTCTTATGAATTGAATAGGCTAAAGTTCGTAACGCTTTTTAAGCCAAATTACATGTGATAATTATTAATGAACAAATAACATCAAAGTTAGTTGTAAATATTCTGACAACAACACACAGTTGAACGGAACAGCCAGCCGTTTTCGAAGGCCACTAAACCTTCCTCATCAGCGTTCTTCTGTGTTTTGGTCCACTGTGTGTGGTGTCAGTTGATGTAGATGTCTGCCTTATATACGAATTAGGTTTGCCCACCACATCTCTCGCCTATTATATTTTGGAACTAGCACTCAAAATTTCTTTTGCCTTAACTGTTCATATCTAGTAGACATGAATGTGCATGCCAAATACTTTTTTTAATGATATTTATTTATCGAGTTGTGAGATGCTAAAGTGTTGCCATTTATTTACTTTTTTTAAATATAGTTTCAAACAAAAAAATTAATTTAAATAAGTGATTTTTAAGAAAATCTTTTAAAAGAAATTTAATAAAAAAATATTTTCATGTACAAAATCGGAAATGATTTTGATTTTGTATTAATATTTTTTTTGCTTCTACAGAGTTTTTATTTTACTAAAATTAGCCTAGAACAGCTACGTACAAGCCATAAGCATAATTGTGCAAACTTTTACAAAAGAGCTTTTGTGCTTTCACACCGACGAGAGTACAACATCCACAACAAAAACAACAATGCTTGCTCTTACTTTGCACAGGAACCAGAACAAATTTTAGAGCTTTCAAAGCTGTTTACCTGAAATGCAAACGTCAGTGTATGACAGAAGTGGGAACTCCACAAGGTACAGAGTTATACAAAGTACTTTAAACGCGTAACGCAGTGCAATATCGGATATGATATTTTCACATTAAAATTTTTTCCAATTCCAATTTCTTCACTCATTAATTTAAAATTTTGCACAAAGAAGACACATTTAAAGTAAATATTTTTAAAATTTAATAGCACTTTAAAAGCTTTTTTGTCTCATACAGTTCAGCAGTATAAATAATCTTCTTTACTTAATTATTTGATATAATGCAATTCTCTGCGACATCATTTAATTTGCAATTTTTGCCACAATTTACCTTGGCTTTAAATCAAATTCAATTTGGCGAATAAAGAAACTAAAAATGAGATTACACAAGTTTTTTCTCACTAAAATCAATCAACACCCGCTTGAAAGAGGAAATACTCGTATCTATTTGCTTCAAGTATCCACATGTATAAAAGCTTCACATGCATTCATAATAGCTAGGGATGCCAATCGGGGATGCCTGAACAGGGAAAATCGGCATTTATAAAAAATCTTGCTATTTAGCTATGGGATTAAAAATACCGACTTTTTTTTCTATTTATACTGCATTGACATTATCAATCCTTAAACTAGTTTAAAAAACTTAAGTCGAAGTAGCAAAAGTCGTAAATTTTTTCTTTTCGCTGCTTTTACTTCTTCCAACTGTTTAAAATGAACGCGCTTTTTTTCGTCTTAGCGCGTTTAATAAAAAAAGCGCTAAACTAGCGAGTTTTGATTAAAGTTAAAAATATCATTTCAGTTCAATATCGTTTTACTTTTTTGTATAAATTTGACATTTGTCTAATATCCAAAATTTAACTTTTTGTTTAAATTCGTTAATGATTCAGATGTTACAAATAAAGTTCCCTTGACTGTGGTTAGAATTAAAAACGCATTTTAATAATTTAAATGGCAAATATTTTGAAATTTCACAGTTAAAAATATGTACTCGTACTCGTGACCCAAAAAATTTTTATAACTTATTAAGCATCTATTCTTTTTGTACTTCAAAAAGCATTTGAATCGCAACACTATTCGACAATTTATATAAGTTGTTACAAAGTTTGACAATTAAAATTAAAATAAAAACTAAGGATTTCGATAATTTGGAAGCCGATTCTAATTCTGTATTAAGTGATTTTAATTACTTAGGATATAATTTCTAATTAGCAATATTGCAAAATCTGAAAAAGAGTTACAAAAAAAAATAATTGTATTTACTAATACATACATCGACCTTTATTAAAATTTAATTTAGCGTGTAGGAAAATAGCGCGTTTTGCCTATAAATTGTTGATAATGCTGTAACTTAGCGCGTTCTAGCGCGTTTTGAGAAGGTGTATAGCGCGTTTGTGTTATAAATATTTGGCATCGCTGATTATGATGTTGATATGAGTGGATCTGGTCAGGGATGGAACACGTACCTTCGGAGATGACCGCCATTTGCTTTATATTCGACACACTTACCACTTCAGCCAACAGCATCCCCGAAAGGAAATTTTAATTCTTGCACGTTGATACTAAATGAACTTTTCTGTCATTTATCTCAGGCTTAGACATTTTCAAATACTGAAATCCCAGTATTGAGAAATGTAGCCCCGTTTGGAAGCCCTAATACATACATGAATGCATAAATATATATATATATATATATACATACATACATACATACATACATACATCCATACATACATACATTATATAAGCATGAGTAAAGAAAATATATCTAAACATTTTTTGACCTTCAATAAATAATTCAATTTTATTATAATCCACAGTTCAATGAATTTCCCAAATACACTTAAAGATAACGTTTTATCCGCAGATAAGTTAGAATAAACATTAAATAATAAAGCAAAATTATTATACGAATAGCTTAAGGGTATTATTTTTTATTATACATAAATACGAGTAAATTAAAGTGTTTCTTTAAAGTAATACTGCCCATATCCTATTAAATATTCAATGTTTGTTATAAGAAACAATAAATTATCGTGAGTAATTTTTCTTTTCACTCACATAATTACACAAGAGCGTGATTAAATAAATTGTAGTTAATCAGCTTGTACGTGTATAGTTCTTAAGTGATTGTTTCATGACAAAGTCTCAGTTTAAACGATGAAAGTTTTCTTGCAGTGATTTTTCAGTTTACTCTTTAAACTTGCACTTGCATGCACACACAGAAAATTTCATTGCAGAAATATACGAAATGTAATTGAAGAGGAAAAGAATTACAAGTCAATAGATATGTATGTGTACTCGTTTCTATTCCTCTTTCTCCTGTTGAGAACAAAGTACGACCTTATTATTTACAGTGGGACTAAGGCAACTTTTGGTATAAACCAAATGGCGCAGTTTGTTTGAAATCTCAATAGAAGTCAAACGACAGTGACCAGTTCACAGGAACAGTGTTGGTCCTTTCAGTTAAAAGGATGGGGAATTCAAAAAGTCACGGAGCGACAGGCCCAAGTGGTGATTTTTTACCCGACTGCGCAACGCAAAGAAGGGTGTGGTGTTTATCAGTCTATGTATTTAAAGGGTGTTTTATATAGAGTGATACAAGTTTAAATCATAATAAAACAAGGAATCAAATTTTTAATATCAATGAAACGGGGTTTATTGGAAAGAAAATCTTATGAAATTCATGTTTAAACATGATTTCTACCATGTAGCCACCACGGCTGGTGCGTAGAAGGCGCAATCTGGAACACCAATTTTCAAAAAATTTTCACAGCATTTGCGGCCGTACGAGCATTTCACCGATAACTCTTCGAACGTTGATTTCCAGGTGTTCAATTGTTTGTGGTCTATCGACGTAGACAAGTGACTTAGCATAACCCCAAAGGAAATAATCCAATGGGGTTAAATCACACGATCTTGGTGACCAATTAATTGGGCCATTACGTGAACGTATTTTTTCTTCTAAAGTTTCTGAAAGTAAATCAATTGTAGTGCCAGCTGTGTGGCATTTGCATCCGTCCTGTTGGAACCACATATCAGCAAGATTAATGCCACGTAATTGAAGTACTACAAAAACTTCGAGTCATGTTCCTTTGACGTTCACCATTGACAGTAACATTCTGACCATCATCGTTTTTGAAGACATATGGGCCAATGACTCCGCCAGCCCATAAAGGTCATCAAACAATAATTTTCTTTGGATGTAATGGTGTTTTGACAATAGCTTGTGGATTTTCCTCACTCCAAATGCAACAATTCGGCTTATTTACTTACACACTCAACCAGAAATGGGCTTAATCGGAAAATGGAATAAGTGCACAATGAGTTTCATGAATAGAACAATTATTTTGATTAAAAATGTCAAAAATTTGCACTCGTTGCTCTGGTGTAAGTCGATTCATAACGAAATTTCAAAGCAAACTAATCAAAAAGCAACTATCAGCTGTTAAATGATTGCTCAAATAAAGCAGTGATGCCAACTCAAAGTTGTGACACTCCAAAAAAACACCTTTTACGTTTGTACATATACGTATATGTGTAAGTATAACCTAACCAATAGTTTGGGTTACTTGTGATAAAAACAATTTATGGCAACATTTCCAATATTTTCTTTTTAGTATTTATTCGTATTGATTTCTTAAAAATTAAAAAATTTCTTCATAAAATTGTTCATTGCAAAAATAAGATATTCAAAAATTCTATACATTTTATATTTGGGAAAGGAAAGTATGTGTTCGTTTTATTACACTCCTATAAATTTCCCATAAAATTTATTTTCTACCTAAAAAACGTTTACAATAAAAATTAAAGATTAGAATATGAAAAACAAGACGTACGCAGTTGTATTTAAGGGGTTCAAAGCACAAATATTACTTCTTTTTAAATGTTAAAACAGAAATGGCATTGCACAATGGGCTTCAATGTATTAACTAGCTAATTATGTGATATAAAGCATAAGTTACAGAAAAATTTAGAAAAATAAACACTAAGTTGACAACTGTGTAGCTATGAAATTATTTAAAAAATAGAAAAGTACTGCGTAAAAACGAATCCAAAGTAGAAAACTGAGAAAAAAAAATCGAAAAATATAGATTTGGCAAAAAGTATACCCTTATATGTCTGAAATTTATTGAAATGACATATACCTTGATAGAAAGGTCTAGCTTTCTTCTTTCTAAATCCGTTTATAAATATACAATCGGTTGAGATTTAACTTAGTTAGAGTTTAATAAGTGCATACGGGTACGAAACTCCAGTTTTTTACCCGTAACTCTAGATTTTGGGAATGATTGGATAATTTCAAAAGTATCAATTCATATTTAAATGTCGACTTTCATTAATTTTCCTATGGGAAGAGGACTTTTAAATATAAATTGAGATTTAAATAAAACATACCAGGTATTTCGGCTTCATTCATTTTTATCACACAGTGTATTAACTGTCATAATATCTCATATAAATGGACATCCATGGTTTTTACTAATAATAATATATTCTCGTTAAGACTATGAGGATCATAGGACCTCTTTTGAAATTTCGTTTAACTTAGAATCTCGGAAGAGTATTCATATAAACCTACAATACTGTTTGTTCATAATGCAGCAGTTTATTAAAGCGACTGTTTATTTTTGGAGAACCATTTATTCATACCTAAAATTTATATCTAATAAGGAATGGCATATTCCCTATCTGCAAACTTTGATTCGTCCGCTTGCCTTCAGCTCGACGCTTTTGGACCCTCAATCCTTAGGTTTTTCAGACCACGGCAGTAATATCAGGACACTTACTGCCTGGGTGTCAACGAAGCTCAAATACTTTATTTAATTGCCCTAGCTAATCATATTGCTATAATAAATATAACGAAAATGTATCCACTTTGTTATTCACTAACATATAGTAACGATATTCGCTGTCATTTCATTCGCATGAAGCATGACAACGACAAAAAATAAAGGCTGTTAGAATTGATGAAATTATTTAATTTTTTTTTTTTTGTTATAAAGAGAAGTAAACACTCAGGCAATAAATGCCTACTACTTACTATTACTATGTGCTACCTTCTTTAGGAAAGGAATATTGTATTAGAGAAGACAGGTGGTGAAGAAAGAGATAGAGGAAAGCTTCATTATCTTACAACTCGCTGCACGTTTTTTAATAATGCAGTATTGCAGCGCCTCTGGTGTTAAATGAGGCGTATTAAATTTTTTTTGAAGCTGTGCTTAGTACCCATTTTATTGGTTGTTTCACTTCACCGATGTTTCTGCTATACAACGAAGGAGGGCGCTCTGATGTTACATTAGGATTAGTATCTGCTGAAGTCGGTATAGTACAGTGACCAGTGACTATGCCTTCATCACTTGAACTTTCCTACAACAACTGATACAAAGGGACACTAATGCACATCAGAAAAATGCTTGGTGTTATTATTTAATAACTGTTGGATACCGGGGTCGAACAAAGGACCTGCGGTCTTGTAGTCATCGTGCTAACTACTTCAGCCAACGCTGAAGAAAAACATTAAATGGAAATAAGTCTATTCGACCGATGCCATGATTTTGTTTATTTTTATATACACAAACATATTTAATTTGCGTCCAAAACTTCGTCGGTTATCCCAGTTGTGTTTCTAACATTACAGAATGACATTATCGTTACTAGCAAATATGTATATCGATAAATATTCCGATTTTCGATATGCAAATTACTAAATTCGGCTCATTTAAGGTTTAAGATTTCCATCTTTTGCAAATCCCAATGTCTTATATAAAATTGTTGAAGTCGTTTCAATAAAGATTTTAAGCTCGATTTTCCTTAAGAAACTACAGATTTATATATAGATATCCGCAAATTTTTTCTTCGGCCCCATTGTGCATTTGCTAAAATTTATTTATGCACATCCATGTACTAGGCTAAAAAATGTATACATTAGTTTAATGTTAAAGGTATACACATGTACATTTAAACATATCGTTACCTTAATATAGAAAGGACCTAACTCTTTTTTTTTTTTTTGGAAATCTAGTTATGTATTTCTATATTTCGATAGAAAAACATCTAATGCATTAAAAAACAAGCAAAAATCTTCATAAAAAAATGCGTTAGGGCCTTTCTATATTAAGGTAGCGATATGTAAGCATGTATATAAAATAATACTCGTGTGTTCCTGCATACAAAATGAATAAACACTCGTAAATCGCAAGAAAAAAACTTACTGATACATAAAATTGCCTTTTATTTGCACGTTTAAGGCACCCACTTCATTCCATCACACGCCAGAGTTTGCAGAGTAAAAATTTAGAAATAAAATTTTGCGAATTACAGTCAAGAAGTGGAATATGTTTTATTTCAAAACAATGGATACGTTTGAATAGCAAATGAGGTGTCAAAAGTTACTTTACGTACACATGCATACATACCCTGTAGGAAATGCTACTAGTGAAACAGTACTGACTGACTGGTGACTTTTTCAGCAGTACTAATGAAAAAGTATACCCGAAACAATGCTTTTTGCTATAGACATTTAACATGTGTGTGCTGTCGAAAAGTAATTGCTGAAGTTCGTACCAGAGAAGGGCAATGAGTTCTCAAAAAAATATACATCCATAAGTGTATAGTCTTCATTTTAGTAAGTGCGCAGCAACTAGGAATATAATCAATTTCAACATACAAGAGCAACTCTACTTCGTTTATGGTAAAAACTAAAATAACCCTGCAACTATAAATAAAAAGGCACATGCGTGTCAAGCGTAATGACCCTGTTTCAAACTTAAAGCCATTGTATGCTAATACTCACAGTATGGATATTTTGTCGGACAAAAAAATATACGCATAATACTCGGGATATTTATTTATCATTCGCCACCGAAAAAAAATACATTTGTGTACATAAAATAAAATGGAAAATGTGTGGTTGTGTGTGGCTGTTTGAAAACATTCTTTATGCGTGTGTGTAAATAAAATATCCCTGTATATACGCATGTTTAGCCGATCAATAGTCATGCATGTGATTTTAGCTCACACAGTTTATAAATTTTACTTATAGTCATTTGCCTAACATAACATAGTTGTTGAATGCTTATAGTTATACGTATTTGGTTTAAAATTAGTGCGTCTGCTTGCACATGAGCGTAGTTTTTTTAGTTTTAGTTGTATGCATTCATAGTTGCTTGACGGCCAATACTCAAAGAGTACTTAAAATTATACTTTTGTCATTCTTTGGTTCTGCCAACA
This sequence comes from Tachina lurida, assembly GCA_944452675.1. Lineage (NCBI taxonomy): Eukaryota > Metazoa > Arthropoda > Insecta > Diptera > Tachinidae > Tachina > Tachina lurida. The sequence goes on from OX101752.1 coordinate 173,966,922, forward strand.
TTTGTATCCCATGACAGCCCCGAGTGATTGGAATTCGCAATACGCGCACTTTCAAGCTCTAAATCTTGTTAATGTCCTTGACAGTCTTTTTTTGTGAGGAAATAAATTCGTTTTGCTTATATTCAAATCTCTTCTTGCTTGAGTAAACGTTTACATATGCCAGACATTCCTTTTGGAGTTTATTATTTACTTGGGAGATGATACAAAACTTATTCCTTCTATACATAAATACAAACATACTTATGTACACATCGCTTGCTTACGACAACAAGGTCATAACTCAAATAAATTAATTTGACAAAAAATTAGTCTAAATTTTACACACAACTTTATGCATAAAAAAATAAAATTAAGTTTTTCCTTAAACAGCTACAATATATGCAAGATATTTGTAAAAAAGTTTTACACAATGTGAACAGGGCAATGAGAATTAATTCTGTATTATTTACTTAAAAATCCTATTTTTTGAGTTATGATATTGTTGTAGTAAATGAGCGATATATAAATTTGTGTGCTTTTCTGTTTTTGTCGTATTTATCTTGCTATAATAAAAATATTTACTTTTTCCTTTAATCTCTTGCAAAAATGATTTTATTTTTTGTAAAAGTGAGATTAACATTTGTTTTGCTGCCACTTTGGAAAACCAGGAATAAATTGTTTTTATTAAGCAAAACTTTTTCTGCCAACTGTGCAAATAAATATATAAATGATGATCTTATTCTCAATTCATTTTATTTTTATTAAAACTTTTTTTAATTGGAATACGAGTACAGAGATAAAAATTATACACATGCACAATAAAATTGGGCATTTGAGGGAGTAACAGGCAGCAGCAGCAGCTTTTCTATCGCGCAGTCAAAAGAAAAAGTATGTTTTTTTCTTCAAAAGTTGTTAGAAAACTTGTTTCATGTTTTTTTTCCTAAAAGATAAGTTCCTAGTATATTTGTACTGACATTGAATGATTACTCAAATACTTTATTTAAGACATTTTTGGGTATATGTATTATATCTTTTTGAAAAAAAAAATTAAGGGGCATATTACGGCATTCGATATCGATCGAAATTTCAAAATACTTAAACAGATTTTAAATGGAAGTATTTTAAAATTTCCACCGATATCGAATAACATAAGTTGCCACCATTTTCACACAGGTGCTCTGAACTTTGTCACAATGAAAGTTTTTTTGCAGCAATTTTTAACTTTATCCTTTAAACTAGTTTTCATGTACAGGAATATGAGCATAATTTTATTTTCCTATTTGGACTCTCACATATAAAGTCATATGTAAGATTTATTGCCAGAACATTTTTACTATCTAAAGTTTTAATTAAACGTGCCATTACCATAACCATACAAAACAAACTTATGGACAACACTGTAATACAGGGATGGCAAACAAAGTTGGTACAATTGTAACTTTATTGGTAATATTCAAACTCGGAAAGTGCAATAGTACACCAACGACTAATTTAGTACATCTAAGGAATCTCCCAATTTTCACTCCGAATTTCTTTTCAAAATAGAAAGGGACCTAAGGGTAAAAACCAGTTTTGTTCAGGAGAGCCATTTTAAAGATTCAAATACGTGTATCTTTGGTACCATCATAGGAATGTGTTGGTCAACCTTAAAAACGCGCGTAGGTCGTCCCTACCTCTTGTTTTGTGTAGTTGGTTTTTACTGTTTTCTACTTAGCGCGCTATTTCCATGAGTTTGATATCAACTTTGCTCGCGTTTTTTCGAATCCAGGTCTATTTTCTGAAATTATTAATTGTGAATTATAATAAATACTCATTTATAATTCTTTTAAATCGTGAATATCACTCTGTTAGTACGAAAAGTTTTTCACATAACCTTAGAATCGTCGACTTCAATTTCATAAAACGCGCATATTTCTGGGATCGTATCATTCGATGCTCAGATGTTGTCCACATCAAAAAAAAAAAAAAAAAAAGTGAAAATTGATTTTTTTACCCTTAGGTCCCTTTCTCTATGCGCTGTCACATGTGTCAATTTTCATTTTGAACAATGAAACTGATATTCTTCCCACTTGAAAACAGTCTTGTGAAAGCAAAATGCAGCGAGAAAAACAAAAAATGTAAACTCCTTCACATCCAAATAATTTTTCTTTTGTACATTTTAAATTTCAACTTAAACAGTTGTAACCAAGTGCTTTAACATCACAACTTACAAGAAAATTTGTGAAAACGATTCGGTGGAAAGAACAAAGTCGATTAGTTTAATAAAATCAAATAGAAATATGTAATGTGAACTTGAGAAAAATCTTTTAGTACATTTACGGTCACAGAAGTACATATTTTTAAAGCTGTTAGTACAATTTTAAAATTCACAATGCCATCCCTGCTGCTATAGTATGTTTCCACTATACGCGATTGGCTCTCTTTTAGTGCTTCACACCCCAATATATATATATATATATATATATATATATATATATATATATATATATATATATATATATATATATTAAATCCTTTAGTTCCTATAAGGAGCATAGGGCTACACCCCAATGATGAGTGAAGCAAATTGCCTCGCCATATAAATTTGTGAGAGTGAATCAATTAGATAAAACATGAATCTACTTGCGAAGCACGTAAAATGGATTTACAAGGTGTCTCAAGAGGAATGGAAAAACTGCTATGATAAATGATTTCAACGAATGCAAAAGTGTATTGATTATCAAGGGAAATATTTCGAAAAACAATAAAGCAATTTTCATTTAAAAATGTTTGTTATTATTTGCTTTTCCCCAAATATACTTAAATAGTGCGAGTATTTTAAAGACTCACTCATCAATGTTATCTTAACGTAGAAAATAAAAATGTTATAAAATGTCTTATGAAATATTTGTTGCAAAATACAAGTACACTTCAGAATCTTCCTTTTTATTACGACATGTATTATTCCCATTATAATTTTATTATTATGACAAAAATTTGTTACATTTAAACAGTCGCGTGTTGTTATATAAATAATGTCATTATCTTGTTTATCTTTTAGTTCCCACACGATACTTTATCGTGTCATAAAAATGTTTAATGCTGTAACATTGAAAAATTAAATACATATATATTGTAATATAGTGTGACGGAAAAAAGCAAATTGAATTTTTATATTTCTGCTGAAACTTTACTATTTACACATCCTGTAATGCAAAAAGAAAAATATAAAAGAAAATGGTGAAAGTATGAGTAATATCCCTGTCGGAGAATGTGTGGTTGACTACAACAATAGTTAACTTACAGTTAGCTTTTCTTAGACTGACTAAAAGCTAGCTGCAAAGTCATCCAGAACAAACCCAACATTAATTCTTCAGTTGACTACGTAATCGAATTTGATGAGAGCCAACAAATTTATTCTCAGCTACTTTAAAACTCATTTCAGTTTTATATTAACATTTTGCTGTTGTTATTTTAGATGGCAGCTTAGCCGAGTGGTAGAGCGTTGAGTACACAACGTATGATGTTACATGTTCCAACCCCAGAAAATTTTTTTTAATTTACTGACTGCCAAGTGATTTAAAAAAGTCAGCTTTAAGTTAGTTGAAAAGTAATGCAGAGTGAGCCAATTGACTAACGCCTAGGACATCGCAATGTTAAAATAGTCAGTTGATTACATTGAAAAGTAATCCAAGTGTCAGTCAGTGCTAGTTGCGAAATAGTTAGCTTAAAGTTAGTTTAAAGTTAGCCAAATGTCCGACAGGGATGTGTATGTTTGTATATGTATTTATGTATGTATATAAATATATGTATGTAAGTGTGTGTATATAATTGTATGTATGTTTATAAAACTGAATGATATTAATTTATGCAAATTGACGTTATAAGCAATTATTTTAAATTTATTAATAGAATTTATGAACAGCTTTGAAGAGTAAAGGCAAAAAAAAAATACAAGGGAGAACCCGAAAAATATAATTGAATTAATTAAAACTTTTTTTGTATATCTTGTTGAAGTAAAAATACTATTTTTTTATAAACAAGAAAAATTTAAATTTGGTAAAGCAGCCTGTGCTACCATGTCGAGTGAAATCTTCAGCGAATGAAGAAGTAGTCAGCCAGTAGCTGGTTTTTTTCTTTCTTTTTAGTGTACGTTCACTTGTCCTTACGTCTATAGCGTAAGGCGTTAAACACATTGATCACAACAGGCTACACGACCTCAAATGCCGCTAGCTGCAATTGTCAGCTACTGAATTATTCCGAAAGCGGCAGCGATATCCTAAGCAACTAAAATTAAAGTCGCTACATTCACCTTTTGCACACGCAAAGTTTACTTTGCAAAGTCCTATTTCAGCTGTGTTAAATGCAGCGGCAGTAGTACAGTCTCTTTCTGTCTTTCTTCCAGCTGAATTAAGAATTTGCAAAGCAAACTTCGCGTGTGGAGAACGAGTGATATTACTATTAATTTCAGTGATGCCACTTTCAAATATATTTCACATTTATAAAAATTAAATTACATATGTATTTATAACCCTATTGCTGTTCTCAACTCAAATGTGTTTGGTCGTCTGAGTCAACCTAACTTTCACGCAACCCAAATTAATCAAAACCAATTTTTACTTGAAAACTTTATTCTACCAGACAACTACAAACTCAACCGATATATAAGTAAGTTGTGAATGGCAATACCAGGGTGTGTAAGATGGGTTGACTCTAAGATAATCCAACTGAGTTGATTTGGTAATGATAATAATTGGCGTAAAATGTATTTACAACACGTTGAAATATAATTAGAAATCATTTTATTTTTTTATATGAATTTTTAGCTGTTCTTTCTGTAAAATATCTTCTGTTAATCCAATCATTTTATGACTGATAGTAATTTCACATTTAGCATTATATTGGCAGCACTGTATTTGCTCATTGTTGCCAACAAAAAAGAAATAAGTCTTATGCATTAAACACATTCGACACAGCAGGCTACGGGCTACAATCTGTCAAAAATAGAATACACACATTCTTATGGTTACAATTATTTTAACGACAGCAGGCTACACGACTGCACGACCACCGTTGCAGCTGTCGCCAACTTTAAACTAATTTCTATTTCTCTGGCTACAATGAGCAAATGCAGTGTTGCCAGTATAATAAAAAATGGTCAATGAATGATATCGTACAATTATTTCATACTATTTACTAGAAACAATATCCAAAAATTGATGTAAAGAATAAATTGATTCATTATTGTACTTTTATGTGAAATAAGTACATTTTAAAAGAAAAATTAATTTTTATAAATGCAAAATATATGAAAGTGGCAATACTGAACTATGTATTTGTACTTGAATATCAGCTGCAGATGGTGCTACTGCCGTCTCCAAAATAATTAAGTAGCTGGCTACGAGGCGACAAATGCTGCTAGCGGCATTTGAAGTCGTGTGTTCGTGTAGCCTGCTGTGGTGAATGTGTTTAATGCATTATTTGGCGATAGCTACGTTTGTGGTTGTGTTGCCGTGTTTGTTTGAAATAAAATTTTGTTTTAGTACATATTTTTTACCGTTTCAGTAATTTTTTTTGTTGTCGGTATTTACATGTACACAACACTATTAATCAAAACAAACAACAACCAGAGAACCGCGGTACGTTTTACCTTTCAACAGGCAGAATAAACAGCAATACATTTAAACAACAAACTTTCGCAGCCTACAAATTTTCGCATGCCTACAAAATATTTACTGATTCAATGAATTTGGTTACTGAAAATCGACATTTTGTTTTTGGCTGCGATTGTCAACCTGCTGTCATGAATGTGTTTATAAAATAAGCTGTCAGATCAATATGTTCATAAAAAAATATAAAAAAGGTAAATCAACAGCGTACATAAAACTATAGAGTTCGATATACACGGTTTTCAGATCTTACAATATTGTCAGTAAAATGTGCAATTTCTGTCTGACAGCGTTGCCACAAAATCCATTGTCAGTCCACTGTAATACTACCAGACGATAACACGCAAAAAAATGTCGTTGCCATTGTCAAATTATTGTCAGATATTTGTTATTTGCAGATGTGCGAATGGCAACATTGTCCGAGAACTCCGTTCTATTGGCAATACTACACACACACCTGTTTTTAAATTAAAAGGAGAGAGAAAAAAATTTAATAAATATATCGTCACCTTAAGGGCAAGCGGACGTGTAACTACACTTTTATATTTTTTACAGGAGAAACAAAGAACGTTACAAAATCAATAATAATAAAGTATTCTTGAAATTTTTTTTCGAAATTTATTTGTAGTATAGATACTTATATGTTTTTAACCCTTTACTTCCTTTTTTAATATATATTTAAGTTTTTGTGTTAGTTACGTTCCTTGCAATAAAAAAATAGATGCTTTCGTAGTTACAACCGATTGAATTTCTTTAGTCAAGTCGTAATTTTTGGTCGCAGAGGTCTAAATATTTGCGTGAACATGTAGTTTGATAAAATGAACCATAATCAATAAAAAACTCGCTTTCGAATTTTTGTGTAGGTGACGATATGTAAATGGATGAATATACAGCCAGAGTCGTTGCACTTGTTTCCTTGTGGTCCTTATTAATAATTTATTATTTCACTTTTTAAGCTTAACACAGACTGATAATTAATAATTTGTATCAAATGACTTGACTCTGGCAATACCTAGCAATGTATATACATACACAAAGAGAAAAAACGTTTATTCAGCTTATGAAGTACCATCATTAATATTTCTTTATTTTATGAATAAAATTATTCATTAGTTTATTGAAAGCTTTCATTATATGCATGACATTTCATAATATACTTGAAACTCAATAAATGATTCTTCATTAATACAATGAATTCTTACCTTACCTTGTTATTAATGATAAACTTAATTGATCTAATGAAGGTTTTCCTTTCAGTGTATATATTTATATATATATATACCTTGCAGGAAATGTAACTGACACAAGACTAGTCAGGTGACCGGTCCCCAAGTGATAGGGACCAGACCGAGTTCTAACAATTCCTAAGAAGCGGACCAGTCACTTTTACATGGTGATGGCCTAGGATGGGGTTAATTTGATACTTTTGTGACTCGTCACTAAACTATCCCATAGGGACCTATTCGATGTATAATAACATTAATTATTTATAAATGTCATTTCGACATTTAACTGTAACAATTAACGCTTATAAATTTTTTTTATTGTTACAAATGCAATGACATCTTATTTTTAATCTGAAAATTTGTGTGAGATTCGAACCGACAACCTCGTGCATGACAGGCTTGCACACTACCCACGCGACCACAGCGCCACTCATATTTCAAAAGTATAAATACCAGTTAAGCTTAGGTTAATATTTAAGTATAGTTACGGGACTGGTTCCATAGTCACATTGAAGGCAGCAATTAACATTATTTTTACACTATTTGATAGGTCCTGTATTCAACCACATCGAACATGTTCAGTGCAGTTTACTACAATACTAGACCGAGTCCAAATTAAATTGGCCCAAAATCTAGACGATACATCACGAAAATGATCAATATACGCTACTCCGTACTTTTGATAACACCCACATTTTCTCCAGTTACAGGACGAGTACGTTTGGATCAATTTGTCACCAAATTTTCTGCAGTGTATATATACATAGATTTGTATACTCGCATCTACAGGTATTTAAAAATGTATGTATGTTTCTGTAAGTACTTTTATAGAATTTTTAACGCTTCCAATTTGGTGCTTTTGTTTCTTCCACCTTCTTATTGTGAACTTTTTAGCCTTCTTAATTTCGTCGACCTAAAAACTCATCCCTTTCGATTATTTATGTACATGCAGCCATATTTTAATTTGTTATAAAATTTTTAAGTACAACAAAAATCTAAACAAGTTGACATACTCAGCTGGATGGTTTACAACTTTTGTTAAGGGCAAAAGAACCATTAATGAAAGAAATGAGTGAAATATTTGAAAAGGCGATTAGATTAAATGCGATATTTTTAACTTCAATTATAATGAAAAAGTTTTTTTTTTTACCTGCGCCTACACCACCATCTTTCATTATATTTCATCATTAAACTTCGTTGGGAAAAGGATAGAAAAAAAATTAAAACTCTTTTTTGAAGAACAGAAGAAAGGGGAAAAGTATAAAAAAATTTGTTTAAAATAAATATTGCTCTCATTTGAAAGGATACATTTTTAGGTCAACCACTACAGCAGCAACAGTTTGCGAAGCTATATATTTATGTATATTGTACTAAAAAGCAACATCCCAGTTGACCAAGACTTTCGTTATTGATATCGATTTCGAATATATTTTGAACATTTATCCTTAAAAATATCAAGAGTAACACTCAAAAATAAATCGCAAATAGTTCACCTGTCGCTCAGTTTTGTCCACAAAAACTTTGGATTTCGAAGTTTCGCCAGCAATATCAAAAAATAGAGAATATCGAACTTATTTCGATATTGCAGAAAGGCAGCATAACAAGTAATTTTATTTTTTAATTTATTTTTATTAACTTACTTATTTTATTTTGTTTTTTTTAATACATGGATTTGAACATGGTACCTCCATTCTAACAGACTAGCACACATCTACTAGGCTATTGCGGGTAAGTTTTTTTTTTGCTGTTCAATTATTGCACGTATGTAAGTATTTGTTCGTACTTTATTTTTTTAACTTGCAGTGCTGTCAAGGCTCGAACTTGGTACCTCTAGACCAAGGCTGTCCAAACTGGCACCAGATTGCGGAACATCAATCGACTTCTTATACAAATTAATATCGTGTTTGTCCCGGTGGCCAGCGCTGCTCTAGTCTAACAATCTAGCACACATCCACTCGGCTAACATCACACATTCGAAAAACTATCGATAGAAATTCGAAGCTTCAGCGAACATTCCAATTTTTTTTAGATGTGCGAGCAAATATCGAACAATTTTGTTTTGAAATTTATTCGCTTTAGTGAGCATTAATTTTTATTGAATCTCAGGTCAAGTGGGTTACAAACAAAAATAGGCACAAATACAATGTGAAGAATTGTTTTTATCCTACATTCGATGCTAAGCTTTTAATGTGCAGTGAATGAAAGGTTTTGTTTTAGAAAAAAGAAAATCGACAATCATAATGAGTGGGGAGAAAGGGGGGGGGGGAGGGAATAATTGTTTTAAATACAAAGTTAAAGAAATTGTTTTCATTTTGCTAAACATAAAATAAAAACATAGAAAATAATGCTTGTGTACAGAAATCGATAACTTGATTTGTAAATACTCATATATTTTTAATGAAATGAACCGAACGTACCCTGTCGGGATTTAAGCTAACTTAAAAGTTAACTAATGGTTAACTAAGACGAGTGACAACTGACTCAAAAGCTAACTCATTTTACATGTTAAACGCTATTGAGTATTTCAAAGTAATGCCCTCAGAACGAGTCAGTACTCACTCACGCTGCATAAGTTTCATGCAAGTGCACTATTAGTTAGCTGCGAATTGGCTAACTAATAGTTAGGCCAGTATGACTTACTTTGTGACGCATCAAAAAAGAAGCAAAAAAGGTCCTTCTTTAGCTAACCATTATTTTTAACTTACTAATGATTAAAATTTTTAGTCAACTTAAATTTGAAACATTTTTAAATTTTTTTAGAGACGAGAATGGGTATTGAACCTTGCACACTTTGTTTGTCAGCCATCATAATTAACACTTCGCTATTGCGCCATATAAAATAAAGATGGTACAGAGTTAACATAAACATGAATTTTATGCTGACATCTTCTCGAAAATTTTTGACTCATCTCGGCATCAGCTTTGAGTTAGCTAAAAGTTAGTTCAAAACTTATCGAGGAGATGTTTGATCAAAAACAGACTCACTAATCTCAGCATCAGTTTTGAGTTAGTTCAATACTTATCGGGAAGAAGACAGTTGTACAAAAAACAAGTGACTCACATCTGTATCATTTATGAGTTAGTTCAGAAGCTAGTTGTAAAGGAGTTAGCAAAAAGTCACCTATATTCTGAGCTAGCTAATAAAAATCCGACAGGGTATATACATACATACATATGTACATTTTTATATGTACTTATGTATATACCAATATATAACCTTTAACTAAAAACATTGATATATAAAGATAATTCTCTCATGTAATACATTCAATTTAGTGTGTTGTTATAATGGATTTCTGGAATTTCATGTAGTGGAAGACAAAACATAAATTCAAATTAAGTGAAATTAAAACTAATTCAAATAAAATTGGTCGTCATTTGTAGCAAGCTATCTGTTTTAAATTACGAAATTAGGAAAGCCAACAACGTAATATCATTCATTGATTTACAGAGTTCGAAAACTAACAGCAGAAAACGTTTGGCTTCGTTCTGTTTTGTTATTTACAGTGAGTAAAACCACCAAAACCAATTGAAACACAAGCCAAACAGTCGATTCGTCTAGACAATTTTTACAAATATCACTAAAAAATGCTTTTCATACAAATTATCTAGTCAAGTCGACCCTGTGGCTTGTACAAATAGGGCGTAGGCAAAATAAAAATTTTTATAAGTATGAGAAATATTTAAATAATTCTTAAAGATTTTGTAACATACAAGGGAACTTTGAATAAAATTATATTGTTCGACAAATTTACGAAATCTTGTATATTGAACGTTATAGTGCATTTGCAAATGAGTCAAATATGTTTCGAGCAAAATCTAGTAGACCTCGAGCACATTTCCCATACAAACCAAAATGTACTTCGTCACAAAATTTTGTCGAAATCGACATAAAATCTAAAAGAACTTACCGATGTAAACTAAAAAAGTATTTATAAAAAAAAAATCAAAAAACCCGACTGCTACCAACTTTAAGTCGTTAAATATCCTAAACGATCATTCGAAATGAAAAATCATAAGAGAAACCTAAAGGTGATTTAAAAATACCTGTCTAATGATACCCATTTAGATATAGTTCTCTGACTTTTTATTTTTTTCGTCTGTTGGCCTTTGAGTACTGTAACACTCCCGGGATTAAGACACATCGATTGACCTATGAATCATCAAAATCGATTCATGCGTTCGGTTTATATAGTGCCGCAAACATACCAGAGAAGCGCAATGAGTAGTGAAAAAGTGAGTAGAGTTGAATCATGATTTATAATTTCTTGTACTTATGCGCACTCATACTTATTGCAATGTTATCTATGAATCATATTCACTCGAAAGTTTGAAGTGCGCATCGAACTCATACTTAGCAATATTTATGACGTTGTTGATCTCTACTCTCTTTAACGCAATGCCTACGGACGATGCAAAATAAGTATGATTCACAATGCGAACTTCGCATACTAACATTAAAGTTCGCATTATAAGATTATGTGTGTCTTTGTTGCTTTTTTTTTGTTTTTTTACAGGAATTGAAAAACAACCCTACTACCATTGTATACTACTTGCAAACTGTTTAATGACTAAACTTTTAGTTGAGTTGAGTTGAATGAGCTGAATCAATGTGAGTAGTGTAAGGATTTTACTGAAATTACAAATCAAAGTCAGGGGATTTATGAGAATGAGTGTGGTATGATTTTGATGTTGACGTCTCATTCATATTTATTTCAACCCATACTTATAAATCAATGCCATCGTGAGTATATGCGTAAATCAGAGTAGTTGAGTTTAAATGATGTCTACTCACTTACATTTAAAATTTCATTAGTCAGTATGAATAGCGAAAAAAAGATTCATTGCCAATCTCTGATACATAAACAGGCTAATAAACACAATATCCCTCTTGGCGTTGCGTGGTCGGATAAAAATAAGCCTTTATACTTAAAAAGGTGTGTGAATTAGCAATATTACAGTTGTTTGGTTGTAGTTTAAGGAAAATGCCAGTCACATATGTTTTAAAGTACAGCGTCATATTTTTTTTTGGCACAATTTTTGAAAAAATCCCTAGTTGCATCACTAAGTTCTACTACATGGATTTTAAATAGACTTCGGTCAAATCTAGTGGCTCTACTCGACTTTGCTCGAAATCTCGTAAGTACTACATTTCTGTCAGATGTAAACGCACTATGAAAAAATGTATATATCTTTTATTATTTTTTCTTTAATTATTGAGCTGAATATTTTTGTGGGTTCCGTACACCGAAAGTGATAAGAAACCCTATTGTTTTCGCTAGAATGTCCGTTTCTCTTTCCGCCTGTCTCTGTCAGTAATCTCGAGAACCGTACGAGTAACGGACTTGAAATTTTAACACAATATGTAAAACTTTTGCCACTAAAACAACAAATATATGACTGGTAAAAATTAAAGGGTATGCTAACGCGAGCAACATAACGGAAATCCTTTAAGATATAGACAAAATTATATATGTGACAGTGAATAGAGAAAGGTACCTAAGGGTAAAAAAATCAATTTTCACTTTATTTTTTTTATGTGGACAACATCTGAGCATCGAATGAGACCGATCCCATGCCCCAAAAGTGTTCCCTAACAGAGATATGCGCGCTTTATGAAATTGAAGTCGACGATTCTAAGGTTATGTGAAAAAATTTTCGTACTAACAGAGTGATATTCACGATTTAAAAGAATTATAAATGAGGAATTATTTTAATTCACAATTAATAATTTCAGAAAATAAACCTGGATTCGAAAAAACGCGAGCAAAATTGATATCAAACTCATGGAAACAGCGCGCTAGGTAGAAAACAGTAAAAACCAACTACACAAAACAAGAGGTAGGGACGACCTACGCGCCTTTTCAAGGTTGTCCAACACGGTCCTGACGTCATGAGATGTGTGGCTTTCAAATGAGACCAATACCAACACGCTCAGTGATGGTACACCAAAGATACACGTATTTAAATCTTTAAAATGGCTCTCCTGAACAAAACCGGTTTTACTCTTAGGTCCCTTTCTATTTTGCGCGTCACATATGCTAAAGTTCGTACGGAGATCTTCGTGTGCGAGTCAAAGTCACACTTTACTGAATTTTTTTTATTTATATTTACTCTGGTGTCAATATATTTATAAATTAAAAAAAACATTCATCAAATTTGAAAACTAAAGGAGCAAAAGTAACGAACAATAAATTTTTTAAAGAATTTAATGTTTTGCTTGATTTTTGTGTAGGAACAACATACGAGTATATATTTAAAAATTTTGTACAATTTTACAATTTTTAATTTTTTTATAAAGTTAACACTGCGAAATTTGAAGCAGAATTAAATTTGGGAATATTAAAAAAATAACATTGAACGGAACAACTAGTGGCCTTCGAAAAAGGCTAGTTGTACCGTTCAACTATGTGTTGTTAGTCAGAATATTTACAACAAACTTTGGTGTTATATCTTCATTAATACGATCTTTAGCCTGTTCAAATCATAAATAAAAAACATATTAGATTTTCCCCAATCTCGTTGTACATACTAACATAAAAACTACACCCAATAAGCGTATTATTTTTCTTATGATTTGACAACACTGATTGTATTTAAATTATGCTCTCAAATACATGCACAAATACATAAGTCTACAAGGTTTGCACCGCACACACGAAGTCAAACGTTTGAATTAAGATGATTTCATTATCACTGGATATCAAATATAATTTTCAAATCATGGTCAAAGTCAGTCAGAGATTTGAATTGAATGTGCAGTATACTTGAGCTTAAATTGAAGATAATTTTGAACTAGATCAGTAGTTGCAAAAAAATAAATGCATCTCACAAGTTAAAAACAAAGCAGAGCTATTTTTCTTAGTAACTCTTTTAACCATTTTCAAACTTCATTTAAAATCCTAACACATTTTTAATTAAGCCTCCCTAACAGCAGACTTAAATTGCTGAACTAATGTTTGCATAGACACTAATTCATATCGATTTCGATGCTTTATTGCAACACCGTCATATCTCAAAAAATGTTATTTTTGGAGTTAATAATGTACAAAAATTCGTTATATCATATATAATCTTGTGTAAAAATTTCATACAAAAGGCTGTAAATAAATGTCGCCTCTTGAGAAAATAAAATATTTTCAGCAAAACTAGCTTTTTTGAGTTACTACTATGTTGCAATAAAGGAGCGATACACCCTCATGCAACAAACATACATATATCGTGCCATCACCGCCAAAAAAGCTTAAGCGACATAATTTTCAAACTTAATTCTTTGACCAAAATCGACTATTAGCGATCGTTAATAATGGATTTTCGTCAAAAGAAAGAGGTCAAAAAAATTTGTTGGTTAAGTTTTTTTTTGGCGTTTATGGCTCGATATTTTTTCAATTGGGTTCTTGAGTATAAAAAAAGTTGGTATTTCATTACTTCCTACCCAAAAAGTATCTCCTTCAATATTATTGTCACTTTGTGAAATTTTATAGCACATAAAAAAGAGAAATAATATATTTAAATATTATATAAATATATATATTTTTTTAATTTTCTAGCAATTTTCTTCTATTGTGAAATGAATGCTTCTTATTATTTATGTGTGTATCTATTGTTTCGAAGTGGATTTGTGGTTTTATTAAAAGCAATTTATTTATATATTTTTGCTCGATTCCTATTGTTATTTATTTTTCTTAAACAAAAAGTTTTTATTGCAAATGATTTAAGCCATAGAAAATAATATTTTCAATGTATTTGTTTATTTGTTAATACTTCTCAGATTTACACAAAGAAGTGAAAAAGTTCCAACATACTTTCAGTTCACCTTGATTGTTGTTATTTTTGCTGCGTATTTGCGCTTTAAGGAAACATATATTTGTTCTACAATCTATTGAATAGTTGTTTTATTTTTATTCAAAACGAAACTGAATGTTTTAAGAGTCAACTGGTTAACATCCACGAATAATAGGCATTATCCACAAGACACAGTGGGTTGGAAATGCATAAATTTGGAAATAAATCTGCAACCCCCTTGCAATTTTTAAGCTTCTTGTTCCACAAGGACTCAAATAAAATTATTTACACTTAAAGTTGTGTAGTTGGCAAATTACTTTTCAGTTCAAAAAATTATATTTAGCAATCTGTACAAAAGAATATTCTTCCATTATTTCACTTCATTAAATGTCAACCTATATATTCTTATTAAAACAAAAATTTAAAAATTCTTTAAAAAAAATCATGTTAAATGATGTCCCCAAATTTGTGCCATAAATATAAAACTTTTGGGCAGATTTGTAAGATTTTTTTGCCAACGAAGTAGAATCTTAATAAAATATTTTTAACTTTCATCATTAATAATAAATGTGAACGTTCAAGTTATCACTAAAATGATGTTTTATTTTGTGTTCATCAAAAGTAATTGAAAGAAAAACTTTTTGCTTTTGTAAACGTTTTTTCCTTGCGTTAAGTTTACCAAATATTTTTCATAATTATTATCAGATCAATAAAAACTTTGACAGTTGCTTTCATTAGAAATTAATGTAAAGTTAAGATAATAAATTTTTAGCCAACTTTTTTTTATTGATATTAGTAAGAATTACAAATTTCTTTTTAGGGTTTCGTACACCCTATTGTTTTTGCTACGATGTCCGTCTGTCCGTCAGTCTTTCTGTACGTTTGTCCATCAGAGGCTGTTTTTTTTAGCACCGCTAGAGCTACGAACCTGAGATTTTCTCAGAATATTTAAAACTTTGGCCAATACAACAACAAATATATGACAGTTAAAAATTACAGGGTGTACTACAGCGAGCAAGGAAAAAAAAGTTAAAATCCTAACAGTTATATATGGACACAGTTATATATAGACACTCGAAATGTTCAAAATTTAAATTTAAGAAATTAAAGTTCAGTTGATGTAGTTTTTAGGGTTCCGTACACCAAAGGTGAAAAGGAACCCCATTGTTTTCGATACGCTGTCTGTCTTTCCGTCACAGGCTATTTTCTTGAAAACCGTAAGAGCTACGGACCTGACATTTGGACACAGTGTGCAGACCTTTGTCCGCTACAACAACAAATACATGAGAGATAAAAATTAAAGGGTGTTCCAAAACGAGCAAAGAAAAATTTTAAAATCCCATGTAATATACTTTGAATTGTATATATTACACTTGAAATTTGTAAAGTTAGTGTATTTTTATACAGACTACAAAAATTAACACTAGAATTTAAGAAAATTAAATTAAAGGGTGTTCCATCAGTTAATGCAATTTTGACTATGTAATTTTCACAATTTGCTGTATCTTGGAAACCGTAAGTGTAAAACTCTTGAAATATTCAAAAACGGTAAACCGAAAAAAATCGCCAAAATGAAAAACAGCGCCAAATAAAAAAAATTTCTAAATCGAAAATAAATCGCGAAAAACCGGAAAAATCGCCAAAATGAAAAAAATCACCAAAATGAAAAAAAATCACCAAAATTAAAAAAAAAATCGCCAAAATGAAAAAAAATCGCCAAAATGAAAAAAAATCGCCAAAATGAAAAAAATCACTAAAATTAAAATAAATCGCCAAAATGAAAAGAAATCGCCAAAATAGAAAAAAACTCCAAAAACTTAAAAAAAATCGCCAAAACAAGAAAAAAGCGAAAAACAACAACTACAAAAATTATTTCAGCTGAAAAAACGTTAAAAACGCACAAACCGCCATATTAAAAAAATGCTCAAAGCCCAACGTACGGAACCCTTCGTGCGCGAGTCAAAGTCGCACTTTACTGAATTTATTAATATGTAATTTGTACCACTTTGCTGTATCTTGGAAACCGTAAGAGGCAAACTCTTGAAAACGCTAAACTAAAAACTCGCCAGAAAGAAAAAAATCGCTAAAAACCAAAAAAACTAGCAAAATGAAAAAGAAACGCTAAAACTAAAAAAATCTCTAAAACTAAAATAAAATGCCAAAAACCGAAAAAATCGCCAAAACGAAAAGAAATCACCAAAACTAAAGAAACCTCAGAAATCCAAAAAAAATTCAATAACCGAAAAAAGCGCCAAAGCTAAGAAAAAGCATTTAAAAATTTAAATTTTGAAATTTAAATTTTTCAAAAAAATTTCTACATTAGTACCCGGAAGCAGTAACTTTTTGCGAATCGAAAAACGTTATATTTATTCGTTTGCAGTAACGATAATCTTATTTTGCAAAAAAAATTTTTGCGATAGTGCACATTTAATTCTATATCATGTGGCATCTCTGCATACAAAATGTCAAAATAAGTTAAAAGCACAAAGAAAAATTTAAGAGAAACTAAATGAATTCGAGTTTATTATTTTACTTCTTTTAATTCAACCGACAGCTAGTATCGTTTAAATATGTTACTGAATAGCAAAGTCGATAAATTTTTGTTATATATATTATAGCAATACGATTATCGCAATTAAAGTTACTGAATCCAGGCACAGATAAGATATTTGATTATATAGTTATGTACTTTACTACATATGTAGTGTCCGTACGAAACTATTCGTGTGCAAGCGAAAGTCGCACTTTACTGAATTTTGAAATGCTCTAACTCATTATTTTTCTCAAATCGAGTTTTTTCTTCATATTTCGAAATATTAGAGGTTCTCTTAGCGAAATTTGCAAAAAAAAAACTTGATTTGAAAAAAAAAAATAATGAGTTAGGTCGTTGCTATATTAAGGTAAGAATCCCTGTAGTCAGCTTAGAACCATAGAAGATGGTGTCTAAAACAGAAAACTAAAGTAATGTAATTTATCAGGTGTGTGTCCAGACTGTTGGGGGCGCTGGTATGCTGAGTTATACTGTGGCTAGGGCTCGACATCTCGACATGGATTCAATTCCGTTTATGTGTTTAAGTTTGTTGTCCCAGCACTTATAAAATAGTAGGCGATGCTCACTATAATGTAGTAGTGAATCTTTGGTTCTAATGTCTCTATATGGCCTTGTCAATAGTGCCAAAATCTACTTGTAGATTTTCAATGACAGCCCTATGTTATATGTCAATACGCTTATAACATTGGCTGGCGTACACCTGCTTAGTAGTACTATTGACAATTTCACTACTAAATCAGTATAATTTTGCTATTGACAACGATCGAGGAAATAGCAATATTGTAGACCAAAGCCCTAAAATTTACTAGTGAGTCTTTGGTGCCAATGTCTCCATGTAGTCCTTAAAGAACTACTTAGTTAATAGTGCTAGAGTCTACTAGTTGATTTTCAATGAGAAGCTAATGTAATATGTCTATAGGCGATTTCATTGGCTGGGGTACACCTGTTCAGAAGTACTACTGACAATATCACTAGTAAATCACTACAATTTCACTATACGCATTTCCTGCAGGGATATTTATGAATACTCATACATACATACATACATACATACATACACATATGTTCACATAATTAATTGTGTGTTTTTGTAGATTCCATTAGTATTTATTTAATGGCAATGTTGTTTAGAAATTGAAACCTAAAACAAACAAGTCCCTCTCAGTTTAATTACTAAAATAAATAGTCATAATTTCGTTTGGCTTAAAGCTATTTTATGTTAACCTTTTATAACAATGTTCAAACATTAATGTGAAATAGTTAAAAGCATAAGACTTATGGGTGTTGTATTTTGGTATACGTTAAGCTCTGTGTTGAAGATGGGGAATAACCCAGTAGCTTTGCAAAATATATTTATCTACCTTTAGCTACGGATTTAATGTATGTTTGAGTTATAAAATAAGCTTATTCTTTGATATGATTTAATAAGTAAGATATATTTTATTCTATACAAATCATGTTCATTTGTCGCTTTAAAAAAATCGCTAAACAAATCGATTGTCTAGCTTGTCTAACGACAAAAAGTGCCAACAAAAGCATTGGCTTTTCACTCCAAACAGAGTTCTGCAGTAGCGTAGTGGACCGAGTTCAATTCGTCTTAGGCTTGAATTTTATTGTAAATATCAAGTAATTTAATAAAATACAACGAAAAGTTCTAAGAGTTTTAAATTATTGCAAAATTAAAATAAAAAACTTACCGATGAGGTCTCATCACAATTCAGCATGGCATAGAAATCCTCATTGGGATCTCGCTTAAAATTTATAATCGCATCGACAGCACTCATTGTTCTGTATGATCTTAGCTTGTTTTTTGTATTTAAATTCCTTGAACGCACTACAATTACAATTTCCACTTGAACACTAAAATAAATAATTATTTAATTTTTTTATTTACGCATACAAAATTTTTTTTCTAAAAAAATATATATCGTTATTTGTTGTTTATTTTTTTCATTGTAAAGGAATTTTTTTATTGTTATACTATTATTAAGTCAAGATCAAGATAACTTTAGCCGGCAGTAGCGCATTTATACTCATATGTTGCTAAAGCTGTAAACTTCTGACTTTAGATGGCAAATGTTTGCGATAAGAAATAGTGGATTTACATACCTCTTAGCTGCACACTGGGACGGGAAGTGGAATTTTGTGGTTAAAAAAATCAATTAGTTTTGCCTTTTCATTCTTAATTTTATAATTTTAATTTTGTAAATTATTCTTAATTTTATAAATTATTAAGTTATTGATCAATTGCATGGATTTTAATATTTTCTTAAGTGAAATACATTGTATACATATGTATGTGTATAATACGAATCAGTGATCGGCAATAATCGTTTTTTCGCTATTCATACTGACTCATGAAATTTTAAATATAAGTGAGTAGACATCATTTAAACTCAAATACTCTGATTTACGCATACTCACTATGACATTGATTTATAAGTATAGGTTGAAATAAATACGAATGCGACGTCGACATCACAGTCATACCACACTCAAACTCATAAATCACCTCAGTTTAATTTCTAATTTCAGGAAAATACTTATACTACTCGCATTGATTCAGCTCACTTAACTCATGCATGTATATTTATTTAAAACTTTATGCCCTTATGCAAAAACGATTGTTAAAGTTAAAGCATGCTTTAAAACCGGTTTTGGCATACCAAATTCGTTTGTTAAACCAACTTTAAATTTAATAATCCTTTTTGCATAAGGGGGTTAGTCATTAAACAGTTTTCAAGCAGTATACAATAGTATTAAATAGGGTTGTTTTTCAATTCCTGCAAAAAAAAAAAAAAAGCAACAGAGAAACACATAATCTCATAATGAGAACTGCAATGTTCGTATGCGAAGTTCGCATTGTGAATCATACTTAGTTTACATTGTCCATAGGCATTGAATTAAGGAGAGTCGAAATCAAGAACGTCATAAAGGTTGCTAAGTATGAGTTCGATGCGCACTTCAAACTTTTCAGTGAATATGATTCATAGACAACATTGCAATAAGTATGAGTGCGCATAAGTACAAGAAATTATAAGTCATGATTCAACTCGAATCACTTTTACACTACTCATCGCTGTTCGCTGATACGAATAATGCAATAGCACTGTGTGATAAAAATGAATGAAGTCGAAATACCTGGCATGTGTTAAGTCTTGAGTTATGGGTAAAAACTGTTTTTTCTACCAACCTCTAACTAAGTTGAAAATCAACCGATTTTAAATTTATAAATGTATTTAGAAAGAAGTGACTTAGATCTTTCGAACATTGTATATTTTATTTCAGAAAAATTTAGACACACATTTGTGGATATATTTTACCATATACATTTTTCTCGGTTTTTTTTTGTAATTTTTCTACTTTTCGCACGCTACAAAAAGTTGACATTCCTGTGAAAATGCCCATATTCTAAAGTATCTCTGGGCAAAAATTTCAATCAATTTGTAAGAAGTTATAGGACTATAACTTGCGATTTATCTTTTTTAGGCTTCTAATCTTATTTGAAATAATAGCTTAAATTAGGTTATACTTTGGTATATTTCAGCTTGAATGTATTACTTACAGTACGTAGAACGATATTTTCTTAGAAAAAATAAATGCTGAAAGGGAATTTCCCAATTTAACTATAAAAGAAATAACTTTGCTGAAAATCTTCTTGAAAGCTTAAAAGTACTGTACGTCAAAAAAAACCGTAAAATATGATTTAACTACTATTTCCTTATTGCCACAGATAAATGTATAAAAAGGCCTAAATAATTATTTTTGGTAAATCGAAATTTTTGCATTTTTCGATACATCAGATGTTCTTCCATCGAAATATATAGATGTGTTTCAAATTAACGTGAGCACTTGTCTTTACAGCCTTATCGCACGGTGGTCTAAGCACCGGGTGTAGGTAAGACTCCAACCATCGCCCGCATGCAACCTTTAGAATGAACCATGTGCCCACTCCACAAGGCATATAGTTTGCAATCTTTATGTATATAATATGTTCAAGTACCTCGCTGAGGTACTTCGAGCTATTTAAACTCTTTGCCGTAATGACTTTGTCAAAACAGTACTATCTGTTGTATGGCAAACAGCACTTAGAATAGTGTCTGGCTAACCGCGTCACGCCAATCCCTAGCATTGATTTAACACTGGGAAGCCAATACTATTCTCCCAACGTTTTTGATAGCAATCACAGCCACCACGTATGATTCTCCAAGTTCTCACGCAACAGATGTATACAGCCACAGTGAGGTCCCCAAGGGAATTCCTCAACTATTGCCGGCACAGCTCAACCACTCATCAGAGATGGATGCATGCCTGTGTCGCCAAATATCTAGTGCCTACTCCACACTGCTCAAAATCATCCCTTTAACCCCCTGGGGTAGGATGAACTCGACCTTTTAGCAAAGGATCTTGACGACCGCCACATGCACCCAAACTCCTATAGCAGCCCTACTGTCGGGTAACCGGTAGAGAAAAGCATCTGGTGATACCTCGAAATTCCGCCATAAGGGCTTCACCTCTATCGTCTTTTGAACTCAAGGGCAGTTACAGGTGATGCTGCACCTGTTTTCCTTTTATAAATATGTGCACATCCTTTGCTTTGTTGCCAGAGATCGGGTAGTTACACATAAGTTCTATGGGTAATGTACCAAAGGTACGTCAACGGAAAAAGCCAAATCAACCCAGCTGGGGCCCCGAGCCCGTAGTCAAAAATAGACTCCCCTGGGGGGATCGAAATATACACAAAACTCGATATTAAAAAAATAATTTCTATATTAAAATAACGAAATGTTAAAACTGTGTAACTACTCTTTTTTAAAATTTTATAGGAGAGAGAGAAGCAACTAAACAAAATTATTCAAGTGCACAGAAAAAAATATTCCTGCAATAAACAACTTTCATTAAAAATTAAAATAAAAATCCATTAAAAATGTACTTAAGTCAATTAAACTTGTGTTTAAAAATAAAATATCTTTGCAATAAACACCTTTAATTGAAAATAAAACCAAAAATCAATTAAAAATGGTATTGAGTCAATTATATCTTGTAGTTAATTAAAATTTTAAGGAAAAGTGTAATTGAGTTAAACACATGAATTTTAGTTTTAGTTTAATTTTCAATTAAAGTTGCTTAGTGCAGGAATATTTTATTTTTAAACAAATGTTTTAATTGACTTAAATACACTTTTAATTGATTTTTGGTTTTATATTCAATTGAAGTTGCTTATTGCAGGAATATTATTTTCTGTGTTAGTGAAATAAGTTTCTTTATTTAAATTATTAATTTGTCTGATTTTTATAATTCAGATACGAAAATTAATAAAAAAATCCGATTTTGAATTTTTTGTTAGTTACATAGTTTTGCATTTCAGCTGACGGCATGGAAAATTTTACGTCTACAAAAAATAAATGTTTAATTCTTTTTAGTGAAATAATAAAAAAAATAAAATAAAATTGTGTACACTATTGTACAGATTTTGTCCCAGTGTGCTTATATTTGATGGCTTTTAACAAAAATTTTAATTTAAGAAAAAAAATATGTGCTTGTGCTTTTTCAAGAAATCAATTGCTTTTATTTGTTTTATTTTTGGCTGGACTACATGCGCTTCAAATTGTATTTAATGCGAATTTTTGTTTATTTTTTAAATTTTATTTTGCAAAATATTTTTCACTTTTCTTCTGGCTTATGAACGAACGTTCTTATTATTTTTTTTTTCAATAAAGTATTTGTTTTTCTTATGAATGTGAAGCCGCCGCAGTCGATGATACCAGTCATCAATCAGGTTTTTGTTAAACAGAATTCATTAAAAAAAATATAATGATGAAAAAAATTACTTTCACTTAAGTTTTTATACACTGTGAATATTGAAATCAAATATTTACTTCACTTTGTTGAATTTATTTTAAAAAAATATTAATTTTATTCGCAAATAAATGTTTGCATTAAAAAAAAAACACTAAAAAATACCCGTTCAAAAACTAAATTTTTTATATTTCTGTGCTGGTTTAAAATTATATTATTTAATTATTTTTTAATATGCATTTATTTCTTGGTATTTTGTTGTTGCTGTTGCTGGCAATAAAATCAAATATTAACTGCCACTTGTTTGTTTGGATTCGTTCGTCACACAACGCGAGAAACGTACCGTTGTTGTGTTTAAAACTCTTGGCTCTGGTGAATGGCTGGCTGGCTGTTCGTCGGTTGAATGAATGTGCTCGTACGAATGGACGGGCTGGATGGAAGTTGCACACAAAACGAAAAATAAATCTCAATATTACGTACTGGATTACTTTCAACAACAACAATAAAAATACATAATCGAAACAATCTACTCTACAAAATTTCAACAACACACAAACCAACTACGAAATATTCATTTAATGCAATCAAATATACAGTAACTGGAATTTGACTCACTTGTAACAGTAACTAAAGGGTAGGGGGGGGGCGGATGGGTGGTTGTTTGTAAAACCTTCTGAATTTTGTTTTTCGCTCTCACTTTTTACAGCTCCAGCACAATCCGTAGCTCTCATAAGCTTTGTTGAACTGGAAAGTCCCAGTAACCTCAAATAAGTACAAGTAAATAATAAAGAGCATCTCTTGATTGAACTACCGCTGACAGTGTGACCAACTTGGCATATTTCAGCTGTTTACAGGATTTTTAGTATGGTCAACCTCCTCCTCCTCCTCTCGCTGCCACATTTACGAGTATATACAGGTTAGGCGATTGAAATTTTAACAACTTCAAGTTGGCAATACCGGCAACAATTTTTCCCACGGTAGGTTCTGAATCTACTTGCTTTTGCCCATATTGGGGCTGCATACAAAATCATATACTTGACAACACCCGAAAGTATCTTGTTTTATATGTACCTTGTAACGTGCCGTCACAAAATTCCATATGTCGTATATAGTGTTGCGTACACCATGACTGCGAGGTACATACCAACTCAATTATTGTAGGGTACATCATGAATGGTTTTGTTCGCAGTTGTAGTTGACACTTAAGTTTTGCAAAATATACCTTGGAAGTCTCAACAAGTTAGTAAGCCAAACTGTATGCGATATCGTACGAATATTTCTTGTTCCGATATAGTCATTAACGCTGTATTTACCCGAATGTACGATCCTGCGCATTATTCGTGCATTCACAATCGTAATTATTAACATCGTATTTAGCCGAGTGTACGATCTTTCGCATTATTCGTGCAATCAATACAATCGTAATTATTAACTCTTAGTGCCGATTGAATAAACACACCCTCAACGTCAATTTGAAGCTAGGAGGTGACTAATATTTGCATCCCTACAACAACAGAAGCTGAGTGAGGAAAAACTATCGAGTTCGATATAATAATTGTAGTTCAAAATACATAAATATGTAATTAGTTAAGTTAGTTTAGTCATAACTGTTAAGTAATGATTAGTAATCGTAATGATTACTAATTTTATTACTTTTTTTAAAGCTGAAATAATGATTAAATTACGATTATATTCAGTTTCGCACGATTACTAATTGATTACGATTACTAATAATGGAAAAGTAATCTGAACTACTTAAAATTACTAAAAATAATCAAAAAGAATCAAAAATTATTCCGATTACATCTAAGGATTACTTTTGATTCTTTTTGATTATTTATTAAGAATCAAAAGTAGTCTTTGAAAGTAGTCGGATTACTTTTTGATTACTTTTGATTCTTTTTGATTATTTTCTAGTAATTTTAAGTAATTCAGATTAGTAATCGTAATCAATTATTTATCAGCAGTTCTTTTGGAAGCAATTATATAATCATTACCAGGGACAAGGACTTCATGCATTTAAAAAAGGTGTTTTAAGCACCTAAAATATGACATCAAAAACTCAAAATATGCACTTAAAACAATAAAATATGCACATATTTTAAAAAATTTTATTCTAAAGAAAAGTTTTCAATTTACATACAACTAAATAAAGATATAAAAATATTTTTGTTTTCAAAATGTGCATGGACAAGCCTATTATAAAGGGTGTTTTTTTAGAGGTATAGAACTTCGAATTGAAATAAAACACAAGAAAATCGTTTTAATGTCCATCAATTTGGCTTTATTGGAAGGATAGTTTTATGCAATTAATGTTTAAATATGATTTCGGGCATGTGGCCGCCGCGGCTGGCTCGAATAAAGCCAATTCTACAGGTCCAATTTTCAACCACTTTTTCGAGCATATGGGGCCGTATGTTGGCAATAACGCCACGAATGTTGGCTTCCAAGTCCCCTAACGTTTCTGGTTTGTTGGCGTAGACGAGCGACTTCACATATCCCCAAAGAAAATAATTCAATGGTGTCAAATCACACGATCTTGGTGGCCAATTGACAGGTCCATTCCGCGAAATTATGCGCTCATCGAATGTTTCCTTCAATAAATCGATTGTGACGTGCGCTGTGTGGCATGTAGCGCCGTCTTGTTGGAACCACAACTCATCCACATTCAAAATCTTCAAAATCTTCCATAAAGTTGATGGACAAAGCTCCAATTGCTGTGCACGGTGGCGAATCGATTCATTCGGGTCCTCTTCAACACTTTGCTCTACAGCGGCAATTGTTTCTTCGGTGCGCACTGTTCGACGTCTCTGCGGATGCGTATTATCACATAGAGTAAACGTAGTGCGAAAACGATCCATGGTTAACCGAATTAATTGCTCTGATGGACGATTATGTCGACCATAAAATGGACGGAGCTTGCGGTAAACTTCGCGAACTGAACCATTATTTTCGAAATAAATTTGCACGATTTGCAAGCGTTGTTCTTTTGTCAACCTGTTCATGATGAAATGGCAAACCAAACTATATATTAATCACTTGACAGCTGACAAAATGGCCGCCAGTTAAAAAAGTGATGCCAACTTAAAGTTCTATACCTCAATAAAAAACACCCATTATTATATTTTTACACAAGATTAAATATGATATAACGATTATTTTACTATTTTCGGCTTTAATAGCAGGCAATTTTCTCTTGAAATCATAAAAATTATAATTTTCATTAAAATTGGTATGTTTGTGTGCTTGTACAATCGTTCTACAATTCTGCAACAATTCAAGCGAACTAATTGTCCAAAAACCAGTTTTGCCATAATAATTTGTCAAAAATATTTTTTGAAATTTGCATTTTTGAGAAAATATCACACAAACAAAATAATGCGTTTGTACCAAAATATGAGACAAAAATATGCATTTCTGACCAAATTATGCAAAAATATGCATTTTCAGCAAAATATGCAAAAATATGCTGTAACAAATCGATGCCATTTTTACGCAAATTCATTGTTTCGTAAATATATTTCGTTCTTGCTATTATCAGGGTTAAGGGAAAAAACATGCATTTGCATGAAACCCCTGTGCCTGATCATTACAATTCTTTTTAAAATGTAATCTAATTGATTACTAATCGTAATCGAAATTTAACAGCTCTGAGTTTAGTTTCGTAAATAAAGAATACTGTGTTAAATTAAATAATAGAACACCTGACATCTCTGTTTTTTATTTACAAAAGAAGCAGACCTTTTTGTAAGATCCTGGAACACTTGTCCTGATTTCGCTCTTTCCAATACATAATCAACAGAGAATCAAAGTGGCTAAATTCTGTTAGAGCTAGAGCCAAACATATGCCTTATCGTGATCAGAATTAATACCAGCCAGACCTATAGATTTTCGTTTAAAAAAATGTCAAAAGAACTTCCACAAACAATGGTCACACGGATTGTTGGTCCATACAACAAGTAGTTGACTACATACGAGTATCTATACGTTTTTTCAAACTGTTGCTTTCCCATATTTTAAATTGTTGTATCTCTGGCTTTAAGCTTCATTTTGATAAGAGTTCCATCCAAGACTCACCATTTAGCTGAAATCTGTGCTAAAGCTTTCAATACTTATTTATTCACATTTCCAGTATCTCTTGCTCTGCTTTGAAATGATTTCTATTAATATTTTATATACGAGTATGTTCCCACACACACAGTGGCGTGTGTTTATTTAATGTCTGTATACCCCCCATTAGCCACAAAAGAACCTACGCATGTAGCATGCGCATCACAAGTTTAAGCTTTTTTTATATTTTACTTAGCACTCTTTCCGTTGAAAGCTTTGAAACAGCAATATAAATTTACAGCTGGGCGAACTATTATAGCAAACATTTTACTCGTACTACACAGAAAAGCTGCTAAATTTCGTTTGAATTTATTTTAAAGTTGTAACAAAATTTTGAAACCATAAAAATAATTTTGGTTTAGAAACGGTTCAAAAAACGGATTTTGAGTGGAAATTGGTTTATTAAATATTTTATAAACTAAAATTATTTTTGAAATGTAAGTTCCTTGTGGCGCGCCATGCATGTAAAACAAAATTTTTTTGAAAATTAAAAAATTCGGGCGAATACTGGTTACAAATACTGGTAACAATTACATAGAACAATGGTGCTGCCACTGGGGATATTTTAGATTTTCAGGGTTGCGGTAATTTTACGGGGAATTGCCGGGGAACTCATGGGATTTTGGCACTCTTTAGCTTAGTTTTTGGGAATCTCCAAAATAAACTGTGTCTTTGCTTAAAGGTTCGTGAATCCGATAAGTGGTTCGTGGCAATGATAGTCGAAGGTGTCTCTGCTTACTAATATTATTTTAAATGCGAAAGTAAATTTATTGTTGGTTTGTTGTGCTTTAACGGCTAAACCACGAAACCGATTTTGATGAAATTTAGAACATAGATAATAGATATAAGTTTTTTTTTTTTAATTTAGAGCACGAGGGTAGGTAAAGGAAAATTTCTGCCTCTCCGAAACTGTCTATCCGATTTTGATGAAATTCAAAACATATATATATATATATATTTCATCACATATAAGCCCAGTAGGGGGTAAGGGACAAAATCATCAAAATCGGTTCAGTGGCTTAGCTTTTAAAGCGCAACAACAAACAATAAATTTACTTTCGCATTTATAATAATAGTTAGCAGAGACAGATTCAGCCATGAACCATTTATCCAAGATGCAAAACATATTAAAGATTCCCAAAAAATAGACTAAAATGTCCCAAAATCCCACTTAGGTCATGTCTGATTTGACAGATAATTAGTTTTATCCTTCCGCTGAACGAATATGGTTGTGTATACGCTTGAACAACGCTGGGAAATACTGCTTACAGAAGATGCCGATTTTGCCAAAAAAAATAATCTTTTCAGATGAAGCTCATTTTGATCTTGGCGGGTATGTAAACAAGCAAAATTGTCGCATTTGGGGTACAGAAAACCCGCACGCATACATTGAAAAGCCGACGCACCCAAAACGAGTCACTGTTTGGTGCGGATTTTGGTCCAGAGGTATAATTGGGCCATTTTTCGAAAATGAGCAAGGAGTGGCCGTTACAGTCAATGGCGATCGTTATCGGGCCATGTTGAACGAATTTTTCTTCACAAAAATTGAAGAGGAAGGAGGATATTGGCAACATTTGGTTTCAACAGGACGGCGCTACGTGCCACACAGCCGAAGCTACACTAGATGTTTTGCATAGCATTTTCAAAAAAAAAAAATTTTTTTTGCCGGACCAGTATTGCCAGTTTTTTTATTTTCAAAAAAAAACTCGTTTACATCAGCTACGTGCAAGCCATATGAACAATGTGCAAACTTTTACAAAAGAGCTTTTGTGCTTTCACACCGAGGAGACTACAATATTCGCAAGAATAACACAGTAGACTTAAATGCTTGCTCTTATTTTGCAAAGAAACAATAACAAATTTAAGAGCTTTCAAAGCTGTTTACCTCAAATGAATGTACATATGCGTGCTTGGACGTTGCTGTTTTACTTGCATGGTGCGCCATAAGGATACATACATATGTACATATGTATCTTCCTTATGGTGCGTTCTAAAAAATACTTTTGAAAATTGGTTTATGTTAATTATTTTTCTTATAATAGTTTGTTGCACATTAGAAATGGTATAGCTTAAAAGCCTTATTCATAAAATAGTATTTTTGATTTATAAGAGGTTTAAAAAATAGTTTTTCATGTAAAATTTGTTTTATAAACCACTAATAAAACAAAATTATTTGTTATGAATTAGGCAGCACATATATTATTTAATTATTTGCATTAACTAAAAGAAGTATGTACAATAATGCCGAATTTCCCGTCACTGGTTTCCCCAACATTAACGAAAAAGCTTTATTACCAAACAAATCTCCATTTTCTAAACCAAAAAGCATTTACATTATATTAGCTTTAAGCATTTGATAAGTAAGCTTTTTGGAAAATTTATATCGCACCAAAGCCAAATTAAATTAACATATAGCTGCTAAATAATATACGAGTAGATATGCTGTTAAAATAAACTTATTTTTAACATTAAATGCTACAATCATGGTTGCCAGATCCGACGATTTCCCAAAAGTAGTTCTTTGACGATTCTTGTATACTTATATTAATTTTGACTATGTTTGTTCGAAATACCAATTTGTTGGTAGTAACAGTTCGGTAGCAGTTTTCGTCTTTGGCAAACCTAAATTGGTAAAAGCAATTTTAAATAATTTTAATTTAACAAATTAAATTTATATGATATACTTTTTAGTTTTCTTTATAATTTAATGCTTTTAATTTTTTCTGCATGTAAATCAGTGGTGCGATTCAGTAACTTTTAACGATTCGACAATCGCAATTTTTATCTATACATTTTGTCGTTTGCAATAACGAATCTGTGACTCTGTAACTTCTTTTTAACGATAGTACGCAGCTGACACTTTCTGTTGATATTTGTCGATAAAATTAACAGCACATAAATTATTGCCGCTTAAATAACGACACAGCTGACATTAACCTACACAGAATGTCGTGAAAAATATTACTGAATAGCAAATTCGATAAATTTACGTTTTAATTATTTTAACGATGCGATTATCGTTAAAAGTGAATCGCACTACAGGTGTTTTCAATGTTGTTTACGTCTTTTTTATAAGATATTATAAAAAATCGATTACTGAATATAGCGATTTTAATATATCAATTAAATTTTTCCCTCAATGATATCTCTCAAACGAATTAATAAATTTTGGATTCGATCAGTTTAAAATTACATAATGCGAAAAAAATTTTTTATACCGCAAAATAAAAGGGTAATGTTAATGTCTTTAGAATGCTGTAAATTTAGTTTCGATCGATTAAGCAATTCTAAAGTTATGAAAAGTTTACATAGGAGGGTGGATCAATAAGTCCGTGACCTTCTGAATGAAACACAGTTTTTACAAAAGAAAAATTTATTTTTCAGCACAATCTCCTTTTAACTTTTGTATCCTTTCCAAATAATTGCATTTTTCGAGGTCCTTAAAATAGGCCTTTGTTTGTGGAATGATTCGTTGTTGGAGTCAAATCTCTTTCCGACGAGCTATTTCTACAAGTTTGTGAATAAGAAATAGTAACTCGGGGCTAAATTTGAAGAATAGGGTGGATGAGGGAGCAATTCGTAGCCCAATTCATGAATTTTTACCATGGTCGATTGTGAGCAAACACGGCATCCATCTTGCACACAACTTTCTTAAACCCAGCTGATCATTTAAAACCGAAACCACACTGCCATATGAAATGCCTATGGCATCAACAATCTCACGCACTTTTACTCTTCGCTCGGCCAACACCATATCGTGGATTTTTTCGACATTTTCGGATGTACTGAATTCAATTGGCCGTGCAGAACGTTCAGAGCGTCATTTGTACTTGTGCGACTACAACAACCACTTTTTTACCATTGAAATCGATGGTGCAGAGTCCCTATAGTATTTATCGAGCTTTTCCTTGGTTTAATTGATGCTTTTTTTTGCAAAAAATAATGTTTAATGAGCACTCGAAATTCACTTTTTTACATTTTTAGAAAAATACACGAGGTTCTATGTTTTGAACAGCTCGTCGGTTGGTTTCTGGTTTGCGGCATAGTACAATCTAAATACATTATGTTTGCAGCAAACCAGAAACCAACCGATGAGCAGTTAAACAAAGTAAATGACGACACTTGCTGAAAATTTGACAGTAGTATATTAACAGATGGTACTTGATGGGAACAGTGTTGAATTTCATATAACTGCGACCTAAGTTCGAAAAGTCACGGACTTATTGATCCGCCCTCGTATATACATACACAAACGCGCATCCATCCGTACATCAGTAGTCTACTAGGTAATGTTAATAACATTCAAATTCGACAGC
This sequence comes from Tachina lurida, assembly GCA_944452675.1. Lineage (NCBI taxonomy): Eukaryota > Metazoa > Arthropoda > Insecta > Diptera > Tachinidae > Tachina > Tachina lurida. The sequence continues at coordinate 173,998,336 of OX101752.1, forward strand.
ATTTTCCTTCATTTCGAATTACAGAGTACACACTTAGAACATATGCCCTTGATCTCAAAATGTGGAGATCTAATGAAAATTTGATTTAAAAAATCAGCAGGACATATGAACTTCTGATTTTTTAGAGCAGGATGTTAAAAAGTGACTCGCTGTGAGTCATTTTCACTTACGTTATTAGGACTCCAGTGTTTTTTTGTGTCACACGATTTCAGGAATTCCCGGAATATCACGATTTTAATGGGATCGATATCCTGAGCTTGGCATCCCTAGTATGTTCGTTCGTTCTTTATTGCCATATCAATAAAAATTTTGGTGTAAAATTTTACAACACTGCACCACAAACTAAATTGAGATTATATCAAGTAAAAATGTTTTTGCCTTCACCCATATCCTTGCTAACATTTTGAGAACTTATATGCCAAGCTTGTCTGTTTTATTTACTTCTTAAATGGCTTTAAATTATAAAAACTTGTGAAAACGTTTATTGTAAAATTAGTTAAAATGTGTTTCTGTAACTTTTAATTGTTAACCATTTATTAAAATGTTTTTTGTCATTAGCTTAACAATTACTTAGCTTGCTGGACTATTAATCATTTTGAATAGGAAACAGCTATTATGGGCAATATCCATTCAAAGAAGTTTTTTATTTTCTTATAAGTTTGTATTGTGGCCTAAAAATATATTGTATTGTACAAATACAATTATTTGTTTATTTAATTGCTAAATATTGCAAATATGAATTATATATATGAGCGTCATAAGGCACCTACGTTCCAAAAATAAAAAATAAAATTATGGGTATACAACAATCCGCTAAGGAAATGCCCAAAACTAAAAGTCTCTAAAAATTAACTTATTTTTGATTTTCATGGGAAAAATTATGTATGTATTATGTTATGGAAAAAAATTATAAGTTGTTCTCTCCATAAAACGAAAGCTGGCAATATCTTCTTTCTATAGAAGAAGTTAATTCTTTCTTAATTTCTTAATTTCTAGAAGCATAGATTAATATTTTCTAGGAAATGAAATAGAGTTTCGACAAACAATAGACATTTTCGTAGCTTACTGGTTTCCTGGGATGCTTTTATAACCATCTCGACTCCCAGGAAGGCCCAAAGAAATAACTCCCAAATAAGAAATGAAATAAGCCCCAATAAAATAAAACCCAAAGAAATGAAAAAACACCCAATAAAAATGAAATAAAGTCCAATTAAAAAATCGCAAATAAAATAATAACCAACCAAATTGAAGATGAAATAAAGCCGAACTGATACCATAATTTAGATTTTTCTGGTTTTAATACGAGTTTTAATTTATTTCTTTTTATTTATTTTATTTTTATTTTATTTGACTTAGTCTTACGAATTAATTCTTAGACTAAATGTTTAAGGAGCGCTCGCTGCCAGGGTTATTGGCTCTATTTTTTTTAAATCAAGAATATATTTAATAATAACTAGCTTTATTTAATTAATTTTATATATCAAAAAAAGTGTACTTTTCCCAACCCTGGAATCATACTTTTAGATTTTTCTTGGTTCCTTATACCAATCTTGTTCTTTAAAAAATATATAAAATATGTTAAGTGAAGACAGAAATAAGAAATAAGGAAAATACTAGTCTTACTTAGTTACTGTAATATCAAAAAAATTTTAAATTTTCCAGCTGTGGAGCGAGCTATGGTTGTTATTTTTCTAATTTTCTATATCCAACTTCCAAAACATAAAATATATAATATATATATATATATATATATATTATATAAATTAAAATAGAAAAAGAAAATCATTATAGCTAGTTATTTTTATATATCACAAAAAGTGTACGTTTTCCAGCCCTGGAATCATAATTTAAAATTTTTCTGATTTCTTACGCCAATCTTTTTCTTTTAAGAATGTAAGATATTTTAAATTTATAGATAAAAAGGAAAAATTAATTATAGTAGGTTATTTTTATATAACAAAAAAGTTAAAGTTTCGAACCCTGTAAAACTTCTTTTTTTTTTTTAATTTGTTTTTTATATTTTTAATACAAATTTTATTCGTACTGAAATATAAAATAAGTTTATTTAACAAAAAAATCAAAAATTTCTGTTATCTAGTTACTTTTATATGGCAAGATCAAGTGTAAGTCTTCCAGCTCTGCAGTCGTCTGCTCGATTTTGCTGATTTTCAATACCAATCTATTTTGGACCATTTCTGATATTTTATGGGTCGCATATGAATATTATGGAAATTACACACGGAATAACAAACCAATATATACCCTTTTCCATTTTTGGTAAAGGTTATAAAAATACTTGCCTATATTTTGTATGGATTTCAGGGGCAAGGGGCGTGGTCGATTTTGATGAAATGAAACTCGGCAGAGTAATTTTTCTTTCTAGAAAGTGTATGTAAAGAATGTTAAGACTGATATGCAAGTTTTATGTGAAAATAACGATTTAGATTGCATGGGCGATGTGCGAAGGGTGTGGTCGATTTTTATGAAAATCTATTTATTCTTAATTTAGCCAAAATGTAATGCCCCGTGCTAACTTTCAATTGTCTAAGAAGACTGTTTATAGTTATTGCACAAAAATGTATGAAAGTATGAATGTAAATTTAAATTCTGCTAGCAAATATATAGATAAAAAATATATATATTACAGCTTTTTGGTTTTCCAATTTTTTTTCGTAAAATTATACATACATAAGCTAAATTAGTATTCAATACTACAACGAAATAAACACTTGAAAAGCCAGTGTGAACAAATACATATATTTGGGCCTGTTCTGCAAATCACGACATGTCAAATCACGGTGATTTCAAAAAATTGATAAAAGCTAAATCACTGCTTTTGTAAATTTTACGATTTTTAGCGATAGAAGTTGGAATAAAATATTCTATTATACATGACAAAAAGTTAAAATACAATAAAAACCCACTAACAAGTCAGCTATTAATAGTTTACTTTTGAAATCCCGTGATTTGAAATCACCATGATTTTCAGAACAGGCCCGATTAACACTAATTTAGACGAAAAAAAAAACCAATAAAATTTGTTTAAAATCAACATGTTTTCCCTGCTTTGCGTTCGTAATATTATTGTTGTTTGTTCTTTGTGGCTGTAATATCAGCAACAGCTCAATAGCAGCGTATTCTCGAGTGCCACAGCAATAACAACAAAATTATCGTTCATATACTTACAACCAGCAACAATTTGCTGAATTTGTGGTCGCTTGTGGATCTTTAATATTTGTATTTTATTTGAGAAAAAATAAAATTAAAAATAAAATTGAAAATCCATTAAGTGGTTTTCCTTTCTCCATTTTATTTTATAAGTACAGTGAACAACATAATGTTGATTTCATACATACATATGTATGTCTGTATGTATGTGTGCATGTATGTATGTATACGAGTATTTAAATTCTGTTGTAAAAAGGGTTTGCAACAGATTGAACTTCAGACTTGGATTTACGACATTTTGTTATTCGTCATAATTTCACTCAGCTTTATTCGTAAAAGGCAACTACATACTTAGAAATTTAAATTTTTTGCAATATATAATTATTTGTACATACGATACATATGTATGTACATACATATATACATACATATTTGTATAAAAAATATTCTTTGCACACATGGTTAAACCAGTCAAAATGTCATTATGTATTGTCGGAGTGGGGGATCATCACAATATAAGGAGTAATTCATTTGGAGGAACTTTAAAGAAAGTTTTTAAGCATTTTTTAAGTATAAAAAAATTTCTTTTTGGCCATTTCCAGATAAGGGTACATATTTTTTTCATATAAACTTCCATTTAATTAATTATTAAATTAAAAAATGTTATAATTGAAATTTATTTGCTGGTAGTTTAGCATGTCTATATACGTATTTCATTGGCGCTTGAACCAAATCATCAGTAGACTTCAACCACAATTTTCAACAGTCACAAACTGATGATTGGTTCAAGCGCCAATGAAATACGTATATAGACATGCTAAACTACCAGCAAATAAATTTCAAATATTGTATCTATACTTCTGACAATATGTCAAATAATAAATTTCATTAAAAAATATTATTATATTATTAAATTTTTGAATCCCTATAACTCCGTAATTTTTTCGCCGTCGAATGCCAATTATCCACTATTCGATTAATTTTATATCCTCTCAAACAGGATATACATAGGTGACTTTTGTCGGCCCAGCCCTTAATGCTTGAATGGAAGTGGACATTGAAAAACACAAATACACCGTTGCTTGGACAATGGCTAAAATGAAATTTTTTAATTTTATTTTTCTCAAATTAATTACCCTGAAAAAAATGCATTACATACAGAAAAATTTCAACTTAAAATCAGCTTAAACAAGGTTAATCTAATATTTTTCTCTAACATGATTTATACACACAGAAAAAAATACCAATGTAAAATCAACAAGCCAAAAGGTTGATTCAACTTCCTTCAAATCACATTAAAATTACAAAAAATAATATGTTGTTTGAGTGTGTTGGTGTTTATTTGCTTTGTTCATAGCTGAAATACACTTTTTTGCTTAGTTGTGTGAGTTGTTTTCGTATTGTTGTTGTTTTTGATGTTTGTAAACAGCTGACAAACTGCTGCTGGCTGGTAGGCAGTGTACTAGTCTTGCAGTCGGAAGATCGCAGGTTTGAATCCTGGAGTCAAGTCAAAGTATTTTGAATTTTTTTTTTAACCAAATCTTTTCAGGTCAAAGCATTTTGTTTTTTTTTTAACTAAAACTAAAACTTTTAAAATAAATTCAATTTAAATCAAGATGGTACATATTAGTGTGTATCTTAAGAATATCTTAAGTTGTTGTGACTGCAGGAGTAAGCATGTTGACTACCATGTGAATGAGTTCCGAGTTAAAATCTTGTCCGTGGAAGCCAATTTATATACAAACATTTTTCTGATGTATATGTCCACCACACGTAAGTTAAATAATTAATAAACTACAATTACTGCATTAAATTAAATTCATGTTGTTCCAACTTGAAATAATTTTGATTCAACATGATTCTTCAACACTTTTTGCATGTTGATTTTACATTGGTATTTTTTTCTGTGCGTAGAAACTTTATATATTCCAAGAAATATTATCAAAAATAAGAAAAATACTTAAGTTACTGTCCTTGTTTTATAAATCCGGGAAAAAATGCCTTTTAAAAATTACTTTTTTAAAAAAGGGACTGCTAAGCAAAGGTACAGTTTAAGAAAATTATCTTTAAAATGCACTGTTTCCAGGAAGTATCTCTTAAAAAGGTTACTTTAAAATATAGTACGCATCTGTTAAAAATATGCCTAGGGAAACAGTTGCTTCAATTAAAGCAAGTTTCGATCATTATAGAGTGAAAGTAGCGCTGAAAAACCTGCAGATATCGCTGCCGATTTTTCTATGGCGAGTTCTCGATTTGCTTTGCGCTTTTTTTTAATCTAATAAAACATGAAAACATAGCAGTTATCTAAAGCGCTCTTTAAAATTTTAATAATTAATATAAACGTATTTACTTATGTATAAAAGCTGGCTCATAGGAGCTTTCTGGCTTTAAGCCTATGTACTCGTACATTGTTGTGGCACTATTAAATTAACTTTTTGTCTGGGGAGTTTTTCGTTGCTCAAAAATAAATAACGGCATGCTAATTTCTTTAATTTTTTTTTTAACATGAACGTAATTATGTCTTAAAAATATATATATGTATGTATATGTGACGCGCAAAATCGAAAGGGACCTAAGGGCAGCGTTACCATTTGTCAAGTTTTCCCTTTTTTTGGAAGTTTTTTGAGATGCCAAACAGTTGTTTTAAAATATAAAGTTTTTTCAAGTTTTTTTTATAAATATGTCCATAATTGAACTTTTGCAGTATATTGAATGAAAATATTAAGTAATGTTTGTATGCAATAAAACGATCTTATATTTTCTCACTCCCTTATTACTTTTCACATAACAATATCGATCAGCTGTTTTCTTTTAAAATTTTGGTACTTTTGTAGAAAAAAAGTTTTTGTTTTGGAAAAAAAGTTTTTTTTTAAGATTTAGAAAGTTTTCTAAAAAATATTTATGGTAACGCTGCCTAAGGGTAAAAACCGGTTTTGTTCAGGAGAGCCATTTTAAAGATTTAAATACGTGTATCTTTGGTGTACCATCACTGAGCGTGTTGGTATTGGTCTCATTTGAATGCGACACATCTCATGACGTCAGGAACGTGTTGGTCAACCTTCAAAACGCACGTAGGTCGTCCCTACCTCTTGTTTTGTGTAGTTGGTTTTTACTGCTTTCTACCTAGCGCGCTGTTTCCATGAGTTTGATATCAATTTTGCTCGCGTTTTTTCGAATCCAGGTTTATTTTCTGAAATTATTAATTGTGAATTAAAATAATTCCTCATTTATAATTCTTTTAAATCGTGAATATCACTCTGTTAGTACGAAAAGTTTTTCACATAACCTTAGAATCGTCGACTTCATATCTCATTCGATGCTCAGATGGTGTCCACATCAAAAAAAAAAGTGAAAATTGATTTTTTTACCCTTACGTCCCTTTCTCTATGCGCTGTCACATATACGTATGTTGAGTTTCTTAAGATGAAATATAATATTTTGTTTATTTTGGTAACCTTCTGATCATTATAACAAACAATTTCCAAAAAAAATTCCTAGTTCATCATAACCTAACTTCACTGTACTTACATATGTATGTACATATATAACACAGTTTTATGCTTTCTGTACAAGGCAAATTCATATAAGGTATACGCAGCTCAATTCGCTTGGAAAAATTTATACTTTTGGTTAAAAAAAATGTACTAAATATGTGTGTTGCCATCTAACGGATATTCATATTGTTACGTTTAAGAATTGATTAAACGTGTGAGTTCTTTTGATTGCTCAAAAATAAAAATAAAGTAACGCACAATTTTTATTTGCAACTGTTTTGCTTTTATTATTTCTTCACTAAGCAAAATTACAAACTGTCTTTACTTAACTATAATGTTATTTTATACCGCACGAGGTCTTAAAACGATGTTGACTCGACTACTTTCTGTTTTGTACTGACTCCTTCCCACACAGGCTGACTCTTTTTATAGTACTTGAAACGGTTCTCGAATGTTCGCTCATAGGTGGCGTAATGACGTGTATTTACTTAGTAAAGCCAAATGGCTGCGTTGCCATCTGTATTGTCATTTACGATCAAACAGTCTTCTAGCAAAATCGGGAAAATTCATGTTGCTGCTTCTAGGCGTTTGTAGAAAATTCGATTGGCCGTTATTTTGAATATCAGAGTACCTTTTTATGTTGGCAATACTGTGTGTTACGGGTAATACAGGGCTGTTACCATATGTGTTCGCACTTTTGAGTATGTGTGTACTATAGGTGTGTCTATCTGTTAATAAGCAGACGCTTGTAGTTGTTGTTGGTTGTTTACGTTTAATTACGTATATAGTTGTTTGCTATAGTGCTTGTATGTAAATACGTGTGTACGTTTAGTTATTTATTTAAATACTTCTGGATATTTCTTTACATTGGCTCTGTTCGAATATTTTTACGTAACACTGCCGCCCACTTAAGCCTATTCGTCCCGAATAGGCACATTATCCGGCTTTCCATAGTTTGCAAGTCGTTCTAAATGTACAATTTTCATTTTTGACCTTGGGCTATTGTGTTTCTGTATTCTGTAGACGACATCGTTTAACCTTTTTACCACCGTATATGGTCCCTCCCAGTGAGTCTGTAGTTTGGGAGACAATCCTATTTTCCGCTGTGGGTTAAACAGTAGAACCAATTGACCCTCATTAAAGCCCTTAGAATTTGCAGCACGGTCGTATCTAACTTTCATCTTATTACTGACCATTTTAATTCGGCTACGTACAAATTCATGTAGCTCATTCAAATTTTCTTGCCTTTGGAAGGGGTCTGTATCTGCTTCATTTTCTTGTGTAGGCTTGACACCGAACTGTAGATCTCCAGGTAACTTTAACTCAGCTCCAAAGATAATTTTTGCAGGTGTTCGCGATGTTGTGTCATGCACAGCTGACCTATATGCTAATAGAAAGTCCGGAATTTGCTCGTCCCAGTCTTTTTGATGCGCGCTCACCACTTTTCTCAAATATTCTTCTAATGTACGGTTGAACCTCTCTACCATGCCATCAGACTGTGGGTGAAGTGGTGTGGTTCTGGTTTTCCTTATCCCATACCGCTCGCACATGTCTTTAAATATGGCAGACTCAAAATTTCTACCTTGATCAGAGTGCAGTTCAATAGGAACTCCATAGCGACATACCCAGTTGTTTACGAACGCGTCCACAACCGTTCTGGCTTCCTGGTTGGGTATGGCATACACTTCTGGCCATTTGCTGAAATAGTCCATTACTACAAGAATATAACGATTCCCGGCGTTGCTGACTGGAAAAGGTCCTGCTACATCCATTGCTACCCTCTCAAAGGGTGCTCCCGAGTTATATTTTTGCAGCAGACCCCGACTTCGTTTTGCTGGACCTTTAGCCTTCATGCACTGTGTGCAATTTGCTATCCATTCGGCTACGGCTTGTTGACATCCAATCCAATAAAACCGCTGTTTTAGCTTTTCGAGCGTTTTTGTTACGCCCAGGTGACCACCGCTGGGTCCATTATGGAACTCCTTTAACACCTCGCTCCTCTTGGATGTTGGGACCACGATCAGATTGGAAACCGTTTTACCGTCTACACTTTCCCAGACACGATACAAACAACCGTTTATCAATTTCAGGCTGTCCCACTGGGCCCAATACGATTTAACCAGTGGACTTTCGGCTGATATCTCATTACGAGTGGGTCTTCTATCCTCCTCTTTAGCCTCTATAATTTTTCCCAGCGCAGCATCTGCCCTTTGCGCCTCTGACCAGTCTTCTTCCGAACCAATTTTTGTAAGCCTGACATCAATGACACATTCTCTTGCCTCGACTTTTGAACAATGTCTGCACTCTAAGCTACAGGGCCGCCGTGACAGAGCATCAGCATTATTATGCTTTGCACCCCTTCTGTGCTCAATGCTGAAATCGTAGCTCTGAAGACGTTCAATCCAGCGTGCTAGCTGCCCTTCAGGATTCTTAAACTGCAGTAGCCACCTGAGCGCAGAATGGTCAGTTCTTAAAGTAAAGTGCTGGCCATACAAGTATTTATGAAAATGCTTAATGCACTCCAACACTGCTAGAAGCTCCCGTCGTGTCACACAGTAGTTCCTCTCAGGCTTCGAAAGTATTCGGCTATAATAACCCACTACTTTTTCTGTTCCATTAATCACCTGCGATAACACACCTCCTATTCCATATCCACTTGCATCACTATCTAGCACAAATTTTTCCCCAGCAACTGGATATGTTAAAACTGGTGATGTGCACAATAAATCTTTTAGCGTCTGGAAAGCCTTCTCCTGCGATTCACCCCATACGTATGGTTGCGACTTCTTTGTTAACTCATGCAAGCTTGCAGCTACGCTGGCAAAATTTGGCACAAAGCGTCTGTAGTATGTGCAAAGGCCCAAAAAGCTGCGCAATTCGTGAAGATTTCTTGGACGAGGCCAGTCTTTTACTGCTCGTATCTTATCTTCATCTGTTGAAATGCCATCCGCCGTAACCTTATGGCCCAGATACTTTACCTCTTTCTGGAATAGTGCACACTTTTTGATGCTGAGTTTGAGTCCAGCCGATGATATACGCTGAAAGACTTCAGTCAGATTTTTAAGGTGTTCATCAAAAGTCTTCCCCATTACAATTATGTCATCAAGATACACCAAGCATGTTTTCCAGTGCAGTCCCTTTAGTACTTGTTCCATGAGCCGCTCAAAAGTAGCAGGAGCATTGCAGAGCCCAAATGGCATAACATTAAACTGCCACAGACCATCGCATGCGCTGAAAGCAGTTTTCTCCTTGTCTCTCTCTGCAATCTCCACCTGCCAATAGCCGCTTTGTAAATCCAATGTGGAGAACCATTTCGTTCCGACAAGCGTATCTAAGGTATCGTCAATTCTTGGTAGCGGGTAACTGTCCTTTTTTGTCACGTCATTTAGTTTTCTGTAATCGACGCAAAATCGAGTACTGCCATCCTTTTTCTTTACTAACACTACCGGCGAGCTCCATGGACTTGAAGATGGTTCGATTACACCACACCGCTCCATTTCATTGACGAGCTCTTTTACTTCAGTTCGCTTAGCCAGCGGTACACTTCTGGGTGCCTGTTTTATTGGCCTTGCTTCACCAGTATTTATTTCGTGTTTCACTATTGCTGTTCTCCCTTGGCTTTTATTCTGCCCGGCAAAAATGCAAGCGTGCCTTTTCAGCAGTTGTTTGGCTTTATTTCTGTCAGGAGGTGATAGCCCTGCTACCCATCGCTCCACATGTGCTTGAAATTCTTCACGCTCCTTTGCAGACATATTGGCAGGTTCTGGCTTTTTATCGCAGTTTATTATTGCCTCTGCTTGAGCACATTGACCTATTTCGGAATTCTTGTTGATGACTTTTTCTTGGCCTGATAAATTTAGTACCCGTATGGGAACCTTTCTTCCATTGCAAGTTTTTACGAGGGCTTTTGCTGTTAATAGCTCGCTCTTAATTTCTGCTGGTTCTACTACCCACAACCGATTGTCCTCACAATCTCCCTCCATTCGTGCCCATATTACTGATTCAGACCGTGGTGGTAATGTCTGATTCTCAATGGCAAGCAGTTTCTTGACGTGCATCTGGTTGTCATATCCAACATCAAGCGGTATTTCAACATTACGCCAAATCATCACTTGTTGCCCCATATGCAAGGTGATTCCGTGGTTTATCATAAAATCCGCTCCAATAATAACCTCGTCCACAATATCGGCAACAATAAATATGTGTTTTACACTGATATTGGCAATAGTCACCTTCGCCTCAGTCTTACCATAGACAGTGGCAGGCTCCCCAGTAGCTGTACGTAGTCGTATATTACTTATAGCTTCACATTTTCCCCTCACTACATCGGGCCTGATTATTGACTGTGACGCTCCTGTGTCTATGGTAAAGATGTGCTTTTCACCGTTGATGTGTCCACATGCAGTAAGGTTGCTATTTTTCTGCTGCATCACTGATATGGAGATTGTGGGGCCGTCGTTTGTGGGAGCTAGCTCTTGCCCCTTAGTGCTAGCTCGTTTTAGTTTAACGGGGACTCTTGTGTTGTTTGTTGGTACACCCGTTTACTGTTTCTTGATGGCGAAACAGATCTAGCTCTCTTCCTTGGCGCCTTGCAGTTGCGCTGGTAATGACCAGCTTTGCCGCAATTATAGCACTTATTATTAACTTTGTGCTCTTTCTCCGCCAATGCTTGTCTCACGGCCTCCTTAATGCTAGAGACTAAACTATTTTCATTTTCGGCAAGGACTTCTACATTCCGTACCTTGCACACCTGTGGCTTCATAATTACCCTAGCAGTCTCCTGAGCTAGTGCAAATGAAACCATTTCTGCGAAGGTTGCCTTTTGCGTAGCACACACTGCAAGTTTGACATCAGGGTCGCGGATACCATTAACAAATGCCTCTGTTTTAACGTGATCCAGAAATGGATGGTTTTCGCCTGGATACGTAAGCTGCACCAACCGCTCGATTTCCATTGCGAAATCTTGTAGAGACTCATTTGGCTTTTGTCCTCTACATCGCAATTCCATGCGGTATAGGTCACGCTTGTGTTCACCGCCATATTTACGCTGCAGTGCCGCCATTATGTCATCAAAACTGTTTCTGCAGCCTACTGGTACAGTTTCGAGTACTTCTGCTGCCGCACCTTTTAATGCCAAAACTAGTTCTATGGCCTTTTCTTCACTGTCCCATCCATTCCTGTTAGCCACTGTTTCGAACTGAAATTGGAATATGTTCAGTGGTGCACTGCCATCGAAACAAGGCGTCTTCACTCTGTTGGAAACCTCTGGAACAAATCGCACTGGCCCACCTTGGCACTGGAGATTCAGGATTTTCGCTTCCAGTTCATGTAATTTCTCATCCACGTCTTTTACCTGTACTTCGACACCACCAATTTCTAAGCTATGGACTTTATTCTCCAACTGTGAGATTTTATCGTCAAACTTGCTGACTTGTGTTTCAATGCCATCTACTCTTTTATATAAGGCCTCAGAAATTTCTTGAAGTTTCTCATTGGTGGCCTTAACTTCAGCTAGAACTCTCTCGTTGTTGGCCTTAGAAGTTTCTTGAAAATCAGCCTTCATTTCAGCTTTCAATTCGGCAGAAGACTCTTGAAACTTCTCATTCATTTGCCCTAGCAGTTTTTCGTTGTTTGCCTCCATTTTTTCATTGGTTGCTCGAGAGGTTTCTTTTATTTCGTTCATCAAAGCAGCTAACATTGCGCCGATGTCTGTACTGATTGAAGTGCTAATAGAAGGAGTGGATGCTTCCATCTCATATTTTTCTTTTTCATCGAACTCATAACTCTCTATGTCGATGTTGCGTCGCTGGAACTCGTCTATTAACCTTTTTTGAAGTTCTGCCTTATTTCCTGTTGTCGGCAGGTCACACTTACTCAATTCCTTTTTGAGTTGCTCCACTTTTAGGTCTTCGAACTTCATTGTAGATTTTTTTTTTCTTTTATTGCGAATAAATTTATTATTTTTACTTTAATATTGCAATCCCACTTCTGACACCAAATGTTACGTTTAAGAATTGATTAAACGTGTGAGTTCTTTTGATTGCTCAAAAATAAAAATAAAGTAACGCACAATTTTTATTTGCAACTGTTTTGCTTTTATTATTTCTTCACTAAGCAAAATTACAAACTGTCTTTACTTAACTATAATGTTATTTTATACCGCACGAGGTCTTAAAACGATGTTGACTCGACTACTTTCTGTTTTGTACTGACTCCTTCCCACACAGGCTGACTCTTTTTATAGTACTTGAAACGGTTCTCGAATGTTCGCTCATAGGTGGCGTAATGACGTGTATTTACTTAGTAAAGCCAAATGGCTGCGTTGCCATCTGTATTGTCATTTACGATCAAACAGTCTTCTAGCAAAATCGGGAAAATTCATGTTGCTGCTTCTAGGCGTTTGTAGAAAATTCGATTGGCCGTTATTTTGAATATCAGAGTACCTTTTTATGTTGGCAATACTGTGTGTTACGGGTAATACAGGGCTGTTACCATATGTGTTCGCACTTTTGAGTATGTGTGTACTATAGGTGTGTCTATCTGTTAATAAGCAGACGCTTGTAGTTGTTGTTGGTTGTTTACGTTTAATTACGTATATAGTTGTTTGCTATAGTGCTTGTATGTAAATACGTGTGTACGTTTAGTTATTTATTTAAATACTTCTGGATATTTCTTTACATTGGCTCTGTTCGAATATTTTTACGTAACAATATTATAAAGTGGCGGAAATAGTCACCTGAGCAGGTGAGAACACCTTATATGGATTCACCTTGTTTCTGTTCTTTTACATAAAATTTTTAAGCTCATATTTTCACAAAAGTACCAAAAGGTCGGAAAAGGTACTATATTGGTAGAGGGTCGGTACCATTTCAATATTTAAATATTCCATCACTGCCACGCACTACAAGCCTTGAGTGTAAAGACTGAAAAGTAAACATATACTGTTAAGAGTATAAAAGCACAGAAATTCTTAGAAAAAATTTGTTAATATGGATTTTTAAGTGATAGCTTCAACATTAGATATTAAAGTATATTGAAATATATATTTTTTATTTTTGCCTTCTGCTTTACAATTTTAAATGCTGAAAAAACTATTCCAGATCTTCTCACAGAAGATACAGATATCATGAAAGAAATTACAAATTTACGTAATATGGAGGATCAATGTGTGCATTCCCATAATAAAGAAATTACTAATACGTACAATAACATAAGGAGATGTGGCGATGTCAAAACTACAGCTGTACGTACTTCTAATTTTTGTTTTTGAAAATGTCCTCGTTTTGTTTAAATACCTATACATTCGTGGCAATGAAATAGCTTTATTTTACGTTGATGTAACATTTACGTACTGCTGAAATCAAAATGAAGAATCATGTTGAATGAAACTTATTTCAAGTTGGGACAACATGAATTAAATTTAATGTAGTAATTGTATTTTATTATTAATTATTTAACTTACGTGTGATTGACATAGACATCAGAAAAATGTTTATATATAAATTGGCTTCTCCGGCCTGAAGTTATAAGGGGTATGATTCCTGTACAAAAAACATAGTGTAAAAACATATCCAAAGTAGAAAAATTACGAAAAAACCAAAAAAATAGATTTGGTAAAACATGCAGACATTTATCTGAAATTTACTGAAATAAAATATATCGGCCATGTTAACCATCCACCCCATTTTTGTAGGAGATGGTGTCTAAAATAGAAAACTGAAATAATGGAATTTTTCAGGTGTGTCCTGACTAGGAGAGGCGGTGGTATGCTGGGGTATGCTCCGGCTAGGGCTTCACATTTATTTAATTCCGATTCCGAACTGAATTGAGCTCTGCGACATGGCCGTATATTGTTCGTCTAAGTATCTTCCTTCCAAATACGTTTATAAATTTAAAATATGTTGATATTCAACTTAGTTAGAGGTTGATAACTGCGTACGGCTGTTTGGAAAATTTCAAAAACAGATTGTTTTTATCCTCGGCAATATCTACCAGAAAAATGGTAACACATCTCAGGTGAATTTTTAGAACTTTTAAGTTAAATGGCCGACAACTTTTAGTCCATTCTTTATTTCTCAGAAAATTGCTAGTGAAATAAGTGCCTCCCAGTTAGTCACCTTGTATTTACATATGGATGCATGTATGTATGTTCCGATTGCCTGCTGCTAGAGTTTCAAGTCTCATTTATATCCCTCTCAATGACAATATACGAGTATAGTCAGTGCATGTATTAAACGTTCAACACTGTTTGGATGTTTCGATTTACATCACGCACACAATTTTTCATATCCAATATCGAATGGATGTCTATAGTTCATATTATTTGAATTTTTCTATTAATTTTTTTTACGAAGCAAAGCAATTCAAACAATTTCATTGAGGAAAAAAAACATATTGTAACATCTTCTATTTTGTGTATTTTCCGTTTTTTTTTTTCTAATTCTTTCTCTAAATAAAAACACCAACCTAAAGGTCAAATGAGTGCATCTTTAAAAATAGCTTCTATGAATAGATTCGAATGCAAGAAATAAATAAATACTTTTTTGTATGCCTTAAAAAAATAAAATATAAAAACAGTTTTAAATTTTTATTTCTTGAAATTTTTACACCCTTGTGTTAACTAAACAGTTCAGATATTATAATTTTTGCTTTGGTTTTTATACGTATATTTCCCTGGGAGATACCGCTGCTTCTACAGTTAAACGTTCTTATAACTAGACCAAATATTTTTTAAAATCATTTAGCATAAATTTATATTGTATATTAGAGCTCAAAATTTAACTTAAACACCAAGCAATCGAGAGCCCAAATTCGTTTCCTGGCCCTACCCACAATCACATCAATATCATAAATTTCTTTGATGACCGTAAGTGTGTATCATAGGACGCTTCATCGCCAATGTTAACGGCAATGAATCGTCGAGAAAGTAAACTAACTAAAAAAAATCGCTACATTTCCTAAAGTAGCAATTCGCCTACTTAAATCCAGAGGCGCTACGTTAAATTCCATAAAAACTTATGGAATTTAACTTATGTAGTGTTATAATAAATTCTTTGACTCGCACACGAAGGGTTCATTCAATACGGCGCTTGTTTGTTTCTGGCGGTTTTTTCAGATTTTGGAGATTTTTTTTAGTATTAGCGTTTTTTATTTTTGGCGTTTTTTTTTGGTTTCGGCTATTTTGTCGGTTTTTGCGATTTTTTTTTATTTTGCTTTTTTACAATACATATTTTTAGTATTAGCGATTTTTTTCGGTTTTGGCGATTTTTTGTTTTTTTTTGTACCGAACTTTTTACTTTTAATGATTTTTTTTTTAATTTTAGTAATTTATTTTATTTGTGATATTTTTCATTTGAGCGCTTTTTTCATTATGGCGATTTTTCGTTACGGCACTTTTTTAATTTTGGGATTTTTTGGTTTTAACGTTTTTCAAACATTTTAAGATTTTGCCTCTCACGGTTACCAAGATACAGCAAGTTGTCAAAATTATATAGTGAAAATTACATTAACTGATGGAATACCCTTCAATACATTTAAATTATTTTTTTAAATTTCAGTACACGCAAAGAAAATTTATGGCTGTACAATGGTTGAGAAAACAATATTATGTTCTCTGAAACAACTGTATGGTCGTTGAAAGCTAGTTATTGTTATTTTAAACATTACTTTCGTTACGATAATCAAAGTAATGTTTTAATTTAATAATTATATTATTGTATTCATAGAAAGTGTTGCTGTTTGATTATGGTTACCTCAACCATATTTTTTCTTTGCGTGTATTAATTGGTGTAGTCTGCATAAAAATACACCAACATTCGGATTTCAAAACTTTTCGTTTCTCGCTTTAGAATACCCTTTTAATTTTTAATTATCATGTATTTGTTGTTGTAGCTGCCGCCAAAGCTTAACATCTTACGGTTACTTGGTTAACAGAAGGGAATCACAATGGACCCAATTTGGTCTCCGAGTGTGAGGTGCGGTGTAGCACCACCCTTCCTAACCTAACCTACGGTTCTCGAGGTAGACAGACAGACAAGCAGACCGTCGGACGGACATTGTAGCGAAAGCAATAGGGTTCCTTTTCTCCTTTGGTGTACGGAACCCTAAAAACGAATTAAGCTTAATTAGTTATCGCTTTCCGATCTGTCCTCTTTTCACTATCCGTTTCCTTAAAGAAGGAAACATTCATATGCTCTGGATAAAAAAAGAATACAAATCGGTTAAGCTACTGACCATCCTTGAAACTTCCCGCTATCAGTCAGTCAGTGAATGTCTAAAATCAAGATAAAGACTTTTGAAGTTATTAGAAAAAATAATTTTTTTTGCAAAATTTTCGTCAACGATATATGTATATCTCTAAAATTATTTCGCCGGTTGTAGTGAAATTGACAGCAACTAACGTGCCTTTCTAAAGTTAAGAGCTGATTTGATTTCGAACTTGTACGGTTAAGTAGTTTGAAATTTGTTAAAAAAAAAACAAATTTTTATAAAAATATAATTTTTGAAATCTTGCGAACCGAAACTATTCACTATTTTCCGTAGATTTGCTTCTGATACGTTTAAATGATCTTAAGCCAGTTGGCCAGTTTGGAGTGTACAAAATATGTCATTTCTGATTCTTGTATGACTTATCCTCTGTTATTTAGTTTTCTAGTTAACAATTTAAAGGAAGTCTTCGTTCACGACAATCTTAGTGAGAATTTCTTGCATGTTGTCCTCAATTAAACACTTTTGACTTTGTTGGTGACAATCTGAGCGACAAGTCGTATGTTTTGTCTTCAATCAAATACATAAATATGTTGGCCTCTTGTTAACAGAGTTTTCGGTGGTAGTGTAGTCGGGTGTTAAGCGCGAAAACTTTTTAGCATGCAGCCTCAGTTCGAATCCCAGCTAAGTCAATATTTAAAATGCAACGTAAAAAACAAGTAAGCAAAATAAAATTATAATTTGTGTGTTAAAAATATTAATTAAAGTGTGTTCTGTTGGGTGACATTGTCGCTCAAGAATTCACACTATCATTTTGTGAACGATAATCGATATTGTAGTGGACATTGACACTTGTGTGGTCGTGCATGATTTAATGGCCAATTGTTGGAAAATTTCGTCAACACTCTATTTGAGCTGTCGTCAATATGTCTTCCATGATTTTTGTTTAGGATGTCTTAAATACATCTGGTTAGTCAGAATCGACTCCTCCAGAACTCGAAATATGTATAATGAAAATTCGATTCTATAGCGGTAAGAAAAAAAGATAAAAATATCTCAAAACTTATATTAACTTTTGATATAGAATTTAACCTTTTGACTTATTTCTGTTGTTTGAATTAATTGTGCTGCCTTGTGTTGACGTTTTAAGTACTCTTTGAGTATTTGCCGTCAAGCAACTATGAATGCGTACAGCTAAAAATAAAAAATACCCTCATATGCAAACGAATACGTGTAACTATAAATATTCAACAACTATATTTATATACATTTTTTGAATTACGCAGCACAAACAACTATAACAAAAATTTAAGGACTATATGAGCTACAATCATATGCATGAGTATAAAAATACTCTAGCTATTAATCGGCTACACATACGTTTATACAGGGCTATTTTAATTATACAAACACATAAAGCATGTTTTCAAACAGCCACACACACACACACACTCTACCCATTTCATAAGTAGCGTATCCTGAATAGAAATATCCCGAGTATCAAGCGTATGTTTTTTTGTCCGACTAAATACCCATAGTCTTAGTATTTATAAGCTTGCACCGACTGTGAGTATGACAAAGACTCAATGCGCTTGATACGCAAGCGCCTTTTTATATATAGCTGTAGCGTACTTAATTTTTTCGCTGAAACGAAGTAGAGATGCTCTTGCATGTTGGAATCGGCTATATATATATATATATATATGTTCACGTACAAATTGTTTGCGTTACAATTATGACTATACGCAGTTAATAAAATTAAGACTATATACTCATGTTTATTTTATTGAGTACTCATTGTCATTCTCTGATTCTAACCGCCCATTAATGTTTTCCTTTTTCTCTAACTGCGTGCTTTATTCATTATCAATGTCTGTTGTTTTCCTTGACTGAATTGTTGAGTGAAACAACTCAATATTCCTAATTTATAAATTTTTGGCAGACCGTTATTATTGCGTGCTGTTTTTAAAAGTTTTACAGCACAGTAGGGCAGTTTATATAAAATAAATATTCATGCAGATTTTTTAAAACGCAGTATCTATAATAGAAAATAATAGAACAGCAAATGAATTGAAAGAAAAAATTTTTAAAAACATAACCATTTAGGGAAAAACTCATAAACGTGTCGGTATGAATATTCGCATTTTATTTAATTTTATATTTACAAATGTTTTACATTAAAAATTTATTAAATAAATAAACAAGTTCACGACTCGTTTTTAAAACATTTAAAAGAAATAAATCATTTGGCTCTGTTTCGTGTTCTTTTCTCTGTGTGTCTGTGGCAAAAAAAAAAAGAAAAGAAATAAAAAGGATTATTAAAATGTCAAGAGAGTTAATTTATATGTATTTATATTTTCTTATGTTATTACAGTCTGTTTGTTAATGGTTTCCCGATGGGAAAAATACAATAATGAAAAGCATCAGCATCATGGCATCAGGCATGATTGTTATTGAGAGCAACAGATTTATTTTAAATTTTTGCTAAAAGCCATGAATTCTTATATATTTTCTCGGCCCAAAATGAAATTCATTCACCCATGCAATCCTTAGGCAGTGCAAAAAGCCTTTTAATTTATTCATCATTTGGCTGGCTGTTGGCTTTTATTTTATTTGTTTATTTTTTTTTTTTTAATTTATTTTTTTTATTTTTTTTTATAAAGTTCCGTATTGTTGTAATAGTAAAAATAAGAAGAGTCACACCACCACCGGTAGGTAGCCTGCCTGTATGATGCCACAAAAAGTCTCAATAAATTAAAATTGCATCAAGTGCAGTGATGTGTGCATCGCCACCCCAACGCTTCCTTTTGTCTGCTCTTTGATACGGAGGTCTGCCGTACATTTTTCATACACAAATGCGCACATAGAAAAAGAATTACAATTACGAAAAAATTGCTTTGAATCATCGAATTGCTTGAAGCAATAAAAAAAATTTTTACCACCTGATGGTATCAATGGTAACAGTTTTCCAACAAAAAAAAATGTTTACCTTTAATTCAAAAATTAAATAAAAATATATCTAAATTCAATTACAACATTTTGTTGAAGGAATGAAAATATTAATTGATAAAAGATTCAAAATATATTAATTTAATGCTTGAATTAAACAATAAATGAATAATGAAAATATTGGTCAGCATAAATCAAAACTTGTATTGAATAAATTTTTACACAAATACAAT
This sequence comes from Tachina lurida, assembly GCA_944452675.1. Taxonomy (NCBI): domain Eukaryota; kingdom Metazoa; phylum Arthropoda; class Insecta; order Diptera; family Tachinidae; genus Tachina; species Tachina lurida. Next base: position 174,018,386 of record OX101752.1, read on the forward strand.
TTAAAGTTAACTGAATTTTCATTTTGTTTAATTAAACCAGAGCTGTTAAATTTCGATTACGATTAGTAATCAATTAGATTAAATTATAAAAAGAATTGTAATGATTATATAATTGCCTTCAAAAGAATTGCTGATAAATAACACTGTACAGCAGCCAAAATAGCCTTTAGATAAAAGTATGCGGACTATATGGATTTCGATGCGTTAAATTCAAATCTGCTGTCAGTTTTTCTCTATCACGTAGAGATTTTTTTTATGGGCGTGGCTAATTTTGGCCCCTAAATTAGTCGGCCATACTAATATATTTTACTATAACTCGAAAACCGCTATTTCGATTTTAATAGATAATAAACCAAAAGACGCGCCACAAAATTGTGTTAAAAAAAATTAATAATCATTTTTTACCTATCCTTTATGGTTTCGGAGTTATTCAGAATTTAAAAGAGAAAAAAGTCTTTTTTATGCAAAAATCGCGTAATTTTTTTACATGAAAATTGCAATAAAAAAATCAGAAACTCAAAAGTTTCATATTTTTTAAATTTTTCTTAAAATCACATATCCTAGAAATAAAACAAGCTATAAAACGTGAAAATCCAGCAATAAGTCTTGATTTTATTCACAATTTAAAGCAGGTACCTAAAAATGGAAAAATGTGTGTAATGCATTAAATGCAGTCACATTTACATCTGGCAGTGATGGGAAAGTTGGTACGATCGTACTTTTTTTGATACTATTTGACATGAAAAAGTACCGTAGTACGCGCCTAAGAAATTTGATACTCTCACGGGCAACTTAGAAATGCAGTCAGAAGACTCGCGCATGCATATATTTTGCCAAGAATTCAATTGTTTTTTCGACAAATAGAACGAAGCTTTATAAGTAAAGATCTTTTAGAAAAGTGTAACCACAATTAAATATCAACGAAAACCATATTTCATTGAAGGATATTTTATGTGGCACAGAAGTTGATCTATTGAAACAACTATTTTAAATCAGTTTAAAGAAAATTTTAAAAAGTTTATATTAAGTTCTAAGGGCAAAAGTAGAATTTGACAATAAAATGTTAGTTTGGTTTAGTAAGTTTCCCCCTGAAAGTATTTTATCTGTTAAACCAATATCATTATACCACTTTAAATTAAAATGTTCCTAGGGAAAAGAAAAATAATTTGAAATATCAACAACCAATATAGAGCACTGGCTTATATAAAAACGCATTAGATGAATACATGTTTCCTGATATATCGAGAGTAGCTTACGGAATTTTATCCATGCCTCACTCCTCTGTAAATGTCGAAAGGATTTTCTCTTACCAAAATTTCATGAAAACAAAATATAAATCAACAGCCATCGTATTCTGTAACTCGCTAAAGCTAAATCTCTATCGCTAAGAATCCATAAAATCAATTTGTCGATTTTCGGCTACGAATGCAATTTTCAAACGGGTATTGATAAATCAGGTAATGGCTTAAAAATGTAATTCGCCGAAATTTTATTGCTTTATGTCATCGCCAAAAATTTAAAATTTTCTATTTGTTCAGCATTTTAGCGGTCGAGTTTAGCTTTAGCTTTAGCGAGCTATGGAATACGGGGGCAAACTTTATGTTCCAACAGTATTAAGTCTAATCCAGGCTACACCTATTTGTATATTTGTACCTATGTGTTCCTTTTTTTGTAAATGAATTTCTTATAATTTTTTGTTAATAAAATTTAAATAAGAAATATTATAATTTTTGGTACTATCGGGATCCAAAAAGTACTAAAAAAAAATTGTTTTTGATACCGAAATGCAAATCTCATTTCCCATCACTGACATCTGGTAATGCTATTGAAAGGGCATTGCGGGCAGCTAACAGAACTTTAAATTGTGAATAAAATCAAAAATTAGCCACGCCCATAAAAAAAATCTCTACGTGATAGAGAAAAACTGACAGCAGATTTGAATTTAACGCATCGAAATCCATATAGTCCGCGTAATTTTATCTAAAGGACAGCCAAAAAATGTTATTTTGTTGTACAGTGTAATTGATTACGATTACTAATAATCCAAAAGTAATCTGAATTACTTAAAATTACTAAAAATAATTAAAAAGAATCAAAAGTAATCAAAAAGTAATCCGACTACTTTTAAAGATTATTTTTGATTGTTAATAAATAGTCAAAAAGAATCAAAAGTAATCCTTAGAAGTAATCGGATTATTTTTTGATTACTTTTGATTCTTCTTGATTATTTTTAGTAATTTTAAGTAATTTAGATTACTTTTCCATAATTAGTAATCGTATTCAATTATTTATCGGGCGAAACTGAATATAATCGTAATTTAATCATTACTTCACCTTTAAAAAAAAAGTAATCAAATTAGTAATCATTACGATTACTAATCATTACCTAACAGCTATGAATTAAACCGATTAACTAAAATATTGCTATATTAAGTTTTAGAAACTAGCTGAGAATTATTGAATATAAACAGAAAAGAACAATTTATTTATTTTTAATAACAATCGTTCAACTAATGCACACAAGAGAATGACATATACTGGACTTTCTTCCCTCCTTGCGTACTTGGTATTTATTTGACGTTTTCTTTTGCTCCCTTTCTAATCTGTTTTTGAAACCGTTATCTCTGAAAAGACTATAGTCTTTCTTTTTTTTTTGCTTTTTGTTGAAGTTTCGAATTTATAATAAACATTTTGCGAATTATTGGATATATAAAAATTTACAGTCACACCTGTCACACTGAAAATTTAAAAAGTTTAATAAAATGTTACTGTAAACAATATAAAAATAAGCTCCGATAATAATATAATAAATTTCAGTATTCTAGTAAATAGCTATAGAAAATATGTGGTCACACCCGTCACGCTGAAGTGCTCATTTGTCAATGGTTGTTGAAGATAGAACGGAAAAACGGGAACACAGAAAGAAACTTAAAAATACTGGAGAAAACTATGAACGTAGTTAGCTTTAGGGAGAGAAAGGGACAGGAAAAGCAAAAATTCTAAGAAAATTATTAGGGATAAAAAATTATGAAAGGAAAAAATTAGCAAGAAAGAAAAGCAAAAAGCAGACAAATAAAAAAGGACGAATTTCAAATTCCAAGTCTTCTTCCAATTGTTACAGCCTTATTTATAAAACTTATTAAGGGTTTATAAGGGCGTTTTAAGAAAAAATTTTGTTGAAAATTTGTCTTAAAACCCCTTTATAAGGCCTTAATAAGTTTTATAAATAAGGCTGTTAGTTTTTAAATTACTGCGCTCATTAAAAAGGCTGACTGTTAAAGTTAAACATAACTTCCTTGTACTTCATCAAAAACAATTGATGTTATGAGGTTCCTTTATATTGATTATCTGAATGAAGTCAAAAATAAGGTTAATTCCTTCAAAATTAATGCGTTTTCATACTATGTCACAACCGTCACATTTTTGAAATATTTTATTTTAAAGAAAAATAAGTTTTTTTTTTCCAAGCAGTAAATATAGAATACAATCAGAAATACTTTGAACAGCATACACCAAAATTATTGTGTGCGTTCTACGAAAGATGTTGCAGCATATAGTTATCCAAAAACAAAATAGTTGTTTAAAAACTGAGATTTTAAGATCACACCCGTCACAACTTTCTGATGGCCACTCTGAGCAGAAATAATCTTTTTAACATACTTTTTTAAATAATAGATTTTAAATGAGACATTTTTAGATTTAATTGAACTGTAGTGAATTTTAATCAGAAATAATTTCTTAATCAGGCTTGAGTTCAGTAATTTCAATTCTTATTGAATGAAATATTTTTATTAATTAATGTGAGTATCTAAAGAAGAGAAGAAAAATTAAACTAGACTTTATTAGCTGGGGGAAATACCGATATTTTTCTGTGCAGCCACGCACTTCATCAGCACCCATGTCTATCTACTGGGGGTAGAGATTATTATTAACATCAGCTATTTAACTTAAATTTCTATGAAATGGAATATGAGAATTGATTGTGTATACAATTATTGATTTACCTTTGGCAAACACATTTGTAAGTATCACTATTCATTTTCTGTTTTTCCATTTTCTAATAATAATAATTATTTCTGATAATAATAGATTTTATATATTTTTAATTATAACAAAAAAAAAATGTACGAGTATGTATCATGGTCACAGCCGTCACAATGGAACTGCACACAAACATGACAATCGAAAAAGCTTCAACAAGAATTGCAATATTATCTTAATACTCGTCGAATACTTGGTCACACCTGCCACATAAAGAGATCACCCCCGCAACATGTACGAAAATATTTATTTTAAAGAAAACTTAACAGCTGCGATTGGTAATGTCACACCCGCAACAGCCTTCTTCTTCTATATTATTTCAGTGTCTACCTATTATTATATATTTTTAAAATTAATATGCTTAGAAATCTCACCCTGTTTATAAATTATAAATTTTATATATTTAAGTTATAGTCAAAAATTTAAATATTATGGTCACACCCGTCACAACAAAACCAAGCTGAAAAATTTAATAAAACTGACAATCTATTTCGTTATAGCAAATCTTAACACAAGTCAATAAGAAACACAATTAAAGAAGTTTGGACTCCAAGGATATATTAATCATGCATATACGATATCTTTTGAGGTCTTGAGCCATTTAAGTCCAAAACAACCCTCGTTCATACAACATATTGCACACGCATTAATTCATTCGTTTGAGTGCCCGCAAAAAAAAATGCATCTGCCTTTTGTGCTCAGCCTTTATCAGTTTGTTGGCCAAACTAACCGCCCACGCAAAAATTTGCATTCACTGGCACACAAGAGTGCGATTTCGCTTTACATGTCGCTTCCCTAGGATTTATTTATTGTTGTTTTTCTTGATGCGTTTTATTATTTGTTCAATTTTATTTTTATTATATTTTTTTTCTACGAAACTGAACAACGTAGGTCAGCGAAACAACAAGTCAACGACACAATGTTTTGTAGTTTTTATTGTTTTGGGAAAATTGTGAGTTTTCCTTTTTTTATGTATTTATTTGTTTTTAACGTGATTTGTGTGGTTTTCCTTAGAAACTAGTTTTTTTCCGCGAACATATTTATGGCCAAATTTTGCAATTTACGTTCTATATGTCTCAGAGTCCCCATAAAATATTATAGCATATAATATACTCATTTATTGTCATATAGTCATATCTCCAGAAACTAAAATTTTTTAAATTTGCTTAAGAAAGTAAATCGAAGTTTTTTATTTTTTATTTATTTATTGACTGCCTTATTCGTAAAAATTATTTTTGATTTATAAAAAGTTTATTAAACAGTTTATAAACCTTATAAATAGAATAACCAAAAAAAAATTATTTTGACAAGCATAGTAACAAAGACCTTCTCCCAATTCAGTAACTTTTTGCGAACCGAAAATCGTAACATTTATCGATATTATTATTATAACAGGAATCGCAGCAACGATAATATCACTCTGTAATTAATTTCTTTTTTACGATAGCGAACTGCTGTATTCTACTCACCATTTAGGTGACAAAATAAGCATTGGCGTAGCTCGACATTTTTCTCGGGGTGGTGGTGAGGGGTACTGGTATTCTACAGCCAATATTAGTCGTTGCAGTTCCCTTATATTATCAAAATTACTCTAATATTGAAAATTTCTGATTGTCGCCAATAAAAATTAACGAACAGCACCAATAAGATTTCAAAAAAATAAATAAATTTAAGATTGTGATTTTAGTTTTTCTTACATCAAGCGCCAACGAATATCGTTTAAATATATTACTGGATAGCAAATGCGATAAATTTACGTTATATGCAGTTATTCAAGCGATGTGATTATGTATTCTATATACATAATTAATAGTCAAACACGTTTATGTAATCCTTTTTACACCGGTACTACTGCACTGCTTTTGAAAATATTTTTATATTTTTTTAAAGGTTTTCCTGCGCAGACGTGCATAATCTATATTATTTATTAAAATCGGTTTTATATTTTCGGAGCTATAAGCGTTTAAAGTTGCTACTACTACATGCACAAATAGCACACACTAGTGATGTAACAAATGTCAATTTTTGATATTCGCGAATACGAATACGAATATTTGAAATAATATTTACGCCTGCAATATGAAATATTGAAAAAAAATTTATGGAAAAGGCCTTCATACTCCTGTTGGCGTACTTTAAAGTTAATAAGAACTACACAAAATTTTAATGATCATCATTAAATAATATTTGAAAATGATACAAAGCAAAAATTTCTATAAAAAATTTAATGGATTTGTACAAACTAATATTCTTAGCCATTTATTTAAATTTTGTTTAGGATTTATGCATATATTTATTCAATTTGTTTGAAAAAATATTCGAATTCGTATTTGCCTGAATTTGGCGAATATGAATACGGATACGAATATTCGACAATTCGAACACGAATACGAATATTCCTGCATCACTAGTACACACGCATCGATTGGATTTTCCCCCCTCTTATTTGTTATTGTATGAAATGGATAATGCCCAGCGGGAACTAGAAGTAGTAAGGATGCCTTCTAGAAGGCCTTTGTACTACTTCTTTTGGAATCACATGGCCTGCTCGCTCTATTCCATACTCATATCTTTTTTACACGCGTTGTCATTGCAGAACAGAAGACCTACCTGTTCTTGCTTCTTTCGCCAGAGCTTCTGGAAGGCCTTCAAATTAGTGGATATTGCTTTTGCTTTGATAAAAACACAAATCAAAACATGTTACTCCTTCTCCTTCTTCTCCCTTCTCATAGAAAGTAGTGTGGAATGTGTGAATCAAAAAAATTCCTAAGCAGGCCTTTTACAAGGCCTGCACCAAGAGAACCTTCTGAGTTTTACCGATGGGTACTTAAAGCATATGGATGTTGCCTATGTATATATTCTGTGTGGATGTGTTTTAGTAAATTTTTTAGGACGTTTCCATCATTTTTCTATGAATCCTAATAAAATTATTTACATCGTATTAGCGACTCCTTTACATTTAAAACTGTAGTGAGACTAATTTTTGCAATAATATATAGATAACATAATAAGAATAGCCTCTTGTGAACCGAGGGGAACAACATGGGTATTCAACAGAGGGCTACAAGCACTCGATTATGTTGACGACAGATGTCTATTATCCCACAACTTCAATGATAATCAGGCTAACGAACAAGAGGTGGATGCGTGTAGAATTTTTCCAACACAACACGAATACACGCACCCGAAAACTCTTCCCAACACGAAACTGCACAAACGCCCGATATCAATTTGAATAAAAAAAAATTTTTTTAATTCAAATACTTACATATTTTGTTGCATTTCAGAACTTTAAGCTTAAAGCTTAAATTAGACGTGACATAGCCATAATGCCATAGCCATAACCAAACCAAACCAAACCAAAATTCAATTGGTTTTTATGGTGAGAGTTATGGCCTTATGGCGAGTCACATATGATCAAATACAGTTTGGTTCGAACGGCTGTTTTCTATGGCTATGGTTATGTCACGTCTGATTGAGCCAAAATATGCATACATATTTTACACCTAAAATCGTTTCGTGTCGTATCCAGCGTTACCATTTGTCAAGTTTTCCCTTTTTTTTGAAGTTTTTTGAGATGCCAAACAGGTTTTTGAAAATATAAAGTTTTTTCAAGTTTTTTTATAAATATGTCCATAATTTAACTTTTGCAGTATATTGAATGAAAATATTAAGTAATGTTTGTATGCAATAAAACGATCCTATATTTTCTCACTCCATTATTACTGCAACAGTGTTTAAAGGCTCAGTTAGCCTAACCATTTTCATTACTTTTTACATAACAATATCGATCAGCTCTTTTCTTTTAAAATTTTGGTAGTTTTGAAGAAAAAAAGTTTTTGTTTTGGAAAAAAAAGTTTTTTTCAGGTTTAGGAAGTTTTAAAAAAAATATATATGGTAACGCTGGTCGTATCGACTCAATATCTCTCAACGACCCTTACATGCACGAAATCGGTCCTGTCACAAACACAAAATTTATACAACTAAAGTAATTAGAGTAAAGGCTCAGTCAGTCGACTGTAAGGGAATGTAAATGCAACGTTAGGAAACAGCTGATCGTTATTGTTATATGAAAAGTAATGTACATATGCTTATAATCCGGTTACATCTCTATAACCATTTTCATTACTTTTCACATAACAATATCGAACAGCTGTTTCCTACTGTTGCATTTACATTCCACTACAGTCGGCTACAGTCGGCTTTTAATCTTTTAACAAAAGATCATTCACAATAGACTGGAATAACCTAGAATACCTTTCAATTTTCTGGCTATCTCTGAAGCTTTTTAACCGTAAGAGACGTCTTTGCTGACGATGCAAGGAAACGAATAAAAGCTGGTAAGCACTCATTTGCCATTCTTAACTCCATATGGCAGTGTTGCTAGAGAAAAATGATGGCAGAGTGAGTGCTATGACGGCTAAAACTTTCAGCTAAGATTGTCTATAGAAGAAATATTAAAATTATAGATTATTGATTATTGATTTTATGGAAAAGAATATACTAATGCGTTAATTCAGTAGGGAGATTTAGGACGCTTTTGTTTGAAAATACTTCTGAGTTCTTGTCTTTGAATTCTCTAAATTATTTTCTTCAAAAATGGTTGTTGTCCTTGATAATGAAAAATATAAATATTATTGCCATGTTTTTAAAACATAAAAATTCAATTAAAGTATTATACAATGGTTTGAAAATAATATGAAAAAATATGTGTTGGATATAATGTTTGGAACAAAATCATAAAGCAAATATACGAACCTTCTAGCATAGACAATAAATAATAATTTATTCTATTATTTATTATGATTCTTTTTTCGTCCATAGACAAGACGATACAATCGTCGAACAGACTTAGGGCATAAATCTAGCGGTGAAAATGCCATATGGCAATCTTTACAGATCTCAAAAAGAACCGAACTAAATATATTTAACTCCTGAATCAAATATGTGAATAGTGGAATGCAGCTCAAAAGTATATTAACTCGTTTCAAGTTTTCATCAATCGCTGCCTGCGGAGAACTATAAATAATATTCGGGTGAGTTGTGATATCCCATGAAAGCCTATGGCTCCAAGCTTCTTAAAGTTTCATATACGAATATGTTGAGATGACTTCAGATTTATTTTTTTAATTCAGCAGGTTTATTGAAAGTTGTTTAAAAATAGTTTAAAAAAATGTATAGTACTGAAACAACTACAAACAAATATTTCTGGCAACACTTAACAACAAAAGTTGGATATAAACTTTATACTATAACGATAAATGATTATAGATACATACATATGTACAGCTATGATATGAAGTCTGCAGTGGTATACGCAAGTATGATAATGAATTTGTATGAATATTTACAAGTACCAAATATATTCGATATGTTTTAGAGCAGTGGTTCCCACCAAATTCCTGCTCACGGACCCCTTTTAGGCAGAGACATAGTTTTTATTTTTATTCAAAATTTGATTGTAAAAGTTCATACATACCGTGCCATAACCGCCATAAAAGCTTAAGTGACATAACTTTCGAACTTAATCTTTTGACCAAAATTGATTATATGCGATCGTAATTTTTTTTCTATAAAAATAAAAAATATCTAATTTAATATTATGTATTTATATATGACCAAAAACAAAAACTTCCAAATAATCCAGACATCGACAATATAATTCGTCTGTAACGTCTAATAAAAATTGTTCTTGTGCTGTTACATTTTAAGTTCAATATAATTTAAAACTTTCCACGCCTGATGTAAATGCGTACATATGTATGTATGTATATATATTTATGTATGCATATATTTAAATATATATAGTTTTTGAATTTATTTAATAGGGTTCTGTTCTGAGAGTGATGCGGCCAAGAGAGTGTCTGTATTTGAAGATGAGAGATGTGGGATATTTTTGGATTTTCCCGTTCAAAACAGACGTCATTGAATTTGCTCGTATGGTGCTTAAAAAATCAAATCAAAGAAATAAATTTAGGTGGTGCTAACTCGAGCAAAATTTGCTGACACGAAGAAATTGTGGGGGACTACAGTAATGAGGAGCTTAAGTTTAGGTGTACTTAAAGAAGAAGAAAAACTAGTCCAAGGGAATATATATTTAGCTAACTGGATGAAAGCAAGGCATCTGAGGGGATTGGCTTTGCGGAATTTAGTTGCTGTGAAGCGTTTCTACTAACCTGTTCTCCACCGTACTGGACTCTGGGCTATAACTCATAGTTCATTTTAAGTTTGATTTATAGATCTCATTTCAACTTATCTGGAACGTCTCCAAGTAATTCGCGATCTTGCCACTCTTTGCCTCGCTTGCCGAAGAGGATTCCAGCGCAGAGCTTGCTTGGAATTGTGGCCAAGCCATTGCCTTTGCTACTTCAGTTTATAATTCCAATATTGCGGCCAAGAGAGTGTCTGTATTTGAAGATGAGACAAGTGGGATATAAAGGAGAGGCTTATAACACTGAAAATTACCGTTGCATCGTAATATGTTCTGAACTTTTCAAAATGATTTTTTAAAGTTTTGTAAACTTCCATCCCATGAGGTAACTAGAGTCGAATAGTTTACTTAACGACTGCTAGTATGGCTGTCACAGAGGCTGCAACCAAATTCCTATTTCCTTTTAGAAATGGCGTAACCCAATACATTACTTTGGCGAGAGTAAGCCTGAGTTTACATCTGGCATTTCTTGTGTGCCATTTGTCCCAAAAAGCGTAACCAACTAATTACTTATGAAAACCTGTTTGATTCAGACATGTATTTATTGATTTAAACTGTTTCCAACCATGTTGGATTCTATAAAATTTTCTAATAGTTATGTATGATACTGTTTAACTTAATAAATACGTATCTGAATCAAACAGTTTTTCATTAGTAATAAGTGGTTACACATTCTTCATGCTTATGTGGCATTTGGCACACAGATGTAAACCCGGCCTAAGGTGGTGACTCTGGATATCTCTAAGACATTTGATGAAGTATGGCAGGGTGCATATTTGTCAAAATGTATTGCTGTTGGTGTCGACGATAACGTTCCTCTATATATATGCGTGTTGCCTCAAGGATCGCGTTATAATAGTTGTTATAGATGAACTCAAACGAGTCCTTTCTCTAATTATATTCCTTACTTTCTAAATGACCCTCCATGTCAAACTTTCAATCATTTCTGTTCTTTAGAGGATGACAGCAGCATTCACCATTCATTCTCATTTAGTTAGCACTAGACGAAACCTGTCGGAAGTTTAGGCTATGAGGCAAATTATGAAAGATACCTTAAATTATGATTAAAAACTTTTTATCTGTGACTATGTGTGGTACACAGAGAAAAAACTGCCTCATAGAATCAAGAAGATTTTCTCTATGAACCGTTTTTAGACTAGGGGGTATCCCAGCAGAAAGAAGCGAAGATTTTTTCATAGAGATTCCAAATTGTTTTTATGTGGTAAATCTTATTAATTTTAACAAGAAGAAAACCACATAAAATCAAGAAGAAATCTTATTATTCACAACTTTTTTTACTCAATTTCCACTATTAATGGCACCAAAAAAACAATCCATAGAGAAAAACTTCTTTATTCTATTAGGTTTTCTTATAACTTGTAAACTATAGGGATTTCTTATTGATTTTATTAGGTTGACTACTTATTTTTTTTTAAAGGCTTTCTTCTTGATTTTATTAGGTTGCCTTCTTGATTTTTTTAAAAAGGTTTTCGTCTTGATTTTATTAGGTTGCCTTATTGATTTTTTTAATAAGGTTTTCTGCTTGATTTTAGTAGGTTCCTATATGATTATGTGTAAAGCAACTTATTGATTTTTTTTAATAAGGAAATCTTCTTGATTTTATGAGGTGTCTTGTTATTTCATATCTATAAATAGACATAGAGAAAATTTTTTTCATGATATTTTGCATTTTTGTATAAGAATGTATGCACAATAATTTCAATGGTTATTCAGGCTGCTTGTTAGCATATTGGTTACAGTGCTTGTCTATCAGTCAGGAGTTTGCTGGTTCAATACTTGGTGAGTAAGTTAGTTAAGAAAATAACATAATGTGTATGTATGTATGTATAAATAAATAACATCTACAACATACTACATACATACATACATATGTATATGGTATAGAATTTAAATGAAAATACATAAGTACAGAGAATAAAGACGCAATTTTTTTTATTTTTTTATTGAAAAAATCAATAAGATAATCTCATAAAAACTAAAAGATTTCTTCTTGATTTTTTCAAAAAGGTTTTCTCTATGAAATTAATAAGATTTCCTTATTGAAAAAAAAAACCATAGAGATTTCTTATTAATTTTGTTCTATTTTATGATCTATTTAAATGGCACTGTTTTACTGTGTATAAGTATTGAGGAACCAGAATTTCTTGACATGACAATTCAGTGTGATGTTTATTAGACTAATAATTATTAAGGAATCAAAATTTATTGATGTTCTTGGCATGGAAATTCAGTGTGATATTCGTTACACTAAATACATTTTTCAAGTCTCAAAAGAATCATTTCAGTGCCTAAGATTTTTGAACAGACGTGAGAGATACTTCACTACAATTTATTCCGCCTGTATTCGACTTAAGATGGTAAACAACTTTCATGTATGGGCCCTTGCTGCAAAATCTAATTTGGGGCTGCTAAGCATGTACAGGAGATATAACAAGCAGGCGAGATATCAAGCTCATTGGTGAGATTAGAGGATCCATTATTGCATATAAAGGGTTTTTTGAGTGTCACAACTTTGAGTTGGCATCACTGCTTTACTTGAGCACCCATTTAACAGCTGATAGTTGCTTTTTATTTAGTTTGCTTTGAAACTACATTATGAATCGACTTACACCAGAAACTATTTTTGATGGAAAAATAATTTCACGTAATGGCCCAATTAATTGGCCACCAAGAGAAGTGTGATTTAACCCAATTGGATTATTTTCTTTGGAGTTATGTTAAGTAACTTGTCTACATCGATAAGCCGCAAACAATTGAACACATGGAAATCAACATTCGAAAGTTATCGGCGAAATACGCATCCAGGTAAGCGAGAGAGGATGAACGTCATAGGTTTAATGGCTTAGCAGACGTTTCCATGAAAGCGATATCAGTAGATATCGGGAAGTGTAAACTAGAGGACATCAACGGCTTCATCATAGGGATTCGGTGGCTTAATGATGGATAAATAGGCTCACTTCTGGCTATAAATGGAAGGGGTAAATATTACTAGTAATGGGCAATAGAAGGGAATCACAATGGAGCCAATTGGGTCCCCGAGTGGAGGTGCCTAACCTAACCTAACCTTCTCTTTAAAAAGAAAACATATTGTTCTAAAATGATTTTTATTAATTTTTGTAAAAACCTCTACATTGTTAACACTGATAGAAAATAATAATACTTCTAGCTGGCTGCTATTTTAGATACTCGCTCGTATGAATGATTTCAACATAAAACATGATCTTTTGAAAATTTTCTTTTTAAAGAGAAAATTTTCCTAAACTCATTTAGTTTTCCTGTTTGACGTTTAGTATAATAGTTTATGGACGTGTGTGTGTTAGTATTGAATTAAAATTTATTACGCGTAGTATGAGTGCATTTGATTTGGTGGGGCATGTTTTAATGAATGTATGTACGAGTATGTACACATGTACATATGTTTGGAAAATTAAATATTTTGTACAAATTACTTGAACATTTCAATCGTTTTGTACCACGTAACGTCGCTAATACGCTTAAGCTACAAAATTATTTTCAATTTTCAAACGATTTTTGCAAAAATTAACATTTTCTTCTTCATAGACGTCATAGATTTTTAATATTAACCCAAAAAAAAAATTTATAATAATAATAATAATAAATTGCATAAATTAAATTAACAGCAATTATTAAAAATTTACTTAAAAAGTATTTTGAATGAAATGATAATTAAATTTATTTTATTTTTTCTTTGTAATAAATTTTGTTTTCCATCTGTGTTAAGTTAAGTGGTGAGCAAATGAAATTTCGTTTATGATGTTTTTTTTTTTAATTTTTTGACGTTTCTTTATTTGTGTATCTGTCATAATTCGGGTCTCTATATGTAGAATTTTTTTTTAAGAAAGAAAAAAAAACAAGAAAAAGAAAATCGGCAAAACAAATTGTGTGACAATATAACAATTGTGGTAAAAAGAAAATCATTTTCCTCTCTTATAGGCGATTTAGCGAAATACATAATATATTTATGTCTTTGTTGTTGTTCTTGCTAAATTCGCAATCTCTACAGTGTTGAAACAAAAAGCAAATAAATTATGTATATGTATAATTTTATTGAATTTTATTGTTTATTTGCTCAATGTTTTCCAATATAATCGCCCCATAATCGTCACCAACACCACCAACCAGCCAAACAAGATCGTTTATGTCGTGCAAATCGTTGAACCACCAACTAACTCTGGCGCGTATCTGAACAGACAAATAATTCATTCAAAATCACTGAACTTAAGCAAAAACTTAAACAAATTTAAAAATAATAAATTATAAATGTAAAATTAATAAGGAAAAGCCAAATTAATTAAATGTATCTACTAGTGCAAAAATAAATGTTGTAAAAAAAGGGAAAATAATTAGAAAAAAAAAATTTTTAATTAAACTAAAAAATTTAACTATAAAAAATTAAAATGTTTTAAAGAAATAAATTTAAAAAAAAATTATACATAAAAAAAGAAACCTCAGCAATTTTTTTAGGGAAAATTGTTCAGTGTTTATATAACATTTAAGCAAAAAAAAAAAAAAAAATACATAATAACAAAAAAAAAAAATCATACATTATTTTTTAGGAAAAAGAAAAATTAAAAAAAAGTTCAATATTTTCAGGAAAATTTTCAAAATTTATATTTGTTTTCCCCCATAAAGTTTACATGGTACTGTGTGTGCGTTGGTGTATATGTATGTGTGCGTGTGTGTATTTTTCTTTGTGCGTGTGTAGATAAATGGCTTTTTTATTTTTTGATGGATGTATTTATTTCATTTTGTTTTCTGATTCCAATTTTTACAGTATAACAAAATAGAAAAGTAATAAATTTATTTGTGTATACAAACCAAACGCCTTAAGGTTAAAATAATTTTGAAAGCTAAATAAAAAGTTAAAAAAAAACAACCACCATTAAGAAAATATACAACAGCAATTATAAAAAAATATATAAAAAGATTTTAATATTTTTCAAAACTTGCAAACAAACTTGCTTGAACATGTCTGAAATGGAAGATGTCATGGCCACCGAGGAGCAGACTACTGCCGCTAATGCCCCAGCTGATGCTCCCACCAAAAAAACCGAATTGATGGATGAAACTATGGAAATTATACCGGGAGAAAAAGTCGTTACTGAAGGTATCGACGAGGATGGTGACGAAGTGGAGGAAGTGACCCAAGTGACACGCAAAGTTGTGAAGCGTACTATGAAAATTACTGAGGTATGTTCTTCTTTTCGTTTCTTAGGCCAAATTAACTCTTTCCCCAAATTTATGAGTTTTTCTTGTCACTTAGATAAAGATTTAGTGCCGTCTTCGAAGGGTATGTTAAAATAAAAATTTCCGGAAAATTGTTTACCAAATTACACTTGAAATATAAATTATTCACCCCTATCGTGAATAAAATGTGAAAGTTTTGTTCCCATGAAATTTTCATGAACCATGAAGGGAAATTTGCTACCGGGAACTTCATGGGAACATTTGTTCCCACTATCGATACGCAGTGAATGTAAAAAACGGGAAGAAGACTTCTAAAGCTTCAAAATTAATTGAAAATCAGACAAATTTATGTTTGATAGTGAAAAATACACACATTTTTCGTTTCAAGTGCAATGTTTTTAAGTTTACAGTAGTATTTTAAAATAATTTGGGTGCAGTGGAAAAAATTCTTATGTATGCCATCGCCATAAAATTAACATTTGTGAACCAAAGATGTTCATATTAAATGAAATAAACTCAGTAAAGAGCGGCTTTGACTCGCGCACGAAGGGTTCCGTACGTTGGGCTTTGAGCATTTATTTTATTAGTGTTCTTTTTGACGTTTTTTCACCTGAAATAATGTTTTTTTGTTTTGTTTTCGTTTTTTTCTCGTTTTGGCAATTTTTTTTTATTATTGGCGATTTTTTCATTTTGGCGATTTTTTTTTTTCATTTTGGATATTTTTTTCATTTTGGCGATTTTTTTTTCATTTTGGCGATTTTTTCATTTTGGCGACTTTTTTTCCGGTTTTTCGCGATTTATTTTCGATTTAGAAATTTTTTTTAATTTGGTGCTTTTTTCGTTTTGGCGATTTTTTTTTATTTTGGCGATTTTTTTTTCGGTTTGGCGATTTTATAATTTTGAGATTTTTTTATTTTACCGTTTTTGAAAATTTCAAGAAGTTTGCTCCTACGGTTTCCAAGATACAGCAAGTTATCAAAATTACATAGTCAAAATTTCATTAACTATTGGTACACCCTCTAATGAAAATTTTTTAAATTTTAGTGTTAATTGTTGTAGTCCATATAAAAATACACTAACTTTACAAATTTCAATTGTATGTATATTACATGGGATTTTAAAATTTTTCGTTGCTCGTTTTGACATACCCTTTAATTTCCAACTCTCATGTATTTGTTGTTGTAACGGCCAAGGGTCTACACATTCTCTCTTACGGATCTCGAGAAAATACCCTGTGACGGACAGACGGACATCGTAGCGGAAACAATAGGGTTCCTTTTCACCTTTGGTGTATGGAACCCTAAAAAAGGTGTTGTACGGAATTATTGTTATTAATTATTTACTGATATTGTTCTAAAACTAATTATTTGTAATTGAAAGTTATTAATTGGAAGTTTAATGATGAAATTACGCGATAACTTGATTCAGTTCGCCTGCAAAAATAAAGTGAACAAAACCATTAGAAAAGTGAAAAAATCCATGTGAAAAATATTATTCACGATAAGGGGAATCAAAAAAGCGAACAGATTTCTGGGGAAAAATTATTCACGATTGCAATTTGGGGAATAGGGAAAAACTGTTCAGGAAGGGTGAATATATTTAGAATACGGCTGCTAATAAATACGTTTAGGTAAGAATTTTTTTTGTCCAGACGACTTTAAGATCTTACTTACAATATTTGTCAGTAAACTCTGCTGAAAATTTATTAGCGGAATTCACGGTTGCCCTTGTAGATCTGGTACATATTGTAGCTGTGTTAAATTTTGTTAAATTTAAAGCAAAACAACAACAATTTACCAAGCTACAAGGCACATCAATCAGGTACTCGCGTTTGTACAACAATTATTACAGCAGCAATAACCACATGTACTTTGTTGGTATAAATTACCAACTTACTTTTCAAAACAGGGTAGCATCGTAAGGGTGTAGGTTTCTTATAGGAAATGTCAAACTCCATACAAAACTGAATATTCGTTAGGTGTTTTAGAATAAACCAAATAATTGCACCATTATTTGCTGCCACTTAATAAATGCGCCTTGAGGCCAACCGTGAATTCCGCAATTCTTGTATGGCAACCTTGGGAGAAAAAACATTACCAGTCCACTGCAAGACTATCAGGTCACAATAAATTGTAAAACATCTGACAATCATGTGAACACATTTTGCTGCCATTGTTATACGAGTATTACTGTCAGATGTTTGTCAAACACTTTATTAATGTCAGATGCGTGAAGTCTATGCATCTAACAATGACATGATTACACTGTTCTTCAAAAAATTAAAAAATAAAAACAAATTCGAGAACAAGAACTTGATTATGTGATTTCAATGCTCTTTAACAGACTCATTCCATCACGTCTAGTTTTTGAGATTTTTTCGTTTAAATAAAATACTAATATTGACATATGAAATATGTACGTGCGAGTATTTATTACGATAAAAGTAAAAAATCCTATACATAAATGGCATCTATAATAAAGTATGTTTTTTGTTTGAGTGTCACAGCTTTCAGTTGGCATCACTGCTTTATTTGGACACCCATTTAACAGCTGATAGTTGCTTTTTGTTCAGTTTGCTTTGAAATTTTTTATACTATGTAGAGCAACGCGTGCAAATTGTTGAAATTTTTAATCAAAATAATTGTTCTATTCTTCAATTTCATCGTGCACTTCTTACATTTTCCAAAGAAGCCTATTTCTGGTTGAATGGGTACGCAACTAAGCAGAATTGTTACACAGAAAATTACTGTTTGATGCGCTTTATGGGCTGGCGGAGTCATTGGCCCATATGTCTTCAAAAACGATGATGGTCTGAATGTTACTGTCAATGGTGAACGGTATAGGAACATGATTCGAAATTTTTTTCGTACCTCAATTACGTGTCATTAATCCAGCAACTAAGCAGAATTGTTACACAGAAAATTACTGTTTGATGCGCTTTATGGGCTGGCGGAGTCATTGGCCCATATGTCTTCAAAAACGATGATGGTCTGAATGTTACTGTCAATGGTGAACGGTATAGGAACATGATTCGAAATTTTTTTCGTACCTCAATTACGTGTCATTAATCCAGCTGATATGTGGTTCAGGGCTCTACAATTGATTTACTCTAAGAAACTTTTGCTGAACAAATAATTTCACGTAATGGCCCAACCGTGAATTGGTCACCAAGATCGTGTGATTTAATCCCATTGGATTATTTTCTTTGGGGTTATGTTAAGTCACTTATCTACGTCGATAAACCGCAAACAATTGAACAATTGAGGGTGGCGTTGGCTGAAGTAGTTAGCACGTTGACTACAAAACCGAAGGTCCTGGGTTCAATCCCTGTATCCGACAGTCATTAAAATAACAACACCACGCATTTTTCTGATGTGCATTAGTGTCCCTTTGTGTCAGTTGTTGTAGGAAAGTTCAAGTGATGAAGGCATAGTCACTGGTCACTGAACTATACGACTTCAGCAGATACTAGTCCTAATGTAACATCAGAGCGCCCTCCTTCGTTGTGTAGCAAAATCATCGGCGAAGTAAAATAATCAATAAAATGGCTACAAGACACAGCTTCAAAAAATTAATACGCCCCATTTAACATCAGAGAGGCGCTGCAACACTGCATTATTAAAAACGTGCGAAAAGCAGAGTTGTAAAAGAATGAAGCTTTCCTCTATCTCTTCTTTCACCACCTGTCTTCTCTCTCACTATCCCTTTCCTAAAAGAAGGTAACACCTAGTATTAGCAGTAGGCATTAATTGCCTGAGTGTTACTTCTCTTAAAAAAAAAAAAAAAAAAAAACAATTGAACACCTGGAGATCAACATTCGAAGAGATATCGGCGAAATACGACCGCAAATGCTGCGAAAAATTGTTGAAAATTGGTGTTCCAGATTGCTCTTTCTACGCTCCAGCCGTGGCGGCCACATGGCAGAAATCATATTTAAACATTAAATTCATAAAATTTTCTTTCTAATAAAGCCCGTTTCATTAATATTAAAAATATATTTCCTTGTTTTATTATGATTTAAGCTTGTGTCACTCTATAAAAAAAACACCCTTTATAACTTTCGCATTTATCCTTATGCACGAATTGTTATTAACCAGTAGAGCTGTGTCGTTCATGAACGAACGAGTACAATTGAACGAATCAGTGAAATGAACGAAGTGAGCCGGTCACTTTACTGAGCTGTTTTAGCTCAGCAGTACTGATAAAAAGTACAATCTCAAAACTGTGGTACAATTGAACGAAATGAACGACCGAGCACACTTGGCTCTTTTTTTGTTTTGTTTGGCTTTTTCTTTGTTCATGTGAGATTTGTTTTCATATTCTTGTTTTCATTTGACTTTTTATATACTTTTAGTAACACTGTGGTCATTATGAAATTAATTAAATTACCATTCATATTTATTAAGTTTTTAGAACATACTAGATATTAGTAGTTTTTTAGCAAAATTGGTTTAGATATTTTAGTTTATTTTCATTGTCATTATTGTGTATAAGTATGTGGCTCTTTTGGCGATATGAATCTTTTTTCATTTCTTTACTTTCAATTCAAAACAAAATGCATTGTGCATGTTTCCCATTATGTACAGAATCAACTGCTTGTTTGTTTTCACTTCGTTCTATTTCTTGAAAAGAGCGGATGAACGAAATGAACGAACTCGTTCTTTTTTAGAAAATGAACGAAAATGAGCGGTCACTTGAATGAACGATTTGGCATAGCTCTATTAACCAGCAATGAACAAGAACTAAATAAAGATATGGATGAGTGTAGATTCTATACTGTAGAAGCACAGAGTAATAAACTCAGTAAAGTGCGAATTGAAATCGCACACGAAGGCTTCCGTACAGACACTACATATGTAGTACTATACTAACTTTAGCTTATACATATAATCGAATATATTACCTGATGTAGACTTTTTCTTAATTTTAAGTACCCTGTAAACTTTCTTTCAGTTTTTATCAATTTTCATAGTTATGCTATTTATTGCGCGATACAGGAGTTAGGACATGATTTTCGTAACAAAAATAATCGACACTATTACAGCTATAAATTTATTTTCGTTTTGGTTTCGGTTTCTTTGTACTTAAAAGCAGAGTCAGAAAATAAACGAAACAATAGGTGTGTTTCTTTACTCTATAGCAATTTAGGGGGTACGCCCGGCCCTCAAAGTTAGCCCTCAAGCCCATATATTCAATGTATTTTTTTTTTTGCCTTATGTGTATGAAATATATTAATAGATATAAACTCTTAGTAAAATAATTTCCATATACATATATGCAATTTTGGTATATATAATTTTTGGAATTTTGTTGGTTATTTTCTTCATTATTTCCTAAAATATTAATTTTATCAAAAAACTTTATTTAAGACTAATGTTGTAGACTAGAAGAACTAAAATATTGCCATACATCATATTCTTTTAAAAAGATAGTCATATGCAAACAAATTACATTGAAAATAGCCTGAAGGCCAACTTTGAGGGGCGGGAGCACCCCCTAAAACATAACTTATCGCTATGAATTTTTTTTATATTTTTTTTTTTACATAAAACTGAACCGTTTTGGGTGGTGAGTATAATGTAGTTTTATTGCATTGTTATTTAACATATAAAGTTTGTTTTATATAAAGCTAAGCAGCATAGCTATAATCGGGTGTCCTGAGACACCTCTCTTCTTTTATTATGTTTGGCAGTTTTTCTTAGTTTTGAGGCTTTTTTTCGTTTCTGGGATTTTTTTCGGTTTTTAGCGTGTCATTTAAGTTTTTGCGTTTGGCGATTTTTTCGGTTATTGGCAATTTATTTTAATTTTAGAGGTTTTTTCTAGTTTTGGGGGTTTTTACGGGTCTTGGCAATTTTTTTCATTTTGGTGATTTTCTTAAATTGGGGTCTTTTTAGTTTTAGCATTTTTTAAAATTTCAAGAATTGGCCTCTTACAGTTGCCCGGGAATTATTTTTTTGCAAATCCCGGGAAATTTTCAACCAGAATTTTCGGGAATTGGCTTTTTTTACATTGCTGTTCGTTGTTTTATTACTTAAAAATACAACTCTGTAACGATGCATAATATTTATAAGCATGGAAGCAGGTGTAATAGAGGCTTCCGAGGTGAATCCAATCCAACAACTTGAAGCGTTACGAAATATTTTCAGCTTAAGAAGTCTTTATAGAAAATAGTATCTAGATTGACAGATGTAGATGGAATTTCCATCCATGCTATAACTCAAAGCATATGATTTTTTTGTTTTGTTTTTTATATATTGTTGTTCATGAAATTAAGGAATAAAGCTGTTTTGTTTTTAATTTGAATGTTCACAGAAAAAAGTATTCACCAATTAAGGTTTTCAATTAAGAATTAAATTGATGCAATTAAATTTTTAATTGTATTAATTAATTAGAGTGGAAAACATAATTAATATTATCAAATTGTCTATAGGTGAAAATTTAATTAATTTTTTAATTGATATTACAAATATGATGTATATTTTTTCATAAAATTATATTTTTTATTGACGTCATTTAATTTAATTCATATGTTTTTGAAATTCCCGGGAATTCCCGGGAATTGAAAAAGTCCGGGAAATTAGAAACCCTACTATATACGTACTTCATTGGCGCTTCAACCAAGTCATCACTAGACTTCAAGCACAAATTCTGAAGAGTCACAAACCTCTTACTTTATGCATAGACTTGCAAAAACTATATGAGAGTTCATAAAATAATAATATGTTTGAAAATCACAAAAGAAAAAATAAGCTTAGTTGGCTTTGAAAAATAAAATGAGTTCACTTGGATATAAATTATTTGCTGGGTTTTGTATCAGTTTCAAAGCCTACTAAGCTTATTTAAAAGCATAAAAGTTCTTCTGAGTTTTCGAGCTGGGAGTGGTGCACACCAAGAAAAATTTATGTGTATATGTGTATTATTTCGTAGTACTCATATTGAAGATCGGATCGCTGGCTTAGCAATATTGAAGTATATACGTGAATATATAATTTTTAGAGTTATATGAATACTTGTGGCAATGATCAAATAAGAGAAATAATTGAAATTAGAGCTATTGTTATTTTTCGTTCTGGTACTTATCTGTTTACTTACACGTGTTTCATTTAAAAATTATTTCTGTTCTGGTATTTATCTGTTTACCTACACGTGTTCTATTTAAAAATTTTGTTTAAATATTTTTCTGCTAAATCGTTTTATAACAATATTGGAATTCATTAACGCTGGAAATTAATTTTAATAATTAACTTCACACACATATGAGTGATGGCAGAAAAATTTACTTTTTAGTTATGAGAATTAAAGAGAGAAAAAAACATGATGATTTTGAAATACATATATGGCAGATAAAATAATATTGGTAACATTCGATGAAGATCGTAGAAAAAATTTGCCAAGTTTTGGCACTTTTTCTTAGTTTTGAGGCTTTTTTCGTTTCTGGTATTTTTTTCTGGTTTCTTTCATCTTATTTTAGTTTTGGGGTTTTTTTTCCTTTTGGCGTTTTTTTGCTTTATGGCGATTTGTTTTTAAACAAAACTTTTTCGTTGTTTCGATGAAGTTATTACATTGCATTAATGTCACTGTTTTCATTAAAATAATTTTAGCGAAACTGGTTTCAATTTAACCAACGAAGCGTGACGTTGGTTTAATTTTAATAAATTTCTTCATTGGATTAATGTCGAATTTCATAGAATTTATGCAGAAAATTCTTTCAGTGTACAATTTTTGAGATGTCAAAAAGAATTTTTTTCATCTGAATTTCAATGAAGTTCTCTTTTAAAACCAAGAAAATCAAATAATTTTTGCTAATTGGTAAAAAAAAGTTATCCATTGTGGCAACGAAATATTGAATTAAAAATAAATTTCATTAGTTACTTCTTTTTATAAAAAAAAACAAGATCTCAAGCTTAATAAATATAAAAACAAAGTTATGTACTAACGATTAAAAAATTCAGGGCCAAAAATTAAAAAAAAAAATTTCAAGTCAAATAACTCTGCCGCTGAAAAAATTACAATTACAAGCTCCGAAAGAATTTCGACACCCGCAGTTTCCAAATTTTGAAGCTATTTGGAGCTACCCTGTCTTACAACAGGGTGCCTCCAATATATATATATATATATATATATTATTCTACACCGATTAGATCCCTATAAGAGTGTTCGCTGACAAGTCACAAGGTGCATACAAATTATCATTTAATTCCGTCCTTGTATAACTCACACTAGTCAGTTTCACTTGGAGAGACTGGTCACGGGACTAGTTTTGTGTCAGTTCCATTTACCGCAGGGTACCTCCTGCACTAATTTAACGAATTGCATTTTTTTTGTTTTGTGTTAAATTACGCTATCAATACAGTTGGGGTATTCAAATGGTAGTCATAAATTAATATGTTGTTAAATAATAACACGAACAAATATGACTGCTGTGAGCAACCCCTCTTAATTTACAATTACAAATATTGTACTTATTTATATTTTCGCTTTAGCTGCTAAATACAAATACTGCTAAATCAATACAAAAATATTTCATTTTGCGGATTACTGGTTTAGTACCTTACAACATTGCTTACTCTCTCTCTCTCTCTCTCTCTCTCTCTCTCTGTGAATTTCTTCGTTAAACTCTCTCACATTTCTATGTTTAGCTATGACAAAACAATAAAAACATAGCTCCGAAAGTCTTATTACGAATATTTTATTTTATTTTTTTGTTTGAGCCATAACAAAAATTTTTAAAATATTAGGATTTTATGACACCACTTTAGACTACCGTTTGAATACCCCAAATATGTATATCAAAAAAATTTAGACTATTTATCGTGTTTTTTTTCTGAACAAAGTTCTATAGGACTTAATGAGATTTAATTTCAGTACATCGAAATTGTTTGCAATTGTTAGTGGAGTACTTTTGTGGGTGAGTGAGAGGTGATTCTAAGAGCATTCATGAGCACATCTCTACTACGAAAACAGCGAAATATGAATTTATGTGTAACTAAGCAAATATAGGATAAAAGAGAGATGTTGGAATATTTTCTATTTCAGTCTTTCTCCCAGCTGAATTTAGACCTAGAAAATAAGTACATAAGAAACTTAAACTACATACATATATGTATGTATATGCCTCTATGTGTACAGCGAAAATTATATAAAAGCCCCTCAGAAATGTACTCCATCATCGAGTTAAAAAATATATTTTGGCAAGTTCGGTTTATATTCTAAAACAACTAAGAAGTCATGAAATTTACATTTGGGTTCTTGATTCTAAGCATTTTTGCGCTTGCAGTAAATCAAGGTATGTATCCTGTATTATTTACAGCAACAGTCTAACTTGAAGTGATTTAATAAATTACATATTTTTATTTACAATAGTGTTGGCTAAACGTACTAAATCCATACCACATAAATATGTGGTTCCAAGTGATTCATTGCCTCCATTTCGTACAAACCGGATGAGCATCTTAAACGTGGGAGGCACATCTTCTGTTTCATTGACCACACCTCCTACAAATGTAAAATCACAGGACAAGAATAGAATGCCAGAAACATCATCCAGTTCAAAGGACAAAAACGTCCCTTCAAAATCAGCAAAAAAGCGCAAACTCTCTTCATAAAATATCCAAAGGGCGTGAACGTCCCTGGAAAAGACTTAGTAAAGCGTACACGCTTTACGAAGAATTTGTAATACAAATTTATCATTTCCACATTTAGCAAAAGAAATATTAAATAAATTTATATTTAATAAATTAAAAATTGACCCATATAACCTTATTGTGTTGGGGCCTTCCAAAATCAAAATAATTAAATAATTAACTTAAAAATATTGGGGTATATACACATATGTATATCCATATTTTCTAGAATTACTGAACGATGTAACTAATATCATCTATTCTAGACTTGCATTTATTAAGCTTCGATTCTTTAAAAACTCATTAGAAATTTGTCTACAGCAAAAGACTAATTAATGAACTTAAGCTTAATTTTAAAACAAGGATTAAAAATTTAAGGGTTTTTTCTCTTACAAAATTCATTCCTACTGAATACATACGGCCATGTCACAGAGATCAATTCCGTTGGGAATCGGAATTGAATAAACCTCAAAATGTCAGGCCCTAGCCGGAGCATAGCCCAGCATAACACCGCCTCCCACAGTCTGGACACATCTGACGAATTTTCGTATTTTAGTTTTCTTTTTTAGACACCATCTCCTACAAAAATGGAGTGGATTGAATTCCGATTCCAAACGGAATTGAACTCTGTGGCATGGCCGATAGTTTTGAAATTATCACTTTCGCTTTGAGTTGAATTTAAAACGAAAACATTATCATTATTTTGAGAAAAAGTGTAATAGTTTTTTCTTACTCTCCATGTGTTTTATATAACAATGATAAAAAAAATTTCGACCAAAGAAACTCTCAAATTCGGACAAACTTTCACCGCCAGGTCATATTGTTCGAATTATATGCACGCCCCATTAATGGCTTGGTTCTTAACTTTTTCTTTTTCTTGTTTTACCATAGGCTTATTATTTTGCTGTACAAGTATTTTTTTTCGGAATTACGCGTTTTGAAAGCTTCGCATGAAATTAAGCCAAAACCGATGGGTGTTGTGTGGCTCGTGGCACCGCGCTGATGAAATGAAATAATATTCAGTTGCTTTCTGAATTGACGATAACGATTCTTCTAGCGTTATTTTCGAAATTATGCCGACCATGGATAAAACCATACCATAATGCGCACTTTTTCCGAATCCATAGGTTTGTTTTTCACAATCACTTCTGGGTTCTCCGAGCAACAACAACAGCAACAAGTTTGGTTGTTTGTGTAAGCTTCCTCGATGGTAAAACAACTCCTAAGCCCATCTTATCGTGGTATATTTAAGCTTTTTTAAGAGAGCTTTGAATTGCTACAAAAGCTATCGGTACGGAATATGATTGCCACACAGCGGGCATCCGGGTAGCGGCTGAATTGGTTAGAAGGGCCTCTTATTCTTAATATTGATGCAGCCATTTAAAAAAAAACAAGATTCCTCTACAGAACAGAATTTGTTTACGGCTTCTTACTGCTATTCTCTCTGATTACTCTGGACTGAACTATTCTCTGTAGAAAACTAACAATATATATATATATATATATGTGATCTTTCTGTTCTTGTGCTGGGAGGGAGGTACCAAAGATATTGAAGGAATCTCTTTAAGGAGTTGCTTAATAGTGAGCTGCCTTCAACTGATTTTGTTTTTTAAAAGGTATGATTCAAGCTTATTAGTTTTAGATGTATTCAAACGTTTGCAATATGACTTGCATAATTTTTTCTTCATCTGCTCGTTAGTTTTCTACCTCGACCTTTATTTTCTTTTTTCTTCGAATGATTCTTTAACCATCACAAGTTTCTTATCGTTGCTTCTTTTCATGTCCTCTATAAATCTAAATTCAGTTGAAGTTGGGGCCTGTTCGGAAATACATCACTGCTCTGCATCATGCGAGGAAACTTTTATTTAAAATGCGCTACAATTTATTTTTATGTTAACAGCTTCAGTAATGAATTTTAGGACATTTAAATTTCCATTTGCAGTCCAATGATGCATTTTCGAACTGGCCTTTGTGTTTTATTTTCTTTTGAGTTTCATTGTTTGCTTCCGTTTGCTGGTTTTGACATACATTGAAAAATTAGAATTTCAGCGCTGTCGTGACGGGTGTGACCAAATATTTTCTATAACTAATTACTCGAATATTGATATGCAGGTTCATAAAATGTTATTATGTTAATAATTAACTTTGTTATTATTGGAAGCGAAAAAGTAACAATCTAATTAGAACTTTTACATTTTTGGTGTGACTGGTATGATAATACTTAATCAACAAATCTTTCATCATAAGACATACGAAGCCGAAACTTCAACCTTCACAGATAACTGTTTTTATTTGAGATGAGAAAGGCAACAAAGGAAATTGTGAAATAAGGACCAAACATACAAGGAAGTAGAACAGAATGTTCAGTATATGTGACAGCGCATAGAGAAAGGGACCTAAGCGTAAAAAAATCAATTTTCACATTTTTTTTTTTTTTTGATATGGACAACATCTGAGCATCGAATGAGACCGATCCCATGCCCCAAGAGTGCTCCCTCTCAGAGATATGCGCGTTTTATGAAATTGAAGTCGACGATTCTAAGGTTATGTGAAAAACTTTTCGTACCAACAGAGTGATATTCACGATTTAAAAGAATTATAAATGAGTATTTATTATAATTCACAATTAATAATTTCAGAAAATAAACCTGGATTCGAAAAAACGCGAGCAAAATTGGTATCAAACTCATGGAAACAGCGCGCTAGGTAGAAAACAGTAAAAACCAACTACACAAAACAAGAGGTAGGGACGACCTACGCGCGTTTTCAAGGTTGGCCAACACGTTCCTGACGTCATGAGATGCGTCGCTTTCAAATGAGACCAATACCAACACGCTCAGTGATGGTACACCAAAGATACACGTATTTAAATCTTTAAAATGGCTCTCCTGAAGAAAACCGGTTTTTACCCTTAGGTCCCTTTCTATTTTGCGCGTCACATATATATACATTAATTTAAAAGCGTTTCCAAATTAATAAAAATGCGAAAAGTATATTTTTTTTAACTTGTCCATACACCGAAAGAATTTTGCTTCATAAGTCCAATGAAACAATTTCATTAAAATTTTTTCACAAATCTAATGATAATTTCACAAATCCCATGAAAATTTCATGAATATTGTGAAAAATTTTTATTGGAATTGCTTCGTTGGTATTCTGGTTTCGTAAGAATATTTTATTGAATTTATGACAACAATTTTTTCTAATTATTAAGAAACCCCTTTATGTTTAAGTTATTTCATTATTTTCATGAAATTATTTTATTGTTTCTATGAAGTTATAGCACTGCATTAAATACGTTGTTAAATAAATTTGATGAAGTTTTCAATAAAATAATGTTGACGAAACTGGTTTCATTAATCCAACGAAACGTGACGTTGGTTGAATTTTAATGAATTTTTCATTAGATTAATGTCGAAATTCATAGAATTTAGGCCGAAAATTCTTACAGTGTAAATGTCATTCTCTTGTGAATATAATTTGAACGATTGTTATTAAAAATAAATAAGTGATTATTTTTTTCTGTGTAAGATGGTTTTGCGTGGAATTGCCCATATGCAAACATTAACATAAGTAGCAGCAATTTCAAATTATTTTATAATTAATTTTTTACATGTTAAAATAGTTTATAAATATGTTTATATGTTTTTTTTAATGATAATTTTTTTTTATATAATATATTTTATATATAAAAAATACAAATATAATTGAAACATTCAGTTAATAAATGAAAAAAAAAACTATTACAGTTAATGTATTTTCATCAAAATTTTGCTACATAATATTTTGAGTTCATGTATATTATGTACATACATACATATGTACATAATTTGAGCGTAAAATGGATACAATGCTTCTTCTACTCATTCAATATTTATTATATATTTATAGAACTGTAATTTTGTATTTGCGTTATTTTAAATTAATTTTCGCAGCGAAAAACTTGCCATGCGTTTTATTGTACATTTGTCAAAATATATCAAATTAAGCAAAAAAAGAAAATAAAATTGAAATAAAAAGTTTAGCAATTAAAAAAACTTAAGCCTCAACATGAAAAGCTTCTACACAAAATCGTTCCAACTTGCCAAAAAAAAAAAAAAATAGAAATCATTTAAAATTCAGAACAGTTGCAGTTTTTTAATCTCTGTGTTATAAGAAAAAAAAAAACAATTTAGTGTAAATGTTTTTGTTTTGTTAGGTTCTTCTTTTAACCATTTATTTTACTAAACACAAATGTAATTTGTTTAAATTTCAATATAGTAAATATAATGGCGTAACAGAAAAAATGTCATGATACATCATCATTATTGCCATGCCTTATCTGTCTGTCTCAGTCATTGCAGCCACAATAGACAAGAATCATATTGCAAAACTGCCTCAATTTTATATTTTTGTAAATGTTGTTCTTTTCTTGCATACTTTTTAATCTGTCAAATGGAAATTTTCTGGTTTTTATTTTCATTTATCAAAAATTAATTGTTAATTGAAAGAAAAGAGCAGACATTCTATTTTTTTGTACACTAAAATCTGACAATAAGAAAATTAAATTCTTAAGAAAATTTAAGTTTTTTAATTTAATTTATCCCAACATGTAGGAATCAATAGAAATAATGCACTAAGCAAATCATTTGTTAAACAGTGTGTTCCTTTAAGACGTTTCACTTTGAATGACTCAACAGATGACATACGAATTTTTTTAGCTTATTTAAAAAACTTTTTAGATTGAAATTTAATGATGAGTTCCATAATTAGGAACCAAATGCATATAGATATTGCTTAACAAAAAAAAAATGCAAAAATTTCTAATAAAAGGTGGGCAAATAAAGAGCGATTTTTAAACAACATTCTTTTTGGCAACACTGTTTTTGGCAAGTCAGCTGTTTTCCTGTATCATGTTACTGTTCAACATTTTCAGTTTGGTTTGGAGTTTAAAAATGAATCGGCATACAAATGAACAGCACTTTCAGATTATTAAATTTTATTATCAATTATTTATTATTGCTCGGTGAAGAAAGTTCATCGTGCATTTCTTCTATTTTTTGGTCAGTTGGGGCGACCTTCTGAGGCTGCTATCATGAATCCTGTAACTAAATTTCGCATCACAATTACATTATTGACTATTAAACCACCAACCAAAATATCGCAGTTGTATCCGCTAGTGCTGTTGATAACCGTGAATTATTGACTCGGTGCCAGTCGCAGCAATTGGGCCTCTGTTGCTTTTATTTTTGCCCAAAATGGAAGAACTGGACTTCGCTGACATGTGGTTTCAGCTAAACGGTGTTACATGCCGCACAGCACGCAAAGCAATGGCCCAATTGAGAAACGAGTTCGGTGAACAGTTTATTTCACGATTGGGGTTGGTCAATTGATTGCCTACATCGTGTGACTTAATGCCTTTAGGCTATCTGTTGTAGGGCTATGTTAAGGCTCATATTTATAGGGACAAGTCGGCAAAGGTTGTCACACTAAGGGCTAATAAATCAGTCAAAGTTTAAACGCTGGTTTAGTTAAACTAAACTCAAATTTATATGTAGTTGAAAGTCAACAGCAGTAAATCAGTGAACCATACCTTATGTGTAGTTTAAAAAATAATATTGTAGCAGCACTAGAATAAATGTCAAAAAAGCAGCTGTTCTGCAGCAGGCTATCAATTATTTGTACAATCAAAATGGCAAAAAATTTAAAAAAATTTAATGAAAGGTCGCCAAATTTTACTGAGGAAGGCATTATATTTATGCTTGGCGAAGTAAAATAGTACAAAAGAGTAATAGATTGTAACAAAACAGGTCGAACAAGATCTGAAGAAAAAGTAGAGACTTTGAAAAAAGTTTAGTGCTATTTTCGTGCAAAACATATGGTCTGTAAGTGACATAACCATATGGCCTGTATTCGTAGTTTAAACGCCCAACTTTATGCGTTTACAAATGGTTTAAATACTACTGTATTGATTTATAGGTTTGCTAGTTTAAACATATTTTAAACCAAAAATAGGGATTAGCTTGCACTGATTTATTAGCCCTAAGAGACAATATTGAAGAATGTATTCGTAAGATAGCAGTTGATATGTTGGTGAGAGTATGCAATTAATCATTTCAGGCGTAGCCGTGGTCAACATTTACATAAAATCATCTTTAAACATTTCGTTATATAGATTGCTTTACCGAATAAATTTACAGAATAAATGTCAAAGGATGACAGCATATTCTTGATATTGCGTCATTTGACAGATAATTTACCTTCTAAACTCAAATTTGTTCACCCTTTACATTAAAAACTAATGGCGTTTTCTCTTCTGGAAAAAATGTAACATTTTTGAACTTTTTATTAAAAAAAATACAATTTAGCGTTCGTTTAAAGAAAATTTAAGCTTGCAAGGCATGGTACAATAGTTTCTTATAAAATGTATATTTCAGAAAATTATTTTATTGTGAATTTTCATTGAGTGTAAGTGTAAGTGTAACATTTTTTTCCAGAAAATAAAATGCCAAAAGTTTCAAATAAATATATTTCGGTAATCCTTAAATATATTTTATGTTTCATATTTTCATCCAATTTACTTTTAACTCCTTGAAGTATATTAAATAATGTATTAAAAATAATATAAATTCAAATCGAACAAATCATAATAGTTCTTCCTTGGCTTCCAACATCACTTATATTTCATCATACTTCATGATCCACTCCTCCGTTATAAATTCCCACTTCCTTATGAAAATATATAAGGAGGTGGGGAGTACTCAAGAAGTTAAGGTCGTGTGATTAGCTAAATAGACAAACCTAAAAAAGAAAAGAAAATACAATTAATATATGAAAAAAATATGTTCTGCCTAACATCAAGAATACCTTAACAGAAATACGCCTATTGTTTCCACTTAAAAATAGAAAATTGGTGGTAATTGATATAATGCACAATCTGTTTATTTATAGTGCATACTTTTAGGAGCGCCATTTTTGTATTGGCTTATTGACTGCGTATGTAAGTACTGCTTCAAGATTTGTGATATCTTTGTGGCAGAACTGCTGTTTGAAAACTGGAGTTCTTCTGTGATAATCTTTGCGACTGAACTTAGACAGGGAAAATGTACTTTACCAAGTCTGGAGTTTATAAAAGAAGTTTGTATCTTTTTTTGTAATTTTATATTTGACACTTAACCAGTGTGTTGATTGCTTTAAAGCACAAATGTTTGGTTTTATAAGGCAACTTACTAAAATCTGATATCAAAGATGTTGTTATTCTATAACAATTAAATATTGTTATTTGCTAAAAAAATATTCTCGTATTCTCATTTCAATATTAAAATAAGAAAAATTAAATTCATTAAAGTGCTTCTTTCCATTTTAAATAATTTGATGAATTGTAAATTTGTATTAAATTCTCTTACTCTATCTATGAATATTAAGCACATATGTATAAGTATTTTTTTTTAATCTCTCACAGACATATTTAATTTTAAAATAAATTAACATATAATTATGCATTCAATAAACTTGACAATTGCATGAAGCTCATTGGCACTTTTTACATTATATGCAAATTAAATGAAGAGTTTCTTTAAAAGAAATAACAACTAAAAACGTACATTAATACATTTTTTTATACAAGTGAATTAAAGCTAAAATAAGCATGAATAACATACAGAAAAATTACATTGATTTTTATTAAATCAACAAAATTTTACAAACAACCTCCCTGTTAAATCAATCATAAAAAAATTAATTGCAATTATTTTGTGTGCTTCGCTGACACTGACAACAATTGTAATATTCTACTTTCTCAATAACTTGCTGGGTAGAAGAAATTAAAATTAATGCAACTACTTTAACAAATAAAGCTGGAATTACCCATTCCTTCCGAACAATTTTTTTTTCTTGAGAGAGAGAATGGAAGATATATGTATTAATTTGCTCGGAATATTTTCAGCTTAAAGTGGTTCAATTATAAAATTGTTTTTAAGATTGAAAATTCTTTTTATTTGATAAAAATATTTACACCATATTGCATTTTAAATTTAGAAACGCACAGAATGCATATAACGCAAATGAAAAATACAGAAAGTAATAAAATTTTAAAGTGTTTCCTTGTTTTTATGTTTAAGCGTTGTCTATATGTATTTCGTTCCCGCTTATCGCACTCATCAGTAGACTTCAACCCAAAGGATTTTGAATTTAGCTTACACAAATCCTTGGGGTTCAATTCTACTGATGGTTCCATAAGCGGGAACGAAATGCATATCTGTGGCAATATGGAATAGTAGCTTAAGTATACTTAAGAAAATTAGGCCTATTTGTGCTGTATTATGGTCCAGTTGCAATTTTCAGGGGTTAAAATGTTACATATGGAAAGAAGGAATCACAAGAAAGTTGAATCATGCATTAGATCCTTCTTATCTCTTAGTGAAAGCTTAAAAACTTCCGAAATGCACTGCTTTGCTTAAGTCGACTTAAGCTATTATTCCATATTGCCACAGATATATAGACAGGGCTTAGCCATAAACACAAGCCAAAAATTTCAATTAAATTAAAGACTTTATGTCAAATAAATATACTTCTTCAGTATTTCTTATTTAAAAATAATAAAATTTAAAATCAGTTTCGAAAACATGTATTTGTTAAAATAAACCTGGCATAATTTTTTCTCTGTGTACATTATGT
The DNA here is from genome assembly GCA_944452675.1 of Tachina lurida. Lineage (NCBI taxonomy): Eukaryota > Metazoa > Arthropoda > Insecta > Diptera > Tachinidae > Tachina > Tachina lurida. Next base: position 174,052,145 of record OX101752.1, read on the forward strand.
ATTTCGATTATTGATTATAATCAATAATAATTATTTAACGTAATTGATTGCTTCGAAACTAATAAGACAAACAAATAAACTGCAATTAGATTCAGTATTTGCAATAAGGTGCTAAATATGCGTATGTGGAGTTGTTATACAGGCACCAACAAGCATTTACATGCACACACACATACACTTGCTTATTGAGCCGTAACCCAGCTAGCATTTGGGTGATAATTTTTTCAGAAATCTCTTACATGATTATCTTCAAATCAATTTTGATGATTAAAAACTAATGTATTACTTTTGTGATTGAAAAAGGATTCACTTATGATTCATTTGTATGATAAAATAATGCTTTCGTGAAAATAGAGAAACAAAATGCAAAGAAACCGCAAATATATGATTCAATGATTTAATACTACCAGAAAATCGCTCAAAATTAATCAGAAAATCGTATCACAAATGATTCTTTGCTATGATTCATCTGTAAAGTACCATTTTCTCAGAAAAATGAGCTCATATGAGGTTACTTTTCCAGTCAAGCTGATTCGGAAAAGATTCGATTGTGATACAAAATGCTAGCTGGGCACCGACTAAAAATCATAAGCGACATATTTTTTAATAAATTTTTTTACGAAATTCCATCATCTACGATTGTAAATAATAAGATTTTCTTCAAAAAACGAAGCTCGAAAATAATGTCGTTTAAGCTTTTTTTTGGCTGGTATGGTACAATATGTGCATACTCGTTCGCATATCCCATTTGACCAAGTCTTTCAGACATTTTGCAAGACGGTTACACGACGGAGGACCTGTTGGTGACAGCTCAAAAGATCACTGAGGAAATTTTGGAGCATTTGACAGCTCAAGTTCAAACAACACAACAACAAGTGCGACAATTTCACCCATCTTTTCCATGCCCCTCTAGAACTTACAATTTCTATTATATTTTCATTAATGAAATTATACACAATTTTAAATTGAACATTGCAAGATTGTTTGACATCTGACCAGCAGAGTTGATTTTCTTTTGCCGAGTATTCCCAAGTAAAAAAAAGTGCTTTCAAGGAAGTCAATAAGATCATAAACTTGTCATTCATAAGTAATGCACATTTTTTTCCGAAGTCATGTTCATGATGTTGAATAAATTAAATTTTAATTACGTTCTTTTCCTAAATTTCTTTTAAATCTAAATATTTTTCACAAATAAAACTTTAATACATCGTAACTTGGATTTCATTTTCCTAAAAATTCCAGACACATAGTAAGTATTTTCGAAAACTCCAAACTATCTCCAATTTTGCATAAGTGAAATAGCTTCTTAATTAATTATCGAAATACTATCAATAATCAAGTGCCAAAAAATCAAAAATACATGCTTATTGTTACTTTGGGAGTAGTTCCTTAATGTTCGGCAAATGTCATGCATAATGCATTAAACCTACTCACAGCACCAATTCCAATTGGATTTTGCCACGCCCCTCCGCCCGCAGACCGAAAATCAAAAATCAGACTTCACAGTGCCACCCGCCTGAATATTTTGAAGATTCCCTGAAAAGTTCATCAAAATCGGCCCAGCCGTGTTGGAGTCCATACGTTACATACATACATACACACATCCTGTTTTATATGTATATATAGATAAGATATAAGATATTATATTTGCTCATTGGCGGTAAAGAAATAGAAATTAGTTTAATTGCACTACAACGACAAACTGAGCATAGACAATAACCTACCATATATCATATAAACATGTGTGCCCTTAATTATGAAAGTGGTCTAAGTCATATATTTCATTGGTCGAGATATTTAGTAGATTACATTTGAACAAATAAAAAAATATTTTTATATTGTACAACATTTTAATGTAGAGTTGCTCTGGTCTCCCTTAATATAAATTTAATTAATATTTGTTAAATATTTATTGAAGTTGTTCCAATATTTATTTAATATTTTAAAGCAAAAATTCATGTAACTTAGACCATTTTCATAATTAAGGGCACATTTATATTCTATCCTTGACATTTTGTAGTCGGTAGCTTGCTGTTGTGAATGGAAGTCGAAATTTCCTTAAGTAGTCCTAGATGAAGATGTCCTCTGTGACAAGTTGGTCAACTGGGTTGTTAACTTAAAATCACTCAACAACAAATCTTTAAATCAGTTTTAAATTATAATCACATTTCAAGATATTTTCTAGTATAAAATATATTTATATAAATATCGTTAAAACTTTATTTATGGTCTCAATGTCAAAAGAAGTTTTGAAGATTTCGACAAAAACACGCTTACTCTCTTGGGTTCGTGTATGGTGTTTTTTTCTTATTTTAGATGTTGTTATGGTAAAGTTTTTGATGAATAATAATCTGAGTTATATCTAAATTTAAAAAAATGTAAAATTTTCATTCGAAGTGTCCAATTTCGCAGATTTGCACGCGATCAATGTTTATTTTTAAAGAGATCTGTTAGCAAGTTCACAGAACTCAGCTAAATTCAATGGTTTTTGTCCAGGGTTAAAAATGTTTATGATTCGCATGTCTTCACACACACACTCACACAATCACTTTTAAAGATACATACATACATATCGATGGCTTAATATAAGAAAGGCGGAACTTGAATTTTCGATATTTTATAGGAGAAGCAAAATAAATTTCTTAAGTTGCCATAAGTTGCAACGTACTAAGGTCTTCTAGGAGTATGCAATTATACGTTGTCTCCCAGAAAACGTTAAAAACGCAATTTCGAAAAATAAACTTGAGATACGCCCTTTTTATATTAAGCCATCGTTATGTATGTATGTCTCATTTGACCCTCTTCAGCCAGCTGACTTTATTTTGTGTAGTGTGCTGTGAAATATTTTATTAAAGTACGTTTATTAACATATATGTAAGTATATGCAACTTGCACTTAGATTTTTTCTTGGCTTAAAAATATTCCCTTTCTGTATAATGCATTCAGTCAGTAGTCTTGTAGTGCTCGTAATCCTGTCTGTTTGTTTGCTAATCTCTTGTTATTATTTTACTAATATATCTTGATTAGCATTTGGGCTTCACTAATTAAATATGTCTTACATGATTTGTATTTGTCTTTGAGCGCTAGTGTGGAATAATAAATGCACTCGCATCATTAAATTAAATTATGATTTCATGGGTTTGTTGGTCTCATTATCGTTTGATACTATTAACAGATTATATTACATATGTTTATACTTTCACAAATAAAATTAATGGTAGGATTAGACAAATCTTTCGTAATAATTTTCCAAGCAGCAAAAGCTAATGGGTAAGATTTTGCAGAAAATAATGCAACATTAACAAGAACAAAAAAAGTTTTCTCATGTAAAAAAATTAACAAATTAACAGACATGTATATGCTTAATAAAGAACAAGTAACAATGGCAAGACTTTTGTAAATTAGTGATGGCAAATTTCGGCTCGCATAGGTGTTGTTCACGATACGACATATACAGCTTGGCAAGAAGACGATGATGAAACTCTCGAACACAACTTGTGTCACTGTCACTGCATTCAGTCAAATTAGAAGACAAATTTTCCATCTAAAAAATATACCAGACATAGAACATTTGAGGCGCTCAGACGGGAAAAATCTGAGAAAGTATTTTGAGGAGACAAGGTTCCTAATCTGATTAAGTTTAACAGGTTTTAGTGGTTTTTATTGGGTATATTTCTAATATTTCTTATCAAGAGCGCACAAAATGCTGTAATAGCATAGGTGTAAGCCGAAAAGGATTGTGTCAATTATTACTGCCCCTTTTTCAACGTAACCTAACCTAATATAATGTTTTATTAGATTGGCTATATTTGGGCTCATTTGGCAATATTCGACAAGTTATTTGGCGGCGAGGCTAAAAATAAATACGACAGTACTGCTCTTGGTCCATTTACTTTAGTGATGTCAACTAGGTCCTTTTCAGAATATATTTAGCTGACTTTTGCTATGATTACTTTTTTTATTATTATTTACATGATATTGGACTTATACTTTTTTACATGATATTAAACTTATATAAATATAAGACTAATATAATATTTAATAGCACTAGCTACTTTGGCTATCAGCTATTACTTTTTCTAAAATCATGGAAGCAATTAGGTTTTCTTAAATCAATCTCGCCTTGGAATTATTTGAAGTACTGATTCGGTACTAAATCAACTTGGAAATTCTTGAATCAAAAGAATTTTGAGATTGATTTAATCTCAGTTTTTCTGAAATCTATCTTATTTATCACTTGAATAATTTGCATTTTAGTCAAACGTAACGTACTTATGAAACCACTGCTTGAAGTACAAACGTATTCAATTTTTATTTGAATGTATATGTAAATGACACCAAAGATAATAACCCTGATGAAGAAAGTGTAGCGGTCTTTGAAACCAGCATGTTGTTCCATTCCACTAGTCCTTGTCAAAATAATTACTATGGTCTTTGATGAGTTTTGTTCCTTAAGAAGTTATCACAAGTAATTTGGCTTCCCCAAATATACCAACTACAGCCTAATCTAATCAAAACAAAAAAAAGCAGTACTAAGTAAATTTCCAGATATGTTTTCGAGATAAATGTTAATCAAAATTATCTGGGAATAAGTCAACCAAGAAATTTTGTGCATTTACAAATGCTGCAAAGGTTTTTTTTTTTTGCTAATGCACAAACTCTTCGTATATAGTTAAAGTTGATGTTTGCTTCTTAATTAAGGTCCTGTGGAAATTTCGGGGCTCCCTTTGTTAATGTATATATTAATTTTTTATGTTTATTACGTTTATATTAAATACAACTATAAAATAGATAGGAAAATATGGTAAAAGATAAAAGCGATTAAACAAATACAATATACTATCTATATACTAGTATATGCATATGTATGTATCAGTGATCGGCAATGAATTGTTTTTCGCTATTCATACTCACTCATAAAATTTTAAATATAAGTGAGTAGACATCATTTAAACTTAACTACTCGTAATTTACGCATACTCACGATAAAATAAATATGAATACGACGTCGACATCATAGTTATACTACACTCACTCTCATAAATCACCTCAGTTTGATTTTTAATTTCATGAAAATACTTATACTACTCACATTGATTCAGCTGACTCAACTCATGCATGTATATCATTGTTCATCAAAAGGCCGCTCGTGGTCACTTTGTTATGCTCTTTTTTACACGTACATTCGCACAAGCATGCAATTTGCTCTCTTTTACATTACATATGTATGTGTTTGCTTATCATTGATGTATATGTATGCTTACTTAAAAGTTTAGTCATTAAAAAGTTTGCAAGTAGTATACAATATTAGTAATTAGGGTTGTTCTTAAATTTCTGCGAAAAAACAAAAAAAAAAAAGCAACAGAGAAACATATAACGTCATAATGGGAACTATAATGTTCGTATGCGAAGTTTGCATTGTGAATCATACTTATTTTGCCTCGTCCATAGGCATTGAGCTAAGGAGAGTCGAAATCAACAACGTCATAAATATTGCTTAAGTGAATATGATTCATAGACAACATTGCAATAAGTATGAGTGCGCATATGTATACAAGGAATTATCAGGGCTGTCATGAATAAAATTCCACGTGAAATTTTCCCCAGGGAAAAATTCCAACTAATAGCAAATAATAGGGAAAACAAAAATTTCTAATTGGAAAAGGGAGAAATTTCACGCGGAATTTTATTCTTGATTCAACTCTACTCACTTTTTCACTACTCATTGCTGTTCTGTGGTATGTATGTATGCATGCTTGTATGTACTTAAGCAAAATCCTATAAAATAATGAAATCGAAAAAAAACTAAAACTAATAAATAAGACAAAATCTGCACCAGTAAACAATATATAATTAAATATATACATAATACATGTAGGCTAAGAGCGCATAGGAACTTATACACACTCATACGTGGATATAATAAATTATACGTGAGATACGCATCAAAATGATAAGACAATTTTAATTAGGTTCTGCTGGCGCCTAAAGCAAACTGAAAATGGTAAATCATGGTCACACCCGTCACAATGGAATTACCCATTACAGTAAAAGATTTCCTACTCAGGAATGTCAAATAAAATTATTTTAATTTAAGTATAAATAGCTTAGTTTATAACAAAAAAAAATTATACTTGAGAATTTTATATAAAATTGTTTTTGTTTTTAGTATAAATAGCTTGGAAAACAATTGACCTTATCAGTTTGACGCGCACCAGCCTAGTGAACAATGCGAATTGTTTATAAAAATTTATACAAAAGCTTTACTAAAATCTTCTTATATTATAAGAAAAATATATATATATATATATATATATATATATATATATATATATATAAGACAAAGTGAAAAATAGCAAAAAGAACTCAATGAAATGAAAACATATTAAAAGATAAATACTTGTATGTAAATTCATACACATTAGCAACAAATACAAATGTATATAAATATAAAATTTGTGCCAATTTCTCTTCTCCTACGAGTTTATAAATCTACAATATAAAAAAATAAATAAATATACAATATAATAAGTAAACTTACTGAAAATTTTCCTCCTTATGATGATTGTATATTAGAAATCAGAACGATTTATAACTTACCATTATTATTATTATCAAACAAAAATTTTAACTTAAATAAAAATTATACTTGTACTCGTATCGTCGGTTGGCTTCTGGTTTGCGGCACAGAATATTCAAAATACATTATGTGTGCAGCAAACCAGAAACCAAAGGACGGTATGTAGAGTAAATGTAATCCCACTAAACGCGAAGACTTTGTTTAATTTAAATGCAATGTGAAAACTCATAAAATACTTATACTTTTACGACATAAAAATTGCGTGCAGCAGCAAAAAGCGGTAATAAATTTTAATTGCTTATGAAATTATGGCTTCATAAAATTATAATGAAACGAACGAATTTAATAAACAAATATTATTTATAATTGACAAAATGTAATGCAATTAAATTTAAGTAAAAATTTATGCGTCTCTACTACGACTAGATTCTTAAATTTTGTTTTTAATTGAAACCCATAATTTGCGTTACTGACCTGAATGAATGTAAATAAAAAAATTTTATTTATATACATTGAAAGTAGTTTTTGAATAATTCGGAATATTCCATTGACTTTGATTTTTTTTGATATAGTCATAATATACGTGATTCCTTTCTTTTGTCCAGTCTTAATAGCAAAAGCTTTTAGTCTGCCAGAGAAATCACGAGAAAAAAAAATTGCTCATTAGCATCGTTATGCAAGCCACACACTTTGCGACCGTTGGTACAACACGTTGTTGGTTTACCAAGTTGTGTGTTTTGCGCACAAACTATACAACAACGTGTACAACATTAGTGCACAACTTCATTTCACAAAAATTTTGTTGAATAAACATGACATCGATGATTTTTTTTTTGTGCAAAACGAAGAAGAAGAACGTCAAAAAAGGAGAAAGAAGGACTTGCTCCAAGGAGTGGTTTATATAAAAAAAAACAAATTCTAACAACAAACTTTTGAAAACACTAAAAGAAAGTGTGCCAAAGGACTATAAAAATTACATGTGAATCACAGACGAAGTATTCAGTGACCCTTTATCAAGGGTTTCGATGTATGTATATAAAAAAGCAAGATAACATATTAAAAAATGCTATTCCTGCCCGCAAACTTTTATAGAATTCAATAAAATAACTTTTTTCTGCTGAGTTCTCCATTTTAAATGCACATTTGAGTTCGTGCATGGCGTATTTTTATATGACCACTACAAAAAAAATTAAATTTTACAACCTGTCTATACAACTTACCAAAAAAAACTTCATACGGGTCGTCTTTACAATCTCATACACAACCTCATACACAACATGCTAATGTTGTACCAATGGTCGCAAGGTCTGTGGCTTGCCTTAAGGCATGGGTGTCCAAAAATGATTTTCCTTAGTATTGGTGAAAACAAAGAGAGAGTACACTGCACAAAAAAATGCGCACATAAAAAATATTTTTATTTAATTATGCAATTTTAATGAAAGTATTTTTGACACTTACACAATCTACCTTAACGCCAAGTTTTGTATGAAGAACCGTCACTTAAAGTTCTCGTTGACACTTAATCATACATTGTGAAAAGGGACGTTACCACGAGTATTTTGATGACTATAGAAGTTTGAAGGTTGTTTTGCAGCATCCAATATAGTTGATCATACAAAACATTTAGAAAACGTGCAATTAATTTATCAAAAGACATTGTAATTATTATTGTAGTAATGTGAGTAATTTTAATGCTTTAGAGAGGTAAGAACTTTTTAATAAGTTCAAATTACGTTTGTAATAATAAGTAATTATTAAAAAATTAATTTGATTAATTAATTTAATTATCTTCTAAGCTTTTTCTAAAAGTACTGTTCTCTTTATTCACCATTGTATTTTCTATTAGACCAGCTACGTCCAAACCAGTGTTGCCAGTTTTTTTCTACAGCTTATCCCCAATTTTTGATTTCGTCATTCCCAAAATGAGTTTGTTTGATTAAAATTTTTTCTTTTATGAAAAAAATAAACTATTTTTATATTCTTATGAATTGCATAGGCTAAAGTTCGTAACGCTTTTTAAGCCAAATTACATGTGATAATTATTAATGAACAAATAACATCAAGTTAGTTGTAAATATTCTGACAACAACACATAGTTGAACGGAACAGCCAGCCGTTTTCGAAGGCCACTAAACCTTCCTCATCAGCGTTCTTCTGTGTTTTGGTCCACCGTGTGTGGTGTCAGTTGATGTAGATGTCTGCCTTATATACATAACTTTATTGCAAATGGAATATGTGAATTGGTTTGATTCATTGCATTTTTCAATATGCTCATATATATGTTAGGTAATGAAGGCTGAAAATTTACCATCTTCCATATATATTACAACAGTCTTACCATTGTCGTTTGTTCCTTACTAACTATGCACATGTTTGTTTATTTGCTTATTTTTGTTCTACTTAAGACAAACTTTTTTGGTTTGTTACTATTAAGTATATTTTTATTTTTGATTTTTGCCACAAGCCAATGACTATTAATTTTAGTTAATTATTATTTTTCGAACTGTATTTGTTTCTATATTCTTATTGAATATGCTAAAGTTCGTAACGCTTTAAAGTTGTTTTTCGACATATAAAGGTTCAAATTAAAGTAAATATTTTCACCATCTTCATTCAACGTCTCTTTCTCTTTGCTTAGCATTAAAATGTCATAAGCTATAAATAGTTGATTCAGCAAGCTTACACTCTAAGTCGATGATACATATAGAAAGCAGTGGATATTACCAAAAGCTTAGTTTTTATTTTTGGAGTTTAATCAGCAATTTTTCTCGGTGTATTTAAAAAAAAATATATTAAAACCTCCGCTAAGGAGCGTAAATAATTATAGGTATAGATGCAGCGTTGTCAACTTTCAAATTTTAAAAAGCACTGAAATCAGGAAAAAAGCGCGTAATTTAAGTAAAAAAGCACTAAATTTAAAACTTTTCTATTTTATTAAAAAAAAATTATGCATAAATATATACATATGCATTCCGTTCCTAAAACGTCAAATTAAAGGTACACATTTTAATTCTATAGGAATAAGTGTATTCTAAAATCAATTTGACGAAGACTTTTGAAGTTATTATAAAAAAAATTTTCATTATTTATTATAAAAAATTTTTTTTTAATTTTTTTGTCAATGAACAAATGCATCACTCGAGCTTAGTCAAGTTGGCAGTAATCGACAAGTACTTATGAGGTTAAGAGCTGATTATAGTTTGAACTCGATGGGCTTACCAAATTTGGTTGTTATTAAATTATGCTGTAAAAACATTATTTCGGCTGCAGCTGAACTATGTGACAAAGGCAATAAATTTTGAACGAAATAAAAAATGTGTGAAAAGTATTGTGCAGCAAACGCAATATAAATAACAAAGTTAAATATAAAAAAGTGATTTGCAAGTTTATCAAGTTATATACAAAAATATTCATAGGAAAAAAGTAATCGGAATGAAAATATTGGATATTGGGAAAAATTTGTACAAATGTTGGTTATAGTTAACCAAAAGCGGCAGCTCTATTCACATCAAAATTGTTTTGTTTCAGGCCGATTTTTATATAAAGCAAAGTGTTAACCAAGTTACGTAGCTTAGACTAAACTACAGTCATAGATATAAAAGCGCGTTCAACTTCTTCGTTTAACCTTCGCTTTCATGAAGATATTTTTGTATGTGAACTCATGGTATCTACGTGGGTAGATAATGACTTTACCCATTCAATTTGTATAACGCTTTTTATGTATGTAGAATGATTTTTATCAAAATAATAAGAATACTTAATGCAGTTTTAAGATTATCTGTAATTAAATAAAAAAATCTTATTCTTCAATAATAGAAGCTAGAAATATCGAAAGATGTACATCACTAAAGAGATTGGTTGCAAACTAAAGCGGTACTTTTTTTAATATTCTTATCTGTGAATAATATAATTGCTTGTAGTTTATTTTCATTGCATTATTATAATATAATTTATAATTATAATTTATAATTATGATTTATAATTTTAATTACTTGTATCGTGCTGTATACAAAAGTTTTAAAATAAGCAAAAAAAAGTAATATTGAAATTCTTTTGGTTTAGCAGTTTCAAGGTTTGATTTACATGAACTTATGTAAAAAACAGCTTTATTTAGTGACTTTGAATAAAATACGATTAATTGTAGACTGACTTATGTAGAAACACAAGAATATTTTCGAAATATATTGGCTGAAATATATTCTGACGAAAGTGGATCTGAAATTGAAGATTATCCAGATCTTATCAATGGAGAATACTTAGCTCCTGAAGAAAATTTAAATTCAAATGCTGAAAATGGGGAGGAAAATTACAACACAATGAAGGAACAGTTTTCAATACAAATAATAACAAAGATGGAACCAAATGGTATAAGAACACTAACACTTTTACTCGCCAACGAGCCCATAATATTATTCGTGACTCATCTGTCATGGGGCCTCAACAAATTACAAAAAACTTGCCTCCAGTGGATAAAATTTTTTTGCATTATGTGCTCAGCGGTAAGAGACCAAATTAGCAGATTTTCTAAAAACAAATCTGAGGACTTCTGTAGTCAATGAAAGGCTAACATTCCTGAAAAACACCCTTTGTCATTTACTAAAGTTACTGACAATGAGTTCACAGCATTCCTGGGAATTTTGCATGTAATGGGCACCCACAAATCATCGAAGGAAAAGTTAAGTGAGCTTTGGAAGGAAAATGATTTCCCTTTTTATTGTGTGAGATAAATGCGCTAGTTAAGTTACAAAACTAATATCAGTTAACATAAAACTTAATGTATCTACCACGGTATATATTTATAAGCCCGTATATGCAAAAACACAAAATATTAAACAACTTCCGCAATCTTACTAAAAATTGTCTTATTTATCTATTCCCTGAAAATTCAGCAAATTTTGATAACTGAGCTGAAAGCGATTTAAAATTTGATCAAAACTGTGTAAGTTATTAACAACTGAAAATCAAAATATCTACCCCGGTAGATACTATGAAAGCGAAGGTTAAATATGGAAGTGACAGAAGTTTGAGGCTAATGCAATTTTTGATAATGCCTCAAACGCTATTAGATTTTACTTCAGCACAAAACTTGATAGTGGACAGAATACTTGTATTATGTCTTCCTTGTTGTGTGGCAAAACACTGCTTACATTAATTATACTTAAAATGTTAAAGTTTGCGGGTAATATGGCGCTTACTCGTATTTCTTCAACCAAGTCTTGTACAATCTTATTAGAATTTTTTTAAATGCTCTATTTAACTTCAGAGCTTATGTTTTTTCAATGATAGACTTCCTCGAAAAAGAAATAGATAAGGAAATTTCTCTTTGAATTTTTGGTTTAGTGCCACCGTTCAAAGCAAAAAGCACTGAAAATGAATTTAAAAAAGCACTGAGCACTAACTTCAAAATTTTTCGCGTCGAAAATTTCAAAAAGCACTAAAAACGGTGCGAAAAGCACCGAGTTGACAACGCTGTATAGATGTTTGAAGTCATTTTATAGAGAAATTTTATTTTGCGTTTGTGTCCACTACTTTTTTGCGTTTTATTAAATAATAATTTGCGTTTTGAAAATTGAGGAAAGTAGAGAGAGAGAGACAGATAACTGCTCACGTGAATCGAGCATGTTTATGATGCATAAATATGAACACGTTTTTGCTTGCAAATAAATGAGCGTGATTATTTGAGTAGAATACTACATACGTATCTCTAGCGTGATTGAGTCTTCACACACGTGAAGAGGTAAAGAGGCAATATCAGACCATGTTTTGTGAAAAGAACAAACATTAATCCCGTGTGGGAGTGCTAATTGGGAAGAATTTCGTAGTTAACAATTTTTTTTTATTGATTTTCTTATTTTAATTTATGTCGAGATATTTTCTCACACTCAGCAAATGCAAAAAAATTTAATTGTATCAATTAAACTGTTTTATTAATTAAATTTTTGATTAAACTTTTAAGCAATTTAAGTTTTAAACAAAATCTTAGCTGAGTGAATTAAATTTTTGATTGATTATTTTAATTAATTTTCAATTAAAGTTGTTAATTGTATCGTTTATTTTAAAAGCCAGTCAAATGTAAAATTTTTAATTTTGACTTGCCATCAAATCCAAAAACTACTTTTACAAAAAACGGTTTGAGAAACGTAAAACTTTTTATTTTATTTATGTTCACATATCCCTCATTTACTTCAATAGTGTTACAACTGAAAAGAACTAGTTTTGCAGAAAATGCGTTTAAAGTTTTCAATTTACATACAACTCAATAAAAAATATAAAAAATATTCTTCTCTCACAAGCTGGTAGTAAAATCTATTTATATGAAATGTTTACACAAGATAAAATACAAAATGCCGAATTATTTTGCATTTATAACTCAAAAAACACATTTTTTGAGTTATGACTCTATTGAAGTAAATGAGCGCTATAATTAAAAGATAATATACAGCCATGTCCAAGAGTTCAATTCCGTTCGGAAGCGGAATTGAATAAACCTCAAAATGGCAATCCCTAGCCGGAGCATACCCCAGCATACCACCGCACAATGGTTCCTGCTAGTGTAAGAGCGTAGATAAATTCAAAATTTTAAGTGTTTGAGACGTAATGTTTTTTCTGTTTTTTCAATAAAAATATGTCCAAATGAACATATTTTACTACGTTCATCAATAGATTTTATTTTTCTTTAGGAAATATTCTTGCATAAAGTAGCTATATATGCGTAATCAAAAAAGTTGACTTATAATAACTAAAGTTTTGAAGACCTATAACTTTAAAAGTATAAGAGTCACACTTACATATTATATATTTTTGAAAAGGTAATTTTATTGCAAATAAAATTTTATTAATTTTTTATCAATGTGGTTTAATAAAAAAAAAATTTCAACCAATTTTTAGATCTATCTTTAAATTTTAAGAATTAGATTTTAAGGTGGACCTACAATTTTGCCGCCACTCCCCTCCACTTAGATATTAGCACAAGTATATTGCTATATGTTTCACTTATTCGTCCTAAAAATTTTAGCTGCTAATACCTGCTAGCCTGCAAAATATTTACAAAATACTTTAACTACTACATTTCGGAATATGTTTTTTTTTTAAGTTTTTCCAATAAAATTAAACAAAATTTGTTTTTATTTTTTGTTTTAAATGTCAAATATTATCATAAAGAATTATTAGAAATAAAACAAGTATTACTTGGAAATAAAAATAAAAAAAAATCATTTTTAAATTTTAATCTCAAAAAAATCTCAAAAAATCTAATATTTGCAAGACAAAAAAAATTAAATTTTTTTTGCGCATTATGAACAATTCCATCAAAACAACTCAAAAAAACATAAAAACAAAAAAATTTAAATTTCTGTTTTCTTGGAAATCAAAAAAAAAATAAAAAATCAACTTTGGAAATTTTTTTACAATGTACCCCACTGTGCGATTTTCAATGTTGATATGTCGTAGTAATCCTTGATTTCTTGTCTGCAATCGGTTTTTTACAAAACTCAAAAATGTTTTCTAAATCAAAAGTTACAGATTTTAGCTACGCAAACCCCAAAAAGGAACCACTGTGCACCGCCCCTCCCACAGTCTGGACACACCTAACAAATTTTCGTGTTTTAGTTTTCTTTTTTAGACACCATCTCCTTCAAAAATGGGGTGGATTGAATTGCAATTCCAAACGGAATTGAACTCTGTGACATGCCCGATAAAGCTCGCGCTTGAGTAGTTTCTGAAACTAACATCACACATTTTCATGTGAAATATTCTAATTTTATTAGAGACTAGCAAGTCGTGCTTATTTTTTGGTTAGGCAATGACCATATGCATTTTGTGTCTGCTTATGGAACTCATCCGCAGACTTCAACAAAAAAGTTTTTAAAATAAGCTAAAAACCTTAAAATGATTATAATAAGACCCTTAATATAAAAAGTGTTGCAGAAACGAATAAAGTCGCTTGTTTTGTAAAGATTTTTGTTTGAGGCTTTTAAGCTTATAACGTTTGTATGTTGTAATTCTCAATAATATGTTGAGAGTCTTACTTTAACCATATGAAGGTTTTTAGCTTCTTTAAAAAATGTATACGTGTATGTATGATAGCAAAAAATTTTGTTGGGGAGAAATTAATGGGTGTTAGTCCTAGAGTTTCCTCTGCTGGGGGTATTATTGGTGCAATTAGAGCCTTAAGAGAACATTTTAATTTTGTATTGAAGACTCCATAGAGAAAATATTGACAGGGAAAAACTATGGGATGATTTTGATATATGTATCTGTGCCAATAAGGAAAAAGTGCTTAAGTCATATTTTACTGTTTTACAGGAGAGCACTTTTAAGCATTCAAGTTGATTTTCAGAAATTTATTTCTTTTACAGTTAAATTGAGAAATTCTCAAGCAAACATCGTTCTACAAACTGTAAATAACACATTTGAGTTGAAATATATCTAATTATTACCTTAATTAAGCTATAATTCCAAATGAGATTAGAAGTCTAAAAAAATAAGTCGGAAGTCATAGTGCTATAACTTCATGAAAAATCGCACTAATAAATTGAGATTTCGACCAGGGATACTTTCAGATTATGGAAGTAGCATTAACTCAAAATTTGCTTATCTCGACTTAAGCACTTTTTCCTTTTTGCCACTGATATGTAGCTGTGGAGTTTTTATTTTATTTTAAAATTTTGTTTTTTGTTTGAACATGGTAGGCTTCTTGCAACAGGCTCTAAATATTCTAGTGACTACAAATCTAGTTACTAAGGAACTAATGTATAGACTATTGCTGTATTTGGTCCAGCAATGCTTACTTTACAAAAATAATTGAGAACTAAAGAGATATAAGTGCAAGAGGTATACACAACGCATTCAGCAACAATATGTTAGCGTTAAAATTTTATATTATATTCATAACTTAATGATCAAACAGAATGGCGTCGTGAATACATTTTTCATGAAAATTGACATAAAAAGGCAGTCACAGATAGGGCTTTTTGTTATGCTCTCACATATACATAATTACTAATTTTCTCAACAATGCTAGTATACTTTCAAATAAACTTCATACATTTTATAAACAAAACTACAAATCAGCATAAGTAAAAAAATAAAAAATTTATTATTAAAGTCAAACCATATTTTAGGGGAGCCAATGTTGACAGCTTACTTGATTGCAAAACTTCTTTTCCTCCTGTGATAAACATGGAGAAAAAAAATTTCTTTAAGATTTTATGTTTAATCTACATTCAACGGACGCAAAGTAGAATTTCTTAAAGCATGAAAATTATTACAATAAAGTGTGCTGATCACCAGTTGTGGCATAAAAGTTAGTTTTCTGAAGGATTTCGAATTTAGAAACAAACAAAAAATAAACTAATAAGCCATCGATACACAGAGAAAAAACTGCCTCATAGAATCAAGAAGATTGTCTCTATGAACCGTTTTTAGGCTAATGGGTATCCCAGCAGAAAGAAGCGAAGATGTTTTCATAGAGATTCCTTATTGTTTTTATGTGGTAAATCTTATTAATTTTATCAAGAAGAAAACCACATAAAATCAAGAAGAAGTCTAATTATTCACAACTTTTTTTACTCAATTTCCGTTATTTTTGGCACCAAAAAAACAATCCAGAGAGAAAAACTTATTGATTCTATTAGGTTTTCTTATAAATTGTAAACTATAGGGATTTCTTATTGATTTTATTAGGTTGCCTTCTTGATTTTTTTAAAAAAGTTTTTCTTCTTGATTTTATTAGGTTGCCTTATTGATTTTTTCAACAAGGTTTTTTTTCTTGATTTTAGTAGGTTCTTATATGATTATGTGTAAAGCATCTTATTGATTTTTTAATAAGGAAATCTTCTTGATTTTATAAGGTGTCTTGTTATTTCGTTTCTATAAATAGACATAAAGAAAATTTTTTTCATGATATTTTTAATTTTTGTATAAGAATGTATGCACAATAATTTCAATGGTTATTCAGGCTGCTTGTTAGCATATTGGGTAGAGTGCTTGTCTATCAGGTAGAACTTTGCTGGTTCAAGTTAGTTAAGAATATAACATAATGTTTATGTATGTATAAATAAATAGAATCTACTATATACTACATACATACATACATACAAAAAATCAATAAGATAACCTCATAAAAACTACAAGATTTCTTCTTGATTTTTTCAAAAAGGTTTTCTCTATGAAATTAATAAGATTTCCTTATTGAAAAAAAAAACCATAGAGGTTTCTCATTAATTTTGTTCTATTTTATGAGCTATTTAGATGGCACTGTTTTCTCTGTGTATGATGATTAAACGAAAATATTTTTTCTCTACAATTATGCATTTTGAGAATGTGTCATAATTTTAAATTCATATATTATAATATTTGTTTTGTCTACACCTGATAAATGATTTGGTCTAGTAAAACAATTTTATCAATAAATTTTAATCATTTAAGTTTAGTTTACAAAAACTTTATATATTTATGTATTTTATATTTTGTCACAATTAAAATGATTTAATAAATAAGAAAAAAAAAATCATATAACACTATACAATCTACCATAAACTGCATGTCAAATATAATATTTGTTTGCAATCGGAAATGACTGTCAGGCAAATGTTATGGCCTGAATAAAAGAAAAAAAATATGCAAAAAAAAGATGCAAAACAAAAGCAGCAAGAACAAAAAGAATATTATAAAATATTTCCTAAATGAATTAAAAAATATATACATATCGCACACTAAATCATAAACAGGCACAATTAACAAAAAATCCCAAATGTTCAGGAGTCGCAGGTATGTAACATAAAAACAAGAATTTTCCACCACCTTTTTACAATTATCTGGTGGAAAATAAAATAGATATAAAATCAAATAGAGGTGCTTGCTTTGTAAAGATTTTTGTTTGAATCTTTTAAACTTATTATGTTTTTATATTGTAATTCCCAATAACGTATTAAGACTTTTACTATAAACATACGAAGTTTGTTAGATAATTTAAAAAATTTTTTGGGTTGGGTCGTCTACTGACGAGTGCCATAAGCGCAAACGAAATGCATATTGACAATGCCTAATCATAAAAAACAAGCAAAATTTTAAAATTAAATAAAGACTTTATGTCAGATAAATAAAGTATTTCGGTATTTCACGTATACTATAATAAATATTAAATAAATTTATATTAATCGAGTCTAATTAATTATATAATAATAATATATAATGTAATCTACCAAATATCTCGACCAAAGAAATATGGAACTTAGACCACTTTCACAATTAAGGGCACAATTTTGAGTTGTAACTGTTTACGATTTATTGTGCTATATGTGCTTTACATGCAGACATGCATACTGATATAAAAACGCACATACATATGCACAGACATACATGTGTTCACAAATATGTATATACATATATACATTTGTGCAGACATATGTATATACTTACCCTGTCGGAGAAAGTGTGCTTGACTAAGAAAATAGTTAACTTGTAGTTAACTTCTCTTAGACTGACTAAAAGCTAACTGCAATGTCATCCAGAACAAATCCAAAACTAATTCCTAGCGCGTTCAGTACACAACGTGTGATATTATATATTCGAACCCCAGAACAACTTTTTAATTTACTGACTACCAGATGATTTAAAAAAAGTCAACTTTAAGTTAGCTGAAAGTAATGTAGAGTGAGATAATTGACTACCGCCTAGGACATCGCAATGTTAAAATAGTCAGTTGATTACATTGAAAAGTAATCTAAGTGTCAGTCAGTGCTAGTTACGAAATAGTTAGCTTAAAGTTAGTTTAAAGCTAACGTAATTTCCTACAGGGTATATTCACATGTGCATACATACAACAAAACTTGCATTTTTAATAAACCAAAAAAGAAATTTTTCAAATGAAAAATAAATATAAATCACATCGTGTTTTTCATGCGAATCTATAAAATAGTCAAACATGCTGCGAGTACAATCATGATAAATGCAATACAATAAAAATATATATATATTGTTTTAATTGAATTTTGAAATCTAATCGAATTAAATGAAAACAAGTGCATGTGCTGTGTACTTTTGTTGAAAATACGCCAAAGACCGCAAAGAGTTATTTGTTAGAAAAAAAAAAAAAAATAAACGTACATATGTACATGTGTAAACTAACTAAACAACTAAAATTTTAATGCAATATGTTTAAAATTTTACCGAAGCGCTTAGAATAGATCAATTAAAACTTTGTATTACATTCGTTAATTTTCAAATGGAGTCTGATGAATTTCGAGTTCTCTTAATTAATGTATGTGCTGGAAAAAATTAAAATTACTTAAACATATCGTTATGTCAACCATATATTGTGTGATATTTTTTTTAGGAACAAATTATACTATAAAGACAATTGTAAATTATTATGACCAACTTTAGCAGAACGGAACCACATGCTGTTGTCTTCTACTGGAAACTTCAGCCCTATATACATGTTTGTCAATCGAAATGGAATATGGGAATTGCTTTGATTGATCGTACTCCAATTTGTTGAAAGCTTTTTATATAATGAAAGCTCTAATTTTAACAGCACTTGTTCACAACAGCAGTCTTGCCGTTGTGCTGTATGTTAATGTTAATAAAACAAATTCATTCAATCAAAAATAATAGTAATAACGAACCTTATTTTCGATTTAATCGTAAGCGACATTTAGTAAAAAATATACTTTTTTATATTGAAATCTTAAATTATATGTGCCAGCCATAGTTTAGACTTATCAAAATGCCAAAATTGTTGATAACTTTTCAGATACGGGCTGTAAAATTTTATCATATCATGAATATTTAAAAAAACCTTTTCCTGGAAAATCTAATTTTTGTCGTTTACGATTAAATAAAAAATAAGGCTCGATAAGTTGACAAACAAATTTAGTTTAGAGCCTGTTTATTCGATCAAAAATTTATATTAGAAACAAAACCAAAAAACTAAAACTTGTTTTTCTTTCCATTATAAATATTTGATCGAATCTAACGTTCGCATTTAGATGAACAGGCCCTTAATATATTTTATTTTAACAATTTCAATTTCCCGCGACTCAGAGTAAAAGCTATTCTAAAAAATTTTATATTTTCTTTTTTGCTTTTGGTTAAGCACATTAAAAAGCATTTCGTTGCTAAAGTCTACTGATGTGCTGCTTGAGCAGAAACAAAAGGAATATAGACATGCTTAACCAACAACAAATAAACTTTTTGTTCTAATTTATATTTTATTTTGTTAGTCATAATTTACACTAAGCAAATCTTATTGCTAAGCTGATTAGTTTGTAGGAGAGAAAGGGAGAGAGAGAGAGAGAGAGAGAGAGACGAGGGGAACATAAAAGTTTATTTTTCCCTCGTCTCTCTTTCCTAAAAAACTAATCAGCTTAGCAATAAGACTATCTGTGTATAAATTAGGACATACCAAGCGACAAATTTCAGTGAAAATATTTTAAATTATTTTATGTTCGTTACAAAGTTACAAATGTTATTGCTATAATTACGAAAATTATTGTTATTATTATTATTATTATTATTATTATTATTGTGGTAGCGATGCTAGCCTCTCAGTCCAGAGGTCGTGGGTTCGATTCCAGCCATAGATCCCGGGTATTTTTCGCAGAGAAGCTAGACGCTTCGCGGGTTACGTTTGTTAAAAAAATAAAAGTTTCAATTAATATTTTATGGTACTTGAAAACCATTTTCTGTGTTAAATTTCGAGTTATATAAACATAAAAATAGGCCACTTAATAATAGGTGATATCAAAAGAAAGTAGAGATTATAATTGAAATAATAATAGTTAATTTAAAATGTGAAGAAATATACAAATATTTTAAAGTGTCGGTACGATTGTTTAATCGAAATGTTGTTACGCATCGAAAAGCTTCAAAAAAAAAATACAATAAAGAAATAAAAAAATCCGATAAGACAAATAATCAAAATGTTTTCGTTTTGGCAAATAAATACGGAAACAAAAATTTTCAATTGAAAATAAAACGTGTCTAAACTTTTAATATCGTTCTACCCTACATTGCTTTGTTAAGAACCACACCATTCCTATCAACTTAACTGTCGTATGTATTCCAAAAAAATATATTTATATGTTAAAACAAATTTCCATACAAGTTGTGTCTAAAGTACACTTGAAATACAAATTAATATATTTTTTAAATACAAACGTAAAAATTTTGTAGTTAAGTTGATAGAGTTATTACCAGGGAAACCGCAAATATGCAATTGCATGTTTTTTCTTGTTCGACGTATTCACGCGGAGACAAGATATTTATCCGTTTCAGAACTTTTTATTAATTTTGGCATCGATTTGGTAGTGCATATTTTTGCATATTTTGCCCTTTAAAGCATATTTTTGCATATTTTACCCTTTAAAGCATTTATCACTCTAATACGCATATTTTTTTAGCATATATTCTAATTTTTAGAGCATAATTTACGCTTTTGTGGCATATTTTGAAATTAAATAAATAAAATAAAATAAAATAAAATAAATAAAATTTTTTATTTTAATTTGCTTACAAGCTTAAGTGTTGCACAAAATTTTTATTTTTATTTTTCGCCATCTAAATCTTATTTCTAATGTTCCGTGTAGTGTATACATTTTCGTAGTTATTACGGACGTTAGTTTCAATAAAAAAATTCGGTTTTTCAATTTATGACGGACTCTACCCCGAGTAGACGTTGAAGGAACATTGTCAATATATAAAAGATTATTTAGATGTGGCATGCAACGATTTTATTTGGAAATCTATATTGACCTAGATTGTTGTTTATTGCAATAAATATTATACATGCAAATCTTGTCTTATTTATCGAAAATATAGTTCCAAAGTTTTAATTCTGATATCGTAATCTATTTTGAACTTGAAGTTAAATTTTTACGAGATTATCCAAAAAAAAATAATATGTATTATTTGTTTTAGTCAAAATATGTATAGCAATTTTGTTTCAACGTCCACTTCAAACCCAGATTATTGTTTTTAATACGGCAGTTATTCTTTGTTAATTTTTTGCTTATTTTATATGCAAATGTTGTTGAATTTTTTAATTAAAAATATATTTTCATTTCAAATAAACCAATTTATTTTATTTTTTGTGCATATTTTCAAGTTTTTAGTGCACATTGAATGCGCATAAAACAATTTTTTAGAGCATATTTCTGGTTTCCCTGGTTATTACGCATGTCCCTAATTATTTCCCAGTTCTGTATCAAAACTAGCTTGGAATTATTTATAAAGAATATTTAATTAACCCATTGTAACACGAAATTTTTAATGAAAATTATATCGAAAATTATATTCCCCACATTTCTATTAATTTTCCGTTTTTTTATTTTCTTTTGTGCGTGGCAACACAGAAAAATGCCGGTATTGCCCCCAGCTAAAGTCTAGTCTATTTTTTCCTATCTAGAAAATTACATTAAATAATAAAAGTATTTATTTATGATTTTATTAGGCTAAAGTTCGTATCGCTTTGTAAGCCAAATTATATGTGGTAATAATTAATGAACAAATAACACCAAAGTTAAATGTAAATATTCTGACAAACACTAGTAGAATGGAACAATTAGCTCTTTTCGCAGGTCACTACACCTTCATCATCATCATAATTCTTTTGTGTTTTGGTGTCAGTTGATGTAAATAAAGTGTTTGCCAGAGTATTTACAATTAACTATGGTGTTATTTGTTTATTAAAAAATTTCACATGTAATTTGGTTTACAACGAAATCCAATAATAATAAAACCAAATACAAATATTTATTTAATAAAAGAATTGAAAATACTGAAATTAAAGCTCGACTAAGCAAGTTTTATAATTTTTTTAAACCCCGGCCAAAAAAAAGGGTGTTTTAAGTTTGTAGTGTGTGTCTGTGTTAGTTAGTTTTTGATGTTTGAAAGGTGACTTAATCAAGAGGGTTCTTGGGTATGTTTGAAGAAAATCTGTTCAGCCGCTTAGAAGATATGACATCTTTTCTAGATATATCAGGGGTTTTTAAAATTTTTAATTTTTCTTATTTATAAAATGAATTAAAATGTTGAAGAAACAAAATTATATGTGTATAACTTACTTATGACAAAAATGGCGTTTGTTCCCATTTTCCAACTTAAATATATAGGATGTGGTTTAAGGCATCTTATATTAGGGTTAGTTTAAATCTTTTTTTTTTCTTTACTAACTATGTACGATTTTTTACAAAAGTAAAAATAAAATTAAACAAATTTTTATTTTATAAAAAAAAATCAAATAAAATTCACTTTCAAAAAAGCAACAAAGAATTTGTAATGTTTTCAGCAAATTGGCAAAATGTGTACAAGTAAAAAATTTCGCTTATTTATGGGATTTATTTGGGGCCGATATTCAGTTGTTTTAAGCCAAACAACACATTAGCATTTACAAAATGCATGTGCGAATTGAAAGAAATTTTTAAATATATCATTTTTGTTTTATTTATTTGTTTTTTTTTTATTATAAAATAAATGTTTGTCTATTTGTTGCATGTGCAGGCTATTTTTTTCTTTAAGTCCAAAAATAATTCCAACAAATATTTGTATGTGCATTGCTTAATGTAAACTCCACACATTATTTGCGCCATATTTCAAGTGAATTTTTATAAATGCAGCAGATTGTTGCATAAATCATTTTTATTTTAAATAACAAAATTCCATTTAGCAATAATATTTTATCTGGTGTTGTTTACATTTTGTTTAAAAAATATTGATTTTTGTACGTTCGTTTTGTTTTTTTTTGGAACAGCAATAATTTAACCCAAATTTCAAAGGACACCCAAAAAACGTTGTAATATTAATGAAAGACATGCAACATACTTTATGCAAAAGTTAAAAATTTATAAAACACTTTTACTGTTAACATGGAATTTGGCAGGTCTTTTTTAATGTTTCCTTTTTTTAAATTTTAATTTCTTTCTTTAATGTCCAAAGCATTTAATTTAAGGTTTAAGTAAATAAAATAAAAAATTTAAAAAAAGCACTAAAAAGCATAATTTTGAGATCTAAAAAGCATAAAAAGCTCTAACGCGAAAAACGAGTGAAGATTCAAACGAGTGAAATTTGATAATGTTTAATATTTTCTAAGCTATTCTCTATTTCGTCAATAGTATCATCTTTAATAAAATATATCAGACGAAAAAGGTATGTCTTACACTGAAAAAATAAATACACCAAGATTTTTTTATAAAAATTTTAAGATATATCTATATAAATATCTTTTCCTGATATGATATTTAAGATATATCTATATAAATATCTTTTCCTGAGCTTGGAACTAACGCTCAAAATTTGGCGTTTTGAGTCTTCAAAAAGCACTAAAAATCTAAAAAGCATAAAAAGCTCTAACGTGAAAAACGAGTGAAGATTCAAACGAGTTAAATTTGATAATTTTTAATATTTTCTAAGCTATTCTCGATTTCGGAAATGGTATCATCATCGCTTAACTGTAATGACATTGAAAGGGAGAGAGAGAGAGAATTTCTGCCAATTTTGATTTTTTCTTTGTTGCTCAGGGCTGCCAGATGCTTTGCGAAGAAAATCATAATTTGTCGGAAAGAAAATCATATTTTGAATAACAAAATCATCACAAGTCCAATTTGTATTTTCAAATAAATAACGCAACAACAATTGACATATTTATATAAAAACTAAATTTCTCATTGTAAGGGGTGATTTTTTTAAAGCTTTTGAATTTGATTTATAAAAAAACACATTTATGAAATCTTTATTTAAGTCGGTATATAATTCGATGTTTAACGACGATTTAAAGTAAATGTTGTTTGGCATACTCTCGCCAACATATCGGCCGGTATCTCATAAATAAATTCTTCAATATTGTCTTCCAGTGCGCAACCGTTGCGGGCTTGTCCCTATAGACATGAGCCTCAACATAGCTCCACAGTAAATATGTTAAATCGCGCGATCAGTCAAGTCCAGCTCTTCCCTTTTTTTTTTGGAGGGTGGGGCGGGGGGAAGTAACAGAGACCCAATGGCTGCTAATTGCGCCGAATCAATAAGCCACGGTCATCAATAATACTGGCGGATACAGCTGCGATATTTTCCTCTGACCACACTCTACATATGCCTGTTGGTGGTTTAATAGTCAATAATGTAATTGGGTGCGAAATTTAGTCACAAGATTCCGAATAGCTGCCTCAGAAGGTCGCCCAAACTGATCATAAAATGGAAGAAGTGTACGATGCACTTTCTGAAAAGAGCATGAGTTTTGATAATGAAATTCAATAATAATCTCAAATAATCCCTTGTGTGAGTGTCGTAGACCTGGCTCGAACCCAGAACCTTAGGTTTTATAGTCAACGTGTGACATGAGCATGAAAGTATTTTGAGAACAATTTCAATCATGGTAACAACCGCACTTGGATCCATTCCTTTCAAGGACCTGTTTATAATACTTAAACAGCTGATATTTTGGAAAAAGAGTTGGCAGCGAACTCTCAATTCATCTCAAAGCCATGAAAGCTTGAGAAAATAACAATTACGCTTGTGCAAGAATTCTTGATACTTGTGACGAGCATACCTGGTCCCATCAGTAAATATAACTTCTATACCGCTTCCAGTAAATACCATCCAAATATTGACTGATGGATTAAAACCATTTGAGAGCGTTGGGTGTGGTGTATACTCAGATTAGTTATTGCTTAAACTGTACTAGAAAGTAGTACTATCCAAGTCGAAATTATAGCTTTTATTTTGGAAGCGCTGCAAATTCGCTATAGCTCGATATCCGGTACAGGAGGTCTACACTGTAATTCGAAACGAAAGAAAATACTTTCAAACTTGTATGATAATTACAAGGGTCAAGGGCATTCACTAAGGCCACCAGTACTCCATAAAAAAATTTAGGTGATCTGGGATATTAAAATCTAAGAGGAGAAGAAGATAATCTCTCACAAACTGCAAAAAAAATGCAAATAAACAATGGGAGAGAGAGCCCACCTGTAATGAGACCAGCAAAATGTGCTTCGCAAGAAATCCAAAGGGAACTCGGTTTCAGATAAAACTTCTTCTATTCCAACTATGAAACCTTATAGCTGTAGCTGTCTGTTAATGGCCATTTAGTGGATATCTTATAATGACTTTTTAGGATGTTGCCAGTCAGTTAACAGCCTTGAAAATATTTGACCATTCACACGTTTTTCGCAGTGTGGCGTATGATTAATATATTATTTGAGAGCTATAATACTCATACGCTGCACAATAAAATTTTGCAATCGAAAACCTTATTCTTTGACGACTCAATTTCAAAAATCTAATGCTATATATAGTTAGTTCTGTTTAAAAATTAAATGTGAATTTTTTTTTAGAAAAATCTTATTTAATTTTTTAAAAATTTTAAGTAAAGTCCATCCATGCATGCATGGTTGCTAACCCAAAATTGGCTTATATTTTGCTGCAATTCAGCAGTCCATATATGTATAATTTTTTGGACTATACCATTAAATTTTAATATATTTGAAAAATATATAATCTCTTTATAAATTAAAAAAACAGAATTATTGGGACATCGTAAAATGTTGAGGAGATGTGCTCAAACTATACAAGACTCTAAAACTTCAATTATTTACAATTTTAAATGGAAAAAAGTGACTTTTGCACCCAAACTGTTCTTGCAATAAAATTAATGGTGGTAATGTCTTCTCCCGACAAAGAAAAACATATTTTCGGAAATTTCCGGAACAGAAAGAAAACTTTAAAATTTCTGGTAAAAGTCGCGAAACTTGACATAGAATTCTTACAATAAACTATTGCATACTTTTAGGTCAGATATTTACAGAACATTAAATATGACAATAATTCTGTGGGAATAAGGAAAAAAGTCCACTTCAGTAGCTTTTTAGTAAAGCACTTTTAAGCTCTTAAATATAAATTTAGAAGATATACATATGTGCCCTTAAGTATGGAAGTGGTCTAAGTCATATGCATTTTTGCTTCGAAATTTTAAATAAATTTTTAAAAAACTTCAATAAATATTTAACAAATATTAAATAAATGTATATTAATCGAGACAAGTACAACTCTAAATCAATATGTTGTACAATATAAAAATATGGTTTGATTTGTACAAATGTAATTTACTAAATATCTCGGCCAATGAAATAAATGGCTTATACCACTTTCATAATCAAGGGCACATATGATCACAAGTCAAGTTAAATTAGTATTCCTTACGAAATTGCATATTGAAAATAATTGTCTTAAAAATCACATAAATAAACTGAAATTTCACACACGTGCAGTTTTAAATTGGGAAACTGTTAAAGCGTCATTATGTCAATTTCAGCTTAAGTCGACTTAAGCACTTTTTCCTTTTTGCAAAGTTGCAAATCGCCCACGCCCAATGCTCCTGAGACCCTTAATAAATAAGGACACTTATTTTGTTTGTTTGTTATCCGACAAAACTTTTTGTTTTATTCTTTATCTATTCGTTGACTAAATATTCCTGCTTGGATGACTCAGGTCTAAGGCTGGCTGTAACTGGGCTTCGACTTTGATTAGGTTACATTTTTTTTTCAACTTTGATAATTGTCGAACTTCTCATTTGTTTAACATAATAACTGTAGTTGTTTTAAGAAAATTTTAAGTAAAAATTCCCTGATGATCTGCATTAGCAGCATTGAAATGCGCAGGGGAGCCAGCTAAACTCCTCAATAATCAATTTCAATATTTTTGATACAAAAATATTTTACTGAATAAGTAAAATAATTTGGTAAAATATTTAGGATTATTACATATGGATCATATTTTAAACTTCAATGTACAATCTTAGATCATTAATCTGCCTAGCTTTACAATTTGAGAATGTGAACAACCTTTCCTCTGGGAGAAGCTAAGACCACCTTTAGGATTATTAGGGGTTTCAAATAGTCAATATAATGCTCGGTGCCAACTTTCAATAATCTACATATAGTTTTTGCATTCTGTATAAAACCATCCCACTGTGCGCGCTACTAGACAAACAAATATAATATTTCAAATTATTTTTAACCGACTTCAAAAAAAGGAGGAGGTTATCAATTCGTCTCTATTTTTTTGGAAGTGTTACTTCATAACTCGGTACACTTTAAACCGAGTGTAAAAATTATTTTTTATTTTGTCTGAGAGGTTATAGCTTCCCATTGGTCCCATTGTAGAAAAAGTGGGCGGGAACACTCTAACGACAATTTTTTAATTTAATTTTATAATATTCTGCTTGTTTGATTGCTGCAAAACACAATTTTTAAGTTAAAAAAAGTGGGCGGGTCTACGCCCATTAAAATCTATTATTATATTTCACATGGTTCTGCTCAACCGATTTTTACGAAACTTACCACACACCTTGAGCTCTAAAAGAGACACAATCTCCCATTTAAAAAAATGGGTGGAGTCACGCCCATTAAAATATAATATTTTATTTTAAGTGGTACTACTTACTAAACTTAACACACACCTCGAGCTCTGAAAAACACAAAATCTTGCATTTTGAAAAATGTGTGGAGGCACTCCCATTAAAATTTAATTTTATATCCCATAAATTTTTTTCAAAATTGATTCTATCTGATCTTTGCACTGACGTCGGGTTTTTTTTGGAAGAATTATTTATAAAAATATACTTAATATTATAAAGAGATACTAAATTTTTGATAACATATCGTTTATTAAGAAAGAGGAATATTTTTAATAAAGCGTTTCTCTCTAGTCATTTATGTTTTATATATTTATTGCCACTATTTAAATTTTATACAATATTATATAAATTTTTCTTTCCTCTTTTATTTCAGGTGAGTGTGAAATCTTCGAAAAGAAAATATTTGGCTGTGGAAAATTTATTAAATAAAAAATAAGGTAAAGTTAAGTAATAAAAAATTTCACCCATAAAACATATTGGGTAAACCAATCAAATAACAAATCATGCACCTAACAGATCAATAACAATAGATTGATTTGATTTCTGTTTCTGCTTTCTATTCTAGTGCAAAATTTAAAGATAAAAAAAAATTTTTTTGATAAAAATCTAAACAAAAACACATATAAATTTTAATAATAGATAGAAGTACTTTTTGTTCGACCGATTGCCAAATTATTTTTTTAATTCTATTGAAGGAAATTTAAACAAAGCAAAATTAATTGAAATGAAATGCAATTTATTTACATGCGATTCGATTTTTTTTAGTAGTTTTATAAAATTTCTAAGGATACGTTGCACGAGCTCGTAAAAACCCCATTACGCGGCGGACAAAAAAATAAAATACCTCCTGACCCCTTCCATTAAAAGAAATATTCCGGACAAAGTTCTCATTAAAATACCATAAATTTTGGAGAAAAAAAAATTAGTAATTATTTTGAAACTTCACATCATTGAAAGCATTTGATAATTGGAATTGAAATTACTTCTAGTATTTATTTATTTGATGCAAATCAAAAATTTTATTTCTTAATTTGGTGGCTTATTGAATACTAGAGAAAAAAAAATCATTAAAACGGTTTTTATTATTTAGCTTCTTGTAAAGGAAAATTTTGTATAAATATTTAAAATTTTTCAATAGGAAAATTTTAAATTCAAAAATGTTTATAAAAAAAATTTTGCGC
Organism: Tachina lurida; assembly: GCA_944452675.1. Lineage (NCBI taxonomy): Eukaryota > Metazoa > Arthropoda > Insecta > Diptera > Tachinidae > Tachina > Tachina lurida. The sequence goes on from OX101752.1 coordinate 174,081,318, forward strand.
ATTTAGTGGAAAAGTTTTTGCGCAGTGTTTGAGTGAAGTGGAAAAAAAAGAAAGAAAGAAATTGTAATCGCAATTAAATTAATTTATATAAATAAATAAAAATTTAATATATAATAAATAATATATAATAAAAATCCAAAATAAATATAATTAAATATAAAAACAAAAATTAAAAAAAAAAATTTGGATATAAACAAAAATTGATTGTTATTAAATAATTTTTTCTTTTAAAACTACTCATATTATTTAAAACAAAAAGAAGCTATTATGGCCATAATAGATGAGGTAAGAATTAGTTGCAATAAAGTTATACTTAACAGAAATATGTGGGCGTTATGCACAATTTGGGATTTGGCGCTATCGGTTCATTAATCTAATATTAATTTGCCAACACTGCGCAGTGTTGCCCCAAATGCATGGCGTTTATATTGAAATAATTTTTTTTTTATACCAAATACTTAAATAAAAATATAATAAAAAAAATAATTTGAATTGTCTCGCAATTAAATCCACACGCATTTCCTTATTTTTATAAATAAAGGGTGTTTTTTTTATAAAGGTATAGAACTTTGGAATGAAATAAAACAGAGATGAATTTTTTTAAATGACATGAAATTTACATTATTCCAAAGATAATCGTCTGGCATTATAATTTAAATATGAATTCTAGCATATGACCGCCAAGGCAATTACTTCTTCTATCGGCAGCCCAAATGGCTTATCCATAATTTGTGGCTGTTAATTAAATTAATTTTTCATTATAGAAAAATAAATTATTCATATCGTTTCGTTATACGAAATTAATTGCACTTTTGCATCAATATTCATGAGATATTCTTTCTTATGAATTTCTTTACGATTAAGTGGACAACACAGTCATGTTCATATATGTATGTATAAATATTGACATTAATATTTTATTAATGGCTTCAGTGTAATTAAGATCGAATTGTGAATTTAAATTTGCATAAAAGCCCGCACTACTGCACGTCATGATATATATTAAGTTTATGGCTCGTTATGATTTACGCTTAATTTAATTATACTCGCCACTTGAACGTATACGCATTTTGGTAATAAATACTTGTAGTATCGTACGTGCAGTTAGTTAATGCTCATACGTCTTGATTGTCCTGGCTGTAATAATTTTAATGACTTTTTAAGAAAATATACATACATACATTTTCCTTGCAAATTTTTCATTCTTATTGAAAAGAATAGTTGTGGAAAAAATAGTTAATTGTTTACACTTGCTGTTGCTATGGACAACAAAATGGAGTCGACTCAACAGAAGAGCAATACACATCCATACATACATACGTACTACTTACTCGTACATAGTTTTTATGGAGGATTGGAAAGTAAGAATACAGCCACATGATTGATTGATTTTATTTTAAATCCCATGATACAGGCACCAACTATCTGGGATCCTATATTTACTTAAAACATGGAATAAAGTTAATAGTATGAATTTGGACATTATAATTATGGGGGAATATTTAAGAAATATTAAATTAAATTACTCATAAGTTCACGGGCATGTGTCAATTTTCGTCAATTTTCTATTAAAAGAGACGCATAAACAATGCGCAGCCATTTTCGGGGAAAAAGGATTTCTGTGAAAAACTATTTTTGTTTTAATTTTCTATGTCACAACGGCATACTACAGCGTTAAATAATTTCAAACTGTGGAATAAACCGGCATTTCTCCAATCAATTAAAAATTTAATTAATAAAATTTTTAAACAAAAGTTTGATTGACTCAAATAAATTTTTAATCAGTCTAACTTTTAAGCCAAATTTTCAATGAAATGTTTGTATTTAAAGGTTATTTAAAGGTGTGTTTTTTGTGCTTATGTTTTTTGATTTGAAACTCAGCAAAAAAAAATGTAACGTATTATTTTATTTTTCAGAACTTTATTATCTCTATAAGGTTATGCACATACATGCATACAAAATCAAATAATTTTCTAGTCACATAATAAAATTAATCGAATAATTTTAGTTTCTATGTCATGAGATGTAATACATTAAGGCAACAGACCATGGGAAAGCTTCAATATATCGAAGCATTGCCGCCAAAAACAACTGAACCGACACATATTTTGACCTCCAAAAGAAAATCGAATATTAGCGATAATAAATAATCGATTTTTGTCAAAAAGACAAGTTCGAAAATTATGTCGCTTAAGCTTTTTTTGTTTGCAGTAAAATTACTCGTAATTTTGAAGAGTTTTGTTTCTCTATGTATCATATGTCTAGCTTTTTTATCCCTCTAAAAATACTTCCTTTAGTAGCCACACAAAGAAGTGTGAACATATCAAAATATAAATAGAGAATTTTAATATAAAATTGATAGACATTAAGCTTTATTAATTGCTAGATTACTACAAGAAAAAAATTATATTTTTCGAATAAAAATTGTTTACATTTAAAACACTTGAATGAAATATTTTTAAAGTACTTAAATAGAAATCGTTTGAATAAAAAATTAATTGAGCAAATATAATTCGTTAAAAAATTATTCGATTGAAAGTCACTTGTATTAAAATTATTCGAATAAATAATTTTCGATTACATTATTCGCCGCCTAAAAATTATTTTACTTAAAAATGCCATTTGCTTTAGAAAGGGGGTTTTAAAAGCTACTCGAATAAAATAATATTACATTAAAAATTATAATACTAAAATATATTTAATTTTTAAATTAAAAATTGATATACTATAAATCATTGGAATAAAAATTTTTTTTGGGCCTTTTTAGCCAAGTGAGAATTATTCGAATAATTTATTTTACACATAAATCACTCTTTTTTAGATTTGAAATAGTCTGTTGAATTGAAATTTTTAATTTAAAAATTTTCATAAAATCTATTCTGCTAATATTTATTTGATCATAAGCAATTGGAATAAAATAAATAAATAAATAAATAAATAAATAAATTTCGAATAAATTTTTTGTTATATATAAATAACTCGATTAAAATTTTTTAAGCTTCTTAATCGGAAATCACATGAACTAAAAATTATTTCCGCAAATATAATTCGTTAAAGAATTATCGAATAATAGTTAGTTGAATAAATATTAATTAACAAATTTAATTCATTAATAAATTATTCGAATAAAAAAAATAGTTGGAATAAAAACCTTTCGCCTTAAAATTATTCTATTTATAAAAACCGTTCGTATCAGAGAGAATTTTTTTCAAAAATTAAACGAATAAAAAAAATTGTTAGACTAGAAATAATTTTACTAAACTATATTCGAAGTAATCTATTGAATATAATTTTTTTAAATTAAAAATGTGTATAATGTCTCACTATGGGGTGGGATTAGTTTAGGGTTTTGAATTTTCACCGATGTTAAAAATTGCATTTCCTAAACAAAAGCAAGAGGGGAACTTTTTTCCCCTATGTTCGATCTCTCTGGTTTTCAAGGTTTACTAGCCTAGAACTATGAGACATGTTTTTGCCAAGTTTCATTGATCTAGGGACACTCAATAGCTTTTCACAAGCAATCTAAACTAAAAAAAACAATATTTTCACAAGCAATCTAAACTAAAAAAACAATATTGGCCAGCTTTTTGGCTGAAATACTCCTCTGTGCATCGTGAGTCAAGCGCAAAATTATCGAATCAAATTTTTTTCCATACAAATCACTCGAATTAAATTTTTTAAAGTATTTAAACTTAAAATATATAAAAAAAATTATTTGATAATATAACATAACTCATTAAAATATTTGATTAAAAACTATTCGATTAAAAAAATTTTCGAATAATCGTTTCCGAATAAAAACCTTTCAATCCGAATCTAAAATTTAAATTTTTGGTATATACATATATGTTAGGTTTAAAAATTTTTCGATTCATGAAAACACTGGCTTTCAAAATATTTTGGTTTAAAATTTGCTAAAAAAAAAAATACTTAAAGAAAAATTTTTGTATTGAAAACTATATTTATAAAACTTTCTCGAATAAAAATTTTTTATATTAAAATTGTTCGTCTAAGAAGTGGTCGCTTAAAATAAGTCGATCTTTAAGTTAATTGAGTAAAAGATTTTAGAAAAATTTATTCGACTTTTTCAAATACCATGTCTTACATTTATTCGATTAACAGTTATTTCGTTAAAAATTTTTCGAATATAAAATTTGAGTAAAAATTTAATTTGACTAAAAATTATTCGACCTAACAATTATTCGATTATAAATTTCTTTTAAGAGTTCTAGTCCTCGGATTAGGGTATTTTATAAAAAAAAATTAAGGTCTTAAAAAATTTTAAATAAAATGTTTTAACATAATTTGATTAGAAATTATATCATAAACATTTTTTCGAATAAAAATTTATTCGAATAAAGTTTTTATCTAAATAAAAATCTTTGGAATAAAAGCTTTTTGACCTGAAATTATATGACCTTTTAATTGTTGGATTATAAATTTTTCGAAAGAGTTTTATCGGTTATTGTAACAAAAAATTTTAAAATTCAGAAACAAGTATTTTACTAAAAAATTTCCTGCATAACCCACTGTCCGTATTACATTTCAAAATAAGTCTAAATACACCTTTTATCTGGTTGAATTTATATGCAATTTTTCATCGCTATTTTGGTGATTTCCCTAAAGAAAATGTAAGGAAAAGGATTGATTGATAAAACAAATTATTTTCGAATAACAAGCTTTTCATTGAATTCTTGCGATTCGATCTTTTTATCTCAATAATCATTCTCTTTAACTGCTTAATTTTATTTCATTATTTTTGAAGTTAAAAGTAAGTGGAGTTTTTCAACTCCAATTACATCATCCTATTCTGATTGAAAATTTCTTCCGATTACCGCAAACATGTAATTTTATTATAAGAACATTTTACTTGCGAGCAAACATAAATATGAACTAAAAATTATACTCGTAAATAAGATTACACACGTGTGGTTTAAAAATTACGTATATAATTAATTAATTGTAAATCATAATTGAGTTTGACCAAGTCTAATTGCTTTTAAGAATTTCTTCTTTGAAACAAAATCACATACAGTCGACTCTCGATGACTTCAAATACAAAATTTTCAAATAAATGAAAAGCGAAAAATTGTCAATTCATTCATTAATATTTTCAATTTAAAATTAAAAAGTGATTCAGTTTTTCTAATGATTTCCTGAGAAAAATTCCGAGTAATCCAAAAGGAAATCCATTTAACAACGATAGCAACTTATCGAGAGTTAATCGTATCTATCTTGCCTTACACTACCTACCAATGGCTTTTAGTGTTCTTTTAATAAATAGTTTTTTTTTTCATTTGCTTTTCAAATTCCGTAAAGCCAATTTCCAATACATCCATCCAATTGACCTTTATAAAGAGTGTGTTATCTTTTAAATTTGTGTATTTTGCTGTGAATATCAAGGTCTTTGTCCTACATATTTTTATATACTCTGCACGTTCTATATACGAGATTTGTGTATCTTTTTGATTTCTTGTTACATTAGTAGCAAAATAAAATATGTATGTATTACTTAATAATATATTATAAAGAATTCTTTGCCACAAATTTTCTTCTATTCTATTTGTTACCACACAAAAATAAAAATCGAGAAAGAAAATCAATTTGACAAATAAAGCAACAGCTGATGTTACAATGAGGAAAATGAAGACATAAAAATGTCAACTATTTTATTTTTAATTTCGTTTTGCTTACATTTTATTACATTTTGAATAAATTCGATTTATTTCCTTTTGTAAACAGTCATCGCTGACGCTTTATTTTCTGCTTTTGTATTTGTATGGTTTTTATATTTTTGCTATTTGTTGAATACGTTTTCCTTTTAACAGTGGGCCTGAAACAATTTTTGCTGTTAACTAAAAGTCAAAATGAAACTTAAACTATTAAAAGCTTTTTTCGATCGTTTACTAAAAAACGTCATAACTCAAAAAAATGTGTTTTTCATCTAATAATGCAGAATTAATCCTCATATCGTTATTCATATTGTGTAAAAGTTTTATTCAAATATCTTATATATTTAACTTTTGAGAAAAAAATAAAATTTTCTTTTTCCATTTCCAATTCAAAACTTCAAACTTGTGTTCTGCAAAACAAATTTTTTTCAGATATGGCTCTATTGAACCAAAGGCTCCATACGTGCGTATGTTTATTTTAACATTTGCTTTTCTTGTGACCAGCTGATGAAATTGCTAAGCCTTCAAAAAACATTCTTCGTTGCGTATTTGCAAGTTTGAGAAAAGCTACAAAACTTCGTATGTTTATAGAAAACTTTCAAAATGTTATTGAGCATTTTTGGTTTAAGTCTACTCACGATTTGACTTTCTTAAGCAGAAACTAATTGCTTAACCAACAACAAACAAATTCTTCATAATAATACATTACGGACTTAACGTCAAATAAATACGCTTCGGAGTCTAAACACAATGTTTGCGGTGCGGTGCGATTTCTCGTTGCGGGAGAGAAAGATAAACATAATACAACGGAAGACGGCTACGGCAATACTTGTCATTGTTTGTTTAAATTTTTATTAATTTTTTTGTGGATACATTTTTATAAAATTTTCTATAGGAACGACAGGAACATATTTACATATACTATATATTTTGTAATGGCAGTAACTAAAAACAAAAAACGATTAACATTTTATACATTGGCAGATATATTTTATATATTTTTTAAACTTTTATATTTTATGACAAAAGTTTTTGAACTTCAAAATCATTTTTTTGTTCACAATAATGTTGTGAACACCGCGAATTATTCAAAGACTATGGCAACGTCAGAATGAGAAAGAGAGTCAAAAATTGAGAGAATAAGAAAGTCCGCAGAGAAAATAAAATAGATTTTAATTTTATACCGTTCCGCACTGCGGATTTTTACTTCAAAATCGTATGAAAAACCGCACCGCAATAAATTATCGTTACATTGTGTTCAGACTCTCAGTATTTTTATAATATCAATTAATTTTAAACTCCTATTTATATCACATTTAGGTTAGGTTAAGTTAGCAGGCTGCAATGATCCCTTTGTGCTACCTGTGGGTTGAAAGCAAGTAAGAGAGGGAGGAGGGAAGAGGGTGAGAAGGGTAGAAGTAGAAGAGAGAAAAGGTGAGAGTGGGTCAAAAATTGGCTAGGGGGAAGTCAGCGGCTATATCAGCCGCTTTGAAGAAGGATATTTTGCCAAAGAGGTGCATACGGAGATCCTCCCGAGTGTGCCGAAAACAGAGAAGATGTAAGATACTTTCCTCCTCTTTCTCGCCATTGCAACTGTAGCAGCTATTATAAAATGGAGACCCATACGTTTAGCATGTGTTTCGAAGGTACAGTGGCCGGTCAACGAGGCTACGAGGTTCCTCAAGTGATTCCTATTGAAGTTCATGCTAGTTTTCGTTCTATGGGAGTTCAGGCGATGCCAGAGGGTTCTCGCTACAAGTGGCCTCCTTACGGCATCTGTCTTGAGCTAATTCAAAGCGTAACATCAAAGCGTCTCTATCAGGATGATAGCGGGATACCACAGAGATTGTCGATGTTGACTTCTCTTCATAGGGTCCCCCAATTTGCCAGGTCATCCGCAACTATGTTGCCTGAAATAGTCTCGTGTCTACGCACCCAGTTTAATAAGATATTTAAGTGCTAAGCGAGTCCATCCAGGGCTTTGCGACTTATTGGACAAAAAAAAATGTGGTGTACACTCCTATGAGGGAAGATACAATTTAACCGTGTGACTGTGATGGCGTATTAATAATTTTCTTCACATTCACGTTTATAATTTATTTTTGAGAGATTGCAGTTTTTAATGCTTAATTTATACGCAATATTACTAAAAGCAATTCCCGTATTCTTTTTTTTACTATAACTGATTTATAGCCACACTATTCAATGTCTCTTTATTAATAAATTTTTTACTGCCTTATTCATAAAGAATAAACAAATTTTGTATGAAAAACTGATTAGTAAATCTTTTAGAAATCAAAAGTATTTTTTTCAATGAGTCCTTATATGTTTAAAGTTTTTGAAATATTTTTATTTGTGAAACTGTTCAAGTATAGTTAAGTTTACTTTAAATGTTATCGACACTAATTCATCTTTCAATTTGTGGTAAACAAAATAAAAAAGTGAGTGCAAAATCTTACCGAACCAATTGTCAATAAAAAATAAAAATCAATGATGATGATGATGATGACGTCTTAGTTGTCTCATTGTTTCTAAAGGTGAAATGCTGCTGATAACTTTTTCAATTGCATACATTCGGTTACATAAAAGTGTGTGTTCACTTGTACATTTACATACTCATTTATTTCATTCCCTGTAGGAATGTTAAGGTTAAGTGTCCCAGGTCACCACTTTAGTCAACTATTTTGGTGAATTTTGGCAATATTTTCAACGGAGCGGCTGCATTTTAATCATCCTTATTCCAGTTGTCATCGTCGACGTCGACGTCATTTTAACACAATACCCAAAAAATTGTGTTGAAGTGACGTCGATGTCGACATTTATTTGTAAAAAAAGTTTTTAAGATTTTATTGGTTCGTTGAATAAATAAAAGTGGCGTCAAGCCAAATTTAAGGTTTTATTAATATTTTAAGAAATACTGAAGTATTTTTATTTGACATAAAGTCTTTATTTTATATAAAATATTTACTTGTTTTTATGGTTAAGCATTGCCTTTGTAGTTACACATTCTATTTAAAGTCTAGGTTTCATTATCATATGACTTTTAAAAAATATACAACCCTGATCTAGTGAATTGTTATTGTCTTTTGAAAATTTTCATAAACTCCATCATACAAGGGTTGTATTTTCTAAAAAAATCTTACGATTGTTTAGGACAGTAAATCCTAGTCTTAAATACATTATAAAATAAATCAAAATACATAATAATAAAAATCAAACATTTAAGAAACACAAATCGCTCATTTCCGCAAAGAACGGCATAACTCAAAAAATAATAATTTTTGAGACAATGATGCTGAATTAATCTTCATATCGTTTTTTATGTTGTGTAAAAATTTCTTATAAATATCTTGTTTACTCAACTCTTGAGAGAAAATTTAAATTTCCTTTAAATTGAAAACTTCAAACTCCTTTTCTGGCAAACTGGTTTCTATGAGTTATGACGTTGTTTGAATAAATGTGCGATATAGTGCCAACTACAGTAGTAGATTTTCAATGAAACGCACATATTAAATGTCTTCAGTATAATGCGTCAGCAGTACTGGTGACAAAGTCATTAGTGAGTCTACACATACTGTTTCAGTATTGTGCTTTCCTACAGGATTTATACGTTTGTACTTGTATCTTTCATACATTAACCCAGCTAGCATTTGGGTGATCATTTTTGGCAGAAATATCTTATATGATTCTCTACAGATCGCTTTTGATGATTAAAAAGTGATTTATCACTTGGGCGATTGAAAGAGGATTCACTTATGATCAAATATTGATTTCTTGAAAATAGAGGAACATCATGCAAACCGCAAAAAGGTGATTTAAATGATTTAATATGAAAATTGCTCAAAAATAATCAGCAAATCGTATCATAACTGATTCTTTGGTATGATTCATCTGTAGGGTACCATTTTCTCAAAACGGGAGTATCATTTATGATCGAAAAATGAGCTCATACACGGTTATTTTTCCCGTCAAGCTGACTCGGAAACGATTGGATTATGATATAAAATGCTACCTGGGAAACATTGTATTGATGAGACAGATAATTTGCTTATCTTTTATACTTTCTTCTTCTTTGTAGTTCATAGATCACTGCCAAGGTTTTTTATTTTATTGCTTTTGTGCTCTTTGTTTAAAATTGATTACGTGTATGTCTGTGTATATATGTATATAAATATGTAAGTGTGTATTTACATGTATTTCTATGTATGTATGTATGTATGTATGTATGTATATGTATACATATAATTTATATGTGCATGTTTATTTTTTAAATTACAATTTAAATTGTATTTGTTACTTCCTGTAGCAAAAAGTCTGTTATTCAGAAGCCCCATACTGTTTAACATTAAAGTCTTTTTAACACATTTTGCACGTACATACTTACTTACATATAAGAAAATTTTTAAGACTTAAATCTTTAATGGGGTATAATTTAAGATATTTTATGTATTTCGAAATTGTATGGCAGTAAAAACTGTTCTAACAGAGATTAACATGCTTTGTTTTGTCCGCTCTTGCATATAAGACCCGGAATATGTGAAAACGTAAATTAGTTTGTTTTTAAGTTATTAAAAAAAAGTGTCTTAATATTGATCTAAGAAGGCGTTAAAGTATTTTTCATTGAAGATGTATTGATGGCAGAATGTTTCATCAAAAGTTGCTTACGAACTAGGTATAACTTTAATTGAAATGGTTTGCTTGAAATCTTCTCCAGTCAAGAAATCAATAATTGCTTGTTGTCAGCTATAAAAGTTTAAAAATAATAATTAAGTTTACGGTGACAATTGTTGCAAGTGGCATTTGTAGTCGGTAGCCTGTTGTCGTGACTGTGTTTAATGCATATGTTTGAGTTCGGACGCACAGTGGTTCCAATTGCAAGAAAATTTTAATCAACTTGTAATGCGATTACAAAACGATGCATGCAAAAACAGTTAGCTGAGGGTCTAAGCTTTCCTGTTAAAACTATAAAAACACAGTTTAGCTTGTAAATTATAAATGAAGACGCATTTAAATAAGGACTTCTTAAATATATTTTTTCACAGCAAATAATATATACAATATAATTGAGGTATCCGAACGATAGTCATAAAGGTCATATTGTCAAAATGTTTTAAAGCTTTTGTTTGAAACCGAAAATAATTATATTTAATATGACCTTTATGAACACCATTTGAATAGTTAGATCAAATGTACTTGTATTTTTTATTTATCTCTTATAAGTTATAACTTAAGAGATATTGGTGCATACTCATAGTCAAAATAAAGTATACTTTAAGCGCCATTATTACAACTTAAAGTTAGTTAAAAGTAGGATTTTGTTGGACGTATAAAACGCTATTCATTATTATAAATGTAATTTAACTTACCAGGAAGGATAGATTCGCCTTTAACTTAGCGCTCACTCTATGAAACAATTTCATGAAAATTTTTTCACAAATCTAATGATAATTTCACAAATCCAATGAAAATTTCATGAATATTGTGAAAGAATTACATTGGAATTTCTTCGTTGGTATTTTGGTTTGGCAAGAATATTTTATTGGATTTATTTCAACAACAATATTTTCTAATTATTAAGAAACCCCTTTATATTTAAGCTATTTCATTCCTTTCATTAAATTATTTTATTGTTTCGATGAAGTTATAGAACTGCATTAATTAAACTGTTAAATAAATTTGATGAAGTTTTCAATAAAATAATTTTAACGAAACTGCCCAGCAAAAAACTTTGCCTACTAGAATGCAAAAAAGTGTATGTACTCCTCAGTCGTAAGTACTTACAATTTGACTGAATAACCCATTATTTTTGTTTGAGAAGTTCAAAAAGTATGCGGTACCCTATACTTTTTGCCTACAAACATACAAAAGTTAATAGATTACTGATTGCCTAAAAGTACTCTAAATTTAATGGGTTTTTTTTTGCGTACAAATATGCAAAATAATATAGATTAATTTTTGCTTAAACTTATTCAAAATTAATTTGCTATATTTTCTAATTTTGTTATTTTAAATTAATAAAATTTTGTAACAAATTTCTCAAGATATACATATTTCCTTATTAACTGGAAAGTACTACAATAAGTACTTTCACGTAGTGATATAAATAAGTTCTTATTTTATTAATTACATGACAGTCATTATTATGCAAATAAAATAATTAGATAAATAAGTACCACTCGTTACTTTGTAAGCCATTAAAAGAGTACTACCCATTACAAAATTTCGAAAATTTTTTGCTGGGTGGTTTCATTAGTCCAACGAAGCGTGACGTTGGTTGAATTTTAATGAATTTTTCATTAGATTAATGTTGAAATTCATAGAATTTATGCCGAAAATTCTTTCATTGTAGGTTAAACTAAAATTGTACTGATGAAAAAATTTTTATACGTCCGATAAAATCCTACTTTTAACTAACTTTAAGTTGTAATAATGGCCCTAAGAGTTTGAAAGCAGTATTTTGTATAATAAATTCTACTTTACACTACGCAAGTCTTATTGCTAAGCTGATTAGTTTGACGGAGAGTGATAGAGAGAGACGAGGGGAACAGAAACGTTTCTTTTCCCCTCGTCTCTCTCTCTCTCTCTTCTAACAAAGTAATCAGCTTATCAATAAGACTTGCATGGTGAAAACTAGGACTAATACTGGTGTTTGCTTAACAGTTCGTCGTTGTTGTCAGTATAATTACACTGTGCTCGAATCTGAAACTTTTTTTTGTACGCTAAATTTTTATTTCATTTTATTTTATTTTATTTATTAACTTTTATATCAATGTATATTGATTGAAAAAATATATATATTTATTGATGAACATACATACATACGTCCTTAGAAACTTTTTGAAAAATATTTTTTTTTAACTTATTTTGCAATTTTTTTTAAGTTTTTTGACAACAATATGTTTTTTAAACGACATAAAAATTAATAAATTGTAGAAAACTGGGAAAATTTTTTTATTCTAGAGCATAATATTTAATTTAATTATTTTTAAAACCTGACCTAACCTCAAAAGCGGTAAGCACCACTGAATTCCGAATAATCGAATTGGGTTTATCCACCGGGAGCGGGATAGCTTTTTAAATGTTTGTTTCTGTTGCTTTCTAGCCTGCTGCGTAATTTGTAGTTAATGCATTTTTTGGATGTAAAATTTCTAAATATGTTTCTTCCTTTAAATTTATTTCGTAAAACAAATGAAAATTTTCGTTTATCTACACTCAGGGAAAAGCAGCAACTAAAAAATAAGAACGCTTAACATTTATTCAATAATTTTCAATATAATAGAAAATGTATATTGAGATACTTGAAAAAAAAATTAAATTAATAAATTAATACTGTAAAATTTGCAGTGTAAATTAATATTTTTCCATACTGAAATAAGAAATTTGAACATGACTAGACTTTAGAGTTCGACCGATTAATCGGCTTCGGCTTCGGCCTTCGGCCAAATATTGGTAATCGGCCAACATTCGGCCTACGGCAAAAATCGGCCGATTAGCCGAAGCCGAATATTTTTCATTCCAAGCTTGAAAAATAACATTATTTTTGGTCGTTGCTCGCCGACAGTTTGTATTGTGTTTAACGTTTTGAAAGAGTTGCTTTGAAATACAACCCTGTTGCTTTCTATTTTCTTTTACTTGGACGTTCTTGTGAGTGATCATATGAAAAAGCAATCTAGAAATTGCAAAATAGTTTTATTTTTCTTGTTATGTATCCAATAGATATTACAGCTATTTCAGTGATCTCAAAAAAGCAAACTTTTTTCTTAATTCATATAAAACAAGTATCATTTTTAAAATTTAAAACATTCGGATTCGGCTTCGGATTTGGCCGAAGTTTAGGATTTTAGCCGAAGTTCGGCTTCGGCTTCGGCCAAAAAAAACGCCTTCGGTCGATCTCTACTATACTTTCGTTAATGTTTCTTATTAATTATGGTTTTTATTGATTACTAGCTTAACCCGGTGTGCTTCGCTACACCTCCCCTCCCCGCAAAAAAACTAAATATATGTATGTATATATATATGGCATTGGTGGTGCAATATAAAAATTGGATTTTGCCACGCCCGTCCGCCCGCAGACCGAAAATCAAAAATCAGACTTCACAGTGTTATTCTGAAGATTCCCTGAAAATTTCATCAAAATCGGCCTAGCCGTTTTGGAGTCCATACGTTACATACATACACACATCCTGTTTTATATATATAGAAGATAGATAAGCTGTTTTTTCTCTGGGTGTACGAATACTTTTTCGTACGAAGTTACGTGGATTTTTTTCAGTGTAGCCAAAAGCAAATACTTACATAAAACTAAATAATATTTGCTACCATATTAGCGAGTCGTTAAGGAAATAGCAAATTTATTTCTTTAAGATATTGCTTATTTAAGCAAGACGCATTACAAAATTGTATACATACACTGGTAAAAAAACATGCATCATTTCAAAAATATTTTGCACTAAAAATTTTTTAGATAGAATATAAGAAATATATGAACACTTTCACCTAAAATCTATTTTGCAATAGAGTAAGAAAAATTCGTTTATTTTACAAAAGAAGTAAATATATACAAAAGTTCTCTTCATAAGATAAGATAATCAATCATCAATTATTTTCAGTGTAATAAAAAATTGATAAAGTGAATTAAAGTATTGTAATTGTTTGTTCTTTTTCGTGTGTGAGTGTACTAAAATAATTTTTTATGTTTGTGTAAAATGATAATATCTAATTTTTTTGTTATTTGTGTGAATCTTTATGAAAACCATGTATGTATCTTTTTTTTTGTTATTTTTGTGTTTCATTAAGTTGATTTACAGATTATTGATTCCATTGATAAACATTGCGAATATATACATATTTATTTCTGTAGGTGAACCATTTATTTGTTTACAATACGAGTGTATATTTTTAAAATAATTCAAAATGCGCCTTAAAGAAAGATTTTATTTATATTAACTTGTTTAATATGCTCTGCTGGTCGCGGTTTGTTTGTTACAAATTGACTTTTTCCTTAAAATTTATCTCCAGCACAAATGCAAACATAATTTATTATTTTTATTTATTTGATGCTTGTACGTCTGTACACATCTATATGTGCATATGTATATGTCTAAAAATAATTCGCAGTTCGTTAGTTTGTTGGGGGCGGTAAACCCCTTATTATCAGAATATAGTTATTATCAATGATAAAATATAAATATTTCTGTGGCAAAAAGGAAAAAGTGCTTAAGCGAATTTTCCAAATGAGATTAGAAGTCTATAACGGATAAGCCGCAAGTCATTTTGCTTGAAAAATCGCACAACTTAGTTGAGATTTTGCCCAGGGTTACTTTCGAATGTGCAAATTACGGAGTTACCATTAATTAACTCAAAATCAGCTTATCAAGACTTAACTAATTTACGTTATACTTTGGTATATTTCAACTTTAATGTATTATTTAGAGTGTGTAGCACAATCTTTGCTTAAAAAAAATAAAGATTAATAGAGAATTTCCCAATTTAACTGTTAAAGAAATAAATTTCTGAAAATCGGCTTGAACGCTTAAAAGTGCTGTCCCGCAAAACAGCCAAATATGACTTAAGCACTTTTTCCTTATTGACACAGATTTATTTTTTTTTTTCATATATATGTATATTTATTTATTGTATCTTCAAAAATGAACTAACAATAAGTAATCAAATCTTAAATCTAAATATAATAATTAGGCCCGACTAGTATCGGACATAAACTTAGTGATAGTTACAAATAATATATACATAAGTAGTGATAATCAAAAAGTAAAAAAAAGAAGTATTTTTAAGCAGTCCCATCTGGAGTGTTGAGTATAAGAGCCCTTGTGTCCCTCTTTTTTAAGCGGATGTGTCCAGTAAAGCTCAAAATATTACGGGCAAGCGGATTAGGATGTGACTCGAGTTTTGTTAAATATTTGCCTGCGTATTTTTCAATTTCTTCACTCACTAGTGGCATATTTAAATCACGATGAATATTTGAATTTTTAATGTACCATGGAGCAGATGTTATCAAACGTAAAATTTTGTTTTGCCTTCGTTGGATTTTCTCTATATTTGAAGCTGAAGCAGTGCCCCATAGCTGAATTCCATAGCACCATATGGGCTTCAAAAGCGACTTGTATATCAAAAGTTTGCAGTCTAGGCTGAGTGTTGAATTTCTGCCAATTAACCAATATATTTGAGTTAATTTAAGTTTCATTTGGGTTAACTTAGAGTCAATATGATATTTCCATGTAAGCCTTCGATCAAGGTGTATTCCAAGGTATTTCACTTGAGAATGTTGAGGAATATTTTGATTGTTTATACGAATGGGGGAACAGGTATCTTTTCTTAGGGTAAACGTTATATGAACACACTTTTGTTCATTTACTTTAATTCTCCATAAGTTCAACCATATTTCAAGCTGGGTAATGTGTGCTTGGAGATTGCGGGATGCCTCATCAGGGTTTTTGTGAATACTCAAACAGGCTGTATCATCGGCAAATGTAGAAGTGTGGATGTTATTGCTCACAGGCATATCACAAGTATAAATTAGATACAAGACTGGCCCCAGAATAATTCCCTGTGGCACACCAGAAGATATAGACTCGGGTACACTCATGAAGTCTCCTTCCACAACAGTAAATTTCCTATCAAGGATATAACTTTCCAAAAGCTTTTGTATGTTTATTGGTAGGTATGTCTTCAGTTTTAAAACTAGGCCTTCGTGCCATACTTTATCAAATGCCTGAGAAACATCAATAAAAAGGGCAGAACAATACTTTTTTTCTTCAAATGTCCTCCTTACAACTTGAACCAATCTATGCGTTTGCTCAATAGTGCTATGCTGACTTCTAAAGCCAAATTGATGGTCCGGGATGCACCCACTATCAGCTACAATTGTGGACAATTTAGTCATGAGCAGCTTTTCGAAAAGCTTTGAAATTGTTGAAAGTAAGCTTATAGGCCTATATGACTCAGCCTTGGTAACATCTTTGCCTGGCTTTGGAATCATTTTAAACTTGGCAAGTTTCCAGTTATGTGAAAAATACTGCATTCGTAAAATTGCATTAAAAATAAATAGCAAGATTCTTATTGCAATATGAGGCAAGTTCATCAGCATCTTGTTACTAATGCCATCAATACCTGGAGCTTTCTTCGGGTCGAGTTCAGCAACTACATATTTTTTGTAGTTCACGCATCTTAAACCTTAAGGGACGAGGGGGTAGAGATACTACACTCGGTAATCCGGCAGCACCCGTACATGAATTGGGAGTGAATACAGATTTTAAATGCTCAGAAAAAAGTTACCTTTCTCACTATCGCCTCTTGCCCAGCCTCCGGTCGAAGTACGCAGTGGTGATTTGAGATCAACGGGTCTTTTAAGATTTCTAGTAGCGCGCCATAAAGAGTAATTAGATGTTGACGTTACATCAATACCTTCTAAATGCTTTTCCAGTAATGCAGTCTTTTCCGACTATAGCAGCTCTTTGAGTCGTTTAGTACATTCTTTAAGTCTGATTTTATTTAGGGGTGATCGGTGTTGTTGCCATTCTCTTCTAGCTCTCCTTTTTTCACATACAAGACGTTCAATTTCCGTAGAATAAATTCTATTAAAGCCAGTCTGCGGATAGGAAGTAGTGGCATGTTCAGCAGCCTGTTTAATATATTCGTTAAGATTGGCAAGATTAAATTCAATATCATCAGGTGATCTAAGCTGAATGTTTTCTACGCAGTGACTACTAATATATTTTTTGAATCCTAGCCAGTTGACCTTATTAATCGTTTTCGCATATGAGTTAGTTAAATCACTCCTTAGTGGGTTGAAAATTGTAACTATTGTGGGAGAGTGATCGGAGAACAGATCTGGAGAGCCCTCTACGTGAATTAAGTCCCTATGGATATTTTTCGTGACGCCAAAATCTATAACATCTGGAATTTTTCTTACATCGGTAGGCCAGTAAGTAGGCTCCCCACTCGAAATGACATCTAGGCCCATTTTTGAAATTGTATTAACAATAATAAAAGTAACTAATATTTATTATTATCACATGTAATTTGGCTTAAAAAGCGTTACGAACATTAGCCTATTCAATTCATAAGAATATAGAAACAAATACAGTTCGAAAAATAATTAAATTAACTAATATTTATTATTGTTTTAGCGGAGATTTATTGAAGTAATATTTTTTTAGGATTTCTTACTCCACAAAAAAAGTAAAAGTAGTACCAATAGGGGGCAGGTCATCGTGTTTTTTAACTAGGGAAGAAAGGGCAGTGTTCAGGGGGCAATATGTGCCTCTCAAAAATTACCCCACCGATTTGAATGATCTTCTTCAAACACACGCACATCAGCGTCTAAACGGACGCACATATTTTATATATTCTAACAACTAGGACCAAGAGCAGGCAGGGGAACATTTTTTTCCCCTCAGAAATTAAGCAAACGATTTTGTTAAAACTTAAGGTATAAATTGATATGCTTCTTAAAGGACACATAGGCCCCTATTATGAGCAACTTTCGATTTTCGAAAAGTTTGCAAAAACTTTAACTAAAAATAAAAAACAATCGTTTATAATAATATTTTATACTAAAATACGTCGTCGAAAGTTAAATTCTGCTCGATAGAAAACTCGATGCTCAACGAAATTTTCGATGCTAATAATATGAATTGAACATTCGATTTTCGATGTTCGATAGCCAGCGAAGATCAAAATCGAATGCAACTCATAATAAGGGCCATAAGCTTTAATATTACGGCACACAGCTACAAAGGATTTCCAGTTTTCACGATATTTGGGTGTTTTAAATTTTTTTATAGCTAAGCTATTTATTACGCGATGCAGGAGTTAGGACGCGATTTTCGTAACAAAAATAACTATAAGAGTTAATAATTTATGTTTTGTTTTGATTTCTATGTACTTAAAAGCAGAGCACGACAATAAATGAAGCAAATTGTTTGATTTTGCTTTGCTTCGTTCTTTGAAGTGGGGGAAACAAAAAAAAAACTAAAGTAATGAGAAGGATTGCTCAATTTGTGTTTGTATTGTTTTTGCACATGAGCACAAACCAGAGAACACAGCCGATAGGCTGTAAGCCGGCTAACAGCCGCCACCGGTCACAAGCAACACATTAATTTAATCGTACGCCGCTAGAAGAGAAAATAATGGCAAATAAATGGAAACGTTTTAAAATATTTGCAGTGAATTTGACATCATCATATAATATAATTTTATTGTACTGTTATTTAACACATTAAGTTTGTTTTATATAGCTAAGCAGCATAGCTATAACCGGGTGTCCTAAGACACCTCTCTTCTTTTCATTTTATATATTGCGCGATATGGAATAACAACAATTTTGTTTTTATATTATTTAAATTTACATAAATACATATGTATTGTTCAAAATTATCGATTTAATATTTTTTTAATGTCAATGTAAACGTTATGTTTTGAAGAACATAACTACACTAATTTTTTTTAATTTTTGTAAATATACATTAAGCTCAGATTACAGAGCTAAAAGCAAAATCCTAATGCATGCAAAATAATATTTATATGGCGAAATTCAGGTCAATGTTGGAAATTCTAAAACATATTTTCTAATGACAGTTCGAATGATAAAACAAATAAAATCTACTTGTCCTTCAATGTTTTTTTACTCTCAATTGTTAAACATTTAAAAACCCTTTTCCGTTTCACAAAAACAAATCTTGCTGGCAAAAATATACATAGAAATTCAAAATCTTCTATTATTAGAAATCGCAAATCGATAACAAATAAATTTACATTATTTTGATTAAAATCTCTGTAAACAGTACATGCATCATGTGGCAATATTGATTGAAGACTCACTAATACACACACACACACATACACAATAACAAATAAGCGAAACCATAAAAGTAAATATTTTCTTTATCGGAAAATAACAAGTGAAATTTCATGAAACTTGCATAAAATAATTTTATGAATTTGATTGCTATTGTTGTAGCTATGACTGCTGTTGCTGCTGTTCCTGCTGTTGTTGTTTCTGAGGCAGCAACAAATGCGTAATCAATCATGTTGAAATCATTAAAATGTTTTTGAAAACTACAAGCAATTTATGCAGATATGTACCAAGCAACAAAAAAAAACAAACAAAATATATCGAATAGAAAAAAAAGAGAAAATCTTTGCAAGTAGACCATGCTGTGCAGCATGTAAAATAAAAATACCCTCACATATCGTAAGCTGAAATGCTATCGAGATTTTATAAATGAGGATAAGAAATAGAAGAAGTTATTGTATCCCCCTGGCTGATTATGTAAATCGATTCGAAAAACGAAACCTTTGGAAAGCAATTTCCGATTGGAAAGTAAAATCGTATTTTCGAATGATGCTAGGTTCCTATTGTTATAGAAAACTTGGTACTACTGCGAATTTCAAAATTTTCCATAACTCTGGGATTGAAATCGGCAGGATGTTCCAGAGATGGTCTGCGAGGTAAGATGTTTCTCCCATTTTTTTTTTAATGCAAAATACTAAAGCTTTGCCCTAATACCAAAAACTTGGCACTTGGCACTTGCCCTACTCGCTGTCGAAATCAGCTGATTGCTACTGACTGGCTCATGCTTTTTTCTAGACCTTACAGAATAGTAATTGTTCTTTTGAACTTACGATATGCATAGTGCACGCCAAAAAAAAATTTAAGAAATCAGATAGATAGAAATTCAAAACTGTGCATTTTTTTGACGCTGTTAGAAATTTACACTTTTAAATGCCCTACAAACCGACAACATTTGCGGTGTGTGTCCAAGTTGTGCAAATCTTCTACAAAAAAGCCAAGAACGCGGAATCAACATTAAAATATTTTCATTTATCTAAAGTAAAAAATAAATAAAATAAAATAAAACTAAAACTAAAACTAAAACTAAAATCCCTGGTAGTATTAAATGGATTTCAAAATATATATTTTTCATTTATTTGATGTGTAATTGTTAGAAAGAAGAAAAAAAAAACACTTGTCTGCTTTTCAGTTTGTAAAACTCTAAAGAAAAGTATCCATTTAAATGCTATAAAAAAAATATTGCATGAATCATCATAAGTCCACACATGCTCATACACTAGAACAGAAGTCATTAGGCCAGAAAGACAAGCCCTCTTTAGCCATTCAAATAAAGAAGCAACAACCAGCCAGCCAACCAGCCAACCAGCCAACCAGCATACCAACGCATTTAATTCATAGGAAACTGATGCCACATCTAAGAAATACTCGTATTCAAAACGACAGCAACCAAATGTCGCAACTTATCAAAAATTTAAAATAACACCAACAAAAAAAAAAAAAAAATGAGTAACAACTGATTGCTGGGTATAAATTTTTAAAAATTGCATTTTGTTAAACTAATTAGTTGTTAGTTTAGAAACAAACAAACAAACAAACAAACATGCAACAACAATAAGACATCAGCCTTTGCATCATTGCGATCAGCCTTAAATTCCGGCCAGCCAAGACCCCACCTGCCTCCCTCGTTCAGGCGCTGTGTGTAAGCATGTTGTTCAAACATGCAGAGCAACATATCGTCATAGTGATCGTGATACCGCTCGCTGGTACCACACATGTGTTCACAAAACATCACTTTTTAGACATGAGCTTTTTTTTTGGCTTTTTGATCGTCTTCTAATTTTTTCCCCATTTTTAGTTTTCTTTCTTTTTTTATGTCCAAAAAACGCATTTCTTTTTTAATACTCACAAATTTCTATGTGACTTTAATTCTTGTTCTTCTCTTCAATATTCATAAAACAAATACATTTGGATGAATACAGGAAAAAATTAAAAAAAAAGGAGAGAGGTGTCTTAAGACACCCGGTTAGAGCTATGCTGCTTAGCCATATCAAACTAATTTCATTTGTGAAATAACAATGCAATAAAATTATAATATATCTGTGGCCGAAAAGTAAAAGCACTTAATTCGAGATAAGCTGTTTTTGAGTTAATTATATCCCCGTAATCTGCATATATGAAAGTACTCCTGGCCAAAATTTCAATTAATATATGTGGTTTTTCAGGAAGTTATAGCACTATGACATGCGACTTATATTTTTTAGACTTCTAATCTCATTTGGAACAATAACTTAATTTAGGCTATACTTTGGTATATTTCAACTAAAATGCATTATTTACAGTGTGTAGAACGATGTTTGCTTAAAAAATAAAAGTTAACAAAGAATTTAACAATTTAACTGTAAAATAAAGAAATTTCTAAAATTCGACTTGAACGCTTAAAAGTGCTCTTCCTGCAAAACAGTAAAATATGACTTAAGCACTTTTTCCTTATTGCCACAGATATTTTGATGTCAAATTCACCGCAAATATTTCCAAACGTTTCTATTTATTTTCCATTAGTTTAATTTCTAACTGCGTACGATTAATATATTGTTTGTGGTTGGCGGCGGCTATTACCCGGCTAACAACCGATCGGCTTCCATCTCTGGTTTGTGCTCATGTGCAAAAACAAATTGAGCAATCCTTATCATTGTTTTTGTTTTGTTATTGTTTCACTCACTTCAGCGAGCTAAATAAAATATAATTATTTTTGCCGAAAAGAACCGACTTCAATGCAAAGGTCTGATTGAAGAATATAAGAAGAAGTACGTGAAACATAAAATTAAATTTTGATTGGCGTGCCTCCGCCCATTTTTTAAATGCAAGGTTGTATGTTTCTCAGGGCCAAGGGTGTGTGTTAAGTTTCGTAAAAATCGATTTATTAGAACCGTGTGAAATATTATAATAAATTTTAATCGGTGTAACTCCGTCCATTTTTTTTTTTTGCTTTCAAATTGTGTAATTACAAGAACCAAAACTCTTTTATAGTTTTCGTAGCAATCAAATAAGTAGAATATCATAAAATATATATATTATATTTTTTTACAATGGGACCAATGGGAAGCTATACCCTCTCAGACAACAAAAAAAGTTTTACAACCGGTCTAAAATGTATCGAGTTATGAAGTAACACACCTAAAAAAAATAGAGACGAATTGTGAACCTCCTCCTTTTTTAAGTCAGTTAAAAATCAAAAATTTTCTGTTTTTATTTTCAATATAAATAAGCGCAAGAAAATTTCTTGTCACTATCGTGAGCCTAGACGTTTGTTTCGTTTATTTTCGTACTCTACATTTAAGTACAAAGAAAAATAACCATAAATTTTTAACTGTAATAGAGTCGACTATTTTTGTTACGAAAATCACGTCTTAACTCCTGTATCGCGCCATAAAGAGCATAGCTCTAAAAATGGATTCTCTTTCAAATCGTGATAACCGAAACTTTGACAGCAGTTCTTCGCTGGCTGTTGTTGCTAAGAAATTCATGCACTAGTGCAACAGGTAAATGATACAAACAAAATTGTTTTAAGTGACTTTCTTCTGGCCCAGACATTTGCTTCCATCCTAAGATTTATAATGATGTAATTTTTTTTTGACGAGAAAAAATTGGCTGATTTGAGTAAAGTAACTTTTTTCTAAAATACTTTAGTTATTGTTCTAAAAAGCAGCATTGAAAGCCTGCTGCTTTAGCATCCAATCAACATATCTACGGTATGCGCAGAGAAAAAACTGCCTCATAGAATCAAGAAAATTTTCTCTATGAACCGTTTTAAGGTTAAGGGGTATCCCAGCAGAAAGAAGATTTTTTCATATAGATTCCATATTGTTTTTATGTGGTAAATCTTATTAATTTTATCAAGAAGAAAACCACATAAAATCAAGAAGAAATCTTATTATTTAAAACTTTTTTTTTACTAAATTTCCGTTATTTTTGGCATCAAAAAAACAATCCATATGGAAAAACTTCTTGATTCTATTAGGTTTTCTTATAAATTGTAAACTATAGGGATTTCTTATTGATTTTATTAGGTTGCTTTGTTGATTTTTTAAAAAGATTTTCTTCTTGATTTTAGTAGGTGTCTTTTTATTTCATATCTATAAATAGACATACAGACAATTTTTTTCATGATGATTTTCGTTTTTGTATAAGCATGTTTGCACAATTATTTCAATGGTTATTCAGACTGCTTGTTAGCATATTGGTTAGAGTGCTTGTCTATCAGTCAGAAGTTTGCTGGTTCAATACTTGTCTCCTCTCAAGTAATAATATATAAGCAAAGCACAAAATATAAAGATATAAATTTTTTTATGAGGTCGCCTGATAAAAACAAGAAGAAAACCTTATTGAAAAAATCAAAAAGATAACCTCATAAAAACTACGAGAGATCTTCTTGATTTTTTCAAAAATGTTTTCTCTATGAAATTAATAAGATTTCCTTATTTAAAAAAAAACAATAGAGATTTCTTATTAATTTTTTGTGGTGAATGAATGGGGGAGCAAAACCGATTGCAAAATATGTCATAATGAGCCGAATTGCTGAAAACGCAGCTGAATCGGAACTTTCAGATTATCCGTGATACTTTTACTAATGGTAGAATTAGCCGATTCGTATCGTGAGTTGACGGATCAGCTGACAAACTCTGTAACATAAATAAAACATGTTACTGTTTACTTAGGGCTAATAAATCAGTGCAAGTTAAGCTCCATTTTTGGTTTAAAATCTGTTTAGTGTTTAAACTAGCAAACCTATAAATCAATACAGTATTTAAACCATCTATAAACGCATAAAATTGGGCGTTTAAACTACCAATACAGACCATATGGTTTTGTTACTTATAGACCATATGTTTTGCATTAAAAGAGAACTCAACTTTTTTCCAAGCCTCTGCTATTTCTTCACATCTTGTTCGACCTATTTTCTTACACTCTATTATTCTTTTATATGTATATTTATAATTCCTTTATCGGTAAAATTTGGCGACCTTTAATTAAAATTTTTACCTTTTTTGCCTTTTTTATTATGCAAAGAATTGATAGCTGCTGCAAAACAGCTGTTTTTTACATTTATTCTAGTGCTGCCACAATATTATTTTTTAAACTACACATAAGGTATGCTTCATTGATTTACTCCTGTTGAGTTTAAACTGCATACATATAAATTTGACTTTAGTTTAACTAAACCAGCGTTTAAACTTTGACTAATTTATTATCCCTTAATATGTATCGTATCGTATGTGAGGAAGAAATCTATAGAAAATAGATTTTTACGTCAATTTCTCTCTTACATACATACACACACACGCGCACGTAAAAAGCAAAGAGAAATACAATAACAGCTAATACGTCCGCTGACAGGCTCACGCTTTTACTAACTAATATCTAGATTTAAAAGATGCTATAACTTCAAAAGCAACAGGATACGAATCGATTAATTCTACCATAACAGAATATGTGACGCGCAAAATAGAATGGAACCTAAGGGTAAAAACCGGTTTTGTTCAGGAGAGCCATTTTAAGGATTTAAATA
Organism: Tachina lurida; assembly: GCA_944452675.1. Lineage (NCBI taxonomy): Eukaryota > Metazoa > Arthropoda > Insecta > Diptera > Tachinidae > Tachina > Tachina lurida. Next base: position 174,106,369 of record OX101752.1, read on the forward strand.
CGTGTATCTTTGGTGTACCATCACTGAGCGTGTTGGTATTGGTCTCATTTGAAAGCGACACATCTCATGACGTCAGGAACGTGTTGGTCAACCTTGAAAACGCGCGTAGGTCGTCCCTACCTCTTGTTTTGTGTAGTTGGTTTTTTCTACCTAGCGCCCTGTTTCCATTAGTTTGATATCAATTTTGCTCGCGTTTTTTCGAATCCAGGTTTATTTTCTGAAATTATTAATTGTGAATTATAATAAATACTCATTTATAATTCTTTTAAATCGTGAATATCACTCTGTTAGTACGAACATTTTTTCACATAACTTTAATTTCATAAAACGCGCATATCTCTGGGAGGGAACACTTTTGGGGCATGGGATCGGTCTCATTAGATGCTCAGATGTTGTCCACATAAAGAAAAGTGAAAATTGATTTTTTTACCCTTAGGTCCCTTTCTCTATGCCCTGTCACATATACGATCACTGAAAAAGCCAGATACTCTTAAACGGGTGGGTAATGGATTAAAATATTTAACAAATTTATTTGCCGTAAGAATCTTTTAAAAGTCTTCGAATCAGAGAAATAAGCCGCCTTAAAATGTCGGCGGTGACGGTTTAGGAAAAAATAGTTGGCGGCGGCTTGAGCCGGCTGACCTTGACAGCCGATGGTTTTGATTTTGATGTTTTTTAAACATATTTCTATAAAAAAAATTGAAACACCTGATGACTTCCATATAATTTGTAAGAAGTGGTAAAAATTTTGCCACCACAAAAAACAATTAGCCGGCTGCAATTTTGAGCTGAGGCTAGCCGAGCCGCATGCCATTGGCGGCGGCTTGAAGTTACGTTGAAAGTCGGCAGCGGCTCTTGGGTGGGCTGTGACCCGATCGGCTTGTTTCTCTCATTCGAATACACTAAAGGTCGAAATGCAATTCAAAGAACAGAAATGAATCAAAAAGTAAAATTAATACTGCGGTTAATTTCGTGCTTTTTACAATTTACTACCAAATTCGGATTTTATAACGCAAAATATTGTGTGTGTGTGTGTGTGTGTGTGTGTGTGTGTGTGTGTGTAAAGTCATTAATGTAACCTTATTCAATTGCTTTGCAGTATAAGTTTCAATCGTTAAGCCACAACACGTATGCATTTGTGCACTTGTTGCCAACGCATACAAATCGTATGCGCATTTAATTAAAAACTATAAAATATATGAGAAAAATAAATATAAATGTGCGTCATTACAACTGATCATATCAATGTAATATTGTTCATTTTGCTGCCGACATAAGTATAAGCATTTGAGGTAAACAGCTTTGAAAGCTCTTAAATTTGTTTTTGTTTCTTTTCGAAGTAAGAGCAAGCATTGTTGTCACGAGATCTAATTGGCTGTTGTGCTCTCGTCGGTGTGAAAGCAAAAAAGCTCTTTGTAAAAATTTGCACATTGTGAATATTGCTTGGACGTAGCTGATTCAAAGTATTAGTTGCTGACTTGTTAGTGGGGTTTTATTGTATTTTAGAGGCTTATGATTTATAATAGAAAAATTTATTTATTTCAACTTCCAATACTACAACGGTAGTGTAGTTGCGTTGCCAGTTGCGGAGATAAAATAACATGTGGCAACTAACAACTAACAGTGGTTAATTTTAATGAAAAAAAAATTCAATAATTCGCGCATAGCTTTTATGGCAAAAAGGGGAAAATTAAAATAAAAAATTTACGGCTTGGCCCACAATGTCGAAAAGAAACTTTTTATCGCCTACAGAAAGAAAATTAGTTTTTTTAAATATATGTAAGTAAGCTATAGAAAGCTTTTTGTCGATGTCATGGTCCAGTCCGTTAAATTAAATTTATGAATAAAATACTATATATTTTTCATGGAAGGTGAAAGTATGATTTAAAGAAACATTAACTTACAATAGAGGCAGCAATTCTAGAGGATTTGAATTGCCTCTTATGTGACAACACATAGAAGCCAAATTTTGTACTTCCTTCTTACCAGCGAAAAATAATTCCACTAAACAGATCATCTTTGTGATCAGTAATTTGTTAAGCACTTTTACTTAATAGTTTTTTTAGCACTAATGTTGCCAGTTGCGTTGCCAGTTGACAATGCAACCGAAGTGTGGTTGCCAAGTCAAGTAATTTAAAACAAGTAGAAAGCAAACAACAGCTGTTGAGGACTAACATGCCTATATTAATCGTTGACTTACGGCGGAAGAGCAGTTTCATGAAAGCTGTGTCCGTGCTGGCCTTTGAAATTAGAAGTCGATTTAAGATTAAAAAAAGCAAAATACGATCATTTCGTTAACTTTCAGAAATCGCTTACACGGAATATATTTCAATGCGATATTTAGAGCCTGCTTAAAACGAAGAAATATACCATAAACGACGGCTTGGCATCGGCGTCGAAACAGACGACTTCTCAGTTTGTCTATTACTCAATTTTGTAATAATGCAAATCTGATCAGATGAAAAGTCTTATCGTTTAGAAAAATTAAAAAAAAATGGTCAAGTCTTATTGGATGTCAAATTTGAATCGTATAATTTACGATTCGCATTCACAATATCGCACTTGCCTTGATATTTGAATTTTTGGCATGTATTAATACAAAGTATAATAGTCTGAGTGACCCTTAAGTGATATTTGATTTTCAAAGTAAATCTGGAAAATTTAGTTGCGTTGTTCAAGAGTCAATCTATTCATGATGATATTTAGGGTATTATTGTCAAAAATTCAGTGCAGAATTCTACTTTAACCCTTCCATAAGTTTTATTGAGCTTAAAAAATACTTAATATTATTTCAAAAATTATTAGCGCCATCTTACTTTCTCTTTTATTAAATAACTTATTTAATTTTATAAATAAATATCATATTCTTTTCCACCTTAACACTGACTGATGATGTACTTGAGTCAGTTGCTATAGATCCACAAAACGACAATGAAAACCTTGAATTGTCATTAGACCACTTCGAAAAACAATAAATTTTCATTTAACAAGAATTCTATTTTTTTTTTCTTTTTACTTTGAGATATTATTTTAAAAGTTTTTCATTTGTATTTTTATTTTGCAGCCGCATTTAATTAAGCAAAACTATAAAATGTGTCAAGCAACAAAAAGTCACAAATATAAATTTTCTTAAAAAAAATATATTGAAATAAATTTAAAATAAATTTAATATAAAAACAAACAATCTGGTAAACAAAATTACATGGTCCTAAATTTTTTTATATATGAAATAAACTTAAAAAAAATATGCTAATCTTTATGATATATATTTATATATAAAAATAAAACATATGTTGGGAAACTCTGCAAATTGGCTAAAGAAAATGAGTTTGAAAAATTTTTTATGATTAAAACTCATTTAAATTTTATTATTTTATTGCTTAAGAGCTTTTAAAAATTGTCAAGAGTGCTATTAAAAATATTCTCTTTATTTAAGTACAATATATTTTATTTTTTATATATTTTTATTTAATTATCACTCTTCTAATATTTTGTGCCATTCAATAACGAAAAAAAGTTTGATCTTACTTTCCAGTTAAACAGAATTTGCTCTGCAATGCCACGAACTGTTTATTCGCTTAAAAAAAAAAGACGCGTGGGCGCCAATTTGTTTAAAAGAAACTTTTCGAATTAATTTATTTTTATTTTCCAACTTGGAATTATTTTGGAAATCATTACTTTAATTTATGTTACTTATTTGGAATGTAATTATAAGTTACTTTTTCTAATTTGTAATGCAATCTCAGTAATTTTAATTGCTTTTGGCTAACGAAATATAATTAATTTGAAAATACGCATACACACACATATAAAAACTGGTAACTCATATAAAAAAATAAAAAAATTCATACAACAGTAATGGGGATATGCAGACAAACAGGATAATAAAACTAAAATACTTGCATTGCACATAGACATTAAAGTCATTCACACCTTGTGTAAAAGTAATAAAGAACCCCCCAACGAGGTACACTCAAAAAGTCTTTAAGAAATTCAAATTGAAAGAAATTTATTTCAAATAATTATTTTGTTCCAACATATATAAATATTTCTTTGTTAATGAAAATTAATTTCACAATTTTTTGAAGATTCAACTACAAAATTAACTGAAATTTTTGTTTTAAAAATTTATTTATTTCAAAGATTTCTAGAAATTTTTTTTATTTTCCAACAAGAAAATAATTTAATTAATGCTAAACATTCTATTAAAAGAGAATATTTTTTTTAATTCATCTAAAAAATTTTTTGCGAAACTTATTAAACATTTTAAAGAAATGAACTTAATCAACAGTTTTAATTCCAAATATGTTACGATACTTGAAATGATTTAAAATTAATTGAGCAAATTTTTTTAAATTTTTTACAGCCTTATTTATAAAAATTATTAAGACTTTATAAAGGGTTTTTAAAACAAATTTTCATGACTTCATAAAGACTTATGCCCTAATTCCGCTAGACGAATGTATCGTCTTGTCTATGGACGAAAAAAAGATTGATTATTGAGGGCTTTAGCTGGGTTTCTCTTTTAATGTTATATATATTCAAAAGTGGAAAGCAGTGATGCCAACTTAGCCCTTTTCGGGCTAGTTTTAGCTCGCTTTTAGTCACTCAAAACGCGAAATAAATTTTTTATCACTTTTTACAACTGCTTTCTATGTTTTGCTCGATATGGCTGTATGTTGTTTAAATTACAAAGTTCCTGACGAAGTGTGCTCTAAAATTAATTCAAGCAAGACTTATAAAAAGTCAAATTATTTTATAGATAGTGTCTTAATGAGGAAGAGCAACTACCAATTATAAATGCAGAATGGCCCTAACTCATTATATTTTTGAAATCGAGATTTTTTGAATTTTTCGAAATAAGATGTTTTTTTCTATCAAAATATACAAAAATTTCAATTCCAAAAAAATAATGAGTTATGACCTTTCTACATTACGCCAACGATATGTTTGTATATATATTGAAATATAGTATGAAATGTAAATAATATACATATGTTTGTATTGATTAGTAATATACGAGATCAATCCATGTGTTGATGTCATGGTAGTTATTTATTTTCTAATAAATTACTTTATAAAAACCTGTTTGTTATTTTCATTTTCAACAGAAACATTTTACAAGATGCCTTTTTCCCCGCTTATTTATTTTTTTTTTTGCTTCTAGCTAACGATATATATAATATATATACGGGTCTCAGGAGTAGGTACCGCTTTGCTTTGTGATTATACTCCGAAGATAACTGATGGTTTCTATTTCTTAGCTGGTAACGCCATTTAGTGTGAGCGGGATGGTTAAGTTTGTGTTGATACGCATTATTTGGACTTTAATTTTTAGGCCGATTTTAGGCACCTTCATAGAGAGTTGAGGTAGTTTTTCCTGAATGTCTGTCTTTGCTTCTAGACTGGTACATAGAGTTGTACACAGGTAATCTCTTGAGACTATGTTGAAGCACCGTTCAAGGTCAACAAACAGTAACAACAGATTGCTCTATTATAATTTGCAGTACTTTTTCTGTGGTTAGCATACGATCCTTTCTAAAATCTGCCAGATCCTTAAGCAGTATCTACTCCTGTACAGGTGAGATTATTTGGAGTAGTAATGGTGTCATGAAGGGAAATAAAATAACACTAAACTTATGACAAATTTTTTTCAATAAAAACTATATTTTTTGATTACTGATTTCATAACGCTGAAATTTCAGACCATGAGAAAATTTAACAAATTCGTAAAGTTATTAAGTCGCTTGAAATATCAAACAGGCGCAGAATATCTGCAACAAGTATTTATTTAATTTGTGAAGCAAAATATTTTTAAACTCAACAGCCCTTAAAGAGATTTTCAAACTAACCTCGTATGGGGCTGTGTGCTTCAAATCAAACTTAAATAAATTTCATTTATTTAACACACCTGATATTTTTACATTTTTCTTACATTTTCATTCATTCAAAATAAATGAGATTGTGTGTCAGGTTTTATAATAAAAGTTTAATATATAAAAGACCACAAAGAGGCATATATACACGCACACACTTATACACACACTCACACACATCCACAAACTCATGTAAACATAAGTACACATTATAGTTTTTTTACAGTTACTCGTAAATTCATGCACAACCAAGTCCATGCAAATAAAATCCATTCATTCACACATGCATTCAACTAAAATTACTTCACACAAATACACTCATGCACAACTAAATAAATGTAAATGTGATTCTCTTTGGCTGTAAAACATGTATGTATGTATGCATGTATGTATGTATGTACGAGTGTCGTTGAGTGTGAGGTTAAAGTACTTTTGTATAATCAATACAAAAATTCAAATGAACACACACACACACACACTCACAAATGTGCAGTCTGCAGACAGAAAAAAACTTTGTTTAGAGTTTGTAACCCGTGAGTCTGTCCTGGAAATGCAGCTTACAGAACAGCTCAGGAAGTGTTATAAAAATTTACAAAAAGAGTGCTGGCAACTAACTACAATAGCAACAACACTATTAATAAAAGAAAATTAAATGATAACATAGAAGCTATGGTTACCTTAATATAGAAACGGCCTAACTCATTGTTTCGAATCGACTTTTTTTCATATTTCGTTAGATGATTCCCTAATATATCAAAATATGCAAAAAAACACGACTCTAAAATATAATTAAGTTAGGGCGTTTTAATATTAAGGTAACGATATGTATAGATATACTACTACGAATAAAAAAGAATCATTAAATCACTTAATTTTAGAAAATGGCAAACATTTTAATTTGCGTGTGTTTTTTAATAAAATAGAACTATTTCTGTCTGATTTTTAGTTTTTTTTTTAAATTGGCCTTAACCTGGCTGAAATAGTTAAATATTTTTTAATATGATAAAGTTAAATGAAACAAGTGTTGAGTGATTTATATGACACATTAAGGATTTTGGCAAACTGGAAACTAAAAAAAATAATTATATTTAAAAATAGAGATATGTATGTACGTATGTATGTATGTATGTACTATAAATGAAAATCAGGTAAAAATAAATTATTGTCTAAACTTGTATGCTCTAATTCTGTTCGACGTTTATACGTATGGTCCTGTCTTTGGACGGAAAAAAAGCCACAGTTGTGATTCTTTAAATGCTAGAAGGTTCGAGTATTTGCTTTATGATTTTGTTCTAAACATTATATCCAACACATATTTTTTCATATATTTTTCAAACTATTGTATAATACTTTAATTTGATTTTTATGTTTTAAGAACATGGCAAAAATATTTTTATTTTTCATTATCAAAGATAACAACCATTTTGGAGGAAATTAATTTATAGAGCATTTAAATCAGCACAAAATCTAGCATATTTTGATTAAAATTTTTATGAAAATGTATACCGTTTATAGCAGCTTTTTTTGACATTTATATCAAAATTTGTTTATCCAAAATAAAACCCATCAAAAAAAAACAGCTGCATTGTAGCCAATTCACACACTTTTTTTAATCAGACCGTAGCTAATTCACTCAGCTTTTGTTGTACAGGGTAGTAAAAAATAAATAATAACATTAGATTTTTATTAGATTTCCTATAAATCTACTGAAAACTAGATTGCGATTTGTATGGGAAATCTGAAAAAAAAACAGCTTAAAGCTCGAAATCTCGAAAGCGCACTATTAGAGAATTCAAAAACAAGAACTCAAAAGTATTTTCAAACAAAAACGTCCAAAATCTGTGGTTGAAGTCTACCGACCATTTGTTACAGCAACAATGAAATGCATATAGACAAGGCTGAAGCACCAGCAAATAAATTTCAAATTAAAATAAACTTATATTAATATCGACGGCCCCATTCCAAAACATGCTAAGTCGACATAGCCATGCTATGTTGGGAATAGCATTTCTGAATTCATCATTTATTAACTTAGATTCTGTAAAACTTTGATAGTAATCGGACTATTCTTCTATCAAAACTTATGAGCAAAAATGTACTTAGCATAATTTGTCAAGCTTAAAAAACCTCCCTTTTAAATGTTTTAAGTACACTTAGCATGATTTAGTTTGCAATTAAGTACTGAAAAAAAAATTAATTTAAATTTTTCTCCAAACCAAAAAATGCTATATGAGGACCCGCAGAACAAAAGGTGCTTTTTCGTATTTCTCGAAAAATTGGTTTTTTGGTATTCCTATAATATTTAGGTTGAAATCTTGTAGAAACAATCAAGTTAGCATTATTATTATTATTATTTTTTACAAAGTAAATGGGTTCTAAAAAATTTATGCTTAACAAAAGGTGCTTTTTTAATATATTAGATCAGGTTGATCGCATTACACAATGTACTTTTTCCTTCTATTAACAAAACGTGTTTTTTTCCTTTCTTTTTAACAAGAGTTGTTTTTTTACTTTTATTCCTTAACAAGAGGTGATTTTTTGCTTTCTTTTTTGCAAAAGGTGTTTTTCCGAAATAAAAATGGAATTATATCAAAGATCTTTAACATTTAATGGGTTAACTTATGACAGTTAGATGCATCTGTAGATAAGTAAAAAATTTGTTAGCATTTTCAGGTTCTTGCAGTTTTTTAAAGGGGCAAAAAAATAAATCTCGATTTCCCAAAAATTTTAAATGAGCAAAAAAGCACCTTTTGTTCTGTGGCTCCTCATATGTACTTAGATGGCCATTGTAGGTGAGAATGGACCACCAGATAGATGCTAAGTCTACTAAGAGGACAATCTTAAGTATTCTACGTCACTTTTAACTATGATCTACAACAAATTTATAAAGTTCAAATAAACTAAAAAAAAACATCTATTGCAATTATTATATGATTACAAAAAGTCTCAAGTTTCTATCTCACAACATTCCCGAGATATCTTGAATTAGCATGTTTTAGAATGGACCCGTCGATATGTGGAATAATAATAAATTTCTTAAATTTTAATCTATTTTTATTTAATTTTTTTATCTGTTCAAGATTGTGGCGGACAACCCAAACAAAATTTTCTTTGCCGATTTTTTACTTAATTTTTAGCATAACTATGTTTCTACACCTCTTCCATTTGTAATTCAGAATTCATCAATTGCAATTCAGAAAATAATAAATATAATAAAGAAAAATCAAAAAAAAAAAAATTTTTTTTATTTATTTTAGTTAAAACATCTGAATGAGATTTCATAATAATTTATGTATCGCTTTGTAAGGCGAATTACATGTGATATGATATTAATGAACAAATAACACCAAAGTTAATTGTAAATATGCTGACAAACACTTAGTAGAACGGAACAACTAGCTGTTTACGAAGGTTGCTATACCTTCATCATCAGCGTTCTTCGTGTTTGCTCCACTGTGTGTGATGTTAGTTGATGTAGGTTTATGCTTTATTATTTTGATTCATCGTATTACAATTTGTTGAAAGCTTTTCTTGTAATGAAAGCTCAATTTTACCATCTCTAAATCTACAACAGTCTTGCCATTGTCGTTTGCAAATGTTATTTAATTTGCTTATTCTTGTTCTACTTAAGACAAACTTTTTTGGTTTGTTACTATTAAGTATATTTATTTAATTTTTACCACAGGCCCATCGCTATTAATTTTATTTAGTTTTAAGTATTATTGTTCGAACTTCATTTGTTTCTATATTTATGATTTGAACAGGCTAAAGTTCGTATAGCTTTGTGAGCCAAATTACGGGTGATAATTATTAATGGACAAATAACACCAAAGCTAATTGTAAATATTCTGACAAACATGTAGTAGAACGGAACAACTAGCTGTTTTCGAAAATATTAATTGAAATTAGTAATTCTTATAGAAAAACGACTGATCCCTTTAAGAAAATTTAATTACAGTAATCGGAATTGTTAAGCAAACATTAGTTTCCAATTGTTTCTAGAAATCCATTCCATTACCTATAATTATAAAAAATTTTAATGTATTTTTAAATAATATTGCACCTCAATGTTCGCTTTAAAATCATTTCAAAAAAAAAAAAAACAAGTGCTGTGTTCACAATGTTTATAGTATCAGTCGGTTTTAATTTAATAAAAAAAAACTATTCTTAACAACCAAACTTTGGAACCTGGAATCCAAATTTCTCGATATGTATTTAAAATGGGCACTATTGGCGAACATCGCATCTCCTTCCTTAATGCCATGTTGCACATGTATGTTTTGTATGTGAAGAGACAACAATTTTTTCTGCACTAAAGTATTTTTAGTACACAAACAAGCATAATTTAATTTTTTTTCTATATCAAATAGTTTTTATTGCTAAACATTAGTTTAACGAATGGTTTATGTTTTTGCGCTTATCCAAAATTAGTTTAAATGTTTATTTTTCTTGTGTACGCAAACACACATGTTGTGTACGAGTACAATTTTGTGTACAAAATGTTCCATATTTAATATTTATTTAGACTGTCAGCGTGCGTGTATTTGAAAAGTTTATTTATGCATTAATTGAAAGATTATTTAGCTTTGGCGATGTCCGAAATAGAGAACATTAATATGAAAATGTACTGAAAATGTTACACTTGACAACACGTGTCGAAGTAATCAAGGCAGTTGGAATGTTAAGAAACAATTAATGTTTGTTCTAGACAAATCTATAAATGTAAAGTTTCCTTATTACAAATAGTCCAATCACCTAGAAAATTTTTATAGAAATCATTAAAAAAATTTGATATTTTCGTATAAATTTTCTAGAGACTTTGCAGGTTTTTAATGTGGAAATCTTATGGTAATTACATATATCGTAAAAGACAAAACTGTTTCTGGTAGAGGAGCTCAAAGGAATAAACAGTACAAAAAGTTTACAAAAGCTTACGTCTGATATTCTTTAAATGGGTTCGAAGCCCACCCAGTGCCCAATCCTTCGGCACATTATTATGGTCCATCTTAAATCTTTTATTTTATGTGTGATATTTATTATATTTTTTTTTATATAAAATCTTACCAGAAATATTTAGATCCTCAAACTCTTCTCAGTATGATCCATTTTTGTCCCTTTCTACAAATGGTTCAAACAATTTCCTATAAATGAAGATATCACGGGCTAAATTGTTCTAAAAAATATTAGAAGTTAAATTATGCTATAAGCTTCTGAACATACCACAGCTCAATATTAAGCTTTCACGCAAAAAAAAAAGACTACAAAAAGTTTAAACCGGCAAAATCCGAATTGAGGGTATCTTGTTAGTGTAAACAAGTACTAAATAAGCTTGAATATACTTTTTAAATTTTGACTTATAAAGATTATTAAGGGCTCAAATTCGAAACTTTGCAATTATTTTTAAAGAAAATGTAATATTTTTGGTGATTTGATAAAAGAGTATAAATAACAAAGTTAAATTAAATGAGAATGGACTTTATTTGCTTCTATATTTATTATTTAACTAGGCTAAAGTTTCGAATAAAATCATAATTGAAATTGCTTTTGTTAAGAAGATGTGCTCTTAAGCTTGAAGCAGTAATGAAATAGAATACGAGAAATAGTTTCGAGCGCATACATAGTTATTGATGTGCCTTCGACATGTTAAGCTATAGTAAAGCAGAGCTATTCATGAAGCTTGGTGATAAGAATGAGGAAAAAATAGAGAAGAGAGAGAGAGAGAGGGAAAGCTTTTTTAATGGGTTTATTTTTTGTCTATTGATGATACAATTGATTGAGAGCAAATTTTGAATTAAATTTTTACAAACAAAATGATTCCCTAATATCGTGGTTGGCGTACTTCGACACTTACTACGACGTAATAGCCTAAAGAACATTGCAGCATTTTTTGTTTAATCTAGTACAAAATCGTCGTAGTCGTAGTCAAAATACGACACTCGTAATAAGGCCCATTATGTAATTCAAGGTCTTTTTTTAATATTTATGTAGTTCTATTAAATTTTTTAATTAAATATATTTTTTTCTTTTTTTTTCAGGTAAGTTTCCAAATCGTGCTTTACAATTTGTAAGTATTTTTTATTCATAAATAAAGTTCAATTTTGTATGAGACAGTTGAGAGAAAAATATTTCTCGAGTCAATAAGTCCTTGACTTTTTAATTTTCTGCCTCTAAACTGAAAAACAACACTGCTCCTGTCAACAGACAATTGTCAGTTGCCTGCTGTCAAAATTTGAAAAAGCTGCATCATTTAGTATCTGCTTGACAGCCATTGATAGCAGACTAGCACGTCATTTGAGAAGAAGATAAAAAAAGTGGAATTGCATATAATCATTAAGCATAATATTTACCACCCATTTGTTGACAGAAGTGACCCTATTATCCTTCATTTAGCCACCGAATTCCCATGTTGAAGCCCCTGATGTCCTCTAGTTTACACTTACCGATATCAGTAATGCTTTCATGGAAACGTCTGCTCAGCCATCTAAGCCTATGAAGTTGCAGCTTTGGGCAGTGGTTTCTGGTTCCTCTTCTTCTCCGCATATCCTACAAATATCTGGAGTGCCAGTTTCCAAAATACTGGTTCTTGCTCTGAACCGAACAGTGACCTGTCAACGCGCCTATCAAGACTCCCATCGCCTTCCTATTCATGTCCAGTAGCAGTTTGGATATTTCTGAGTCAAGTTTTATCCACATACCCCTTGAGACTCTACAATCCTCCCTACTTTGCTATGAACTGTTGGTGAAATTACCAGTTCGGTAATTTCACCGATCTTTCCGTCATTCCCTCATCTAATGCAGACCTTATTTTTGTCTGCTCATCGGCAATTTCATTTCCCTTAACACTGCTGTGGCCAGGAACCCAACATAGTCGGACACTATATTTATCCATAAGCAAGTTGAGGGATTTCCTACAGTCACTAACAAGTTTCCATTTGACATTGTGTCCCTTCAAAGCTTTCAGTGCTACCTGGCTATTGAAGTAGAAGGTTACATTCTCACTTTCAGATACATTCCTGGCCACCAGTTCCGTAGCCCTGAGGATCGCCAATATCTCAGTCTGGAAAACACTGTATTCATTCGGCAGTCTGAAAGAACTACGAATGTTCGTTCCCAAGATATAGATACTATCCCCTGTGCCTTCCCCCATTTTTGATACTTCTGTAAAGACTGCACTACCCTCATATAGCCTTTCGGATTTGAGCCATTAGTACCTATTCGGAATTCTACTAAAATTGATTTCAGCGATCTTATAGTCCGTGAACCCAGGGGTTACGGACTCCTGATCATCAAAACCGATCTCATTTAAGATTGATGTGTGACCTGTTATTCGTGCCCTCACCAAAACTGTTTTTACGAATATAAGGAAACTAGGAAACTTCTTCGCCGTTCCCACCACAAAGTCCTCTAGGAAGTAGATGAAGAATGACGTACAAGGCAGCCTGAGGTGTACTTCTCTGAGCACCTGTGATGTCCATCGAAGAACAAAGAACATCTCTGAACATTAGCTAGTAGTCTCCTGTGACTTTCCTTCCTCAATGCCACAACCATAGGAAATAACCGGTCTGACAACCAATGCGTAAATCCCGTTTACTATCTTCGGTTGCAGACCACAGTTACTTCCAATAGAGTTCCCGCATGCGTAGTAGGCATTGAGCCCTTTCTTCAGCCTTTCCTGCGTGTTCTTTTGCCAAGAAAGCCTGCTATCTAGGAAAACACCCAGACCAAGGTTAGGATTGATTTACACTATGGAGACTCTTCACCATCAATTTCAATGACAACAAAGTGGTTTAATGAATTTCGTTGTACATGTAGTTGAGGTCTCTACACCCGAAACAAATTCATAATATCTTGACCCAATCAAAGACTGAAAGTGAGAGAGATTGTGAAAGTCAAAGACTTATGGCTCTGTAGTTTCAATTTCGAATGATCACTTGGGTATGTGATAGCTTTCCGCAAGATATTGGAACCCAAACGGCGACAAACGCAATTGTGTGACAACTTCGCAGGAATGTTTGGCGTCAATGTGGACTTGATTTTGCTTAATTTCGTAAATGTGGATGAAACGTGGATTCACCTCAACATACCAGAGAACAAACAGCAGTCGGAATAGTGGATTTCTTGGTGTGAATCGACTCCGAAGAAGGCCAAGATGAGTCTTGCACCCATTTAAATCATTGCCATCATTTTTGGCGATACACGCGGTATAATCCACAATGACTACCTTCAAAAAGTTTTAAACAATCAATGACGAATATTATGCCAAATTATGCAGATATAATAATGGGTATTTGGAGATAACGCATTTGGCCAAGGAAAAAAGTTCTTTCCCCGCCACGTTCGTTTAAAGTAAAATTTACGCTCGTAAGCGATGATAGAATGAATTCTAATAAACTCTCTATTTCAAAAAACCATTTTATTGCCGATTTTCATTGAAAAGTGCAATAAATGTAACATTATATTTTCTATAAAAGAAGACAGCAAGAGTTGCGTTTTACAAAATAAGGAACTAATTTTTTGACAAGAGGTGACTATACGAAAGAATATTTGTATGAAATTTTTAAACAATATAAAGAACGAATTAGTCATCATTACTAATTCTATACCACTGACTTCGAAAAACTTACATAGTTATGATTCGCTTGCAGTAAATACTCGATGTATTTAAGATGCGATGATGTTGCTTCAACTACTTCTATGCCGCTCATAAATTCTTGACCACGCAGTTTGCCTTTGACATTCGGGAACAAGAGGAAGTCACCGGGTGCCAAGCCAGGAATGTACGTAGGACGAGTGATCAAGATGATTTTTGACTGCTCAAAAATTAAGTTGTTTGACGAGATGTTTGAGAGCTCGCATTGTCATGATGAAGAATGATTCGTTTTTATGGGTTATTTTTACGAATTTCTCCGAACACTTACGGCAAACAAATGGTCGTGTACCACTGTAAATTGACAGTTCTACATTGCTCAAGCGGAACAGTGGCCACATGATCCATTCGGCCGAAGAAACAGGCGACCATTTGCCTCGCTGTGCTTCTTCCACGAACAGCTTTTGTTGGATTTAGCTCGTCTTGGAATACCCACACGGTCGATTGCTGTTTTGTTTCCGGTCTATAAGCATACATATGTATATGCATGATTTTATACACGTCTTTTGAAGCACTATGCTCTGCATCGATGTTTTGTGGCACAACAACCGATTTTGGACCATCTTCACGGAATTCGTCGGCGACGGACGGAACTACGACAACGATTGAATTCACTCTACCAATGATATAATATGGTTTGTGATGGTGCTCTATCGAGAGGAAGAACGGAGTTCACCGACACATTCTGGATCAGATAATCCATGTCGAAATTTGTGAAAAAAATACGACGAAAACCTCTTGAAATTTAAATTCTTTTTTTGTCAAATTGATTCTCTGAACTTCACTGTAAACAAAACAAATAGCACTTGTATATCAAAACGTTGTGAGTACGCGTATACTAAAAAATTTCGAATTATATTATGGTGTTACCAGATTTTAGCTATTGACATTAGTGTTGCCAGCTCCCGAAATATAAATAGTAGCCCTCGTAGCAGCAGTTTTTCTACCATACATACATACTTAATTCCTTACTTTTTCGTCATTAAGAAAAAACAATTGTTGTTTTCTCATTCCAAACACACTACTTATCTATACATACACATGTGCATTTTACATGTCATGTCTACATGAATCATATCTTAAATATAATGTCCTTAATCTTTAGCAATAATTTTTTGTGAAAAGCAGTTCATTGTTCCACGATGTGAAATGTATTTATTTCTATATTAGTGCACAGAAAATTTATTTACATTTGAACTACAAAGTCTTTTAAATCTTCCTGGTTTTATTCAAAACAAAGACATTAAAATCAAATGTCAATTTTGTAAATCTTCCTACAAATTTATATTTAAAAATTATTCTCTCGTTTTTATGCATTTTAAAAACAAAAACACATACATACACACAACCATATTTGTGCACAACACATACATATATACATACATACACGAAATAACAGGAAATAACGTATGACAAAATACACTCGAGACGTTTGATGCTGCAAACTTTTGTGTTTCTGTAAATTTTATAATAGAGTTGTGATCAAAAACTTTAAGTCCAGAATTCAATTTGCCAAAAAGAGACGCAGTGGCCATGTGGCCAAAATTCTTTTTAAAAGTTAATGCCATGTATTGATCATTCCAATAGTCCTATGCTCCCTGGAGTAGTGAAGGGAACATTGGTATATATTGATCTTTCGCACACAAATAGTTTTGATTAAATTTTAGTTTTTTGTGTTATTGAGGGCAATTATGAATAAAATTCCGTGAGAAATTTTTCCCCGGGAACAATTCCAACTAATGGCAAATGAAAGGGAAAATAAAAAGTTCTAATTGGAAAAGGGAGAAATTTTATTCATAATTGAATTTTATTCATAAGTGTCCTGATTATTTACATATCACAGTTCTATCGGGCTTAGGTCCCTTTCCACAATGTATGATTAAGAGTTAACGCGAGCTTTAACTACAAGTTATTCCTTTAGAAACTTTAAAAACACCACCTAATTATGCTGTTTAAAAAAATTTAAATAACGCCTCAAAGTATGCAAAGTTTTTGAATTATTTGAAATGGGTTTTGCCTAATTTTGCAACAAATTTTAATTTATCCCTACTTGAGTCGCATAAAAAGTCAAAAGTGTTATAAATTTAATGAAAAACCAATGAATTCTTATTACTGCCGACACTAAAATAAGAAAGAAAAGAAAAAAACATTTAAACAATAAGCAAATAAAAAAATTTACGCATAAAAATTTTGTAAATCTGCGAAAAATCAAAAATAACAACGAGAAAATAATAAATAAAAAAATGTATGAATTTTATTTCTTCCATTTATTGCGGCATCATTGTTGCACCCAGACTCAGACAACATTTGTAATAAATGCGAATGCGAAAACAAAAAAAAAAAAAAAAAAGCAAGCCACAATCATACACTTTGTTGAATGAAGTGGCAATAAAGTCAATTTGAATTAAAACCAAGTGAAATTTAAACAAACAAAAAAAAATTTATAACAAAAAAAAAACAATATATTTTGAAAATTAAAATTGGATAAATTGTTGCGTTTGGCGGAACCAGTATAAAATTGTACTCAAAGAAGTTCGGTGGAAAATAGTGACTCTTGTCAAGAAACTTATTCGCGTCACATAATTCAATCGAAAATTGCATCAAATAAAAATACGTATTTAAAAAATTTATTTCATAAAAAAATAATTTATAGAAACAAGTTATAAAGTGGAGCTTTATAAAATATCAATATAAACTTTTTAATGTTTAACAAAAGGTTTCTTAATTTAAATTTTTTAAGAATTGAAAAAATGCTTAAGCGTCAATACAAAAAAAATTATAAATGTACATGTGATTAGTTATAATAAAAATAGCACAATATACTCTTAATTTTGTGCAACAGGAAATAATATCTCGTTGCAAAAGGAAATTAGATTTGAAAAAAGTACTACCGTTGAGCTTTCAATTACCATTGATTTTAATTATAATATTACAAAAGTACTTTTTCGGAAGGAAGTTTTTTATGAAGGTGCTTTTACAAAAATCCAGTTTTTTAAACAAAGTTCTTTTTGGAAAGGCACTTAAAAAATATACATATTTCTCGAAAAGGTACTTTTATCAAAAATATTTTTGTCGAAATGTAATATTTTCAAAGAGGTACTTTTTAGAAAATTAATTTTTTTCAAAAAAATGTATTTATTCAAAAAAAATTTACTTTATTATAAAAGTAATTTTTTGAAAAAAATACTTGTTTTAAAAAATGTACTTTATTAAAAAAAGTACTATTTCAAAAAAAGTTCTTCTTTCAATAAGGGTACTTTTTCAAAAAATTACTTATTTAAAAATTACTTATTTTAAAAAAATTATTTGTTTCAAAAAAGGTACTTTTTTAAATAAATTACTTTTTTGAAAAAGTACTTGATTCAAAAAGGTGTTTTTTTAATATAAAATTTTTCAAAAACGTACTTTCTTTATAAAGGAAGTCATATTTTTCAACTTTGAAATCCCGTACTTTTGATTATATTATGACAGGGATTCCGAGAACTAAAAGGCTTAGGTTCTCTTTAACCTTTTAGGTATACATCATTTTGTATTTGGACCACCAGTACCAAAGATATATATTTATTATTACTATTTTTGTCTTAGGAACCACTGCGCAGCGTGTCTTATTAATAATATATTTTTATTTCATCAAAACTACTTTCTTTACAAATACTTTAGGAGATACATATTTATACACACAGAAAACTTTCAGCTTAAAATCTGCGTAAACAAGGTTAATTTAACATTTTTCGGCAATAATGTTGCTTCATATGTGTTTGATGGTAATCTAACATTATTTAAAGTAATTTTCAAAGTTAATGTTTGCTTTAAAAATGACTTTATTTCATGTTGATTTAACATTCCCATATTGTTAAATCAAAATGAAGAACTATATTGAAATTAGAACAATTCGATACTGAAATAACACAACGAACCATGTTGAATCAAAGTTATTTCAAGTTGAAACAACATGAATTTAAATTAAAGTAATCATTGTATTCAATTTATTATTTAACTTACTTGTGTCTATTGGCGAAGGCATCGGTAAAATGTGTTTATGTAACATAATTGGCTTCCTCGGCCAAGATTTGAACTCGGAACTCATCACGTGGTAAGCAACGCGCTTACCGCTGCAGCCACAGCAACCATAAATATTATTTAGATATTATTATAAAAATTATTAATGCTTAGTCCGAATTTACACTATGGAAGTCTTACTGCTAGGAATTAATAAGCAAACTTTTCTCTGGAAATTTGTTTTAAAAACGGTTTATAAAGCCTTAATAAAATTGTATAAATTGGGCGTTAAATATATTCCAACATGATTTAAACTTTAGTTTAACATGATTTAATATGATTTCAATCGAAATTTTTGCATGATGATTTTACATTGGAATTTTTTTCTGTGTGTAAGTTTAAAAGAACAGTAATGGGAAATAATGTTTGTTGCAAATCCCTGTTATCAAAAATACCAAATTTAATTTAAATTGACAATTGTACCAGGAATTGTTGTATAATAAAACAACAACCGCAGATGTCTAAATAATCAAATCTCGTCAAAAACGCAATAATAATTGTACCAT
Source organism: Tachina lurida (assembly GCA_944452675.1). Classification (NCBI taxonomy): domain Eukaryota; kingdom Metazoa; phylum Arthropoda; class Insecta; order Diptera; family Tachinidae; genus Tachina; species Tachina lurida. Next base: position 174,125,457 of record OX101752.1, read on the forward strand.
AATCAAAACAAAAATAAGGTTTTTGACAGTTGTCAGATAGCTAAAAAGCAAATAGAATAACGAATTATCTGATGAAATAGCGCTTTCACCTGGTGAGATACGCCCTGATATGTACATACATAAATACATATGTATGTACGGTGTATTTTTTTTAAGCGAAATATAAATAAAACTTTTCCGCCATAAATAAACTGTCTTGAATCATTAAAACATTTTGTAATCATTTTTATTAATTGCGACCGAGTATGCGGAGACACACTCGTTCGTATTCATTCCCACATCAGTTGGAAACAGCTGAACAAAAAAAGAATAATAATAATCAAACTATAATAATAATAAGCAACAAAGTGATTGACAAGAACGACAAAGAGCTCCTAATAAAAATCAAATAAAGCAAACGTCTCTTTTTTTAGTTTTTAAATTTTGTTGAGCTTTTAGCCAGCAGCAGCTGACTGACTGACTGGCGGCAGTGAAATGATGTAGTTTGATGTGTGTTTTATTTTTTCCTTCCAACAGCTCATCCAAATGAAAATTATTTGATTTTTTTTTTCTTAATTTATTCTAGTTACTTATTTTCTTTCTTTGATTTCCAAGCGCAAAAAAAAATAAAATAAAATATGTTTGTACTCGCATGTATGTATATGAAACAAAACAGCTCTCGAAAAGTGTTGCTATAATTTTCGCCAACTAAAAACAACTTTAACATACGTTCGCAGTTCTTAGTGAGTGAGCGTTAAGAAAATTTTATTTCGCGTGGCCAAAATAGAAATGGCTTATACATAAATTTTTGTTTTCTTTAATTAAATTAATATTTCATTTATGTACATACATATATTTTCATTTTGGTTAAATTTAAACCATAAAGAAATGGAAAATTTCCAATATGGAAATAATAATTTTCCAAAACAAAAATTACACAAAAAACACATTTTAAATCAATAAAAAAATAAAGTCAAGAATACATTAAAACAACAACAATTAATTACACAATAAATCAAACACACAAAAATTTATGCATACAAATATATTACAATAAACTACAACAAAAACAAAAGAAAAAAATAAAATCAAAATCATTTTTTAAATGTCATATTTGCATATATTTTTATTTAACTAAATGACATTTAAGTGACACGCAACCATCAAACAAATTCCTACAAAGCAAAAAAGCATTTTATTAAAAAAATACATTTAAAATAATATTTTGTATAAAACAAAAACAACGTTAAACCATAAAATCTTTTCACCAACTAGCACCACACAAATGCCACAATACACAAAAAATTTTGTTTAATTTATAAAAGTTCTGGAAAAAAAATAATAATAATAATAATTACACCATAATAAATAAATCGATGCAGCAGTAAAGCTCGAAAAAGAATATAAAACTCTGCTCACAGAAATTGCCATCAATTAAATATTATTTAACAGAAAAGATTTATATGAGACCACTAAAGTTTTTATTTTTTTTTTTAAATAATAAATAAATAAATAAACAAAAGGCCATTTACAGCCTTATACTATTATATTCAATACTTTTTGAAGCATTAAATAAAAAATATTTTTGAAAGAGAGAAAAGTTATGCAATTTCGCACGAGCAACAAAAAAGAATAATAATAATAATAATATCTGTTGACATAAAAAACAACAATACATGTTGACAACACTGGCAACAAGGAGCATACTCGTATTGATATATGAAACAGTAAACGCTTATTTTAACCACAAATAGTTATTAAAAATTTATGTATGTATGTGTGTATGTGTACATCCATAACTATGTATGTATGTATAAGGCCATCAGCGCAAAAGTGGTGTAACCCACATTTATTTATGGTTGCTGTGTTCTGGTGTTACATACATTCTTTACATTGCCAACTATCAATACAAAAGTAGGGTAAGCCACCTCTGGGTATTTAAAAGAGGAAGAAGCTACAAAATCGTTTTTGCACAAAACATATAACAAGTTAACAGAGCTAGTAGATAATTAAACAGAGCAGTCCAACAATTAAATAGTTTGCGGTTACACCACTTTTGCACTGACAGCCTCATATGTAGTTTGTTTTGTTTTTTAACAAATAAAACATCCAATGTATTATTCTCTTATAATACATTAATTTATCGAGTAATTTTTTAGAGGACTAGGAACTTTAAACAAATAATGTAACTCATTATTTCATGAAATGGTTTCTGTTTATGGTGTTCTCGTCCTCGTCCAGACTTGCAATTTTTGTTGCAGCAACTCTTAAGTTTATTGGTGAAAGGGGTGAGAGGATTGGGTTGGGGTACACAAGAGTGGTTCGCCTTCTATACAAAACAAAAATTGTGCCACTCACCCCTTAAAATTAAAGATAATATAAAAACAGTTCCAAAAATATTTTTTTTATTTTTTTGCCACGCCTACAAATGTCGCCCTTTTAGCATTTTGTTTACTGTGTCGCCATTTTTAGTCCGATCATAACATTTTGTATACCGGTGTTTATGGCTCTGGAAAGGCTACATTTCTGTCTTTAATAGTTTTTTAATACCACGTCACATTCTAGTCATGAATTTTAAAAACTCGGTTCGTACCCACCCTAATGCTAAATATTTTTGAACGAAAATAAACCGACTTCTTAAAAGTCCTAACTAGAATGTGACGTGGTATTAAAAAACTATTAAATACAGAAATGTAGCCCTTCCAGAGCCATAAACACCGGTATACAAAATGTTATGGTCGGACAGTGAACAAAATACTAAAAGGGCGGCATTTTTAGGCGTGGCAAAAAAATCAAAAAAATATTTTTGTAATTGTTTTTACATTATCTTTAATCCTAGGGGGTGACTGGCACAATTTTCTTTTTTCGAACCACACTGTTTCATGTGCTCGGCAATTCTCTTTTGTTTTGAAATTCGCAGTTGTTAATTTAAAGTTCATAGGTGTATTTGACGTTTTATTTTATTTTATTTGTGCGGTTGTGTGAAAAACATAATATGTAACAAAAAGTAAAAATAATTGTTAATTTTTTAGGCAAATTTGTTGTGAAATAGAATTTTTTAATACTTAATCGCAAACCTAGAATTTCCTAATGTGGACACTTATTCAATTTCAAAGTAGAATTTTAAAAAATTGCAGCAACAAAAATTGCAAGTCTGGGCGAGGACTTCTATAAGTGCGTGTATAAAATATTTTGCCATTGCTGTGAAAATGATATTTTACATATCATTTCTCATACCTTAAAAAACCAGTTTTGCAGAAAACGCGTTTTAAGTTTTCAATTTGCATACAACTCAATGAAGGCATGAAAAAATATTATTTTCTCAGTAGGTGATGGTACAAGCTTTTTATTATGAACTTTTTACAGAAGATAAAATACGAAATGACGCATCGTTCTGCATGATGAACTCAATAAATTAATTTTTTGATTTATGACACTATTGAAATAAATGAGCGATATGACGATTAGAGCCCGTTTAGATGAAGTGTGACTTAGCTGCAACAACGCTTACGTTCTCTTTTTTGGAGTCCCTTCTTTCACGCGACTTTTTTGTTGCAATAATCAGGGGAGTTTTTTATATTAATTTTAACAATTCTTTTTATTCATTCATTCGTAGCAGTGTTGCCATAAGGCAACTAATTGTTAGTTTGGGAAAAGTTTAATTAATCTGCCTCATCATGTGAAAATTAACCAAATAAAATGTTTCGCTCACATAAATTTTAATTTCGTATCATCCATTCCATTGAAAATAAAAACTTTCATACTTCCACTTTTTTTTACAGACAAATCGTTGTGAATAATTTCCTTCATAAATAGTCAAAATATTTCACAATAGCATGCAGTTTTTTAGAAGCAAACAAATACTACATTTATACGCGCACTGTTTGTACGGCACAGCAAAAGTACACAAACTTGGTAGCACTTCTATAGAAAATTTATTTATGTTGACAAAAAAAATTGTGTAAATGTGCAAAATATCAAATAATTATTTGTTGTAGTTGTCATTATTGGCTTCTTTCAATGTTTTTTGTTGCAATATTTATTGTTTTTTGTTATCAAACATTTGTAAGCGTGGCAACCTCAAGCATTTTATTTGTGAATAGTGCGTTAATCAGGAGTTGTTTTTGTGATTTAGCTATTTGCAAACAAAAAATTTATTCGCCCTCTATAAGGCAAAATTCTCTATTTGCAATATTTTTATTTGCGAATAAGTCACACGTATAAACGTCGTTAAATTCACATGCATTTTCTTTCAGGAATTAAAAATGTTAGCATTCGGAAATTTCTTTCACACACTCGGAAATTTCTATGTGAAATTTTATTTATAAGATTAGGGATTTTTTTCACATCGCTTCCAATTCAGTGATTAAGCATCGAAAAAAGGGAAATTCTTGCAATGACAACCCCATGTAATAATCTTTAGAAATTATCCATATTTCCACTACTTCCGGATCGCAAACTCTACATTTTCATGACTTCTTCGGAGTGTCTTTTTTTACTGGCCTCTCATCGGCAAATAAAAGGAAAAATTTAAAGTTCGTTTAAAAGAAGAGCATTTAAATTTAGATGTTTAATTTCTTCTTTTTTTTTTTTTTTTGTTGCATGAAAGCTTTTTATTTGCACGCACATAGGGAATTGCTCTAAATAATAGTTTTAAATTTAAGGACCAATTTGTGAGTGATACTGGGAAGTAATAAGAGAATAAGTATACTGGGTGTTGGGCGCGCCTGGCAAAATTTTATGTCAATCTTTTTAATTTGCATGCAATAAAATGTGGCAAGAACTGAAGTACAACATTTCTCTTCGAATTTTCAAAAATAAGCTTTTTGATTAGCTATGAAGAAGAGTAAAGAATTGATTTGAATGAAAAAATTCTCTGAAGATTCTTGCAATTAAAAATTGTATCCCCTTTGTCTTCTCTCCCTCTCTCTCACTCACACGTTATTGGTTTGGTTTTGTTTTTTAATTTTTATTTGCTTAAAAGTTTAATGAACATCAAACTTTTCCTCTTTTTGCAAACATTTTTAAATTATGTATATCATATATTATTTTTTATGGCAGAGCATCGTCCTTGACTCGTGTCTGGAAAAAATAAGACTATGCAAGTTTTCATATTTTTTATCAATCTATTTTTGAAACGAAATTTAATTTCGTTTAATTTTCTTTTCTTAAATTAATTTTCTTTAATTAAATTATATGTATACGCTTATAGGAAGGTAGACCACATATGGATAGTTCTTGTTCTTCTTAGGAGAAAAGTAAATAAATAAATAAATAAATATAATGTACACGTATGTGTGTATGTATACCCTGCAGTCAGACTGGGGCCAAATGTCTCTATGTCAACACTAAATTTCTAGTAGTAGGTACATTGTCTACAATTTCTTTTCTATTCGTCAGTATAAAAGAAAGAGAGACAACAAATGTGGTCTATTTCTGGTGGCTTTTGCAACAACTTGTCAATATTCATATAATTGTATGTACGTAAGGTATAGAAATGTACCACTAAATGTCTGGTTGGTATGTCTCCATATTCCCATAAGAACTATGTATTCACTACCTAGTCAATTGTTTTAGTGTTACTAGTAGATTTTCAATGACAAGCACATGCTAAATGTCTATAGCACAAAGTATTGTATGGGGATTAATTAGAGAGTAGTACTGGTGACAAAGTCAAAAGCGACTCAGTACATTTTCACCATCGACATTTTCTTCAGGGTATTTACAAATGCATGTATGTATGTGTATGTTTGTATATATGTACATATTATATGTATTTGTAATAATGTTGTTGATAGAGATACACGAATAATAGATTAGATACATGTCTGTCTCTCAAAAGCAATAAAATTTCAAGTTCAAAATACAAATAAAAATAAATTTTATTCAACATCATTAATTAGATAGATATGTATTTATAAATTAAGAAGTAAATAAATACATGTATGTATGTATTTACAACATACAGTGGGGCCCCGCTATGCGCAGAAGGGAACATATTTTGACATTTTAGTTTGTACTTTCTTTCTTTCTTTTGGAAAATAAACTTGATTTACATGGTGAAATTTTTAATTAAATTTGTTTTTCATTTTCAATAGTGGCAATGGAGAAGCAAATCTGTTGTTTTTTTATTTTTGTTTAATACATGATTTTTATTTATTGTATCTTCATATACATATGAACTAACAATAAGTATTCAAATCTTAAATCTAAAAGTATAATTAGGCCCGACCAATGTCGGACATAAGATTAGTAATAGTTATATATAATACATAAGTAGTGATAATCAAAAGGAAAAAAATAAAAGTATTTTCAAGAAGTCCCATCTGGAGTGCTGTGAATAAGAGCCCTTGTATCCCTCTTTTTTAGGCGAATGTGTCCAGTAAAGTTCAAAATATTACGGGCAAGCGGATTTGGATGTGACTCGAGTTTTGTTAAATATTTGCCTGCGTATTTTGCAATTTCTTCAGTCACTGGTGGCATATTTAAATCACGATGTATATTTGAATTTTTTATATACCATGGAGCCGATGTTATTAACCGTAAAATTTTGTTTTGCCTTCGTTGGATTCTCTCGACATTAGAAGCTGAAGCAGTACCCCATAGCTGAATTCCGTAGCACCATATAGGTTTTAAGAGCGACTTGTATATTAAAAGTTTACAATCTAGGGTGAGGGTTGAATTTCTACCAACAAGCCAATGTATCTGAGTTAGTTTAAGTTGCATTTGCGTTAGCTTAGAGTCAATGTGGTATTTCCATGTGAGTCTTCGATCAAGATGTATACCAAGGTATTTCACATGTAAGTTTTGATGAACAATTTGATTATTGATTGTAATGGGGGAACAAGTGTATTTTCTTAAGGTAAATGTTACCTGAGCACACTTCTGTTCGTCTGTTGTAAAACAAAAATGTTTTCAAAACCTATTATTTTAAGCATTACCGTTTACATTACTCTCTTGTATTATTCAAATATTAAACCATCAAAATGCAGTTACAAGGAGTCAGCCAGTGGAAGAACTTTACAAGTAACTAACAAACTGATACGAATGGTTTTAATGAAAGTAATTGCAACCCAAAATGTTGGCCATTAAAAATAGTGAGATAAAAATTTTGACTAAATTCTTCTTTAGCTCAATATCTATCACTACAAACTTCCGTGCATTATATAAATTTGTAACCATCAGGGTGTAATATCATTTCTAGACAATCTAACTTCACAACATTTTTTCCCATATAGAGAAGTGAACAAATGTCTATTATATCTCCTTTTTTAGAAAGGTAAAATTATTGCCAAGTTAGATTGTCTAGAAATGATATGACACCCTGACGGTTACAAATTTATATAATGCACGGCAGTTTGTAGTGATAGATATTAAGCTAAAGAAGAACTTGGTAAACATTTTTATGTCACTGCTTTTAATGGCCAAAATTTTCGATAGGGAACTTGTATATTAATTTATATTTTTATGAGGATCTGACTACTTTTTGAAAAATTTTCCATAATAAAAATTTTTGTATCTTAAAATTTATAGTCTGTTTTATTTCTATTCATGATCACTGCACCATCTTAAAAGGCAGCTACATAAAATATTGGTTAAGAGCGTGATGGCTGTAGGATTGTACACCTTAAAAATTCTCTATTGCTCATTAAAATAGCCCCCTGGATAGAAATATGTCAAATATAGCGTAAATTTTAGTGGGCGTGACCTCGCCAACTTATCTAAATTTATTAACACATTAAAGTCTGCTTAGCCGAAAACGCAAACGCAAAATTATAGCCTTGCGTAAATGCAATATTTCAATAAAGTAGCTTGTGTTTTAAATTCACTACAGTGGATTAAGTTAAAAGGTGTGTATATCGTTTTTAATACTGAGAAGTATTTGTGTGACCCCGCCCACCCTGGTAAAAATTTTTGGGTTTTCAGATTTTTTTAGTTGATTTCTCACCTAGACCTAATTGTGTATAAAATTTCAGCTCATTAGCGCAACTTTTAATTTGTATGGGCGTGGGCGAGCTACTTCTTCAAATTCAAGATTTTATTCGGGAAAATTTTATTATTCATGTCAAGTTTTGTTGGAAAGGGATAATATTACAGATAAATAGTATATTTAAATATGCTGATCCTCAGTACATGAAATATGAGTTTTAAATTGTATGGGCGTGTCAACGCCCACTTTTTTAATGGGAAATTTAGAGTATTGCCAAATTTTAATAAAATCGCTTCCGTTAAGCGCTTAAAATTTGCTTTTTTAATTCTGACCTGGCTAGAATTTCTGAGTTTTCAGATTTTTTTTAGTTAATTACTCACATAGATCTACTTGAGTACTAAATCTCAGCTCTCTAACTTTAGCGGAAATGCTTCAATTTGATGAGTGTGTCAGTGGTCACTGCTCAGTGAGTATGTTTTAGAACATGCACTTTTTGCACTTCCATATCTCAGGAAGCTTTCATTGTAAAACTTTCAAATTTACATTGAGGTTACATGAATTAATTATAATTGCGGTTTAAATTTTATAATTTTACGACTGCTGGGAACAAAGTTATGAGGGGGGTAAAAACACGACGAATGGCTTATATTAACTCACTGCTTATACGTCTTAGCAAAAGTATAAAAACTTGGCTACACTTCCACAGAAAACTTACTTATGTCGACAAAAAATAGTGTAAATGTCATTATTTTCTTCTATCAATGTTTTTGCAATATTTATCCTTTTATTATTGTTTTATTAGCAAATATTTGTAAGTCTGGCAACCTCATGTATTTTATAAATAAGTCGTGCGTATAAACGTAGTATCTCTTTTCTGGTTGAAACACAAGGTTACCACGTACAGGGAAAGTCAATGTTTTCTTTGCCATAAAAAAACAATTAAAATCATGAAATTTTTAGAGTCCTTGTGCGCTCCCAAAATTTACTTCGACAACGCCTTTTGAATTTTATTTTAAAACTTTCTTTTGTTTCTGCACATGCAAAGACATAGAACAGCAAAGCAACTTTGCGATAACAAGTCTGCACGGAGTACCTTCTTTTTTTCTCTTCTCTCCTAAACTCAAGACCTTGCGAAGTAAACTTTACGTATGCAAAATAGGTATTATAAGTAATAGTAATATAAAAATTAAATGATCAAATAGTTATTACCCAGAATAATAATCTCTGAAAACTCGCAAAAAATACCCCCAATACCTGAAAAAATGTTTAATCCAATTTCTTAGAAAATATCGCCAATGTGTGTGTAAATCGCTTAACTGACTGCTACTGCCAATAACTTTGAGCCGCTAAATATCCTTAATGTTCATTCGAAATGAAAAATCTTATAAGAGAAAGAAAGCTAAAGATGATTTTAAAATACCTGTCCAATGATAACCATTTTGATATAGTTCGCCGATTTTATATTTTTTTCGTATTTATAAAATGGCCATACTGAATTTTGACAACTGCTATATCCTTAGTGATACTCCCGGGACTAAGACAAATCGATTGACATAAGAATCATCAAAATCGGTCCACGCTTTCAGTTTATATAGTAGCAACACACATACATTCCTACATACATACATACATACATACATACATACATACATGCATAGGCTTATAAGCACAACACCCTTCTTTGCGTTGCGCACTCGGGTAAAAATGGGCAGCACTTTTTGTTGCTTTGAATTTGGCAGCATTTTTGTTTTGTTTGTTTGTTTATTTTTATTATATTACAAACTTTTATAATTTACAAACGAGAAGGTAACAAACACCCTCTTCAAAAAAAAATTCAATATAATTTTGAAAACAGTTTTATGCAAAACTGTGCATAGAAATGCTTATAGTGTATCGTTCAACAATCGTGTCAGTAATAAGTAAATTAATATAACTTAGCTTTCCTTAAATATATTTAATTTTTCAAATCATCTTAAGCACATGCACGTTTTCGCAAAAATTAGTTCAATAAAAAACCATTTTAAAGTCAATGAACTTAAGCTTTAAATGCATAAAATCTGCAAAATGTTCTATTTGTTTCCTTCGCAGACAGTTAATTTATTGGTCCTTGTTGTTGTTTATAAAAAAAAAAATATTTTTTCGCTGATATTTTGATCAATTTAAACACAGCGTTAAAATCATTGATACCGTTCTCTCTTTCTTAATGACCCCAATATATTGAAATGTTTATTTTTATTTTTTTAAATAAAATGTTAAAGATTTTATGGTTTATTCGTGTATTGTGAACAAAGTAAATAAATAAACTAAAATATTTAATAAATAATAAGCAACAGTGCTAATAATTAAAACAAAAAACAAACAAAAAATTGAAAGTGATTATAAAATATTTTCATGTGAATTTCCTACTAATGAAAGAATTCTATTTCTTTATAAAATATAAAATAAAAAATAAATAAATAAAAGAACCAAAAGAAATAGAAATTTATACGAAAACCTGCAAATCTCATTAAAGAGTGTGAAATAGTGTGAAAATTTTGTTTTACAAATAGTTTTAAAAAAAATTTGTGTATATAATTTTCTGCAAATAAAACAAAAATTGTGAATAATTGAACATATTTGTGTGTCTAATATAAGTTATTAAAAAAATATACATATCCATATGTATACATACATACATACATACATACATATGTATATATGTATGTATATATGTATGTATGTATTTCCATATGTATGTAAAAATTTTAAAATATTTTATTCTTATTTTATTCAAGCTGATTGAGTTCCTAGTGATTTAGAGGAAAAATCGAATGTATAAAAAATAAAAATCAAAATTTCTTTAAACAAATATCTTAAAGAAAATTTAGGAAGAAAAATTATTAAACACATACATATGTACATATACACACACATGTGAAAAAAAAATATTCAAATAAATTTTAACTCACGCTTGTCCAATATTTATTCTAACATCCAACACGTCATCAGTTAAAGGATACAAATTCATAAGCGCAAGCTTAATCAAACACACATACAACAATGGCTGATGCTGATGGCGATATAGTTGAGGAGGAGACAACCACTACCACTACCACATCGAAGTGGAAGAAGAAGAGAACTACAACAACGGTGGGTGAAAAAAATTGAATTCTACTTTACTTTCAAAATTTTACATCGTTTCTGCAATGAATGTGAAAGATTTTCGAGTCGAAAAAAAATTGTTATCATTCACAGGATGTGCAAGAAAAAATAATTGTTTTTTTTTAAGATTATTTAAGTTTAAAACTGAATTCCCTAAGGCAAGTGGGACAACCAATAAAATTGCTGAATATTTTACAATTTACAGAAAAAAGACACCAATAAAAAAAATTACAACTAGAAATAATTAATAAGGGTTTTCATGAGAACCCTTAAAATTGCTATTTGTGCAATTGGGCAAACTTGCGAGACTTGTTTTATGAAGCCCCCATGAAGTATTGCGCAAATATTCTATGTAAATTTGAAACAAACGTCAAAATGTTCATTTAATAAAAATAAAATAAGAAAATTTTTTCAGATTTCTTTAGGAATTTTTAGACACACACACACACTTTTCCATTTTTATAGAAATATATATCGTGCCATAACCGCTAAAATAGCTTAAGCGACACATTTTTTTGGAGTTCGTTTTTTTGACGAAAATCGATTATATACGATCGCAAATAATACATATATTTTTATAAAAATGAAAAAGTGTGTGTGTGTCTAAAAATTCCTTAAGAAATCTGAAAAAGCAAGAAGTTGTTTACAACAGCTTAAGCTTACGAGTCAAAATTATTGGGCAAACTTAACACGTTTGTGCAATGTATAGTTTCCACAAGTCAGGCGGGCGACTCGTCTAGAAAATTTTTATGAAAATTACTCATAAAACTGAGTGCTTTCCATATAAATTTTTTACTCAAATCTACCGTCCTCATTGTAGAAACAAGGGGTAAGTAAATTTCTATAAAATTTTTGACATTTTATTTAGCAGAGTGTTAAAATGCACAATTGCACAGTTTGCAAGACTTTTGAAGATTCTGATGAAAACCCTTATCTTATCTTGAAATAAATACGTTGAATAATTTTGTTAATTTGAAGAAATTTTTACTACGCTGGTTTAGTTATAGTTTCGTAAAAAGAGCAACAGAAATAATATAATAATCATGATGGAAAAAAGGTCGCTAACAGCATGTCACGTGCGACTGTATTAAAAGTGAATTTAAATAAATATATGAATGACTTTTGGCTAAAAAAAATCAATTTTAAAGAGACATCAGTACACAATAGTGTAAAATTAGCCACATTGCTTCATAAAAATATTGCTTCAGGTTTCGCTGAAATTAGCGTTTTAGTCGTTGGCCGCAAAAGCAACTTCCATGCCATGAGTTTGTTTTTTGCAATTATCTACATAACAAAAGATTGCTCAAAATCAAGCTTACAACCAGTTATAGAGCTATTTTATACCCATAATATGTTAAGCTTAGTGGCAAAATAAAAATCCATTTTCTATATTCTTATGAATTGAACATAAAAGGCGTTACGGACATTAGCCTGTTCAATTCATAAGAATATAGAAACAAATGCAGTTCGAAAAATAATAATTAAATTAACTAAAAATCCATTTTATTTGGATTTTTTTAATCTCTTTATGTGTGGGACGGTCACGTTCGACATCATGGAAGCGCCCATATCCAAAAAAAAAGAACTGTCAATTTCTCTTAAACGAAGACATACAAACATTCGCGATCTGTAAGCTAAAATATTAGTTGTCAATGCGTCCTGTAAACATGCCTTAGAGATTTGAACTAGTCCACTGAGTACTTAAGATGTCCATGGGAAGCATATGAAGAAGGGTAACATTTCCCTATATCGATTTATTATAAAAAAAATTATTTAACAAACACCTCCTTTATTATTAAAATTAAAATAAATATGCATATGCTTGGTCTTAATGGGAAAGGACCTAACTGAAATAATTGTAACTTTACAGGAAAAGGTAAAAAAATAAAAGAAACTGTTATATTCAAAATTAATTTTTTTTTTGTACAACTGCTTGTATAATCGCTATTTTTTACACTCTTGCATTAAATTTGTTGTTTGTGTGAAATGTATTGCAATCACTGAAAAACTGAGTTTTGTAAAAAAATACCAGTTAGGGCCTTTCTACTTGAGATGATCAATGTGTATATATTTCCGTTCACAAATAAAGCAATTAGTTCACAAATTATGCATGAAAATGTTTTTTTAAAAACTGCTTTCAATTCTGTTTGAATTATTGATTATTTAAATTTCATTTGGAACTCATTTCATACACTGGCCGACATTTGTTTTGTACTCACATTTCACAGTGATTTCTTTGTTCATCCCTCCCATTTCAGTTGATTGATTTTCGCCATTTACACTTCCAGTGCCGCACAATGCTGCTCTATTTTTAGTTGCGTAGACGCTCATTGGATTTACAAATAAAAAACCGTTTATAGAGTTTAATGAACGAGCGAAGGCATAAAACATTTGACCTAGAATTTTTGGTGGGGATTTTAAATAGAAATGTTGTATGTATTTAAATTTTCGTGTGTCAACATAAAAGTCAAACATTTAAAATGTTCAATAAAATTGTTTATTTAAGATACCCTTAAAAATCTTTTAGGGCAAATAATATTAATTTTGTTAGGAAGCAAAAGTGTGGTTAACTTGCAGACATGCATATGTTTTGAAATTAATATTTTTATGAGATTAAGCGTGTTCGTAAATGCATCACTGCTCTGCATCATACATGCAAAGTTTTATTTAAAATGCAATACAAGTTCGCTGATAATCAGTTTTAGTAGTAATCATGTTTGTACACCATATTTGACATTTATTTGTGCGTTATCTACTTCAGTGAGCCAGTTTCGAACATTTAAATTTACATTTGCAGCGCAGTGATGCATTCACGAATGCATCCGTAGTCAAGCGATAGTCTGTCAAATATCTCAAACTTCTTTTTATAAACAATAAAAGCATAAATAACGAAAAAATACCAAGTTAACGAGATGATTTTTTCACCACTGAAATTAATCAGAAATGTCTACTCACGCACTTCCAAACCTTTGAAGCTCACACATTGTAACCTGTTTGTGCTATTGAATAAGCGGTTAAGGCTCAGTTACCCGACTGTAATGTAAAGTAACTGCAACAGTAGGAAACAGCTGATCGATATTGTTTTGTGAAAAGTAATGCAAATGGTTATAGAGATGTAATGTAACGTAACCTACTTTTCATATAAAAGTATCTATCAGCTGTTTCCTACGTTGCAGTTACTTTACATTACAGCCGGGTAACTGAGCCTTTACGCGTGATGATGCACGTGACGAATATACGATTACGCATGAATTATCTATAATGAAATGGTAATATGGTATCAGGGTAAAACAGTACAGTATTCTCAATGTAAAACTGTTGTTTTTCTTTGTCGTTTTAAAACGATACTCAAACACATTAGGCTACCTTGCAGCTTAATATGTAAGCTTCAAACGTTTGGCCCGAGTGAGAGTAAATGAATGTGTGCTAGTAAGGCATTTTGGTTATTTAAAATGACATTTATTATTAATTTCAATGGTGAGAAAATCATCTCGATAATTTGGTATTCATTCCCACTCACGTGCGCTAAATTAAATTCAGTAAAGTGCGACTTTGACTCGCGCACGAAGGGTTCCGTATGGACACTAGATACATATGTAATACTATACGTACTTTAGCCTTTATAATATATAGTTTTAGCATTTTTTTCGTTTTTGGGATTTTTTCGGTTTTGATCGCTTTTTAATATGGCGTTTTTTATTTTTGGCGTTATTTGCGTTTTTTTCGGTTTTGGGGATTTTTTTAGTTTTGGCACTATTTTCCCGGTTTGGCAATTTTTTTCATTTTTGGCGATTTATTTTAGTTCTAGATTTTTTTAGTCTGGTCCTTTTTACAGATTTTGAAAATTTCAAGATGTTGATGCCTTTTGCGGTTTGCAACATACAACATACAGCAAGTTGTCAAAATTACATAGTCAAAATTACATTAACTGATAGAACACCCTTTAATTTAGATTTTTTAAATTTTAGTGTTAATTACAAATTTCAAGTGTCTATACACATACAATTGTATGTATATTACATAGGATTTTAAAATGTTTCGTTGCTCGTTTTGGAACACCCTTTAATTTTTAACTCTCATGTAGCGGCCAAAGTTCTACATACTCTGTCCAAATTTCAGGCTCTTACCCTTCTCGAGAAAATAGCTTGTGACAGACGGACAGACGGGCAGACGGACAGACGGACAGACGGGCAGATGGACAGATGAACAAATGAACATATGGGCAGCGTAGCAAAAACAGTAGGGTTCCTTTTCACCTATCTTATCTTATCTTAATCATCTTATTCAAAATTAAAATTAAATTAAATTAAAATCAATCATTTGGTATCATTAGCTGGAAATCGGCCATACCACACATATGCAGTTATTCATGCAAACGTTAGAAATACATAATTTTAAAGTGCATAATTTTATGAAGAAAGCAAAACAATTTTTTCCCCCCTAATGTAAATTTATTTCTAATATTTTCTATTTATTTCTCTATGAGCTTTTTTTTTTAAATCAAACACCCACGTTTATCTAATTTATTTTCATTTTTTAACAAATAGTCTTGGCAAAAGCAAATGGTCAATATTGTTTCTCTAAAGATTAAAAACATTTTTGGGTTAAGAGGTTAAAGAAGTTCTATTAAAAATAATGAACAAATGTTATCTGCAAGTCTACAAATACTTGGCTAAAATAATTTACCTAAAAATAAGAAGAAATCGGGTTATAAGCAACAACAAAAAAAAGGAGGAACTATTATAACTTAAATTATTTGCTGCTCGTGTCGTTATTTATTCTTTCTTCTTTTTCTTAATTTTAAATTTTTTTTAGAAAATTTGAAATTTATTTGTAGATTTTCAATTATAAACTTTTTTTGTACAGTCCAACAGGGGTATAGCGAACTAGGTGAATCATCAATAAATTTATTGCATGTTACTTTTTTGCAGATACAGAATGACAAAAATCCTTAAACATTTTTCAAGGATGCACTTCAAGCATCCAGTCTTAATTTAGATATCTTTTATGTCATAAAAAATTTCTAAAACTTTGATTATTTTCTATTTTTGAACTTTTTTTGCAACTTTCAATAAATTTTATTTGGATCTTTTTCTACAATTTTAATTTGTTTAATAAATTTTCATTGCAGTGCTGTTTTTTTTTCTTTTGTTAATTTAGATTTTAATAAAAAATTTCATAATACGAGTAGTTATTCTAATATTATTGGTAAATTTTTACTTTATGATTAGTTGTGAATTCGTAATGAATTTTTAATTAATGTACACAATTGAATAAAAAGGAAAATATTTGAAAAATTTAATTGTATTAATTTAATATTTTAATTAATTGAATTCTTAAACAAAAGTTTAATTAACTCTATTAAATTTGTAATTGATTATATATTTTTTCAATTAAAGGTAATAATTTTTAGACACATTGTTTTCTGTGTACGTATTAATTTATATTGGAAGCCAAAGCTTTTTCTATTTTTTTTGGTAATATGAGAATTTTAATATTTGGAGGACTCTTGTCTTTTAAATAAAAGTTACCATCTGTTTGAAATGGTGCCGCCACATGAAAACAAATATTGTTGTGATGGTCACATATTCTATCAAGTTTTGGATCAGTATTCACTTCCAACATTTAAGTTGTGTTTGCTACAGATCTACAGATAATTATTTCAATCATTTCTAGGTATAAAAAACTGTAGAGAGTCATACGAGTAAGAAATTGTTGCCGATTTTTCTGTTTTGAACACTTTGGGTAATTTTATATAAGTTCTTTTTAATTTTAAGTGTACGCAAATTATTGTCAGACCTGATCCTATTGATTCACACTAGGCTCCAACAGTTCTCATACTCATTTTATTATAAAAAGAGTTTTGTGGATCAATTCAAATATGAACATTTTCTGTCACACGCGGCACAGTAAAAACTGAAAAAGTTTAATAAAACTGTTACCATACATAATAAATACTTGATACTTATCAACAATTGTATTAATACAAAAAAATTTTGGTCAACAGTCATTTTAATATTCGAGAAATTACTAATGATATATATTTGGTCACACCCGTCACAACAACTGGGAAGTGATATTCATTTAATGGATGTCAAAAATAGAAAACGGGAATAAAGAACCTTAAAAAATACTTTAAAAAAAACTGCACTAAGCTTTAGAGAGAGAGAGAAAGAAGAGGAAGGAAAAGAAGAAATGCTTAAAAAAATGTGATAGATAAAGAATCCTTGAAATAAAATATCGAGAAGGATAAAGAAAAAACTCGCAACAAAAAAAGTATGAATATCAAATTACTTGATAACATAAATGAAGTCAATAAACAATTCTATTTCTTCAAACTTTTTGAGTTTTCATACTCGGTCATATAACATGTCACACCCGTCACATTTTTCATGCATTAGTATTTAATTCAATCAGAATTAAACATTACACTTTTCTTCTAGTTTTAATTCAAAGTCCCACGCGTCACATTAAAAAGAAATTGTTTAAAGAAAAATTTGCTCTTCCAGACAGTAAGTATTAAATGAAATCAAAAAGACTTTGAACAGCTAGCTAAACCAAAATGCTTATACGCGTTCCATGAAAGATTTTACAGAATATATCCTATATATGTATATAATAATTCTGTAAAAGCTGAGATTTGTAAGCTCACACCCGTCACAGCATTCTGATGACCATTCTGAGCAGAAATCATGTCTTTCAGGGTCCGCCTATTCTAAAATGGTTTTAAGATTAACATCTTTGGAAAACGCACATTTTTATTAAATTATGTATTTTATATTTTTAAATTATATCAAAAAGTGTGAGTATCATGGTCACACCCGAACCATGTAATAATATCAACTTCTTGTAAAATACGGTTGCTTTCAATAAAATATTTGTTTCAAAACATAATAATAAAGTTATAAATATTCCTTTTTAACTACCGGCCAAAAAAAGGGTGTTATAAGTTTATAGTGTGTGTCTGTGTATCTGTGTGTCTGTCCGTGTCCACGTACAGACCAAACTGGACCTGAAGAAAATCGTCCAGCCGTATAGAAGATATCACATCTTTTCTAAATTTTTAATTTGTTCACAAACAATTTTTGAAACTTTGTTTTTGAGAAACTATGTTTTTTTATTTACAAAAAAAAAAATGACAAAGCACTAAGAAGGGCTCAACTCAAGTGTTCTATTTTTTAGGAGCAAAGACTGAATAAAAAAAGCATGTACATGCAATCTTTTATTTTTATTTTTAGTTCTAACGTGCTTAATTAATTAATTAATTATGTGTTGGCTATCAAAAAACGTTAGAAACGCGTTCTCAAAAACATTGAGTAAAGCCTTTTTATATTAAGCCACCCATATGTACATATACACATCATATATTTAACATTTTAATAAAAAAATTTCTTTTGTCTCTAAAATTATTTGTCATACTTGAATTTTTACTTTTTCCTAAATAATTTTCTTTTCATCTATTTTTTATATATATATATATTATTTATTCAAGCATTTATGTATAATATATTAAAAAGAAAAAATATTTTATTTTCGCAAAAAAATGCAAATAAATTTAATAATTTGTTTCTTCTCCCCCTAAAATGTCAAGGATGGATGAATGTTTATACTCGTACGAGTATGATAATTTTCTGTTATAAAATATAAATAATTTTATTTCCATACAAACGCCACTAAAAGACAAATTACCGAAAAAGAATGTCTCAATTTTCAGAGAAAAAAATTTATTATGCAAAAGAGTGCAATAAAAGCTGATTAAAATTAGCGTTAAATGTTTGTAATCAAAGAAGTCTTTTTAAAGGAGCGGATTGTTTCGGAAAGATATGCAAATATACATACATATATGTACGTAGTATGTAAATGCATGCATATTGTGTCCATAGTTATTAAAGTGTTCTAAGTCATATAATTGAGTTTCAAAAAAAAAATGAGTTAGGGCATTTTTATATTAAGCTAACGATATGCACATATACAATATTTTAATTAATGCTTTTCACAACTACCGGGAAATAAAGTAATAATGGATTGAATCAATATTTAATCTCATGGAGCTTAACAAGATTTCTGAAATATTTACAAAAAAAACTAAATAGATTTTATCATAAATGCACATCAGTATGAATTGTATATAATTGGCATACATGCAAGGTTTGACAAAACTGTTTGTTGTATGTATGTATGGGAGTGTATTAGTTAATGTGTGTGTGTGTGTGTGTGTGTGTGACCGGATAGAGCATCATATGCTCATCCTCTTTTTTGTAAACATGTATGTATATGTTTTGTTTGTGTGTGTGTTAAATTTAGTTCATGTATTTAGTTTTGGAAATTTTCTATGTTTATTTTTGTTTTTGTTTTTGCTGCTTGTTGTACATTGACTGTCTATTAATCAATTAATATTGGCAAGACTGCAACATGTTTGTTAGTCAATGGATTTGGATTATATTGTTGGTTGGCTGCTGGCTTTCGGTAACTTGTTATATCTAAAGTCTGTCTAGCTGATTTGAGTATGTTAATTAATTCAAATTGTTTTGTGTGTGGAAGAAACGACAACTACTAGAAGCATAAATATGCCAGTATTAAGGATCATTAGGATAGAGCATCATCAATGAAAGGCAAACATTGTCTTATGCGAGAGTCTGTGACATGTTTAAGTATTGCTATTGGTTTAAGTTTATTTTTGCTATTGGTTTAAGTAAGTTTGTTGATTTTAGTTATTAACTTTTTGCAATTCTTCTAAATTAGGAATTGCTTTGACTCTTTATCTCAAGTTGTGACTTAAAAAAAACACAGTGATAAAATATAATAAATATATGCAGGCAAAGTCGTTTCCATCCCCTCTTTACTGTTCATACTTAATTATATATAATATATACACAGAGAAAACAGTGCCTACTAAATAGCTCATAAAATAGAACAAAATTAATAAGAAATCTCTATGGTTTTTTTCAATAAGGAAATCTTATTAATTTCATAGAGAAAACCTAAGAAGAAATCTTGTAGTTTTATGAGGTTATCTTATTGATTTTTTCAATAAAAAATATAAAAAAATTGCGTCCTGTTCTCTGTATTTATGTATTTTCATTTAAATCCTATACCACATACGTATATATATATATATATATATATATATATGTATATGTATGTAATATATTGTAGATGTTATTTATTTATACATACATACATACATACATACACATTAGGTTATATTCTTAACTAACTTACTCACCAAGTATTGAACCAGCAAACTTCTACCTTATAGACAAGCACTCTACCCAATATGCTAACAAGCGGCCAGAATAACCATTGAAATTATTGTGCAAACATTCTTATTCATAAAATCAAGAAGATTTCCTTATTAAAAAAATCAATAAGATGCTTTACAGATACTCATATAGGAACCTACTAAAATCAAGAAAGCAACTTAATAAAATCAATAAGAAATCCCTATAGTTTACAATTTATAATAAAACCTAATAGAATCAAGAAGTTTTTCTCTATGGATTGTTTTTTTTTGGTGCCAAAAATAACGGAAATTGAGTAAAAAAAGTTGTAAATAATAAGATTTCTTCTTGATTTTATGTGGGTTTCTTCTTGATAAAATTAATAAGATTTACCACATAAAAACAATAAGGAATCTCTATGAAAAAATATTCGCTTTTTTCTGCTGGGATACCCCTTAGCCTTAAAACGGTTCATAGAGAAAATTTTCTTGATTCTATGAGGCAGGATTTTATACTTTTATCTGACTATATTGTCAGATAAAAGTATTGTCATACAATCGTCTGGCAATAAATTTTATAATTTTCTGATAAATTTGCTACAACCGTGCTGGCAATTTTTGATTGTCAGTATATTTTCAGCATATTGCCAGATGTGACAACATTGTAAGATGTGACAATTGTCTTCATACAGCTTTAGGTTACACATTTGAGATGTCACACTGACGCCATGGATCATTTTGTCATTTCAATGTGAGTCGTGTGTGCTTGGAAGCAAATTAATCAAAGAAACACTATGTGTATAACTCTGTAAATCTATAGTTTTGCAAAATACTAGAAAGCTGGTCTTTCACTCTGCAAGCTTTAGCAGTTTTGAAAACACCTTGTGTTTTATATGTATGTCTCATTTTAAATCCTTTGAAGTATTTAATACAAATATTTCATACCCTATATTCTTTTGTAAAAAATAAAATTGAAAAAAATCCCATCCTTTACAATTGTGTGACGATACGGTCATTGAACGTTTTAAAAACATTTCACCTGGCAGCGATTTAGTAATTAAAATCCTGCATGGTCGGAAAAGCAACACACACCAATTCACACATATAAAGAAGTGTTTGTACATCAACGTGCTTATTCCCCATTTTTAATATAAAAAAAAATTGTTCAACACTTTGTGACCACGTTAGTTTTTTTTATTTATATTTTTTTCTGGTTTGCTCTTTTATGAATAGAGCTTATGAACTTTGTTGTTTGCAAGGGTCAAGTTTGCGGCCAGAATTTTGTTTTTAAATTAAATTGCTTAAGACCAGAAATATTAATATTATCCAATTTCATTGTTATAAAGAAATTTAATTTAAATTTTTTACTATTGCCACTAGTAGTACTCGCATTAAAATAAGCAAATTGGTTCTTCATAGGCACGATTGTCTAAAAACTTGTTGTTCCACAAAAGTCGTCAAAATTAATGCCCAATACCGATTTTTGCTTGATCGATCATTTTGAAGCGATACCGAAGACGATTGATTATTCGATCGAAAAATAACGTCTAGTAATGCTGCTTATTATCGGGGGAAATTTTCAGTGATGTAGGGTAAAGTTTTGAACCTTTAAGTATACTACCGAAGCCGATTAGTCAATCGATCTGCAGAGTCCCCTAGAGTAGAACCTAGCTGGGCTTTTGTATTGGTTGTTGCACTTAGATCTTTCAAATGAAAGAATTGAACTATAACGTTGACAAATTTTTTCCATGTTTTCAAATTCATCTATGGCTCCACAAAACACAATACTAAACAACGTGGTGCCTTGATACTGAAAACACATGTTTGTTTTTAGTCAAACTACTGCCACCATATCGTGCCATAAACGCCAAAAAAGCTTAAGCGACATAATATCCAAACTTATTTGTTGACCAAAGTCGATTATTTGCGATCGTAAAAAGTTAATTTTCGTTAGAAAAAAATTAAAAACGAAATCCAAAAAATGTGTCGCTTAAGCTATTTTAGCGGTTATGGCTCGATATATGTACATATACATTGTACCCTCCTCCTACGTATGTACACTTGCATATGCATATAAAATTAGATATTTATTAAATATTAGTTTATGTAAACCACACAATATTTGTAAGTCATAAAAACCATGTGGTTGAGGTCTGGGATTAAAACGAAGTTAAAATTAAATTTCAATTTAATGAAATATTGTGGGCAGGAGTAATTAGTTTAAAAATAATTGATAAGTTTTTTAATCAAAAACAATTTGCGTTTGCCAGTTTGCAAATTATTATGGTTAACGGAGAAAAATCATAAGCCAGCACAATTTAATTTAGTTTTTATAAGAATCATTCATATTGATCAATATTAGGGGGAAAATATCCTTTGGACTTTGTATGAACACCGAAGATTAAAAGTAGGAGTAGCAGTAGCAGTAGCAGTAGCAGTAGCAGTAGCAGTAGCAGTAGCAGTAGCAGTAGCAGTAGCAGTAGCAGTAGCAGTAGCAGTAACAGTAGCAGTAGCAGTAACAGTAGCAGTAGCAGTAGCAGTAGCAGTAGCAGTAGCAGTAGCAGTAGCAGTAGCAGTAGCAGTAGCAGTAGCAGTAGCAGTAGCAGTAGCAGTAGCAGTAGCA
Source organism: Tachina lurida (assembly GCA_944452675.1). Lineage (NCBI taxonomy): Eukaryota > Metazoa > Arthropoda > Insecta > Diptera > Tachinidae > Tachina > Tachina lurida. The sequence continues at coordinate 174,148,350 of OX101752.1, forward strand.
GTAGCAGTAGCAGTAGCAGTAGCAGTAGCAGTAGCAGTAGCAGTAGCAGTAGCAGTAGCAGTAGCAGTAGCAGTAGCAGTAGAAGTAGAAGTAGAAGTAGCAGTAGAAGTAGAAGTAGAAGTAGCAGTAGCAGTAGTAGTAGCAGTAGCAGTAGCAGTAGCAGTAGCAGTAGCAGTAGCAGTAGAAGTAGAAGTAGAAGTAGAAGTAGAAGTAGAAGTACAAGTACAAGTACAAGTACAAGTACAAGTACAAGTACAAGTACAAGTACAAGTACAAGTACAAGTACAAGTACAAGTACAAGTACAAGTACAAGTACAAGTACAAGTACAAGTACAAGTACAAGTACAAGTACAAGTACAAGTACAAGTACAAGTACAAGTACAAGTACAAGTACAAGTAGAAGTACAAGTACAAGTACAAGTACAAGTACAAGTAGAAGTAGAAGTACAAGTACAAGTAGAAGTACAAGTACAAGTACAAGTACAAGTACAAGTACAAGTACAAGTACAAGTACAAGTACAAGTACAAGTACAAGTACAAGTACAAGTACAAGTACAAGTACAAGTACAAGTACAAGTACAAGTACAAGTACAAGTACAAGTACAAGTACAAGTACAAGTACAAGTACAAGTACAAGTACAAGTACAAGTACAAGTACAAGTACAAGTACAAGTACAAGTACAAGTACAAGTACAAGTACAAGTACAAGTACAAGTACAAGTACAAGTACAAGTACAAGTACAAGTACAAGTACAAGTACAAGTACAAGTACAAGTACAAGTACAAGTACAAGTACAAGTACAAGTACAAGTACAAGTACAAGTACAAGTACAAGTACAAGTACAAGTACAAGTACAAGTACAAGTACAAGTACAAGTACAAGTACAAGTACAAGTACAAGTACAAGTACAAGTACAAGTAGAAGTAGAAGTAGAAGTAGAAGTAGAAGTAGAAGTAGAAGTAGAAGTAGAAGTAGAAGTAGATTTAGAAGTACAAGTAGAAGTACAAGTAGAAGTACAAGTAGAAGTAGAAGTAGAAGTAGAAGTAGAAGTACAAGTACAAGTACAAGTACAAGTACAAGTACAAGTACAAGTACAAGTACAAGTACAAGTACAAGTACAAGTACAAGTACAAGTACAAGTACAAGTACAAGTAGAAGTAGAAGTACAAGTACAAGTACAAGTACAAGTACAAGTACAAGTACAAGTACAAGTACAAGTACAAGTACAAGTACAAGTACAAGTACAAGTACAAGTACAAGTACAAGTACAAGTACAAGTACAAGTACAAGTACAAGTACAAGTACAAGTACAAGTACAAGTACAAGTACAAGTACAAGTACAAGTACAAGTACAAGTACAAGTACAAGTACAAGTACAAGTACAAGTACAAGTACAAGTACAAGTACAAGTACAAGTACAAGTAGAAGTAGAAGTAGAAGTAGAAGTAGAAGTAGAAGTAGAAGTAGAAGTAGAAGTAGAAGTAGAAGTAGAAGTAGAAGTAGAAGTAGAAGTAGAAGTAGAAGTAGAAGTAGAAGTAGAAGTAGAAGTAGAAGTAGAAGTAGAAGTAGAAGTAGAAGTAGAAGTAGAAGTAGAAGTAGAAGTAGAAGTAGAAGTAGAAGTAGAAGTAGATTTAGAAGTACAAGTAGAAGTACAAGTAGAAGTACAAGTAGAAGTAGAAGTAGAAGTAGAAGTAGAAGTACAAGTACAAGTACAAGTACAAGTACAAGTACAAGTACAAGTACAAGTACAAGTACAAGTACAAGTACAAGTACAAGTACAAGTACAAGTACAAGTACAAGTACAAGTAGAAGTAGAAGTACAAGTACAAGTACAAGTACAAGTACAAGTACAAGTACAAGTACAAGTACAAGTACAAGTACAAGTACAAGTACAAGTACAAGTACAAGTACAAGTACAAGTACAAGTACAAGTACAAGTACAAGTACAAGTACAAGTACAAGTACAAGTACAAGTACAAGTACAAGTACAAGTACAAGTACAAGTACAAGTACAAGTACAAGTACAAGTACAAGTACAAGTACAAGTACAAGTACAAGTACAAGTACAAGTACAAGTACAAGTACAAGTACAAGTACAAGTACAAGTACAAGTACAAGTAGAAGTACAAGTACAAGTACAAGTACAAGTAGAAGTAGAAGTACAAGTACAAGTAGAAGTACAAGTAGAAGTACAAGTACAAGTACAAGTACAAGTACAAGTACAAGTACAAGTACAAGTACAAGTACAAGTACAAGTACAAGTACAAGTACAAGTACAAGTACAAGTACAAGTACAAGTACAAGTACAAGTACAAGTACAAGTACAAGTACAAGTACAAGTACAAGTACAAGTACAAGTACAAGTACAAGTACAAGTACAAGTACAAGTACAAGTACAAGTACAAGTACAAGTACAAGTACAAGTACAAGTACAAGTACAAGTACAAGTACAAGTACAAGTACAAGTACAAGTACAAGTACAAGTACAAGTACAAGTACAAGTACAAGTACAAGTACAAGTACAAGTACAAGTACAAGTACAAGTACAAGTAGAAGTAGAAGTAGAAGTAGAAGTAGAAGTAGAAGTAGAAGTAGAAGTAGAAGTAGAAGTAGAAGTAGAAGTAGAAGTAGAAGTAGAAGTAGAAGTAGAAGTAGAAGTAGAAGTAGAAGTAGAAGTAGAAGTAGAAGTAGAAGTAGAAGTAGAAGTAGAAGTAGAAGTAGAAGTAGAAGTAGAAGTAGAAGTACAAGTAGAAGTACAAGTAGAAGTACAAGTAGAAGTAGAAGTAGAAGTAGAAGTACAAGTACAAGTACAAGTACAAGTACAAGTACAAGTACAAGTACAAGTACAAGTACAAGTACAAGTACAAGTAGAAGTAGAAGTACAAGTACAAGTACAAGTACAAGTACAAGTACAAGTACAAGTACAAGTACAAGTACAAGTACAAGTACAAGTACAAGTACAAGTACAAGTACAAGTACAAGTACAAGTACAAGTACAAGTACAAGTACAAGTACTAGTACAAGTACAAGTACAAGTACAAGTACAAGTACAAGTACAAGTACAAGTACAAGTACAAGTACAAGTACAAGTACAAGTACAAGTACAAGTACAAGTACAAGTACAAGTACAAGTACAAGTACAAGTACAAGTACAAGTACAAGTACAAGTACAAGTACAAGTACAAGTACAAGTACAAGTACAAGTACAAGTACAAGTACAAGTACAAGTACAAGTACAAGTACAAGTACAAGTACAAGTACAAGTACAAGTACAAGTACAAGTACAAGTACAAGTACAAGTACAAGTACAAGTACAAGTACAAGTACAAGTACAAGTACAAGTACAAGTACAAGTACAAGTACAAGTACAAGTACAAGTACAAGTACAAGTACAAGTACAAGTACAAGTACAAGTACAAGTACAAGTACAAGTACAAGTACAAGTACAAGTACAAGTACAAGTACAAGTACAAGTACAAGTACAAGTGCAAGTACAAGTACAAGTACAAGTACAAGTACAAGTACAAATACAAGTACAAGTACAAGTACAAGTACAAGTACAAGTACAATTACAAGTACAAGTACAAGTACAAGTACAAGTACAAGTACAAGTACAAGTACGAGTACAATTACAAGTACACGTACAAGTACAAGTACAAGTACATGTACAAGTACAAGTACAAGTACAAGTACAAGTACAAGTACAAGTACAAGTACAAGTACAAGTACAAGTACAAGTACAAATAGAAGTACAAGTACAAGTACAAGTACAAGTACAAGTACAAGTACAAGTAGAAGTAGAAGTAGAAGTAGAAGTAGAAAAAGACCGAAAGCTGAGCACTCGTTTCATTTCTCTGGCCTTTGAAGTACCAATCTTATCAATAAGACTTGCATATATATGTTTTTGGTTAACGAATATAACACATGTATATATGTACTCATACTTCTCCAAGTATACATAACATACATACACATGTACATATTTAGATACCCTGTAGTAAAAAAAAAAATAACCGGTTGACAAAAAACACTAGCTATAAATTAATTATTTTGCAAGTGACTGCAAATTGGTTTAAATCTCAGGCAGATATCACCCAAACATATTGCATAGAAGCACACATAAGAAATAAATAGAAGCAAAATAAGCAAATGAAAAGAAAATAAAAAACAGGTCACATGTTTCTGTTGAAAAAAAAACTAAATAATTTCAATGATTAATACGAGCATGTATCATATTTTCCATCAGTAGTACAAACTTTCGTATGAATGTATGTATGTATGTGTTTTTATTTTAAATAGAAAAATAATAATATTGAGTCGGCGACAAGGAAAAAAGTCAATTAATCAACTAGATGTTTTTTATTAAAAACCCAGTTTGAAGTTAATTACTCTTATAAGTTTGAGTTCCTATAGGGTATAAACATATTTTGTATCTCAACACATTTAAATTTTTCATACAATGTGTAGTATGTCATGAAGAAAAAAAGAAAGAAAAAAAATGTATAAAAGTTGTGAAAGCAATAAAAAAAATGTTAACAAATCGGAAAATGTGTCAGTTTTCTCATTTGTGGAAAGTCTATGACGGGCGGTTCAGTTTTAATGTTTTCCAGAACGCATTTACATGTTATTTACGTCAAAATTTATTTTGACATCAACATTTTTAGTCTGTTTATAATGACATCTCCTAATTAAGTAAAAATTTAATAATATAATTTATATTTTCCCACCTCCTTTCTTTTCAGGTAAGTAAGTTGTACAAGCGGATTGTCTTGCTGATTGACAGCGTATGTATTTATGTAAGTTTAATAAGACGCATAAATGTCTGATTTTATGTTAACATGCTATAGCAGATAGGAATTAATGTACAATTGTGAGAATAAATCTATGTACATATGTCTGTATGTATGTGGGTTAACAATTGTGTTAATCGTTACAATCATAAACACACTTTTTTATGACGATTTTATGTCAAGGAAGAACAAGGAGTTATTTAAAATCACATTATTTTATTATAATGCATAATTATAATGCATGAAAAATACAATGAACATTTATTTTATTCATATTTATTCAATTTACAAGCTCGCATTAATGTCTTATACGTTGTCTAATCGTCTAATAATACAATATTGTATTATTGTACAAAAGTGTGTTCTAATTCGATAGGGCACTGCTACACGTTCAATATATATTGAACGCGATCCAGTATCGTGATATTTATTGAACGTGTAGCATGCAGTATTGATGGATCGCTATCCATATCGCAGAAAGGCCTAAATTATGGAATCCAGATCACGGATCGCGTGAGAAATATTGAACGTGTAGCATTTTTATGATATTAGATCGCGATACTTTAATAAGAATTGAAATAAAACAAAATAAAAGACGAGGTGAAAAAAATTTAACAAATAAAAAGTAAAAAAGTTTATTACATTTGTGTAAAGTTTGTTTTAATAAAGGGTAATGGCAGAAGATAGTGAAAGCGAGTGGGTCTGCCGGTGGAATCGGAATTAACGACCGAAAAAATTATTTTACGACTTTATTTTTAATTTGGAGGCATTGCCGGAGTTGTGGGAGTCATCGGCTAAAGGCTGGAACAGAATAGAGTAGTTGTAGTAGTAGCTGAAGCTGACGACGTAACTAGTAGCGCAGCAAGAAAAAATGTGAACAGAATATTGAAGCTTTCTGCATGGTTACCAAATATGTAACTTCTTAAAAAACTTGTAAGATTATACAAGAATAATATGTGAATTTGTTCAATTCACATGCTCGAATTAACGCCGTATGTGTTGTCTAAAAATCAATAAAAATTGCTAAATATCTGATAACTAACACCAGAAAATACATTCTTCTTAAGGTGCGTTTTCTTAAGCAACGAAATTTCGAAAATTCGCAAAAATCGCAATATTGGAAAGAAACACTAAAATTTATTAAAACTCGGTAAAAATGTAAGGCAAGCAAACATTCCGGTAAAGGCGCAAAAATTATGAAAATTTGCAAAAAAAAAAAACACAATATTGATTAAAATCCCTAAAAATATAACATAGAAAAAAAAATTGGGAAAATTACGACTATCGCGAAAAAATCGGTAAATCGCGAAAAGTTGCAAAATTTTAAACAAGATATAATATTGATTACAAATCGGTAAAACTGTAAGAAATGCAAAAAATTCGGTAAAAATCGTGAAAAGACGAAAATTCGTAAAAAGTAGCTAGCAGCGGGATGATAACAAAGTCTAATATCGCTTAAAAATCGGCAAAAATGTTAGAACTCAGAAAACATGAAAAAAATCGCTTTTATCGCGAAGTTTGCAAAAAATTGCGAAAAGTTGCAAAATTTTAAATAAGTCATAATATTGACTAAAAATCTCAAAAACTCTAAGGAATGCAAAAAAAAAATCGCGAAAATTACGAAAATTTGCAAGAACTTACTAACAGCGGGATAATAACGAAGTTTAATATTGTTTAAAAATCGGCGAAACTCTCAGGAAGCTGGAAACATGAAAAAGTTACTAATGTCGCAGACTTTGCAAAAATTCGCGAGGAGTTGCAAAATCAGAAGCAAGCCCTACAATTTATTAGAAATCGCCAATGCGATTGACAGCTTGCAGCGCTACTCGTTACGTTGTACTACAGCTACTATTCTGTTCCAGCCTTTAAGCTTATTAATAAATTTATTATTAATAATCGATCCGCACAGCACAAAAATAACGTAAATACTGACGCGATAAATATTGAACGTGTAGCATACGCTCGTGATCCATCAATCCACAAAAATGGATTGCGATCCAAATATCACAATATACATATATTGAACTTGTAGCAGTGCCCATAGAGTTTTATATGTTTTTCAAATAGTTGTATTGAGGGGCCAGGTCTGGGAGTATTCTATGTGTTAAATTAATTTGTAAAAATTTGGTCTATAAAACAAATTCAGTTTAGTGGTAAATATACATGCATAGTATATGTATTTAATTAATTTTAATTAAATTTTCAAACTATTTTAATAAAAATTACATGTACCGAAAAACTTTTAATGTTTCGCACCATCCCATACCTGGTTGAATTGCATGCTTTGAGATGAAATTAATCTCAATTTAAATTTTTTACTTTTAAAAATAAAATAAAATAAGAATACAACAAATTGGTATCTTCTTAAGCGCATAAACAAATATCGTTTTTAATTACTCATAAGCCATATGACTAAACTTGTGAATTGAACAGTTGTATAAAAAATTTATTTCATTCTTTTCGAATTATTATTTGGGGTGGTATTGGCGAGTGAGCAATATAAATGAGGTTTCTGATAAATTTCCACACCTGACTCTAGTGGAACAAAGCTTATGAAGAGAAAAAAATACTTTTTATTGTATAAGAATAATGATTTTGACGACAGTAAATGATCAAACAGAATAAGAGCCTGAACACAATGTAACGATAACTTTGAAGTAAAAAACCGCAGTGCCGAACGGCATAAAATTAAAATCTATTTTATTTTCTCTGCGGACTTTCTTATTCTCTCAATTTTTGACTCTCTTTCTGATGTTGCCATAGTTTTTGAATGATTGGCGGGGTTCACAACATTATTGTGAACAAAAAAATGATTTTGAAGCTCAAAAATGTTTGTCATAAAATATAAAAGTTTAAAAAATATATCAAATATATCTGCCAATGTATAGAATGTTAATAAGTTATATATGTACATATGTATGTATATACATATGTATATATGTTCCGGTTAAGCTAAAATTTTACTGATGGAAAACTTTTTTACGTCCGATAAAATCCTACTTTTAACTAACTTTAAGTTGCAATAATGGCCCTAAGTGTTTTATTTTTAATTGTTACAATTTAAGTTTAACATTTGTTAAAGCACTAATAATCCCAAATTATTAATTTTCTTATTCAGTAAATATTTTTTATTAAAAATAGGTTGAAATCGTTTACTGAGGGATTAGATGGATCCTATGCTATTTTCACTGTTAATAGTGCATATTATCAGGGAACATTTACTAAAAAATTTCTTAGAACAACAACATAATAACATAATCAACTTCCATCTAAACAATTGAGAAGTTCAACAAAAAATAACAAAGTTGAAACAAGAACTCAATAATCAATATGTTTTTAATTTTCTTAATTTACCATTTCTACATTGGCTGACTTTTTTTCAGCTCGAATTGTAGTTGTAAGAAGTATGTAAAGAATATAAAGGCTCAGTTACCCGACTCTAACGTAAAGTAACTGCACCGTAGGAAACAGCTGATCGATATTTGTATATGAAGAGAAGGTTACGTTACAATACTTCTCTCTAACCATTTGCATTACTTTTCACATCAACAATTTCGATCAGCTGTTTCCTACTGTTGCACTTACTTTACGTTAGAGTCGGGTAACTGAGCCTTAAATGTATAAAACAACAACAGCAATTCATTACTTTCACAAGAGTACAGTGTTGCCACACAAGTATTTTTGAGTGGGTGCAGTCAAGTTAATAATTAGTATTTTTTGGGAATTGTTACAATTTCATTTTAATGCACTAACAATCCCAAATTTTTATTTTACTTATTGGAGTAAAATATTTTTTATTAAAAATACCATAAAATTGATTATTAAGGGGGTCAGCTGGAGCCTATGCGCATTTGTGCATAGTGCGTTAACAAATGTTAAACTTAAATTGTAATAATTACCAAAAATAAAACACTATTCTATTATTTAGTTAATAATTTAATAATTTTTATTATTTTAATAATAAAATTAGACAAAATCACAAATATTTTATCAAAATGGCAGAGAATGCAGTAAAATGTATTTCGCCTTCCTAGTATTCAAACAAATGCATGCATATTCATAAATATGTACAAACACACATTCATACAGACATATGTAAATGTGTGTGTGTGTGTGTGTGTGTGTGTGTACAAAGCTTGTCTACTGATTTGACAGACAAAAAGTCTGACACTCACTTGGTAGGAATAGCTAAATAAATGCACATGTAGCTGCATTCAAACTAATTATAGAAGCATCTCTGGAAACGCCGTTTTTTTGTTTTTATTGCTTAAAGTTTTAATTTCCGAGAATAAATTCCCGATATCAGCAATAATTTTCCACATAAACGAACTCTTCAAGGGAGAAAGAAAGCAATAATTACTAAGTAAAACAAAACAAACAGAAAGTAATTTGTTTTAATTTTTATTTTATTTTTTTTAAATTCACCAAGTTAAAAAAAGCCAAACATATGAACCGTCATCGTCATCATCATCATCAGCATCATCATCATCATCATCATCATCATCATCATCATCATCATGTTGTTCATGCAAAATACTTGAATCTATAAAATATCGCTGTATGAGATCTTTGGAATTATTAATTAAATTTTGTACCACATAAACAAAAGTGTGTAAAAGAGTTAGATAATGTGTGTATTGGCTCTTATTTGTTGTTGCCAATGTTTCTCTTTTTTTTTTATTTGCTGTCTTTTTGTTGCTCTACAGTTTGTATTTAAAACAAAAAAAAACTTGTGCTTTTTGTGAATTATAAATAAATAATTCTGGCAAAAAATCAGCAATTTTTCCCGATGATCTCCAAGTATAGAGCTTTGGCACGCAGCCAATTTAAAATTTTGTATATATTCTCTATGATCATATTGTTGATTTTTCTTTTTGCTGTTGTTTTGTTTTCTTTTTATTATGGTTTTTGCAAAACGTTTACATATAAACTGGGAGAAAAAAAAAATTTGTCTGTCTGTTTGTATGTGTAGTGGAACTTTTTTAACGCCATGTCGCACTTTTGCGCATTCAATGGCAGCCACTGGAACATTAAGAAGAGAAAGTATCACACACTAAATCATAAACAGTCACAACTCAAAATTATAAAAGTACTTTTGCTTTTTTATAAAACAGTTAATTGAACAAATCTATAACGACCTCAACAATTTCTTTTGCAATACAGTCTTTTTGAAGGATATAAAATAGCGTTATGCTTGCTTTTATGTCACATACTTGCGTCATTTATACAGTATCAACAGTTCTTTGCAACTACTCAGCATCTGAAATTTTTTGAGTTGTGACTGTTTATGATTTAGTGTGCGATATATGTTTTTGTTTATTGTGCCTCTCAAGAAAATCTTCATTCCCATTGCCGTTGGTAGCAGAAAAATGCTAACTTCTTTTTTTGAAATCTGTTTTTAGAGTTAATAAGTTGGGCAAATTTATTGAATTTGATAAATTCAAAATACATATATTTAAGGTAAAAGAAAATAAAAAAAGGACAAGTTTTTTTCACTACGAAGTTTTGTTAAATATAATCATTATATTTCTTATATGGGCATTTCCACAGAAAAGTCCACCTTTTGTCATGTGACGTTGCTTGCTAAAGTAGGCCGTGTTTTTTTACGAAAAACTTATATTTTAAATACTTTTTTGCATGTTAGTGTAGAGCGTAATCAGCTGTAATTTAGTAACAGCTAGGGAAAAATCGAGCATCATTGCTCCAAAATACAAGCTTAATTGCTTGGTGACAAAAGGTGAACTTTTCTGTGGAACTGCCCATATACAGAAAAAAAATATTTCTCAATTAAAATCATTTAAAAATTTAATAGTTTATTTACATGTGTTTTTGTTTTTTTTTTTTTTGTTAAGCACCTTCTAAAATATGGACTCTATATGCATTTCGTTCCTGCTTAAGGAACTCTTAAAAAGTTGGGTTGATGTGTACTGAAGGATAGAGATAGATATAGAGATAGAAATAGAGATAGAGATAAAAATAGAAATAGAGTTAGAGATATAGATAGAGATAGAGATAGAGATAGAGATAGAGATAGAGATAGAGATAGAGATAGAGATAGAGATAGAGATAGAGATAGAGATAGAGATAGAGATAGAGATAGAGATAGAGATAGAGATAGAGATAGAGATAGAGATAGAGATAGAGATAGAGATAGAGATAGAGATAGAGATAGAGATAGAGATAGAGATAGAGATAGAGATAGAGATAGAGATAGAGATAGAGATAGAGATAGAGATAGAGATAGAGATAGAGATAGAGATAGAGATAGAGATAGAGATAGAGATAGAGATAGAGATAGAGATAGAGATAGAGATAGAGATAGAGATAGAGATAGAGATAGAGATAGAGATAGAGATAGAGATAGAGATAGAGATAGAGATAGAGATAGAGATAGAGATAGAGATAGAGATAGAGATAGAGATAGAGATAGAGATAGAGATAGAGATAGAGATAGAGATAGAGATAGAGATAGAGATAGAGATAGAGATAGAGATAGAGATAGAGATAGAGATAGAGATAGAGATAGAGATAGAGATAGAGATAGAGATAGAGATAGAGATAGAGATAGAGATAGAGATAGAGATAGAGATAGAGATAGAGATAGAGATAGAGATAGAGATAGAGATGGAGATAGAGATAGAGATAGAGATAGAGATAGAGATAGAGATAGAGATAGAGATAGAGATAGAGATAAAGATAGAGATAGAGATAGAGATGGAGATAGAGATAGAGATAGAGATAGAGATAGAGATAGAGATAGAGATAGAGATAGTGATAGAGATAGAGATAGAGATAGAGATAGAGATAGAGATAGAGATATAGATAGAGACAGAGATAGAGATAGAGATAGAGATAGAGATAGAGATAGAGATAGAGATAGAGATAGAGATAGAGATAGAGATAGAGATAGAGATAGAGATAGAGATAGAGATAGAGATAGAGATAGAGATAGAGATAGAGATAGAGATAGAGATAGAGATAGAGATAGAGATAGAGATAGAGATAGAGATAGAGATAGAGATAGAGATAGAGATAGAGATAGAGATAGAGATAGAGATAGAGATAGAGATAGAGATAGAGATAGAGATAGAGATAGAGATAGAGATAGAGATAGAGATAGAGATAGAGATAGAGATAGAGATAGAGATAGAGATAGAGATAGAGATAGAGATAGAGATAGAGATAGAGATAGAGATAGAGATAGAGATAGAGATAGAGATAGAGATAGAGATAGAGATAGAGATAGAGATAGAGATAGAGATAGAGATAGAGATAGAGATAGAGATAGAGATAGAGATAGAGATAGAGATAGAGATAGAGATAGAGATAGAGATAGAGATAGAGATAGAGATAGAGATAGAGATAGAGATAGAGATAGAAATAGAGATAGGAATAGAGATAGAGATAGAGATAGAGAAAGCTTAATTAAATCAAGACATCAACCAAAAAAAAAAGTTTAAGAGTTCCTTAAGTAGGAAGGAAATGCATATTTCTTACTTGAATACATTTTATTTCAATTTTCAATTTAAATTTATTTTAAAAATATAGTTTTGTTCAAACCTTGATTGCCTACTCCGCAATTTTTGTTTTCTTAAATGGACATAATATGTAAGCGCTTTTAAGAATCAGTCTTACAAAAGTACCTTATACTGTATTAATTGACCGTAATGAACAACGAATTATATAATTATGATAAGGGATTTCATGAGAACTCTTAAAATTGCCATTTGTGTAATTGGGCAAACTTGCAAGACTTGTCTCATGAAGCCCCTTTTGAATTTTTGCGCAAACAATTTATGTAAATTTGAAACAAACGGTAAAAAGTTCATTTAATAAAAATAAAATAAGAAAATTTCAAGCAATTTTTAGTTTTAAAATATATTTATTTATTTCTATAAAAATAAAAAGTGTGTGTGTGTCTAAAGTGCCTAAAGAAATCCAAAAAAGCAAGCAGTTGTTGTCAACAAAATGCACAATTGCACAGCTTAAAATTACAAGTCACAATTATTGGACAAACTTAACAGGTTTGTGTAAATAAATTTCTATATAATTATTGACATTTTACATTATACATTTTCATGAAAATCCTTAATATTTTTTTTTGGCGAAATCAAGTTTAATTTAATGATTTCTTTTTTTTTTAAATAATGCGCCTACTTAACACCAGAAGCGGTGCAACGATTCTATAAAAATTAACAAAATGCACAGTGGCAGAGCTGTTAAAACGAATTAAAATTAATAACGTTTTTAAGTTTAATTTTCTGTCCTCTCTTCCCTCTCTAACCCTATTCCTAGAGTGAAACTTCTTTTTAAAAACGAAAAAAAAACATTCCGGAAACTGTTTTTACCACAAGCCAATATTAATTTTGTTCTGACAGAAAAAAATAGTAATATTGAAAGAGCTTTAAGATTTCCAATTTAACAAACAGCTACAATATTCAAATACAAAAGTATGTATGTTTTAAAAAGCAAATCTTTGTATAAGAGTTTTTATTTTTTGTCTAACAAATAATAATAATACTCAAACATTTTGCCCATGCCAAAAGAGATTTAGATTTGCCTATCTCTCTTTCTCGCAATCATGTATGAAATGTTGTTTCTGTTTTTAGTTTTCTAAAAATAATTTTTATTTTCTACTTGATGTAATAAACTCGTTCATTGTTTTTCCACAAAAAGGTGAAGGATGAATTTTCTTCTTTAATTTTACGTTCAAGCATTTTTTTCTTGTTTTACTTTTTTCATATTGTTTTTATTTTGCACACAAAAAAGAAGAAGAAGAAGAAGAAGAGTAAAATACCTTCATAATAAATTTATAATAACCACACAACTAAGCACACAGCAGTTTGAATAGAAAAATATAGATATAAATACAGACAGACAGACATACATATGTATTCATACATAAAAAAAATTTTTTTTATATGCACAAATAAATAGAAATACCTGTATTTTGCACTTGAAAATTATTCTGTTGACATTTCTTTGTTGGTTTTTTCTTTATTTTCTTAAATTTATTCAAATGTGTAAAAATTTTAAAATTAACGGTGCATGCCACGACATGTGTGTGCATGTGTATTCATCTAAGACTGTATGTGTGTGGGTGTATGTGTGCATTTATCTGTTTATTGATATCATTATATTTAAATAAGTTCTTGTGTTTAAAATTCATTTGGAATGTATGTTTTTCTGAGAATTGTTTCTTAATCAAAAAAATATTTAAAGCAACGAAAAATTAAATACTAGATAATATTTAATAATACATTCCTCAGTTGCCTTGTCAACTGGCAACGCAACTGAAATAAAAATTAGTATTGAATATGGCAACTTTCATTGCTTGCCGGAAAGTTATCAAAAATATAATTATGACAGATTGGCAACTAAAAGTATTATAAGCTAAGGTTAAAATTTTAAAAAATTTAAGTGCTTGAGCAGACTTCTCTAGAGTAGAATCTATCGCGGCTTAAATATTAGATGGACTAAGACATTTCAAACTAAACTATTGAATTATATAAAGGTAGCCAATTTTAGTTATATTTAAAAATCCATTGAGATCGTTAATTTTTGATGATCAATGTGGTGCCATTAAACTTTAAGCTTATGTCTTGATAAGTGGCGGACACTTTTTTACACAAGTTCTTTATTTCTTTTAAACTATTACCGTCATCTATACGTCAGGTCAACTAGTTTTGGGGCCTGCCTCGTATTTATTTCTTATCCAATCTATTATGAACCAAAAAATAAATTCAGTAAAGTGCGACTTTGACTCGCGCACGAAGGGTTCCGTACGTTGGGCTTTGAGCATTTTTTTTAATACAGTGTTTGTTACGTTTTTTCAGCTGAAATAATTTTTTTATTGTTTTTCGCTTTTTTCTCGTTTTGGCGATTTTTTAAATTTTGCCGATTTATTTTTAATTTTGGCGATTTTTTTCATTTTGGTTATTTTTTTTGCGATTTTTTTCATTTTGGCGATTTTTTTTCATTTTGGCAATTTTTTTAATTTTGGCGATTTTTTTAATTTTGGCGATTTTTTTAATTTTGGCGATTTTTTCATTTTCTCGATTTTTTTTCATTTTGACGATTTTTTCATTTTGTCGATTTTTCCGGTTTTCCGCGATTTATTTTCGATTTAGACATTTTTTTTTAATTTGGTGCTTTTTTTTTCGTTTTGGCGATTTTTTTTTTGATTTTGGCGATTTTTTTTCGGTTTGGCGATTTTATAATTTTGAGATTTTTTTGTTTTACCGTTTTTGAAAATTTCAAGAAGTTTGCTCTTACGGTTTCCAAGATACAGCAAGTTATCAAAATTACATAGTCAAAATTACATTAACTGATGGTACACCCTCTAATTAAAATTTTTTAAATTTTAGTGTTAATTGTTGTAGTCTGTATAAAAATACACTAACTTTACAAATTTCAAGTGCATATACATACAATTGTATGTATGTATATTACATGGGATTTTAACATTTTTCGTTGCTCGTTTTGGCACACCCTTTAATTTCCAACTCTCATGTATTTGTTGTTGTAGCGGCCAAGGGTCTACACACTCTGTCCAAATTTCAGGTCCGTAGCTCTTACGGTTCTCGAGAAAATACCCTGTGACGGACAGACGGACGGACGGACAGACGGACGGACGGACAGACGGACGGACGGACAGACGGACAGCGTATCGAAAACAATAGGGTTGCTTTTTCACCTTTGGTGTACGGAACCCTAACAAGGACATATTAGGCGTATGACACTTATATAACTTTTACCATTACTCATTCGCCTCAAGTACTCTAATTGTATATCCAAAAATGTATGCAATAATTTTTGTAACAATCTTTAAAAACAAAGCAAAGAACGTGGTGAGTTGATGCAACTGTTAGCAGTGTTACCGTTGAGTAATTTTAAAAGGTATCACCAAAAAGGTTATTTAGGAAGAAGGTGCTGCAAAAAGGACACTTTTAAACAATTTAACTGTACTAAAAACAAAATGATAATAATGGTTATTATTATTAAGATATTTCTAATAAGCAACACGATGGAATATTTACTAATATATACTGGGATTTTTAACTTTGCTTTCGAATCAGCATTAGAGCAGATCCTAATTGCATAAAGCCAGCCCAATTCATACTAGGATTTAAAAACCTTCCTACCTGTTCCGCTAATAGCGAATTATTTTACACTTTCTTGTAGTTTTAAATTTTTTAGAGCTTGAAATATCGTATCTGAAATTAATTTAATTAATTTATGATTTAAAACACATCAATGTTGTCATTATTTATTTAAAAAAAAACGAGAAATATACTCGGATTCGGTTTACATAACATGGCCCGTTATTTATTATTTTTTTCATTTCTCTTTAAAAGTTGCTTCCAAAAATATTTTACATTTCTACGATGATTTTTCTAGGTTTGATTTTTTTTCGTTCAAAAATTCTATCAGTGCTGTCATGTTAAAAAATTTTTCGCTGCGAAAATCTTTATACACATTTTAGACATTTTATTTTAGAGGAACATAAACTGGAAACATCTATTACAAAGCGATACGAATCTTAGCCCGATCAAATTATAAATATATGTGACCCGGTCTATGAAAAGGTGGCTTATGACTCAAAAAAATTATTTTTCACTTTTTTTGGTTCGGATAGTTTTTGAGACACTCCTTAACATGGTGAAAAGTTTAAAAGTGTACTAAAAATGTAGAGAAAGAAGAGCACAAATTAAAAGGAAAAGGAGAAATTGGAAATAAATTACATTTTAACAACAACAACCGTACACAGTTTTTTTTCCTCAAAACCTCACTATTTTATTACGGAAAAGACCAACAGAAACACAACAAAGGAGAACAACTACCGAGAAACTAACAAAATGCATTGTTTATCGTTAACAGCTGATTTCTCGAAATTTTGTTTTTTTTTTAAACTGATTACTTCTGCAGCCGAAATGAATGCATACTTTTCTGCAGTTTTTCAGAAATTATCTTATAACATAAATCTAACATACAGCTATATTTGAGTTTTCTCCACTCATAGAGTTTATTAAGATTTAAATTAGATAGTTGTAAGTAATTTCTGTAATTATTAAATAATGATGTCCCATTTTCTATTACCTAAGGTGCTTGCCATTAGATAAATGTCTAAGTCATTTTGAACAAAACAAATTTTGAAACGGTTTTTGAGCAAAAATATATACTGAGTATATGTAGTTATTTTTATACTTATACATAAAAAATGCAATTTTAGAATAAAAAAATAGCAAACATTTTGGCAAAAATAAAATATCTGTTCCACCTTTCTGATTCCTCCCTACTTCTGGCAACACTGTTTTAATACATAATTTCAATTAATGATGTTCAGTATTTGTACTTATTTTCTAGATATAATAATTTTAAGTATTATACTAATTAAATTACTTATCAGTAGTCTGTTTAGGTCAACACCTTTTAGACTTATATAAATAAATAAAATAAATAAAAACAGTGTTGCCAGAAGGAGCTGTGGTCACAGAGATGGGATTGATAATTTTAAAATTGTACCAACAACTTTCAAATAGTATACTTTTTTTTAGCTAAATTGTACTAAAAGATTAATATTAGTTGTAATTATTTATTTATTAAAATCAAAAGGCATATTATCGAATATGTTCTGTGTTCCACGTGAAACGAAAACGTGCGGAATTGCCATAGAAGTGTTGCTGGAAATATGTATTTATGAGACGATTTAATTTTACTTGGAATACAGAACCTACACGCAAAGAAAAGATATGGTAGTAAAATGGTTGAGAAAATAATATTATGTTCTCTGAAACAAATGTGTGGTCGTTGAAAACTTGTTATTGTTATTTTAAACATTAATTTCGTTACGATAAACAGGGTAATGTTTGAATTTAATAATTACATTATTATATTCATAGAAAGTGCGATATGGTTAGAGTGTAATAATATAGTTTTGTTAAAAATTTATGACTACAGTATAATTTGTATTATTGTTGTTGTTATCCAAAATCATACTATGTTAAGTTGTTAAAAAAAATCTTTTTCAGAAACATCTTCTGTCAGTTCAGTGTTTCGTTTGTAAGCTATCGGTAGTGCACGCGTTGTGTTAAATAAATAAATAAAAAGTATAAACAAAAGGGCAGATAAATAAAAATAATATGTACATGTGTATGTATGTATATCAGCATTTCGTATGTATATGTAAGTATACATTTCTATACATACATTTTATTTCAAGAATATTAATTTATTTTTATTTCGGATTTACCGCACAGCTGTTTTAAACAAAAGATTTGCCAATAAATATATGATTAAAGAACAAAATATTATTATTACATAAAATAATACTATGGTCGTATGGTAAGCGTCAATTATATTTTAGTCACATCTAACAATAGTGTTGTCTTATTTACAATAATAAGATTATGTATAACAAAGTTAATTGTTCTTGTAGATAATATTATTATTAACTCAGAAAATAATATTATTTAAACTTTGCTTTTCCATTGACAATATGTTTTGACTGCAACCATATAATTCAATCATAGTATGTTGCTGTTTGATTATGGTTACCTCAACCATATTTTTTCTTTGCGTGTACTATCAAAATATTTTCCTTAAATTCTATCTAGTGTACAGAGAAAATATTAAGGTCACATACTGCATTTGTTTTAAATAATTAGAGTGTGCTGCATACAAAAAAGATAGGAAAAAATATAGGGTGTTTTTTTAGAGGTATAGAACTTCGAATTGGAATAAAACACAAGAAAATCGTTTTAATGTCCATCAATTTGGCTTTATTGGAAGGATAATTTTATGCCATTAATGTTTAAATATGATTTCGGGCATGTGGCCGCCGCGGCTGGCTCGAATAAAGCCAATTCTACAGGTCCAATTTTCAACCACTTTTTCGAGCATATGGGGCCGTATGTTGGCAATAACACCACGAATGTTGGCTTCCAAGTCCCCTAACGTTTCTGGTTTGTTGGCGTAGACGAGCGACTTCACATATCCCCAAAGAAAATAATCCAATGGTGTCAAATCACACGATCTTGGTGGCCAATTGACAGGTCCATTCCGCGAAATTATGCGCTCATCGAATGTTTCCTTCAATAAATCGATTGTGACGTGCGCTGTGTGGCATGTAGCGCCGTCTTGTTGGAACCACAACTCATCCACATCTTTTTTGCGCAAAATCTTCCATAAAGTTGATGGACAAAGCTCCAATTGCTGTGCACGGTGGCGAATCGATTCATTCGGGTCCTCTTCAACACTTTGCTCTACAGCGGCAATTGTTTCTTCGGTGCGCACTGTTCGACGTCTCTGCGGATGCGTATTATCACATAGAGTAAACGTAGTGCGAAAACGATCCATGGTTAACCGAATTAATTGCTCTGATGGACGATTATGTCGACCATAAAATGGACGGAGCTTGCGGTAAACTTCGCGAACTGAACCATTATTTTCGAAATAAATTTGCACGATTTGCAAGCGTTGTTCTTTTGTCAACCTGTTCATGATGAAATGGCAAACCAAACTAAATATTAATCACTTGACAGCTGACAAAATGGCCGCCAGTTAAAAAAGTGATGCCAACTTAAAGTTCTATACCTCAATAAAAAACACCCTTTATATTTCGATGTAAACTTCTTTATAAAGCACTATCTGGGGGCTGGTTACGGCACTCGATATCCATCGAAATGTCCATACAAACTCAGGTAATATTGTATGAAGATTTGTTCCACATCGAATACCGTAATTTGCCCCCTGGAGTTTATTTAGGTTTGACAGTAATAAGTTAGGATTTAAAATACGTGGTAAAGTATACCGTAGAAGAAACTACAAGACTAATAAGTATCTAGATATTACAACAACAATAGGTGAACTAGTACAAAAGCATTCTCCGGAAATACTTTCATTGCAGGCTCCCGTGAAAAATCCTTCAGCTCGTGTTAAAAACAATTTAATATTCCACACCTTTAATTTTAATTATTATTTAAATAGAACTAAATTTCCCCCACCCACAAACTGCGTTTGCGTATACTTTTATTAACGTTTTATGCAAGCGTCTTTGTTTTTTTTTACAAGTTGTACTTTTACTAATTTTTAAATAATTGAATCAAAGTTTTTTCAAGGAAAATAACAGCAAATGAAAAACAGGAAATGGAAAGACAATGAAAATAAGCAGCATAATTCTTACGATCTTAACTATTTAAAAAAAATGTTGTACACCCAACTCTTTTATTGCACGATTTTGTAACTAAAAACAAGTAAATTTATTTGTAGCAAATTTTTGGACCATTGATTTTTTCTTTTTATAAATAGATAAATTAGGATATGTATCGACGAATGCACTGCAATTATCAGCATAGAATTTGCCCTCATATTTACAGTACAGATCGTAGCTGTTTTAACTAACCTATTTAACTAAAATTTTTTGAAAAAGGATTTAAGTCTACTGCTACCTTATACTTCATAATAATAATATAATTTGTATTACTATAAGCAGTAGTGTTGTGCCTATAAAACAAAAAATTTGCTGTAAAATTACAAAAAAAAATGTTAGTTAGGTCAGTTAGTCAAAACAGCGACTATGTGTACCCTTTGGTGGCAGGTAGAGTTCGACTTCGGCTTCGGCCTTCGGCCAAAAATTGGTAATCGGCCAACATTCGGCCTACGGCAAAAATCGGCCGATTAGCCGAAGCCGAATATTTTTCATTCCAAGCTTGAAAAATAACATTATTTTTGGTCGTTGCTCGCCGACAGTTTGTAATGTGTTTAACGTTTTGAAAGGGTTGCTTTGAAATACAACCCTGTGCTTTCTATTTTCTTTTACTTGGACGTTCTTGTGAGTGATCATATGAAAAAGCAATCTAGAAATTGCAAAATAGTTATATTTTTCTTGTTATGTATCCAATAGATATTACAGATATTTCAGTGATCTCAAAAAATCAAACTTTTTTCTTAATTCATATAAAACAAGTATCATTTTTAAAATTTAAAACATTCGGCTTCGTCTTCGGTTTTGGCCGAAGTTTAGGATTTTAGCCGAAGTTCGGCTTCGGCTTCGGCTTCGGCCAAAAAAAACGCCTTCGGTCGATCTCTAGTGGCAGGCATCGTTAATCGTTCGACATGATTTTTTTCGCACGTTTTTCTTAGGAACTTATCCAGCGTGTAAAGAAAGGGTTGGGTGTATATCCTGAACCTCTTTCTCCAAATGTGAACGTAGGGCAAAGAACACTTTTTGAAAAAAAAATAAGATTACCACACCTTTTATTTTCATTGTCTTTCTTTACAAAAGTAAAACTCATTTCAATTGAAATTTAACACAACACACAAACACTCGCCAAAGTCTCATTTAGTGCCGCACCTGAATGACTTTTTTTTTTGAAAGCCAAAGAAAATTTTAACAAAAAGAGTAGGAATAATAATTTTCAGCCAACCAAGAAAAATTATCTTTTGAATAAAATGATTAATTAGAATATGGAAAACCCTAAAATAATAAAACAAAAGTCTATTCTAAGAAATGCAAAAAACAAAAGAATTTTTATGAAAGAAATTAAAGGCTTCAAGCATAAATACTCTTTTAATTAAAGACAAACGATTAAATATTTAAAATTTAAAAGAAATCTGTGGAAAAAAATACAGATTTAAAAAAAAACAAGGAAAATAAGTACACAGAAAAAAAATTATTTAAGTTTAACATTTGTTAGCCCACAAATAATCCCAAAGTATTATTTTGCTTACTTACGGTCCTTTTCACAATGTACAATTAAAAGCTAACAGGGATTTTAATGGCAGTTAAAAGCTCAATTTATCTCTTAACCATACGTTGTGAAAAGGGACGTTAGTCAATAAAATATTTTTTTTATTAAAAATACATTGAAATTAAAAAGACATTTTACTGACTAAGTAAAATAATAATTTTGGATTATTAGTGTGGGGTTTAAGAGCTCTATATGCCAAAAATGCATTTTGAGTAAATCGATGTTCAAGTTTAAGAGCCAATGCCACGATGTCGACAAAGTTCGTACGACTTATCGCAAGAAAATATTAAAATTTGTTTTTGTTTTGAGTGTAAGTGTGCGACAAGTCGAACGTTGTTGACATCGTGGGATTGGACCTAAGACAATTTTTCTAAAAACCTACTCGACAGGATTTTGTGATTTCTGTACCTTATATTTATTTTAAAAATATGATTTAAGGACAAATTTTTATCACCGGAACGTATCTGTAATGGGATATTTTCTAACGGTAATAAATTGCATGTTTGCCCTATACGCCATCTTAAGCATATTTCCCTGCAGACACACACACACATACGCAAAGTGCATTAACAAGGCAATAAAACCACCTAAAATTTTAATAAAAATATTTATTCATTTACAAAAATCCCAAAAAAAAAGTTATTATGAAATATATCAAAATAATAATAAAAAAATATTCGTCCTGGCTCATGATAATGAATTCCTTACAAAATCAAAGTACGATTAATCACATTCACATTAAAATCTTGTGCTTCGGACACATCCCCTATTATTCTTTTTGTTTAGAATTTCTGCATGAGTATTGACTTTTTTTTATTTATTACTTACCTTTATTAAGTTCTCGTACACATGATGGCTTTAAAGTAATTCCACCCCCCCCCCAACCCTCCCTCCATTACTTGCAAAATGTCTGTTTGTGAAGTACTTGTATGTGATTTTCCGGATTTACTTTTAGACAGCAGGAAAGAAAAATTACACAGCACAATTATATACATATTTATTTTCTCTTTTGTTTTTATTTATAGATTTATTTAAGTCTTTTATTTTACATGTGTGTATGTGTGCATACTTTTTTTTAATTTTATATATTTTGATATCCAGTATGTTTGTAAAATGCAAGTAACTTAATTCTCTTTTTGTATTTTATAAATTTGAAAATGTTTATGTTTAGATTATTATAGTGAAGACTTAATATAATTGTTGCTAAATATTTTTTTTTTGTGTTTAACTGTTTTCATATATAATTTAATTTACAATAAATATTGTATATAATTTAAAAATGAAATTGCAGATGTAAATTTTTTATTTTATTAAAAATCTGGAATTCAATAAAATTTTATTATTTTTATTATAGGAAAAACTAAATATTTTGTTTGCATTTTTTTTTTTTTTTGCTTCATAAATAACAATTTTCTAACTACTTCAATTTATTGTTTATTGTTTAAATAGTTTTATTTTTTTTTATATTTACAAAATAGATATTTAATTTTATAGTATTATAAATGTTAAATTCTTCTTTTGTTTTATAATATTCTATCTTCTGTATAATCTATGATCTTCTATAAAAAATTATTATTGTTTCGATACTGGTGTATTTAATTGTTTAGATTTTAGATAAACTTTTCAATCTAATTAATGAAAAAAAGTTTAGTTTAAAACTTCTTTTCATAATTTGCTATTCCATAATAAATACAAACTAAATTTAAGAGAGGAGAAACTTATTAATGTTTAAAACTCCTTCGACTGAATGAGAAGTCTAATATTCACCCATATTGCGTATGTCAAGTCGAATATTCGCCTACGACAATTTTGTATTTGATTAAACAAAGCTTGTACAAGTTTTCTTTATGCTATTAAAAAATTCTCGTAAACGAATATTCGACTAGACATACGCAATACGGGGGATTATGTTTTAATTAACTCGTATTAATTTCCATATGGTTTGAAGTTTGTATTTTTTTATATACGAAATATTACAAATACAATTACAAATTATATAGTAACTTATTTTGACAATTTCGACAGGAATTGTAACAAAGACCTTCAGCTGTTGTAGTGAAGGAGACCAAAGTCGTGGTTGGTAATCGAACCTTAGCACACTACCCACCAAGGCTACTGGGGTACGCGAAAAAGCAAAATTATATTTACAAAGTGTTGTGAAAATACAACACTTCACACGAGTTTTACTGGAGTTTTATTTTTCTATTGATTTTTTATGTTAGACTTCTCATTTGTTCGTGAGAAAATTTCAAGTAAAAAATATTTTTTTACCTTAAAGTAAGAAACAACTTAGCCTTCTTCGATCGTTCTCAAATTAAAAAAAATTCTATAAAATGTTTTTTATTACGTTTATACAGTATACAAAGTTCATATTGGTACACCCTCAACTTAAAAAAAAGAAAAACTCTTGTAACTAATTAAAATAACTACAATATTTTTCTTTTTCTTGTAAGAATTTATAAAAAGAAGCCCTATTTAACAAATAAAATAATCAAAATGATATTTCGATCAATTGTTTTATAGAAAATAGCGGAATTCACTACATATCCTTAAGGAACAAAGTTAACACTCCTTCACAAAAATAATTCTAAAAATTTAGTTTAAAAACTAGTTTTAGTATAAAAAAAGCATTAATAAAGAAATTTCTAATATGATTTTTAAAAATTTTTTCTGTGTGCGAATATGAATTTTGTTTTTTAAAACTAGCAAATTCTGCTTTTATTCAAAAAAAAAAATTTTAATAAAACATATTTTTTAAGTTTAAAATTTTTAAACGCACTAATAATCCCAAATTATGCTAATGATGATCTGCATTAATGTTCTTCTTCTTGAGCTAAACAACCCCTACTTGTTCGATAATTTGTGCAATCAGCTATTTGAAAAATAAACAACAGGGAAACATTTATCATCTGTTTCTACAAACCAGGCAGTCAACTCGTCTAGAAAAATTGTATGCAAATCATTAAAGCAAATAGTGCTTTTCATATAAATTTTCTACGCAAGTCGACCGTCCGCCCGCGTTGTGGAAAGTTGTTTAAAAAAATTATTTAAACCAAGTGTTGAACAAAATTTAATAAGTTAATTTTTTTAATTATTGTAATAATAATAACAATAATTACACTAGTTTACAAAATAAAATTTTTTTTCATGTACATTTGATAAGATTTATATTTCCTTATGTATTTTTTCCGCTGAATTCGAAAATCAAGGTTAAATTTTTTTTTTATGGAACAGATTTTGAGATATTGTGATTTTTTCAGTTTTTCGACCTTTTTTCACCTGACCCATCATATGTTGTGCTAGACTTGTCCGATTGGGTCGTTGTTGGTACTCAAATGAAAGGTATTGAAATGACAAATAAATATGTATAATGGGATCTTTAATTGGTATAGCGGTTCAAAATATATCGATGAAAATAGGGCACATTTTCACAAAAATCATATTTTACAGTGATTATATGCTGACAAAAAAGTACAAATCGTTAAAAAAAAACGTCTGGTTTCGGTCCATGTACGTAAATATAATTTTTTTATATAAGAACTAAGACCAACCAAAAGAAAATCGACCGAAAAATTACAAAGTTATAAGCAATGGATTGAATAAATCCAAAGTAGAAATACATAAAAATAACAAATAACACAGGTCAAAAAAATTAAATTTATTATGTAAGGTCAAAGGTTTCACAGTAAATTAAATTAGTTTTTTTGAATTGACTCTGTATCTCGAGATTTTCCGTTATAAAAAAAATAGGATGCTGTATCACATAATGGGCATTAAATCGATAACCAGTTCTTCGATTCCTTAAAAAATTACACCGAAGGATAGGAAACAAATTGGCCTTTAAATTACGCCTTCAAGAATTTTTTAACAGTCTTATAGTTTCAGAGATATCCAGAAAGTTTTATACAAAAAAAATAAATTTTTTCAAAAAAAATTTAGAAAATCATTTGTTTCTTAAAAGACTCATTAAAGTTTCAAACTGAAGAAAATTTTATATTTTATTACTAATTGTGATACATTCATATGTTATAAATAAAACGAGCCAAATTTATTAAAAATCATTCCATTGATTCTGAATTTATTCACAATTAAGTGCTACCATACCATAATTTTAACCATTTGTACTTTTCTGTCAGCATATAATCACTGTAAAATAAGATTTTTGTGAAAATGTGCCCTATTTTCATCTATATATTTTGAACCGCTTTACCAATTAAAGATCCGATTAAACATATTTATTTGTCATCTCAATACCTTTCATTTGAATACCAAGAAGGACCCAATCGGACAGTTCTAGCTCGAGATATGATGGGTCAAGTGAAAAAAGGTCGAAAAACTGAAAAAATCACAATATCTCAAAATCTGTTCCATAAAAAAAAAATTTAACCTTGATTTTCGAATTCAGCGGAAAAAATACATAAGGAAATATAAATCTTATCAAATGTACATGAAAAAAAATTTTATTTTGTAAACTAGTGTAATTATTGTTATTATTATTACAATAATTAAAAAAATTAACTTATTAAATTTTGTTCAACACTTGGTTTAAATAATTTTTTTAAACAACTTTCCACAACGCGGGCGGACGGTCGACTTGCGTAGAAAATTTATATGAAAAGCACTATTTGCTTTAATGATTTGCATACAATTTTTCTAGACGAGTTGACTGCCTGGTTTGTAGAAACAGATGATAAATGTTTCCCTGTTGTTTATTTTTCAAATATCTGATTGCACAAAAGCAAGACTGTAGTAAATTTAGAGATGGCAAAATTGAGCTTTCATTAATAACAAAAGAAGCTTTTAGCAAATTGTAATACAATGAATCAAAACAATCCACATATTCCATTTGCAATAATGGCTGAGTATATATGTAAATCAGAAATCTACATCAACTGACACCACACACAGTGGACCAAACACAGAGAACGCTTTCGAAAACAGCTAGTTGTTCCGTTCTACTACGTGTTTGCCAGAATATTTACAATTAACTTTGGTGTTATTTGTTATTAGCCTAATAAAATTAAAAATATAAAAAACTTAATAAGTTTTGATAAAAAACTAAGAAGAAAAAAATTCTATGTATGGACATTTCCACAGAAAAGTCCACCTTTTGTCATATAACGTTTTTTGGTGACATATGTATCTTGTTTTTTTCAAGAAAAACGTATATTTTATATTATTTGTTGCATGTTGATGTATAACGTAGTTAGCCCTGTATTTGGTAAAACAGCATGGTTGTAAATTACAAACTTTGCTGCTCGGTGATGTAACGTGACTTTTGAAATGTCCATATGCTGAATCATGTAAATAAATACGTTCTTGTATATAGGGCGGGTCGATTTGTATATTAGGGCGGGTCGATTTGTATGGTAGCATAAAAATCGCTCAAATTACAAGGAAAATCGTATTCTAGAGATCAAAATAAGAGACTTTGCCGAAGGAACCATACCTCTAAAATGTATTTTAATGTCCCGACTTTTGATCCGAAGGGTGAAATATTCTTGAAGGGTCAAATTTTGAAAAATCTCACTTTGTCCCATTTAGAGTTCTTTGACTCGATTCAGGAACTCTAAATGGGTCAAAGTCAGATTTTTCAAAATTTGACCCTTCGGATCAAAAGTCGGGACATCAAAATACATTTTAGAGGTATGGTTCCTTCGGCAAAGTTTCTTATTTTTATCCCTAGAATAAGATTTTCCTTGTAATTTGTGCGATTTTTAAATCGACCCGCCCTAATATTTAAAGTTAACAGCTGTTAGTTGTGAGTTGTCACACTTTTGCAACTGGCAGCGCAATCAGAGTAGGAATTCAGTCATAAATTAATTAAAAACTTTAATGTTTCTCCAATATAACCGTTATGTGTTGGTTTTAAAAAAGTGATAGAATATTGATAATTTTAATAATTAGACTATTGTACATAAAATTAATTTTCTTTCACACTTGCACTTACTTGAATTTGATTACAAATCTTACGTTGTGAAGGCGCGTATATTTTGAAATAAATTAGCAACAATCAACATATTAAATAAAAATATTATTTTTAAAAACATAAATATTTCACAATATGTTATACGAGTATATAATAGAATTAATAGTTAACAATAATGAATGCATTTTAAGTAAATATGTTTTTGTAAATGACAAACAATAAAGTCATTATTATTAATTATACTACGATTATAAATATGTTTTGATTATGATGGTATTTGGATAGAAAAATTGTTTGCATGCATGTTTGTGTGTCAAATATGTGGAAGACTCAAACTACAATTAAATATGTATGTATATATGTAAATATTATTGTGTTTATCATGGGCGTAGCCAGGCATTTTCGTTTAGAAATAACAAAGGGCCATCCTCTTTTCTTGCGGTAAAAAAATTTTGTAACAAAAATTCAAAAAATCTTACTTTTGTAAAGGGGTTAAGAGGACAGAGCAGTGTCATCCCAAATTATAATAATAATAATAATATCTCTTCTACGCTAGTGATTTTTAAGTACAAAAAAAGGAAATCATTTTTTTTTTTTCATATTAAATAACTAAACTTTTATCAATTTAATGTTTTTTATTTTTAATTCATCATGGTTTTTATTGTTTTCTTTTTTTTCTAGTGATTCTAATAAATTTAATACAATAGCTTATTATAAATTATTACATATCGATGGCTTAATATAAAAAGGGCGTAACTCGATTTTTTTTTCAAATTGCGTTTTTAACGTTTTCTGGTAGCCAACGTTTAATTGAAGAAATAAGTAGGTTACAGTTACAAATCAAGGATTTGTCGCCATTCAAACAATTATTTTTGCGTGTAAATGCTTTAGTTTTTATTCAGTTTTTTGCTTCTCCTATAAAATATTGAAAATTCGAGTTACGCCTTTCTTATATTAAGCCATCGATATGTCGAAAAAAATCATTGTACAATAGTACATTTTATGCCTCCACTGTAGAGCAAGTGATTGATTTTGGTTAAATTCAAGGATAACAATTTTTTTAATTTCATTTAATTAATTTATTTATTTAATTTAATAAATTTGCTTATCTCTTTAAACAATAAAATTGCTTTTTCATTCACTTCTTACAATAATGGAACAGAAGTCAATGTTTATGCGATTTGACGAATAGAACTAAAATATTTTAACTAGAAGAAAACTTCGGGGGAATCCCACGATGTCGACAACGTTGGACTTGTCGCACACATACATTCAAAACAAAAACAAATTTTAATATTTTGTTGTTGTTTCAACTGTAAGTGTGCTACAATTCAATCGTTATCGACATCGTTGGAAAGGCCTTTAAACTTTATGCCTTAATCAAATAAAATTTAGTTACTCGAAGTCAACACGGATCCAAATGGCTTCTACGAGTATTTAGCATCAAAACAGCTTCAGCAATGTTGTCTAAAATGTCAATTGTTCCCGGTTTTCTACCATTTATTAACCCTTATATCGAAATAAACTTTAG
This sequence comes from Tachina lurida, assembly GCA_944452675.1. NCBI lineage: Eukaryota > Metazoa > Arthropoda > Insecta > Diptera > Tachinidae > Tachina > Tachina lurida. The sequence goes on from OX101752.1 coordinate 174,177,352, forward strand.
ATCTAATCGTCGCTTTTGATAACGAGCTGCTTTCGAAAGATTTTTCACATTGAAATTATGTCATTCGATATCTAATTATATTATCACATTGTTCGATAGCGAATGTCATAATCTCAAACTGAAAAAATGTGATCGAATCAGCTGGTTATAGAAAGCGACTATTAAACCCCTGTATTCTTGAACACGCGACCCAAAAAAAATTAAAATTTTTTTTTAATTTGAAATTTTTTTAATTTTCAATTGTTTAATTTTAACCAAAGTTAATCTAAAAACCGCTTAGGACCACTGAATTCAGCGTATTGGAATTAGGTTTAGCCACCAGGTCCCACAGTGAAATTATTCGTTTATATTAATGAGTCTATTTTATTCGCTTGCCCGAACAAAACTTAAAGTTTTTACGACAAATAGAAAAAGTATACATATTAAGATATATTCGATTATTCGATTAAAACTAAAACTCTTAACTAAATTTGATTAATCGAATAGAAGCCAAAGTTTATTCGATTAATCTATTAAAAGTAAAATTAATTCGAATAATCGAATATAACCCAAAATGTATTCGATTAATCGAATAAAACTTAAAAAAAAATCATCGATTACTCTAGTTACACTCAAAGTTTACTTGTTCGATTAATCGAATAAAAGTAAAACTCAAAATTTATTCGATTAATCGGAAAAAAACTTAAAATTTATAAGATACATCTAGTAAATTTTTAACAATTAACAAACTGTTGTGTAGTTTCCACAATGCAAGAAAACGACTTGCCTAGAAAATTTTTATAGGAATGACTCGAAAATTTTCTTTTATATATATTTATGAAAAACACGATTCCTATGAATATTTTCTAGAGAATTTGCTTGCTTCTACGAGTATTGTGGAAACTATACATTGGTTGGAGAGTAAATTTTAATATTTTTATTTGGTTTGTGATACGAAACTCTAATAGTTTCTGTACAAAAGATAAAAAAATTTATTGTAACTTCCTATTAATATTTAACACGTTTCAAAATGAAAACGAGCTAAGAAACAATATTTTGTTGCTGCAAAACACAAGACTTGATTACTAGACAGCCAACGGCTGTAAATTATATGTCCTTCAAAATGAATTTGCAGTTTTACTTGAATAACATGAAATATAAGTTATGATGTTTTCCTTTCTACAAAAAATGTAACATTTCCATCTAAAAAGTGCAATTAGATTTTCGTTTCTTAAGAATGTTTTGCTCTCTAATAGGGTAGATAATGTCAAGCTTTCTTTCCATTTATTAAGTTAAGAAATGTTCGTACGAACTTAATTATGAAAAAAAAATTGTTATTAACAATTATAAAATAAGTTTGTTTGATCCCATTTTGCAACTTGCAAGAAGTGTAATAGTTTTGTTAACAATTATTCAAGGAATGTTGAAGTTTAATCAAATATCATAAAGCTTTTTAAACATCAAAATTGAAACAGTAATTTTACCAAAATATTTAAATTTAGGCAAATTTTATTTCACATAATTTTCCTCTTGCAACAATATTATAATATGGGGTTAAATATTTTGTGCTTATTTTCTTTCCTCTTTAAACTAAAACGTTTTATGGGGAATACTCAAGAAAAAAAAATATCTCGAAAATGTGGCAAAAGCCATCAGCACGTATAAGTGTTGGGAAATTGTTACGAACAAAATAACATGCATACGCTATATATTATAGCAACAAATTTAAGGCCTGAATTAAAAATACAAAAAAAAAACTTACATATTTTTCTTTCATTAAGGGCAACAAATATGTTTGTAGTAAAGACGTGCGCAGTTCCATATTTATGGCGTAAGTACTCATTATATCGTCTATTAGTTTCGAGATGGGCGCGTGTCAAATTTTTCCAACACGACACGACACGAACATGAATACCAAGACGCACAACATATACGAAACATGCACGCGAAAAATTTCATCAACACGATACTGCACAACACGCACGAAATATTATTGATATGGTATTGAAGATCAGAAAATTTAGTTGATTTTTTTTTCAAGAGTCGCTTTTCAAAACTAGAGTCCCTTCCTAATCTACTTGCTCGTAATATCTTGAACTTTACTGGAGACATCCGGTAAAAAAAGAGATGGAGACTAGGGCTGTAATATGCTCTAAAAATCTGAAATGCTTTTCATTTCATTTCATTTAACTTCTGCTTTCGCTTTTGAAAAATACAACAGTTTCAGTCAAAGCAAAATCACAAAACGATTTATGCTTTGGGAAGTCGCAAACAGTCACTTTTGCTTTTAGAAGTTTTAAGCGATCGCATTAAAGTGGTTTTTGTTGTTTAAGCTTCTTGTCTCATGTGCAAAAACAACAACAAAAACATAACAAACACCGCAAAATAGTTGACTGAGCCTACTGAAAGCTTCTAAAAGCAAGAACTTTTGCTTCTTCGACTGTGACTGTTTGGTACTTACAAAAGCATAGAGACTACTTATGCTTTTACAAGCAAAACTAACCAAAAGCAACAGAAAATCCAATTCAAACTTTTGAAATCGTTGACTGCTGCAACTGCTAATTGTTTTCAGAAGCACAAGCAAAACGTTGGTTCAGTTGAAACGGTTGGAAAAGCTAAAGCAGCTAAAAGTAAAAATTTTACGACTTTCGCTACTTCGACTTAAATATTTTAAACAATGCTTATAATTATAGCTAGACCTAAGATTTGAATAATTATTGTTAGTTCAGTTTTGAAAATACCATAAATAAATAACTTTTAAAAATGAAAGGGGAAAAAGGTACCCAAAAAATCTGGCAATCATCAATATAGAATATAGAATTTAAAGTATATGTATGTTGTAGAAAACAATTGAGAGATTCTCCAATGTGTTCTCCACAATCTTCACCATTATTTGGTATTAAAATTCTCAAATAATGGCACTATAGCAGTACAAGTGGTTCAGAAAATTGCCATAAGCAAAGAAGAGATTTGACATATAATAAAGTTTAAAACTTTGCAATGCAGAAAACCTTTATTATGCTGCGCCGTGGAGAAAAGCCATGGTGGAGAAAAGCCTCAAGCAAAGCCGAAGGCCAGCGGTGCAAGGCAACCTTTATTGGGCAGGCATAACATTTTTATTACTCGTAGTCTGCACCGTTTCGGGAAATACCACGGTGGAGAAAGTCCTTAAGCGCAGCTGAAGTGTGAATGTAAGCAAGGCATACAATCCCTGCAGGAAATGGAACTGACACAAGACTAGTCACGTGACCAGTCCCAAAGTGATAGGGACCAGTCCGAGTTCTAACACTTCCTATGAAGCGGACCAGTCTAGGATGGGTTAATTGATACTTTGTATGCACCTTGTGACTTGTCACTGAACTATCCCATAGGGACCTATTCGATGTATAATAATATAAATATAAATTATTTATAAATGTAATTTCGACATTTAACTGTAACAATTACCGCTTATAAATTTTTTTTATTGTTACAAATTCAATGACATTTTCTTTTTAATCTGAAAATTTTTTGAGATTCGAACCGACAACCTCGTGCATGACAAGCTGGCACACTACCCACTCGACCACAGGGCCACTCATATTTCAAAAGTATAAATACCATTTAAGCTTAGGTTAATATCTAAGTTTAGTTACGGGACTGGTTCCAGAGTCACATTGAAGGGAGCAATTAACATTATATTTACACTATTTGATAGGTCCTGTATTCGAGCACATCGAACATGTTCAGTGCAGTTTACCACAATACTAGACCGAGTCCAAATTAAATTGGCTCAAGATCAAGACGATACATCACGAAAATGGTCAATATGTCACCATTTGAACGATATTACTTTTTTACCATACACTACTACGTAAATTTGATAGCACCCACATTTTCTCCAGTTGTTGGACGAGTACGTTTGGATCAATTGTCACCAAATTTTCTGCAGGGATAATATACTTGTTACCTCATTGCACTAGTTCACTAAATTTTATATTCATTCCCCTGGTATTGCGCAATGTTGCACGTCTTTATATTTTGCGGGTATACAAGTTTGTTGTAAAATTAGGCATCACATATTTGCTTTTTCTCATTTGAGTTTTTCATATGAAAGTGAAACGGCAAAAGTTTTCTACTGAATTTCTAAATAAATATGTAACGTAAAAGAAAAAAACGAGTGTTTTAGCTTTTTTTTGCTCTCTCTCTCAGCTCTATTTCCTCTTCCTTCCATGAAGTAGCATGTCGAAAACAAAATTACGAAGTTTGTTTTAAACACAACATTAGTCGTAAAATGAATACGAAAAAAAAACTGTATGGTTGTTAAAAAAAAAAATTTGTAATTTAAAGCTTAATAATGAGAAGTTTTCTGTTATTGCATAAAATTCGAAATATGTTAACAAAAAAAATGTTTCTACTGGAATTTAATACCGGAATAATAGTGTCTCACTATTTTAATTTGAATTTAGGGAAACAAATAAAATTTGGTAAAATTCTATATATCGCACACTAAATCATAAAGAGTCACATCTCAAAAAATTTCAGATGCTGAGTAGTTGCAAGCAACTGTTGACACTGTACAAATGACGCAAGTATGTGACATAAGAACAAGCATAACGGTATTTTATATTCTTCAAGAAGACTGTATTGCAAAAGAGATTATTGAGATCGTTATAGATTTCTTCAATTAACTGGTTTATAAAAAAGAAAAGGAACTTTTATAATTTTGAGTTGTGACTCTTTATGATTTAGTGTACGATATGTTCAGTTAGGATATGATCAAAAGGAAAGGCAACCGACAGACGCAACAACAGGCAGATTTTATTTAATAGACTTAAAATATGCTCTCAAAAAATAACAGCTGATATAATGTGCAGTTTACACAAGTCAGGCAGACGAATCGTCTTCAAAATTTGCATGAAAATCACTAAAAAAAAATTAGTGCTTTCTTTCTTTGCTTTTGTACTCAAGCCGACCGTTGAGATTGTAAAAAAAGAGGGTAAATATTTTTCTGTCCAGCATTAGTCTCAGCCTAAGAACTAAACTAATCTAAAAACAAGCAATATATAAGCAAGATTTTTGACCTTCACTAAACCTCTTAAATGTGAAGATATTTCACTGGCTCAAGAGCCGCCGACTTTCAATGCAACTTCAAGCCGCCGCCGATGCATGCGGCTAGCGTCGGCTCAAAATGGCAGCCGGCTAATTGCTTGTTTTAGTTGAAAATTTGTACTACATCTCACAAATTATATGGAAGACATCAGCTGTTTTAATTTTTTTTTTTTATAGAAATGTGTTTAGAAAACTTATAAAAACGGGCTATCAACGTCAGCCGGTTCAAGCCGGCTTATGAGCCACCGCCGACTTTTCAAGACGGCTTGTTTCTCTGTTACCAAGTATTCATATTTTAATAATTGAATAAATTGTTTTGAGTAATTTTAGAAAATTATTTCCATACAATTATATTTCTGTTTTAAATTGCTTAAACTGATTTTTATGCAATGTCTAATTTAATAGATTTTTCTCGCTTCCATTCACTTTAATAACAAACACAAATTTTTAATAACAAACACAATCCGCAAAGCGATTAGCTTGTCTGCGGAAAACACCCAGGGTATATGGTGGGAATCGACCCCACGACCTCTGGACTGAGAGGCTAGCATCGCTTCCACTCAGCCACAGGGGCACCCATTAGATGAAATTTCTAATTTCATTTGTATGACTTTGAGTTAATTGTCTCTTCATATTGTATTCACAATTTTCCATTCATTTATACATATACAGGGTGTTCCAGTAAGCCGTTTCATTTTGACTAGCCTGCCATTATAAAAGTTGTCATAAAGCAACCTGTAATTTCTGCTTGCTGGGTGCGATTTTTGGTCTGGCGGGGCACAGTGGTATTAAAGCAGGAGCTTTAAGCGTGTCTTAAACCATTTAAAATTTCATTTGCTAAAATTTTTGAATTTTAGCCATTTTTCATTGAAGATCTTGACTTTGATTTTTTTTTCACGGCTACATGAATTGAAATAACTCGAAAATTTCTTTTGCGTATAATTAAGAATTTGATAAACAAGTTTAAGATATTATTTCTTTTAATATTGGCTATGCCGGAGATACTTTCGAAATCGGGAACAAAGTCGCAGCAAAAAAAAACCAAATTTAAAAATTCAACGCCAAATATCTTTTAAAGTATTAAAGATATCGAAATAAAATGGAATGAGTTTTCTTTTCAACAAATTTAAATGCATCGAAATTGGTTGATGTTCATGCAGTCAAATTTGACACCCTGTAGCTCATCATGTGTCTCAACAGAGATGTCCGAACTTCAATATTCTTAAAGCTTAGGTCTTCCTCTCTGATTTCTACGTGCCACACAAGTAACGATACCATGCATGAAATATGCGAGTTTCTGATGGAAAGTTTCATGAAAAGAATATGGTCCCGCAAGGAAAGTCCATTTGGCTGCAATTGTTTTTCAATATTAATGGCATACTCTCCTTTTTAAGGTAGAATTAGTAAAATCATATTGTGAAGTTGCGTGTCAGCTGACAAAAGCCGTACCATATGCAATACATGTTACTAGTTATAAAATATGTAGTGGTAGCACTGCTGACGTAGAAATCTACAGAAAACAAATTTTTCTGTAGCGAATGTCAAAAAAGCCGCATTCAAGGCCAGACAAAAAAATGTGCTGTGCAAACTGTTACATTTTCTATAATTTGTACACAAAGCTGAACGATGCGGCAAGCTGTAAAGTAGAACGATACGATTTTACTAATTCTACCTTTACAATCAAATAAACTCCGATGTATTCACTGAAAGCTTTATACATATCAAAGTGGAACCTCTCTCTCATTGGAAGACCCTTTGTTTCTTTTTATTTGGTTTATAAAATTTTGCAAATTTTCAGCATTTAGTCAAGTTAAGTTTGTGACATTCTTTTTTGTTTTTGCTTTGATTGGGAGTGAGCGCAATTTAAAAAAATGCATATAGAGTGTAGATATCTTAGATATAACTTCATGTTGTTAGCCTTGCAAAGGTTGTATGTTGAAACTCTATAACGAGAATGAAAGCGACAATCAGATGCACAGCTCCTCGGCGGAAATTCGGCAGCTCGCTAATGAGTTGATGAAATAAAGCGTGTTTTTTTTAAAGTGTCACAACTTTGAGTTGGCATCACTGCTTTATTTGAGCACCCATTTAACCCTCATACCTCTAAATAAGAGCGGCAAGCGTCGCGTTAGCCGAAGGGTACGTATTTTCAGTACAACCAAGTAATATTTTCACATTTAAATGTACTGAAAATGCGTACCCTGCTGCTAACGCGACGCTTGCCGCTCTTATTTAGGTATGAGGGTAACAACTGATTGTTGCTTTTTGTTTAGTTTGCTTTGAAATTTCATTATGGGTTGACTTACAGAAGAGCAACGCGTGCAAATTATTAAAATTTTGAAAATTTAAAAAAAATTTAAAATTTTATTTTCCGATGAAGACTATTTCTGGTTGAATGGATACTTAAATTAGCAGAATTCTCACATTTGGAGGGAGGAGACTCCACAAACTTTTGTCGAAACACCATTACATGCACAGAAAATTACTGTTTGGTGCGCTTTGTGGGCTGGCGGAGTCATTGGCCCATATGTCTTCAAAAACGATCATGTCAATAGTGACGACCGGTATAGGAACATCATTCAAATTTTTTCGTGCCTCAATTGCGTGGCATTACTCTTGCCACACAGCGGGCGCTACAATTGATTTATTTAAAAAACTTTTGATGAAAAAATAATTTCACGTAATGGCCCAATTAATTGGCTACCAAGATCGTGTGATTTAACCCCATTGGATTATTTTCTTTGGGGTTATGTTAAGTCATTTGTTTACGTCGATAAACCACAAACAATTGAACACCCGGAAATCAACATTCCAAGAGTTATCGCCGAAATACGGGCGCAAATGCTGCAAAAAGTTGTTGAAAATTGCTGTTCCAGATTGCACCTTCTATGCGCCAATCGTGGCGGCAACATGACAGAAATCATATTTAAACATTAATTACATAAAATTTTCTTTCCAATAAAGCCCGTTTCATTGATATTAAAAATATATTTCCCTGTTTTATTATGATTTAAACTTGTGTCACTCTATAAAAAAAAACACCCTTTATTTGTGTGAGTTAAGATTATATCGATCTCACTTCCATATACAGTGGTGGTCACAAATTTAAGACATGACATTTCAGAGAGTTGCTTAGAGGAAAAGAATATCACTGCACCGAAAGAATTTTGCTTCATAAGTCCAATGAAACAATTTCATTAAAATTTTTTCACAAATCTAATGATAATTTCACAAATCCAATGAAAATTTCATGAATATTGTGAAAGAATTTCATTAGAATTGCTTCGTTGGTATTCTAGTTTCGTAAGAATATTTTATTGGATTTATGATAACGATATTTTCTAATTATTAAAAAACCCCTTTATATTTAAGTTATTTCATTCTTTTCATGGAATTATTTTATTGTTTCGATGAAGTTATAGCACTGCATTAATTACACTGTTAAATAAATTTGATGAAGTTTTCAATAAAATATTTTTGAGGAATTTTTTTTTCATGAAACTTTCATTAGATTAATGTCAAAATTCATAGAATTTAGGCCGAAAATTCTTTCAGTGAAAGCCTTTAGCCTTTAATCAAATTGAGAACTTGTGAAATGTACGAGCAATATAAACCCAAAAAATTTTAGCGATTTATCGGAAGAAATCCAAAAACTTGGTATGCCATTCCAAAGGAACGTTAAATGGCATTAATTGAAAGTTTACCCAGAAGATGCGCTCCTGTGATTCAAAATAAAGGATTTTCCACCAAATAGTAAAATTGTTTTATGAAACTGAGTAAAGCTCAGTGAATTTACTTTTATTTTGCCTATATCCTAAATTCATGACCAGGCTAAAACTTATATTAATCTGTATAATATGGAAATAAAAAGTCTTAGGGAAATAAAAGCTAACAAACTGTTGTTAATTTTGTTTCATAACATTATTGGGATCTTGAAAAAATAACGGAGATCTACAATTTTTTCGATAAGATGTAAAAATTATCAGAAATATATAAGTGGAATGTCGTGTCTTAAGTTTGTGACCACCACTGTACATACTATTAACGCAAAAGTTTTTCCTTAAACTAATTTCCAACAATTTGTAAAATGCATTTATAATTTCATTTGCTCGTTGTGTAATTAGCTTAATGTCTTTTTGTTTTGTTGGAAATGTTGCACAAATTAAAGAGAATTAAAGGAAAGAAAGCAATTAGAATATCATAAAATTATTTACACTTTTATTTGAATCTTTTCATTCTTTAGTTTTCTCTTCTCAAAGCAAATTGTAGTTGAAAAGCAAAACAACTTCATTCTAATAGAAATTAAATAAAACTGTTCTACGAATATGTGTGACATTTTTAAAACATATTGTGTGTGTGTGTGTGTGTGTGTGTGTATGTGTGAGTGTGTGTTATTCCAAACGTCTGTGTCATCTTACTACATCCTTTCTTACTTCACATTTTGTTTCCGCCTGCTCATGTGCTCTGGCATACCGTTCGTGTTCATTTCGATTTCCTGCATGTTTTCAATTGTTATTTTTGTTATACTCGTACATGCCCTATTTTAATTACAATTTAGTTTTAGTTTTTATTTTTTCTACACAAAGATTATATCATTACGTTCGGCATTTGGCTTGGGAACGGGTGGCTGACGTTGAAATGCATACACGTTGACAATTAATTGTGCCAAGAAAATAAAGAAAAATAAAACGATTAGTGTTAAATATAAAAATATGTCCCGCCACATCACTACCAACACACTGCAATTCCTGCACACACAGACGCTAAAGCTCTTAAAGCAATAAAGTTGTGCCAGCCAAAGCTTCTTTTAGTGCTTCCGCGTGCGTGGCTTAAAACTAGTTCTTTTTTTTTTTTTTTTTTGCTATTTTGCTTCTACCTTGCTGTGGAATTTATGTAACTTCTTACTGTTTCTGCCCTTTACTTGTACTTTTAATTCATATTAAATTTTATTTGCATGCAGTATAATCAAGAAAGTGCTTAAAAAAGTTTCTGCAAGCTCCCCTAGAGTTGCAAGTGAGGGTGAGGGTGAGGGTGAGCCAGAGTATGTATGTCTTTTAGTAAGTTTTCTTCTTTTTGCCAAGTTGATGTAATGGATATTAATGTAACCACGTCATTTTCATTTTATTACCGTCAGTAGGGTTTACCATCACCTGATGCTGCTGCTGCTGCTGCTGCTGCTGCTTGTTGCCTCTGTTGGATGTTGGGTTATTTAATGAAGAGTTAGCTTGGATGTCTTAATGTTAATTTACGCTTGTTGGCTCTTTTGTTATGCAGAGTTGGCTTATTCTTATTGTTGCTGTTCTATCATTTTGTAACTTTCCTTCCAGCTGGCTCGGTTTGTTAAATGAGCACCTGTACTAGATTTTTTTTAGCTCTGGTTTGTTAGAAATTCTCCGTCATAGTCTAACTAACGTTGCACTTTTGCCATGTTTTGCTAAATTCTGTTTTCGCTGGAGGTTAGTTGATTGTTTGGCTTTATTTCTTGTTTTTATTTTTTCACTTATTTAAACTTTGACACGGTTTGTTAATTGTGTGTGCATGTGTATCTGTTTGCCTTAAATCATGTTTTTCTTGCTCCCTTTAGAGAGAATGGCAGCAATTTTGTTCGTTTCCTATTATTTTATAATGCAGTAGCAGCTTTTGTTGTTAAAACATTGTTCGTCGCACTTTGTTAAATTTGTGTTATGCTGGCTGTTTTTCACAATATTTGTCATTTTTTTCCACTCTTGGTGTTTATTTAACAAGACTTTCTTGTTTTTTTTTTTTTGTTCACATCCACTTCCGTTTTACTCTCGCTACTGATGTGAAATGTTGTTGCTAACCTAAGGCAATCTGTGTTAGTTTTTTCACCTGCAAGAAGTGAGAAAAGAAAAAAATATCTGATTATGTATAAGAATAGAGTTTGCATAAAAAGTATTAAAGAAGGGATTTAAAGAAAAACATAATAATAACTAAAATCGCAAAGCTAGATTAATGATCGGATATAAATACTATGCACATATTTATTATTCAATATAAAATCTAAGAAACGCGATAATATGTACATACAAAGAAATGTGATATAAATATAAATACACTGTTAGTATTTTTTAACATAAATAATTTATTTATAATTTGAACAGGCTAAAGTTCGTATCGCTTTGTAAGCCAAATTACATGTGATAATTATTAATGAACAAATAACACCAAAGTTAGTTGTAAATATTCTGACTAACACATAGTTGAACGGAACAACTAGCGATTTTAAGTATAACAAAAAAGCAAATTAACTAACATGTGCATAATTAGTAAAGAATAAACGACAATGGCAAGACTGTTGCAAATTTAGAGATGGTAAAATTGAGCTTTCATTACAAAAAAGCTTTCAGCAAATTAAAGTAAGATGAATCAAAACAGTTCACATATTCCATTTGGAATGATGGCGAAGTATATAAAACATCAACTGACACCACACACAGTGGACCAAACACAAAAGAACGCTGTTGATGAATATTTGTTTAGTGGCTTTCGAAAACGGCTAGTTGTTCCGTTCAGCTATGTGTTTGTCAGAATATTTACAACTAACTTTGGTGTTATTTGTTCATTAATAATTACTACATGTAATTTGGCTTACAAAGCGATACGAACTTTAGCCTGTTCAAATCATAAATATAGAAACAAATGAAGTTTGAACAATAATAATTAAAAATATATAATTTATGTAAATATATGGAGGAGGCCAGCCTCAAGGTTCTGTAACTTTTTGAACCACCCTAGTAGATAATTTCACCTTTTTGTTTCATTTATATATGCTTTTTTATGCATAATTTTTTTATGTTGCTGCTTAGGAAACTCATCAAAAAATCTATTGAACAAGCAGAAAAACTTTATATTTTTTAACCGACTTCACAAAAAGGAGTAGGTTTGTCTCTATTTTTTTTTAGGTATCTTTATAACTCAGTATCTTTATAACTCAGTACATTTTAGACCGATTATAAAAATTTTGTTGTTGTTGAGAGGGTATAGCTTCCCATTGGTCCCATTGTAAAAAAGTGGGCGGGGACACGCCCACAAGTTTTTTTTAATAAAATTTTATGATATTCCACTTATTTGATTGCTGCCTATAGAACCTATAAAACACCTTTAATTCGTGTAATTACACAATTTGAAAATTAAAAAATGGGCGAAGTCACGCCGATTCACCGATTTTTACGAAACTTGGCACACACCCTAAGCTTAAATAAAGGCACAATCTTGCGTTGAAAAAAGTGGGCGAGGGACACCTATTAAATTTTAGTATAATATTTCACATGCTTGTATTTAACCAATGTTTACGAAACTTGGCACACACCTTGTACTCTTAAAAATACACAATCTTGTTTTAAAAAAAGTGAACGTAGCCATGCCCCATGAAATTTAATACTATATTTCACGTGCTGTTACTTAATTGATTTTTACGAAACATGGCACCCACCCTGAGCTTCAAAAAGTAAGCGGGGCTACCTACGCCCGTGTAATTTTAGTATTAAATTAAATATAATTCTGCTTATTAGAAGTATGCACTAAAAAGGTAAAAATAAAACTTAAAAAAAATTAAACCCACTTCAAAAATGAGCACTAAAAAGCTAAAAATAATATAGATCTATTTAAATAAAATATTGTTATATATGTATGTTACCTATAGTGGTGTTTGAAGTTGGTGCCAGCAATATTGGTAACTAAGCACATACATACGAGTATATACACTCAAAAAAAAAATTAACTAAAACTTTGGAAAATTTTCTAAATTTTAATAAAAAAAAAGTTGTCGTATGGCGCCAAAGCTGTTTTTTACTTGAAACCAGTAAAATATTTACTAAATTTCTAGTTCATTAATGGACTAGTTTATAGTAATTATATTTTCATATTTAAGTAAAATTTTCCTAAAATTAAGTAAAATTTTCCCATAAAATTCAGAGCTTTGCAAAAAATTTTTTTAATTTTTTTTTTTAAGTTTTATTAAGAAAACTCTCAAAATGTTGTTGACAATTGTGTTTAAAAACGTAATAAGTTGAAATGCTTCAAACAAAATCTTCTAAGTTCACAATAAACATGTTTATTTGATTTTTTATGTGTTATTATTTTTAATTGACATTCCAAATTTTAAGTTTAAAATTTTTAAACGCACTAATAATCCCAAATTATTATTTTACTTATTAAGTAAAATATTTTTTATTAAAAATACATTGAAATTTATTATTGAGGGGCTTAGCTGGATCCTATACTAAATTTTGTTCACACTCAACTTTTTTGTGTGGACTTCATTAAAACTTTTATCATTTTAAGTTATACTATAAATGCATAAAACACACATATTTCTTTTAAGGAATAAAAAGAGTGAGTAATTAAAAATATATACAAACATACATACATACATACATACATACATACATACATACATACATACATATAGTCTCATATGTATATAGATTGTTAGCCATTTTAGTTTAATCACTTGCTTTTCATTTCTCTATCGAAATGGAAAATAACATAAAATACACATTTCCTGCCAAATAAAAATAACTTTTAAAACAAACAACTTCTCTATGGCAACACAAGGCTTATAAATTGTTAGATTGTGTCTGAAAAGCAAAAACGACTCGTAAAATAAAAAAAAAACTAAACTTAAGAACTAAACTAACTGTTAACTGCAAATATTTCCTTTAACACACACACACGCAAGCTAAGAAGGAAATGAAAATAAAAAATATTCGGAAGAGAAAAAAAATAAACAACTCTTAAAATTTTTAATGCACTCATGCAGTAATACTTGCAAATCCTCTTGTAACTTAAAGTTAAATTATCCGAATCTGGCTGACTAACTGAATGACTGGCTGAATCACTAAATGTGTTGTGCTCAATAGGAAAAGGAAATTATGGAAAAATAACTGCAAACACTTAAACACACTGACACTCTTCCTTGTAAGTCTAACTAAAAGAGCAAATGCGAATACATGTACGAGTACATGTCATGTATGAGATGGGGTGGTGGGTGAGGACACAAAAACTTGGTATGCATTTGTCGTCACATTTAGTTTATTACACATGGATTCATTCTAAACGCACAAAATCTAGTGACACTTGAGTGGTGGTGCGAATATTTTTAGTTGAAGGATAAACATTTGCTGGCACGAGTACTTTGATTTAATAAACAGTATTTCACAAAATAAATGTAACTAGTAAGTATTAAATTGCATTTATTAAACTGCATACATTGTTAGTGGTTGCATAATTTATATGGAATTGTTTAACAGCATTTTTCAGAAGTAATTGTTACAATTCTTGTGTCAAATGCTGCTGTTAACACCAAATGTGATATGATTGTTGACTTTATCGGAACTGAGTGTGGACAGTAAAAGAATGAATGTGCAAAAATAATTAATACTTATTACAGTATCAGACAGATATACCTACATATCGATGGTCACAAGTAGAAAGGCCCTTTTATTTGTTCCATGCCTAGAATTTTACAAAAATCAATTTAAAACATATTATACCTTTAATTCAAGTGGTAGTAAAACACTCTTCTGAGTTTAGACTTAGTTCTGGTACTGAAATTAAATTGCAGGCCTTGCTGTATTCAAAGACTTATAACAAAAGCTTATGGCAGATATTTTATTAAATGTTGTTTAGATTTTACTTTTCAAAAACTTTATTTTTGTAGGTTCGAATATTTGTAATTAAATAAAAAGTCACCAGAGTTCTCACCCAATCAGAACACTTTATTTACTTATAACTGATATTAAGAGTTTTTAAGCACACAATGTTAAATTTATTCACTGCACGAATACCACGATGTTAACTTAGCAGATGCGTTGCTTATGTTACATTAACATAAATTTTTATCACAACGAGATCAATTTGTGTTGGTTTGTGTGTATGTACGTTGACAATAAAGTGTGTGTGGAAACTTTATAGTTGTTGTTTGCGTCTTTCTTAATAAGCAGAAGGCATAACATTACACAATGTTAACATTTATTTATTAGTTTTATGTAACGACAATTACTACGCTTATACGTGCACTATTTGCAAATAAAAATATTTTCAACACACTGTTTATTTTCTTTTATCAAATCTTTTGTGTGCATTATTTATCTATTTATTGGTTTTTATTATCAAATATTTATAAACGTGGCAACCCAGCAATCAAGCATATTATTTGCAAACAAAGTGAATAGTTTTCGCAAGTAAGTCATGTTTTAAGCCTGGTACTCTGTTCAAAATTTCACGCGAAATTTTGACATATTCCATACAAAAAAAGTTTACGTGAAATTTTCATGAAATAATGTTGCAAAACTTGTACTCTGTTCAACTCGTGAAAAATGTATGAAATGTATCTGGCAACATTTTCTTGCTATCTGTGAAATAATGAAACTGGCATTTATTTCGTGCGAAATATTGACAGCTGATGTTTTTGTTAACAAAAGTTGATCAGTGTTGCCTACTTCAAACCAATAAATACGAAAATTTTTTCCGAAAAAGTAAAATGGGCATCACTTGTTACGTGTCAAATTTTTCACGCAAAATAATCAATGTTGCTGAAAATTTTTCACAACTTCGAACAGAGTACCAGGCTTTAGACTCGGCAGTTTTTCGTGCTCAACTTTTGATTTTGTATGAGAGAGTTGAGAAAGCAATACGAGTATATACTTTTTGTATACCTATCTTTTTCGTTCTCATTACAAAATCAAAAGTTAAGCAAGAAAAACTGCCCAGTCTAATCCCAGAGCAAGTTCGTAAGTCGCAATAAAACAATTATGTGGCAACAATTTACAGTTTTATTTGCAACTAGGTCATACGCAGGGTTGTCAGAGTTTTTTCAACCTACTGCGCCAAATTGTTTTTAAAAATCGCCGAATGTCGTCAAAATTCAATTTTATGTAGTTTGAATAAATTTGTTTTTATATATAACACTTTTTTAATATAAATTTGTATAAAATAATCGTATAAAATTTTAGCAGAAAATCGCCAAAAGTAGAAATAAAATCGTCAAAAATTATTTCTTGTAATTTTTTCTCATCCGAATCCAAAACGTATTACAAAAATTTTGAAGTTCGATTTAAAAAATATAGCCAAAAAATTTATTTATTGCCAGAAAAATCATCATGTCGCCAAATCAAAAATGAAGATGTCAAACAAGTTGAAAAATTGCCACGTTTGGCTAGAGATCGCCGTATCTGACAACCTGGATTCAGTAGCTCTTTTTACGATAATCGTATCGCTATAATAAATATAACGAACATTTATCGAGTTTGCTATTCAGAAACATATTTTAACGATATTCGCTGTCGGTTGAAGTAAAAAAGTAAAATCACAAGTTCAAATTAATTTAGTTTTTCCTTATTAGTTTTTGTGGTTTTCGCTTATTTTGAGATTTTCCATACAAAGATAGTACATGTATTGAATTAAATGGTGATTAAAATATAGCTGGAGGCTATCGTAAAAAAAAAATACGGAATCACATTATCGTTACCGATATATACATGTATATATAATCCATACGTATAAACGTAGTAAATGTCATGTTGTATTTTTTTATGATTTTAACTTTTTTTTTACTTCAAGCGACAGCGAATGTCGCTAAAATATGTTACAGGATAGCAAAGTCAATAAGTTTTATTTATATTTAACTATTATAGCAATATGATTGTCGTCACAAAACTTATTCAATCCAGGTACTGGACTTTTGCTTAGTTTTTTTTTTGGGCTCTCATGTTGTCTTAATTCAAGTTTATCACATTATCATAATTATATTAATTTGACTTATTAAAATAATAAACTGTATGGAAAACATTACCAATAATTAAACTAATTAATTATAAACAATTGCAGAAAATGTGTGCTTGTGTGAATTTAAATAAATGTGCTAACTAATGATTTTATAATAACTATGATTAAAAGACTATTTATTATAAAATCGTTATTTAGCACATTTATATGAATTTACACACTCATAAATTTTCTAAACTAAGTAGTTTATAAATAAGCCTAAAGAAGTACGAGTATTACAATCAGCATTATAATATTTAATCAAGTATAATGCTTGATAACTAATGTATTATAGTTAAAGATGTCATAATATTAATAATGTACATAAATAGAACAACTCATAAATCATAAATCCTATTTAAAATATCATTGTTTCAGTTGTTAAGTATTTATTTAAAATATATATTTTTTTTTTGCATATAAAAATCTGTATGCCATAAATTCAACATTAAGCAGAACAATGTGAATATTAAAATTGCAATTATCTTCTTTGTGTAACTATCAGATAGAAATGAGTTTAAAACTTAAAATTCAATTTATTTTGAATACAAAAAGAAATAATAATAATAATAATAAATGTTTGTTTGTCCTATCTTGGATTTCTAGTATAATAGTTAAAAGAATTCTAACAGTCCGTCTGTTTATATTTTATCGCAATGCATGCAGAAATCCATGTGCCCCGAATTTGCTAAATGCATTTAAATCGTTTGTGGTTAAAATATTCTCATGCGAACTCATTCATGAGCACATTCATCTATTGATACGAGTAGAAAACCACACAGACACAATTTCTCATACATACATAGTTACATTCAGTTGTGTGCGTGTGCATCTACATTTCATTCATAAATACTTTAGTACAATTTTGTTAGAAAAATATTCAGTATTAAAAATATATGTTTTCTACAATGATTTCTATACAATTTCCAAATGCATGTAGAATATGTATATATGTATGTATGTATGTATGTATGTATGTATGTATGTATGTATGTATGTATGTATGTATGTATGTATTTAGACACACGCAACTTTAAGTGCACACAATTTTCTAAAAGGGTAAATATATTTACTTGCAATCGTTTTTGGTAAAAACGATTTGTGGCACATATTTTTAAATGCGTTAGAGCACGCACCAGATCTTGTTTAGATGCCATCCAAAGTGCACTGAATTATATATTTTGTTAACAAAAAAAAATTGGTTTTTTAAGTTAGTCCGGTTAGTAGGGAGAGTGCAATAAATAAAACTTAAGATATAGTTTCAAAACGGAAGTTGTGTGAAAACTTTTTTAATAGCAAAAAAATAATTTAGAAAAAATGCATACAAAGTAAATTATAGGATAGCTAATTTATTTCCTTAAAAAAAAGCTGGTCTTCAAAAAAGATTTAAAAATAATAACATGTAAATAAAATACTTCATATTAAAAAGTTCCTTAATAAGCCATTTACACCTGCACAAAATATAGCAGATTTTAAGTAAAATCTTTATGAAAATCTATACCGTTTACACCAAGATTTTTTGATATTTATCAAGATTTTTTATCCAAAATAAAACCCATTAACTGAATAATTTCCAAAACAACTGCAATATAGCCAATTCACTCACCTTTTGAAACAGGCCGTAGCTAATTCACTCATCTTTTTTATAAATATGTTGTACAGCGTAGTGAAAAATAAATAAAAATAGAAGATTTTGATTAGATTTCCTACAAATCAACTGACAAACTAGATTTGTCAGTATGTTTGTTTTTTATTACCCTATACAATATATTAATATGAAAGATGAGTGAATTAGCTACAGTTTGCTTAAAAAGGTGCGCGAATTGGCTACATTGCAGTTATTAGTCTTGAAAATTTTTCAGTTAATGGGTTTTGTTTTGGATAAAAAAATCTTGATAAACGTTTAAAGAAACTTGGTGTAAACGGTATAGATTTTCATAAAGATTTTAATTAAAATCTGCTAAGTATTTTGCAGCTGCAAATGCCCTATTAAAGAAAATTACTTTTAAAATTTTAGTTTTATTAAAATTCATTTAAAACAATGAGAGAAAAATATGATTTTAAAATTTGCAACTTAAGAAGCCGCTTTCTAAAAAGCTCTTTAAAATTACATTTCAATAGCTGTTTTCTAATTTTTCTGAAATTAGTACTCGTATTACAAAAGTCTGCTTCAAGGCATCTTTTTTATCACAAAATCTTATAATATTTGTTTTGAAAGCTCTTAATAAAATATCGCATTTAATAATTTATTTATTACCTTTTAAAAAGAAAGTGTCTCAAAAATACCTTTTATATATACATATATATACCTTTTATCGTAAAAATGCTTTTTGAAAAGAAGTACATTTGGAATAAGTACCTTTTAAGCAAAGTACGTTTCGCCTTAGAAAATATACCTTGTGAAAAAATATCTTTTGTTAAAGCTACCTTAAATAAACAACTTCGAAAAAAATATACATTGAAAGACTTAATTTGAAGAAAGAGTAATATATGAAAGAAGTGTCCGTTGAGTAGATTACCTTTTGGAAAAATTATCTTTTGAAAAAGCACTTTTTGAAAAAAGTACTATTTTGAAAAAATTTCTTTCTAAAAACGTACCATTTTGAAAAAAAAATTTTTCAAAAAAATATATACTTTTTAAAAAAGTTTCCTTTGTAAAAAGAAATACTATTTTGAAACAACTTTCTTTTAAAAAGAGTACTTTAAAAAAAGTACTTTTTGAAAAACTATTTGGAAAATAATACCTTCTTTTAATTCCTAGGAGGAACATAGGTCCGTGAAATATTTTTCAAATGGTGCCTACTGAAAAAGTACCTTCCGAAAAAATATCTATTAAAAAAATACTTTTTGAAAGAAGCAGCTTTTGAAAAAAGTACTTTTTGAAAAAGTTACATTTTGAAAAAAGTACTTTTCGAAAATTAACCTTTTATAAAAAAATACTTTGTTTGTTTGTTTTTCAAATTATCTTTTGAAAAAAGTACTTTTGGAAAAAAAATATATTTTGAAAAAATTTATGTTTTAAATAACCACCTTTTGAAATACTTTTTTACAAAGTACATATTTAAAAAGTCGCTTTTGAAAGAAGCGAATTGAAAATAAGTTGTCTTTAGAAAAAAGGACTTTCTGAAAGCAAAAGATTTTATAGAAATTAACTCTTGAAGAAAGTACCTTGTGAAAAAAGTACATTTTGCACAAAGAATGTCTTTTGAAAAAATTTGTTTTGAAAAAAAATATACTCTTTGAATTTAAAACATTTGGAAAATAATGCGTTTTGAAACATTTATGCTTTGAAAAAAGTATCTTGTGAAAAAGCGAGGTTTAAAATAATAAAAGTACATTTGATAAAAGATGTCTTCTAAACACCTTTTCCCATTGAAAAAGATGCTCAAAAAAAGAACATTGGAAAGAAGTGCACTTAGAAAAAGTATCTTTCTAAACAGTACCTTTTGAAAAAAAAAATGTAATTTCGAAAAAAATCTTCTTATAAGAAAAACAGAAAAGTTTTGCAAAAGGTTCCTTTTAAAATTATGCCTTTTGAAAAAAGTAAGTTTTGAAAAAAATATCCTTTCGAAAACATGCTATTTGAAAAAAGTACCTTTGTATAAAAGTACCCTCTAAAAAGTAAATTTTGATATAAGTCCCTTTTGAAAGTAATATCTTTGATAAAATACTCCTTTGGCAATAAGTACCTTTTTAAAAAAATCTCTTGGAGGGAGTAACTTTCAAAAAAAATATCTTTCGAAAAACAAAATAGTTTTTGAAAAAATTATCTTTTAAGAAAGTAACTTTTGAAAATATGCCTTTTAGAAAAAGTACCTTTTAAAATAAACTAGATATACCAAACGGACGACACAATCGTCCGTATTCTAAACAGAAACAAAATCTCTTTATTAAACCTAATTCAATTTATTGAACTCTCTTCCTATAAGTTTTATGGCTTTCATACAATAACAAAAATACTACACAAATATACACGCACACACACACACACAGTGTAAGCTAACAAATGCGTGTGTACTATGTTTGCATGTAGTAGTAGCAACTTTAAACGCTTATAGCTCCCAAAATACTAAACCGATTTCAATAAAATATAGATTCTGCACATCTGTGCAAAAATTCCTTTAAAATAATATAAATCTTTCCAAAATCGGTGCAGTAGTTCCGGCGTAAAAGGGATTACAAAAAACGTGTTCGCCTATTAATTATATAGATACCTTTTTATAAAAATAATTTGAGAATTAACAACATTTGGTAAAGAATCATTTTCTTTAGAGAAAAAAGCTTTTTGAAAAAATTTGCGTTTGAAAATGGTACTTACCACCTTTCGTAAAAAAACATTTTTTGAAAAAACTACCTATTGAAATAAATTTAATTCAGTCGTTAAGCAGCTCTGGATCGAAGAACATCATTTCGCGTCATCGTAATTATTTCTTAACTGCGGTCAGGCTTTTGACTGTTGTTAAGCCTGCGAGAGTTTTTCGTCACGCTCGCACTGGTTGACTGATCTGCCACGGATAACTGTATAATCTTGCGGGTTTTTGTGGAATTTCTTTAACAACCACGTTGCTACTTCCTATGTGAAGGCATAGGTCGTACAGTCAGTCACGAAACTTTTTTTTGAAAATTCTGTTAATAACATCTTGGGCATATGGTCTAGTTACTCCGCCCATATTCGTGCAACACCATACTATGCAAATTTACTTTGTATAGTATGTTACAATAAGCAAATAAATAAAATAAATTTAATTCAATAAAAGTATTTAATAAAAATATAAGTAAAGAATTTTAGAATGTTGAGTTCAGAAAAATTAAAGCGAATGATGTCCACCCAACAATAAATTTTTTTTTTAATAATACTGACAAAAATTCGCTGGACAACAAAAATGTCATTCATTTCTTTCAGTTGAAATATGTGAAAAGTTTTAAACAAATTCCTTTTATTACCAAGTTCCTTAAATCACATAAAATTCTGGTATGAGTACAAAAAAAAAAACAAATACTAAAAGATCTTAAATATTTATGCAGCATCCACAATGTAGATGCTTGTGATACTTGATAGTTTTCTCACCCACATGAAAATATCCTGGTGTATTAAAGTTTCATATAAATGCCCAAAGAAACTTTTTGAAATAAAACAATTTAAAAACAAATCAAAGAAATGAAAAGTAAAAAAAAAACTAACACAAACAAACTAAATGTGCATAAATACATACAAATGCCTTTCCATGATTGCGAATATAAAAAGGGAGGAAGCACAAACACTTTCATACATGGAAGACACAATCTTCCGTAGGGTGTTAAAACACAAATTCCCACGCGCTCGAATCCACACAGAGCGACTCAAGGCTTCAAACAAACAAAATACATGCAGACGTAAGTTATGATAACAACATCCTTTTCCCAGCATAATTTTAGGGATTAGGGATTTCCCTACTCCTGCTCGTAATAACAATTTGTAGGGCAGGGTGTGTTTGTAGAAAATGTGTGGCTGCTGATAGATATGCATACATACATATATAATTTTTTCTTATATGTAGTTGCTGTTGTATTTGTAAACTATATATGCAATCATCTTTAATGTGCACTTGAGTTAGTGCTGGGATACTATCGATAGACTATCGATACTATCGATAGTTTTAAAATATCGAAAATATCGATAGAAAAAAGTATCGACATCGATATTATTTCAAATGCAGTTTTGAAAACGTAACAAATTTTCAACTGACATCAGCAAAATTTTTCAAAAACTGTCACCTGAAATAGCGTTCGCAAATACATACATACATATTAAAATATATATAAGGCTATATACTTTCAATAAAGTGATAAAAAACTAACTTTAACCCGATCAAAAATTGTTATATTTTACTTTCTCAAGTACAAACATTCAGTCGATAGTAATATCGATAGTATCGATAGTGAAATCTAAACTATCGATAGATATCGATAGTAGAAAATATCGATAGTATCCCAGCACTAACTTGAGTACAATAGGTACAGATTTAATAGTTATATATAAGTGTTTGAGTGTGTGTGTATGTTTGCAGGAATGTCTATACAATTGACTCGGTGATTCAGTCGTCAGTCGTTCTAAGAAAAATTGCATTAAAAACTGGTTTGAATAGAATTTTATGGATGTATCTTTACATACACCAGAGTACACATACAAAACACTCACTGGAGTGTTAAATAAATCAAAATTGCTTTTGCGAACATGGTATAATTTTGTATTTACTATTACACTGCACTGTACTCGTAATAAAAAATAAAGTATTAATTTGAAAAGTGATAAAAAAAATTTTTTTGTAAATACTTGTAGTGTTTAAATTTAATTTATATAAACTGAAATGATGACATTTATCTATTAATATCATATAACAGACACCGCTCTTATAAATATTTTGAGCAGTGTGGACATGCAATATTGTTTTTCTTCTTTATGTAGTTGTGCCATTCTGCTTATCACATAACTCCCATTCATGTCTATGCAAAGTATTTTTCTTTCGTTCTTCTTCTTTTAACAAGAAAATTTCGTTAGAAATGCATAAAAGATATGAGAATCCTACAAATTTATGCAATACTGCTTTACACTGCTGAGCAATAGAGAGCAAATAAACAGCAAATTTCTTTTCAGGACATATGAAATCCTGCTTTGTGAAGTTTATCAATAAAAACAGGGGTAAAAGTTAAAGTCATAATTTTATTGAGTCCTTTTCAGCCTTAGGCTAGGTTAGGTTAGGTAAGCAGGCTGCTGGTAAGGAAGGGTGAAATTCAGAGTCCAGCTCACTTGGGTCTAATACAATGATCCATTTGTGCTACCTGTTATTTGAAGAGAAGATAGTGAGAGATAGGGAAGGGAAGGGATAGTGATAGAGAAGACAGGTGGTGAAAGAAGAGATAGAGGAAAGCTTCATTCTTTTACAACTCTGCTCTTTGCACGCTTTTTGATAATGCAGTGTTGCAGCGCCATCTGATGTCAAATGAGGCGTTTAAAATTTTGAGCCTTCAGTTACCCAACGGTAATGTAATGTAACTGCAACGTAGGAAACAACTGATCGATATTTTTATATGAAAAGTAGGTTACATTACATTACATCTCCATAACCATTTTCATTACTTTTCACATTACAATATCGAACAGCTGTTTCCTACTGTTACAGTTATATTACATTACAGTCGGCTAAAGGCTCAGTTGTCCGACGGTAAGGTAATGTAAAAGTAACGTAGGAAAGAGCTGATCGATATTTTTATATGAGAAGTAGGTTACGTTACATTACATCTCCATAACCATTTTCATTACTTTTCACATAACAATATTGATCAGCTGTTTCCTACTGTTGCTGTTACTTTACATTACAGTCGGGTAACTGAGCCTTAAGTGAGCCTTAACTGAGCCTTAACAATTTCTGTGAAAGCTTTGCACGTTAATAAAAAAAATATAATAATTTAAATTCCGATAAGACTGTATGATATGCGAGTCTATTTCTTTAATTCAGAATTATTTTTGTTGCAATTTCTATCTGTAAAAGCTTTAATTTAAAACCTCTTCATTTTAAGTATTATAAAACTTACATTTCCCATAAAAAATCAAATAGTGCTTGCTATTGTATTTACCAAAGCTGTATGTATGTATGTACATATATCTTTAAAAAGACATTTGAAAGGATTGTATGTATTTAATACCTTCAATCTGATATAGAGCTAAGAAGGTATTTTCATGTTATTAATTTTTTGCTCTTCTTTAATAATATCATCATCCTCGTCGTCATCTTGAGAAAGAAGTTGTTTTTCTGTTATGCTTTGGCTATAAACCTGATAAAGGCCTCATTAAAAGCAACAAATCCATCTTAAGAAAGCAAAAAAAAAATATACATACTAATAAGTGGCATATAACTGTGGCAAGTTTAGACATACATAAACACATATTCAGTCACCGCCTTTGAGTCGTCAGCATCATCCTTTAATACAAGGAATATCAGAATTATGGTTGTAAGAGAGTTTCATTTAGTTTTTCCTTTACTCAATGCATTTTTTTTTTCTTTTGTCACTAAGACAGTTTTTTAGTTACTTCCTTTTTTTATGGAAATAAAGAAACTAAAAGGAGTAGAGGTTTCTTTGTATAGAAAAGCCGAATTATAATATAAAGCAGGCGATGGCAGAGGATTTAGTTTTTCTTCTTTTTTTAATATTTTACCTTTTTTTTTTTGGTAAAATTTTTTGTTGCCAAACTCATTAAAAAGTTTTGCTCTTTTGCTTAAGTAGTTATTGTCTTTCCTTTTTTTAACTCACTTTTTTTCTGGGATCCCTGCAAGCATTTTTTATTTGAATATTAGCCAATTTACATTAAGCATTTTTTCATGAATTTCATGAAATTTGCTGCACGTAACTTTGTCTATTTGCTAATTGCAACAAGCGATATATGTACATTAGGGCGGGTCGATTTAAAAATCGCACAAATTACAAGGAAAATCGTATTCTAGGGATCACAATAAGAAATTTTGCCGAAGGAACCATACCTCTAAAATGTATTTTGATGTCCCGACTTTTGATCCGAAGGGTCAAATTTTGAAAAATCTCACTTTGACTCATTTAGAGTTCCTCAATCGAGTCAAAATGTATGACCGACCCCCACTAATTTTAGAGGGCCGACCCACCTATGCCAGTGACACATCCCCTGGAACCACCCCTGGGGGGTTCCCCATACAAATATTTCAAAAAATCACAAATGATAATGCTATTCCTTGAGAATAACTTCAATTTTTTTTTTGTTGAGTACTTCGGCTATTTAACTGTATAAGATAAAAATTAATAATGATTTTATTTTGCTTATGTAAGCTACAAACTATTCAACTAACTTCCAAATGAGTCTGAGCTTTTATAAGTCAAATGTTTAGTGGGATATGATTGAAAAATGTGGACACTTTAGCCGAGACTGAGCATAACCCAAGCGAAAAGTTACGTTGGAAAACAATACTCAATTATATTGCAATCTAAGGATAATAAATTTCCAAAGTTCATAATTGCATTGCAAATGCAAAAATAAATAAAAAAAAAACTAAGAGAAATATTTAGACAAAGAAAGTCTTACTAACTTTTGTATGAATATGTAAATGTAAGAGTGTAGGTATGTACTCGTATATGTCTGGTATTTGCTAAGAAAGGGTTTTCTTTGATTTATGCTTTAAACATCTAGAACCACTACAGCAAGCTAGCGACCAACAGCTGTCTGCTTATGATTTTGAAGTTTAAATACATATATATGTTTATATGTACTCTGTCGGAGAATGTGTGGTTGAGTACAAAAATAATTGACTTATAGTTAACTTTTCTTAGACTGACTTAAAGCTAACTGCAATGTCATCCAGAACAAATTCAAAATTAATTCTTAAGTTGACTACGTGATCGAATTTGGCGAGAGCCAACTGATTTATTCTCAGCTACTTTGCTGTTATTATTTTAGATGGTACCTTAGCTGGGTAGTAGCGCTTTAAGTACACAATGTTCGAACCCCAGACAAATTTTTTAAATTTACTGACTACCAGGTGATTTAAAAAAAATCAACTTTAAGTTAGTTGAAAAGTAATGCAGAGTGAGACAATTGACTACCGCCTAGGACATTGCAATGTTAAAATAGTCAGCTGATTACATTGAAAAGTAATCCAAGCATCAGTCAGCACTAGTTGCAAAATATTTAGCTTAAAGTTAGTTTAAAGTTAACGGAGTTTCCGACAGGTTATTTCATTGCTGGCACTTTGAAATATTTTACAATTATAAAATAAAATTACTTGTTTAAAATATACTTAAAAATCGTACGTAAAAATAAATTTATTTCTTTATATGAACTTTAAGACGAGTATTTTATTTTTAGTTAATGAGTGTCAAAATTAATATGTATGTAGTCGTATTCAAAAAATTTATTTGTTGTTGGCTTAGCACATCTAGATGCATTTCGTTCAGCAGACTTCTGTTAAATAAGCAAAATTAAAGTCAAGATTAAAAAAAAAATTAAAGCAATTTTGTGTGCTTACTTATTGCCACAAACTAAAGTTAAATTATTAATTTCTAAAAAGGAAAAAGAAAATTAATTACAGCTGACTCAGTATAGTTACACCAAAAGAAATTTAATTTTTACACAAGTGAATAAAGTACACACAAGTAATTCAATAAAACATCCCCTCGAGTACCAGTATGAATAAAATTTAATTACGCCCATACACATACGAAAATTTGAAAGTATGATGTGAAGGAAATTCATTAAAAAAAAAAAGTAATTTGTCTAGTCATGCCTAAAATGAGAAATATTTTCATTCCAATTACAGCAGCAAAGAATACAAAATTCATAACTTTTGTTGCTTTTGTTTGCAAATCTGGATAATTTTTGTCTAACAAAGTTAGAAAGAATTAAATATAATTGAATTTTTTGTTTGTTTTTTTTTTTTTTTTTTTGATTGCTAGAAAACTATCAGCCATATAGTTTTACATTTTAATAATAATAATAATAATAATAATAATAATATTACGATAGATTCTCAATAAGGTAGAGACTTTTTAAGTTAAATACAGTTGTTTGAATAAAATATGATTTAATTATTTCGAAAAATCTTCTTTGATATATCGTACCATAAGCGCCAAGGAAAAGATTAAGCGACATAATTTTTGAATCGATTATTTGCAATCGTAAATAATCGATTTTCGTCAAGAAAAAAAAAGATCCAAAAATGTGTTGCTTAAGCTTTTTTGGCGGTTACAGCTCGATATATACAATTTGTCCAAATTTAGTATCCCTTACAAAAAATAAAGTTTTTCGAGGCCATCAAAATACGAGAAGTTATTTTCTTTTGAGATTATTTCATAGTTGAAGTCAAATCTAGTTCCTTCGAGCCATTTCTGCAGGTTAGGGAGCAAGAAATAGTCGCTCAAGACTATATCCGAAGAAAAGGGTGATTAATGCAGCGATTCCTAGCCCAAGTATAAGATTTGTGCGATGGAAACTACACGTGTGTGCACCTTTGCATTGTGTTGGTGGAAAAGAAATCTGATATTGGCCAAATGTGCTCATTCTTTTAGCAAATCTTCATTAAATTGACCCAATAAACTGGTTTATTATTATAGCTATGCTATTTATGTGACGACACTATTACAGTTATAAATCTATTTTTGTTTTTATTTCTTTTTACTTAAAACCAGAGTACGAAAATAAACGAAACAACAAATTGTTTGATTTTGTTTCGTTTTTTGAAGTGAGTGAAACAAAAAAAAAACAGTAATGAAGATTGATCAATTTGTCTTTGTGTTATTTTTGCACATGAGCACAAACCAGAGAACACAGCCAATCGGTTATAAGCCGCCGCCCGCCATAAGCAGTATATTAATTTAATCGTACGCCGCTAGAAAAGAAAATAATGGGAAATAAATGGAAACGTTTTGAAATGTTTGCGGCAAATTTTACATCATCATATAATACTATTTTATTGTGTTGTTTTTTAAGTTTGTTTTATATAGTTAAGCAGCATAGCTATAACCGGGTGTCCTAAGACACCTCTCTTCTTTTATATTGTTTCACCGTTTTGAAGATAGTGTATGTGGATTATACTGCGAGCATTCCGCAAAACGGTCGTCATGAGCTTATTGGCTTGCAGAGAGCTTGAACTTCTTTGGCGCCCGATTCATTTCGAGAAACTTACTGTTTTTTTACTGTTGTTTGGTCTCTGTATGTGACTTTGGTTATTTTTAACATCATTCTATTTATTTCTAAAATATGAAATTTCTTTAATTAATAAATAAATAAAAAATAGTTGTAACTCCCTAAAAAGTTTCGATTTTTCAGCCCTGGAATCGTCTTTTTGATTTTACTGACTTTCAATACTAATCTATTCGGGATAACTTCTGACACATCAGTCGAAGACCAAAGTCTCTAGCTTTTCTGATGCTTCGGAAATCCGAGTTAACGTGTAGACAGCTGGACAAATGGATATTGTTGACTCGGCTAACCTCCTCATAAGGATCCAGAATATACGAGTACTTCAGGGAATATTGTGAATATTACACATGTAATGACAAACCTTTATACCAGTCCTACTATTTTTGTTGAAGACTATAAAATTATTTTATATAGGAAATAAATTTGTAAAATACATAATTAAATTATTTGCGTACGTATTCGTATTTATTACCATATATTTTTCTACACACCCCACTGTGCAGCTGGATATAAAACAAGGAACGTACGTTTCTTTGCTCTTAATTTTGTTGACACTACGTAAACTTGCCCTTCTTTTATATTCCACAATACTTTAGGAGAAAGCAACCGAACTGTTTTAACGTGATAACAAAATAATTAATTTTAAAGTTAAACTGTTTCGTCTTCTAACATTTCATAGTTCTGTTTGCTGTAAAAGTGATTGATCGTTTGGTAGTTATTTTGATATTAAAAGTTTAATCTGTTATTCAGGAAATTTCTTATTTGTATAATTTTTTTTTCGATTGAAATACATACATATCCAAATTTTAAAAACAAAAGGTTGCAATATTTTTGGCATTTTAACGTATAAAATTTTTTTTTTATTTTTGTTGTTTAAGATTTGTTGTCAAGCACGAAGAGCAAATTAAAGTTTTAGATAACTTTATTTAAAACTTAAATTAATTTAATTTAAAAAAATATTTAAAATTTAATTAAACTAGAATGAATTTTAAATGATGAAGTGCTTGGGGACATCAAAAAAATTTCGTTACTTCTTTCAGTTAAAGTCTAGTCTGTTCTTTAGAAAATCGTATTAATTAATAATAAAACAAGTAAGAGTGCTATATTCGGCTGTGCCGAATCTTATATACCCTTTACCAACGTACGTACATACATATATACATATATAGTATACAGACATACATACATATTTGTTTCCATCTTGGGAGCTTTAATTTTCATTTTTCAAATTTCATACGCTAAACTTTTCTTTCAGAAGCATAAAATATATTCAATTTATAAAGAAAACGAAAAAAAATTTTAGACCTATTTAATTTTACATAACACAAAAAGTGTGAGTTTTCCAACCCTGGAGTCATAATTTTGGATTTTTCTGATTATTGATACCAATCTAGTTCTTTAAAAAATACATAAAATATGTTAAGTGAACAAAGCAAAAACGAAATAAGGAAAAACTTAGTTTCATTTAATTCCTTTAATATTAAAAAATTCAGTAAAGTGCGACTTTGAATCGCGCACGATTCAGGCAGGCTATTTTGCTTTTCCGAAAATTTTTTCAGTTTAAACGATTTTTTCAGTGTTGTCGCTTTTTTCTCGTTTTGGCGATTTTTTTCTGTTTTTGGAGGTTTTTTTCTTTTTGGCGATTTTTTTCTGTTTTTGGGCTTTTCTTCATTTTGGAGATTTTTTTTCAGTTTGGAGATTTTTTTTCAGTTTGGCGATTTTTTTCAGTTTTTGGGTTTCTTTTATATAAGCGATTTTTTTTTTGTTTTTTTCATTTTGGCGATTTTTTTCTGTTTTTTGGGGTTTTTTTCGTTTTGGCGATTTTTTTCATTTCGGCGATTTTTTTCATTTTGGTGATTTTTTTTTCATTTTGGCGATTTTTTCTGTTTTTTAGGTTTTTTTTCGTTCTGGCATTTTTTTCATTTTGGCGATTTTTTTTCATTTTGTCGATTTTTTTTTTCATTTTGGCGATTTTTTTTCATTTTGGCGATTTTTTTTCATTTTAGCAATTTTTCCGTTTTATGCGATTTATTTTAGTCTTAGAAATTTTTTTTAATTTGGTGCTTTTTTCCGTTTTGGCGATTTTTTTTTTTGTTTTTGGCAATTTTTTTCAGTTTGGCGATTTTGTAATTTTTTGATTTTTTAGTTTTACCGTTTTTGAAAATTTCAAGAGTTTTGCTCTTATGGTTTCCAAGATACAGCAGTTGTCAAAATTGCATAGTCAAAAGTGCATTAACTGATGGAACACCCTTTAATTTAAATTTTTGGAAATTTTAGTGTTAATTTTTGTAGTCTGTATAAAAAGTGTATATACATATAATTGTATGTATATTACATGGGATTTTAACATTTTTCGTTGCTCGTTTTGGAACACCCTTTAATTTCCAATTCTCATGTTGTTGTAGCGGCCAAAGGTCTACACACTGTGTCCAAATTTCAGGTCTGTAGCTCGTACGGTTCTCGAGAAAATACTAATATAGTTTTAGACATAGTTAATTTTACATAACACAAAAAGTTACAGTTTTCCTACCCTGGAAACGTTTTTTTAATTTTTTTATATTTTTTAATTTAAAATACCAGTTTTAATCGTACTGATGTGTAAAATAAGTTTATTTATTAAAAAAAATAAAAATTTGTTTTCGGTAGTAGCAAAATGAAGTTTACGTTTTCCAGCTCTGCAATCGTCTGCCCAATTTGGTGAATTTCAATACCAATCTATTTTGGAAAATTTCTGACACACCAGTCCAAGAACGAAGTCTCTAGCTTTACTGGGAGCTTCGGAAAACCGATTTCACGTACAGACAGACGGACAGACGGACAGACGGACATCGCTTATTCGTCTTCCCTATGCATAAGGATCCAGAATATATATATATTTTATGTGTCGCTTATTGATATTATAGAAATTACAAACGGAATGACAAACCTATATATACCCTTTTACCATTTTTGTTGGTAAAGGGTATAAAAATATTTCATTCTATAAGAATTCAAGATAATCGGCCGTCTCCAAACAAAAATTAATTTGAACTTCAAGTGATCTTTTGTGAAAATGTGTATGGAAATTTTGTTTTAACGTACACTTCAAGCTCAAATATTTTTTTTTTTATATATCTGAATGAATTTAAGCCCGATTAAGAAATTATTCCTATAATAAAAAAAATAATTTATTTATATAATTTAATGAAAATTTTTATTAATAAATCAGTAGCAGGATTCAGTGACTTTTAATACGATAATCATATCGAAATAATAATAAATACAACAAAAACTTATTGACTTTGCTATCCAGTAACATATTTTAACGATATTTTTCTCTGTCTCTTGAAAGTAAAAGCACAAAGATAAAATTCATTTAGACGGCTTTTACACACACAAATTTTATTTTGTAAAGTTTTGGGAGAAGAGAATGGCAGCTGTTTTCCCTTCTTTCCTACAAACTCAAGACTTTGCAAAGTAAACTTTTGCGTGTGTAAAAGTCTGGATAGTGTTTTTTAAATAAGCAAGCAATGTTGTGCACTATCGTAATAAATAAATAACATAATATATATAAATATGTAAATATTACGATTATCAGTTCGCGAAACCTTAGGGCCTTATTGTATGTGCTTTGTTTTCGTAATTTAAATTTGTCCATATAAAATTTGTCAACGCTCAGCGTTGCGTTTTACAAAATTAGGCCCTTAGTCCCTGTCCAGACCTGCAATTTTCGCTGGAACAATTCTTGAGTTTATTAGCGAGAGAGGTGAGCAGATTGTTATACAGTTCCATGTGCAAAGTTATTATTTTTGTTTCTTTGTTCAATTAAAACATAATAAAATCTCTTTACATTTTTTTTTTGCCTTTTTTCTTCAATATAATATGTATTATTTTATGTTTTGCATTATTTCTTATTTGCTTTGTATTACATTTTAGTCAAACGCTGAAATAATTTAAAACTATTTATATGACATTAAGCTTTTGTTAAAGTTAACATATCTTCAAATACTTAAATATCACCCCAAAGTCTAGCGCCGGAATAAATCTGACATTAGATTGTGATTTACTTTTAGCTTAAAGTTAATTTTGTAATATTCAAAAAATATTTCTTTACTTTCCGATAACATCCGAACTGCAACTATTCGAAAGTATATAATACTGGGCCTCTTCAATATTATTTTACCGAATCCATTTAGAGAAACAGGCCCTGAGTTCCTTTTACTGAACGCCTTTATTTTTACTTTTATAATATTAGGAATTTATTTAAAATTGGGGAAATTAATAACTTTTTACTTCTCTTTTCTCTTTTTAGGTAAGTCTTACTAAAAATATAATCATAAATAATGTGAAGATATTGTAAGTATTAACTATTTATTTTAAAATATTTTATAATCACTCAAAATACCTATAAGTAGTGCAAAAATAACTGCCAGTTTATAGAGGCCATGTAAAAATTCTCGTCTGTCTATTTATATTGAAAACAAAAACAAATTTGAGAAAAAATATATTTTTTATTAGACCTGTAGACAAACATATAGATAATTAAGATTGTAATATACAAAAGCAACATCATATTTTTCAAAATTAATTCCTCTATCGAACCATTATAAAAGGCCCAAGCCAAACTAAACATGCATCATTTGACAACCATCAAATTGCTTGACACTAAAAGTTCTATCGACTTAAAATTCTACACCACCAAAACGAAAAAAGAAATTTCCATTTACAAAGATGAAAATTAATGAACTCCTCTGCCTTCTGACAGAAAAAAAAACAAAACTTTGTAAATTATAAAAAGGGTCATCATCAAACTACAAAGAACAAAATCCCCAATGAAACATATGGGGATTTTCCGCTCGTGTCCGTATTATTTTATGACAACAAAATAAAATAATAAAATTTGGTTTTTCGAAAAACAGACTAAAGGTTGATTAAACAGCAGCCACAGCAGACACTGAATCAACAGCAGCGACAGCAACAGCAGCAGAAGCAACAATAACAAAAGCCATAGCAAGCAAGAAAGCAATGAAGTGTTAAATGTCCTGTGGCGTCAATAGAAGTTAAATGAATGCTTATTTTGAAAGAAAACATTTCTCGCATAAATATTTATGCATTTGTATATACTAAAGCAGGCTGAAAATTAACTTTTGAATATTTAAAATCTACGCACGGGCGGATTACTTCGCAAAGTCTTAACTCAACTGGAAGAAAGACAGAGCAAGGAATGCAGAACTTACTCCCAGGCTGAAAAAAGACTTTTCCAAATAATTAGAGAATATAACTCCTGGAAATGAGTTTAAACAAAATAATGCGGCTTTTTATAAGGATAATAGAATTTTAAGAAATATAATAGATATATTAACAACGTTCATATGTTGAAACTGAAAACTATTGAGTATTGACATATTGCCCCTTGTTGTGAATGGCGTCGTCGACGTTACATGAAGGCGACAATAAATATTGCCACGTGTCTACTCTTTGTCGACAACAATTGACTATTACTGACACGCTCCATTAATTTACAAAGAATTAGAGATTAGTACGAGATTGTCAATAATAGCCAAATGTTGCCGATAGAGAGTAGACATGTGACAATATTTATTTATTCGTTTCGATGTGACGTCGACGTCGCCATTCACAATAAGTGGTATCAATAAAATTGGTATGTTTAAGCAAAATAAAAACTCGAATCATTGTTGTCAAATTTAAGTGGCCCACCCACTTGCAATATAATTGTGCAATTTTTCGTATTGTACAATAATATCGTCAGTGTGTATGTCATATTGGCAAATATCAAGAGACTTTGGATTTTTATTGTACAATGGTGTTTTAAAGTTTTGAAAATATTGTGCAATTTATTGCATAGTATAGATCAAAATGACAATAATATGTACAACAACATATGCAATAATATTGTATAATGAATGTCACGCTTTAGCTTTCGGTTATGATTCGTTCGGAAATTGTTAAATATGGGAAAAGAAGAAAGCAAATTTTTCAAAATAGCAAGCATTAGACTCTATATACAAACAAGAAGTTGTTGAAAAACTTGCCATCCGTCCATATCTACAATAACAATTATCATTGAAAATACAATTTTACTCAACAACTTTTTTGTTTTATTCTTTAAATTTCTTTATTAACTTGGGATGCCACACGTTAAATTTTTGCCCTTAAATTCCATTCAATTTGCAATACACTCACACTTTTTTTACTAAAGGCTGGTACTCTGTTCATTTCATTTCAGCAACATTGTTTATTTCGCTTGAAAAATTGGACATGTACTAAATGTAGCTCAACTCGCGGTTTTATGTTTTTTAGAATTTCTCGCTTTTATTGCTCGAAAATATGCAACATTCTTGAAATTGCGTGTGAAAAAAGGACTGCTCATGTAGTTTTGCAGCTGAAACTAGAATGATGCCAGAGTCATTTTGCATGGAAAAATATGCTGCCAGATAGATTTTACGTGTTTTTCGCAATAAGAACAGAATATTACTTTTGCGCATCAAACTTTTTAAATTGAAAACCAAATTTCTTTCAAATTCACCTATCCATTTATATGGCAATTTAATTTTAAATTTGAACAGCTGTTCACAGCACACATTGATTGAAGCTATAAATTTCAGCTGTTTCTTCTATCAATTTCAGGGAATTCTGACACTCAGCATGTGTGATCAAATTGAAAACAATTTATTGAACGTGTGGATCTAACGCGTGATGTACCTTGATTGTTCCACTACCGTCTTCTACACCTTATTGCATCAGAAAATAATTTAATGCACCATAATCACATACTTGCGGCAGATACTATGAGAGTTGTCAGATATGGCGATTTCTCACCAAACGTGGCGATTTTTCAACTTATTTGGCGTCTAAATTTTTGATTTGGCGACAGTGCAATTTTTCTGGTGATAAATAAATTCATTGGCGATTTTTATGGCTATTTTTGAACAAAATTTCACTTAACAATTTTTGTAATTGATAAAAATTTGCTTATTTCAAAAATAAATCCTACCAAAACTCGTCTGAAAGAAGTAAAATAATTTGATTTTGTTGACATTTCTGATATGTATTGATTAAAGAGTTTTGATTTTGGATGAGAAAATTTTAAAACATAATTTTTGGCAATTTTCTACTTCATAAAAATTTTTATAAAAAAAAGAATTTTATAAAAACAAATTTATTATCAAATATATGTATATATTTGGCGATTTTTAAAATGAATTTAGCGAAAGAGATGAGGAAAAAATATGATGGGTATTATATCAATTGCTTACATTAAAAAACTTTTGACATTAAACAGTGCTGTCAAGTTATGCACTTTTGTTCATAATACTGCAGATATGCAATATGTTAATGCTTCTCGTATTTTAAATAGAGTCGTAATTATTATATACACATACATATATTTTCGCTAACGACTTTTAGATTTACCAACTGACGAAGATTACAAGTAAAATTTTAACTTTCGAACTGACACACAAAAATACCGAGATACACAATTTTGGCCCGTAGAACTCAGTGGTATACTCTCTTTTGAAAGATTAGGTCAAAATCAATTTTGTATCGTGTCTCAAGCGATTTGTTGGTGTTTTAAGGGAAATACATCAAAATCTCTTTAGCTTTTGTATATTTGTCGAAATTCAACTCTATAATGATGAGCTTTCACCTTGCGGCTAGCACAATTCATTGATTTTTAATTTTTTTTACTTTTTATTTCATATTTGACCAATTTTTTAAACATTTTTTTAAATATAATTGATAACATTAGACTAATAATAGTGCCACAAAATTAAAATAATAAAATTGAATCCACCCGACAATAGAAGGCTATTATTGTTACCCTGCAGAAAATTCGGTGACAATTGAACCAAGCGTACTCAGCCTATGACTTGAGAAAATGGGAGTGTTAACAAAAGTAGGGAGTAGTGTATGGTGAAAAGAAGATATATCGTGTAAATGGTTACATATTCACCTTTTTCTTGAATTGGAAATTGTAGTAAACGGCACTGAACATGTATGATGTGGCTGAATCCAGGACCTATCAAATAGTATAAATATATATTTTTTTCGTTGGATTTTCTCTACATTGGAAGGTAACGTGGCCAGACGTGGCAAAAAGCGGGATTTTGAAGAATATATCCTCAAAAAGCGGGATTTAAAAATAAATATGAAAAAGCGGTATGTACTTAAGATACACAGTTTCTAACATAAGCAAATGTTAATACATGTAGGTAGGGCAAATTTAAAGTTTTTTGAATAACTCCTAAAAACTCGAACTTCAAGAAATTCTGAATATGCACGTTTTTAGAGCACCACTTGGACATGAATCAATGACCAATATTATCCACCACAGTTGACTCAGAAAATGCCAAGTTAAAAACTTGGCAATCGGCCCTGTTCTGTAAATCGAATCCGAGTAAATTTCTCGTTTTCAAAAAATTAATAATGGTCCTGCAGACGTGTTTAAATTCATACAGAAAATAGTTTTCTTTCCAATATGATATTTGGGAATCTATGTATATAATAAAAAAATTAAAAAAAAATCTAATAAAATATTTCTATTGTCGAAGTTAGTTTTCTAAAATCGTGCGGTTTCAAATCGATCGGTTTACAGAACAGGGTCGAATATCTAGTTCAAATTGAGAAATAGGTTCATGGGCAATAATAAAAGAGGAGGAGGAGGAGCACCTTGTCATTAAATTTGCATTACTTTTTCCGTCTCTGTTGCCTCAGTTATTGCAAAAGTCTTTTCGAAATTAATTATATCTTAACAGAGCTCTGTTAGGACACTAATACAGCTCTGTTTAAGCTCAAAGTTTGTGTCAAGGGTTATAACCCAGCTAGCATTTGGCTGATCATTATTTGCATAAATCTCTTTTTGATTCTCTTGAGATCACTTTTGATGATTAAAAACTGATTTATCACTTAGGTGATTGAAAAAGGATTCACTTATGATTCATCTATATATGATTAAACAATGATTTCTTGAAAATAGAGGAACAAAATGGAAAGAAACCGCCAAAAAGTCATTTCATGATTTAATACTACCAAAAAATTGCTCAAAAATTAATCAGCAAATCGTATCATAAATGATTGTTTAGTGTGATTCATCTGTAGGGTACCATTTTCTCACAACGAGAGTATCATTTATGATCGAAAAATGAGCTCATATGCGGTTATTTTTCCCTTCAAGCTGATTCGGAAAAGATTCGATTATGATAAAAAATGCTAGCTGGGAAATCTATACAAGCACAAACTTGAATTGTAAGCCGTCGATCAAGGTGTATACCAAGGTATTTTTTCATTTGTGAATGTTGAGGAACAACTCTCTCTCTTCATAGGGTAAATGTTACCTGAACACAATTTTGTTCGTTCACTTCCATAACTTCATCCATAGTTCAATAGGATACTATTACGAATATTATATATTATATGTACTACGAATATTTTTTTTTTGGTTGAGTATGTCTATATAAGAAAGACTTCGCTGGGACATCTGTTCACTGTGAAGGTTAAACAATGAATCAATATAAATAGACTGCCAAGTCACTCTGGAACAGGTCTCGTAACTATGCTTAGATATTAACCTAAGCTTAACTGGTATGTATGATCGGGTAGGTAGTGTGCAAGCCTGCCATGCCGTAGGTTGATAGTTTGAATGTAAATTTTTTTTTACTGAAAAATAAAAATAATAAAAAAGTTCAACATTGCGCTGTTACAGTTACATAAATGTCGGAATGACATTTATATATAATTTATATTCTACACGGAATAGGTCCCTATAAGATAGTTCAGTGTTGAGTCATTAGGTTCATACAAAGTATCAACTAACCCCATCCTAGGCCATCCCCATGGAAAAGTGACTGATCCACTTCATAGGAAGTGTTAGAACTCGGACTGGTCCCTATCACTTGCGGATCGGTCACCTGGCTAGTCTTGTGTCAGTTCCATTTCCTGCAGGGTAGTGTTAAATATCGACAAATTAACAATAAGTAACGTTCATTTTAAAAGACTTTTCGAAGCTTTTTTCCATATATAGTATAAAAATAGCTTGCGAGACAATATAAACTTAAAAATGGAATATCTCTTGAATTTGACCTAATCTTTTAAAACGGGCCAAAATTGAGTTTGGGTATCTCTGCGTTTTTCAGTATAATTTTTGATTACATCAGCTTTTAAATAATATTAATACATGTGAATGCTAATTATTACGATTGTAGTCATTAGTTAAAAACTATGATGCGATTAAATCATTATACAAAAGAAAACAATCTAATATCCTTTTCATTCTCAAAAGCTGTTGCTATTATTTGCGTACACTTTAAAACAGATATAATTTATATTTGGAGTATAATACAAACAAACCACTTTGCAGAAATACAATTGACTAAATTTACGCATACAAGCATAAATCTGTGGCAAAACGGCAAAAGTGCTGAAGTCGGGATAAGCTGATTTTTCAAAAACACCTATGGGCCAAATCTCAATTATTTTGTGCGATTTCAAAGGAAGTTCTAGCGCAATGATCTTCTGCTTATCTTTTTCCCACTTATAATCTCGTATGGAATAATAGTTTGACTAAACTTATATTTCGGTATGTGTCAAACTGAAAGTATTATTTGTAGTAAGTAGAACAATTTTTTCTTAAAAAATTAAAATGAACACCAATTTTTAAAATTTAACTGTAAAAGAAACAAATTGCTGAAAATCGCCTTAAAAGCTTAAAACTAAACATTCTCTCCTAATAAATCTGTAAAATGTGACTTAAGCACTTTTCCTTATTGCCACAGAAAGATATGTGTGGAAATATAAAATAATCGCTTGAGTCGGACCAAGTTGTAAGCACAGAAAGTATCACACGAAAGTAGAACCATCGTTGTCGTCGGATCCTTTTAATCTCTTAACGGTAATGTTAAAAGTTCCGAAAAACACTTCTTTGCTTAAGTCGAGTTAGGCTATTATCCCATATTGCCATATGTGTATTCATGTATGTATATTATGGTATATAAAATCGACATAAGCAGTAATCGTACCTACAAACACGTGCGGATGTGCTAAAACACTCACAATGAAACACACATTTCAATTTCAAATAAAAAGAAGACAAAAAAAACTTTAGGAAATTGTGTTTTTTTTTTTGTGTCATTATTCTTTAACAATATTTTGTAACAAATTAATATCATTCATACGCACCGTAGCATCAAACAGGCACAAGCAAAACGGCAACAAGAATGTACAAGGGAAACCGACAAACACTTTTACGTTACAACATGTGTTGCCTGCTGCGGCAGCCAGAGCAGAGACAATTATGTTTGCGATAATAATAATGATGAGCGACAACGAGATTGTCGGTTACTTGAAAATTTTCATTTTACACAACTTTTAAATACAACAAGTAAGTAACACACACATACAAACAAAAGCACTCATTTGCATCCTTATCCACACAATCAGCAGTAGTAATTAATTAAATGCTATTAATTATATTCAACGCTGCTACACTTAAGGACTTTAGGGTAACTGTTATATGCATTTAAAATACATACATATGTATATTTTTTTAATTTATAAATTCATTTAATTTTTTGCATATTTTCTGAAGCGATTTTTTTTTTATTTTTCTATTGCATATTTATTTATTTTCGCGTATATTTGGTTTTTAAACTTTTTTTCATAAATAACATATAATTTTCCCGTA
Source organism: Tachina lurida (assembly GCA_944452675.1). Lineage (NCBI taxonomy): Eukaryota > Metazoa > Arthropoda > Insecta > Diptera > Tachinidae > Tachina > Tachina lurida. Next base: position 174,217,590 of record OX101752.1, read on the forward strand.
ATGTTGACTGTTTGCTGGCCGTAGCATGACTCTGTTTGGATCCAAACCCAACACTAGTACTTATATCCTGAAAAATTACATAAAATGCCGCTAACAGACAAAATGACGAAGTCAAAAACGAAAGGAACAAGCAAATAAACATAAAAAAACAAACAAACCAAAAGTTAACAGATCGTCATCAGTAACATTATGTAATTGCTTTCGTCATCGTTTTTGTTACGTACCCTAATGTACACACACACACACACACACACACACACACACATAAACACGAACACATACAGTTCTGCTAAATGTTTGCAGCAGCAGCGAAAGAGAGCACGCACGCACACTTGCTTAGACGCAGCGTTGCCAAATGTGCATTTTCATGTGTTTTTCTTTATATGAATCACGGATGGAAATCATGGTACAATTGTACTTTTTATGGTACATTTTTGACCTCGTTGGTACCGTGGTACTACCGCGAGTTACTTGGTAAAATTTAAAAATGCCAATATTTCACTATATAGTAACATTAATTTTGCCTATGTTGTCTTTAATTTTTTTGTGTGTGTTTTATTTTAGGCGGTCAGCTTCTCTTGTTTTTGTTGCAAAGGTGGTGTCAAGTCTGCAACAAAAACATCTGTCTATGTAGTACTTTAACTGCACCTGTTAACTTGACAGCACATCGTACATGAACTCGCCTTGGCTGTGGTTATATTTATTTTTGTTAACTACATATCGCTCCTTTACTTCAATGCGGTTTTTTAGGTTTTATCGCGATTTTTTTATGCGCATAACTTAGATTTTATATTGCATGAAAATAACTGGCCTGTTAATAAGCAAAATTTGTAAAATAACCGATCTCTAACAAGTCGAATCTACGAATGTACCCTTATGAATGTAATATTTAATATTTTTTTATATTATTTTTTATTTTTTACTGAATTTGTATACACATTTTTCTTAAGTTTCTGTTTTTTGTTGTTTACTTCTGAATCTTTACACATTTTTTTACGTTTCCGTTCTTATTAATAAATATTAAAAAAATGGTACCGTAATGGTCCAAAAAGTACATTTTGTTTTCACAGTTGGTATAAAATCTAAGAAGTCATTTTCCTTCCCTGATATGAATGTACTTATTTATCAGTTTTTAAAACCGTTTTACTTTTCAGCAAATTTTTCAATTCCAACATATATTTCAAACCATCAGTAATTAAATGTGTCCCAGTTGATACACGTTTATATAAGTGACAAGCTTACACACACGCTTATTAATGTCGTTATCGTATAAAACAAATCATCAGAGTGCAATTTATATGAAAAAAAGAGTAAAAAATGGTTTAAAAAATATTTGTAATTTTAATATCCCTTAAGCCAGGATTACACTATCGACACAATTTCAATTCGTTAAGAAGTAAAGCAAATTTAGCTTATTACTTATGATTTTATTTCACTGAGCCGACGAAAAGCAGCACCTTGTGCTCATAGTGTTATCCAGGCTTTAGATTTCAATACACTTTTTTAATAAATTTTTCTTCTTATATCCCAAGTATGAATTTTTCAAATTGATTTGATTCGAGCCAACTTATCACCCCTATCGTGAATAACAAGTGGAATTTTTGTTCCCATGAAATTTGTATTGCCCTCGAAGGGAAAAATGCTATCGTGAATCTTCCGTGAATTTTTTTCTGCTTCCTATCCCCAGTGATTGTAAAAAACGGGAAAAATATTTGTGAAAAAAAATTCTTCATTATACCACCACTATAAAATTTATTGCATGTGAGCTGCATAGGTATTCAATGTGAAAAGGCGTAGTTGGGAATTTTTGTTAAAAATCGTGAACATTCTTTACCAATCTTGTCCTAAAAGGAAATACTTATAGCCTTTAATACTTAATTGAAAAGAAAATATTGAAATTACGCGATGTATTAATTCAGTTTGCCTACAGAAATAAAGTGAACAAAACCAAGGATAAAGTAAAAACAATTCCCGTGAAAAATACTATTCATAATAAGGGGAATCAAAAAATTAAATAATTTCTATGGCAACACTGCTTTACCGTAACAATTTAACAGCCCAATGTTTTTAACAGTTTTTAACCCATGAGGTGTGAGCACAGTTTTATTTCATACGAGACAAAAAGTATTCTAATTTAAAAACAATTCCTATATGTACATACATATCACTTATTTACTAAAACAACATTTAATTTTTGATTTGTTAATAAAAATTAATTCTCATATCGTTCTTCATTTTGTGTAAAAATTTCATGCAAATATCTTGTTTACTCAGCTCTTGAAAGCAAAATTAATTTTTCTTTTTCCATTACGTTGTATGTGAATTTAAAATTTTAAACTTGTTTTCTGGCAAACTAGTTCAACTTTATTTACAATCACTTTTAACAATGTCACTCATGAATAGCACCATTGCATATTAAAAAAAAATTATAAAATTTACATAAAATTAGATTTCATAACTTCTAGAGGAATCAAGCACGTTGCAATATCGAGCCTTATTTTCGATTTTATCGTAAGCGACAAAAATTTAATTTTTCAGGAGAAGGTTTTTTTTTAAATATTCAAATTTGTTTTTTGAAAAGTACCTGTCTAAAAAAGTACTCTCTTAGAGAAGTATCTTTAGAGAAAGGTATGTTTGAAAAATAATTTTTTTTTTAAAAACGTGCGTACATCCTTGGAAAAGTACGTTTTTCAAAACGAGCCTTTTAAAAAAGTATCGCTTTTAAAAAGTTCCTTTTTGAAAAAGCAATATTTAAGGCTCTCTATGTATTCTCTAAAAAAATCACTTTCTGAACAAGTACATGAGTAAAAAGTGCCAGTTTTTGCAAGAAAAAAAGTACCTCCTTGAAAAAGTAAATTTTTCAAAAACAGAATTTTAAAAAAGTATCATGTAAAAAAATGCGTTTTTAAGAAAGTACTTTTGAAGAGAACAATCATGTTTGGAAAGCTACCTTTTTAACAAGGTCGTACCTTCTGTAATAGTACGTTTCTCAAAAAGACCATTTTTAAAAAACTACCAGTGAAAGAAAAAGTACATTTTGAAAAAAGTACCGTTGAAAGAAAAGGACCATTTTTTAAAAAATACCGTTGAAAGAAAGTTACTTTGTAAATAAGTACATAAAATGCAAATTTATCTTTTAAGTATTATGAAGTATTATTTTAAAACACTATCTTTTTTACAATAAAAACCTTTTTAAAATAGTACTTTTTTTCAAAATAATAATATTTTAAAAGGTCTATTTTAGTAACTTTTCCCTTTAAGAAAATTATATTTTTATTGAGTGCTTTTAAAAAAAATAAATAATATTTTGGAAAAAGTACATTTAAAAAAGAATATATATAATGTAGTAAATTTTTATTTTTTGTTTAAGCGCTGCCATAAATTTTACTTAAACAAGCTTCATAAATCCTCTAACTGCAAAACAAAAAACCAGCTTATGTATTCAAATTAATAAAACAAAATCCTGTTCTAAACTCTCCTTTATTAAGGAAATCTTTATGGCAAATACAAACGGAGAAAGTACAACACACATATTTTTCAGTTAATATTATGAAGGAATATTTAACTAAACTTTAAATTTGCTCTCAGCTTTTTTTTTGGCATTAGTATAATTTGCATATGAAATCCGGTATTTCCGCTGCCTTTACTCAGTTCCATGGCTTTATGTAAATATGTATGTACGAGTATGTGTGGAGTAAAACAAAGCTTTATACAAAAAAATAAAATAGAAAACATTGTATTAAGTCTCATATATGATTTTTTGTATGTATGCAACTTCTGTTGCTTTCTTTAATAAAAAAAACCAAGCTCGCAAATAGCAACAGCGAGTACGCTTATACATACAAGTACTCGTACATACATACATATGAATATCCTTTTTAACATGATGCTTTGCATAATAAGTTTTTTGTTACGCTGTTGCTGCTAAGTTTATAGTTCTTAAATACATGCAACATAAGTTTTAAGGCAACAAAACATACATACAATGAATGGATGGTTGTTGGTGGAGCTTTTAGTTGCCATTGTTTATTGGTATTGCTTTTACAAAAACAATACATTTTTGTGAAAAACTCTGCTGTTGGTGTTGCTGTTGGTGTTGCTATTCATGTTGTTTGTGATGATGTTGTTAATGTGTTTTGCAATATTTTTTCGGTCTACTACTTTTTTTTACCATTTTTCATACATATTTTTTGGCATTTGTTTATCTACAAACATTATTTTATTTTCAATGAATGAGTGTTACCGAGCTCTTGTCTATGGGTGAGTGTGTGTGTGTCTGAACTTTTTTATTATTATTTCAACATCCACTTGTGTGAATGCCAAAAAGGATTTTCTATACATCGCTTGCCACTTTCTTTTTTATGTGTATGTATGTTTGTAGGTTCTATGTATGTATAAAATTTCCTTTTTCGTTGGACTTTCATTCAAATTGTTTTTCTCTAAAGAACAAAAAATATGTTTTTGTTCTTGTTATGAATGAAATATTGTTTCGGTTGGCGTCGTTGCTGCTGATGATTCTGCTGTTTGCCGTTGTTTCCTTTGGTTGTTTTTGTATATACATATGTATGCATGTACATGTACATATGTATATGCTGAATCCCTGTAAGCATTTCAAGGATTTTTGGTTATAAAGCTTTCACCTTAAGTTCTTCTCGAAGATAGATACCAAGGTATATTTATTAGATCAATAAAATCCTCCTGATGCTTTGTTATGTCTTCGTATTTAAACTGTCAAAAGCTGTGGGCACCATACACTTTAGTTCATGTTTCTGTGTATTTCTGACAGCTTAAACACTGTGTGGTTTCTTGGTTGCCACACATATTTTTGTTGAGTTGCATCGATCTGATAAATAGGCCTTGATAGACACGAACACAAAATACTCGTAGTGGAAATGGGCACAGCTCACGAGTTCGCCGTAAGTCACTCATAATAGTGAGTAATTTTGAACAATCATTTCTTTAAGTGATTTTTGGTGATTTTTTACCTTTTTAATTAGTAGATACGCAAAAAATCGAAAACCTAAATCAGCTTTGTCCGATATTTGCATTTGAGGTAAACAGCTTTGAAAGCTTTTAAATTTGTTATTGTTTCTTTGCAAATTAAGAGCAAGCATTGTTGTCGCCGATATCTGATTGGCTATTGTGCTCTCGTCGGTGTGAAAGCACAAAAGCTCTTTTGTAAAAGCTTGGACGTACCTTAACCTAACGTCCCTTTTCACAATGTACAATTAAAAGCTAACAGTGACTTTAACTGCGAGTTTTGTATGAAGAACTGGCAGTTAAAGTTCACGCTAACTCTTAATCATACATTGTGAGAAGAGACGTTAGAGAAAAATTACGATTTAAATTTAAGAACAAAATTCTTGAATTTAGATTGCAGAAATCTTAATATTTCAATTTAGAAATTTGGTTAGTTAGATTGAAGATCTCAAATGTAAGCATAAATTCTTAATTTATAGAATGAATTTTTAAAATCAAGAACGTAGTCTTAAATTTTAATAACGCATTCTTAAATCAAGAACGTATTCTTAATTTTAATATTATATTCTTAGATTTTTAAGAATATGATATTAATTTAAGATTTTTATTAAGAATAAAACCTTGAATTCAATCTTAAAATGATATTTTATTCAAGATTACAATCTTAAATGCGATCCTAAAAATAAATTAAGATTTTATTCTTGAATCAAGAATTTTTGCATTTAACGGACTGTTAAGATTGAAATGATTTGATTTCTAGCGTAAAATCTTGATTTAAGCACTTTTTCCCCCTTAGTGTAGCTGCTCTAAGTCCTTTATTTTGCTTCCAATATTTCGTGATATTAAATTTGAAGCTTTAAGGTATTCCGAGATATAATTAATGAACTTTAATTCAGAGAATAATCTTTTCTTTCAGTTAAACTCAAGAAAATATTTAATATGATTTTGTGAAAGAGGATAAGAAATTGAAAAATAAACTTTTTGGGGGAACGCCATATTTTCTAAGCTTTCACGTATTCGATCATTTAATTGGGTAAAATTTTTTTATGAACATCAGCATGTAATGAAATCGAATACGAGAAATACTTTTAACGGCGCTTCTCACAATGTACAATTAATTAGTTAATTATTATAGTTAATTAATTAGTTGCCACTAAGTATTTTTTAGCAATGATGCCACAATACAAAAATGTTCTTGAAACAATGAAAAAACATTAAAAGTCACGTTATGGCAGGCAGGTTGCATTGTGTCTTGTTTATGATTGGGTTCGAAGTTGCATTCAAAGTTTCAAAAATATCAAAATGTTTTTATGTTTATATGTTGCATTGACGGTTGCATTATAGGTTGTAGTGTCTGTGTCAGGGTGACCGATGACAAAAAGTGGCACCAAAAGGGGATTTTTCAAAAAAAAAGGGGCAAAATTAAAAAAAACGAGAAAACTACATTAAACTTTTTATTTTTAATGTATTTTTATGGAATTCACTCTAAAAAAAGGGAGAAAAAAGTGGCTAGGCAGTCAAAAAAGTGGCAAAGCAGTCGAAAAAGTGGCAATTTGCCACTTTAGTCGGTCAAACGGTCACACTGGTCTGTGTAAACACGTTGCAAAGTGTGTACCCACTATTAGAGTTCAGTTTTTCTAAACTTAGGATTAACCATCCGGCACTAAATGCCCTTAAGCATTTTAATTATTCATTTCATTTAATTTTAGGTCCAGGTTAGCATGATGTGATATAATTTTTACTTTAAAGCTTAAAAAAACAAAAAGTTTAGTCCTGTGGCTGAGTGGTTAGCGATGCTAGCCTCTCAGTCCAGAGGTCATGGGATCGATTCCCGCCATAGACCCTGGATATTTTCCGCAGACAAGCTAATCACTTCGAGGGTTGTGTTGTGTTTGTTAAAAAAATACTTCCCCGAATTAATTTGTTTGAGTCATTACAGTTTTTTTTCGTCACTTTTACTATATAAAATGTTTGCTGGGTTGTGGTGCTGTTTGATAATGCGTGTTATTTGTCGAATGTGTATCAGAGAACTGAATGAGCTGATTCATTTTTGCTGTCCACCCACATTTACAATGCTTTTGTTCTTTTTTTTAACATCATCATATACTAATGTTGTTGTTTGCAGTGTTAACTCTCTAACAACTGACTGTCATTGACTAAATCTTGTTTTTAAGTACTGTTTGCAAAATTAAAAACAATTTTCTTGCTGTTGTTTGATTGTTTTCTATAATAATCAAATTACTCACAAAATCACGTTGAACAGATGAAGTCTTAAATTAATGAAACAGTGCGTATATGTTTTCATAAATTTTTAAAAACAATTTAAAGAACTTTTGGAAAGTGTTTTAAGAAAATTTAACATAATGAATTCAGAAATAAAGAGAATAAGGTTTTTCAGAAAGTAGTGAAAACAATAATACTGATTCACTTCTTTTGTGGATCATATGAATATACAGAACTTGCAAACAATGGCATGCATTTATTAACAATAGTCTTATGAGTATGAATCATGCATTAGCAACTTTAATTTGTTTTAATGTTAACTGCTAGATAAATATTCATTTTTCAAAAAGGCAAAATTATGCTGTTTGATTCGTAATCATGCAAATCTCTGATGTGTATATGTGTTCATCTTGTAAAGAGTACCACTTCATAATAACTACAAACTTACATTCATGTGTAAGTATTATGAATAATATTTTATAATAATTTTTTTTTTCACTAAAATGTATTTATGTTTTTAAGGGTAAATAGGTTTTTGAAGGAATTCGCTAGTGCGTTTTTACTTAAAATGTTTATTCTACTTTAAAGATGCATCACATCAACCCGCTTGGCAGTACCAAAAAAAAAAGGTCAGTTTTGAGATACATATGTATTTAAGATACTTTTTTCATTATTTTCAAGGAATTGGTGCAAGAAAATAACAAACAAAAAAATACTTAAGAACGATGAAACCCCATACCGAACACTTGTGGGACTCTTAAGGCAATGATGAATAGTTTTAAAAATATTGCTTTATTTTTTGCTTTGCAATTGAAGATGTCAGAAATATATTTAATTAAGCAAATGCATATTAGCTCATGGTATGTTATTGAGCCAGCTTTAATCTCTTTTAAGCCTATGAAATGTCATAATAAAATATTATTTACAAAATTATTCAGCAAAGAGCACACAATTACTCCCCAGTCAGGGTACCAAATTTCAACCAAAAAAAAAAAGTCATAATTCATGTACCACCTGTATAATATTAAAAGGAATACCAACATAAATAAATATTTATTTGATTTTTATTAAAATAAATTGACTTATTTTTCTGGTTTTTAGTTTCTGCTTGAAATTATTTTTATTTTGTTTTTACCTATTTTAGGAAAGTGATTGTGATAGAGAAGGCAGGTGAGGGAAAATACGAAGGAAATCTTCATACTTTTACAAATCTGATTTTTGCACGTTTTTAGGGTTCCGTACACCAAAGGTGAAATGGAACCCTATTGTTTTCGCTACGCTGTCCGTCTGTCCGTCTGGCCGTCTGGCCGTCTGGCCGTCTGGCCGTCTGGCCGTCTGTCCGTCCGTCCGTCTGTCCGTCACAGGGTATTTTCTCGAGAACCGTAAGAGCTACGGACCTGAAATTTGGACACAGTGTGTAGACCCTTGGCCGCTACAACAACAAATACATGAGAGTTGGAAATTAAAGGGTGTGCCAAAACGAGCAACGAAAAATGTTAAAATCCCATGTAATATACATACAATTGTATGTATATACACTTGAAATTTGTTAAGTATTTTTATAAAATTTAAAAAATTTTAATTAAAGGGTGTACCATCAGTTAATGTAATTTCGACTATGTAATTTTGATAACTTGCTGTATTTTGGAAACCGTAAGAGCAAACTTCTTGAAATTTTCAAAAACGGTAAAACAAAAAAATCTCAAAATTATAAAATCGCCAAAATCAAAAAAAAAAAACGCCAAAATCCAAAAAAAAATCGCCAAAACGAAAAAAAGCACCAAATTAAAAAAAATTTCTAAATCGAAAATAAATCGCGGAAAACCGGAAAAATCGCCAAAATAAAAAAATCGCCAAAATGAAAAAAAATCGCCAAAATGAAAAAATCGCCAAAATTAAAAAAATCGCCAAAATGAAAAAAATTGCCAAAATGAAAAAAAATCGCCAAATTGAAAAAAATCGCCAAAATGAAAAAAATCGCCAAAATGAAAAAATTCGCCAAAATTGAAAAAATCGCCAAAACGAAAAAAAAGCGAAAAATAATAAAAAAAAACGTAAAAAAACACTGTATTAAAAAAATGCTCAAAGCCCAACGACTCGCGCACGAAGGGTTCCGTACCCTTCGTGCGCGAGTCAAAGTCGCACTTTACTGAATTTATTTTTAATTTTTTTCTTATTAAAAAATAATACTAATGATGTTTCAAGTTTTAGTTTTTGATCGAAATATTATTGTTATTTCTTGAGTTTTATAGTATTACTTAGGATTGAGGCTTCTCAGGTGTAACCCTGTTCTGGTGATAAATACATTATTTTCATTGATATTTCCAAAATGTGTATTTTGTTCTTCAAATATTTTTGTTAATATAGCACATATTGATTCATGATACTTCTAAAAATGAAGCTAGAAGTGTTAGCTCTTATCTTAAATTTATTATTTCTGTTATATTATATAAAACATCACCAAATTATCCAACTGATTCGAAATACATAGCAAAATCCATAAAAAAATATTAAAATAAATTCAATTATACAAAAATGTTTTAGTGATGTACATACAGTCAAAACGAATGGAAAAAATCTGGATATTCAAATACTCATTTCATTCGAATAAAATATATTGCCATAATTTTTCTTTGTTCATCATATTATTTTTACTTTTACTTCATAAAAATGTTTATCTGTTTTCCTTCCATGTCAGAAGCTCATACTTTTTAAATTAGGTTGCTTTACTTCAAGATAATACAAATTTATTTAATAAAATAAAAAATTATTTGAATACTCGAATTAATTTGTATTCGATGTTGTACAGGGTGTTTTTTAGAGGTATAGAACTTCGAATTGAAATAAAACACAAGAAAATCGTTTTAATGTCCATCAATTTGGCTTTATTGGAAGGATAATTTTATGCCATTAATGTTTAAATATGATTTCGGGCATGTGGCCGCCGCGGCTGGCTCGAATAAAGCCAATTCTACAGGTCCAATTTTCAACCACTTTTTCGAGCATATGGGGCCGTATGTTGGCAATAACGCCACGAATGTTGGCTTCCAAGTCCCCTAACGTTTCTGGTTTGTTGGCGTAGACGAGCGACTTCACATATCCCCAAAGAAAATAATCCAATAGTGTCAAATCACACGATCTTGGTGGCCAATTGACAGGTCCATTCCGCGAAATTATGCGCTCATCGAATGTTTCCTTCAATAAATCGATTGTGACGTGCGCTGTGTGGCATGTAGCGCCGTCTTGTTGGAACCACAACTCATCCACATTCAAAATCTTCAAAATCTTCCATAAAGTTGATGGACAAAGCTCCAATTGCTGTGCACGGTGGCGAATCGATTCATTCGGGTCCTCTTCAACACTTTGCTCTACAGCGGCAATTGTTTCTTCGGTGCGCACTGTTCGACGTCTCTGCGGATGCGTATTATCACATAGAGTAAACGTAGTGCGAAAACGATCCATGGTTAACCGAATTAATTGCTCTGATGGACGATTATGTCGACCATAAAATGGACGGAGCTTGCGGTAAACTTCGCGAACTGAACCATTATTTTCGAAATAAATTTGCACGATTTGCAAGCGTTGTTCTTTTGTCAACCTGTTCATGATGAAATGGCAAACCAAACTAAATATTAATCACTTGACAGCTGACAAAATGGCCGCCAGTTAAAAAAGTGATGCCAACTTAAAGTTCTGTACCTCAATAAAAAACACCCATTACATCATAAGCCGTGAAGTGGTTGTTGAACACGGTGGTGTTACCAGTATTTATTATTAAATTACAAAATAAATAAAGTTGTTTTTTGCATACAATTTCTTAACAAAGCAATGTTAGCCTTAAAGTGCTTGGTAACTACTATGAACTTTAAAGCTCAAGTAAAATATTTTTTTGCATACGGCCCTAATTGTTTAAATAAATTGATGTGGGTTACAGCACTTCTGTGCTGATGGTCTCAATTAAGGTGATCATACGTCCTCTTTTTTAGAGGACACTCGTCTTTTCTAAAGAAGAAAAAGAGACCTTGCTGTATTGACAACAATATGTAAAGATCATTAGAAATTATCCAGTTTAGCATTACTTCCGAATCGCAAACTCTACATTTGAATTTGGAGTGTGTTTTTTTACCGGACGTTGTCTTTACTTTCAACAATGTTTACTTCAAGCTTAGCTGATTCACACTGACTGCCTCTTATACACGGCACCTCTGCCATACCAATAATAATTCTTCGAGGATGTTCGTCACTGTTTCATAGATGGCGTAATCAAATGTGCCGCAGATTTAGCAAAGCCAAATAAAAAAACGCATTATTGTGTACTGTTTAGACTTGGTCGAACTCGGTCAAAAGTTCATTTTTGCCACAAACCAATGATCAAACCTACGTAATTTAAATGGGTTTGATCATTGGTTTGTGGCAAAAATGAACTAGTGAACCAGTTCGACCCAAGTCTAGTACTGTTGGTGCTACTGTAGAAATGTTACCACCTATCAATAGATCTCACTTTTGGTTCTCTACTTGTAACCAAGTGACCAAACAGTCTTCTTCTTCTTTACGTTATTGTTTCTAGAAGTTTATAGTTAGTTTTATCGTTATTTTGAATTTCAGAGTTGCTAAGTAACGAATTTTTTGCTGGTAATACTGTGTCCAGAGTTGTTTCTACCATGTTGTACTTAAGTTGGCTATATTTGACTCGATCACCCTTATTCCATTAGTAAACATCGACGTCACGTCAATACAATAGAAAAAAAAAATTCGGGATTGTCTATCCATTGTCGAAAACAACAGACTGCTATGGACAGGGTCATGCTCTTTTCTAGACAGAAATAAACTGTCAGTAGCACAGAATTGTTCTCGAGAGTGGGTAGAAAAGCTCAAATTTTTTGGTATTGTACTCGTATTGACGTGACGTCGATGTTGAGAGGCGGAATAAGGGTTTATATTTGAAATTCGCTACAATATAATGTTTAATAGGGATCTCAATTCCACTGATTGTTCTGGGATTAAACTTAAAGAATTGATATGATCAATACATGACATATCAGCTGGTTGGTTTCTTAGAGTTGGCAATAACTTGTGTGAAACTCGTTTGGTAATGACATGCTTTACATAACTCCTTCTTTATTAAACGAAATAGTGTGATTGCTTGCCAGTTATTTCAATTCGTTAAGTCGTCCTTTTTGGAATCTTTTCTGTTATAAGTAACTACATTCTATCTATAACAGTTGATAAACTCTACAAATATTTGTGTTTGTGGCTCCTAATATATTAAATACGAAAACATTTGAATAGATCTCAAATCTGTGCATTTCCGAATATTTAGCGATTTGTGCAAATTGCTTTATTGATTTTTGGAAATCACTCAACCAACAAACTTTATTTAACTTCAGCAACCGAAGCTTGCAAAAACAACATGTTCATTCATAAATTACTTCAATTTTTTCCTCTTGCTAAACTTCCACAATTGCTACTGCAAGTATGAGTAATTCATATGCAAATAAATTTTAAATCGAGCTTAAAGTCCAATAATTCAAATTGCTTTTCAAATTACCATTCAAGTATACATACTTACACAGTAATTTTAATACAATCACACACACACACATACACACACATACACAATAAAAAAATAGAAGTTTTCCCTAAACCACAATAAGTAAATCTTGTTTTGTTTTATCATAAACTTTTCACTTCGATTTCAAACTCATAAACAGAAAACCAAACTAAAATGGATAAAACTTCACATAAGCGTCATTAAGGTATTAAAATACAACCCCTCTGGTATTATCCTTGTAATAAACTTGCAACAATGAGAGAAAACATTTATACAATTGTACTTGAGATAAATAGAATTGCTTATGATATATCTAACTACTTATGTATGTACCTTATGTACATATACACCATATTGAATTGTTTGATTGTCTATATGTGTTCAAATATTAGAAGGATAAAAGTGCAAACCCTTGTCCTTTTAACATACTTACTATAGTATTGCCTGTAATTTGAAATGTGTGCAGCCATCCATATTCTTTTCTTTCTTTCTTAGAATTTTGTTTTACTTTTTTGCACTTACTGGTATAAATTACGAATCTTTAATGAAAAGAGCGAGAGAGAAATGGAATAACTCGATGCTGTCAAAAGCATATATAAATCCTTTTTCCAAGCGAAAAAAATAAACGAAATTGAAGTATTATTTTTATTTTTTTAAAAATGCTTTCAAGCTCTTATGAGCTCAAGTATTACGGCAGTGAAGTATTCAAGTTTTAAATTGTTTACATTGAATCAGAAAAAAGCTTTATTCGAATAACCGGGTACATTTTAGGTTTTTTTACGCCAATCGATAAGAGTAAGGTATAAGATAAAATATATCAGGGTCTTGCAGTAAGAGAGAGGGTATGTCTTAAATAATGACAAAAGAGTATCAGTCAAGTGCCTGCCATGGCCACTCTTCCCGACCCATATTTTTGTCATGAAACTTTCCATCTCGATTTCTTAAATTTGCAGCTGTATGTCCTAGATAACTTCACGAATTTCATATTTGATGTTTTGATCAGATAGAGAATGACTAAAGTATGGTTTTAAGTACTTTTTGAGTCTTGGCCACGAAACAACTATGAATGCGTATAGCTAAAAATAAAAAAACATGCTGATATACACGCTTTAGTTCTAAACATCCAAAAACTATATTTATACACATTTTTTAAATTACGCAGCACAAACAACTATAGCTAAAAATCATAGGATGCGTGAGCTTTAACCATACGCACGAGTTTAAAAATACTCTGATTATTAATCGGCTACAGATGCGTATAAACAGGGCTACTTTATGCACACATTAAGCATGTTTGTAAACAGCCACACATACAACCACACATTTTCCTTTCCATTTTATATACATACACGATTGATATTTAATAATATTTAAATATTTTAATATTTTTGCTTGTCCGATTAAATATCCATAGCCTGAGTATAACATAGTAGAGTAACATACTCAAACTGTAAGTATGAGAGAGAGAGTCAGTGCCTTTGATATATATACATACATGTGCCTTTTTATTTTTAGTTGTTTTAGTTTTTTGCATAAACGAAGTAGAGATGTGTTGGAATCGGCTATAGTCCTAGTTGCTTGAGAGAAAATGTGTGAGCGTAGGAATTGTTTTCGCTATAATTATGATTATACGCAGTTACTCAAATTAACAATATTTTTTTATGTATACATTTCGCCTTAGTACTCATTGTCATTCTCTCAATTTAAAATTGTTAACTTACAAAATCTCGGTGGCCTGACATACAGGCACAAATCTGGCATTTCTAGTGTCGTCATTTTGTGGTGTCATTTTCATTTTTTTATATGGGAAGCAATGTCACACAACGAAAAATGTCGGAAATGACAAACGTTGCCACTAGGACACACTATTGCGATGTCAAAAAATGCCATAGTGTGTGCTCGGCATAGCTCTTTTGTAGTTTCCGCATTCGTTAGATTGTTGTTATTTTTAACCCACTTCAAAAAAAAATAGGTTATCAATTTTTTGGTATTTTGACTTCATAACTCGGTGAATTTTCGATCCATTGTAACATTTTTTTCTGTCCCATTGTCAACAATGATCTAATTGCTGCGAAACTTAGCAAACACTTTGGGTTTTAATAATGACACAATTTCGAGGTTTAAAACATGGGCGGAGCCACGCCCATTAAAATATATTATTATGTTTCACGTGCTTCTATTTGTCCAACTTGGCACACAGCCTGAGCCCTGAGCATTTAAAAAAGTAGTCGGACCACGCCTATTACATTTTTATATTACCTTTCACGTGCTTGTACTTAACCGGTTTTTGCGAAACTTGGCACACAACTGAAGCTCTTAAAATCACACAATCTTGCTTTCAAAAAAAGAGGGTGGAACTACGCCTATTAAAATTTAATATTATGTTTTACAGTCTCCTACCTTGAGCTCTGGAAAATACTTCATCTTGTGTTAAAAAAAAGTGAGCAGGACCACTCCCATGAAAGATAAGTGTTAAATTATATGTACTTCTATTAATAAAATTTCCACGAAACTTGACAAAGAATTTTGTCTCTCAGAATGAGATAAATATTAGTTTAAAGAAGTGGGCATGGCCACGCCCATGAAAGGTTAGTATTAAATTAAGACAATTCCCATGAAACTTGGAAAAGAGCTTTGTCTCTTAGAATGGCATAAATATGTGTTTAAGGAAGTGGACGGGGCGGGGTCATGCCCATTAAAAATTAATACTATATTACACGTGCTTCTACCAGACCGATTTTTACGAGACAAAGCTTGAGCTCTGAAAGTTGAATTTAGAAAACTGGGCGGACACTAATGTGTCAAATTGGACGTGACCAAAGCCTTAAAAATATAAAATTCTCACTAAAAATTTTTAAAAAAATTTTAACGACGATAAGCACTAAAAAGTTAAAGATAATTTACGGCCTTGTTCTGTAAACCGATCGATTTGAATGATTTTAGAAAACTTATTCCGACAATAGAAAAAATTTTTTTAGATTGTTTTTAAATTTTTTTATTATATAGATTCGCAAATATCATAAGGATGGCGTTGGCTGAAGTAGTTAGCACCACGTTGACTACAAAACCAAAGGTCCTGGGTGCAATCCCTGTATCCAACAGTCATTAAATAACAACACTACGCATTTTTCTGATGTGCATTAGTGCCCCTTTGCATCAGTTGTTGTAGGAAAGTTCAAGTGATGAAGGCATAGTCGCTGGTCACTGAACTGTACCGACTTCAGCAGATACTAATCCTAATGTAATATCACTACTAAACACAGCTTCAAAAAATTAATACGCCTCATTTAACAACAGAGGCGCTGCAACACTGCATTATTAAAAAAAATGTACAAAAAGCAGAGTTGTAAAAGAGTGAAACTTTCCTCTATCTCTTCCTTCACCACCTGTCTTCTCTATCACTATCCCTTTCCTAAAGAAGGTAGCACCTAGTAATAAAAAAAATATCATAACTGAAAGAAAATTATCCTGTATGATTTTAAGCACGTCTGCAGGATCAGTATTAATTTTTTGAAAGCGAGAAACTTACTCGGATGCGGTTTACAGAACAGGGCCGTTAGATTCAGTTAAATAAAATATTTTTTATATGTGTTACCTATTTTTGAAGTCAGTTTAATTTTTAATTTTTTGTGCTTGTACTCGTACCGAGTTATTAGTCAGGAATGATATGAAAATGTTTTCTTATTCTAAATTGAATGACAACCCTACTTAATACATACTCACACAAACTCACGGAAGTGCTGGCAATTTAATTTTTTTATTTTTTGCAAAATACATAAATAAAATAGAAAACAAAGAAAAAATATAAAACTCAAACCCATAAAAACTACATGAACACGCATATGAACACGAGTTATTATTTTAATACAAACAAATATCGACATTTAACGTTTTTCATTTTTGCACTTTTTTTGCACAGACAATTTTCATTCTATTTCACTTTAAATCAGGAAGTTGAACAAATTTCCTTTTCCATCGTCAACATTAGCAAAGCAAAGCTCTACCCAAAGTGCTGAAGAAATTCTATTGGAAAAAAATTTTATTTAAGGACTTGAAAATTGTATGACTAAACGTCAACTTATGAATGCCTGTTTATTGTACGAGTATGTATTTGTTTGTGTGATTGTAGTCAATCAATCAACCTGTTACTTTTATCTGTTTGAAAACAGCCTTGTGGAAACATTCAATTTAAAAACGAATTGAAAAGAAAAAAGCTACTCTGGAAATTAAATTCAAATAAAAATATTAAATGAAGAAGAAATGAAAACTTTCGGAAACAAAAATAACGATTTTAAAAATAGACACAAAAAATATTAACATAAGTGTCGCTTAAGCTTTTTTGGCGGTTATGACACGATGTATAGTCATTCCGTGTGTAATTTCCACAATATTTATATGCGACCCATAGGACCGGTCCGACGTTGTCGACAACGTCCGACTTGTCCCACAGTTACATTGAAAACAACAAAAGGGTGCCCCTGTGGCTGAGTGGTAGCGATGCTATCCTCTCAGTCCAGAGGTCGTGGGTTTGATTCCCAGGCTAAAGTTCGTATCGCTTTGTAAGCCAAATTAATGAACAAATAACACCAAAGTTAGTTGTAAATATTCTGACTAAAACACAGTTGAACGGAACTACTAGCTGTTTTCGAAGGCCCACTAAAACTTCATCATCAGCGTTCTTTTGTGTTTGGTCCACTTTGTGTGGTGTCAGTTGATGTAGATTTCTGCTTTATAAACTCTATACTCTACATAAATTGACACCACACAAAGTGGAACAAACACGAAAGAACGCTGATGATGATGGCCTTCGAAAACAGCTAGTTGTTCCGTTCAACTATGTGTTATTAGTCAGAATATTTACAACTAGCTTTGATGTTATTTGTTTAATTATAACATGTAATTTGGCTTACAGAGCGATGCGAACTTTAGCCTGTTCAAATCATAAATATAGAAAAAATTTGTTTTGTTTTGAATGTAAGTTTGCGACAAGTCGAACGCTGTCGAGATCGTGGGATAGGCCCATAAAGTATATACGAGTATACATATACATACATATGTATGTGTATTCTGGGTCCTTATGAATAGGGAAGACGGATAAGCGATAAAATCGGTCTTGAAGTGGTGGGTCATAAATGGTAAAAAATAGATTGATATTCAAAATCAGCAAAATCAAAGACATAGTTTCAGAGCTGGATAATTTAAAGTTATTTTTGATATATTAAAGTATCTAGCCTTAACTAATTTTTGTTTTTTTCTTTCTCTTAATTAAACATATTTTATATAGCAATAAGAAGAAAATTGGTATTAAAAATAAAAATAAAAAGACGATTCCAGGGTTGGAAAATTTGCTTCTTTTGTGGTATATAAACGCAACTACGTCAACTTTATTTTTTTTTTAATTAAATATATTTTACGTTTTCCAAAGAACAGTTGGGTATAAAAAATTAGAAAATTTTTAAACCACAGTTCCAGAGCTGGAACACTCAAAGTGTTTTTGTTATATAAAAGTACCCAAACATTAAATTAAACATATTTTATGTCTTAGAATTAAATAAATTAGTATTAAAAATCAAAAAAGTCAAAATATGGTTCCAGGGTTGGAAAATTTAAATTTTTTGGTAACAAAAAATTACCAAATAAAGTTTTTTTTGCTAATGTCTTAAAACATACGCACATTCAAGTTACTTTAGATGTGGGTGAATAAATTGTAAAATACTTCTTGGTAATATTGAAAATAAAATCTTTGCATCAAATTCTTTAGTCGAAAAATATCCATAGGTCACTTGTTATAAATTACACCAGAACAAAAAATAAATGACCAATTTTTTTCACGAAACATATATGTATATATGTATGTGTGTATATGCTCGATATACGTGCGCCGATGAAGGGTATATAAGATTCGGCACACCCGAATATAGCACTCTTACTTGTTTAAAATAGCAAAAAAACCAAAACCTGGGAACACCGATGCTGATATCGAGCCATAACCGCTAAAATAGCTTAAGCGACACATTTTTTTTTTACTTCGTTTTTTGACGAAAATCGACTATTTACGATCGCAAATAATCGATTTTGGTAAAAAAAATGAGGTTCGAAAATTATGTCGCTTAAAATATTTTGGCGGTTATGGCACGATTTGTTTGTGTCACAGAATCGTAGAAGTCCGTTGAGTAAAGGCATATATATGAAATATTACGTTAAATTTTGAAGTTGGTCCGTCGTTTGAGTATAGCCCAAGGTGTAACCAAAGTTTTGCAAAAAAACACTAGTTTATAAATATGTGAATTGAAACATTAATTTTTACAACTAAAAATTTTGAAGCCGGAATTCATTATGGTCCAAACAACTATTTAAAGATCTTTAAATAAACATTCATTCATTTATTCGTTGAAATGCGTGTTTCTATCTATGGCTTTATGCATAACAATATTTGCTTATCTTTGACTATGCTTGATAATAAGGATATATGAAATATACATATTATACTACATTATACATACATTGGAATGAATGAATTTTGTGTTTGCTGAACAGGAAATTATGACAAACTTCCTTTAATAAATATTCAAATGGCTTTACTCACTACCCAGCAAAACCAAAGAAAAAAGTTCAGATACTTATTCTCGGGACTACTTTTTGTTGCTGCAACATAGCTAAATTTATGTTGTTCTTTAACAGAAATCGATTAACTGTTTTCGAGTTTGTTACCCAAAAAATTAATGTAATTCAAAAATTATAAGTTCTGAGTCAGTGCATCAACTTGCAGTAGTAAAGCACTTGTTTATAGGAAATCTCCTATCACTCATATGATTTGTTGTTGCTGTATTGCAAAATGTAACATACTATATTCTAGACTTGCTACAACTGCAAGTTTTGCACCAGCAGTTTGCAACTGAGAGTGATTTCCGCTATTAATTTTAATTTAAACTCAATGAGAATTATATCATGCAAATACTATACACAGTATTTGCGGCATAGAACTATGGCCGTGCTCTTTATTTAATCATGTGGAAGTCGAAAGTGTGGACGACTTAAAGAAATACGAAATATTTTTTTGCTGGGTAACTATTTCTGTCTTATAGCTGTTGAAATTTTAAAATTTAAATTTGTTTGGCAAATTTAATTAAAAAACTGATTAAAATTTCAGCGATTTTGTAGCTTCCGTGAATAAAACCATAACTCTGATTTTCAGAGAGCACAGAGCATGTGCATATTTAAGAGGAGTACAAAGACTCTGTGAAACTACTTTTGAGTCCTTTTTAATGGCCAAAATAATTATTACAACCAGAGACGAGTAGTGAAACTTTTTTGTTTATGAAAAAAGAAATCAATAAGGGTTTTCATGAGAACTCTTAAAATTGTAATTTGAGCAATTTTTTTTTTAAATTTCGCGCAAACCGTCAATTTTGAAATGTCAAAAAAAAAATTATATAATAAAAATTAAAGAAAAAACAAGTAATTTCTAAATTTAAATACATATTTATATATTTCTATACATATGAGAGCCAAAAAAAAAAACAAATAGCTTGGGTTATTCCAAGAAATCATTGTTTACAAAATACATACTTGCACAGCTAAAGTTTCCGAGTCAAAATTATTGCGCAAACTTAGTAAGTTTGTCCAAATAAATTTCCATATATCTATTCAAAAGAGTGTAAAAATGCACAACTGCACAGTTTTGAAGAAAAATAAACTAGAATGATTGTTGGTTGTGGCTTTTACTAAATGTTTATTTATCATTTTTAAAAAGCTAACAAATAGTTTAGTTTCATAAAAGTAAAACTGTATACACCTTTCCATCCCTGAGAAAAACTCACATTAAACACTTTCACTACAACTGGCTGCCGACTGGCTATTTTAAGCTGATGTTAAAGAAGATTGCCTATCGATAACCTAGAATAGATAAAAATAAAATTAACGTAAACCGTCTTTTATGAAAAAAAAGACATATTCATATGTACATCAGTACCTTAATATAGAAAGGCCCTAACTCATTATTTTTTTGAAATCGTTTTTTTTTTTGTATATTTCGATAGAATAACATCTAATGTATGGGAAAATGCAAAAAATCTCGATTTCAAAAAAAAAAAATAATGAGTTAGGGCGTTTCTATATTAAAGTAACGATGTGTATGTATGTGTATCAGAAGTCGCAGAACAGGGCATGCTTTTGATGTAAAATTTTTCTATTAAAAAAACCATTTAAATATATCAATTTTAATCCTTTATAGCAAAAACTCGTCAAATACGCGCTATGTAAATGTCAGTTGACGGTAGGCTTGCCAGACGGGCTTGATTTGGCTGGATTGTCAAGCTTTTTGAAATCTTGTCAAGATTAAAGCTTAAAACCTTTTTTGCAAGCTAAAACTTAATTTAAATATATCTTAGGTTTATTTGGATTTGCTGATTTTATAACTATAAATAATATTGCAAAAGCTGCAACACTAGTAAGTGTCGAGAAGTATTTTCCACCTCTACACAACTTCACGATTTGGCAACACTGGCAACTTGACGTATCTTCATATAAGTTGTTTTATCTGCTTATATTCCGGTGGAGTTATTTTATTGCCGAAAATCTTAACACACAATTTCTTGCAGTTTTCATTTCAGTAATAAATGAAAGAATGAGTACGCACATACATATGTATTTAATTTTATTTTCGGCATAAACAGCTTTTTATTATTAAAAATTGATTCCAAAGTTATTTTGAAAACTTAAAAATAAATAAATTTCATTCCAATCCAAACAGCTGCTGGACAGTTTTTTATGTCTTCATCATCATTTATGTATGTATGTATATTAGGGCGGGTCGATTTAAAAATCGCACAAATTACAAGGAAAATTGTATTCTAGGGATCAAAATAAGAAACATTGCCGAAGGAACCATACCTCTAAAATGTATTTTATTGTCCCGACTTTTGATCCGAAGGGTCAAATTTTCTTGAAGGGTAAAATTTTGAAAAATCTCACTTTGACCCATTTAGAGTTCTTCAACCGAGTCAAATGTATGAGCGACCCCTACTAATTTTGGAGGGCCAACCCACCTCTGCGAGTGGCACATCCCCTGGAACCACCCCTGGGGGGTTCCCCATACAAATATTTCAAAAAATCACAAATGTTTTTTTTTCCAAAATTTTACCCTTCAAGAAAATTTGACCTTTCGGATCAAAAGTCGGGACATCAAAATACATTTTAGAGGTATGGTTCCTTCGGCAAAGTTTCTTATTTTGATGCCTAGAATACGATTTTCCTTGTAATTTGAGCGATTTTTTTGCCTCCATACAAATGTATATACTTTAATGTTCTTGCAGCTGTTCTGCTTTTTTACAGACCATACAAAATGATTTAAAATGTTCTATTTTACATTAATTTAATGGTAATTTGTTTTTATTATACTTCCTTTTGTTCTAAGCAGATGATTTCGTTTTATGTTCTGGCCAGGATTCTCACCACCTGCATTCTCCCAGCCAAATATACTTTTATTGATTTTACAATTAGCAAAATGAAATAAATGTAGAATTTTTATATATTGGTGACTGTTGCGGCTACATAAAGAATTAAATTCAACAAAGGTGCAACTTTGACCATCTATTATATAAGTAATATGGGCATTTCCACGGGAAAGTTTAATTTTTTGTCGCGTGCGACAGCAAGCAATTAATTTTGTATTTTAGAATAATGTCACTCGATGTTTCCTAAAATTTTACCCAAGGTCTACAAAAATATATAAGGAACTAAAAAAAAAATATCGTTTTCTTTCAACAAAAAAATCATATAAGTTTGGTGTCGCACGCGAAAAGCAAATTAATGATTAAATTAATTTTTTCTGTGTATACTGGTATTATAACATTTTCGCAATTGCCATAATAAATAATTTTATCTCTGCCCAGCTGACTTTTAGGTAATTTATATTTACGTACTTATACAATTATGAAAGGATAAAAAGCACAATAATTGTTTGGCATATTACCTTAAATACTTGAATTATATCACCTAATTTTAGCAAACATTTCTCCATCATCGCCATCATCATTGCGTTCTGCCAGCCTTAACATTCTGGCAATAAACATTTTATACATCAGGTATATTTTTTATGACGTTGTTTTCCGTTTCCTTTCCTTTTTTTTTTTTCTTTTGCTTAAGACGAGTTTTTATGCCCATCTTGTTTAATAGTCAGTCACCTTCTTTCTCTATAATATGTTTAGTTTTTTTTTTTTTAAGTAATTGCGTTAGAATGTGGCAGTAAATGTAATATTAACAAAAAATTTGCTTTTCTTTTTTGTGCACTAAATAAGCCTGAATTGGTCTTAAGAGGGACGAGTATACGTACTTAGCTGAAACTTTAAAATTGTTTAAATATTTCTCGTTATTTTAAGTGTGTGTGAATGTAATTTTATTATATTTAGCACTTCTGCTCAGTTGTCGTACTTTTTGCTAGGTAATAAACGTTTTATTTGAAAATTTATGCGAATTTCGAATTTAATTCTTATAGCCGGCTCTTTAGTAACGTTTATTAATATATTTAATTTAATAAGTCGTATAAAAAGTATATAATTTAATTTAGTAACGGCATTGCTAATATTATTTGAGTTTTCATTAATCAATTAGTTCAGATAAGCAGGTGATTGGCCTAATGCATCTTATTCTGATGATGGGGCTGCCATCTAAGCCAACAGACTGGCTGAGTAAATAACACATTTATATAGCGAACCGCTTATTATAAGAACAGACGCCCGCTTGCAGCCGCTCCAACTCTGAGAACAGACGCTGCAATCGCTTTTCACGACTCGCCGATGCTTGACGGTTGTCAAGAACATCTCCCAGGGGCCATCACGAGGAAGGTCGTGAGTCGACTTGAAGTAAAATTAATAAAAATCACTCTGTGTACACCAAATTGAACCGATCAGAAGTTTTGCCTGATCATTGTAACCCCCTGAGGCCCTATGCTCCTATATACATATATAATATATACATATATATATATTGCTAATATTCATTTGTTTTGTTGTGAACTTATTTGTACAATAATTTCAGGGATTATATATTTTCGTTATGATTTTCTCAAAGCTTATATAAAACTCTATAGCGAATTAAAAAAAAAATAGTTACAGAAAATAGTTACAGACACTTCATTAATTTATGGCAATATGGAATAATGGCAAAGTAGTGTTTTTCGGAAGTTTCGACGCTACCAATAATATATTAAAAAGCTCGAACGAATGATTCTACTGGATTTCAAAAGCTTTTTTGAAATGTTTATAAAATTTATAAGTCTAGGGACAAATTACGGCACTCGCTATCGAACGAAATTTCGAAATATTTCAATAGAGTTTATATGGAAATATTTTAAAATTTCTAATCGTATCGAATGCCGTAATTTTGCCCACTTGACTTATAATTTTTTTGCAAGACAGCAAGATAGGAATATAAAATGTATATGTTTCTATTTCAACATTCTGCCACATATTCCAGAATTGCTGCAGCAAAAATTTCAAGTCTGGACCGGGACTTATGTATATTCTAACTTATAGCTTACTTTTCGAAAATTAATAAATTAGGATTGGCTCGTTCGAAACTAACCACATTTTTCAAAAAAAAAAGTTGTTTTAAAGCCATTACATTTCCATCACATATCTTTATTTTTTTCTCATCCAACTTTCTCTACCGCCCCAATTAGAAAATAGAAAAAATTTCATGTAATAAATTTCGAAAGTTTTTAATGAAAATATCTTTAAAAAAAAATTTTTAATTTTCTATGTACACAAATTTTTATATACATACATACATACATATTTACATGCTACCATAGTTTTTTGTGGTGTTTTGCTCAAAACTGTTAATTTAAATTTAACGGCTGCTTTGAAAACTTCTTCACTCCAACTGTTAATTTGGCAGAAATGTTAAGATCACAGTGTTATGCTATGTTTAGACGACGAGTTGAATCACCTGCTTCGCTCTCTGAATCATGTTTATGAATCTTGCTGTTTAGACTATGCATTCGGGCTTCGTGTGCAGCGTGCCAATTTAGTGCTTTTCGTACTAGATTTAGAGTTTTTAAATTTATAATAGTGCGGAATTTTTCAAATTGTTGCTTAAAAAAAAGGCACTAAATTGGTGCTTTTCACCTTTGATTTTAGTGCGTTTTACATATCTACTAAATATTAATTTGTGAAAGTGTGGTGGTTTATAAGAAACACCAAATAAGAAATTTTCACTTTTCAAAAACTATCTGCTTTCACCCCTTTTAGACATGCAAATTTTCCTTTGCAGAATGTTAATTCAGCTGGGTGAAATACGAAGGAAGAAAAACGTTATCTTTCATAGTGAGAAAAAAGAATATATTTCTAGAAATTACAGTTATAAAATAACTTAATTACAACAATAATCTAATTACTAACCACTGAGTGAAGCAATGTATTGCTTTCTTGATAACGAAAGCTTTCAAAAATGCTTCTGAAAAGTACTAACGTAAGGCTCTCTAACAAAGTGGACAAAAGTAAAAAAAATGTAAACCAGTAACTTTTTCATCTGAATACATAAAAACTACACATTATTACTTCTGTAAAATGAATTAGTAAAGCAAAACATGAATGGCTTTTTGGAAACTGAATGCATTTCTTCTAGCTGGCTTACAAAAATTCTTCTGGGAAGCGGTAATTTTTGCTGGGATGGCGAAATTGAAGAAATAGAACGAAATATCAGACATTTAAGGATACATAAATGGACAAATTTTCTCAGAACTGATTAATTTTGGATTGAAATTTATAATTATAGAAATTCAACTAATCATAATCCATTTCTAATACTACCAATATTTTCTCTAAGACTATTAACATTACCATGTTCAAATGTTGAAGTAGAAATAACTTTTAGCACTTATAACTTTTTTAAAAGTAAGTTAAAAATACAATAATGATTTTATAAATCAAATTGTTTCATTCATATAAAATACGGTCTAAAAGGAAAAGGCTTATGTTGTTCAGTAACTCGTTTCTGTAATTCTCGCATCGTAAAATTTCTCACATGAAGTGTGAAACACAAAATTCCATCGTTTCTCGATTTGTGAAAAAAAGTGTTTCTGTATTTGAATGTGAAAACCGACAACACTGAATCTGTTTTTACTGGAATATTTCCAGTAATCGGGTGTCGAATGAAAACAAAAGTCACAAAAATATAATTTCAATAACAAAAAAAATTTAAAAATTTTCAAGAAAAATAAAATTGAATAATGAACATGAATATAAAGTGAATGTAAAATGCTTGAAATAAGTTTTTTCTAGCAACTGTCTCTATTATAGAAAATTCAAAAAAAAATTCTAAATAAATATAATCATATCGAATCGTTAATAATAATTTTAGTTCAACAATTCGTTGCATATCTACAAACGAGCTACAGAATGTAACATACTGAACTATGTTCATGTAAAAATTAATTCAGATGAAACACCTAAAATCTAATTGTTTTTTTAATACACCATAATTGCAGTGTCTTGCGAAATGAACTTCAATTATTTTCCTACTCATGTTCTACTTATAAGCAAAATCGAAATATGGCTCGATATAATTGAAATTATTACAAAAACCTATGAAATGTAGTAAATTTAAAATTGTAGTTAACTTAAATTTTTAATTTCTACTCATTCAATACATATATAATTAGCCATGTGGGCTTTCTCTGTATTGAAAATAAATAGATAAATATAAAAATATAAATAAAAAATATATTGCATTTAGTGCTTTTTTATGAACACACAGTGATTTTTGCTCGGAAAAAGTTGGCATCACTGTTCGCGTGGCATTTTTTTTAAGTATATTCACACATTCATACGTATCATACGCACGTGTATACATGCATACATACTTACATAAATTCGATTCAAGCAAAATCTTGTTTTTGAAGGCATCTCTATATTTTATTCTTATTTTCCCTTTTTATATTATTCATAACTTAATTAAATTTATTTATATTAAACTCACATCTATGTTTTTTTGGCTTGTTTTCATTTGTTTACAAACACACACATGCACATATACTTATTTTGTTTTGACAGCTAGTTCAGATAAAGTGGCGATTACTGCGATAAAAGTTAGAGAAGATACCAATTTTACGTGCTTCGCAAGTAGATTCGTATTGAATCTACTTGATTCGCTCTCATAATTTTGTATGGCGAAGCAAGTTGATTCGGTCATGATTGGGGTGTGAAGCATGAATAGAGCACGAAGCAGGTGTCGTCTAAACATAGCATTACTTTTATAATTAACATGACTGCCATTCGCTACTTGGCAGCACTTACTTCCTACACCGCACATACCAGGGTGACCGACGACATTTTTCAAAAAGTGGCACAAAATAGGGGATTTATCAAAAAAAAGGGGCAAAATTAAAAGAAAACGAAAAAACTACACTAAAGTTCGTAATTTTAATGTATTATTATATAATTTTCTTTAAAAAAAGGGGAAAAAAGTGGCAAAGCAGTTGAAAAAGTGGCAATTTGTCACTTTAGTTGGTCAAACGGTCACGCTGCTGCACACATCTATACACAAGTTACCACCAGCGTTACCACAAAGAAATTTTTGTCAACAATTTTTCGCATTAAAGCTCATCCATCATCTTTGCTATTAGAAATAACTCAATATTGGTACATATTATAAAAACGGCTAAATTAAGTGAAGAACTTGCGTATAAACATAAATGAAATCCGTTCGTAGGAGCTAATACATAGATTTATCTAAAAATATTGGAGCGATATGCTATGAGGTATTTAAAAGCTTATGAGTTTCGTAACACCCAAACAATTATACATAGTTTTAATTACCTGAATTACTTTTGTAGAAGTGAAAAAGTAATAATATGGTATGAGATTTAAAGAACTTTTGAGATTCTGTTTGAGGTTGGATAGTTAATAAAAGTCCTTAAAGTATGAAGTAGTAACTTGGATATCGAAAGTTAAAAAACTATACAAAAATAATAACAATTCCACGATTTGCGAAACAATAACTTATGACTAGAGCTTATCTGGAACATACGTTTTAAGTGATCTAGACAGTATCAAAATACTCATCTATTATTATGGTATTATTTGTTGAAATGACTAACACCCACGATGATTGATAAAATAAATAATAAAAATTGTTATATATTCCATGCTTGATGTCGCATTTTGTGCTGGACATTTGTTTATTGTACTTGTTCATCAAGCACGAACATATTTTGAATGAAATTTTAAGGTACGCACTTGTTAAAAAAAGAGAGATAAGAAAAATATATTATTAAAATTCAACCCCCATAATAAAAAAATAACATGTGCTTCAAGTGTACGTTAAAACCGATTTTTGTATGGAAATTTTGTTTTAACGTACGCTTCAACTTCATGTTTTTTTTTGCATTTTTGCATTGACATAATTGTAGTAAAAAAACTTTACCAAAATTAATATTCCGCTATTAGATACATATGATTTTGACAGTACAAAGTCAAACTTAAAATAAATGCTGGATCATCAAGCATGTTTCTACTCAAAATATTCAGCACACGCATACGAATTTGACTTCCAACATTTTGACCGTGCCTTGGGCGCTTTAAATATGTTACTTAATCATAGTATTAGATATGAAGAAAGAATAAAACACGATATATAATTGACTTCGACAGTTTGCTGCTGAAATATCGTCGGTTGGTTATTGGTTTGCGGCACAGTATACTTAAAACACCCTATGTCTGTAGCAAACCAAAAACTAACCGACGATATATCGATTAATTATTTTCCCCATACCTATGAACATATCAAAAAGTAATTAAATATTAACCCCCAATTTCATAAAAAAAAATAAAATGAATTTGAAATCTATTTTAGGAAAATTTTGAATGAAAAATTTTAAATAAAATACATTCATTCTAAATTTTATGAATATGGGACTAAAAATTTTTAAACAGCAATGCAACCCTGTGTAAAAAAGCTACTAGAGCAACACCAAAGTAAATTTATATAAAGTATATGCAAGTACTCAGGTGATTAATTTTTTTCTCGTGTAGTGTCAATGCATGAATGTCAAAAGTTGTTTACAATTTTCGTACGCCATTTTGTTTTGCTTTGCTTTGTTATACACAATTGTGTGTAGTGAAAAAGTTGAAATAAAATTTTACTTAAAAAAGGTGTTACAAAACATTTAAAAATAATTATATTTAATTATTAAAATAAATATGTAGCTTTTATTATATTTATATCACGTATTAGAGGTTTATCAATTAATAAATTTACTTTGGTTTTGTCTATCCATACATTTCCTTTTTGGTGTATGCAGATATGGGACTTGCATTAAATAAGCAAATGCATTGACCATTTTCCTACACTAAACCAAATCAATAAAAATCAAATTTATTACATTAGAACTAATTTTGATAATTATAGTGCAATTTTGTTTGGCATTAAACTAAAATCTCTTCAATGTAATACATAAATATTGCGCTAGCACCAAATCACATGGCGAAAAATAGAAGGTAAATGTGTACGTACTACGTACAAAACACATGCGAACATACATATGTAAATATGTAAACTTTTTTCTATGTACATACATACATATCGCCACTTAAGGCAAAATTCATATCGCTACCATTTTTATAATTTTGCAAGAGAAAGACAAAACTTGATTAAATTGTTCCAAGCGGTAGTATATTCCGTTTATAAAATCACCATTTTTTAAGATATAACTTTACAATAAAATAAACGAAAACCTAAGCTCTGTAGCTCGTTTCTGAATTTCTCGCATAGTAAAATTTCCCGCATGAAACGAGGGAATCTTAACAAAAACAGTGTAAATTGAAACACAAAATGGCTTTTCTCACATAAGTGTTTCTGTATATTCACTTTGCTAGAACTATCTGTCATTTAAATAAATTTCCAGTAATTATTGGAAGTATGTGAGAAAAAGTGTTTCTGTAACAATATTTTGTGAAAAGTTTCTGACAAGAACTGTCAAAACAACTCGCATTTTAAATTGAAGCGAGCACAACCAAATTTGTACAAAAACATAGTATGAATTTTTTAATTTGTGTGTGAAAATATGAAAAATAAATTATGTAGTTGAAAAGATATGCAACGAATTGTTGGACTAAAATTATTATTAACGAGTCAATATGATTATGTTTATTTATAATTTTTTTGTGTTATTGTCTTATGTAGGGACAGTTGATAGAAAAAACTTTTTATTTCAAGAATTTTACATTAATTTTATATTATTTTCTTTGTGACATTTGTTTCATTTGACACGCAATTGCTGGATATATTCCAGTAAAACAGAATCAGTGTTGTCTGTTTTCGCATTCAAATACAGAAACACTTTTTTCTCACAAATCGAGAATTTTGTGTTTCACACTTCATGTGAGAAATTTAAATTTTCACTAAAATTTTTGTTTTTCAATCAGTGCTTATGAAAAGTAATGAAAGTTGCCCAGGTCTGGTTATAATCATCTGATTTTGACATTCATCCATTATTTTTACACAAACAAAGCGCATGTTGTTTCTGTATTTTCTTAGTTGTTGTAGACCTGCATATACTTTATATAAATATACTTTGAGCAACACTCTTGTGCGCAAACTCTACATTTTTTTTGACAGTTTGTTATTGAGCTCGGTTTGAGAAGGTTGTTTTTTGTAGTGAATAGTTTCTATCAGCATTTTCAAATTAAAAAGTTAAACCATTGCATTTATAAATATATTTACTTAATAAATAAAACTGAACCCTATAATATACATACATAAGTAATAATACAAGTAATTGTGTGTGGTGTTAAATACATAAAAGACAACAGGAAAACAAAACTTGTAAACCAAAGTTGTCAGATAAAGAGCAATAATAAAATCATTGAAAAACGACGACGCCCCAAAAGAACAACAAACTTGTTAAAATTTAGTAAAAAAGTGTGCAATATTTAATTCTTAATATTATAAAGAAATTGTTTAGTGTAAATTTATTTCCATCGAACAAATTACTTCATAATTTCACTCTAATATCATTCAAGAATCCGGCAAAGAAAACCCCAAACCAGCATAATGGAGGTTAGTTTTCTTATTATAAAAATTTGTTGTTGTTTTAAGAAGTAAACAGTATGACAATGCCAATTTACTTAGCCTTTTGCTATTAACTATTTTTGTTTGTAATTTACATATCTATATTATATTACAATAATAATTATTGTCGGCGACACAGTGCAGAGACCTGCGCCGAAGGATTTTTATCGGCGGCGGCGGCTGGCATGAAAATCATCGGCGGCGGCTCAAATTCGGCTGTCAGCCGACAAATATATCGGCTAGCCGCTTTTTGCACGGCTCTTACAAAAAGACGGCTAAGCCGGCTTAAATCCAGATATTAAAATTTACTTACGGTATAGTTAGTTTTTGATTATTTAGCAATTTTAACTAAAAATATGTATATGTATATATGTTGATAAATGGCATAAATAGGGAAAGGAAACACCAAATGAAATAATTGGGAGTGAATGGAGTAACCCAGTTCTATTATAGTTTATAATTTGGCCGTTACTTTTGTACTGAAGTTTCTAAAATTTGGAAATATGAAAAGCATTTTCCTTTACATTGACATCAAAGCTAGTTTATACAAAGACAAAGACACAAAACAGTATTCAGTAAATCTGAAATTCCTTTCATTCAGCTTAAGCGGTTGCTCTATACTGTCTCAAATAAAAATAAACAAATAAAAACTTTAATCAAGATTAGCTTCTAGCTAAATTAAATTTAAATATGTATCACATAAATAAAAACTGTTAAATAATTAGGTTTGTTTTATTATAAATGTTTATTATTAGAAGTAGACGATATATGTACATATAATCAGGGCAATTATGAATAAAACTCCCAGGGAAATTTCTCCCTTTTCCAATTAGAATTTTTTGTTTTCCCTATCACTTGCCATTAGTTGGAATTGCTCCCTGGGAAAAATTTCCCTGGGAGTTTTATTCATAATTGCCCTGAATAACAATAACTATGACGATTGAAAAAGGATTTAGAAAATATATTACGTATTTAGCGCGTATAAGTGGTTTTAAATTCCAAAGTGAGTGGGAGTGAAATTTAGTGAAATTCTATTTATTAGCTCTATGCAATTCTTAAAAAACACAGCAATACAAAAAAACACTATATGCTTAAGTTGTAAGAAATATACACAAACATGAAATAAAGTATGTGGTGCAAACAACTTTTGACAGTTTAAACGCGAAAACACAGAATATCATCAGGACGATTGCATTGACGTGATAAATAGGCCCTGATTTATTGTATTAAATGCATTAAACTGCGAAATAGCTATACTAAAAATATAATATAATATTGTTATAAGTACTCAAAAAATTGGAGTTCAAATACATACTTGAAAATAAGTGGAAATAAACATAAATGCAAGCATACAAACTCATTTGTATGTTCCATTCCAACCTTCGTTTCTTTTGTTTGTCAAAAAAATTTTTAATAAAAGCAAATAATTGTACATATATCAATGTACACAAGACCGATATATAATCTCCTTAATTTTTGAGAATATCGTTGACTAAATCATAATTGTCGTGAACAAAAAGAACTTGCTTCACAGTTAAGGGGTTCAAATTTGACCTTTTGGCCGTTACTAGCGATCCAGCGCTAGAAAATGCTTCTGCAGATGCACTTGTAGACGGTATACTTAAAATATAAGCACCAAGCTTAGCCGTTTGTGGGTACTCCTAAAATACAAAAATTTTATTGTAAGCAAATTTGGTGCAATTTATCTATATCATAAAGACAAGTACTTTTTCATTTTTTTCCAAAAGTTGTAAGTATCTGTGTCATGATCTGTCATTGCAAAGTATTTCAAAACTTCAAGTTTAAGTGGATCATCTTCTTCATTATTTGATGTAGCAGAAACAAACGACGCAATGGTCCAGTTAAATGTTCCTTACAAAACGTTTGAATGAAAATGACAAACAAAAGAAAAAATCGCCATCACACGCACGAATTTGATAGCAAAGTTGTTCGACAGTTGAATGCAAATAAAAATTTTTTGATTTTTTATTCAACAGATGACCAACCGTTGGTCAATCAGACCTCTAACGTAACAATTGATTATACAACTTAATCAAATTGTACAGCAAGTCGAAACGTGTAGGAGACGCATAAAGGCCATAACTCACTATCCTACACAATCTAAAAAATCGCACGACTTTGTATGACAGTGTATCACTGCCTTAATATATACAGTTAAAAATAATGTAAACAAAACTATAAAGTTATTGTGAATTTGCGAACTGAAAAACATTTACAATATAATAAAAAAGTGCCGACATATTTTACCCACAATGGAAACGCACTATAACATAGAGTCCACACCTGATGAATTTATATCATGTTGAATGTCAAATTGATATCATGATGAAAATTCATCACGTATTGACTCAATTTATTAATATTATAGCAGCCTTATGATACAATCATCAGAGCTCACGGCCTGATAAATTCATTTTGATATCAAATTTAATTTCAAAGACGGTGGGCCTGGTTCACGATATCGACAAGTAGAACGTTGTCGTACACTTACATTGGAAACAACAACAAAGTTTTAGAATTTGTTTTTGTTTTGAATGTAAGTGTGCGACAAGTCGAACGCAGTCGATATCGTGTAGGGATGGGCAAAAAATATCGATATATCGAAATATCGATATTTGAGAAAATAAATATCGATATATATCGCCGATATTTCAAAAACCTATATATCGATACATCGATTCTTATTTACGAGTATCGGGTTTCGATACTTTTAAGAGCTATAGCCGTTTTTTAACTGTGACCCAACTAAGGCAGGTGACTTTTTGGATTGTGTGGGTATAAGCCTAAAGGCAGAATTTGTTTTTACTTTCCGTTCTGTTACGTATCAGCTGACTCTTTTTGGTTTATAAAAATTATATACATATAAGCCATTAGTTTTTCTCTCCTTAATTCTGTTATGTTGCGTACACATTCCTCGATGCATGTCGTTATTCACTTTATGAACGCGATGGTAGAGCTATAGCTAAAACTTTACAACACTTTCCCGGGAAATGAAAAAGTCCGGGAAAAGAAAAACTCTAATAACAATGGACGATGCAAAACTCATCACTTAAGTGGAAAACTGTGACCATTCTGGTCCGAAACAGCTGATAATTTATTACATAAAAAGTAACTATTAAAATTTAGAAACAGAACGGCACAGCAGAGAGCAGCAACAGAAAGTAAAGACTAATGAAGTCTTAAGGAGCTACAGTAGGTTACGTATAACTTAACATAAATAGTTCTTTTGTACTAAATTTTTTAAAGTAAGTAAATTGTGCATTCGTAATTAATGCAGCAAAAAATATCGATATATCGAAATATCGATGTTTTAAAAAAATATATATCGATACTGTTCAAAAACATCGATACGATATATATCGATACATTTTCTTCATTTGCCCATCCCTAATATCGTGAATCAGGCCCGGTATTTTTCAAATACTTGTTTGATTCATCATGATATAAAATCATCAAATTATAAAATCATCATCATATTTTTAGATAGGATAACAACACATTCATACATATGTATGTATATGTACTTACATACTGTCACAAAATTGTTACCAAATTGTGATAGTTAATTATTTAATGTTTCTGTATGTCCAATACCACAAAACGTGTCCTATAGCTTATAACATAAGCATTTACAGAAAAATTTTTGTGCTGCAGTAATGTGTTTAAAACTTAACTAAAGCTTGTTCGTGTAACTGCTGCGTAAATTAAATATAGCAAAAGCAAAAGAATAAACAATAATTGTGAGTGAGTTTTAATCAATGTTCATTATAGCCGAACTATATGTGTCCCAACATTTTTTACAACATTTAATTTTATTTTCTTTTCCATATAAAAACTTATTTAAAGTAAATTCAGCATAAAAAAGTCAAACTAAAAAAAAAATTAAAAAAATCGGCGGCTAATTTTAATTGTCTGACTTAAATCGGCGGCTAATTTTAAGCCGATCCTTAGCCGAAAAATTAACGGCGGCGGCGGCTGCCAAAAATCATCGGCGGCGCGGCTTGAGCCGGCTAAGCCGTCACGGCGCAGGTCTCTGACACAGTGTCCTACAAATTAAAAGAAAATCGTGGAAGAAAGGTAAAAAATTGTTGGGATTACGTCAGTTTTTGTTCTTTGTTTTGGCTATTTCTTTTGTCTTATTGCTGTCTCCGTCGTTCTAGTGTCGCAGTGTGAAAGAGTGTAGCATTAAAATCAAATAGGGTGGTTGCCAGCGTTGCCATTCAGGTTATTTTTAACAACGATGTTTAGTTTGTTTCTGATTAAGAAGTTTGATGCAAAAAAAAACATTCTTATTACATATCGCTCATTTACTTCAATAGTGTTATAACTAAAAAAAAAATGCGTTTTTTGAGTTAATGATGCAAAATAATTCGGCATTTGTTCTTTTATCCTGTGTACAAATTTCATAGCATAGCTTGTAAAATTGTATAGTTTTTTTTTTAAATAAATTGCTTTTAACAATCAACCGAAATCTTTAGTAATTATAAAAGCAATTTTGTTTGACAAATGTTTTTATTGAAATAATTTAAAACTTTGTGCCATAATAGAACAGCTATTCTTATTCAACTTTGACACATCTACCAATTCGCAGAAATAAACTTTCCAAATTAAAAAACATACATTAAGATTTTCTTTGCATATACATTCATACATAATTACTAGGGTTTGGGAAACGGGAATTCCCGGGCGGGAAATCCCGGGAAATGTTTGTCTAATATTCCCGGGAAATTTTTGAGATCCCGGGAAAACGGGAAATTAAAAGTGCATGTTATTTCATAAATATATAGAATTTATAATCCAATTTTACTTTAATATAAAAACTTATTATTTTTTATATATTACAAAAGTTCGTTTGAATGATTGTATGACTAAATTTACACGAACGTTGACACGTTTTTCATCGTCTGTTTAAACACATCTGTTAAACACGTCTGTTTAAACACATCGTCTGTTTAAACACATCGTCTGTTAATCTTAAAATTTAAATTGAGTTTTTGTTTTAAATGTAACTGTAAGAAAGAAAGAATTCTTTCGACTCCGATAAACAAGAAGTAAAATGTCCATGTTTTTTTAATTTAAAATAAAAATGTGAGCTATTCAAATCTAGTCTGAAATTTCATAAAAATTCCATTAAATTGAGGTCATACTATATCTCCTAACAAAAGTGGAATAAATTGTATCAGTATCAATGATTGCAATGATATAATCGTTTCCTAAAGCAAATAATTCGATGCTAAGCGAACTTGAAGTGATTTTTCGCCGAATTAGTGAACAAATTTTGAAAAGTGTAGTGAAAATTTTAAGCTGTAAGAATTTTAAGAGTTGACGAAACTTAAATTGATTACAAGTAGACGCTATTATGGAAACCCTGCAGAAAATATTTTAGGAGAAATAAAATGAAAGACACTTAGACATACTGTGGCTCAGGGTATTCAAAATTCAGTGCAGCGCAGTATGGTACTGTAACCTGCTTGTACTTAACGATAAGAAACCGCCTGGAACTTTTTCAAAAAGAATGAGAAACAAGCAAGGCAAATTCATATTAAAATGAAGGTAGGTCTTTTTAGAAAATTGTCTACTAATTGTGGTAACAGTCGTCAATTGGTTTTTATATGATCTTTTGCTGTGTAATAACTTTATTCCATTTGCTTAAATTCAATTAAAAATTCTTAAAAATTTGTCTTAGAACTGCTTTTTTATTAAATTTTATTTCAAAAGAATGCTTACATTAATAAAACAATCGAAATTTCACCAACTTGCATTTAATAAATGTATTTAATTTAGAAAATTAGCTTTTCCCGGGAATCCCGGGAATTCCCGGGAACTTGATTTTTTAATTCCCGTTTCCCGGGAAGTGCAAAAGTCCGGGAAATCCCAAACCCTATTAATTACCTACATCTCGCTATTTTACTAAAACAACGGCATAAGTAAACAAAAACTAGTTTGCCAGAAAGCGCCTTTATAGCTTTCAATTTATGTTTACACAACATGAACAATGATATGAAGATTAATTCTGCTTCATTAATTCAAAAATTCCATTTTCTGAGTTATGATGTTGTTTGAGTAAATGAGCGATATGTTTATCATTTACCAATTTTGATAAGTGCATAAGTATATATCGATGGTCACACGTAGAAACGGTCCTAACTCGTATTTTCACGGAATTGAGTTTTTCATTAATTTCAATACATTTCACACAAATCAACTCGTCATACAAATTTATTGCAATATTGTAAAATGTAATGCTTTTACAAGCAGTTGTACAAAGCAGTTGGGCAAGTATAAAGGTAGTCACTTAGGTAAAGTGGATGGAATGTGATTTAAGAGATGAAAGACTAGACGAAATAAAGGGACAACTTCATAGTGGATAGATCCTATTTATTATTTATTGTTGATTTTTTGCAAAAATTTAAAATTATTAAATTTCAAATTAATACCCTCTTATTGATCAAGTGCGATATGTAATTTAAAAATTTGATTAGATTGTTGGAAAAATATTTTTATTTCAATTTTTGTATAATTTAGGGTGTGGTAATACTGATTGCTGCATTTTATACCGGCTGATTAAACTATTGATTGTATTTCACAATAAAAAAGATAAACATTATAGGTATTAATAATCGTTTATGTACTTAAGTATGTACATATGTATGTATGTATGTATGTATGTATGTAGCTATGTATATGTACGCTTCAATATCATTACTAAGTTTCTGGTTTTTAATTGGGTCAAGATATAAGAAGACGCGTAAGCACCTGTATCGGGTTGGAGAATTGACATGAGCAAGTCTGATTTTTGTAGGGATTTGAATTTTTGCACGAATTAAATTGACTCAGGGACACATAATACATACATACATATGGCACTTGATCGCTCAATTCATCTGCGGATTTTGGAGAGTCTTTCCAAAAAAGCTTTCAAATCCAAAGAGGGTATAATCAACTGAACAAAAAAATTAAACTGTTCTATTAAAATACGGTATCATTTTACTTTCAAAATTCTTTTGATACGAAATTGAGCTGAAGTAAATACGGTATCCGCAGGTAGGGAAATTTTTCGTGTACCCATACAACTTCAAAAATTATATGTGGGTCTTAACAACTGAACAGAGGGTCTACTCGGTATTTCGAATTGAAAGACAATGCTTTCGAATTTGTATTTCATTAACATTACAATTCGAAAGCATTTGCTTTCGTTTCGAATTAAAGATCAGACCCCAATTAATGTATATTTTAACGTTTGTTTTATAGTCTCGTTTTTATGCTTATTTGTCAGATACTGTAGATTAGTTTTTGTGTTAAATTAGCTTTTTTGGAAAATGTAACTAAAAAAGTGTTTTTTAGTTTTTTTTAATAATTCATGTTTCAGCGAATGAATCACAATTTTTATCTCCAAACCTTGAAAATATGTATTTCCGCTTTATTGATTAAAGTCTAATATGTATGCTCTTTTTTTAGGCGGCAAAAACTTGGGGCTCGACCCTGTAATTCATTTTATTTCGTTTCAAATTACAGAGTGTAATTCGTATAAAATATTTGGTATACTCTTGTACTTTTAAAAGAAAATTTAGGCGATACGTTTTATGTTTGTGTGTATGTCCTTTTCTATGATATCTTAAATTTATTCTCACTATAATTCCTTAAAACGACAGTATATTTTTTTGCACTTACCAAAATTTTCTTTTTTTATCTGACATAAAAAACAGCTAAACAAACCAAACAATCGTTTATTTATTGTTATTATGTCACTAATGTGAATACGTTTTATAATTCATAACTCTATTTTGTTCAATCCCATTAACACACTTTCTTTTCACTAAAATATTTAATCTTGCGTTTTAATTATTACATTTTAAGCTTTAAAGTATTTTAACAATAAATTTTACTAACTATAGCATACATAACTATAGGAAATAATAGTAAATAAATACATATGCATAGATATCTTATAAAGATATAAGCATTAGGGTAGTGATTTAGGTTATGAAATAGTAGAATCGAATTTCCAAAAATTTTAATTTTCTAAATTCTGAATTTAAAAATCATCTTCATTTCTTACTTTATTGTTTATCTTTGATTAAGCCACATAAATACAATTTAATGGTCAAGGAAGTACAATTGTTGAAGACTTGTTCATCAAAACTAATCAGGGATGGAAAATGGTATTTTTGTGTGTGTTTAATATAATATAATAATAATAAAAATATTGAAAAATGCATAAAAATAGTAAATAATAAATAAAACTGTGTAAAAGTATTTCATATTAAATGGCGATTTGTAAAAATTTTCTAATATAAAATATTATCAAATAAGAATGTTCAAATCACTTCAGAAAATGTACAATTGTATAATGATTTCCATCCGTGTTTCTGATATAAATAAAATTTGCTAGCAAGTTTATGATAGTAAAGCGTTTATTTACTTTTTTTTTAGACTACTTTTTGCGTCCACGTATCAGCGAACGACCCTAATATACATATGTATGTACATATATTTACACATACAAATATATGGGTCGGTCGTACACATATGTATAAAAATTTCGGTCTTACTTTAATCAATAAATCATTGAATAATGCATTAATTTGCTATTCACTATGATTTTTTTTTTACTTATTTTGCAAAGCTTTAACTAAGAAATGTTTATGTATGTGTGTATTTATTTGCTGTTTCGTTGGTTTCATTTCAAATATAAATTTTATT
Organism: Tachina lurida; assembly: GCA_944452675.1. Lineage (NCBI taxonomy): Eukaryota > Metazoa > Arthropoda > Insecta > Diptera > Tachinidae > Tachina > Tachina lurida. The sequence continues at coordinate 174,257,140 of OX101752.1, forward strand.
TTTCCGTTTATTACATATTTCAAGTTTCGTTATCTATACTTAAATGTGTTATAAATGTTCAGTGATGATGCAATGTGTGTTAAATTTTTTTTATTTAGTTTTATGTTTTGCAAACAACTTCATAACTCAAAAAAGCAAATTTTACATAAAACGACTTTAAAGTTTTCAATTCACATACACTTTAATGCAGATATAAAAAACGTTCCTCTGCCAACATGCCAATTGCTTGTATATGTTTGCATAAGATAAATTAAGCCGTATAAACGATTTCTCTTCAAAAATGAGAAGTTTTTGGGTAATATTTTTGTACATTTTAGTTTTAGTTAATATTACCTTTATTATTTTAATAAATATATTGGTAATTTTTCTAATTTTTTAAATTATTTAGTTAAGTACGTAAGTAGGTATGTTTTTAATTTTCACAAATTTCTGAAGTTTTTGCTTCCAGATATACCATTAGCAGCAAAGCGATTTGAAACAAGCTGATCTCGATTCAGCATTTGTGGATTGATTCAGCTGTTAATTTCTGTTTTGTTCGGAAATTTTCTGGCAGCAGGAAATTTTACTCTAAGTAATATACAAGTCAAATATGCAGAGTTGTAAATGGAGTCACCTGGGAGCATGGTTGAATGCGTGTGCATATTATTGCATATATTTTGAAAAAAATTAAATTTTAGATACATTTGATATTGCCCAATCAAAGTCAATTGAAGAATCCCAACAACTTCTGCAAATAAAAATGTATTAAAACGTCGTCCCTAAAAATTGGGTATCACTGTTTCAAATGTGTAAAACTACTTGTGAGTTCCGTTGAATGTGAAATTGGTTAAAATACTTTTAAAACATTTAATCATTTAGTGGAAAAAATCAGGTTTTCGAGACCTTATACAGCATATTTACAGCGATTTCTAGAAGTAATTTTGAATTCATGGTAAAATTAACAAACAAAAAAAGTATTCTCAACCTTTGTAGAGATAGACGGTTTCGAAAATCCATTTGAACCAGAGGGTAGTTTTCTTTCAAGATTTAGGAATTGGAGAACCTTTCAGTAAAATGGGGCAAAGCAAAAAGTCTATGAATTATAAGAAAAAATTTCATTGTTATTTCTCTTAGTTATTATGCAAAAATTAGCACTGAAAAATAAATTGTTTGTTGCGAAACATCATAAAAAAGTTTAAGAAGAAGACAGTAAAATATCGCCGATACCTATATGTATCGCCCATATATATAACCCTAGTGTTTCGCATTTTCTGGAAAACTGTAACAATTATATAGAATTAATTCAGTAAACTGCGGCCGTGACTCTCACATATCGCTCATTTACTAAAAGAAAAGGTGGTTTATGACTCAAAAACAAAATTTCGAGAAATCAGCTGTTAAGATAAACAATGCATTTCGTCAGTTTCTCGGTAGTTGTTCTCCTTCGTTCTGTTTCTGTTGGTCTTTTCCGTTATAAACTAGTGAAGTTTTGAAAAAAAAACTGTGTTTGACGTGAATACCTATAATGTCTGTCGATGGAGAATTTTCAATAAAATTCTGTTTTTCTTTCATTTGTGCTCTTCTTTCTCTACATTTTTAGTACACTTCTAAGCAAGTTAGCACTTTCTGCTTTTCACCATGCTAAAGAGCGTCTCAAAAACTATCCGAACCAAAAAAAAAAGTGAAAAATTATTTTTTGAGTCATAATCATAAGAAGAAAATTTGCCTCTTCGATCATTCAGCAGGATAATGACCGGAAGCAGACATCACTCTATGTGAAGGATTGGTTTCAAGCCAATTGTGTTAACCTGCTGGACTTGCAAATTCAATACCCGAACATAAACCCTATTGAAAACCTTTGGGGACAGCTAAAGCAAAGAGTTTCAAAGCATACTTTTCAAAATAAAGAAAATCTTTGGAGTTTTGTTCAAATCACTTGGTATGAAATCCCATTAGATCCTTGCCCCAAATTTTTTGACATTTTGCCAAGACGAATAGAAAATTTTTTTCAAAATAAGGGAGTATATACTGGATATTACGCAAATATCCAAAATATAGCAATGTAACTCTGAATTTAAACTTGTTATTTAATTATTTTCAGAATGTACTTATTATTTTGACCACTAATTTTTTCCCATATATTTTATTTCATACCGTAAATATTTCATTTCATTTATTTATTCATTATATATACCTAGCCTATGGGCCATAGTCGGTCACATCATACTACTCGAAAACTATCTACATACAATTTTAATATAATAAATAGTAATGAATTTTTAAACAAAATATACATATATATACAAAATACCGAATTAACTACATACATTCAAAAATCCAATTTGGCAGTAGTAAATAAATAATTACAATATTTAACAAATTATATAAGTTATACGTATACATTTAATATTGTGCAAAATAAAAAAAAATATATAATGTAAAGAAATTTATTATTCGACATATTGTCATAAGTTTATTTTAATTTGAAATTTATTTGCTGGTGGTTCAGCGATGTCTATATGCATTTCATTGTTGCTGTAACAAATCGTCAGTAGACTTCAACCACACATTTTGAACAGTTCAATTCAATTCAATTCAGATTTATTTTTTCCAAAACATTATAAAATAATATTAGCTTAGGCTAAAACAAGATCAAATTTTCTTTACATACTATGGTATTTTTCAAAGAATATAAAATTAATAAAAATTGTACAAATCTACATACATCCATCTCAATATTATTATAAATAAAAAACAATTTAACAAAATAATTCCCAAAAAAAAAGGAAGCAAAAAGGGAAGCTCTTGAAATAGTGCCTAAAAACTAAGATCCTTAAAACTACCTATTATCTAATAACTAAATAAAAATTAACAAACAAACAAATAAGTAAAAGAAAAGTAAAATAAGAATAAAATAAAATAATAATAAAATATTACTGTGTTATAATATATACAGTATTGGTTATATCCAATGTGCGGATTCTCCTATGGTAAAATAAAAGGTCTGTACCATGATAAAGCATTCCTGCTTCCCTAAGAGTCAATAAGTCCACCGGGGAAAGATAGTTCGTCATTTGAATGGTCTCCAGATTCCTAATACCAGAAAGACACAATCCAACCAGATCATTACCTGACAACTGTGCTCTATCCATAAATTTAAGTGCTCCCTCAACCATAAACACATCTATCCTACCAAAATCAATCGCCCCATAGATAGATGTACATGACGGCCGTCGTAGTTCACCATTCCGACCTCTATAGTACCTGAGACCCAAACATGCAGCCAGGACGAAACGCTCCCATCTCCTAAGTCTTTCCATTTGGGATGAAGATATTCCAAACCAAATTGGAAAGGCATAGGAAACGAGAGGTCGTATAATTTGGCGGTACACCAAAAGACGTACCTTCATGCTTAAGCCCCCTCTGCGTTTCAGTATGCCCTGATAGCCAGAATATATACGTTTGGCCCTCACCAATATGTCGTCAATATGTCTATAAAATTCAAAGTCCTCGTGAAAAGTCACCCCAAGGTATTTCATTCTGTCCGCTGTCCTGATCATCTCCCCACCAACTGTCAAACAAGGTATATACGACCTACAATTTGGATATAAATATTTCCGTCTCCCCTTCAGCATAACCGCTACAGTCTTTCTCAAATTGAGATTAAGTCCCCACTCCGTAAAGTATACCATTAATGTCGTCAAGTATCTGTTAAGTCGTTCGTTAACTGTTCGTGCTAATGGTCCAGTAGACGCAATCAGAATGTCATCAGCACAGGTCAACAAAATACCTCCTTGTGGAGGCTGAGGTATATCCGATACAAATATATTGTACAAAACCGGCCCGAGCAAAGAGCCCTGTGGCACCCCAGAAAAAATCAAGCTCTCATTAGAGAGAATGCTACCGACCCGAACTCTAAACAGGCGGTCCCTGAGAAAGCTATCTACCATACGGCAGACATTATTCCCAAATCCCATAGTCATCAGTTTATAGATTAAGCCATCATGCCAAACCGTATCAAAGGCTTTGGCAAAATTTAAGCTTACAGTCAATGTCGGGCATCTTCTATTCAGCCCCCTGGTAACATAGTCCGTTAGTACCAATAGTGCATGTGTTGTCGATAGTCCTCGTCTAAAACCAAATTGAAAGTCCTTTAAAATTCCCTTGTCAATAATAATGTCATTCACCGCTGTCAGAAGAAAGTATTCAAATAGCTTTCCAAAGGCCGATAGTAAGGAAATGGGTCGATAGCTTCCCTTCTCATTAGTATTTAAGCCCGCTTTTAAAATGGGAACCACAAGAGCAACTCTCCAAGCTTTCGGAAAATACCCTATATTCAAGCAGTGGTTAAAAACCACTGCCAGATATCGCCATGCCGTGGCATCCGTCTTTCGTAAAACAAAATCAGGTATACCATCAACACCAGCAGATCTTTTGTTAGACCTTCTCGCTAATGCATCACCCACCGATACTGAATCAATGAAACCAATTCCATCAAAACGCATGTTACCGTCTGTCACAATCCTGTCTGCCCTAATTGTCCTTCCAAATGTCACCAAAGGTGTTGTCCTGTCCAAAGTAGCAACTGTCTCATGCACCCTCACACTGAGTGGATCTACACGAGCAGATTGTCCCGAAAATACCTGGGAAAAACTACTCGCTAGCAAATTCGCCATTCCAGCATCATCAGAAACAATAGCCCCATCAGAATCTACTAAAGACCGAACTGCAGGCCGGGAACATAAGCCAGCTGCTGACTTCACAGTCACATTTTGAACAGTTACAAACCTCTTATCTTATGTACAGGCTTTCAAAAACTATTTGAGAATTCACAAATAATAATATTTTTGAAAATCACAAAAGAAAAATAAGCATAGTAGGCGTAGAAACTTATACAAAACCCAGCAAATAATTTATATTCGATATGAATCTATTCTATTTTTCTACACAAAATAACTGTTATAAAATAATTTTTTGATATCGATAACTGTTACGGTCCCTGGTTTTTGGCGATTTTTCTATTTTTGGCAGTTTTTCTTATTTTGGCGTTTGTTTTAGTTTTTGCGTTTTTTTTTTAATTTTGGTGATTTTTTCGGTTTTTGGCGATTTATTTTAGTTTTAGAGAATTTTTTAGTTTGGTCTGTATAATACGTACAAGCCATATGCACAATGTGCAAACTTTCACAACCGAGCTTTTGTGCTTTCACATCGACGAGAGCACTACAGCCAATCAGGGGGCAAATTACAGCACTCGTTATCGAACGAAATTACGAAATATTTCAAACAGAGTATGTGTGTTTGGACGTAGCTGTTTTACACACAAAAGCTTAGTATCGAAATAAGCCCCGAGGTATTTGGCCTTATTTATAAAGTGAAATAATGCAATGCTGCCCACATCTCTCAGGAATATATGTATGCATGTATGCCTCATTTTATAAAATATAGTTTTAACCTCAGCATGGAACAGCTTACATTTTTTATGTCCTGTGTGGCAGATCCAATTAAAAGCAACTTAAAACTATTAACGTGGTGTTTGTTGCTAATTTTTTATTATCAGTTTAATACTATATTGTACTCAAATTACTTACATACATAGTTGTCGTTAAGCTATAGGGAAATGAGTTGAATTTCCTACTTGCAAGAAAAAGTGATAGAAAAAACACAAACGAAACTAAAAGTTGCTACTGCACGAGTTTCATTGTACCAGATTTAGACCAAACACACAAATAACAATTTAATTTTACGAGTACGTCCATTATTCCACAACGTTTTATGTGAATAAATTAACCCTTCCAGAATTAAAAATTTAGCTTGACAGACATTTTTCTAACCGTAACATGTTTCTGATATTTAACAATTTGTTAAATGTCAACAAAACTTTTACTCGTTTTAATTTAGTGACGCCAAAGAAAGAAAACAAAATTATTTATAAAAAAAAAATTCAACAAGTCTTTGTACTTATTGTAATTTTTGCTGGCACTTGTTTTCTAATTTTTCTTGGCAATTACGTTTCTGGACGAACTAGTTACATTTAATTTCTCTAACCACTTGTGAGTGGTATTTGCTTTTATGTATTTTACTTACTGGTACTGTTTGATGATGGTCTTATTTGTGGATAAACATTTTCCATTGACTTGAGCGCAAGTAAAAAAAAAAAAATAAAAAAAAATTGTATTTACTGCTGCTCCTGGCTGTGGCGTTGGAAAAATAATTTCATTGAAAAAATTAATTGTGTGTTAAGTGGCATCGAAGGGATTTCTAATGCTTAACGGAAATTTTTCTAGAAATTCTTGATTATATCAGGGAAAATAATTTATATCTTTTTTTTTTTATAACTAATGTTTATTCATTTGCAGATCTTTTAAACTGATTTATGGAGATGTATTTTTAAAGAATAAATTTTCCTGTTTTTTAATGTTAAGGTAAAAATGAATTAAGGATACGAAGCGAAATGTTGTTTGTAACATTAATTGCTTAAAGTTGGTAGAACATATTTTAATGTTGTATTTTCCAGAATATTTTAAAAAATATTTTTCATTAAAAACTTAATTGTTCGGCATAAAATTAAACAAAATTAGCTAATGTTTATTATTAAAATAATGTGATATTTTTAGGGAGGCATGATAAGACTGATGTACATATTTTTCTTTCGACGGAGTTTTCTTTAATTTGGAACGATTTTGCATCATCCGTCATCATTTGACGCCGGTTGGTGGAAAATCGTTTCAAATGAAAGACCTGATAAGCTAAACGAAATTATTGGAGGTGTGTTCTTTTCTACAAGAAAAATGCTAGCTAGATTTCCATCTAAAAAGTGCAGTTGGATGGTTACTCTTAAAACTGTTTTGCTGCCGTAAAGAGTAGTATTTCTTATTGTAAAAAATCACCCTCAGTAATGGTAGGAAGTATTGCCCCATACAAATCCGTAGTGCGATATGTATTTCATAAAAAAAATTTTATACTTTCCTAACATTTTTTAAAGAATTGGTTAGAAAATGGATACTATGCGATAGTAGATCATTATATCTGGTGAAGTGACAATAATTAAATTATTAATAATTAAATTATTGTCACTTGCCACAAAGTTTATATATGTTTTGAAGAACAAACTTATCTATCAGTGTGTTCAACTTTTTCATATATTATGTTCTGTTTTAGTCATATATACATAAATAAGTCCAGCAAAGTGCGACTTTGACTCGCACACGTATGGTTCCGTACGGACACTTCATATGTACTACTATACGAACTTTAGTCTACATAATCGAATATTTTACCTGATATTAATTAAGTTCCCGGTAAACTTTTTACGGTCTTTTAAGTTTTAGTTTTTTTCTCGTTTGACAATTTTTCGGTTTTTGGTGATTTATTTTAGTTTCAGCGATTTTTTTAGTTATGGCGATTTTTTCGGTTTTAGACGATTTTTCTTAGTTTTGGCGATTTTTCAGTTTTAGGCGATTTTTTAATTTGGTAGTTGTTAAAAAAAAGTACGTAGTTAAAATTACATTAACTGAAAGAATACCCTTTAATTTTAATTTTTTAATTGCAGTGTTAGTTGGTGTATTCTGCATAAAAATACACTAATTTTTAAGATTTCAAGTGAATATATATCGTTTTCTGTATATTACACTAGGATTTTAACATGTTTCGTTGCTCGCTTTAATTTTTAACTCTCATATATGTATTTGTTGCTGTAGCGGGAACAGCTTACCTTATAGCGTACAAACTGTAACCAATGCAACAACCTTTAAAAGAAAAATAATGGAATTATATTCATATTAGCTTTAAAAACATTGCTCTCTTATTTTTCCCAATTTGTACAATTTTAATTCAATTTAATTCAATTTGATTTTTATTATTAGTTTTTTTTAATTTTATTATTATTTATTTTTATTTTTATTTTTAAATATTTTTAAATACTGGTATGTCCTCATGTAATTAGTTAATCATACATGTAGATTCTAAGTCTTGTGCATAGAATATCTAATAAATAAATGAATAAATAAATACATATTCTGTGAAAATTTAAGTTCCGTACGGCTCTTGAGAAAACAGCCTGTGACAAACAGACGGACATCATAGCGAAAACAATAAGGTTCCTTGTCACCAGCGTGACCATATTAGCTTATTTTGAGCTAAATTTAGCTTATTTGTTTCAGATTTAGCCTTAAAATTTTCATTTAGCTCTTAGCTTATTTTTTAGCTTTTTTTAAAAACTCATTTAGCTTTTTTAGCCTTTTTTTAGTCTAAATTGCGTGTTCTCTAAAAATATATTAAAAACATAAACAACTGATAAAAATTATAATTTTTTAGCATTATTTTACAATGCTAAGAAATTATAATTTTACAAAAAATACAAAATGTAAATTATACGACAATTTTATAACAGAAATGGAAAGAAGAAAAATAGTAGATAATTGCAGAATGGTTAGAATTCCAATGGAAAAAGTTAAATTCATATTAGTGGCCAAAACACTTTTTGAGTTTTTTGGGTATAAAATTATTTGACTTGATTTGAACGTTCATTCAGCGGCATCAATTAACTTAAAACAAAAACCTGAAATAGCCTTAAGCCTGGATAACACTATGTACCGATTTTCGTCGGGCCACCTCAATAAAGTCATAAGTAATAAGCCAAAATGGCATTATTACTCAATTAATTCTGGGGCTTATTACCAATGCAGTGTGGCGCAATTGTGTCCTTGTATTTCAAGTAGTCGATAAATTAGAGCAAAATCTTTACTTATGACTTTATTTCACTGATCTGACGAAACTCGGTACATCGTGCAGATAGTGTGATCCATGCTTTACCTGCAATAGCATTATTTCACTTAAAAACCTTTCGTATTTTAGTATAAATGTTTTTACATTTTTAAAAACTTTTTAAGATTATTTGGGGGAAGTTTTTGCTTTGTTCTTCATTGAATCTAAAATATAATAATTAATAAATAATTTCATTAAGCAAATATTCTATATGTATAATAAAAAAATATGTTTGTGTAATATTTAACGTTAGTTTAGCAATAAGAAACTATTGAAAAGTGATCAAAGAAGTGGAAAAAAGATTAGCTTTATTTTCTAGCCTAAAATGTAACTTTTTAGCTTATTTTAGCTTTTTTTCAAACGTGATTTAGCTTAATATTATTTTAAAATCTGGTCACACTGCTTGTCACCTTTAGTGTCGTGTTGATTTTTTTCCAACACGACAAGACCCGAGCCCAAATACCAAGATGTCCCGTATGTACGAAACACGCACTAGAAAAAATTTCCCAACAAAAAACTGCCCAACACGGACGAAATCAAATTGAAGAGCAAAAAAGCTTTTTTTTTATTCAAATACAATACATATGAATTTTTGTTTAATTTCAGAACTTTAAGCTTAAAGCCTAGATCAAATTATCGGCACAATGTACCGATTTTTGTCGGCTCATCAGCTAAATTGGCTTTATTTCTCAACAAATTGAAATATAAGGGCATAATTGCAAGACAATGCATTGCTAATACATCCATATACACTTATTTCGGAATAAATTAAAAAATAAGGCAATTTTTGTTGATTAATTGGAACTTTATTGCAGTAAGCCGACGAAAATCGGTACATTGTGCCGATAGTGGGATCTCGGCTTAAGAGACCCTACAAAATATTCAATTTTTTATTTACTGGAAATTCTTGCATACACCCCTTTTAGACACGGAAAGTTTACTTTGCAAAGTCTTAATTCAGCTGTGTGAAAGACAGAGGGAGGAATACTATCCCTTTCTGTCATTCTCCCAGCTGAATTAAGACTTTGCAAAGTAAACTTTCCGAGTCTAAAAAAGGGGTAATACATACCTCAAACCGTTTTGTCTTATCGTGTCAATTTTGCTCGACACAAAATCAGATTTTCTGTCACGAGTACTTCGCGTTGTGTCGTGCCTGTTCGTGTCACGAAAAAACACGACATGCGCCCATCTCTAGTACGGAACCCTAAAAAACATTTTTACAGGAATGTCAAGATATTTTATACATGCACTTTTTAACCAGATGGTTTTTTTTTGTTAGAAAAGAAAACAGCAGTACATATGTATGTAGTTACTATTTCTTGTTTGAATCTTTATTAAATTAAATAAAATTAATTATAGTTAATTTTAATTATTATTGTTCGAACTTCATTTGTTACTGTATATATTTATGATTTGACAAGGCTAAAGTTCGTAACGGTTTGTAAGCCAAATTACATGTGATAATTATTAATTAACAAATAACACCAAAGTTAATTGTAAATATTCTGACTAACACATATTTGAACGGAACAACTAGCTGTTTTCGAAGGTCACTAAACCCTTCGTCATCAGCGTTCTTTTGTGTTTGGTCCACTGTGTGTGGTGTCAAGTGATGTAGATTTCTGCTTTATAATACTCGGCCCATATTGCAAATGGAATATGCGAATTGTTTTGATTCATCTTGTTGCAATTTTCTGAAAGCTTGTTTTGTAATGAAAGCTCAATTTTACCATCCCTAAATTTGCAACAGTCTTGCCATTGTCGTTAAATAAAATTAATTAAATTTTTTGAGATCTAAAAGTGGAAATTGCAACTTTTTTTGTAATAAATTCAAAATATTTGCTCTAAAAATTTTTTAAAAGATCCCTTAATCTATTTAATATCTAAACAAATTTTTCTTTTTATTTTCTTAATTTTTAAAATTTAGTACCTTTCTTTCATTTAAACATTTGTTTGCTATTCGATATAAATTTTGCTACAATAATCCATTTATTTACAATATGCCAACATAAATAGATTCATAAAAAAATATTTATATACATATTTAGTTAATAGTTATACAATGATTTCAATGTTACAAATGTATGTATTTGCAGCATTTTATTTTTTTGTAATTCCTATAAATTTCTTGATGATAAATGGATTTCAACGTGTGTACGATATGATGGTATTAATTAAGTGTTCTCAGCAGGTTCGTTTTGTTGTTTTGCCTCTTTGTTTGTTTTTGTGTTGAAATTTTAATTTAAATCAATTTAAAACATTTGTTGGCACATTCATTTATAAATCTAATGATCTTGGCCGTTGCCGTTCAAACACAAGTTGAATGTTAATGGTTGAAAAAGAAAAATTCTTCATATTGTTAATTAAGCAAATGATTTTGAACTTGACAGTCGTCCAATAAAACTAGAAGTTCAGTTCTTTCTTGTTGTTGTTGTTGTTGTTGTTGTTGTTGTTGTTTTCGTAAAGGAAACAAATTAGTAAAAACCATGCTGTAATTAAGAAACATAATTTTTCATTTATTTTAACAAAACACACAGAGAATTAAATTAGCAGCAGTCTATCTTTATCTATCTCTCTGTTGTGGTGGTACCTTTGTTTTTATAACAAAATTATTTTGTTGATTTTTTTTTTTTGTTATTTATTTTCCTACTTCTAAAAATAATTTCTTATTAATTACCTTAAAGAAAAATAAACTTAAAGAATTTTTGACACTTATTTTTTTCGTAATGACAGACCTGTCATAATGACTTTATGAAATATATGTAAAATATATATATACTTATGTATGTATGTATGTACATAAGTACATGCATACATATTTTTTTTTTGCACATTTTCTTTGGCAAGTGCCAATTTTGTTTTGTAGCTGAACAAAATCCTCTTAACTTGTTTTAATTTTTTGTTGTTGTTGTACGTATAGACTTTTGAATGAAAGTGGTTGTCATGTTATTTTCACTTTTTATATCATTTTCTTTAACATGCTTCTTTATGTTCACTTAACTTTTTTTTTAAATGAAATTCCCATAAAAATTTTCTTTTATATAAATGTCTACATAAGCAGCGCCTAAATATATAGATAACCCTGCTATTACGCGGTAAATGCGTTACTAAAGAGTCAGGTGTTGTGTGAAACATTGGCGGTAATCGGTGTTTGATGCAAATTGTCTTGCGTCATTGTAAATGCAAAATATCGTAACTTTTCTTTAAAATCCAACAATAAAATACGCACACAATCCCAAGAAAAGCTACGATATTTTGCATTTGCATTTACGCAAGACCATTTGCATCAAACATCGAATAACGCCATTTTGTTTGTGATAGGCTAAAGATGCAATCAGACGTGCCATAACCATTACCATAGAAAACAGCCGCCCGAACCAAACTAATGGGCAACACTGTATTCCATTATAGATGACTCTCCATATCCATTACCATAGAAACCAATTGAATTTTGGTGTGGCGTTATGGCTGTGGCACGTCTAATTGTATCTTAAAGCTCGTAATGTTATATTCAGACATCAATATTTCAAGGAACGATGAACACAACAGAGCATACGTGGTGATATGCAATTTCGCAACTATAATTTGATTTAAACTTCTTTCAAACGGAAGTCATCCACCCAAGAATAATTAGCCTAAATTTTTGCTAAGCTTAGTCGATTTTGTAATTTTAAGGGACTGCCCCATGACGTCGACAACGTTCGACTTATCGCACACTTACATTTGAAATAAAAACAAAATTTTTAAATTTCAAATATAAAGCCTGGTACTCTGTTCACATTTCGGTGCGAAATGCTGTCAAACTACATGTAAAAGTATTTGGTATGAAATATTTGCGAAATAAATTCGCAAAAGTAGTACTCTGTTTTTATTGCGAAAAACACGTAAAATCTATCTGGCAGCATGCTTTTCCATGATAAATGACTCTGGCATCATTTTAGTTTCAGCTGCGAAACAACATGAGCAGTACTTTTTTCGCACTGAATTTTAACAATGTTGCATACTTTCAAGCAATAAAAGCGAGAAATTTATGCAAAAAAAAACCGCGAGTTGGGCTACATTTAGTACATGTCAAAATTTCCACGCGAAATAATCAATCGTACTGAAAATAATTCGCAACTTCGAACAGAGTACTAGGCCCTCAGAGTAAAATTTTTAACTTCGCATTCCGGTTTCTCGGAATATTACCCAAATCAATTAAATACATACAATTGTACATGTATACAAATAGGGCTGCTAAATATGTATGAACATAAATCATTTTAGATATCTTTTTTTTTATTATTAAAATCATGATGTTTTTTATTCTTTTCTTTGATTAATTTAAAATATGAAAATAATGTAAAAAGTTTAATTTACATATGTAACTGCCGTGTTAAAAGAGGATTGCCGCAGTTTCAAATTCCTTTTTGACTCTAAAATTTAGAGTGAAACCGCGTTGAAGAAAACCGTATTATAGGAGGGTTACCTGTACATACATATGTATGTATGTATATATGTATGTATGTGTATATGTTTGTATGTGTATATTTGTACATTCTCTAAATTTGTGCGGAATACAAATTTTTTGCTGAATTTGTAACAAATGGGAGTTAGAATTACAAAGTTTCCGGTCAGTGTTCGGAGAATTGCATCAAGAGTTACATTTTTGTTTTTGTGGTTCTAAATTTTTTATTGCACAGTGTGCTTTTATGCGCTTTTAGCTGGACTGAGACATTTCGATGAAATTTGGCATATATAATATATAATAGTATAGAAAACAACAGGGCTTTTCATTGATGTTTGGCGGAGAAAACAAGTGACATGTGTCTGAATTTTCTGTTCTATTAGTCCCAGTTCACACCAGTCAAGTCTTATTGATGAACTTATCACTTTTTCTTCTTTGAACTATCTTCGGTGTTCACACAATGCGAGTCTTATTTTGAAGCTTTTTTTATGCATAGTTTTGTGTATACATGTGTGCTTTTTTAAAATTACGAATGAGAAAGCAAAACGTATCGACAGTACATGAAGCTCATTACTCGTTTCTTTTCCCTCGTCTCTCTCGCCTATAAAATAGCAAACTTAAAAATAAGAATCTCTTCGTCTGAACACTGACTTAATAAAGCTTGTTTGTGTTAAGCACCCCATACACGTTTCAATTCAATTGTCAATTGAGTCTTTCAATTGTATTGATTCTTGGCAACACACTTCATAAAGCGAATTGAAAGTTTTTCATTCAACTGTCAAATTTATATTTTTTTCACAAATACAAATTTCTAAATTAAAAACTTCTATTGCATTCATTCATTAATTTTTTTTATATATTTTTATTTAAAATTCAAGAAATTAAATACAATTTTAAAAAATAATAAGAGTTTTCATGAGAAATCTTAAAATTGCCATTTGTGCAATTGGGCAAATATGCGAAACTTGTTTTATGAAGCCCCTTGGTAACGTTTGCGCAAACACTTAAGTCAATTTGAATAAAATGTCAAAAAATTAATTTAATAAAAATAGATAGAACAAAAAAATTTCAAGCAGTTTTTAATTTAAATACATATTTATATATTTCTATAAAATTAAAAAAGGGTGTGTGTAAAAATATGACTAAGTGCCGGTCCAGACATGCAATTTTTGTTGCATCAATTCTTGAATATGTGTGAGAGTGTTGAAATAGAAATATATACTTTTTGTATTCCTGTCTCGTTCTATTGCACTAAAAAAATAAAAAGTTGCTGCAACAAAAATTGCAAGTCTGGACCGGCACTAAGGAGCTAAAAACCAAGAAATTGTTTTTTTTTTACAAAATTCATAATTGCACAGCTTAAGTTTACGAGTCAAAATTTTGGCGCAAACTTAATAGGTTTGGTTTAAATAAATTTCCATACAATTTTTGACATTTTATTTACGAGAGTGTAAAAATGCACAATTGCACAGTTTGCGAGACTTTTGATCATTCTCATGAAAACCCTTAATAACTTTTTCTTGTGCAAACATAAATTTTGACAGCTGATCAAGAGACTCGAACACACACAGCACAATCGAATTGAGAGATTTACTAGTCAATTTTTTTAACCAACTCGACAACTGCCAAATTAATCAATTGACAGAGCCATACACGTCTTGAGTTGGACAACAACCGAATCAGTTGCCAATTGAATTGAAACGTGTACGGGATGCTTTAGTATAGCTTTTGTGTACTGGTAAAATTTAAACAACATTTGACAGATCATATCTGCTGGTGCTTCTAGAGTACCATGCTCTAAACATAACAAGGCGAATTCATACCAGATGACCTCATTTCAGCAGATGATGGAAACTCTCTAAAACTATTAAATGACTGTTGTTGGGTAAAGCAGCTCAAGCTAGTATCCTCCAAAAAAAAATTGTGAACACCAAGTATAAACGCTTTTATACTGAGACTACGGCAGCTCCTTTTCAAAAGAACCTGGCCTGGCCCGCAATGTCGACAGAAAGTGTTCGATCGACAAGAATATTTTTTCTTTTCTTTGACGATTTTTATAGGGT
The DNA here is from genome assembly GCA_944452675.1 of Tachina lurida. Lineage (NCBI taxonomy): Eukaryota > Metazoa > Arthropoda > Insecta > Diptera > Tachinidae > Tachina > Tachina lurida. Next base: position 174,272,392 of record OX101752.1, read on the forward strand.
TTTGGAGATTTTTTATAATATTAACGATTTATACAGAAATAATTTTTTAATCAGGCTTAAGTTCAGTAATTTCAATTCTTATTGAATGAAATTTTTGTTTATTAATTAATGTGAGTTTCTAAAGAAGAGAAGAAAAATTAAACTAAACTTTATAGCTGGGGGAAATATCTTGCAGCCATGCACTTCATCAGCACCCTAGTCTATCTACATGTAATTTAGCTTACAAAGGTATACGAACTTTTTTAGCCTAATCAAATCATAAATACATATAGTAACCCCAAACTATTTAATTATTTAATTGCTCTATTACTTTGCTATACATATCGGCGCGTAGTCTTAGTCAAAACAAAGTACACTTTAAGAAATTAAAACCAGTATTTTGTATGGTAATACTGGTTTTAACTTCTTAAAGTGTACTTTGCTTTGACTATGACTATGCGCCATTATTATGTTCTGTCAAAAACCATTTGTCAGCTCCATCTTCTTTTGAATACCAAAAGGTGGCTTACTCTACTTTTTTTACTTATTTTTTTTTTTTTTTGATAGTTGGTAATGAAAAAAAGCATTTTTCACCAGAACTCTTTTGGGCTGATAAGCCTTATATAATTATTTAAGGCTACCAAAATGTAAAAATTCGTATATATAATTTTATAATCACTGGCCCATTACGTAAAGGTTTTTCTTTGCTTTTGCTGGATTTTTTCCTGCCAAAATCGTCGTTTTGATTCCCTTTGTATTTTTGACTGGCATTGTTTTGTATTTAAAAACATTAATCTGTCAAAAAATACCTGGAGAAACAACGTTTTTATCTATTAAGTGTAATCTTGATTTCATTACTATGTATTTGAAGACTTCCTATTTCCCACAAATTGTTTTGTTTTTTAGCTGTTGTTTTTAAAAAAAAAAACATTATTAAACAATAATATTTTATGATCTTTTAAAACCAAACAAAATCTAATTTTTTTAAGTTACTTTTCAAATGTTTATTGTAGCGTGGATACGTTTATTTTTCTCATCATTTATTTCGTTTCATTGAGTCTACAATTAGGCTGGTTGGCATTAGATTTGTTAAGCTTCATCTTTTTTTCATCCCTGTTTTCCTTTTTAATATTATCTATTGACATTAAGTTGATATCACAGACTTTTTAATTTTGTTTTATGTTTGTGAGTTGCGTTCTCAGCATTTTTTTTTTGTAAATATAATAATTAATGTTCATTTTTCTTTACTTTTTCTTTATAGGTAAGTTTAACAAACAACAAATTGAGGATGTCCTTTTGAGTAGGAAAATCATTTGGTGGCTTGTTGGAAATTTAATGAGCTCTTCTTTAATAATGAAAAGGAATGTGTATGTATGTATGTCTCAAAATCCATTACTGGTAAATTGCAATTAAATTGAAAAAAAAAAAAACAATAGTAGAGACCTTAATAATTTTAACACATTGAACCTTAGTAGTTGTAATGTTGGGCTACGGGGTCACTTTTTCAAAAGTCTGCTCATGCCTGTCATGCATTTAAATTATGTTTCTTGCTTCATATATTTTATGAGCATTTATTTATAATATGAGTTTTCCAGCCCTGGATGGGAATGTACATGTTAACTGATAAGAACACATACGCGTTAACTGTGGATCTGTATCTGGTATGTATCTGGTTTTTATCTGGTTTATATCTGATTTGTATCTGGTTTATATCTGGTCTGTATCTGATCTGTATCTGATTTGTATCAGATACAGATAGATACATACCAAATACAGATCAGATATAAACCAGATACAGATCAGATATAAACCAGATACAAACTATATACAGACCAGATGCAGACCAGCTAGAGATCCACAGTTAACGCGTATGTGTTCTTATCAGTTAACATGTATATTCCCATCCAGGGCTGGAAAACTCATATTATAAATAAATGCTCAAAAAATATATGAAGCAAGAAACATAATTTAAATGCATGACATTCCCATCCAGGCATGGGTAGACTTTTGTACTGAAACAGTGACCCCGTAGCCCCACATTACAACTACTAACCTTTAATTAGAAACTTTTTAAACGTTAAGTAAATAAATGGCATCTTTTGTATTCACATTTTGGTATCAAAAGGTGGCAGGAAGCTCTTTACAAATTAACAAAATTAACTGAAACATAAATTTGTAAATTTCACATTTTTTTTATTAATACTTTTATTATTTAGATTTATACACGTAAAAAAAACATTGACTAACACTATTGTGTGATAGCTGAAATTACAGTGTCGGCTTTTCTTATTCTCTATTTATAAGGTCTGTTCCATAAGCATAATGAAGCAGTCCGAACTTGTACAAAGTTACCCAAAAGCGTTCCATATGGCAATTTTTGTGCAATTTTGAGAGCGAATTAAAGCTCAGTTAGCTGATTGTAATAGAATGTAACGGCAGCGGTAGGAAACAGTTGATCATAATGTTATATGAAAAGTAATCGAGATGTAACCGGAATGTAAGAATCTGTACATTACTTTTCACATAACAATATCAATTAGCTGTTACCTACCGTTGTAGTTCCATTACAAAAAATATTTTAAAGAGCAAAATGGAAGGTTTTGTTTTAAAAAACTTGAACTTGGAAGTAAATGGTGTTTTTTTAGAGTGTTGCCATCACTGGCTTATTTGAGCACCCATTTAACAGCTGATAGTTGCTTTGTGTTTATCAGTCTATGTATGTATGTATGTGTGTTCCTTTGGGGCGCTATATAAACCGAACGCGAGGGCCGATTTTGACAGTTCTTATATCAATCGATTTGTCTTAAGATGAAAGTTGAGGCATGATGGTGTTATTGATTTGAGCCACGTTGCGAGTAACTAAAAATCATTTACATTAAACGTTTCAAGGTTGATTTTCATATTTAATTTTCTTATTTTTAAGAAATCTTCATGGAAATTTTTAAAAATTTTTAGTTTTCATGTTATAATTAAAGGCAACCATTAAATAAATAATGTAGACTCTTTTCAAGAGCAAAAAGTATCGGAAAATAACAATGTCGGATTATTGGTTTCTCAGTAAAAGAGAAAGTTCATTGAATTGTGAGTCATGGTAAATTGGTTCTGGTAATTCCCTTTTTCAACAGAGCAATATAATTACAGGATGGCTCACGATCAGGAATGGGATTGAGAATTTTAAAATTGTACCAACAAGTTTCGAAAATTTTACTTTTTTTTACCTCAATTGGAGAAAATTTTTTTCTCGAAATTATTTTTATTTATTTTTATTAAAATAATCGTGGGTAGCCCCAAAAAGGCTACCGAATCGTTTTCACAAACTTTATTGTGAGTTCGGATGTCAAAGCATATGCTACAGCTGTTTAAGTTGAAATTTACAATATACAATTTAATAGCGGATTTAAAAAAAAAATAATTTGGAAAAGGTCGAGTTAAAATTGTTTGATTTTCTCGTTGCTGTTTACTTCCACAACACTGTTTTCAAGTGAGAAGAATATGAGTATCATATTGACATATACACAATTTTCACTTTTGAACAATGAAAACAAATGCGGATTGAATGGACTAAAAGTGGGGCGATTCCTTAACCCTTTCAGTATATTGTATCCATATGGATACACGCACTTTTAAAGTTGTTTTGTAAAACTCAGGACATATAATTAACTTGAACTTTTATTGAATATATTAACTTAAGTTCTTTTCTTTTATTTAAATAAAATTTTATTTCGCATTGTTTTGTTTTTCAATAAAAATTGTAGGTTTTTAAAAACCTTATTTTTATTAATTTTTTTTTATCAAAAAGTTGGTTTAATATTTCACCTATTTTGTCAACCAATACAAATTTTTTCTCTCATTTTATGTCATAAATACACAGAAAACCTTTTCCCTCAGCATTTTGCATCAATATTTTTTTATTAAAATAATTATAAAAGCTGTGGGATTTTTTTCAAAACTCGTGTATCCATATGGATACAAATTTTAGTTGTGGGTATACTTTAATGTAAACTTTGTATAGAAAAGTAGAACAGCGTTTTTTATGTTTTTATGATTGATTTGTACAGAATTAGTAACATAATTGACAATTTTACAAAAAAGTATATAAAAGATATATTAAGGCCATATACGGCAGGAAACCCATAAAATGGACATTTTATGTAGCACCAGAGGAATGACTTACAACTTTCGGGCGAAGCAGAGGAAAAGTTCTTACTGCTTTCTGAGTTTTTGCCATATAGTTACACAACTTTCAAGAAATATTCCTGAGCAAAACAACCACACAAGTTATTTTAAAAATTAATGTATAACTTTAAGTTTGTGAACTTACATCAAAAAGGGATCTGGATCCCAGGAAGAGTTAAAGAAAATAGATTTGTTAAAATTTACCTAAAGTTGGAAAAGAATTCAAAACAGAAGGTCGTGGAAACTTCGACTACCGCATAAAAATATCAGACAATATGTATCTGCTAAGATAGCTTAATGAAGGAATTGCGCAACTAGTTTCTACTATACAGGGCCATAAACCTCTGGATGTATTGGATAGATTTTGTGGTGAACAGAAGAAAAATGTAGATATTTCGAAACCAAACATAGTTGCACTATCGAAAAAATAGACAAACTGGATTTTATTCTATCATTGTATAGAATTTCCATCATATATAGAAAGTGGGGTTTAAAAATGTTTGATAATTTTATTGATTTTTGGTGAACTAACAATAACAAATGCATGGACTTGCTGGGTTTTCGTAATAACGTTGTAAATGGGCGGATTTACGTAATCCATTACGATTTCACCGAAATCAACATTGGCCGGAAAATATTGCAGATACAAACGTGAAGGATGCGAGTGATAAACGCGACTCAAAATTGATATGCTTTAAGGCGTATTATTATAAAGAAATTATTGGTTTTTCATTTAGGTAATTGCATGATTCAATATCAATTGAAGTTTAATCGATTTTGAATTTCTTAATTTGGCAGCTACATATATTATGAAGTTGTTTGCTTTCAACTTTTTTAGATTATTACTGCCTTATTCCTAAAAAGTAATTTTGTTTAATAAAATGTTTATAAAACAAATTTTGTATGAAAAACTGCTTTGTAAAAAAATCAAAAATATCTTTTATGAATAAGGGCCTTACTAATTAATTACATTTTGCAGAAATGTTCACTTACGTAAGTAAAAAAGTTGAAAAACTAATATATATTTAAATATAAACGAACAGAAAATCAAAGAATTTTTCTATACCATTAAGTAAATTTTTATCCATATGGATACACTCCAAAAAGCAGCTTTGGAGTTGCAAATTTGTAAAAAAAATTATTGATTATTGTTTCTAAGACCAATAGTAGCAAAAATCCAAAAAAATTAGATTTTTTGGACCATTCAGTTAAAACTTGTAGCGAAAGGGTTAAATTTACTAAATTAACCATTGGTGTACTATTCTACCTTTCCCTGCTCACGATGTCTACAGAAAATGTAGCTGAATAAAATGTGGCTGAATTCAGTTCCAGTTGTTTCGTACAAAATGTTTGTTCGGACAATATTTTTGTACGCATTTTGATGTCTCTCTTAGACCCGGTTCACACACTTCAACTCTTGTTGATCAACTCGTAATTCAGCTGCAAGAATAAAAGAGATACATATTTATACATCCTTCTCCGTCTTTCTTACAGCTGAATTACGAGTTGATCAACAACAGTTGAAGTGTGTGAACCGGGACTTATTGATAGAGAGAAAAATTAAAGAAGAAAAAGCTACAACTAAAAAATTTTTTTGTCCGGAAAAAAATTTTGTTTTGCACCTTTTAGACACGCAATGTTAACTTGTTACAGTATTAATTCAGCTGTGTGAAAGACCGAGGGAGCAATACTATCTCATTCTGTCTTTCTCACAGCAGAATTAAGACTGGAAAGTAAACTTTCCGTGCCAAAAAGGATGAATTGAGCCGAATAAACGTTGCAGTATTATTTCAAAAAGTGAATGGTTTTATTGGCCAGTGTATTTACATTCAGTTTTTTCTGTAGCTTAAAAACTGTCTGTCTTGAAATATTGATATTGATTTCAATATGAACCTGAAAAATAAGCTTTAAATCAACAGATGTTTAATTTTAATTTTTAAGAATACATATTGTAATAAAAAATTAAAGTTTTATTTTTAAGTTTGTTCATTACATTATTTTTTCATAATACCAAAGTTCGAACAATTTTATTTCTTCACTTTTTTTTTGATTTCTCATTGTCACAGAAATTTAGAACACGGATATTAATTAAAAATACATACATAAGTACAGTGAACCAAAAAAAAACTTGTGCCGCAAAAGCTCCGCTCTTCTACTCAAAGTATCTCTGTTGCCCTTTCAGATTTTAAGCTAAGACCAAAAGCAATTTATCATTATCAACTTTCTTTAAAAATCTTTACTTTTATTAACAAATTCATTTTTGCTTCTATACACATATTTTCGATTAACCTGCAACAACCTAAATCGTGTTTGCTCTAGTTTTTATACATATTCTTCGCATAAGTCTATGTTTTTATTCAAAGTTTTATGGCTATTTTCCATGCTATAACTTATAAATGCAGTTTAATTAAGTCAGAACATGAAAACGAAATTAATATACGAGTATTTTTGTTTTACTTTCGCCTTTCGCTGTTCTTCCGTTTATAAGCAACAAACTTTGTTGCAAAAATTAACACCCACTGAAGCAAATTGTTTTTAATGCAGATAAATGAGATTTCTTTTGTTTTACTGTATGTCCAAGCATGGCTTTGGGGTAATTAAAAAAAAAAACAAGAAATAGCAACATTTTATTGTAAGAAAAATTATGTCTGCTCCCACAAATTAGTTTTCCTAGAATAAACTTTTTTAATATTTTTTCTGCTACTTAACTGCTTTCTGTGCAAATTGTCGTCATAATAAATAATAAGTGCCTAAGTAAGTAAAAACAGCAGTTCTTATTTTACAAAGATTTTCTTTTCTCTGTTGGTGTTTTTCTTCCTTCTCTCTTAATGTATTTCGTGTTAAATTCTAGGGGCGTTCCAAAGATTATACTGGGCAAAAAGTAACTTAAACAAAACCATTAATAGCAGCTATAAAACTCTTTACTTCATTTAAATTTTATGCAGCATAAATCAGCAAGCAGCTGAGGCAAAAATTTTAATACGAGTTTATGCACAGCAACTCATAGTTTTAATAGAATGTAAAATTGTTAAGAAACAAAATAAAAGCATGAAAACAAAGTAAATGTAAAAAAAGATACTTGTAAGTTTACCGCATTGAATTTACCGACATACTCGTACATACGTACTAAAGTCTTGCACAAGACTATTTATAAGACCTTTCAAGACATGCGACATTTTTAAACGCTTTACTACAGCGAAATATTCTTAAACAAACGCTAAAAACACTGTTGGCAAGACAAATAACTCAAAAAAAAAACAGTGTTGTTTAGCGTTTGTTTTAGAATATTTCGCTGTAGTAAAGCGTTTAAAAAATGTCGCATGTCTTGAAAGGTCTTATAAATGGTCTTGTGCAGGTCAATAATACGTACTAACAATTTACTATTTTACAGACTAAAACAGAAGAAAAAAAGCTTCAAACAACAACAAGTAAGCAAATGTTAATAATTTTTGAAGTTGTATCTAAAAGGTGGTTCTTAAAAAATTTTATGTACCATGAAATGCATTTTTTTGTTGCTAAAGTTTCTATTAATTTTTTGTTGCGCAGAATGAAATAGTTTACGAATACATACATAACTACATACAGTATGTCAAGAAAATGTTTTGACATAGTTAAAATCGTTATAAATTTTGATTTTTATCATAAATATTTTTATTTTTCTTTGCATTATGAAATTTTTGGTTATGGATTTCATTTTATTTACATTTAAGTGAACAAATAGTAGTAAGTTATACGCAAAATTAAAAAGTGAGAGCATAAAAATTACATGAAAGCCAAAAAAACTCAAAAATTTCTCTGTCAAGAAAATGTTTTTACATCCTTGTATTATATAGTAAGAAAATAGGAAATATTTTAAGGTGTAAAAAAATAATTTTTTTTGGCTCCATTGGTATTAAATCGGCTTGTAAGACGACTTCTCATGGAAAAAAATTTTCTTTTCCAAATATTCCGCCGAAATTTCTCATGTTCCCCTCGTATTACTGTTTTAAACTCCATTTACTTCTTGAAATACCCTTTGGAAATACTATTTTTCAAATAAACCCATAAATTTTGAATAGGGTATAGATCTGGACCTTGAGATGGAATATCCACAACCTTACCGCAATTGAAAGGACACCATGTTCTTACCCAAAGTGCCTCATGTTTGAGGTCAATACATTAATAAAAATTTAAAACTTCCATATTTACCAGCTATAAAGCCAACCTTACTCGCGCTGTCAACGAAAAACCATTTCAACGTATTGATATACCACTCACACAGTTTCCCATGAGACAAAGGCAATTGCTCAAAAGAATTGACTGTACTTCAATAAATGGTCGGAAATCCCCGCTTTCTAGAGTGTAGCCCAAACAGCAACAATTGTCTTTTGTAATAACGCATACTTACAAGCTTGATGGCTTCTACGATAATGTGATTTTCGGCGACGAAACCAAACTTCTGCTTTATTAGAATGATGGATCTAACAAAGTACGGAGGAAAAAAAATCTTTAAAAATATTGAAAAGTGAAACCGTAAACCCATCTGTAAAACTTAAAAAAGGTTGGTTGATGGATTGGAGGTATATATACATACATATGTACATATGTATATATATGGTGTAAAACGTGGGATAAATTTGCTTTATTGAGAACACCATGAATGTGGGGCAGTGCTTTAATATATTGAAGCATTTTTTTGGATGACAGCTCGAGTAAATTTGGGTTTATTGCTGGAAAACATGCAAGTTTCCAGTTGTTATCAATCTAATGACACCAAACACAAGGCACTTTCGGTAAGAGTATGGTGTCTTTTCAATTGCGGCAAAGTTGTGGATACTCCATCTCAAGGTCCAGATCTATGGACCTTATTCAAAATCTATGGATTTATTTGAAAAATAGTATTTCCAAAGGGTATTTCAGGAACTAAATGGAGTTTAAAACAGTAATACGAGGGGAACTTGAGAAATTTCAGCGGAATATTTGGAAAAGAAAATTTTTTTCCATGAGAAGTCGTCTTACAAGCCGATTTAATACCAATGGAGCCAAAAAAAAAATTATTTTTTTACACCTTAAAATATTTCCTATTTTCTTACTATATAATACAAGGATGTAAAAACATTTTCTTGACAGAGAAATTTTTCAGTTTTTTTGGCTTTCATGTAATTTTTATGCTCTCACTTTTTAATTTTGCGTATAACTTTGTACTATTTGTTCACTTAAATGTAAATAAAATGAAATCCATAACCAAAAATTTCATAATGCAAAGAAAAATAAAAATATTTATGATAAAAATCAAAATTTATAACGATTTTAACTATGTCAAAACATTATCTTGACATACTGTATGTACATATGTATTTTCAAATTAAATTTGTTTGCTAAAAGAGTTACTACAGTGTTGATTGAAATAATAGCAACTGAAACCTTATAAAAGAAAACAAAATTCAACACAAGACTTTTTAAGTTATTGTTTTTTTTTTTAATTCCGGCCTAAAATTAATATGTAAATAAGACTTTTTGAACCAAATTCGAAAATAAAAACTAAAATGCTAAAAATAATGGCGCATAGTCATAGTCATAAAGTATACTTTGTCTTGACTATGACCATGCGCCAATATACGCATATACATATGTATCTGCGGAACGAATTACCACATAAGTCAAATTGGCAGCACTCGATGAGTTTTTAAAGTAACGAAAGACAAGTAAGACCCCGTCCAGACTTGCAATTTTTATTGTCACCATCTTTTAAAATTTAAATTTAAAATTGCATTAGTGCCCAAATTATGAAATTCTAGTTTTTTAATTATGTATTAAAAAAAATTATATTACAGCACAAATTTTTCCGAAATATTAAAAATTCTATTTGCTTTTTATTATATTTTTTGTTTTTCATACAACAAGGACTAAGTTTACTTCTTTGTTGAATATAAAATGTACGTGCACCGAAAGAATTTTGCTTCATAAGTCCAATGAAACAATTTCATTAAAAAATTTTCACAAATCTAATGATAATTTCACAAATCCAATGAAAATTTCATGAATATTGTGAAAGACTTTCATTAGAATTGCTCTGGTTTCGTAAGAATATTTTATTGGATTTATTTCAACAACAATATTTTCTAATTATTAAGAAACCCCTTTATATTTAATTTATTTCATTCTTTTCATGAAATTATTTTATTGTTTCGATGAAGTTAAAGCACTGCATTAATTACACTGTTAAATAAATTTGATGAAGTTTTCAATAAAATAATTTTGACGAAACTGGTTTCATTAATCCAACGAAGCGTGACATTGGTTGAATTTTAATGAATTTTTCATTAGATTAATGTCGAAATTCATAGAATTTATGCCGAAAATTCTTTCAGTGTGCGAAAAATGTTGAAACTTATATTTCGTATTATTATAATTTCGTAGTGTGAAATAACGAAATATGTATTTCGTAAGATCCCGGCTGCCAGACGATTTATCAAAATTAAAATTTTGTCAGCTGACATTTTTTTTTACTTTTTTTAGTAAGAAGTTTGACTGTCTTTTGAAAGAAAAAACATGTCGTGTAGAATCAGCATAAGCGGATTTGTTTTAAATGTTTAATAATCAAACATTTGATAAATTCAGGGTTCTAATCGTTGCTTTCGATAACGGGCTGATTCGATCACGTTTTTCAGTTTGAGGTTATGGTATTCGCTGTCGAACAATGTAATAATCGAATGCCATAATCTCAAGCTGAAAAAACGTGCTCGAATCAGTTCGTTATCGAAAGTGACGATTAGACCTCAGGGGGCAAATTACGGCATTCGATACGATTTGTAATTTTAAAATATTTCCATTGAAATATTTCGTAATTTCGTTCGATAACGAGTGGCGTAATTTGCTCCCAACTGTATACGAGCTCAAAAATGTATGTATGTAATTCTTATACGAAAATAAAAAAAAAAATGAATAAATTGTAGGTTATTTTATTGTGCCATTGGGTTATTAGTTCAAAGAGTTAAAAATTCATAGTTTCATACATTTTTATTTAGATGTGCATTAGACTAGACGGGTTTTATTAAGGAGAGAGAATTGGGAGTGATTAAATCTTAAAATTCGACAGCGATATTTGAATTACATATATAATTTATGGAATGCAAAGATGGAAAATTTCATACGATACTATACGATACGGATACGATGCATCATTACTCCTCTGACTAATTGCATACTCTCAAAACAGTTTTTTATAAATTTATAGATTTTGAACTAATAAAAATTATTTATGTGCGACCCAAATCACTTGTTTATGCCGTTACCGATGCCTTAGCCGAGCTTTACTTATTAATTTTCTTCTTCTTGTTTTAAATTTAATATAAAATTTTTAAATGATTAAAAAAAAAAGTTTCATACAAAATTTGTTTAAAAAACCTTTCATGAGGCAAAAATGTTGTTTATGCATGAGCCGGAAAATAATTAGCTTAAATGTGTGAAATTAAGTCCTAGTTTACACTATGCAAATCTTATTGCTAAGCTGATTAGTTTCAGGGAGAGAGTCCCCTCGTCTCGCTCGTCTCTCCTGACAAATTAATCAGCTTAGCAATAAGACTTGTATAGTGTAAACTAGGACTAAACGTTTTAGCGCTTTACAATAATTTACAAATCGCATTAGCCAACTAAAGTTTCTAACTAAAACCGCTGAATTCAAGGGTGTGAACTGTCATGAAATCTATGTGAAACTAAGCAAGCATTTTATCACATATTTTAAAATTATGTGATTAAAAGGTATTATAAACTAATTTTAAAACTTACTATACTAAAATAGATAGTAAATGATTATGGGATTACACATGCTTCATATGAATTTAAAATTTTTATTACATCTTTATTCTATTGCACTTGAACTATTTGCTTGAAAAGTCTTTTCGTTTTCATTACAAATAAAAGATTTCATCAGTAACTTAAAATAGAAATAACTAATAACCCCACCATCAACTTGTCTATTACGGATGTAAATGTGCACATACATAAGTACATACATATATAATCTTTACAACACAACGAATCTTTATTATACCTTTTGCAAGGCTTTACATGAAAAATTTTTTTTGCTATATATGGACCGCACCTGATGCCTGCTGTCAAATTAAAAAAAAATAACTAAAGCTTTAATTGGATGCAGGAGAAAAACTGCACACAAATTATATTAATTGTATAAAGAAAACAGGAATTTAAAGAAATAATTGAAGGTTTGTCGCGAATAACGTTGTAAGTGACAAAATAATAATTTTTGAGGAAAGCAAAAAAAAAAAAAAAAGAAATTAACATCAATAATAAACTCGGGTTTAAATCAAAATGTTTTTCATTAGTATTTAGTGGTTACGTTTTTTTTTTGGGTAAATATTTGCCAAGTGTGAGCGTACCTTTACAAAGTTTTTCCACTAACTGTCTCCTTGTAGTTGTATTTTGAAGGCGATAAAATGCATCATTTTGGATGGTTTAATGTTTAAAGAATGCAAGAGATTGGGTGTGTTCGTAAATGCATCACTGCGCTGCAAATGGAAATTTAAATGTTCTAAACTGGTTCACTGAAGTAGATAACTCACATATAAATATGGTGTACAAACATGATTACTACTCGTACTAAAACAGTTTATAAGCGAACTTGTATTGCATTTTAAATAAAAGTTTACACATATGTCAGAGAGCAGTGATGCATTTACAAACACTCCCATTTATACTAACTGTAATCTGTGAAAAAACCATTTTTTGCAAAATTTGTCTTTTACAACATTATTCACGGCTTGGCTTCAATTGAACGAACGTTTATTTTGTAAAAAAAAAATATAAAAATGAAACCATAAATAAAGTGCTTATTACAAAAAATAATGTTAAAAAATCGCTTTAATTAATTGCCGCTTCAAAAGAAAAATTGCGGAAAAATGAGTTGCTTAAATGCAGCGATTAGCTAAGTCTACTAAATAAATAAACTCGTACTTATAGTCAGTTATTACAAACGTGAAGTAATCAATACGAAGTTGGTAGGTATTTCTATTGGGAAAAATAGTTGAAATTTGTGTCTTTGTTGCTTTCAAATTATTTATCTATATGTGACAGTGCATAGAGAAAGGGACCTAAGGGTAAAAAAATCAATTTTCACTTTTTTTTTTTTGATGTGGACAACATCTGAGCATCGAATGAGACCGATCCCATGTCCCAAAAGTGTTCCCTCCCAGAGATATGCGCGTTTTATGAACTTGAAGTTGACGATTCTAAGGTTATGTGAAAAAATTTTCGTACTAACAGAGTGATATTCACGATTTAAAAACATTATAAATAAGTATTTATTATAATTCACAATTAATAATTTCAGAAAATAAACCTGGATTCGAAAAAACGCGAGCAAAATTGATATCAAACTCATGGAAACAGCGCGCTAGGTAGAAAACAGTAAAAACCAACTACACAAAACAAGATGTAGGGACGACCTATGCGCATTTGCAAGGTTGACCAACACGTTCCTGACGTCATGAGATGTGTCGCTTTCAAATGAGACCAATACCAACACGCTCAGTGATGGTACACCAAAGATAAACGTATTGAAATCTTTAAAATGGCTCTCCTTAACAAAACCGGTTTTTACCCTTAGGTACCTTTCTATTTTGCGCGTCACATATGGTTTATAATATACATGTGTTCGAAAATTATTTGTAAGCAGTTGACGTCAGTAATCGTTTTTCGACTATAAGAGTATCAGCAAGAAATCTATATAATAGAAAAGATTACATATTTTTAACCGATCTCAAAAATGGAGGTTATCATTTAGTCTGTATTTTTTATGGTTGTCACTTATACAGACGGGTCAAAAATGGTTAAAGGCACAAAAGCTGGTATCTATGTTTTCCAAGCTGAGATCTTGGCGATTCTCAGGAACACGGAACAGGTGGCCAGGAATGTAGCTGAAGGTTCGAAAGTAACCTTCTACGTCGCGAGCCATGCAGCGCTAAAAGGGACACAATGTCAAATCGAAACTTGTTAGTGAATGTAGGAGAACCCTAAACTTGCTTATGTATAACTATAGTATGAGACTATGTTGGCCAAAGTAGTGTTGAAGGAAATTACTACAGGGAAGAGAGCAGGAGCACGAAGTAGGGAGGATTGTAGAGTCTTGAGGGCTATGTGGCCAAAACTTGACCCAGAATAATCCAAACTGCTACTGGATATGAATAGGAGGCGATGCGAATCGTGAGAGGAGCGTTGACTGGTCACAGCTCGGTCAGAGCAAGAACCAGCATTTGGGAAACTGGCATTCCAGATTTCTGTAGGATATGGCGTGATAAAGAGGATCCAGAAACCATTGCACATATTGTCTGTCACTGTCCGAAGCTGCAACGCCATAGGCTTAGATGGCCTGGCAGACGTTTCCATGAGAGTATTACTGATATCGCGTAGTGTAAACTGTAGGATAGCAGGATCTTCATCATTCATTGGCTTAATGACGGATAATAGGGTCACTACCGGGTAAAAATGAGTGGTAAATTTATACAATTTTGGAAAGAAATTAATTAATATTAAAACCAGAAAAATCAAAATTATCCCAGCAAAAATTGTTCAAGATTTTGTAATGGGTAGTACTCTTTTAATGGCTTACAAAGTAATGACTGGTACTTATTTATATCATTACGTGAAAGTACTTATGGTATTACTTTCAAGTTAATAATGAAGTTTATATATAGAAAAATGTTTAACAAAATTCTATTTATTTTTATTAGCAAAAAATTATTTTTGAACAATTTTAGGCAAAAAGTAATCCACAAAATAACCCATTAAATTTTGAATACTTTTAGGCAATCAGTAATCTATTAACTTTTGGATATTTGTAGGCAAAAAGTATAGGGTACGGCATACTTTTTGAACTTCTCAAACAAAAATAATGGGTTATTCAGTCAAATTGTATGTACTTACGACTGAAGAGTACATACACTTTTTTGCATTCTAGTAAGCAAACTTTTTTGCTGGGATGGTTCCAGGGTTGGAAATTTGAAAAAGGTTTTGGGTAAAAAAATAACCAAAAATTTGTTTTTTTTTTCAGTTAAACGTATTTCATGTTTTAGGAAGATTTTTACTCAAGATTTATTGTACAATTGCTGAACTTTTATATGTATGTATATCTAATTTAAGTGTAAACGAAGGTTTGTGCCATGTTTCAAATCGACGGTCTTTCGTTTTAGTAAATGGAGATGAAATAAAATAAAAATCGTTAAAGAACAGTCATAGCTATAAAATAAATTGAGGGCATGTTCCATTTCATTTCCCTGAAGCTATTCCTTTCTGCTGAACAAAATCGAACAAATTCTTTAGGAATAAATGATTTACACACAGGCATGTTCTGAAAATCAAATTTTTCAAATCACTAGTGATTTGAAAAGTAATAATGGCCCTGTAGACGTTTTTAAAGTCATATACGATAAATTTTTTTCAGAAATGATATTTGATGATCTATAATATAGAAAAATTAAAAAAAAGAGCGAACAAATATCTGAATGACCATTATTACTTTTGAAATCACTAGTGATTTGAAAAAAGTGATTTTCAGAACATGCCTGATAATCGCGATATATACCATTTGCAATGGGTTGCTCAAATTGAGACACTAAAGCGTTTTGGTATGGTACATACGTAAGATTCGGCACAGCCGAATGTATCGCTAACAACTTGTCATTTATTTTTTTGTTAGCTGTCACGATCTCAGCTCCATGTTATCTTATATGGGGAACGGATAGACGAAATAGTCAGGGCAATTATGAATAAAATTCCGAGGGAAATTTCTCCCTTTTCCAATTAGAATTTTTTGTTTTCCCTATCACTTGCCATATTTTGAAACCTAATTTGGAATAAAAAAGCGGTTCTGTTTTTGTAATTATAAAAGTAACAAACAGCTCCAGTGTTTTTTTTTAATAAAAATTCTTTGAATTTCAAAAAACATAACTATTAGAATTTGTACATATTTACTGCCATATTCATAAAAAAAAATAAAATGAATTTGAAATCAATTTTAGGAAAATTTGGTATGGATATGGAGGTTAAAGTTTAAGTTCAAGGTGCTTTACGAGGGCGGTCCCAAAATAAGCCAACCTAACAAAGAAAACACAACATATGTATTTGGAAAAATTTTTATTTATTATATGCTACTTTGTTCAAGAAAAAAAAAACTGATGTGTCCAAAACATGACTACGTCAGTTCGGTTAGTTCTGGGACCGCCCTCTGTTAAACAAATTATTGTAAAATATATTAAAATATATACATATGTATGTGTAAAGCACACATATATTTCTATGTAAATCTAATTACGTTTTTGTCCCCTGAGAAGCGAATGATTTAGCAAATAGATTTACATACTACATACATATTAAAATAGAAATACAAAAAATAAATTGTCTTGAAACATTATTTGTCCTAATAAAAAGAGTCATAAATCTTTCAGCGTAAAATTAAATTTGTTTTATTAAAAGAAAATAAAAACAAAACAAAAAATATTTTGTAATTCAAAAAATTTCAATGTCATGAATTCCTCTTTTTATATTTATTTCTATTTTATTTTTTGTTTGTTTTTTGTTTCAACTGCATGTATAAAAATATTTTATTTATTTATTTTTTTTTGAGAGATTTTGGGTTTTACTAAATCAAAGCAATTGTTAGTAACACGAAAAATTCATTAACAATTACAAAAACTTTGGAAAACAAATTAAAACAATTTATATAAATTAAAAACAATTATAACATGAAAAGAAACGTCTTGTAAATTCATCAGAGTGTAACCTACGCGCAAAAATGCAAGTGAATTGCTGCAATTTCGAAACGAAAATTTCAAATTCTCACAGAATGACTTTGACCAAAATTTTCTTGGAGAATTTCATATGATTTACAAATGATTTATGTATATGTAAATGCCAAAAAAAAACAAAAAAAATTAAAATAATAATTATGAATGCAACTGCGACTGAATTGAAAAGTTTTGAAAATAAATCTTAACCTTAATTCTAGTTTATGTATAACATTTTGTAAATTCATCTATTATTTAAAAAATTTAATTGCCTTATTGATCAATCATTAGTTAGTTTTATAGATTTCTTAAGATATGTACATATGTCCCATAATGCAATAACCATTTCCTCTGCATTTATGCTTTTTAGCTGCACATTATAAAAAATTAAATCTATGAAAATTGCTAAGTAACAAAATTATAATAGAACAATCTAAAATCAAATCCTATTCTGCAAGAGGTTGGTTCACAGAGATCGGCATGATTTATAATTATGCCTTTTTGAAAAATTAATATTTATCTAGCAGTTAACATTAAAAAAATGAAAGTTGCTAATGCATGATTCATACTCACAAGACATTGCTTGCAAGTTGTGTGTATTCATATGATACACAAAAGCAGTGAATCAGTATGATTGTTTAGAATACTTCTTGAAAAACCTTATTCTTATTATTTCTGAATTCATTATGCCAAATTTTCTTCAAACACTTTTCAAAAGTTCTTTAAATTTATTTCAAAAATGTATGAAAACATATACGCACTGTTTTATTAACTTAAGACTTCATCTGTTTAACGTGCTTTTGTGAGTAATTTGATTATTATACAAAACAATCAAACAACAGTAGGAAGTTGTTATTTACTTATGCCGGCCATACACTATACAAGTCTGGCACTGTACAGTGCGTTTGTGTAGTGTAAGGGGGTGGTTGTGCTATTTACACAGTGAACTGAGTAAATATCAAAACGATTTTGATATTTAGTCAAGTTTGAAAACGCTCAGTTGTTTCGTGATTTTTTAAGAGTTCACAACAAGGAATGAGCGCAGATTAAATATTCTGGACAGAGTTCCTTGAATTATACAAAGAATCACCAGCATTATGGCGAATTAAAATAAAAAATGCACAGTTTACTTGTATAGTGTGTGTTACAAGCTTAATTTACGCAGTGCCAGACTTGAGCACTGAACTTGTGTAGTGTATGGCCGGCATTAGTTAATGATAGTCAGTTGTAAGAAAGTTAACACTGCAAGCAACATCATTAGTATATAGTGATGTTAAACAACAAAACAAATGCATTGTAAATGTAAGTGGACAGCAAAAGTGAATCAACTCATGCAGTTCTCTGTTTGTTACGAATATTAGCACAAGTTTACAAGATTATGTACTGGAGAAACTGAAAGTTGTTTCTTAAATATTTTTTTAGGGACGCTAAATTCAAATCTGTACCAATTTTTTTGTTTTTGGTGAAATTAATCAACGACATATGTGATGCGCAAAATAGAAAGGTACCTAAGGGTAAAAACCGGTTTTGTTCAGGAGAGGCATTTTAAAGATTTAAATACGTGTATCTTTGGTGTACCATCACTGAGGTATTGGTCTCATTTGAAAGCGACACATCTCATGACGTCAGGAACGTGTTGAACCTTGAAAACGCGCGTAGGTCGTCCCTACCTCTTGTTTTGTGTAGTTGGTTTTTATTGTTTTCTCCCTAGCGCGCTGTTTCCATGAGTTTGATATCAATTTTGCTCTCGTTTTTTCGAATCCAGGGACCGGATTCCACAACGATGAATTTTGAAGTGTTCACCAATTCCAGTGTACACTTGTTGCTTTGTGCACCCGCAACGGTGAGAATGAATAATTTTGATAGTAATAGTGAACACTAGCGTCAATATTTATCACTGGAAAAAGTGTGTTGAATTGTGAACACTGAAATTGGTGAACATTTCAAAACTCATCGTTGCGGAATCTGGCCCCAGGTTTATTTTCTGAAATTATTAATTGTGAATTATAATAAATACTCATTTATAATTCTTCTAAATCGCGAATATTACTCTGTTAGAACGAAAAGTTTTTCACATAACCTTAGAATCGTCGACTTGAATTTCATAAAACGGGCATATCTCTGGGAGGGAAAATTGATTTTTTTTTTACCCTTAGGTCTCTTTCTCTATGCGCTGTCACATATGGCAAATTTCACAGAAACGTGACGTTCTGTCTGTCAAACAATGCCATCATGATTAATTCCTAATTTTGGATCAATTAAGAGCATATTATTGAAAGAATGATTTCTTTTAATTTATAGCAGTCAATTGTTTGATAAAAGATAAATATTCAGTTGAAAAGTATGCTTGTAAAATACGTATGTATACCCAGGGAAAAACAGCTTAAAATCTATAAAAACCATATTTAATTAATAAAAAACATTAACGAAAGTCTATTCATGTTGAAATTTCTTATTTCAATATCGAAAAATATTAATTTACAGTATTAATTTTATTTATTTTTAAGTATTTCACCATATATTTTCTATTATATTGAAATACATTGAATTAATGTGACGCGTTCGTATTTTTAAGTTGCAGCTTTTCCCTGAGTGTAGGTAAAGTTCTATAAACATCTGCAACTACCCTAATATTTGTGACAGCAGGTTAAAATTTTTCTTTTTGTATTTTCATTACTATTTCGTTTCCTGTATTTTGTATGTCTCATACTTACTTTGAAAAATATTTGCATATATATGTTACATATTTTTCTTGATTCCCTTAGTACTACTTTTTTATATTGTTTAATAAATAAAATATGTTACAGCTCTTTGAAGATATACGACTATTGACTGAACAATAAATTAAGTTTGTCGATTTCCATGGTAGATACTCATTATTAGCCCCTAAGTATTCCAATTAATTTAATATTCTATTCTATTCTAAACTAACTGGCTTCCTTAAAATTTTAGGTTAAAGATTACTTTACAAAGGCATTGTCAGACTAGGCAAATATTTTATAAAATAAGCATAGTCGGATAATTGTATATAAAAAATTAAAAAATAAAGAAACCGACAGTAAAAAAACAAAGAAATAAGTTGTTTTTTTCTGTAAACAGATTTTGGAATATTAACGGCCTGCCCAAAAATCGTTCGATCGACAACTTGTATTGCAAACAACAACAATTTTTCTAATGTTATTGTTGTTTGCAATACAAGTTGTCGATCGAACGAATTCTGGTGACATCGTGGGACAGACCAAAAATCTATACGTTTTTTTTCACACCTAATAACATTTTTAAGTTTTAATTTTGCGATTTCCATCACTCCGTAATTCGAAAATAAAGCATTTAAAAAAGAATTTGATTCATTACCAACAAGTTGTATTCGTATCAAAATAATGAGATAAATAAGTACAAATCATTACATAGTAACCCATGAAAAGAGTAATCACCCCTTAAGTTTTTGGCTGGGAATGTATAGAGATAAGTACATATTTTAGTATTTACTTAACCCTTTCTGTCCCGCCCATAAACCAGCTGTCAGAATATTTTTCATGATTTTCTTTAATATTAGCTCTAAGTTAAGAAGTTTTGAAAATTTTATACTTCTAGGGTTATCGGGTTTCCAAATATCGGAAGTTGCTTATCAGCAACTTTGGGCCATCTAGGAAGAAAAATTAAAAAAACTCTTATTTTTAATTTATTCCTAATTAATATTTCTGTACTATAATAAATAACGTGTGAATACCACATTTCATAAATTTTTATAAAGATTTTCTTGTCTTGCCGAGGCGGCATCGACCTTTTCCTCTCTATATCAACTAATGGAACTTCTCATCACACCTCACACCCCTTCGAATCCGGTGGATTTCATATTAACTTAAAGTAGCTTGGAGCTGGAACTAGATGCAAAAGAAGACGGAGACGACGATACTGAACTTATTTCATCTTGCTTCAAACTCTTTGCGCTGGATCATCCTTTGTCCTTTGTCCTGAACTCTGGACAAACTGCTGCACCATTTAGTAACTGATTGCTTCCATCTGATATTTTATAAGTAATATATGCTTTCCTTCCAAGTGCTGGTCTTGTGACATCATTAAATATTTTTCGGTTGGGATGTTCCAATTGGCTCATCTCCAATAAATTCAGAAAGCAACTGCACTGGTTTGTTATCCAACCAACGAACTGTACCAATTCGCACTTTATATCGTGGGATCCAATACCAAGCTTTTTCATCAGAAGATTAGGCCCAATCCAACCACAGGATCGCTTTTATGTATGTTTCACAAATTGATTTTACTACCACCGTTGCCCAAACTTGCTTAAAAGCAACTTCAATAAACAAAAAAATATTGCTGGGTAACCTACGTTTCGTCCGATTTCGAACCGAATAACGCATCGCAACACTGCTGATACTTTTTTGTTGCTTTTCAGTTGAAAGAACTATAATGAACTAATTCTATGTGTTGTTTGATAAATTCGTTAACATTGTTTAAAATGAAACGGTGCTAAAAATCAAAGTTGGTTATAGGCAAATTTTGGGGTCGAAAGGGTTAAAGGCTCAGTTATACGACTGTAATGTATAGTAACTGTAACGTAGGAAACAGCAGATAGATATTTTTATATGAAAAGTTATGAAAGGTTACGTTACATCAGGGAAGGAAAATGACTTCTTGGATTTTGTACCAACTGTGAAAACAAAATGCACTTTTTGGACCATGACGGTACCATTTTTTTAATATTTCTTAATAAGAACGGAAACGTAAAAAAATGTGTAAAAATTCAGAAGTAAATAATAAAAAATAACATGAAAAAATATTAAATATTACATTCATAAGGGGTACATTCGTAGATTAGACTTGTTAGAAATCGGTTATTTTACAACTTTTGCTTATTAACAGGCCTGTTATTTTCATGCACTATAAAATCTGCATTATGTGCATAAAAAATGCGCGATAAAACCTAAAACACACTATTGAAGTAAAGGAGCGATATGTAGTTAGCAAAAATAAATATAACCGCAGCCAAGGCGACTTCATGTACGAGGTGCTGTCAAGTTAACAAGTGCAGTTAAATTACTAGACAGATTTTTTTGTTGCAGACTTGACACCACCTGGTACATGAATTTGCGTTGACAACAGCATTGCAACAAAAACAGAAAAGCAGACCGTCTAAAATAAAACACACACAAAAAAATTAAAGACAAAATAGGCAAAATTAATGTTACCATATACTGACACATTGGCATTTTTAAATTGTACCAAGTAACTCGCGGTAGTACCACGGTACCAACGAGGTCAAAAATGTACCATAAAAAGTACAATTGTACCATGATTTAAATCCGTGCGTTACATTGCATCTCTATAAAAATTTTCATTAGTTTTCACATAACAATATCGATCAGCTGTTTCCTACTGTTGCAGTTACTTTATATTACAGTCGGGTAACTGAGCCTTAAGAGGAACAGTCTGACCGTACGCATATACATAAGTACCTTTATGTTAATTTCAATTGGGAAGCCCTTTTTAAATGTCTCTTGTTTGAATGTTTGATTTACATTCTTTTTTTTACACAGTTTACATATTTACATCTTCGTTCACAAGTAACAGTCGTAAAATATGTACATACACTGATATAATTTTCGGCCTAAATTCTATGAATTTCGACATTAATCTAATGAAAAATTCATTAAAATTCAACCAACGTCAGTCACACTTCGTTGGATTAATGAAACCAGTTTCGTCAAAATTATTTTATTGACAACTTCATCAAATTTATTTAACAGTGGCGTTATTCGATGTTTGATGCAAATGGTCTTGCGTAAGTGCAAATGCAAAATAGCTTTTCTTTGGATTGTGTGTATATTTTGTAGTTGGATTTTAAAGAAAAGCTACGATATTTTGCATTTACAATGACGCAAGAAAATTTGCATCAAACACCGAATACCGCCAGTGTATTTAATGCAGTGCTATAACTTCATCGAAACAATAAAATAATTTCATGAAAAGAATGAAATAACTTAAATATAAAGGGGTTTCTTAATAATAAGAAAATATTGTTGTCATAAATCCAATAAAATATTCTTACCAAACCAGAATATCAACGAAGCAATTCTAATGAAATTCTTTCACAATATTCATGAAATTTCCATTGGATTTGTGAAATTATCATTAGATTTGTTTTTTTTTTAATACATGATTTTTATTTATTGTATCTTCATATATGAACTAACAATAAGTATTCAAATCTTAAATCTAAAAATATAATTAGGCCCGACCAGTGTCGAACAGAAGCTTAGTAATAGCAAAGAATATAAATTATATGATTTATATTCTTTGGTAATAGTTATATATAATACATAAGTAGTGATAATCAAAAGGAAAAAATAAAAGTATTTTCAAGAAGTCCCATCTGGAGTGTGTCCCTATTTTTTAGGCGGATGTGTCCAGTAAAGTTAAAAATATTACGGGCAAGCGGATTAGGATGTTACTCGAGTTTTGTTAAATATTTGCCAGCGTATTTTGCAATTTCTTCAGTCACTAGTGGCATATTTAAATCACGATGTATATTTGAATTTTTTATATACCATGGAGCCAATGTTATTAACCGTAAAATTTTGTTTTGCCTTCGTTGGATTCTCTCGACATTAGAAGCTGAAGCAGTACCCCAAAGCTGAATTCCGTAGCACCATATAGGTTTTAAGAGCGACTTGTATATTAAAAGTTTACAATCTAGGGTGAGGGTTGAATTTCTACCAACAAGCCAATGTATCTGAGTTAGTTTAAGTTTCATTTGCGTTAGCTTAGAGTCAATGTGGTATTTCCATGTGAGTCTTCGATCAAGATGTATACCAAGGTATTTCACATGTAAGTTTTGAGGAACAATTTGATTATTGATTGTAATGGGGGAACAAGTGTATTTTCTTAAGGTAAATGTTACCTGAGCACACTTCTGTTCGTTTGCCTTTATTCTCCACATGTTTAACCATAGTTCTAGCTGAGTAATATGTTGCTGAAGATATCGGGAAGCCTCGTGAGGGTTTTCGTGCATACTAAGGCAGGCTGTATCATCGGCAAATGTAGATGTGTGAATGTTACTGCTCAATGGCATATCAGAAGTATAAATCAAATACAAAACTGGCCCAGTATACTGCCCTGTGAAAAATTTTTACTGAAATTGTTTCATTGGACTTATGAAGCAAAATTATTTCGGTGTACATACATATGTATGTACATATGTATGTGTATTAATTCAATTTGTTTGCCGTTGGATTTGAGTATCTTATTTGCTATACAATTTTCCTCTTAGCTTTTCGTACAAATATTCATGACATTTTTGAAATAATTGTTATATTCTGCTCCATCGCAACTACAAATTTATAAAAAAAAAAATTCCAAGCACGTAAAGCAATTTAAGCCAATAATTTAAATTGTCTCAAAGCGACGATGTATGTATGTACAATAAAAAATTGCAATAATAAAAAAAAGTAATAACGACAACTCTTAAGAAAATAACAAGCAACATCATCACTTTAAAAAGAAATTTATCTGGCAGCTACTTTTTCCCTTCTGACACGACTTTGCTTGGTTTCTTTCTATTTTCACGTCATCAGAGTCGTTTTGGAAAATAAATGAATGAAAAAGAAAAATTTGGCATTCAAACAAATTACTTTGTATAATTGCCAATTTTATTGAATGTATTTCCTGTATAGAAAGTTTGTTGTATGTGTAATGTAAATGTAAATTTTCCAAGTGTTTCGACTTTAATTTTATAAATTGAAAAACAAATCAAGAAAATAGAAATTTATTCGGTTGCTTGTTTCGTTTTTTGTTTTTTTTTTTTTGTTGAAATTGATGTAGTCAAAACAAATACGATGAAATTGATTTTTAACTGTTGGTATTTTTATTTATTCTTGTGCTTTTTTTTCCTATTCTATTTTAAATAGGTATTTCCTTTTGTACAAATATTCGCACTTGTTGTATCTACTCCTCCTACAACTTACAACTACAATTTAAATCACCCATCTGTAACTTTTGAAATTTAATCAAGTATGTAGTATCGTATGTGCTCAATGAAATTGGTTCTTCTTGTTGAATTGTGAGATTTTTTTCTAAACAATTGCACATATTGCAAAAGGTTTTGTTTGCTGCATAGAAATAAGTCTTTTTTTTATATATTAAACAAGATTTTTATTTATTTTATTCTAAGAATCAATAATTTATACATAAGTATAAGGGGCTTTTTTCCCTGTTGACGCCTATAGGTGTTATTAAAGTTCTAGGAATCTCTTCTGTTTCTTTTCTGACATCTTTTAATATTCTTATCAACATTTACGAAAGTTTCCTCGGCTATAATTGTATTATTTCCACTATTTTCCTCACGTTTTAGAACATGAGATCATTCAATGGTCACATAACGTTCCATGCATACATTTCTACATTGTTTTTGTAAGAACAAATTTATCATAGTTTTCACTATAAATCTCTAATCAAACATACTAAAACGAATATGGATGGTGACTATTACTACGTTTATACGCACGACTTATTTGCAAAGAAAACTGTAAATTGTTGCCTTATAATTGTTTTATTGCGACTTACTAATTCAGAAATCTATTCACGATTAGCGCACTGTTTGCAAATATGTTTGCTAGCTTGAGCTTGCGAAACTTGCAAATATGTTTGCTAATAAAAAACAATAAATGGATAAATATTGCAACAAACAACATTGAAAGAAGAAAATAAGGACAATAAAAACAAATAATTATTTATAGATTTATAAAAATTTTTGTAAATATAAGTAATTTTTCTATACAAGTGCTACCAAGTGTTTGTACATCTGTTATGCCGTATAAACAAGTGAGTTAATTTATTTGCAAATAGTGCACGTATAAACGTAGTATATATTCGGTGAACTTCCCCTCTTTGCTTGCTTTCAATATTTTTATTTATGTATCTATGCATGCATATGAACAGTAAACTTTTACGTGATTTTTGCATAAAAATCTTAAGCTTTTAAAATAAAATATAAAAATAAATAGAAATACTATAAAAATAAAAAATATTAGTAATTTAACCATGAACTCGATTGCTATTCATAAACAACATACATGATTACAATTACATTCGAATTAGATATTATTTTTGCTATTGTTGAGTACAATTTTTTTTTTGCAGCATTCAAAACAAACATTCGCATCAACATCTTGTTAATTTTTCTATTAATTTTTTTTTGTAAAGTGTTTTTTGTATCGAGAAACTTGGAGAAATACAATGAAACGTGATCGTTTTAAATAATCAAGGACAAAGTGGTCAATTGTAAAAGTTGTTGATTGTCGGTTACTTTATACAGCTGTTTTCAATTGATAATGATGCTTTTATGTCATGGAATGAAATTGTATGAATCTATGTGAATAAATACATATGTACTAAAATATACATATATTTGGGGGTATTCCAATGGTACTCATTAACACGTTTTATAGTAATAACACGAAAAAATATGACTGCTGTAAGCAACCCCTCATAAAGTCTTAAGGTACGGTCACACTTGACAAACATTTGCCCAAAAAAAACGTAACCAGTATGTACTAATGAGAAATCTTTTGATTTAGACACGTGTTTGTTAAGCTCAATAGTTTCCAATAATATTGTATTCTATAACTTTGCCTATTTGTGAAATACGAAACTAATTAACTTAATAAACTCGTGTCTGAAGCAACAAATTTTGCATTAGTATTTACTGGTTACGCTTTTTTGGGCAAATGTTTGTCAAGTGTGACCGTACCTTTATTTTATGACTTTTTTCTTTGAGCCACAAGAAAAACTTTTTAAACTATATTAAAATATTAAGACATTATGGCACTTAAGACACAGGTGTGAATATCCCAATTATAAAGGGTGTTCTTTTTATAGCTTCACAACTTTGAGTTGGCATCACTGCTTTATTTGAGCACCCATTTAACAGCTGATAATGGTTTTTTGTTTAGTTTGCCTTAAAACTTCATTATGAATCGACTTACACCAGAGCAACAAAAATAATTGTTCTATTCGTCAAACTCATCGTGCACTTCTTCCTATTTCCGATGAAGCCCATTTCTGGTTGAATGGGTACGTTAACACGCAGAATTGTTGCATTTGGAGTGAGGAGAATCCACAAGCTTTTGTCTAAACATCATTCCATCCACAGAAAATTGCTGTTTGGTGCGCTTTATGGGCTGGCGGAGTCATTGTCCCATATGTCTTCAAAAAAAAAAAAAAAAAAAAATGATGGTCAGAATGTTACTGTCAATGGTGAACGGTATAGCAACATTCGAAATTTGTTCGTACCTCAATTATCTGGTATTAATCTTGCTGATATGTGGTTACAACTGGACGGAGCCACATGCCACATAGCGGGCGCTACAATTGATTTACTTAAAGAAACTTTGAATTAAAAAACTATTTCACGTAATGGCCCAATTAATTGGCCACCAAGATCGTGTTATTTAACCTTATTAAATTATTTTCTTTGGGGTTATGTTAAGTCACTTGCCTACGTCGATAAAGCACAAACAATTGAACACCTGGAAATCAACATGCGAAGAGTTATACGGCCGCAAATGCTGCGGAAAGTTGTTGAAAATTGGTGTTCCAGCACCAGCAGTGGCAGCCACATGGCAGAAATCATATTCAAACATTTCTTTCCAATAAAGACCGTTTATTGAAATTAAAAATATATTTGAATGTTTTAAACTTTTGTCACTTGATAAAAAACACCCTTTATATATTAATGGCTCAAATATAAAATATATGTATGTTGTTTCGCATAAAGATTGAACTAAATTGCAACTAAAATTAAGAGCAGCGATAAAAAAAAATCTTGTTGCAGAGGTTCTATTCTGTAGTTCTGCAGAACTGAAGTGAACAGAACAATTGGCATTTAAACAAATTTTTGTTGTGTACTTCAAAAGTCAGCTGTTACTATAAGTTTGTTAAATGTTTAGAAAAAGACAATCACGTTTTGCATGCAGTAGAAAGTGATGGCGTATATCCTAAAGTTGCAAATATGCAACGAAGTGTGATTTCCGCTAAGATTTGTAATGCAAATATCACTGACATAATCAAGAGAAGAACAAAATTTTATACTTCTTAGCAGCTGTTCGAACTATACAAAGTGGCTTTTCTACGTTCACCTATAAGATACATAAATATTCCAAAATAATCAAAGTTTTTTTTAAGCCAAAATAAATGCACGATACGAACATTAACTTCCTTCCTTGTTTATATCAAAATCGTGATTATGTGCCTTTTTAATATCACATAAATCCGTTGTCATCTTTTTGATTTTAAATACGAAACCTTTACTTTTTTGAAATTTCATGGTTCGTTAATCATGTGTAACCTTTTAGTGCTGGGAAAAAGGGTTTTATACAAGAAACATGTTTAATTGACTTCTACAAGTATTTATAAAGGCAATAAAACAAGCGACAGACATTTTAAAGTTTTAAACGTGATTTTAAGACGGCATTAAGTATTTAAAAGCACGGCCGTATTACAACTTCGAACTTAAGTTACAGCACCGTAAACATAATTATTATCATTTCCTTTGAAAAGTTACTTTAAAAAAGATAAACAAACGCCATTTAAAAACAAAAACAAAGCATGTTTTTAGTTCTTTTTATATGTATTTAATGACCGACTGGTGTGTGTGTGTGTGTGTGTGTCTCTTGTCTTCGCTATGGATAACATCAGCGTTACCGTTTGACGCATTTGTCACTTTTTATGACTCTTTTTTTTAAAGTACCCTTTTTTAACCCACTTCAAAAAAATGTGCAAGTTATCAATTCGTCTCTAATTTTTTTGTTGGCGGTGTTACTTCATAACTCGGTACATTTTAGACTGGTTGTAAAAATAATTTTTTTGTCTGAGAGTGTATAGCTTCCATTGGTCCCATTGTAAAAAATTTTTTAAATTTATTTTTATGATATTCTACTTATATATTATATTATTGCTGCGAAACCTATCAAACACCTTTGGTTCTTGTAAATACACAATTTGAAAGTTGAAAAATGGGCGGGATTACGCCCATTAAAATTGACCGATTAACCGATTTTTACGAAACTTACCACACACCTTGAGCTCTAAAATAGACACAATTGTTCATTTAAATTAATGGGCGGAGTCACGCCCATTAAAATTTAATATTTTATTTTAATTGGTTCTATTTTACCGATTTTTACAAGACAACACGCACTCTGAGCTCTGAAGAACACACAATCTTGCATTTAAAAGATAGGCGGAAGTACGCCCATTAAAATGTAATTTTATATTTGACGAACTTCTTATCTTCGTCTATCAGATATTTGCATTAAAGTCGGTGTTTTTGGCAGAATAATTTTTTGAAATTTGTATTTTGTGCTACTCTTTGGGTCTTTTTGAGAAATAGAGCAATGGTGAAACACTAAAGCAACGGTCTGTAATATAAAAAATTTTTATTTGGATAAAATTTTAGGAAAAATTTGCAGGGAGTCTTTCTTTTCCCAGACTTTCTCAATTTATTTATAATAGGGAATAATCTCCCGGATAGATGTTATTCAGAATAAAGCTCTTCATTTCAGTTATTTATATAATAATAAGGCATACACATGTACATATGGTTAGCTGAAATGCAAAATCACGTAACTACATTTTTTTTAAATTATATAGGAGGGATAAAAAACTAAATAAAATTTTTCAAATAGCTTAAGTAAAGTTTCTTTATTTTCATTTTAATACGCAGATTTCCAAGGGAAAAAAATATTAACAATTCACGAAAAACAAAGATAAAAAACAATTACGGCCTGTCCCCCGATGTCACCAGAAATCGTTCGATCGAATGCTTATTGAAATATTATAACATTGAAAACAACAACAAATTTTCGAATGTTATTGTTGTTTGCAATAAAAGTTGTGACATCGTGGAACAGGCCGTTAATATAATAAAAACGTTAAATTAGGATTTCTACTTGACCTGAGATTCAATAAAAACGAATGCTCACTAAAGCGAAGAAATTTAGAAACAAAATTGTTCGATGTTTGCTCGCAAATCTAAAAAAAATTGGAATGTTCGCTAATGCTTCGAACTTCTATCGATAGTTTTTCGAATGTGTGACGGTAGACGAGTGGATGTGTGCTAGCCCGTTTGTGTAGAAATGAACAAGTTTGAGCCATGACAGCGAGGTACGTTAAAAAATAAAATAAGAACACACACTTACATATCGTCCCTACCGCGTCAAACTATCCAATATGCAAATTTGTACTTTTCAGAAAAGCGCAAAGACCGGAGAATTGTAAATTTAAAGTCGGCGTACTCCTAAAAGTGTCGGGCTTAAAATATTTCTTAGTCCTAATTTACACTATGCAAGTTTTATTGCAAAGCTGATTAGTTTTTTAGGAGAGAGAGACGAAGGGAAAAGAAAAGTTTATGTTCCCCTCGTCTCTCTCTCCGACAAACTAATCAGCTTAGCAATAAGACTTGCTTAGTGTAAATTAAGACTTGTTGAGCTATCTATCGCCCATTTTGAAACCAGGCATATCGTATAAATTAGGGTACCAAGATAACGAATCTAAAAAACGAAGTTTGCATATTGGATAGTTTGACGTGGTAGGGACGATATGTGTAATAATTGATCAGAAAAAAATTAGCCACGATAGCCTAGTGGATGTGTGCTAGCTAGTCTGTTAGAAAGGAGTTACCATTATTTTTATTAACAATATTTTATGTTATTAATGTAATATTTTTGATTATAACTAACTATAGCTTTATTATTTATTTTTTTTAAATACCTATTTTAATTCTAATTGATTCTATTTTTGGGTTAAATCTTCTTTTTGCTACCCTTTTAGAAATTTGGCAACGGTAACTCTAGACAACAGACATACACATCTTTGAAGTAGAAAAATAATTTCACCAACCATGAAAGAAATATTTTATGTTATTTATTTCTCCTGTTTTATTATACCATTCAATTCTTTATTGTGGAAGTTCTTTTTATGGAAGTCGGTCGTGGTCATTGCATCATATTAATTAACACATCTTTAACCGCCACCAAAATATATAAATATAAAAAAAAAAAAATACTTATTGTAACGAAAAGAAAATATACATACATATACAAGTACATATACATATACATATGTATGTATGTATGTATGCATCTACATTCAACTGGTTTTGGCCGCTGGCCAAGTTTTGGGTTAATAAAGTGTTTTTGCACAAATAAGTCTTCATTTATTATAAAATATAATTCTGGTTTTTATGTTAAAATGTGCGGTGAAAAAGTGAGTTTTTGCTTGCTTTTTATTTTAAACAAATATTTTAATTTCAAGATTTACTTTCTTTTCCACTTGCTATTAAATAAATATGCATTGCAATTTTATTTTCTTTTAAAATAAATTGACTTTGAAAACATAAAAATTGCGCTAGTGTAGCTTTTACAAAAACAGTGAGATGAGCTTTAAAAGTTGATGAAAGTAGGCTAAGAAATTATTTTAAAATAAGGAAAAAAAAGAGTATTTGCATATACATATATGTGACAGCGGATAGGGAAAGGGACCTAAAGGTAAAAAAATAAATTTTCACTTTTTTTTATGTGGACAACATCTGAACATCGAATGAGACCGATCCCATGCCCCAAAAGTGTTCCCTCCCAGAGATATGCGCGTTTTATGAAATTGAAGTCGACGATTCTAGGGTTATGTGAAAAAATTTTCGTACTAACAGAGTGATATTCACGATTTTAAAGAATTATAAATGATTCACAATTAATAATTTCGGAAAATAAACCTGGATTCGAAAAAACGTGAGCAAAATTGATAACAAACTCATGGAAACAGGGCGCTAGGTAGAAAAAACCAACTACACAAAACAAGAGGTAGGGACGATCTACGCGCGTTTTCAAGGTTGACCAACACGTTCCTGACGTCATGAGATGTGTCGCTTTCAAATGATACCAATACCAACACGCTCAGTGATGGTACACCAAAGATACACGTATTTAAATCTTTAAAATGGCTCTCCTGAACAAAACCGGTTTTTACCCTTAGGTCCCTTTCTATTTTGCGCGTCACATATGTACATTTGTATATTAATGGGTCGATTATGCATGGATTGTAATGTAGCTTCAGTTGCTGAAAACTGTATTGTACCTATCATTACTTATATATAGTATCACAGTTAAATTTTCCACATACACTTCTCATGAAACCCTGAAAGTCAGACAAAAGTCAATACCATACAAAGAATACTTTAAAAATATAAAACCAGTATTACCATACAAAATATGAACTGGTTTTAAACTCTAATATGGGATTTAGACCTGTAGAAAATCTAGCATATTTTGATTTAAATCTTTATGAAAATCTATACCGTTTACACCAAGTGTTTTGACATTTATCAAGAATTTTTATTCAGAACAAAACCCATTAGCTGAAAGTTTTCCAAAACTACAACCAAACAACTGCAATGTAGCCAATTCACACACCTTTTCAACTACACAGGCTGTGATTTTAGTACAGATTTGAAAAAAAAAACATATTCATTTATAACTATGTTCTAATAGATTTTAAGAAGATTTGGACAAAATCCAGTGAAGAAGTAGTTTTTGTTTAGTATGGGCACTCTGCTAGATTTTGACCGAAATCTCATAAGTACTAGATTTTACTCAAATATAAACGACCTATTAAAGTATACTTTGCGCCTTTGGCTTTTAACTGTATTAAGTTAATGCCCTAATCCAGTAACATTTATGACGTTTTGTTTGAAAATATTTTGAATATTTGTTTTTGAATTCCCTAACAGTGCGTTTACATTTGAGAAAATCTAGTAGATTTCGGATACAACACCAAATCTAGTAGAACTTAGTGATGCAACTATGTTTTTTTTTTCAAAATTGAATTGACTACTTTGCAGTGTCGTTTGGTTGTATTTTTGGAAAATGTTGAGTTAATAGATTTTGTTTTGGAAAAAGACTCTCGATAAATACCAAAAAAAACTTGGTGTAAACGGTATAGATCTTTCGTAAATAGTTTAATTGAAATCTGCTAATTTTGTGCAGGTGTAAAAGCCCTATAAATCATTTTCTTCAAAAATCGTTGTTGCCTTTGATAATGAAAAATAAAAATATTATTACCAAAAATTAATTAATTAATTATTATACGATACATAGTTTGAAAAATATATGAAAAAATATGTGTTGGATATAATGGTTTACAGCAATAGCGTAAAGCATATATACAAATTGTCTTAAAAAATTACAACTGCGACTTTTTTCCCGTCCATAGAAAAAACGACACAATTGTCGAACAGAATTAAGGCGTAAATTTCTATTCACATCACCAGTGTTGTAAATATATTTTTTTAATAAAATTCATTCATTGTGTAATTAACCATACTCGTAATACGTTAAGTTCTATATAGTATGAGCCATTAATTTTGAAAGCGGGTCAGTGCAAATCCAAAATCATAACGAGTTTAATCTTTAGATGCTATTACCCAAATATGTTACAAAAATTTACTTGACTCACTTTCAAAATGAGGGTCTTATGTAACGGTTAATTAATAAGCCATGATTTCAATTATAATCTAAATTATGTGCGCCAAACATACGCTTTACTTAATTGACAAAAAAAATATCTTAAACCGTTCAAGCGATCATGTAAACTACACGACACCAGCGGTAAATATAATTTTATTAACACGAAACTCATTAATAAAACATTCATAGTAAATACAGATGTGTGCAGTTTAACCAGATTATATGAACTGATTTAATTTTGTATTTGTTCCCAAAGTAATTAAAACAAAGGTGAAATGTGAAAACGTGATTTCATACAATGATACGGTCTGCAGGCAGTCAAGTCAGTCAGTCGTTGCGTCAGTCGCATCTAGTGCTTAAATAGATATTTATCAGCACTTGTAGTGCAAATTATTTATTTTTATTTCCACCAAATAATAATACATACTTTTCTTATCTAAACATAACTGGAATAGGAATTATAACAATTTTTTATTTGTTACATGGTTGCTTAATTTCCATAGAAAACAGGATGATGATGATGATGCGTTATGATGTTGGCAAAAAAAAAAGATGAAAATCGGGAAATACTGTTGTTTGACATAATTTTCGTCTCTATGCTGTTATTAGTTTATTTCAAGCATATTTGCAATATAGGCCCCCTTGTGGAATAGTTGATGAGTGAAAATAATTTGAGCTTAACATACACAAATATATGTTATATGACATAAAACAGACACTATTATAAAAAGGGTTAGATTCTAAATATTACCAACAAGTTTTTATGCTGGTTATGACAAATTAATTTTTACATATAAATTATAATTTTTGTAGATAATGTCTTCTCGGTCAATTTTCTTCTTGGTAATTTTCACCAACTTTAAGCTGTTCAATCAACGTGAAACTTTGCATACACATTAGGTTACGATGACAATCAGGCTTCCTCACAGGCCATTGTAGACTGAGAAAACACCTCAACAGACTTGGCCAACACTAGACCCACTGGCAATCCTCAGATTCATCAGGAGCGTAGCTCTAGATGAAATGCTCTAGCGTTCTATGCTCTAGAGTTCTAGTCAAGGATAGTGAAGATAAATTAAAATTTAACTCGCAGAGACAAAAACCCATAAATGTTAGCAGAATCTATTCTGCAGTTAACAGCGCAATGTTAACCATTTAATAGAGGTGAGTCCAACTCGTTAATTTTTGCCACAAACCTATGATCAAACCCCATGTAATTTAAATGGGTTTGCTTATAAGTTTGTGGCAAAGATGAACGAGTGGGACCCAGCTCCGCCATTTACCAGATGTAGTAAAATTAATAAATATTAAAACATTAAAAATTGTTTGGGTCTACTGATGAGTTCCAAAAGCGGGAACAAAATGCATATAGACAATTGCTTAACCATAAAAATAAGCAAAATTTTGAAATTATATAAAATATAATCACCAATTAATGGAAAATACGGCCGGAGGAGATAGATTAATTAAACTATAACAAAAGAGCTATTGGACACAACTCTATATAAAAGTAAATATCTTGTATATTGAAAGTTATAGCAGACAGAGTAATCGTATATGGTATGGAGAGCAAGATGCAAAGTATGTAAAAAAATTATTTGAATAGGATCGTGGGAAGGGTTACTTCCCATGCAAATAATCTGCTACCTGGAAAGCTATAATAGTAAGACCTTTCTAGTTCCAACAAAATTCAGGTAAAGTAAAACAAAATGTAACTTAAATGGGTAACTTAAATGGAGTCATTGGTGTGTGTCTAAAATGACTGATTGAACGAGTTAGATCCTAGTCTAAAAATAGTAGTAGACTTCTATCGAACTCTTTCAGTTAGGCCCGTTAGACAGTTTTTGACAAACCTATAATCAAATCCATTTAAATTACATGAGTTTGATCATAGGTTTGTGCCAAAAAATACCCTCTGAATGAGCTCGACTTATGTCTGCTTTCTGTACCTCATTTTAGACATAAACCTATGGTGAAACTAATTTAAATCATTTGTGTCTAATCGATCTAGTGAAAGAGTTCAATAGAAGTGTAAAAATAGTAGACTTGTATCGCAATCGGTCAGTAGGTCGTTTTAGACACAAGCCTATTATCAAACACATTTAAATTACATGGATGATAGGTTTGTGTCTAAAATGACAAACTGAGCAACTGAACAAGTTCAACCCAAGTTTACTAGACAGAACGAGTTTTACCCAAGTTTAGAAAATATTCGAAAATCTCCCTTCTTTTTGTTTCTATCACCATGTGTTTAAAATAAAAAGATTTAATTATTGGGAAAAAGGAATTATTTCTTAAGGAATATTTATAATTATACTGGGGATCTGCTGTGTAATTCGAAACGAAAAAAGATGCTTTCGAATTCACATGTTATTAGCGTAAACATTCGAAATGATTTTCTTTCGTTTCCAATTACAGAGTAGAATCCCTGAATAAGCAATTTTGATTTTCGTTTCGATATCACAAATATAAACAAGTTGGGAAAAAAAAAATGTTGAAATTGTTTAATATTTTTATTTTGATATTTATTGTAGAAACCTTCTAATATTTTGTAAATTATTGCTGTTTTATAGGACATTTATACCTGCACAAAATCCATCAGATTTTAAATAAAATTTTTATGAAAATCTATACCGTTCACACAAAGTTTTTTTTTTACATTTACATTTTTATCCAAAACAAAACCCATTAACTGAAGATTTTCCAAAACTACAACCAAACAACTCCAATGTAGCCAATTCACAAACCTTTTTAAGTACAAAAGTTGACTTTTTAGTACAACTTAAAAAAAAGTTGTATCAATAAGATCCGCAAGATGTTAAGTAGATTTTTATCAAATCTAGTGATGAAGTAAATTTCGTTTTGTATGGGAAATATACTAGATTTTGCCCTTAATATCGTAAGTAGTCAAATTTTTGCTCAATTGTAAACGCTTTATTAATATTTTGGATTAGAAAATGAACTTTAACTATATTAATTTAGCTATATATTTTTTAAAAAGTACTAAAATTTAAGTGAAACTTTAAATTCACAAATCATGATTTAATTTTCTTTTCTTTATCGAAAAAAATTCTATATAATTAATTGAACATATCGCAATTATGAAATAGATATTGCTATTTTAACTTATGTTCATTAAATAAAATTTAACCTGACATGACTTGACCTGTTAATTTATACTTAATTTTTTTTTTCATTATATCTCAGATTAATTAAAAAAAAGCTCCCACCACTGACTATGGCATTTCTACATGACACACAAGTTTCCTTTGTATGGAAAAGTTTTGCATGCATGTATGCTACCGAGTATTCACCACAAACACTACACACACAGTTAATAATTTTACAAAATAAAGTAAATTTTCGTTGACAACTGACAGCTATTGAGGGGGATTAAAATGACAGATTGCTTACTGAAAATATGTTTGTAATACAATAAGTTGATTTTTGCCACTGGTTTTTCATTGTGATTAGCACATTATTTTTTTTTTAATTTGCGGTCAAATTAATTCTTATTATTATTATGTACAATATAATGTAAATACTTTATGCATGTCTGTATGTGTGTACATGTAAAATTCTATCGTTATGAAATGTTCAATTAATGAGCCACCCTGTTGCTAATTTTTGGAGTAGTTACGTTTTGGAACAGTCCTATACTAGTTATAAAGAGACAGAACTAAGAAGCTTGATGAAATATCGGCTGCACTTCTCTACAAGCGACGCGCTGTCTCTTTCTCTCCTTTTTTTTGTCATGTAAACAACATGGAAAAAAAAGAATTTTTTGCCTGTGCAATATTTCTATTGTAAAATGGAATGCAGCAAGTGTGTGTGTGTGTATGTATGTCGAAAAATTTTTTGAAAAGGAATTTGAATGTCTTCTGCGTCATTACAAATCGATCAGTGTTTTATTTTAACTCTCAACAATATTTTATTTTGGCGGCGATAAGTTTCATTTAAATTTAAATACGCAGTAAGTATTTTTCATTGTTGAGTTTTTATGTTTTGAATGAATTGTTTTCTTTTTAGTTGAGATTTTTAATTAAATTTTAAAATTAATTTAAAAATTATATTGTTTTATTAGTAGAAAATAATTTCCCGAATTCGGTATATATTGGAGTAGTATACAACCGCATTGGGCGTAACTAGTATTAAACTATTTTATAGAATACTGGTATAAAACTATTTTATAAAATAATAGTACAAAACTATCCATAACAGGCATTGATATAAACTAGTATAACAGCAACTAGTCCTTCAACTAGTATGCAACTCTACACAAAACAACTAGTTGTGCTCCTATGACATCCCAATGTAAAAGTCGATAGTTCATTGTATGAAAAAAACACAGATGTGCAACCAGTCTGAATTCAAAAGCAACTAGTATGTTTCTGACCACATACTACTCCTTTTATCTGCAGGGCAGCAGCTGCTTTTTAATTACAAATTATTATGTACAGGGTGTTTTTTTAGAGGTATAGAACCTCGAATTGAAATAAAACACAAGAAAATCGTTTTAATGTCCATCAATTTGGCTTTATTGGAAGGATAATTTTATGCCATTAATGTTTAAATATGATTTCGGGCATGTGGCCGCCGCGGCTGGCTCGAATAAAGCCAATTCTACAGGTCCAATTTTCAACCACTTTTTCGAGCATATGGGGCGGTATGTTGGCAATAACGCCACGAATGTTGGCTTCCAAGTCCCCTAACGTTTCTGGTTTGTTGGCGTAGACGAGCGACTTCACATATCCCCAAAGAAAATAATCCAATGGTGTCAAATCACACGATCTTGGTGGCCAATTGACAGGTCCATTCCGCGAAATTATGCGCTCATCGAATGTTTCCTTCAATAAATCGATTGTGACGTGCGCTGTGTGGCATGTAGCGCCGTCTTGTTGGAACCACAACTCATCCACATTCAAAATCTTCAAAATCTTCCATAAAGTTGATGGACAAAGCTCCAATTGCTGTGCACGGTGGCGAATCGATTCATTCGGGTCCTCTTCAACACTTTGCTCTACAGCGGCAATTGTTTCTTCGGTGCGCACTGTTCGACGTCTCTGCGGATGCGTATTATCACATAGAGCAAACGTAGTGCGAAAACGATCCATGGTTAACCGAATTAATTGCTCTGATGGACGATTATGTCGACCATAAAATGGACGGAGCTTGCGGTAAACTTCGCGAACTGAACCATTATTTTCGAAATAAATTTGCACGATTTGCAAGCGTTGTTCTTTTGTCAACCTGTTCATGATGAAATGGCAAACCAAACTAAATATTAATCACTTGACAGCTGACAAAATGGCCGCCAGTTAAAAAAGTGATGCCAACTTAAAGCTCTATACCTCAATAAAAAACACCCATTATTAGTTATGTATCTTGTGTGTACACATACTGATGACACTGTATAATAATTAAGTTGTCCAGGGTGGTGCATAATGACCTTGGCTTGTTAAAATACGCTCTGTATTTTAAATAGAAACTGCTTTAAAATTCCGCAAGTGTGGATGACAGTTGAATTCGCTTGTGTGCGAAATAATGCGTTCGCCGATTATGTCGCTTAAAAAAAGTCATTGAGGCAAGTGATTCCTTCTATCTTATTGAAACCAGAAGTTTGGTTGCTGCTTTCTGAATGTTTTTAATAATTTTAAATGCAATTTTACTCTAATACACTGAAAGAATTTTCAGTCAAAATTCTATGAATTTCGACATTAATCTAATGAAAAATTCATTAAAATTCAACCAACGTCACGCTTCGTTGGATTAATGAAACCAGTTTCGTCAAAATTATTTTATTGAAAACTTCATCAAATTTATTTAACAGTGTAATTAATGCAGTGCTTTAACTTCATCGAAACAATAAAATAATTTCATGAAAAGAATGAAATAAATTAAATATAAAGGGGTTTCTTAATAATTAGAAAATATTGTTGTTGAAATAAATCCAATAAAATATTCTTACGAAACCTGAATACCAACGAAGCAATTCCAATGAAATTCTTTCACAATATTCATGAAATTTTCATTGGATTTGTGAAATTATCATTAGATTTGTAAAATAATTTTCATGAAATTGTTTCATTGGACTTATGAAGCAAAATTCGTTTGGTGTAGGACATTTACACCTTCACGAAATCTAGTAGATTTCAATTAAAATCTTTATCAAAATGTATACCGTTTACATCAAGTTTTTTTTACATTTATCTAGATTCCAATCCAAAGCAAAAACCATTGACTAAGATTTTTCCTAAACTACAACCAAACAATTGCAATATAGCTAATTCACACACCTTTTTAGGTGCAGCTGTTAATTTTTTGGTACATGTTTAAAACAAACCGTAGTTGCATCATTAAGTTCTAGATTTTAAGTAGATTTCGAGTTGATATACATAAATGAAAATAAATGTATTGAAGATGCGATCTCAATCATAAAGTGATAAATATGTTGCAATGCAATGCGCTGAAAATGTTTTTAATAAATTTCAATTTTAAAATTGTGCCATAATAATTAACTACGACGCATGTACAACAATATCTACGCATATTTATTTGTGTGTATTTATGTATGCATTTTATGAAACTAATATTTCTTTTTTTACATTAGAACTCCTCAAGTGACGTTTTTTTATTTTATTTTCCTCTCTTCCAAATAAAACAATTAATTATATGACTCACGATTGTTTCGGACGTGACTACTTGCAAACAAAAAAAAAAAATACAACGTGAAACGAACCAACGGAAAACAACATTAAATCACTTCAACAAAAGAGCAACAAGAAATAATAAAAATAAAAAAAAATAATAACAAAAACCGGTAAAAAAAACCTTCCCCAACCACAAATTTTACACTTACGTTTTTTATTTTTTAGAAATCTTTCAAGTGTTCGAAACAAAATATAGAATAGTAAAATATATTTAAGTCTTTTGAAGAGCAGCAGGGCAACTTAAGCTAAGAAATAGAAAAAAAAACAAACAAGTTAACTTTACCTTTTATTTTTTCCAAGTGCCAAAGGTTCGTGGCTTATAATAAGTTTTTTTTTACACGCAGTTTTATTTTGGCCATACCTCTTTTTTTATTGTTTACCACTTTTGTTTTGGTTTAATTTTTTTATATTATTTTTTTTTCAACTGCCGCCGTTAATGTTGTTTTGAGCTGTTTACCTACTAAATGTCAGGAGTGTTTCTTTTTGTAAGAAAAAAAATTATTTTCTGTGTTTGACGCAGACAACCGGAGAGAAAAGATGTTGGACCACTTAATGGTAATATTTAAAGTCTCATACTGCAAAAAATATGCATACATAAATACACATTGATCTAGTATCCTACATTATACAGTGTGCATGCAAAATATTCGAATATGCAGAGAAAAGTTTGCGGGAAGCGTTATGTCAGTGTTACAGTTAACAATTATTATTTTCTTTAAGTCAGTGCCTCGCTTGTGTAACTTGTGTGTAGTTTTCGCATCTAGAAAAATTAAATAATTAAATTGGTAGTCGTACTTTACACAGTGAATGATCATCGGCTTACATATGTCAAAAATGAACTAGTGAACGAGTTCGACTCGAATTCTATCTTAGTGCCGGTCCAGACTTGCAATTTTTGTTGCAGCAGTTCTTGAATATGTGTGAGAGTGTTGAAATAGAAATATATATTTTTTGTATTCCTCTCTCGCTCTTTTGCACTAGAAAATAAAAAGTTGCTGCAACAAAAATTGCAAGTCTGGACGGGGACTAAGTAGACATCATTCGAGGTAGACTTGGATCGAACTCGTTCACTAGTTCATTTTTGCCACAAACCTACGATCAAACCCATGTAATTTAAATGGGTTTGATCATTGGTTTTTAGAAAAAATGAACTAGTGAACGAGTTCGACCCAAGTCTAATTCGAGGTATGAATTATGGCCAAACACACGTTGTCTACAATGCACACATAGAGTCCAACCTAAATTAGAGCGTCAAACGTTGCAGGTTACGTATTTTCAGTACACTTACACGTTTAAAAGTATTATTTAAAGGTACTGAAAATACGTACCCTGCAGCTAACGCAACGCTTGACGCTCTAATTTAAGTTGGACTCTTACAATCAAAACAAGAACAAATTTTAATATTTTGTTGTTGTTTCAAATGTAAGTGTGCGACAGGTCGAACGTTGTCGATATCGTGGGATTGGCCCTGAGACTTATATGAAACTCTCTCAGTAGCTCGTTTTAGATACAAATCTTTAATTAAACCCCTCTAGATTTGTATCGAAATCGTTCAGTAGTTCGTTTTAGATACAAACCTTTAATCAAACCATGTAATTTAAACCCATTTAAAATACATGGGTTTGATCATTGGTTTGTGGCAAAAATGAACTAGTGAACGAGTTCGACCCAAGTCTAAAACCAATGTAATTTAAAGGGGTTTGATTAAACATTTGTATCTAAAAAGAGCTACTGAAATAGTTTGATATAAGTCTAAGGGCCGATCGATACAGGACTAGTATGAATTCAAGTACGCTTGGGTTGAACTCGTACACTAGTTAATTGTTGCCACAAACCGATGATCAAACCCATATATTTTCAATGGGTTTGAGTAACGGTTTGTGTCTAAAAAGAGCTACTGAAAGAGTTCGATACAAGTCTAGTATGAAGTTAAGTAGAATTGGGTCGAAGTCGTCCTTTTGGACACAAACCGACGATCAAACCAATGTCCGAAATGATCCGATTGAACTGACCCAACTCTACTTATAATCATTGATAGTGTAAAAATATCGAATACTCGTACTCGTGTTACTTTTGATAACAACTCAATGAGAGTTCGACCTGTAAAATGTTTTAAACTGTTTATATACTGCGCGTTCTGTATGACTTGTTCGGAAGTTAAAACATATGCCCTTATTATGAGTTGCATTAGGCTTTCGATCTTCCCTGGCTATGGAACATCGAGTATCGATATCGACATCAAAACAATTAAATTTTTAGAGCTTGCAGCCGAAAAGAATAAAATTTTAACGCTTCATGATCAAAATGACCTTGAAATTATTTCAAATTAAAAAGGGACCAAATTACGGGGGTGGTTCATTAACTCATTGACTTTTTGAATAAACACAGGTTTTTATATAAAATGTTATTTTATTTTTCAACACAGTCTCCTTTGAGCTCCTTACGCATAGTCCAATGTTTCTCCTTGCGAAAAATATGATTTGGCAAGGCATTTGTTTCTTAGATGATTCGTAGTTGAAGTCAAATCTCTACCCGCCGAGCCACTTTTTCAAGTTTTGGAACAAGAAATAATCACTCGGTGCTCGGCACTCTAGTGAAAAGGGTGGATGAGGGAGCACTTCGCAGCCCAATTCATAAATTTTTGCCATGGAAACTGCACATGCGTTTGTTCTTGTTCTTGCAGAAAGCTTGCTTATACCCAAGTGTTCATTCAAAATTGAAACCACAGAGCCAGGTGAGATGTCTATGGGTTCCACGATCTTTCTAACTTTCAATCTCCAATCGGCTAAAACCATATCGTAAATTTTTTCAATTGTTTCGGATGTAGATACCTCAACTGGGCGTCCAGAACGTTCGGGTTGTGCGGGCACAACGAAATTCAGCAAACCACTGTTTTTACCATTGAAGTTGGTGGTGAAGAGTCCCCATAGTATTAATCAAGATTAGCCTTAGTTTGAATGATGGTTTTTTTCCTCAAAAAATAATGCTTAAAGGCCGTGATAGACTACCATACTAAGCAGTGCGATTTTTTAGAAAGAAAAAAACAGCCCTGGTATGATGGAGTTTATGAACATTTTCAAAAGACAATAACAATTCATAACATCAGAGTTCTATTTTCTTTTTGTATATCGTATGATTTTGTATGATAGTGAGTCATATTCACCTTTTTCCATTTTCTTCTCAAAACGTACGGTAGTCATATCTATTAACGGCTGCCAAAAACAAACTAAATGACGCAGCTTGTTGAAATTTAGACAGAAGTCAACTGACAGTTGCCTGTTGACAGGAGCAGTATTGCCATTCCAAGTAAGAAGCTGGAAATTCAAACGACACGTGAGTTAATGATCCACCTTCGTACAAGGATTGTTTTTTTCAATGTATGGAATGTTTTTCACAGGATCTGGGAAACATTTAAAATTATCGAGATATTCAAATTAACGAGTTTCAAATTATCAAGAGTCTACTGTATGTACCATACAGTAAAAGCATTTATATATGTACATATGTATTTAATAATTTTACATTATAATTACATCGTAATTTTATAATCTCAAAATTAGGCTACTAAAATAAAGTTGTACATATCATTAAATTCTTAATTAATTTGCATATTTTTATTTTGTTTTTGTTTTTCCCACTTATTTTATTGTAATTTGATATTTAAATTTCTTAGTTGCTTTATTCAAATTTCGTTTACTGGATTTTGTTACACTCTTGGTGGGTTATACTTTGCTGGCCAACTGACTGACATGGGCAAAGAATTAAAAAAAAAAAACTGAAATAAAAGAAAAATTTAAACCTTTTTGCTTTTATTTTATGGTTTTATTACTTCTCTCTACAAAGCTTCTATGAGATTTAATTATGCATTTGATGTTTTGCCCAACAGTCTGCCTGTGCTGCATACAGTCTGCCTTTAAAACTGATTTTCGCGTGTGTGTGTGTGTGTGTGTGTGTGTGTGTGTGTGTGTGTGTGTGTGTGTGTGTGTGTGTGTGCGTGTGTGTGTGTGTGTGTGTGTGCGTGTGTGTGTGCGTGTGTGTGTGTGTGTGCGTGTGTGTAGCTGCGTGTGAGTTTTAAACAGTGATGCCAACTATTTACAAACCAAACGCGCTAGAACGCGCTGAGTTACAGCATTGTCAACTATTTGTAGCTAAAACGCGCTATTTTTCTGCGCGCTAAACTAAATTTTAATAAAAGTCGATGAATGTATTAGTAAATATACTTTTTTTAGCAACTCTTTTCCAGATTTTGCAATATTGCTTCTTCGAAATTATATCCTAAATAACTAAAATAATTTAATACAGAATCAGAAATGTCGAATAGTTTTGCGATTCAAATGATTTTTGTACTTCAGCTATAATAGATCCTTGATAAGTTATATACATTTTTTTGGTCACGAGTGCGACTACATATTGGAAGTTGTGAAATTTAAAAATTTTTCCCATTTACAGTATTAAAATGCGTTTTTAATTCTAATCACAGGCAAGGAAATTTTATTTGCAACAGCTGAATCATTAACGAAATTAAAAAAAAAAATTTATCAGAGTTTTGGATACTAGAAAATTGGTAAATTTATACAAAAAAAAAATAACTGAAATGATGTTACTGACTTTATCCAAAACGCGCTAAGTTAGCGCTTTTTTTATTAAACGCGCTAAGACGAAAAATAGCGCGTTTGGAGTAGTCAAAACGCGCTAAATCTAGCGCGAAACGCGCTAAATTGGCATCGCTGGTTTTAAAGCCTCAACTTAGTTTGAATATGATTTAAGCAATCAGTTGCAGTTGTAAAGCT
Organism: Tachina lurida; assembly: GCA_944452675.1. Taxonomy (NCBI): domain Eukaryota; kingdom Metazoa; phylum Arthropoda; class Insecta; order Diptera; family Tachinidae; genus Tachina; species Tachina lurida. Next base: position 174,317,364 of record OX101752.1, read on the forward strand.
AAGACAGCAACTTATAGCCAGGCAATAACCATCGCCTAACAACAATTAGGCGATTGCTTTAGTAAAAAATAATTTATTTCAATTTTTATAAAAAGCAGAAAATATGGTAAGCTGCAAGCAAAATTCGTGTTTAAACGTTTAAATTAGTGTTTGAGTTGTTTTTGCACAATTTTGCCTAATTGGATTTTTATTTTTGTGTATGAATATTTATTTCAATTGATTTTTTTTTTGTCTTTTATTTTGCCTTTCAACATTTTTTTTTTTAATTTTGCAACGTAATATTTTGTAGTTTTGGAAATAAGGCGCAACTGATATATGTACCTACATATGTATTTTTCTTTTAATCTTAAAGAGAAATGTTAAGGTTTTTGTGCTTGAACCTTGTGCAAAAATTTTACAAAGGTTTAGTTATGTTTGCTTTGTGGTCTTACCAGGTTCAAAAATATTCAAACATATAAATATTTACGTTTGCCCAGCAAGAAAAAAAAATAATAATATGGAAAATAGTAAGAAACCAGCATCAACTCATTCAAGCAAAGATACTATACCAGAATTCCAAAGAATCAAATTACGCCCAGTGCCCAAAATTAAAAGAAGAGCTCCTCAGCCACCTGTTAATCTAGCTTTGAGCAAAGTACATACATTCCACATACTTTTTATTAAAATTATTTTATTTGATTTTTGTTATAAATTGTTGCAATTATTTGATGAATAATGTATGTACTGTTTTGCGTTTTATTTTTACTTTAGACTTCATCAACCACAAAAACTACAACATTAACTACACCAGCCAAGTTGTATGGCAAGGATTTAAGTGAATATGATGAAGTGGATGTTGAAGCCTTATTGGCACAATTATCACCCGAAGAAATTAATATATTGGCCAAAGAAGTTGATCCTGATGTAAGTATTTGAACAACGTCAAAAATCTTGTGTGTGTCACTTTGGAAAGGCTTCTTTCTTTCTTTGTACAAGCTGTGAAGATAATTTTTGTAGGTTTTTATTCAAATAAATTTTCTTTTCTTTGAAGGACTCCTTCCTGCCACCTGATCAGCGCTGTAGCTATGAGTGCACTAAGGAATCAACTGGTCCTTTAAATCGCAAAAAGCTAATTGAACACATCAATAAGCAGGCCATAGAAGCACCCGATGAACCCGAGTTTGAACCTTATGTCAAAGGGACAGTGCGTGGCAAAAAATGGGTGCCACCACCACGCGATGTACGCGAACTGGAAGCGGAGGAAAAAATCGCCATCGATATGGGTGAGGAGTATGAGCAAGCTTTAAGCGATGCCACGCAAGAAGAAATTATTGATTTGGCTGCCATTTTGGGTTTCCATTCAATGATGAATCAGGATCAATACCATGCGTCTTTGTTAAACAAAGGCCAGCCTGTTGGCTTGGGTTGGGATGGTATCACAAAGTCTACGCAACAAAAAGTGTACCCTATGGATCCCCCCAACAATACAGATGTTGAAGATTCAATTAAACGTGTTAAAGACGATGACTCAAAATTGATCGAACTGAATTTCAATAATATTAAGGTGAGTTTTGCATTAAAAGACAAAAACAAGAGGTTAATAATAATTAGCAGAGTTCAGTGATTAAGACCTTGAAAAATGTAAATGTGAGTAACGTTGCTTTTGTTTTGCAAGGCAACAAAAAAAATACACACTATTTGCACTTGCTACATCGTTGTGTTAATGGAACACACCGCTTGTTTTGAAGCGTTTTCATCACACAGCTGATATTTGTAAACAACAAGATTAACTCACATGTGCCCATAATTATGGAAGTGGCCTAACTTACACCCATTTACACAAAATTAAACTAATTTTATTTGAAAGTTTTTTTTTACTAATGATTTTGAATGAAGGAAAAAGTTGTTTTATTATTATATTAAATATATCAACATTTGACTAAAAATTCAAAGATATGTAACTCTTTGTTAACAGATTTTTACTTAGTGTTGTTTAAATTTTGAGTTTAGTGATAATTGCAGGTTAATTGTTTTTTTAATGCTAACGGCTATAAGTCATCAAAGTGAATAAATTATCATTGATTGAGACTACTACAACACTAAATTAAAATGTTGTATAATAGAGTGAATTGCAGTGAAATTGGTGCCCAAAAAAATTAATTAATATCTGCTTAATATTTGTATTAAAAAAATAAATATTTTAAAATTTACTTGTAATTTATAGGAAATAAATTTTGATCAACATCGGTCCTGTTCTGAAAATCACGGTGATTTCAAAAACAAACTATCAACAGCTGACTTCTTAGTGGGTTTTTATTGTATTTTAAGTTTTTGTCATGTATAATAGAATATTTTATTCCAACTTCCATCTCGTTAAATCGTGAAATTTACAAAAGCAATGATTTAGCTTCTATTAATTTTTTGAAATCACCGTGACTCGACATGTCGTGATTTGCAGAACAGTCCCGTATGTAACAGATTTTAGAGGTCTAGGAATGAATACCATTAATTTTGCAAATTTGGCTATTTCACACTTCAATCTCTAACTTATGCTACAAACTCTCAATAATATTTAAATTTGGTGATTGTGGTGGGATTTTGCCGAATCTTGGGGGCAGTTATACAATTACCATTATTTTGCTAATACAGCGGAATGTTTAGTGCCGTTGTTCTGGTATAAATGGGACGTGTCCTTTATGCTAAATATTTCTGCACTATGCTTCAGATTATTTTTCCAAAATGTTAAATTTTGAAATTTATCCAGAAAACGTAAACTTGCAACTCCGGCGGTAGAACGCGCACCCCATACCATAACGTGACCACTACTAAGCCTTACTGCAGGTAGCAAGTGCTTAGGATTTAACTCCTCGTTAGGCTTCTCCACACATTAACCCTGTCCGAGCACAAAATATCAAATTTTGACTAATATTTTTCCGAAATTAAAAAACAAATGGTCGTGAGCGAATTCATGTCTTCTTCCCATATCATGGTTCCCAACTAAAGCTTAAATTAGACGTGACATAAGGCTCAATCAAACGTGACATAACCATAGCCATAGAAAACAGCCGTTCGAACCAAACTAATGGGCAATTATACGTGACTCGCCATAACGCCATAACTCTCACCATAGAAAGCAATTGAATTTTGGGTTGGTTATGGCTATGGCTATGGCATTATGGCTCTGTCACGTCTAATTTAAGCTATAGCCATAATGCCATAGCCATAACCAAACTAAAATGCAATTGGTTTCTATGGTGAGACTGAGAGAGACTCGCCATAACGCCATAACTCTCACCATTGAAACCAATTGAATTTTGGTTTGGTTATGGCTATGGCATTATGGCTATGTCACGTCTAATTTAGCTTTAACTTGGTCGTCTAAGAGTAGACCAAACTTACACAATGCAAATTTGTCAATCCCAACCAAACTATTTTAAAAGTTTAAACCCGTGATAGGAGCATTCATTTTATTAAAATTTTGTGCTCTCAAAAAGCCTTTGGCAGGCCAGCTTTCCTAAGTATTCTTCTTAGTGCCGGACCAGACTTGTAATTTTTGTTGCAGCAATTCTGGAATATGTGTGAGAGTGCTGAAATAGAAATATATACTTTTTGTATTCCTCTCTCGCTCCTTTGCACTAAAAAATAAGTAGTTGCTGCAACAAAAATTGCAAGTCTGGCCTGGGACTTACGTTTTCTACATTGCAACTAATATTTACTTGTTCCTCAACCATGTCTCTTCATTCTGGGCCACTTTATCTTAGATTAGATTTGGTATTATAAGTGCGACTTTATGTTAGGTGCGATATTTTCACTTTGATATAAAAAAATCTAAAGGCTTATCGCACGACATGAAACCACAACAAAATTTTAAAATTTGTTTTTGTTTTGAATGTAAATGATCAAACAGAATTGCGCCATAAACACATTTTCCATACAAATTGACACAAAAAAGAAGCCCCAAAAAGCAGTCGAGAGACAGAGTCTATTTTATGCTAGGAACACAATTGGAACGAAGGACGAATTTTTCGGTGCGAATTTTCGTCATAAAAAATAAAACACATGTGTGCATATGAAAATGAACACAACACCGCCGTACAGCGAAATTCGACGTGCTTGACGAATTCTGAGATAGATTTATTTCTAATTTGTGTGCCGACGAACGACGAAAAAACAATTTTCTCTCTCTCTCACTCTCTGTCTTTGTACACACCACAACCAATTTTATCAAATATAAGAGAGGAATTCGCTGCGTAAATTCGTCGTTGTTGTGCTTCACACGACGAATTTACGCAGCGAACTCTTATCGACGAATTCGTCGACGTGGACGAAATTCGTCGCTCGTCCCAATTGTGTTCCTAGCATTACTTTGACAACGTTTTTTCTTATGCTCTCATATATATAGACTCATACTCTCAACAATGCTACCATGATACAATTATACAGGTAACCGCAAATCGACAACAAATTTACAGCAAATAAAACAACAGGGCTTTTTGTTGCTAGTTTCTGGTGCCAACTGTCATAGAGAAATGAAAGATAAACAGCGTGTGTGTGTGTTTGTAAAACATAAGCAACATTTGGCAGATGGCACCACGAAACAAGCAAAACAGCTGGCGCTTCGCGGTTACCTGTATAATTGTATCATGAATGCTACCATACTTTCAATAAATTTCATACATTTTGTGAATAAAACTGCAAAGAAATATAAACACAAAAGAAAATGAAACAAAAATTGGAGAGTATTTGAAGTTACTGCCGTAGTTCTTATTATGGGCTTTGTTAATTTGACAGCGATTTTTCCGGAAGTTGCGGGCTTATTCTGTTTAATCATTAAGTGTGCGAGTTTTTTATCTATATATAAATAGGCAAGTGAAAAAAGTTAAGAACCATTTTAACTGACTAAAACTCAACGTATTCGCTTGATTTTTTTTTGTTAGATAGATTGTCAATAGGAGCAGTGCAGAATGTATTTTTTCTTCTACATTTTTGTGTCTAAGATAGTTAAAAACAGTTAAGAATATTAGTCAATCATAAAGCCATGATCTCTCTTTCTCTCTTATTTTGATAAAAAAAATTACAATAATTTGGCTTGGCAACTCCGTAAACACTCAGAAGGAAAAACGTATTTTATTTGTCCATTCTATTCTTATTTCCGTCTTTCTATGGACTTAAACAATTATTGCTGAAACTAATAAAATTTGGATATTTAAATAACGAGTGGTACTGTATTATTTTTTTTTAGATACTTAAAAATAATATATTTTTTTAATAACTTTGATTAAAGTTAAATTCACCTACAGCACAAAGTAAGTTTTTTATTTTTGGTTTATTTTGTGTGCGTTTTGTTTTTGTTCATTGTTTTAATTTTTTTTCTGTGCTTTAAATTACTGAACATACTGGAATGTTGGAATATGATGGAATATTGGAATATGATGGAATTTTAAATTCGTATTTAGTAGTTAAGAAAGTGGTTTAAGAGAGTGGTTTACCCTGGAGTCTATACATATGTATATTTAAATATAGTTTTTAAATTGTGTTTTAAATTCATCAAACTTTAAATATTTTCATTCTATTCTCCACCTCTGTGCGTTAATGGTTGATTTTCAACCACTGGGCGAACACTAGTCTTTTTAATTATTTTAACTTGCGTGTGTTTTAGTCCAAAATTTTTAATATCACATAAGATATATCAAAAAAAAATCAGTAGTAGTGAAGGTCTGCCAATTTCACTGTGATTTACTGTATACAAATATTTTTTGATTTATTTCTTATAATTTCGCGAACGACTGACAGCATTTCAGTAACGTTTTTCTTATACATATATTATTATTATTATTTTATTAAAACAATTTTATTTTTCAGAATATTTCTGATGAAAAATTGGAACAATTATTTGAAGCACTGCCTCAAAATGAACATTTGGAAGTTTTGTCTTTGACAAATGTGGGTCTAACCGATAAGACTGCTTTACTGTTGGCCGAAGCGATTGAAAAAAGCAAAACCTTAAGAGTATTAAATGTCGAAACAAATTTCATTAGCCCACCTGTTATAGTAAAATTAGTAAAAGCCCTGCTTAAATGTCGTACTATTGAGGAATTCAGAGCCTCCAATCAGGTAAGCATTAATTTACTTTTTAATTTAAATTTTTATTATACTCAACAAGTTTATATGTATATAAATTTAACTTTTAAGCGATCACAAGTTTTGGGCAATAAAATTGAAATGGAAATCACGGATTTAGTAGAAAAGAACACATCCCTGCTTAGGCTGGGTCTACATCTAGAATTCAACGATGCCCGTTCTAGAGTTGCTGCACATTTGCAACGTAATATTGACAGAAGTAAGTACACTCCATATTTTATTATACAATATGTATTTATTTCTCAAAATGAGTTTAAATAGGGTTTCTACTCGAGTCATCGTGGGTTTATAATGATTCGTTTGTAAATATAATTCACCTAGGTTTGCTTTTCTATCTTTCATTTCGATATTAAGTATTATTAGGTCTAGTTTTAAACTTATATTTCTCGTTAATTTGTTAGATTTTTCATAACTTCACCTACTACAACTACTCTATTAAAAAATTTAGGTGAAAATGAGACAGAGACAGGTTTAGTAACCATTGCATCAGCATTAGCACTACAATCAACTGCATTTGAAATCGATAAAACTACAATTGATAAATTGCCATCATCATATGAAAATTTATTACATACTCAACATCTTCACAATGCAAATAGTGATAATATTCTTTGCAATATTATTAATAACAATGATAAAATAATTTTTGATGCAAATTTAAATAAAATTTCAACATCATCACCACCACCTCAGACATCATTATCTGCTGCATTATCCGCTGCCGCTGTATGTGATGCAAAGGAGAAATGTGCACAGCCAGATGATACTGCTACATCAAATACATCCAGAAATGTTGATAATGACTTATCTTTGAATCATAATAAGAATGCAAATGCAAACATCGGCAATAGCATTTGTAGTAATAATCATGCTCTTACATCCGATTCAAATGCAAATAATGCCAATAATAATTTATCATTGTCGCCGCCATTATCATCTTCGTCTGCGCCATGTTTCAATGCACCATCATTAACTGTTGCAGATGCTATCGCTATAACAAAAAATTCAAAGGATGCAGAAGAGAAAGAAATTTAAAATTCGTTTATTGAATTACAATTGTATGAAATAGTTGTTCTTATATTTTCTTTTTATCATGGTTGGAAAAAGTTTGCTTAACTTTTTTCTTTTAATATTTTTACTTTCTTCAGTTTTAAACGTTTCATTTAAACTGATTTACTTATGTATGTATATTAGAACGGATTTTGTGAAAATTCCCAAATACAGCCGTACTTATAAAAATTATTAATAATAATAAGATAAATTTTGCAGAAAATCTTTTTAAAAAACCCTTTATAAAGACTTTGTAATTTTTATAAATAAGGTTGCTATGATGTATTCGAGAAAAAAAAATAATCAGTAAATTTTTAACCTAATTCTTGAAAAATCATAAAAACTTTCCAAGTTTATATAAAAAATCCTTAAAAAATCAAAATAGCCCAATTAAAATCATATTGTCATAAATTAAAGATTACTGCATTAACGAATTTTGTCTTATGTCGACTGTTGCTGTTATCGCTTTTAGGCACGGAAATGTGTATGTATTTCCTTTTTTTTTTATTTAAAACTCTTAACAGATAAATGAAATATTTGTTACAAAATGTGAAACAAATAAGCAAGCTTTTTAGCCTTTCATTTTCTAAATTGAAGACGAATTTTAAATTTCTTTTAAACATTTCTGAAACAAACAAATATGTACTTCATAAACTCTTTGGCGTTACACCAGGTAATAAATGAACAGTTGTGTTAATTACCCCCACTTATGGATAACTAAGCGTTTCGTTTGTCGTCTAATGATGAATAAAAAATTTGTTACAAAAATCGTGGTGAAAGTCCTGTCAACGTGAAAATCAAACAAATGTGTTTCTATTGAGTGTTATTAGTTAAACATTTTATATTGAAAATTTACAGCCTTTTTGTGGAAGATGTTGACGCTCATTTACTAAAAGAACGTCATAACTTAACAAAAACTTGTTTGACAGAAAACGAGTTTAAAGTTTTCAATTTACACACAACTTAATAGAAAAAGAACATTTTATTTTGCTTTTCTACATCAATTCAAAAATTCCATTTTTTGAGCTATGATGTTCTTTGATTAAATGAGCGATATATTAAAGGAAAGTTCTACTACTTCCCTTTAATCTATTACAAAACCGCCAAGATTTACATTGTCACCATTACGAGTGTCGTATTACGACTTCGACTAAGTCGTTTTTATACTAGACTAAAGAACATTGAATCATTTGTTCTTTAATCTAGCACAAAATCGTCGTAGGCGTAGTCGAAATACGACACCCGTAATTAAGCCCATTGTCAGCGCATTGTCATATCTAACAATATTGTAAGATCTGACAATCGTCTGTTCCTAGCTTAAAGCTGTATGTTTTCCACAGCTACATCTCGACATTTTAAACAAAGCAATTTTGTTACGTTTCCATAAACCTTTTTGTAATTCTAATTCTATTGAATTTTCTTGGGAATTTAATTCCTTAACGAATACAATGAATATAAATTTATAATGGGCCTTATCACGACTGTCGTATTTCAACTACGACTACGACGATTTTATACTAGATTAAAGAAAAAATATTGCAATGTTCCTTAGTCTAATACAAAATCGTCGAAGTCGTGATACGACACACGTGATAAGGCCCAATATTTCGACAAAGTTCATAACGAAAGTGTATTTGATATACATATGTACATAGTTTTGCCTTAGAAAAATATTTCTTAATTATGTATTTGATTTTAGTTATAAATTTAATTGTTACAAGGGCACTTTTCCTGTTAATATAAAAGTAAATAATGAGTTAAAAGCAGTTCCATATTGGCACAAAACATCTTACGAAATTTATAAGATTCATATACATATTTTCATTGCTTCACTGCTTTTTTCCTCACAGTTCATTCAAATATATCATGGTATTGTCTTGTTCTAAAACATTTTTAAGAGCCTTTTGTTCTCATCAAAATAATTTGTAGTTGAGATAGTTGATCCTGTTGTTTTTTTTTTATTTAATTATTTTATTTGTTTTCTCTTAATATTCATGTTTACATTAAAACCAATAATGTTGGTCGTATTCATTTTTCATTCTCTCAAACAAATTTCGAAACATTTTTCTTTAGTAATTCCTGTAATATTTGTTCCAACTGTTTATTTGTTTCACTGTTTTATAATATTTATATATAATATAAAGCTACGTTTTATTTAATATAATTAATAATTTTCTTTATTATTTATTATATTTTTTTTGTAATATAAATAAAAATAATCAACATAAAATTTGTAACACGTGTAAATTAAACACCAAAAAAAAAAAAAACAAAATTCTAAATCACAAAAAATCGTATAAATTTTTGTATAATCCATCATGCGCCACACTTTACTAAATTATTTGAATAACCAAACAACTTAAACAAGTTGTGCGTGTACAAAAGTTGAAACCCAATTTGCCTAAACTTATTTTACCACCGGCTAACATTGGTGTGGAGTATATAGCGCCTCCCTCCGTAACACCATCGCCATCACCTTCTCCCATACCGCGTATTGATTATGATGTTGAGGTCGATCCGGATAATATGGTAATTAAGGGTGGTGCCCTTACGCCCTCACCCTCACCTTCACCCCAACCTCCTCAGGGGAGCTACGAGGTTGAGGTCGATCCTGATAATATAGTTATCAGAGGTGGCGGTAATAGCGTATTCAATTATGATTCTGATTACGAAGAAGATCAATCCCGTCGTATTTCTGCTTCATCGTCATCAACATCTATGAGGTCTAGTGGCAATGGTGCTGCCAATTTAACTGATATGCCAGCATATAATGAAGATTTAACCAGCTATAAATCCCATACGTGAGTTAGATTATCATCTAAAAACTAAACAGATATGAACAGTCATTCCAATTAAAGAATCGACTACAATTATACACAAAAAACCAAAACGGAAGCATAATCAAATACATACAGCTCCAGCACAGCGTACTACTTACTGATTACAGCACACTTGTATAAAAACAAAGACGCTTTTCTATCTTTTACCCAGAAATATTCATGCTGTTGTATACACTCTCGTTCTGTACATCCTTACACCAGCATTTCAAATTAATGTACCTATATACATATGTACATACATGTGTATATATAGGTAGTATATGTATGTATAGCCTTGCGTTGTTTCACTAGCTACCAAATTTTTCACTGTGAGCCTTCTGAAAAACGCGCTGACGAACAAAACGCCTAAAATTTTACAAATTGTTTTCTTTTTCCAAGAATTTATTTGCAAAAGAAAAACAAATTTTATTATTTTGTTTACTTCGTCGTCGCGTTGTTCCGAATAATGCCCTATGTGTTCTTTTTTAATTCATCCTGCTCATCATTTTTTTTGCCGACCAACATCTTGTATATATCACATAATAAATTGTATTCAATTTCTTCTCAAAGTTTATTTTGTAATCATAATTTGAAAGCGTTCGTTTTTGTTGTGTTTTTCCTTTAACATTTTTGCTTTACTTTGGACTTTAACATCATTGCAAAAAATCTTAATTGTCATCATCATTTATTTTTTGGGGCTTTTTCATCAATCATTTATTGTTATACAAAGAATAGTTAGTTCTTCATGGTATTTTCACATTTCATTTTCTTCTCTCTTGTAAATAACTATGACACGCGCTTTTCACATTCACTCTTGGCAGGGATGTTGTTAAGTTTCTTTTATAAATTTTTGTTAATTTTTTTTAATTAAAATTTAAAACATTTTTATTAGTTTTTGGAAAACATCTACATATGATAATAAGCAAAATCTTAAAGCGAGATATTAATCCTTTTCTTGTGCGAAGCAGCCAAAAATTTATATAAAAAAACATCTATTGTACGAGTATTTTGGATTTTTAATTTTAATTTTATCAAATATTTTTGGGATCAAAATTTGTTTTTGCGTTCCTCTTCTTCATGTACTTTTAAGCATTCACGGGTCTTATCTATCGTCAAATAATTTCATGTGATTGAAGTTAAGTGAACTGAAATGTATAACCCTTGAGCTCTAACAGAGCTCGTTATCGTGTTCACAGGGTGCTGTTATATTAAAAAATATATATATGTAATGCATTTATAATATAGTTTTTCAGTAAAGGAGCTAAGCGAGACAAAAAATAACATTTTTGCCGATTTATGGACACGGTACTCCTTTGTCATTAGAAAAGTTTAAATTTGCACATTTCTGAGGGATAAGCATTCTTTTTTGGAAATGAGCTAACATGGGACAATGGTGGTTACAAATTAAATAACATATTTTACTCTAAAAAATTGCAAGGGTTATAAATTTTAAAATTTAACTTCACACACATTATAATTTCATACTTTCGAACAAAAAATTAATTAAATAAAAATAAGACTTCATATTAGTTAAAATTTTACTTATGGCCTGCTTGACAATAACGAAAAGAAAATTTCGACTGAAAATTTGTTTTTGTTTTCAAATATAAATTTTCAGTCGAACGTTTCGTTTCGTTATTGTGAAACAGGCTATTATTTTCAATATTTGGTTTGTAAAGTTGACTTTTTCAAATATTAAATGTTAGAATTCAAAATCAAGCACAAATAAAATGTTTAAAATAAGAACACATTTGAAAATGAAATTCCGATAAAATATCACAATAAATTTACTAAAAATAAATTAAATAAACAGTGATTAGTTTGATGATGCTTTGTTTGTCTAGATGCATTTCGTTGCTGCAATCGAAAACTTATTGAAAAATTAAGAAAAAAAATTTATATGTGATAAGCCTTTTTTCAAATTTTTTTTGTTAAAGTCTACTGATGCGTTTTCTAAGCAATGCATTTAGACGTGCTTAGCCAACACCAAACAAAAATTCTTCTTAATAATACATTATACTCAACGTCAAATAAATATATATGTATGTACTTCTATATTTTGATAAACAATCATTATTAAAATGTGTGTCATTTTATTAGTATCTTTTAAGATTTTGCTTATATGTCTATCTAGCAGCTCTCGAAAACATTTTTTTAATTCATATTTTCAAAGTCTCTTACTTTTTGTCCTCCCTTAAATGTTGTTCAGACCTTGGAGCACTTTGACTTTTAAGACACTTTCTTAACTCATAATACCCAAAAAAAAAATAAATAAAACAATTTATATTTTTATTGTTTCATGTGGTTTTTACAGCTGTCTTTCCCATCATTATAGTTTTTTTTTTTTCTTGAACCCCGTTACCTATAATATTTCTCTTACCCTACTTAATATCCTGATTCTTTTACAATTCACTTTTAATGTTATTTGTTTCATTAATATTTTATGTTTTATGTTTTATTTTGTTTCTTTCTCTCTCATTTATTTCTTAATTGCAGTAAGAAAAGATCTTGAGTTACGTCTGCAGTTCAGATTTTTCAATAATCTTCACAGAAATCCAACAAGAGTTCAGTAAACCGTAACAAAAAAAAAATGTTTTTAAAAACGAAAAATAATATAAAAATTTATTTAACCCAATTAAAAAACCATCAAAAAAAAATTATATTAAATAACACTCAAATTCACTAAACAAAAAGAGAGATTTTAAAACGTAATTAAAAATTAAGAGAAATGTGTAAAAATAAAAAATAAAAATTAAATGAAGCGAAAGCGGACCCAACGTATCGTCGTCAACCGCAGCGTGGAAAAGAATATATAGAACAAGGCATTTTGCCTCGATCTTCAAAAAAAAAAAAAATATATATGTAGCTATAAGTTTAAAAATCAATCAGGTTTTATACATAAAAAAAAGAAAACGAAAAATCAACGCTTTATTTCTAACTATAATTTTATATAAATTTTAATCTAAAGAAAAAAATAAAATAAATCACTAATCTTTGTTGAAAAAAGAACAAAAAATTAAACATCATTATCGTCACCATGTCATCCGGTACCGACCAACGAATCTCATCATTAAGTTTAAATTTGAATTATTAAAAAATATATACATACATATAAACATGAGAAATATAATCATAATTCATATAAGAAGAAAGCATTAGAAATCTTAAGGATTGAATAACCAACTGTAACGAATTACGACAACTGAAACAAAAATTTTGTAAGGATTTATTACAAAATTAAAAATTTTGTTTTATAGAAGTAACACTAAAAAAACAAGGTATCTATCAACAATTGTTTAGTTAAAAAAAAAACAAAAGCTCAAAACTTATTTTGTTATGAAATTGATATAATTAATATTGACATTGTATGTGTCCACTGTCAGTCTGCTTTATAAAATACTATTTCTATCTCTCTCTCTCTCTCTCTCTCTCTGTTTTCCAAGCTACTAATTAATTAAGTTGTAAAAAGAAAATTTATTATGAATAAAACCTAATCTTAGCGATTTTGCCTGCTAAGGCTTTCACATAAAAATAAAAATGAGATCTCTTGAAATTTGAACTGACTGCATTACTTTAATATAAAATTATTTTACCTTGCCACGCTTTAATTAATCAAAAAAGTTAAATCTTAAGCTTTTCAAAATGTCCATAAATTAAACTTCAATTTTCATTCATAGGCCAATATCATAATATTTTATGTTTGTTTTAAATTTTGCATGTTGTTGTTATTTTTCCTCATTTAAAATTATTAATTTCCACCATTTCCACCAATAATAAATATTATTGCACGATTTCGGTTTGTTTTGTTTTTAATCTGCACACAAAATTTACGCAAAATGTATTTACATAAATTTGAGCAAATAATGTAAAAAAATCTGTGTTTAAAATTTAATTGTAATAAAATAAAAAAAAAAATACCTTGATCACATACATATTCACTTGTATTGCGTATGTCCATTCGAATATTGGTCTACGAGAATTTTGTGCTAGATTAAAGGAAAGGAAGGATTAATCTAGGACAAAACTGTCGTAAACGAATATTCGACTCGACCTACGCAATACGGGTGATTAAATACTCAAACATTTTTTAATAGCAAGATCCCCAAGAGTGTGCAAAGTATCATAATAACACTGTGCTCGAATCGGAAATTGTCTATCTGCTTGTTACATTTTTGAACTAGCACAGCGTCAAAAGAGAGAAAAAAATCGAGAGACAAAGAATTCTTACAAATCAAATCTTACAAAATTAGATTATTATTATTATGATACCATTGTATCATAATTTCCATCCATGGTTGTGACATGAATAACATTATCTTGCAAGTTTTTACAAGTAAAGCGTTCATTTACTTTTTCCTATCTGGGAGAGAAATTTTTTTGTAAATTTCTGGCTTGCTCTCTCGTTGCAAGTTTCTGCCAGGAAAGTAAATGAACTATCTTTTCAAATATGACTTTAAGCAATACAGGCGAAAATATTCACCTGTTCGGTGAAGACCACCTAGTATGTATTCGACGTGCAACAAGGCTTTTGAATTGAACAAGGCGAATTCATGTCAGGTGATCTCAATTCAGCAGCTGTTAATTTCTCTGGTGTCAAATCAAATCAAAACGTTCGAAAACTTTCTGATAGCAGGACATTTTGCACTAACAACTATACAAGGCGAATATGCAGATTTGCAAATCGAGACCAGCTGGTATCATTTCGCCTTGGAATTGAATTGGCTAATTTTATGTGAAAGTAAAAACAAATTCGTACTTTTTTTGTACTTTTTTTAAACACAGATTTGTTTTGCGCTCTCAAATTGTCATAATATTGCTATAAAGAAACTACAATTAAATATTTTTTTATTCAACTATTAAAATCTATTTGTATATTGTTTCTTTTTAACCAAACCATTTTTAGAAATTAAACTGCGATTTACATTTTTAAGTAAATTTGAATGAAATAAAACCCAAAACTACGATTTTCTTATAAAGAGCAATCACAATAATAACTCTACGTATGTATTTATCTATAAAGTGGTATAAATAAAAAGTATATATTTTTGTAAACTAGCAAAGATCTTCCTAAAAATTAATCTGTTTGTTTTTAAATCACGATCTATCGCAACAATCTGAACTCACCGTGGAAATCTGTAAACATTAAATAAAATCTACGTGGATATAAAATTTTTATGCCGGATTAAATGAAATGAACTCTACAAAATCTCAAAAAAGTTTGTAAATTTTTTACAGAAAATTTCTTTAAGTGTTGTTTGTTGAAAATGAATTAACATCAAAAAAAAATTGTTGTTGTTTAGCAAAGCGAAATCTGTAAAAGTTATTGAAAATAAATGGCCTTGAGCAAACAAACTTTTGCTTAAATGAAATAAACTAACCTTTAAACTTTTGAATAGATTTAAGTATTTTATTATATTATTATTATTTTAAGATTAATTAATTAATTCTTCTTTGCAGCCCTAACTTATCTCAGCTATTTGTCTATATGGAGTGTACAATTTTGCTTTGGTTTTTCTTTATTCGTTGATTTTCAAGACTTTAATATAAAAAAACTTTTCACTAGTGAAAAAAGTAAAAGTTTTTTTAACTAACTGATTTTGCATTAGCTCTAAAGTACGAGGATGGTTTTTACAATACACGAGTATGATTATTTTATTCTAAAATAAAATTATGCAGAGGACGAAGAAGAATTATAAGTGAGGAGGTTAGAGTTGCTGCACTTACCTAAATACTTTAAATGACGTTCAACATTTTCACTTCGAATTTAAAGTAGTTTTTTTATTGGCTATGCAGGTTCAAATGCATTTCGTTGCTGCTTAAGCAACTCATCAGTAGACTTCAAACATAATTTAAAAAAGCCATCAAGATCCCAATGTTTATAGATAAACTCCCAGTAAATTATTGAGAATTATTATTTAACACAAACATAGTATACCAAGAATTTTTTTTCAAAAAAGAATAAACAATGTTGTTCCGTATTTTCAATAATTTACTATTAGTTTGTCTATAAGCAGTGGGATCTTGTAAGGTTTTTTGAATTCTGGTTGAAGTCTATCGATGAACTGCCTAAGCAGCAACCAAATACATACACGTACATACATATCGTCGCTGTTTTAACTAACCTACCTAACTGAAATTTTTTTTAAAAATGAGTTAAGTCCTTCACTAGACTTTATAAGTCATAATGCATATTGTCTACAATTTTCATGACTGTAAGAATTACTTTTGTGACTATACATATGTATATCTACATAAATAAACTGCCTGTTCCACGATGTCACTAATGTTCGTTCGCACGCATTTTAAACGACAAACAGCTGTTTTGCGTGCCACTAAATGCCTTTAGGACGACAAGTCGAAAGAAAATGAGTGCGAACGATAACGTAAGCATTTCAATACAAATTTGCGCCCCAATAAAATTTTTTTCAGTCATTTGTACGAACTCTAATGTCAAAAGCAGGCACTTGTATTTTAATTGTCGACTGAGACAAAATAAAACAAATTGTTTTTATTTATACAAATAAAATATTTTGCTTTGCCAAGGGATAATATTATACTGGCTTCGCTGGCAATGGATTTGTTGAGTAACGCGTCTTTGGCGGTCTCCATACGTCTGGGCTTGTAAGTAAGCCGTTTTGCGTCCTTTGGCTGGTCCTTGTGATACTCTTCTCTAGGTATGTATGTGTGTTCGACAACAGCTTCGATGAGTAAAGATTTTCTGCCTACCACCATTTCCGCTAGTTATAATGAAAGTTGGTTAGAAGCTATCGGTCATATGTATAAGAAAAAACGGTCAAGAAGTTAGCATAAATCACATTGGGATTTAATAGTGGGTGAAAACTACATTATGCGCCGATTTTTAATGCCAAATTGTGTGAAGGAACTCGTTAGCACCTAGTTCAATGTCGTCACTTATGCTAACTTCATACCAGGTTTTTCTTATACATAAGGCCGTATTTATTCATCTAAGCAGTTGTTATACATACACAGAGGTGAAAATCCTTAGTCCTCGTCCATACAGTGAAACATTTGCTGCAAAACTTTTGAGTTTGTCGATGAACGGAGAAAGAGGAATGGAAAAGTGTACTTTGTTTCATGTACGTGAAGTTCTTGTTGAGTACGTCATTCTCGTCTCATTCTCATGAGAAATATATGAGAAAATGTATTAAGCTGCAAATCAAAAACTTCACAGTGTGGAGACGAATGCAGTAAATGTTTCACTGTATGGACGAGGACTTAAGCCATCTGACTACACAGAAAACTTACTGATATACCGAATTCATAAATAAAATAAGAATGTATGTATATGTACTTACATATCTCATACCTAGAGGAGAGAGTTCTTAAGATCGGACAAAGACCAGTTTAACAAAAAATATACTTCTACTCTACGAAGTCGCCGTTGCATACATATGTACTTACATATCTATGTATGTATGCACAGAATAAAAAATTATTGCACCCGTCCAAAGGCCGGCTATGTAGAACACTTCTGGGTCTATTGGTATTTTTGAAACACCTAAAGATAATGACAATCACCCAAATGACAATAAATAATGACCTAAATAAATGGGCTGTTAGTAATTTTTCCATTTGGGTGATTCTTCACAAAATTTTGCATGACTTGTTTTTTGGGGTCTTTATTTATCATAAATAAAAACCAATGAGTAATTATGTGCAATTTGTATACCTAACAAAAATTGTTTTGTTAAGTTTCTTTATTTTAATTTATTTTTGGGTGCCACTTGTTGCATGTTAGAATTAGAACAGAGTTTCATTTTTTAAAGCACAATTTCCACATTTAAACGATTTTTTATTATCATTTGACGATGAATGTGTGAAATTGTTGATGTGGCAATATGGATATTTGACAACGAGTATACGGCTTACGTTAGAAACGTAAAACCAGGCGAACGACAAGTCGAATGTTATTGGGGCGTTGATTCGAACGAAAGTGAGTGACTGCTTATCTTTCGCCTAAGTTTTCTTTCGACATTCTGGAACTGGCTGAAAAAGATTTCTGACGCAGCCATAAGAATCAATGTATAAAACAACCATAAAAGCTGTTCTGTTAAACTTTTAAAATGTTAGTTAGGTCAGTTAGTTAAAACTGCGACGATATATGTATATCGTCATGTGAGAACTTAAGTGTCCAATATCCAATAGTTTATAATGGCGTATTGGACACTTATCTCACATGACGATATGTCGATGTCGATCATTTAAGTCGTTGTTGAAGTCATCTACAAGAAACCGGCGAAGGCAAAGTTGTACACTTCATTTATGTTGTACTCTCAGTTAAAGTGAATGTTTTCCCATTATAAATTGAATTGCTCTACTAAAACCTTTTTTTTTTCTTTGGCATAAATATTTGTTATAGATTTCGCTCTAACAGATGGAAATAGTTAATTAAGCTAAAATTACCGCTTAATGCACTTAGTTCCAAAATTGTAGATAATTTAAAATTAATAAAAGGAATGCGAAATTAAGGCATTAAGTGGTGAAAAAAGGAAAGCAAAAACATTACTCTGTAATATAAAGAAGAAATAAGCAAAAACGTTTTTATTAAACGGTTTTATAGAGTAACTTCCGAAACTCTCCACGTTTGTTTTCCTAATTTTACGTTTTATTTGAATGTGTTGTAATTTTATCCCTGCTAACTAACCTCTTTAAGTTTTGTTTTTGTTACAACTGTTGACTGTTTTTCTTGTCAATCCTTTAACTGTAAAATGTTAACTAATTTGTATCGTCTTTTTCTCTTCTTATTTGTTTTTGTGTCTATTTGCAGTACGTGTTCAACGCCTAAATCAACGTAAATAAACACGTGTATGTGTGTGATTGTCTTTAAAAAAAAGTGTCTAAAATGCATCCAGCATCCAAACAACCAACCAACCAACCAACCCAGCAACCAACACAACCATATTTACAATTATAATAAATCCAAACTTTTGTTTAAAACTTAAAAAAAAAGATATGTATGTACTACCCACCACCTTAGTTAACCAACAAAAATTAATAATTAAAAATCCAAAAGAAAAAACAACAACAATAACACAACATTAAAACAAATCTATAATAAACCAATTAAAGTTTCATCAACATCAACAACAGCAACAACTACAAGTACATTCAATTAACAAAATGAAATCATGAACAGTGTGGCCATAATGGAATGAATAATTAATTCGAAAATTTGAGTACCAAGAAAAGTCCCTCCAGAGCGATTTTTACAAAATCTGTACGTATGAGAAGAAAAAAACAATTCTTATTGATTTTTTTTTTGCTGTTTCTATAAGTCGAGCGATTTTGAATAAAGCGATTGGGAAATATTTTTTGAAATTTTTTTCAAAATTTCGTTTAGAAATCGTGCGATTTGAATCGACAGGATTTAAAGAACAGCCAGCTTTAATTTTTAATGTTATTGATTGAGCTATAGATCTATTTTTAAGAAACAATTGTTCAATTCACAAGCTCAGTCGTAAGGTTTTTAGGATTTTAAAAACTACATATATTTGTTTATGCGCTTGTGAATAGACTAATTTGTTGTATGATTCATTTTCTTTTTAAAAGTCGGAAATTCACATTCATTGATTTGACAGCATGAAATTTAACCAGTACCCATGTTCTGTAACTCCCGTTACAAGAAATTTTTCACTTGGAACATGTGAAATGAAACAAAAATGCCATAAATTGAAACCAGGGTGACCGATGACATTTTTCAAAAAGTGGCACCAAATAGGGAATTTATCAAAAAAGGGGCAAAATAAAAAAAAAACGAGAAAACTACACTAAACTTTTTATTTTTAATGTATTTTTATATAACTCACCCTAAAAAAAGGGGGACAAAAAGTGGCAAGGCAGTCGAAAAAGTGGCAATTTGCCACTTTAGTCGGTCAAACGGTCACGCTGATTGAAACAAACAGCTGTTTTTCTCACTAAACTGTGTCTGTAACTTTTTTTTCGCGAGTAATAGCTGTCACGTAAGGTAATTACTCGACAATTTACAGAAAAAGTGTGTCTATAAAATTTTCGTGAGAAAAGTTTCCGCTTTGTACTGTCAAATATACTCATAAATAAAAACGAGGTGAAATAAAATTTTAACCAAAAAAGACATGTTCAAAATGCAAAATGCAATGAATAATAATGCAAAAAGGTAAGCATTTTGTTCTGATTTGATACATTCATTGTTAAATTATTTTAACAACATATTTTATTTCTTTTTTTTAACAATTTTGTAAACAACAATCACAAAGTCTGCGATTTTAAGTCGGCTTTGAGTTGTATGTTGACATTTCTAACGGAATGACGTAATCACTGCTGATAGGTTAAGTTAGGTTAGCAGGCTGCTGGCGAAGAAAGAAAATTTAGGGGTCCAGCTCACTTGGGTCCAATACGATGATCCCTTTGTGCTGCCTGTAAGTTGAAAGTAGTAGAATAAGGGGGAGACTGGGAGTATAGGGAGGATATAGATGGAAAGATTCTGTAGAATAAGAGAGAGTAAAAGAGAGGTGGAACAGGAGAGTGTCTAGTACATACCATATAGGAACGCTAACGGCCATACCAGCCGCTGTTCCTAATGTATAGACTTAGGTTTCTAAGTATTTCCGATAGCTCGGACAGGCTATTGAAGGATATTCTGCCAAGAAAGTGCAGACGGAGATCCTCCAAAGTAGGGCAGAAGCAGAGAAGATGCGAACTGCTTTCCTCCTCTTCCTCATAATTGTAGCTGTAACAGTAATCAATATACGGTAGACCCATACGTTTAGCGTGGGTTCCAAAAGTGCAGTGGCCGGTAAGTTTGGCCAAGAGATTCCTCAGGTGCTTCCTGGTGAAGCTAATGAGGTTTTTGGTTCTATTGATATTTAGGCGAGGCGAAAGGGTTTTCGATATAACGCAGGTAGGCTTGCTTATTGCGCCATATTTCCTGAATTTAGAAAGGCAGTATCAAAGCGTTTCCAGCAGGACGAGAGAAGGAGCCCACAGAGATTGTCAATATCGACTTTTCCGAGTAGGGTTCCTCTTTGCCAGTTCATCCGCAACTAGATTGCCTGAATTGGTCCCGTGTCCACGCACCCAATATAGTGTGATGGTTGAGTGATGCGCCAGTTTATCCAGGACTGTGCAGTTTATCTTGGACAAGGACTGATGTATAATACACACCTGCGAGGGATTTGATCGCAGATTGGCTGTCCGTTATTATCTGGATATTACTATTATGCATCCGATAATAACTTAACCAGTGTGTTGCTTTTTTAATGTCGGATATTTCTGCCTGTAGTATGCTACATTCGTCCGGGATTCTGAAGGATATTTCAATTCCAAAATCTGGAATATATGCGACCCCTCCAACTCTTCCGTCTAGAGTCGTCCGTGAAAACCTGCACGGCTCTATCCATAGGGGAGAACCCTTCTGTCATAGAAATATTACATTTCCTATTGAAGTAGGGTTTGGGAGTGCAGTAGTCAATGAGTTCAGGTATATTGTTTGCTGTATTTAGGATGCTAGCGTGACCCCATGGTCTGTAGTTCCATACGCCTATTGCGTTCAGTCTAACGGCCGTATGTAGGGCCAGTTTATTAGCAATTAAGTCCACAGGAAGCCAACAAAGCATAGCGAAGAGTACCTTTTTCGGCGTGGATCTAAGGGCACCTGTTACCATAAGTGCCATTTTGCGGAGAATACCTTCTATACGGGACTGGTTTCCCGCTGATGCTAATGCTTTCCACCAGACCTAAATTCCATAAAATAGGATAGGTTTTATGACCATCTCTAGTATCCAACCGACTCCTTTGGGGTTAATTCCCCAAGTAGAGCCAATTGCTTTCCTACAGATGTACATTGCCATAGCAGCTTTCTCTGTCCTCGCCTGAAGATTTTCACTCCAGGAAAGTTTACTATCTAGAACAACGCCTAGATATTTGGCACTCTTCGACAGGGTTAGTTCAGTACCATTCAATATTGGGTGAATGAATTGGGGGACTTTGTATCTCCTGGTAAAGAGTAATAGTTACGTTTTGGTAGGGTTGACACTCAGGCCGCTCCTAGAGCACCAAGCATTAACCTCATTTAGCGCCGTTTCTAATCTTTGTGATATCGTATCCAGATGAAATCACTGTTGATAGTTTTCGACATGAGTTACAGACACACTTTTTTCTCACTTTTCGAGAAACGATGGAATATTTTGTTTCACATCTTTCCGCCGCGAGAAGTTCTCACCAAAGTTACAGAATATGGGTACAGGTATGGGAACTTTAATTTGAAGCGAAACCATTATAAGTTTTTCGCTATAGCGGTTTTAATTAGAATAGCTTGAAATTTTAATTGAATGAATTAAATATATATTTTTATCAATAATATGAATTTGTTTGCTTGTGCTAGTTAGCAAATAGTTCACAGAGTTTTATAAATTAATGTAACATATTCCCAGACCTGGCCTCAATACAACTACATATTTGAAAAACATACAAAATTCAATTGTATAATTACAACACACTTTTGTATGAAAATTATTAACAACAAAATGCATAATGCATACGACGTTGATGCGAGCTTTTGAAATGAACAAATGAATTATTTACCCCATTATGCAAAAACGATTGCTAAAGTTAAAGCATGCATTAAAACCGGTTTTGCCATACACAAATCGTTTGTTAAACCAGCTTTAAGTTTAACAATCGTTTTTGCGTAAGGGGTTTAATTTTTATTTTTATGCAATATGAAACTTTAGTGCAGCGAAATATTGGACGAAAATAAAAGTAAAATAATTCACTGTTTCTTAAAAATATATCTAAGGCTCAAGCAATAAAATTAAAAATAAAATGAAGATAAAAAATATATAAATAGCAATAACAATAATTATTTAAGCTTAATTATAGAATTATGTATGAATTTATTTCAACTATTTATTATTATTTAATACATTTATAAATTATATTAATACTGAAGCAGCTCCGAATGCTGGGGAGTGGATATCAAAACCCTAAACAAACCATCACTGTCAAGAAGTAGACTAATGTAGAACCTGTTTGAAATTGTTATTATTTTTATGTACACTGTAATTATTTTGTGCAATGTTTTTTGTAGTAATGTTACTTTTACTTACAAACAAGTACTCAGTTCAGAGTCAGTGTTATGTTGTTAAAATTTAAAGGTGCTGGGGTTAATAAATTACTATCAGTAGTAACACCAATGTTTATTAGTCATTTACAGGGAAACGAGAAATATGTTCTCAAAAATTATTTTATATGTAATAAAAAGTTAAAAAAAAAATTAAATGCATTAACAGCCTGTCCCAGGATGTCGACAGAAAACGTTCGATCGATTTCTGATATTGAAAACAAAAACCAATTTTTTCAGGTATGTTCTGGGGGTCTAATCTGTAATTCTAAAGGAAAGAAAATGCTTTCGAATTTACATGTTATAAGCATACAAATTCAAAAGAATTTTCTTTCGTTTCGCATTACAGAGTAGACCCCCTGTATTCCATGTGAAATTAAAACGAGTGGAAATTACCATAGAATTGTTGTTGGAAATATGTATTTATAACAATAACAATCCCGAACGATTTAATTTCACGTGGAATACAGTATATACCCGCTTATTTTATTGTTGTTATCAATACAAGTTGATGATCGAACGTTTTCTTTTGGCATCATGGGCCAGGCCGAAAATAAAACAAGAAGTGAGAAATTAGTGAAATAGGAAAAAAGTGGTCTTCAAATTCAGCACAGAAAACGGCTGAAGATTCAAAATTTTTTAAGTTATAACAAAACACCCCTTTTAGACACGCAAAGTATAATTTGCAAAGTCGTAATTCAGCTGAGCGACAGAGAGAAATATAAAGTATTTCTCCCTCTGTCTTTCACACAGTTGAATTAAGACTTTGCAAAGTATACTTTGCGTGTTTAAAAGGGGTACAAGTCTACAAATTCCGCTCAAACGGAAAGCAATTCGGTATCGACCCTCTCCAATTTCAATTAAATTCATTATATAAAGTCTTTCAATAAGACGTTTCATTTTCAAAAGCCGTCATTTTGATTGTCCTCGACAACTTCAAGAATTCCATTTTTGACGCCTTGAATCGAATGTGGGTATCGTTACTTGTGTCAAGTTTAAAGTAGGCGCCATTGTTCGATTTATATTTCGTTACAAAACTTTTGATTTTATTCAAATTATGAGTACAACACATATTGAATGTGATCCCAAAATAATGGGAAAATGTTTCTTCTAAACCACTGGGGTTTTCAAACTTAATTAACTGGGACTCAAACCGAGTTCGGCGGAAATATTCATATTTGATGACCGTTACACGAATAATATTCGGGAAATATTATAAACTATCTTTATCTTTATTATAAATATAATTCTCCGCTTTTATTATTTCTTTAATATTGTAAAAATATTTTGTTTAAATTAAAATTTCAATTATTTAAATTTTTAATTTATTTCTATATCCTAATTGTGTCGTTAAGTGCATACATATGTAAATATCGTTCATATGTTTGAAAAACGTCATAACTAAAAAAAAAAAAATAGTTTTACAGAAAACGAGCCTAACCCTACGTCTATACCTGATATACATACATATTTTTATCATGACAAAAGTCAAACTTTATATTAAAAAATATTTTTTTTATGTTAGCTGTTTTTGCTATATGGAATTTGACATTTGTCATGTTGAAAATATATCAGATGTAGACGTAGGGTAAAGCTTTCAATTTACACACAACTTAATGGGAAAAGAAAATATTATTTGTCTCAAGAGTTGAATATGCCAGATTATTTTATGAAATTTTTAAACAATTTGAATAAAGATGTGAGGATTAATTTCGCATTATTCACGTTATGACGTTGTTCAACTAAATGAGCGGTATATAAACTATTTTACAAAAATATACTTATATTTAATAAAACATCACTTTTTTATTTACCATTTCCCTTAGGTGGACGTCAGCGACGCATGGGACACTTTGGTAGAAACTTTACAGTCGGATGGCAGTAGAAGCTGAATTATGTCATCATAATATAATTATTAAATATTTTATTTAAGAAAAAACTGTTTCTATGTAATTTTCTTGTTTCATGTTCTAAAATTTGTTTTCAAGAAATAATGTTTGAATATTTTTTTAATTGAAAAAAAAATTATTCAAATTGCTTGCGAAGAAGAAAGAGACGTAAAATATATCACGATATCTTTATCATCAAAAACTATAAGTAATAATAATAATTTATCCAAGTTATTCTTATTTCAATTCGAACTTTTAAACTAAAATTTCATTACAAATAATTTTCCAAAGCAATGAGAAATTTCTCTTAGATATTTTTAAATTTTTAAATCCATTTTAGAAAAATTGCTTATGAAAAATTTGAAATAAAGTACATTTCAAATTCATTTTAAATTTTATGAAAATGGGGGTAATAATTGCTTATGGGAAAATTCTAAATTTATATTTTTATAATTTTTTTATGAGAAAATTCTATTACATATTTTTAAATTTTAATATTTTCTTATTTTAATTTATTATATTGAATTTAACTGTAAAAGCAAAAAATTAATGGCATGAATTATTTATTCCATAAACATAAAAAAATCAAATAAATAAATTTACTGAACTTGTTAATTAATGTGTATGTATGTTGTTGCGATTTCTATTAAAACTTAAATATTTGCAAACAAAAAGAAACAAACAAACACTTTATTAAAAATATTAAAACCTTAAGAAAATTTGTATCCTTAATATATTTTCTTTAATTGTTGCATAGCTTTAAACAAAAAAAAAATTATATGAATAAATGTACGCTTTTCAAAGATGAATAAATCCCAAACAGGCTTAAAAAACATTAAATTAAGTAAGTTTAACATACATAATAAAATGCTCTCACACGTACACATTTATTTAAAGCAAATTTTATAAATGAAAACTCACGTAGTTCAAAATAATGGTATAAATAAAATCAATCACAATATTTAAATTACAAAGCTATATAATTTAATTGTATGCGTTATTGTAATATGTTTTCCCTTTTCTTTTAATTTAAGTTGATTTATTTAGTTTTTTATTTTTATTTTGAAATGTACCAGGTGATTACAATTTTCTTAATTTTATTTAATTTTTTTTTTATATTTCTGTTAAGTAAAGTTTTTCAATTAAATTATCAGAAAATCGCAAAACAATTTTTTATTTTATATGAAACCAATTTTTATTATAATTCAAAACACACAAAAATTTATATCTAATATATTACACATTATTATTTAAAATATAATAAAATTGCTTATAAATTATGTAAAAGTAAATAAATAAAAATTATAAAAAATAATGTTCATATGTTTTAATTTTTCAGTCCAACTTTAAATATTTCCAGGAAACACATACTTGCTCAAAACAAAATCCTCTTATCCTAAACAGATGGGGAGAAAATTTAAAGAAATTTCGTATTTTCGAAGTCAGCTATGTTCAAAAAAAATACTCCAGCAGGGGTATTGTTATTCAGAATTAGAGCTGGGTCCAACTCGTTCCGTCGTTCATTTTAGACACAAACCCATTTAAATTACATGGTTTGATTTGATCAGCGGTTTGTGTCTAAAATGAACGACTGAAAGAGTTGGACCCACCAGCTCTATATAGAATAGCAATGTAATAAATATAAGTAATCAAAATCCCATTAATTTTTTCCTCTTTTACTTAAAAAATTGATTTCCACAATTCGAAGTTCTTTCTGCTCCTCAAAAAAAAATTTGTGCTTTGGAGTGAAAAAAAGGTGCCACAAAAGAAATTTTGAAATAAAATTTTTAGGTGTGAATTGAATGATGATGATATTGAATGCTTGTTTTTTAATATTTTATTTCACTCGCTGTTATTTTTTGATTTCAACTTTTTACCATAATTTTTTTAACCCTCATCCAACAAATTTCGTTGTCCAGTAGTGGTCACACACAAACAAATTTTGTTTTAATTTTTTTTAGCATTTTACATGCAAGTAAATTACCAGGAGCCCAGAAAAGCAGAAAATCAGCAAGGGTACCTTTAACTTTTTTGTGCAAAAATTTCAAGGTATACTTTAGGGATGAGAAAAGTATTTGATTAACCCGGTTTATACATAATTGACTCCTTATCTTAAAAGTATACTTTGTGGCTGCATAAACTTTATGAGACAACCTGTATGTACAAAACGTAGACCAAAAAAAATTAAAAAATTTGTTCTTTTTAATAACAGCAGCTCAACACAATCTTTTAGCAGGTCATACATAACTCAAAAAACAAACTACTTTGCCAGAACACGTGTTTAAAGTTTTCAAGTTCACACAATTTAATGGAAAACGAAAATTTAGTTTTTTATTTATTTTTTTACTCAATGTGCAGAACGATATGAGGATTAATGGCCTGTTTCACAATAACGAAACGAAATTTTCGATTGAAAATTTATATTGAAAATAAAAACAAATTTTCATATTTTATTGTTGTATTCAATATAAATTTTCATTCGAAAGTTTCGTTTCGTTATTGTGAAACAGGCCATACATAGGTATGCATCATTAACTGGAAAATTCCATTTTTTTAGTTATGACGTTGTTTTAGTAAAGGCAAAGGCACATAGAATCCGTCATGTGTTAAATTTCGCCTTTTTCAACTGACATCAACGCAACTACGGAGAAGGTTGGCACAATAAGTACTTTATTAACGGAAGAATTTGAACAGCTTCAATAGGTTGCCTCTCCATTTTATAACATAAAACATAAACCTCATAACAAACCATGTGTTTCAAAAAAAAAAGGCAAAACATAACATATGACGGTTTCTATGTGCCTAGCCTTAAATGAGTGACATTTATCTACATGGAAAAAATTGCGAATCTCTGAAGAATTGTTGGAAACGTTTTCGATATGATTTCATAATGTATTATTGACTTTGTTATCTTTTTGTGTTCTTAAAAATTAGTAAGAAAACTTTAATTTCAATGTTTTTACGTTTCAGCTAAATTTAACCAGTTATTTATTTAAGCTATTTCACCTTCAAATATTTCTTTTTCCTGAAAACGTATCGTACTCGTGTCAATTTTACTTCTAACAACATGTTAATTAATCTTGTACATGATGGTTATAAGATAAAAACATTAACTTTTTTTTTACCAAATGAAGTGGAAAATTTTGATTTTGAGGCATTGTGATTTTGCAGCTTGGCTTCTACAACGTCATAACTCAAAAGAAATTGTTCTGCAGAAAATATTAAAATTTTCATATTATATACAATGCAATGAAGATATTAAAAAAAATGTACTTCCCTGCAGAATTGTTTTTACAATATAAATATGTATACGAGTAGAATACGATATGCTGCATTATTCTGCATTAGTACCCGTTCGCACTATGCAAGTATTATTGCTAAGCTGATTAGTTTGTAGGAAAGAAAGACGAGGGGAAAAGGAACGAGTACTCAGCTTCATGTACTGTCGTCAATACGTTTTGCTTTCTCATTCGTAATGTTAAAAGCAGCACACATGCATACACAAAACTATGCATAAAAAATATGAACTCAAAAATAAGACTTGCATTATGAGGATGCCGATGAAAGTTCAAATAAGAAAAAGTGATAAGCTTAGCAATAAGACTTGTGTAGTTAGAGCTGGCACTTATTAAGTCTAAAATCATATTTTTTGAGTTATGCCATTGTTGAAGAATATGAGCGATACATTGAGTACACCGGTCGCTCGATATGTTCGAATTGGCCTTCAAAGCATTTGGACAACAATTTTACATTTTTCAAATAAACTTCTTAGTAATAGTTTACACTATGCAAGTCTTATTGCTAAGCTGATTAGTTTGAGGGGTGGGAGAGAGAGAGAGAGAGCGAGGAGGGGAACAGAAACGTTTATTTTCCCCTCGTCTCTAGCTCACCTAACAAACTAATCATTTTAGCAATAAGACTTGCATAGTGTAAACTAGGAATTATGAAAACAGAGTTTTTTTTCAGCAAACTGTAATACGATGAATCAAAACAATTCACATATTCCATTTGCACTGAAAACTGAGTATATACGTCCATGTTCTGAAAAACGCAATTCGCTTAAAATTAGCGTTTTCGATTTGAAAACGCTAATTGGGTGTTCTAAAAAACGCATATAGGAAAAAGTTGGTTTTTGCGATGTGAAGTCGCCAAAAAGGTGTTCTGGCCAACGCATATCGCCTGAAAATTGCGATTTCAAATCGCATGTGTATACTGAAGCGAACTGATTGAATCTGCTTAAACTAAACTTTAAAGAGAATAAAATTATGTACAATTAAAATTTAATATGCTTTCTTTTTATTTCAACAAAAACTAAAAATAATTTTACACAGTTTTAATTAAAAATACCAAATTATGAGACTGCTCTATTTTTTGTCAATGGGCTGTGTCAACTGTTTACTTTAAACTGGCGATTTCAACAAACAGCTGAAATGCCAGCAAATCGCAGCGATTTTAGAACATGCTGAAATGCGTTTTGCGATTTTCAAACTGTAAGCGATTTGAAAATGCTGCGTTTTCCAGAACATGGGCGATAAAGCAGAAATATACATTAACTGACACCACACACAGTGGACGAAACACAAAGAGCGCTAATGATGAAGGTATTGCGACCTTCGAAAGCAGCTAGTTGTTCCGTTGTGCTAGTGTTTGTCAGGATATTTACAATTAACTTTAGTGTTATTTGTTCCTTAAAAATTATCACATGTAATTTGGCTTCCAGAGCGATACGAACTTTAGTCTAATCAAATCATAAATACTAAATGCTTTCAAGTTTCTTCGATTTAAAACTTTGATAAGTTACTAACGTTGCATACGGGTACCTAATAAAGTCCTGCACAAGACCTTCTATAAAACATGAGAGATTTTTCAACTGCTTTACTATAGCGAAATATTCTAAAACAAACGCTAAACAACACTGTTGGGAAGACAAGCAATTGAATATTTTAGATTTTTCAACTGCTTTGAAAAATCTCTCATGTCTTGAAAGGTCTTATAAATGGTCTTGTGCAGGACATTAGTACCTAATTTGTTTGCAAAAGTTAATTCTGTTATCTTTTCAACTGTCTAAATTTGCATGCAAAATTTTAAAAAAATTCTCTGTATATGTATGCAAGCCGCGTAAATCGAGCGATATGTGCAATCAGTAGCGATGCGATGACACAGCAAAAAAAAATATATAGTACATATAATAATAAGAAATATAAGTATGTGTATGTGCATAAAGTCAACACACAAGCTGTCATATAAAAAAATTATTCTGCTCCCGGTACACAAAAAAGTAAATTTAAATAAAAAATAATAATAATTGTGTATGCAGACTCTTTTATACACCCTTCACTTAAGGTTGAAGTAATAATATAAACAATTTCTTTTTAAATCTAATAATAAGGCTTGTTTTTCAGATCCTAGTGATAATTTGGAAAATTCCGTGGTTTACGATAGTAAAACCCAAAATAGGGAATTTTATGTAAAATTTTGAGCGAAGGCCAAACAACTTTTTCAATTCTTATAAAACATTTTTAGGTCGATACGATATAACTCATACCTTCAGCTATATTTTTCCCCTAGAGCCATCGGACGTCCCGTTTTTTTCAGTTAAGTACATACATACATATGTATATTACTCTGGACATTAACAATTTACGGAATATATTTTTAGTTATTTGCAATAGAAAGTAGGCTTATTTTGGAACTGTAATTTAAAAATCGTGGTAAGATTGTTAAAATAAAAAAATTTACTTTTAATACTAATATCTATCGCTTTAAAAAAATGCAGAATTTCTTCGTTGGTAGGGTTTGGGATTTCCCGAACTTTTGCACTTCCCGGGAAACGAGAATGATAAAATCGCGTTCCCGGGAATTCCCGGGAAAATTTAATTTTCTAAATAAAGTAATACATTTATTAAATGAAAATTGGCGAAATTTCGATTGTTTTATTAATGTAAGCATTATTTTTAAATAAAATTTAATAAGAAATATTTTTTAAGTGAATTCAAGCAAATTTAGTTTATAGTTATTACCAGGGAAACCGCAAATATGCAATTACATGTTTTCTTGTGTGACGTATTAATGCGGGGACAAGATATTTATTTGTTTCAGAACTTTTTATGAATTTTGGCATCGATTTGTTAGTGCATTTTTTTTTTTATATTTTTGCATATATCAGTCTTAGACACATATTATTATTAGCATATTTTATAATTTTTAGAGCAAAATTTAAGCTTTTAGTGCATATTTTGATATTTTGTAGATTTTTTTTATTTTAATGTGCTCACAAGCTTATGTATGTCTTGCTCAACATTTTTTTTCGCCAACTAAGTCTCATTTCCAATGTTCCATGTAGGGTATACATTTTTCTTACATGTACATATACTATTACATGTATACATACTATTTGTGAAGAACTCTGCCCCGAGTAGAGTTGAAGTTGAAGAAACATTGTCAGTATATAAAAGTTTATTAGATGTGACAGGCAACGATTTTTGTTTGAAAATCGACATGTTGTTTATTGCAATAAAAATTATGGAAAAAAATTATCCGAAATACAGTTCCAAAGTTTTAATTCTGATATCTCCTTTGAAATTGAAATTAAAATCTTACGAGAGTATCAAAAAAAAAAATTTATTTGTATTATTTGCTTTAGTAAAATTTTGTGTGGCAATTTTGTTTTAACGTACACTTCAAACCTAAATTATTTATTTTAGCACGGCAGTGTTATTCTTTGTCAATTTTTTATTTTTTCCTATTTCTGCTTATCTTATTTTTGTCTTATTTTTTATGGAATTGTTGTTTGAATTTTTAAATTAAAAATATATTTTCATTTACAAATAAACCAATTAATTTTATTTTTAAGAGCATATTTTTTGAGTTTTTAGTACATATTTTTAAATTTTTGGTGCATATTGCACTTTTTTTTCCCTGGTTATTACACAGTAAGATATCATATAAATTTAAAGTTATCACTGTTTATATTACAAACGAATTAACAAACTTATATGTATCTTAAAAGCTATGAAGGGTATAATTGCATTAATGTTTGCTGCTCTTTGCGTTAAATAAATTTTTAGCTTTAACTAAACAATACCTTAAATTCACAGTGGCTAACAATTATTCAGTGTTAGTATGATAACAGTAACTTTTAATAAACCTTAATTAGAACCAAAACGGACGTCACATATCTGTGGCAAAAAGGAAAAAGTGCTTAAGTCGAGATAAGCTGATTTTGAGTTAATGGTACCTCCGTAATCTGCATATTTTAAAGTAATACTGGTCAAAATTTCAATTAATTTGTGCGATTTTTCAAAAAGTTACAGCACATTGACTCGAGGCTTATCTTTTTTAGACTTCTAATCTCATTTTGGAATAATCGGCCATGTCACAGAGTTCAATTCCGTTCGGAATCGGAATTCAATGCACCCCATTTCTGTAGAATATGTTGTCTAAAAAAGAAAACTAAAATACGGAAATTTGTCAGGGGTGTCCAGACTGTGGGATGCGGTGGTATGCTGGGGTATACTACGGCTAGGGCTTAACATTTTGAGGTTTATTCAATTCCGATTCCGAACGGAATTGAACTCTGTGACATGGCCGAATAGCTTAATTAATGTTATACTTTAGTATATTTCAACCTGAATGTATTACTTATAATGTGTAGAACGATGTTTGCTTAAAAATTAAAGGTTAACAGATAATTTCCAAATTTAACTGTAAAAGAAATAAATTTCTCTTGCAAAACAGTCAAATATGACTTAAGCACTTTTTCCTTATTGCCACCGATATTGTTCTATATTTATATTTGGATTGTCTGTCAATTATATGGACATTCATTAAATAATCACTCTTATTTCAATTGTCAACATCGAGGACACGTCAATACAATACCAACAACTTGGGGCTCATCTACTCGCTCTCGAAAACAAGTTTTTGCTATTGACGTAAGATCTAGAGAAAACACCATGATTCTGTCAATGACAGTCAGTTGTTTTCGACAACGGGTAGACAGTCACCAATTTTTCAAATTCAACGTAATTTAATAAGAACTTTAATTAACCACTGAAAAAATTAAATCGTACTTAAACACAATTTAAATTTAAGTAAGAATTAGCTTATTGCGTACTTACCGTGTTAAATATTAAAGGACGGTTTATCAAAGTCGAACGTTGTCGACATTGACAAACAGGACGTATGTTACAAACTAGGGGTTAGTTAAGAGAATGTAGAGTAAAAAAATATTAATATTTCATAGATAATTTTAGCAGTTTGGAATGTTTTATTACCCACTGTTTTAAGCATTTTATCACAAAGAAATCGAGCCTTAAAAATTAACATATTAGGAATTGAGTTGTATGTAATAAAAATTCAACCTATGAATTAAATACAACAAAAAACTTAATTTAAATGAAAATAACTCATAACGAAAATTAATTAAACAAATATTAAAAAAAAAAAATTATTTTTAAAAATGCGACAAGTGTTGGTGGATTTGTTTTTCTTTATTTTTTATTTTTTGATAAATTGTTTAACATATTATTAACATACAGTTCGTCAAGTTAATATTGCCGGTATCTCAGAAATAGTTAATATTATTTTTTTTACAAAAATAAATTAATAGTAAAAATATTTTTAAAAGAAAATATTTAAATTTGATATATCAATTTATTACAATAAACAATTTATATAATATAAACCAAAAATATTTTTACGTGCATAAATTGTAACTTTACAGCAGCAGGTAAAAACATAATACAAAGTGTAATATTCAATAGCACAATTCACAACCTATTGTTGGAGTCGTAGTTCGTACATGAGTTGTTAGTAATTTCAATGAAAACATTGTTTATAAACAAATGTTTACATAGAAATTACCAACAACGTTTGTACGAACTACGACTCCTACAATAGGTTGTGAATTGAGCAAATATGGAACGTTTTTTTGTACAACTGCTTGTAAAATCGTTTTTTTTTTCACTATTGCAATAAATTTTTGAGAGTGACAATGTGTATTTGTGTGAAATGTATTCAAATCACTGAAAAATTCAATTTCGTAAAAAATACAAGTTACGGGACCATCGATATGCAAGTACAGAACAGTTTTTTTACATTTTTTTTGTTACAATTTTCCATTTAATATGAAATAAAAAAATGCAAACAATTACTTGACAAGCTGTTGCACATTAACACATGAACGTTTCGCTTAAAAGGGGCACTTGTTAACCCTTGAAGCATAAATAAATCGGAATTAATCTGCAGATCCTCTGCAACACCTTGAATGTCTAGTTTTGTAACACTAAAGCCTTGCCAAGTCGTCTGTAAATGCCTTATTTTTGTCAGAGTTGTATTTAGCATGAATGCATGTGAGTAAATATTTTTCCCTTTAAGGCTGGTCACGTGCTCAAAAGCCTCTTCCTTATAATACTTATGTATATCAGCTGTTTTTTGCTGTATGAGAACTATCGATATCGATAACTATGGTTTGATAGCTGAGTTGACATTTCTGTTCACTAAGATTTGGCAAGGAATCATGAATCGTTTACCCTACGTCTTCACGAGCCATCGACTTGAACATGACATGGACATGACGCCGCAAGAGCCAATGTGAAAAATTCATTAACTTCTTTATTGTGGTGAATACGTGCGATGTTCATTTTCTGCGTTATTAAAGTATTTTGCATTAGTCCAATAGATATGGAATATTTACCAATTTTGTTCTGTATTTTTTCTTTCTATTGCAAATGGCTGCGGACGGCGAATCTTATGGCGAACATTGATGCTCAGCCATATGTTGGGGCATCGATGCCAGAGTATGGACGAAACGTGGACATGAACGGTCCACATTAGCCAAATTCGATGTCCGACATAAGGATCATACCAAGTTCATGGCGTATGGAGACCCCAGTTAATATCATAACAACGCTTTAAAAAAAAAATAAATATGTTCGCGAAGCTCGTAGAGCACTTTATCCATTTTACGGTGTCAACATAATCGGCCTAGTGAGCAAGCAATTCGTGCAGTTACTCTTTTCATATTGCTATTGTTTTTATTTCTTTCGAAATTAGCAAGGTGCTGCCGCTACAGTTAATGGCGAGCTCTATCGAGCCATTTTTACTGAATTTTTGTGTCCAAAACTTAATCAGGTAAATATCAATCACATTTGGTTCCAACAAGATGGAACAATTTATCATACAGCGCGCTTAGCAAATCGATTTATTGCAAAATAAATTTGGTGACAACTTTACTTCCAGAAGTGTACTTGTTCACTGGCCCCCTCGGTCGTTCGAGTTAACGCATCTGCATTACTTTTTATGGGCTTATGTTAAGTCACGGGCTTATGCCGATAAACCAGCAATTCTGGAAGCAATGGAAGCCACTTTAAGCCGTCGTGTACTTTTCTAAAAAGCCACCCCACCGCCACATTTTCGATTAGAAGTTAGAAGTGCTATATCTTGCTCACGATTTCACTCTGGCAGTGCGAGCTGGAACATTGTCCTGTTGGTATTTCCAGGGTAAGGTTAAAAAAAAAAGTTTTTAAATAGTGTTGAGATGCGCCTTTTTTAAGATGCTCTACACACTTTTTCCGTTTCAAATAGCAAGTCGATAGTGCCATAGTAGGATATGGCAACCCATAACACCCCAGCAAAAAATTACACATCACCATAAGAACTACTTGCCATGTAATGACTTATTTTTCTTAATGCCAAATTTCATTATTCGCATACAAACCACATTACATAAAATTAAAAAAAAAAATTATATACGAAGTTTATAAAGGAGGATAATGATTCTTTTAGATTTGATAGATTACGCGAGCATGTTGCCAAATAAAAAAGAATCGATTATTTTAGTCTCACGCCTTGTTGGTAATTCAGTAGGGAAGAGATTCCACCCAAAATGCTTTTTTGAAATTTTTTACTAGGACAACTCCGCCTTCCCTGCTGTATCTTCATTGCAAAAACATTTCTTCTTTTCTTAAGTCGTTGCATATTGAACTTTTTTCACAAGAAAACTGTTCATTCAAAACTTATAAAATTAAATTCCGATCATGTAACTTTGTGGAAACGTACATACGTAGTGCTTTGATGAAAAAATCTGAAAAGGCCAAAGTTGGGGAAAACCATTACGAAAAACTCACTTTAAGAATTAGAGATCCTAACAGATTTTATTTTTCAGTTTCATTCAATTGCTCTCATATTTATTTCAATTACTTTTTATCCAGTTAACACCAGCCTTTTGCTGACGCATCTGTCTTTTTAAATTATACATATGTTTGTATGTATTTGTATCATAGATTGTGTGTACAATAGATATTATTATGTTATCTCAAGTTAATAGGCAAAAAGGGGGAGTAAGACAGTAGCCGGCATATGATCTCATTTAAAAATCAACTGATCCAGAGAAAATTAACTTGTCATTTCAGAAAATTTTAACAAATATGTCTTATCAAAAATTCTTTAACTAGACTGCAATTAGAGTCTTAAAAGTGTAGACATAAGGCGCAAGAGCATAAAATTACAAAAAATACAAATGAATACCAAAATCTCAAGTTTAGTTTAAGCGAAATAAGAAAAAATTAAATGAAAGTAATAATGTCTTCTTTAGAAAATGAAACAAATTTTCAAAAAACAAATAAATTACATACAAACTTCGATTCGCAATTTAACTGTTCGACGGAATTCATTTTAATAACCGACCATCAAACATTAAAATGTCGCAGTCGTGAACAATTAAAAGCAGAAGCGGACGATAATGAAAATTGTTGCCGGTCTTATGTAAAGAAAATGTTTCGCAAAAAAATACTTTACAAACGTTTGCCCATCTTAACGTGGCTACCAAAGTATAACACAGCAGATGCTATTGGGGATTTGATAGCTGGTGTCACTGTCGGACTCACCGTTGTGCCACAGGGATTAGCGTATGCAAGTGTTGCCGGCCTTCCCACACAGGTTAGTTGATCGAGATCATTATAATGCGGTGCAGTTAAACAAAATAAATAAATATATATATATATATATATATATGTATGTACGTACACATGAAACTTAGATCGTAAATAGTGCAGATTTTGTGGCATGTGATATAAAGTTGTGTCGAACTCGTTCACTACTTCATTTTTGACAAAATCAGATGCTTAAATTCGTATAATAACTTAAATAGGGTTGAGCATTGGTTTGTGTGAAAAATTAACTAGTGAGCGAATTCAACCCAAGTCTAATTTGAGGCGAACTAAGAACAAAAGTAATTCTTAACACCACACAAAATTGCAGGTGATTTGTTATTTAGTATTTAAAAACTTTTCTGGGGGCAAATTGTGGCACTCGTTATCGAACGAAATTACGAAATATTTCAATAGAGTTATGGAAATATTTTAAAATTTCGAACCGTATCGAATGCCAAAAATTTGCCCCCTACTTGGCCCATTCTTAGATGAGGAATCATAAATGCGCAATTAAAATTTATAATTTAAACAAAAATAAATAAAATCAGCTAGTAGAGTGTGAATTTAGCCATGCCCTTCACCTAACTTAAAAATGAAGTTTTAATTTTATTAAATTATTGATTTTGTTAAATCTTTTTTTTTTTTAAGAGAAGTAACACTCTGGCAATTAATGCCTACTACTATTATTAGGTGTTACCTTCTTTAGGAAAGGGATAGTGAGGGAGAAAACAGGTGGTGAAGGAAGAGATAGAGGAAGCTTCATTCTTTGAACAACTCCGCTTTTCGAACACTCCTTTCTTAAGTGAAAATTTTAGAGTAAGATCGTTAGGTGTACGCTTTGAATAAGAATCAAATTCTTAAAAAATTTTAAGAATTCTTAAGAATTTCACTCTTTCTTAAGAAAGAGAATTTTATTTAAATTGTTATTTCCTTAAACCTGACGATCAGAAAAGAAATATCTAAAAATTTCTAAGGTCGAACAAAAATGATCAACATGTAATAATTAATTTCTAAAACGATACAAAACGTAACACCATAAGTGTGGAAATTTTGGTTTTTATAAAACGTATAATCGGTAACATGAAATACATAAGTTCCACATTAAATAACTCCCAATGAAATAATTCCCAAATAAAATGAAATAAGTTCCAATCAATTCAGATTTACAATTTCAATTTTTAAAATTAAATAATTCACAAAGTCCCAAAAATATGAAATATGTATATAAAAAAATAAGTAAGGACCAAATTTCGTAAAACAAAAACATTAAGCGGTCACAAATTTTAAAATTTTTCTCAGTTCCTGAATAAAAATAAATAAAGAAAACAAAAAACAATGGAAAATTTTCATATCTATGTATATTGCATAAATAACTGATATTCGCGAAATATTGCAAAATTTTAAACAAGCCATAATTTTTTTATTAAAAATCGCTAAAACTCTAAAAAAGACTAAAAATTCGGTAAAAATCGCAAAAATGGCGAAAATTTTAGAAAACTTTGCTAACAGCAGCATAATCACAAGGTCTAATAGTGTTTAAAATTTGCGAAAACTGTTAAGAATTAGAATACTTCAAAAAAGTTGCAAAAATTCGCGAGAAGTTCCAAAATCGGAAACAAGTATTAAAATTCAGTAGAAGCCATGAAAACTGAGGGTCTCTGTAATTCGAAACGAAAGAAAATTTTTTCGAATTTGTATCTTAATTACATGTAAATTCGAAAGTATTTTTTTTTTCGATTCGAATTACAGAGTAGCACCCCTGTTAAATACAAACATTTTTTTTTTTTCGAAGAACCCACTGATTTTCAAAATCTGGTGAGCTCCAAACTAAGTATAGGGTTTCACTTCACTTGGTTGTGCCAGTATTTTTCTTTAATTTCCGATTTTAGTGTTATTTATTTAATTTCTTATGAAGTTTCGAGTTTTCAGTAGCACTTTTTGGGAGAATAAATTAATTATATGAGTAGTATATACAACTTGTTTTTTCTTTTAATATTTGTAATTATTTCTAATCATAAAATTTATATCTGAATTTAATAACTTATTTTATTATTCTACGTTAAAACTATAGAATCATTAAAACATTATTGCTACTACATAAAAATTGTTTCCAAAACTGTTTATACAGCTGCACGTGTTTAACATAATACTTTGATATTCGGCCTTGTTCTGTAAACCGATCGATTTGAAACCGCACGATTTTAGAAAACTAACACCGACAATATAGACATACTTTTTTAGATTTTTTCTAATTTTTTATTAGTTATATACATAGATTCCCAGATATCATATCTGAAAGAAAACTATCGTCTGTAGGACCATTATTAATTTTTTTAAAACGACAAAATTTACTCGCATTCGGTTTACAGAACAGGGCCGATTATCAAGTTCATTCGCTGCGTCCGTCGACGACGTTTTCCAGACAGAAATGCATGGCAGTTTATTAAATAAAGTTTTTAAATTATGAAAACTAATTCTTTCGTAAAATATCTATGGTAAAGGCCCAAATCCTAATGCTCCATCCACTTACTTCAAAATCCGCACAGCGGCTCCCTATCTTTAACTTCCGGACTAGTGATCCGTTTAGAAAATGAAGAGAATCCAAAATTTCAGATACAATTCAGTTTTGAAACCATGTTATAACACAAGCTAATATACAGAACATCAAAGTTGACCCCATCGATTTAGAAAGCAAATAAGAAAATAAAAAATGTATGCTTTATTTTATCTATCGTTTATGGTGTAAACAATATTTGCATTTGAGTTTTAAGATTCTTATTTTTGACCTTGACTTTTTGATTTCTCGCTGATATCTTCCTTCATATTTTAGTAATAAAATTTAATAACAAATAAAGCTTAAATTATGAGTGCTATAACTATAACCATAACCATACCAAACAGCTGTTCGAACCAAACTAATGGGCAACACTGTATTTGATTATAGATGACTCGCAATAACGCCATAGCCATAACTATATAAACCAATTGAATTTTGGTTTGGCTATTTTAATATGGTATGGCACGTCTAACTTAAGCTTAATATTGATATATCCGACTGTGATGAATCTTACATATATGTACATATACCCGCCACCGACGTACGTATGGACTATATACATAAGTACATATATACACTGAGAAAATTAAATCGTAAAATCAATGAAAATACACTTTGTTGCAAAGACTTTTATTGGTCAGATTGTGCCCAAAGACAAAACAACTTTACCGGAAAGGCGCAAAGTTCTTTAGATTCCCATGAAATATATACTTAAAATCGAAGACTTACAATCTTGTGGCAAGGATTTACGTCTTTGGAAACACTTAAAAAAGTCCTTAAACTAAGGAAAAAGTATTTTGGCACAAAGACTTTCATTCGTTAGTCTTAAGACTTGAATTTTTTATTTTAAGTACAATTTTCATTGTAACAAAGACGTAATTTTAACATTATTACAAAGAAATGCAATTAAATTCAACGAAATAATTCTTTGAAATACTAAAGACTGATATGTAGGAACAAAGGCAATTTTCTTTGAAATCTGCTATAGAAATGTTTTAAAAAATTAAAATTTTTCTGCAAAATAAAATATTTAATGAAACCAAACACAGAATTTTTATAAAATTTTTTTATTTCAGTTTAATGTAATAAAAATAAAAAAATAGTTCATATACAGCATAACTTTACTTAACTAATTAAAATCTAACAACATTTTTATACTTTGACTTTAATACTGACTCTAGACATATTTAATGTTAAAAGAGTTATAATACATTTTTTTTTATTTAAGTTTAATAGAATTAAAATAAAATATAGTTCATATACATAGTTCACTTTTCACCTACTAATAGTTATAAGTATATTGACAAAGGTCAAGCGCTGCCACGACGATAGAGCGTTTTTTATTTTATTTTTTTTATATTGTTATTATTATATATTTTATATTGTTATTATAATATATTTAAAAAAAAACACAACACTTCAATTTATATTAAAATTATATATTAAATCACTTGACGAAAAAGAAGAAAAAAAGACAAGGCGCACATGCACAATTGAGCGTTCCTATCGACTGACTTACAATTAATGACAACCACGAAAACAATTCTTTTTATTTTTTACATAAACGCAAACAAATTTAACTTTGAAGACTAATTTCTTTAAAGATACAGACTTTGTCTTTGTAGCAAGGATGCTTGCTTAGTTTTAAAAAAACAAAGAAAAGTCTTCAATTTTAAATACGTTTTTCAATCCCTTATTAGCAAAGAAATTAATCGTTGTAGCAAATATTTTATCTTTACGGAAAATTTTAGTCGTTTGTGTTGAAGACGCACCATTTGCTTGTTTAAAGAATAAATCATTGATGCAAGGATTTTTTCCTTCTAACAAAGATATTTTCGTTACAATTTTACAAAGACGTTTTTTCTTTGATTTTAAAGCTTTTAATTTTCTCAGTATATTTATTTTGTAACAGAAAAATTTTGCATTTATTTTTTGCTCTAAAAAAAATTAATTCAAAGGCGTTATTTTCGATATTAATGTTCAATTACACGTGCAATACCATAATGCCATAGCCATCACCATTGCCATATTCATAAAGAAAGGTTCAATCAGACGTGCTATAAAATAATGCCATAGCTATAACCATTGCCTCTGCCATAACCATGAACCGCTGTTTATGTTTTCATTTGTTTATTCCTAGGTTGGCACACGGTATCGTAAAAATACCGATACCGATTCAGATACCGCTATAATTAGATACCGGTATCGTTACCGATACCGAAATCCATTTCGGTTAGAAAATACCGGTATCCAGACTACCGTTTACGTCTATACCGGTACGTACCGG
The DNA here is from genome assembly GCA_944452675.1 of Tachina lurida. NCBI lineage: Eukaryota > Metazoa > Arthropoda > Insecta > Diptera > Tachinidae > Tachina > Tachina lurida. The sequence continues at coordinate 174,359,136 of OX101752.1, forward strand.
TATACCGATTCCGGCCAAAAAATAAATGATAAGTGAGTTGTAGTTGCCAAATTTTTATTATGTATTACAACTTTTTTCACCATGAGACATTTTGGTTTTTACTTCGACCATTGCATTCGTTTTGCTTTATTATTCCAGAAGCCAACCAATCCCATTTGTCAGCCAATATTATTGCCACGTTTATAAAACATAGAATCTCAAGAAAAAAGAGCAAAGCCAGAACTAAAAATATTTAAAATGTTTTGTAATAGATACTATGGTTTCAAAAAACATAGCATAGATAAGAACCTTTGTTTTTCGAGCATTTAATCGAAGACAACTAAAATTAGTTTTTATTCGGAATACCAAAATTAAAGTTGTTTCAGTTTCAATCCAACGGTGAGCTGTAAACCGTAGTATGGGCAAAAATTGCAAAATATATATCAATTAACTTTTTTTCTTTGGCTTAGAGAAAAAACTTCTAAATTTTTATATTTGAAGTTAAAGATTCCTCTTGAGGTGAAGAAAAGTGCCTACCTTAAATTTTAAATGTTAATTGTACAAGAAGATTGTTTTCTTTGTTTTTAAGTTGGCTAAAAGAATATTGTTTATTCTTTGAATTGAAATATTCAAATGTTCGTTTCGGCTGAATTTTGCGAGAAAGTTATAAACAATATGGGACCAGTACAAAAATATTGCCTAAGAATGTGTCCAAAGTATAAAAGTGTCGAAAAAAACCCAAAAAATTATATTTGGTGAAAAATACAGACATATATTTGAAATTTACTGAAACAAGATATACATATGTACATATATGCTTCAAAAGGCCTTAGTCTCTTCTTTCTGTATCCGTTTATAAATTTAAAATCGGTTGATATTTAACTTAGTTAGAGGTTGATAAGTGCCTACGGGTACGAAAAAGCGGTTTTTTACCCGTAAAGGCTGGTACTCTGTTCGAAGTTGAGAAAAATTTTAAGTGCAATTTGTTATTTCGCGTGAAAAATTTGACATGTACTAAATGTAGCCCAACTCGCGGTTGTTTTAATAAATTTCTCGCTTTTTTTTTTGCTTGTAAGTATGCAACATTGCTAAAATTCCGTGCGAAAAAAGCACTGCTCATGTTGTTTCGCAGCTAAACTAAAATGATACCAGATTAATTTTGCATGGATTGATTTTCCGTGTTTTTCACACCAAGAACAGAGTACTACTCTTGCGAATTTATTTCGCAAATATTTCATACCAAATACATACTTTTATATGTAGTTTGACAGCATTTCGCACGAAATTGTGAACAGAGTACCAGGCTTAACTCAAGATTTTGGAGATGTCTGGAAAATTTTTATACTCGACAATACCTAGCAGAAAAATAGTAACACTTCGCAGGTATTTCGATTTCATTAAAAATTTGTCACACAGTATAATAAATTATATCAGTATAGACTTTATATATGTAAAGTTTGAACTGCAGTCTTCTTGTTTCACTTTTTTAATGAATTATTGTTTAGTAATAGTATAAAATCATATATAGAAACAAATAAGTTTATATGCTTTTATACGAGTACATATGTCAATGTAAAAATACTCCCTTTTTGAAGTAATTTAATAAAAAAAAAAGATTTTTTGTTATGTCCACTGCCTGAAATAATAAATTTGTCAGTAATATCGGTATACCGGTATTATAAACTCGATAACGGTATGTACCGGTAATACCGATACCGAAATAAAAAAAATACCGATACCGCTACCGATACCGAAATTTAAAAAATAATTGTACCGGTATCGATACCGATACCGTTATTTGTTTCGGTTTCCAACCTTGGTTTATTCATTTCAAAAGTGCAACAACAAATAATTGTAACCAGCAAACAGTTATTTATGATTACGGCGAAAAAGCAAAAATCAATTGGTTTCTATTTTAATGGTTGTGGTTATGGCTATGGCGTTATAGCGAGTTACCTATAATCAAATATGAAAGGGACCGGCTACTGTTGTTACACGTCGTTGTCATTGAAGGGGTCAATTGTTATAATTAAGATAATCTGTATGAGTGTATTTACATAAGAAAATTTCAACCGTGGCAAAAACCATAAAATTAAATACTAAGATAAGAACTGGAAGCAAGTCATTAGATAAGATAATATGAAAAACACAGATAAGTGTGCAACCAATTTTATTATAATTTCTATTTTTCTTTTTATATTTTCACTTTATAATTTTAATAACAAATAGATTTAACAATACATTTCAAAGTTGCATTTAATATTCAAGCTGCGAAATTTGGGTTAATTAAGCGTAACGTAATCGTTTCATGATTTGTGAAAATTTTAGTGCACAATGGACATAATAAATCCAGTTCTTCAGGTCCGCTGTATGCTCTCACGTATGTAAATTTTTTTTTTAATTGAAAAAGAATACGTAAAGTGTAAAATGAAAACGTTTTTAAATTTCGTTTATATTTTCTAATTACATGTTGACGTCACGTCAATACAATACAGAAATATTTGTATTTACTTGTCTAACCATTCTCGAGAATAATTAATTGTTTACTACTTACAGGTTTTTGTATTTTTCTCAGCCTTAGAGAATGGTAAGAAATTGTGAATAAAATTCAATTGTTGTCGAGAATAGGCAGACAAGACACGAAGAACATATTTTGAGTCCCGGGTTGGAGGGCGTTATACATAATCCAAGCTAATTCTTGTATTAAAATTTCATTTTTAACCAAAACGAATAATTTTTAACACTTTTTAATTGTAGTTCGGACTCTATGGCGCTTTTATGGGTTGTTTTGTCTACGTCATACTTGGCTGCTGTAAAGATAATACAGTGGGTTCTACGGCCATTGCGTCCCTTTTGATGTACCAATTCGCTCATGGTATTTGGCAAAGGGCTGTACTGCTAACTTTTCTCACCGGAATTATCGAAATACTAATGGCCATCTTTCGTCTGGGATTTTTGGTAGACTTTGTATCGGGACCAGTAAGCGCTGGATTTACAAGTGCAGTGGCCTTGATTATCTCAACATCGCAAGTAAAAAATATATTGGGTGTAAAGAGCGAAGGTGCCTCATTTTTGCAAAGATGGATTACCATGATAAATAATATCGAAAATATACGTGTTAACGATGCCATATTGGGATGTTGTTGTGTGATTTTTCTAATCATATTTAGAGCAATAGGTCGCACTACTATTGGCCCCAAGTCGGCCGATGAACAGAAATGGCAACACAAATTGATAAATAAATGTTTTTGGTTTTTGGGAGTGATGCGCAATGCGACCTTGGTTATAATCTGTACCATTTCCAGTATGTATTTGGAGTCACAGGGAAAACACTATTTTCTCTTAACCGGTGAAGTACCGGAGGGTTTACCCACACCAGCCTTACCACCCTTTTCCATAGAGCCTCAACCAGGCAATGCAACATTGGGCATAGAACCAATTGAAGGAGAAAGTTTTTGGGATATGATAAATCACTTGGGTTATGGCTTGATAATAGTGCCCATGATAGCCTTATTGGAAAATATTTCGGTATGCAAAGCATTCGGTAAGTTTGTTTAATGCAATAACGATTTTTTAACATTTACAAACTCTTTTATTTTCATTAGCTAAAGGCAAACCAATCGATGCTGGCCAAGAACTATTTGCTATTGGTGTGGCCAATGTGGCCAATTCATTTTTCCAGGGCTATCGTGGTAACAGTGGCTTGGCCCGTTCGTCCGTAAATAACGCTAGTGGAGTTAGAACTCCTATGGCCAATTTATACATTGGTTTGGTGGTAATGTTTGCTTTAATGTATTTAACGAAATATTTCTATTTCATACCTTTAACGGTTTTGGGTGCCATCATTATTTCAGCCGTTATCTTCCAGCTTCAATATCAAGTCATCAAACCCATGTGGCGTAGTAAAAGTAAATTAAAAATTTCCCTTTATCTGGAATGAAATATGAAGAGTTTGTTCACGTGAAATTTTGCTCTTTTTTCATACAAAATATCACAGTTTTACGTGAGCAAGCGGTTCGCTTTTATTCCCGATAAAGGCCACTCTATGGTTAGAAAAGAAGACTAGCAATAATCTTTAATATTTCTTAGAATCCGATTTAATACCCGGCTTAGTGGCATTTGTAGCTTGTCTCTTATTGCCATTGGAAATTGGCATATTAATAGCCATAGGTGTCAATTTACTTTTCATACTTTATCACTCGGCTAGACCTAAAGTTTCACTGGAAACCATTGAGGTAAATTTATTGTTAGCAAAAATTTTTAGAAAATTTTAATGTTTTTCGTTTTTTGTTTTGTCACAGACTACGGAAGGCATTAGATTCCTTAAGTTAACACCAGATCGTTGTTTGATATTTCCCTCAGTGGAATTTGTGCGCAATATGATTCTGAAATCGGGTATGAAAACATCTCTACCCGTTGTCGTCGATTGTACGTATATTTATGGTGCGGACTATACAGCTGCCAAAGTTATTTGCTCAATGATCCAAGACTTTGAACGACGCAATCAGAAAATCACTTTCTTCAATTTGAAGCCGAGTGTCGTACAGATTTTTGAGGGTTTACACTGCCAGTTGAGCTTGTGCTATAATACCGATTGTTTAATTCAAGAGTTGAAAAAAGTCGCTGAACCACCACTATAACAATTCCACCACTTGGTAGCGATAATAACAGTTTGGCAAGTACTATAACATTAACGAGATATCAAGCAAATAATTCATAGATAGTGTGCAAATAAAACCAACATTCTCTATAAAAAAGTTAAGTAATTTTTTACTATACATTTTACACAAAATAATAAAAGACTAAGCTAAAATAAGATACTGAAATAACAATATTTTGGAATTTCAATTAAGAAAATATATTTTTGCGTGATCTAGATTAATTTGAATTTAAATAAAATAAATGAATAAAATAAATTAAAGTTTATTGATTACGGGATGTTCTTTGAGAAGCATTGACTGAAATTTTGTTGATCGAAAATGTAGAAAAGATATCACCATTAATAATATTCAAGACAAATGATACGTTAGGCATGAGTCTAGAGTAGCCAGCTTAATAAGGACAGTGTAAGGAGGCAAGTTAAACTAACGGGACTTAGGATCATGTAAGTAAAATGTTGCCTACAGGCAAAATTGGGCATGAGTGGTCTAAAACGTAATTCTCGAAAACAAAATAACAGGAACAGAACAATCATTAAATTTAAAAAGCAAACTCTTTAATACACACCCTGAATATCGTTACCTTCATAAAGAAAGGCCCTAACTAATATTTTTTTTAAATCGAGTTTTTGTATATTTCCATAGAAGAACACCTAATGCATCGAAAACTGCTAAAATCTCGATTTGCAAAAAATAATGAGTTATGGTCTTTCAAAATTAAAGTATTAGGCATAGTTGTGAGTGTCGTACTCCCACTTTGACTACGACAATTTTGTGCTAGACTAAAAAACATGGAAACATTTTTTCTTTAATCTGAAAGAAAATCGTCGTAACCGAAGTCGAAATTGAGGCCATAATTCGTAAATAGGGCCATAATTTCTTCAGTTAAAAGCGTCTTAAAGCTTATCATGCATTTGAAAATTTTCAGGGAAACAAACTTTTTAAAAATGTTCTTTCCATAAGAACCATTTTAATACCATACAATGTACTATATAAAAACTAATGGCTCGATTATGAATGGCAACTGAACTTCAGTTGCGTTGTCAAGTGGCAACACAACGCTGAAATTAATAACAGCATTATATATATGCAACTTTATCCCGTTTCATAAAGTCTATCGAAAATACGATCAAGACAGATTGGCAACTGAAAATAATGCACACAGCGCTTCAAAATTTAAGATACATATATAAGTGCTTAAAAAATTACTTGTAACTCAGCTATTAGTTCACTGGAATTATTTATCGATGAAGTGAAGGAAATACAAAATATAGCATCTACTAGGGACAATTCAAATCCTTTAAAATTACCACACATACTGTGAATAATTGTTATTGCTTAAAATAATTCTTAACTAACAATTTTTTTTAGTTTTAAGCATATTTTCCATTTCCGTGGTGCGTGGTGTTGTTATTTAATGACTGTCGGAGACCGAGCTCGAATCCAGGACCTTCGGTTTTGTAGTCAGCACGCTAACTACTCCAGCTAACACCACCCTCACTCAATTTATATAATGCATAGCAGATTGTAGGGATAGGTATTTTGCCAAACAAGAACTTGGTAATCATTTTTATCTCACTATTTTCAAGGGACGAAATTTTGTTTAGGACCTTGGCCTTTTTTCACATTTATATTTTTGTGAGGATAATAAAAATTAAAGTAAGAACATCCGTTTTAATTTGTTAAGATATTATTCATATAAAATGAAACATTGTAAACAAAATTTTGAAGCCATCTTGTACTCAACAACCAGCAACACATGCGTATTAAACAAAATCTAAATAAATAAATATGTAAGATAGAATTCTCTAATAAGTGCATTTGAGAAGTCGGTTGCAAAATAATTTTATATTATGCACGTAAATATTTAATAGCTCAAATAACAAAGTAATAAAGTAAAGTTGCAAAACTAATGTTTTCTATGATGTTTAAGTATTCATGCAGTCTTTGCACCTTACGGTCTCATGTCTAAGTAACGACTAACTAACTAATCAATGCGATGAGATTTGAGTTGTGACTTTTACCCATTTCCAGAAACATGTTTCTTTACTAGTTAATAATAAATAAAATCAAAAAAAGTCTGCGCATGTTTTTATGAATTTTAATGTTGTTTGGTCATGTGACTACTTGGCAAAAAGCATACAAAAGCACGTTGAATTCAATTTTATTTCCAATTTGTCCCCTATTTTGCGAAAACTCTTCATTTGCCACCGAACCAGTTTGTCTTTAATATGTGCTTGGAATAAAAAAGAAGAAATGAATACGAATAAAACCAATTCACGTGATCTCTAATTCCAATTTTTTTTATATCCATATACAGACATATCTATTACACTTGCGAAATGGAAATATAACAACTTGTTTGAGTTATTCACATTTACATCTGTACTTATACCAAAGTAGGTGCGAATTTAAACCGTTATAAATGTCACTAAATGTTTAATCTTAGCTTTGAGACAAAGTACAACAACCAAAAACGTCCGGTAATTATGCGCCTCATAAACTATATTAGCCCAATTCACAATCTTGTGCAAATGGTCTTGCATCGTAGCATGTACAAAATGGTATAGTATACTCCTACTCACCGCTAAGGATTTTTAAATACCATTTGCACAATTTTGTAAATTGGGCTATTATAAAATAGAATTTAGCTAAATACATGTACATTTAACAGCTTAAAGTACGAGTACTATTCTTAGAATAAATTTTTTTCATAAAAAAATTTTTTGCATGAAAAATGGATGATGTATATTTTATTAAATTCTTTGCACGAAAAGAAGACGACGTATATAGTCCACTTAATTTTTTACATACGAAATGGACGAATTATAGTCAATTTAATTTTTTATAAAAAATTTAAAAATGGACGATGTATAGTCCAATAAATTTTGTATATATAGCCAGTCCATTTAATTTTTTGCATGAAAAATAGTATATATAGTTTGTTGCACACGAATCGGACGATTTATAGTCGATTAAATTTTTTCATAAAAAATTGAAAAAAAGACGATGTATAGTCCATTAAATTTTTTTCATTAAAAATTTTTTTGCATGAGAAATGGATGATGTATATTTTATTAAATTCTTTGCACGAAAAGAAGACGACGTATATAGTCCACTTAAGTTTTTACATACGATATTGACGAATTATAGTCAATTTAATTTTTTATAAAAAATTTAAAAATGGACGATGTATAGTCCATTAAATTTTGTATATATAGCCAGTCCATTTAATTTTTTGCATGAAAAATAGACGATGTATAGTCTATATAATTTGTTGCATAGGAATCAGACGATTTAAAGTCGACTAAATTTTTTCATAAAAAATTGAAAAAAAGACGATGTATAGTCCATTAAATTTTTTTCATTAAAAATTTTTTTGCATGAGAAATGGATGATGTATATTTTATTAAATTCTTTGCACGAAAAGAAGACGACGTATATAGTCCACTTAAGTTTTTACATACGATATTGACGAATTATAGTCAATTTAATTTTTTATAAAAAATTTAAAAATGGACGATGTATAGTCCATTAAATTTTGTATATATAGCCAGTCCATTTAATTTTTTGCATGAAAAATAGAAATTGTATAGTATATATAGTTACTTGCATACGAATCGGACGATTTATAGTCGATTAAATTTTTTCATAAAAAATTGAAAAAAAGACGATGTATATATAGTCCATTAAATTTTTTTCATTAAAAATTTTTTTGCATGAAAAATGGATGATGTATAGTTTCTTAAATTCTTTGCACGAAAAGAAGACGACGTATATAGTCCACTTAAGTTTTTACATACGAAATGTACGAATTATAGTCAATTTAATTTTTTATAAAAAATTTAAAAATGGACGATGTATAGTCCATTAAATTTTGTGTATATAGCCAGTCCATTTAATTTTTTGCATGAAAAATAGACGATGTATAGTCTATATAATTTGTTGCATACGAATCAGACGGTTTATAGTCGATAAAATTTTTTCATAAAAAATTGAAAAATAGACGATGTATAGTCCATTAAATTTTTTTCATAAAAAATTTTTTTGCATGAGAAATGGATGATGTATATTTTATTAAATTCTTTGCACGAAAAGAAGACGACGTATATAGTCCACTTAATTTTTTACATACGAAATGGACGAATTATAGTCAATTTATTTTTTTATAAAAAATTTAAAAATGGACGATGTATAGTCCATTAAATTTTGTATATATAGCCAGTCCATTTAATTTTTTGCATGAAAAATAGACGATGTATAGTCTATATAATTTTTTGCATAGGAATCGGACGATTTAAAGTCGACTAAATTTTTTCATAAAAAATTGAAAAAAAGACGATGTATAGTCCATTAAATTTTTTTCATAAAAATTTTTTTTGCATGAGATATGGATGATGTATATTTTATTTAATTCTTTGCACGAAAAGAAGACGACATATATAGTCCACTTAATTTTTTACATACGAAATGGACGAATTATAGTCAATTTAATTTTTTATAAAAAATTTAAAAATGGACGATGTATAGTCCATTAAATTTTGTATATATAGCCAGTCCATTTAATTTTTTGCATGAAAAATAGACGATGTATAGTCTATAAAATTTTTTGCATACGAATCAGACGATGTATAGTCGATTAAATTTTTTCATAAAAAATTAAAAAAAAGACGATTAAAATTAAATTAAATTTTTTTCATAAAAAATTTTTTTGCATGAAAAATGGATGATGTGTAGTTTATTAAATTTTTTGCACGAAAAGAAGACGACGTATATAGTCCACTTAAGTTTTTACATACGAAATGTACGAATTATAGTCAATTTAATTTTTTATAAAAAATTTAAAAATGGACGATGTATAGTCCATTAAATTTTGTGTATATAGCCAGTCCATTTAATTTTTTGCATGAAAAATAGACGATGTATAGTCTATATAATTTGTTGCATACGAATCAGACGGTTTATAGTCGATAAAATTTTTTCATAAAAAATTGAAAAAAGACGATATATAGCCCATTAAATTTTTTTTATAAAAATTTTTTTGCATGAGAAATGGATGGTGTATATTTTATTAAATTCTTTGCACGCAAAGAAGACGACGTATATAGTCCACTTAATTTTTTACATACGAAATGGACGAATTATAGTCAATTTAATTTTTTATAAAAAATTTAAAAATGGACGATGTATAGTCCATTAAATTTTGTATATATAGCCAGTCCATTTAATTTTTTGCATGAAAAATAGACGATGTATAGTATATAAAATTTTTTGCATACGAATCAGACGATGTATAGTCGATTAAATTTTTTCATAAAAAATTTAAAAAAAGACGATGTATAGTCCATTAAATTTTTTTCATAAAAAAATTTTTTGCATGAAAAATGGATGATGTATAGTTTATTAAATTCTTTGCACGAAAAGAAGACGACGTATATAGTCCACTTAAGTTTTTACATACGAAATGTACGAATTATAGTCAATTTAATTTTTTATAAAAAATTTAAAAATGGACGATGTATAGTCCATTAAATTTTGTGTATATAGCCAGTCCATTTAATTTTTTGTATGAAAAATAGACGATGTATAGTCTATATAATTTGTTGCATAGGAATCGGACGATTTAAAGTCGACTAAATTTTTTCATAAAAAATTGAAAAAAAGACGATGTATAGTCCATTAAATTTTTTTCATAAAAAATTTTTTTGCATGAGAAATGGATGATATATAGTTTATTAAATTCTTTGCACGAAAAGAAGACGACGTATATAGTCCACTTAATTTTTTACATACGAAATGGACAATTTATAGTCAATTTAATTTTTTATAAAAAATTTAAAAATTTACGATGTATAGTCCATTAAATTTTGTATATATAGCCAGTCCATTTAATTTTTTGCATGAAAAATAGACGATGTATAGTATATATAGTTTGTTGCATACGAATCGGACGATTTATAGTCGATTAAATTTTTTCATAAATTTTTTTCATTAAAAATTTTTTCCATGAAAAATGGATGATGTATAGTTTATTAAATTCTTTGGACGAAAAGAAGACGACGTATATAGTCCACTTAAGTTTTTACATACGAAATGTACGAATTATAGTCAATTTAATTTTTTATAAAAAATTTAAAAATGGACGATGTATAGTCCATTAAATTTTGTGTATATAGCCAGTCCATTTAATTTTTTGCATGAAAAATAGACGATGTATAGTCTATATAATTTGTTGCATACGAATCAGACGGTTTATAGTCGATAAAATTTTTTCATAAAAAATTGAAAAAAAGACGATGTATAGTCCATTAAATTTTTTTCATAAAAAAATTTTTTGCATGAAAAATGGATGATGTATAGTTAATTAAATTCTTTGCACGAAAAGAAGACGACGTATATAGTCCACTTAATTTTTTACATACGAAATGGACGAATTATAGTCAATTTAATTTTTTATAAAAAATTTAAAAATGGACGATGTATAGTCCATTAAATTTTGTATATATAGCCAGTCCATTTAATTTTTTGCATGAAAAATAGACGATGTATAGTCTATATAAATTGTTGCATACGAATCGGACGATTTATAGTCGATTACATTTTTTCATAAAAAATTTAAAAAAAGACGATGTATAGTCCATTAAATTTTTTTCATAAAAATTTTTTTTGCATGAAAAATGGATGATGTATAGTTAATTAAATTCTTTGCACGAAAAGAAGACGACGTATATAGTCCACTTAATTTTTTACATACGAAATGGACGAATTATAGTCAATTTAATTTTTTATAAAAAATTTAAAAATGGACGATTTATAGTCCATTAAATTTTGTATATATAGCCAGTCCATTTAATTTTTTGCATGAAAAATAGACGATGTATAGTCTATATAATTAGTTGCATACAATTCGGACGATTTAAAGTCGACTAAATTTTTTCATAAAAAATTTAAAAAAAGACGATGTATAGTCCATTAAATTTTTTTCATTAAAATTTTTTTTGCATGAAAAATGGATGATGTATAGTTTATTAAATTCTTTGCACGAAAAGAAGGGGACGTATATAGTCCACTTAAGTTTTTACATACGAAATGGACGAATTATAGTCAATTTAATTTGTTATAAAAAATTTAAAAATGGACGATGTATAGTCCATTAAATTTTGTATATATAGCCAGTCCATTTAATTTTTTGCATGAAAAATAGACGATGTATAGTCTATATAAATTGTTGCATACGAATCGGACGATTTAAAGTCGACTAAATTTTTTCATAAAAAATTGAAAAAAAGACGATGTATAGTCCATTAAATTTTTTTCATAAAATTTTTTCTTTGCACGAAAAGAAGACGACGTATATAGTCCACTTAAGTTTTTACATACGAAATGGACGAATTATAGTCAATTTAATTTTTTATAAAAAACTTAAAAATGAACGATGTATAGTCCATTAAATTTTGTATATATAGCCAGTCCATTTAATTTTTTGCATGAAAAATAGACGATGTATAGTCTATATAAATTGTTGCATACGAATCGGACGATTTAAAGTCGACTAAATTTTTTCATAAAAAATTTAAAAAAAGACGATGTATAGTCCATTAAATTTTTTTCATAAAAAATTTTTTTGCATGAAAAATGGATGATGTATAGTTTATTAAATTCTTTGCACGAAAAGAAGACGACGTATATAGTCCACTTAAGTTTTTACATACGAAATGTACGAATTATAGTCAATTTAATTTTTTATAAAAAATTTAAAAATGGACGATGTATAGTCCATTAAATTTTGTGTATATAGCCAGTCCATTTAATTTTTTGTATGAAAAATAGACGATGTATAGTCTATATAATTTGTTGCATAGGAATCGGACGATTTAAAGTCGACTAAATTTTTTCATAAAAAATTGAAAAAAAGACGATGTATATATAGTCCATTAAATTTTTTTCATAAAAAATTTTTTTGCATGAGAAATGGATGATGTATATTTTATTAAATTCTTTGCACGAAAAGAAGACGACGTATATAGTCCACTTAATTTTTTACATACGAAATGGAGGAATTATAGTCAATTTAATTTTTTATAAAAAATTTAAAAATGGACGATGTATAGTCCATTAAATTTTGTATATATAGCCAGTCCATTTAATTTTTTGCATGAAAAATAGACGATGTATAGTCTATATAAATTGTTGCATACGAATCGGACGATTTAAAGTCGACTAAATTTTTTCATAAAAAATTGAAAAAAAGACGATGTATAGTCCATTAAATTTTTTTCATAAAAATTTTTTTTGCAAGAGAAATGGATGATGTATATTTTATTAAATTCTTTGCACGAAAAGAAGACGACGTATATAGTCCACTTAAGTTTTTACATACGAAATGTACGAATTATAGTCAATTTAATTTTTTATAAAAAATTTAAAAATGGACGATGTATAGTCCATTAAATTTTGTATATATAGCCAGTCCATTTAATTTTTTGCATGAAAAATAGACGATGTATAGTCTATATAATTTGTTGCATAGGAATCGGACGATTTAAAGTCGACTAAATTTTTTCATTAAAAATTTAAAAAAAGACGATGTATAGTCCATTAAATTTTTTTCATAAAAAATTTTTTGCATGAGAAATGGATGATGTATATTTTATTAAATTCTTTGCACGAAAAGAAGACGACGTATATAGTCCACTTAATTTTTTACATACGAAATGGACGAATTATAGTCAATTTAATTTTTTATAAAAAATTTAAAAATGGACGATGTATAGTCCATTAAATTTTGTATATATAGCCAGTCCATTTAATTTTTTGCATGAAAAATAGACGATGTATAGTATATATAGTTTGTTGCATACGAATCGGACGATTTATAGTCGATTAAATTTTTTCATAAAAAATTGAAAAAAAGACGATGTATAGTCCATTAAATTTTTTTCATAAAAAATTTTTTTGCATGAAAAATGGATGATGTATACTTTATTAAATTCTTTGCACGAAAAGAAGACGACGTATATAGTCCACTTAAGTTTTTACATACGAAATGTACGAATTATAGTCAATTTAATTTTTTATAAAAAATTTAAAAATGGACGATGTATAGTCCATTAAATTTTGTATATATAGCCAGTCCATTTAATTTTTTGCATGAAAAATAGACGATGTATAGTCTATATAAATTGTTGCATACGAATCGGACGATTTAAAGTCGACTAAATTTTTTCATAAAAAATTGAAAAAAAGACGATGTATATAGTCCACTAAATTTTTTTCATAAAATTTTTTTTTGCATGAGAAATGGATGATGTATAGTTTATTAAATTCTTTGCATGAAAAGAAGACGACGTATATAGTCCACTTAAGTTTTTACATATGAAATGGACGAATTATAGTCAATTTAATTTTTTATAAAAAATTTAAAAATGGACGATGTATAGTCCATTAAATTTTGTATATATAGCCAGTCCATTTAATTTTTTGCATGAAAAATAGACGATGTATAGTATATATAGTTTGTTGCATACGAATCGGACGATTTAAAGTCGACTAAATGTTTTCATAAAAAATTTAAAAAAAGACGATGTATAGTCCATTAAATTTTTTTCATAAAAATTTTTTTGCATAAAAAATGGATGATGTATAGTTTATTAAATTTTTTGCACGAAAAGAAGACGACGTATATAGTCCACTTAAGTTTTTACATACGAAATGTACGAATTATAGTCAATTTAATTTTTTATAAAAAATTTAAAAATGGACGATGTATAGTCCATTAAATTTTGTATATATAGCCAGTCCATTTAATTTTTTGCATGAAAAATAGACGATGTATAGTCTATATAATTAGTTGCATACAATTCGGACGATTTAAAGTCGACTAAATTTTTTCATAAAAAATTGAAAAAAAGACGATGTATAGTCCATTAAATTTTTTTCATAAAAAATTTTTTTGCATAAAAAATGGATAATGTATAGTTTATTAAATTCTTTGCACGAAAAGAAGACGACGTATATAGTCCACTTAAGTTTTTACATACGAAATGTACGAATTATAGTCAATTTAATTTTTTATAAAAAATTTAAAAATGGACGATATATAGTCCATTAAATTTTGTGTATATAGCCAGTCCATTTAATTTTTTGTATGAAAAATAGACGATGTATAGTCTATATAATTTGTTGCATAGGAATCGGACGATTTAAAGTCGACTAAATTTTTTCATTAAAAATTTAAAAAAAGACGATGTATAGTCCATTAAATTTTTTTCATAAAAAATTTTTTGCATGAGAAATGGATGATGTATATTTTATTAAATTCTTTGCACGAAAAGAAGACGACGTATATAGTCCACTTAATTTTTTACATACGAAATGGACGAATTATAGTCAATTTAATTTTTTATAAAAAATTTAAAAATGGACGATGTATAGTCCATTAAATTTTGTATATATAGCCAGTCCATTTAATTTTTTGCATGAAAAATAGACGATGTATAGTATATATAGTTTGTTGCATACGAATCGGACGATTTATAGTCGATTAAATTTTTTCATAAAAAATTGAAAAAAAGACGATGTATAGTCCATTAAATTTTTTTCATAAAAAATTTTTTTGCATGAAAAATGGATGATGTATACTTTATTAAATTCTTTGCACGAAAAGAAGACGACGTATATAGTCCACTTAAGTTTTTACATACGAAATGTACGAATTATAGTCAATTTAATTTTTTATAAAAAATTTAAAAATGGACGATGTATAGTCCATTAAATTTTGTATATATAGCCAGTCCATTTAATTTTTTGCATGAAAAATAGACGATGTATAGTCTATATAAATTGTTGCATACGAATCGGACGATTTAAAGTCGACTAAATTTTTTCATAAAAAATTGAAAAAAAGACGATGTATATAGTCCACTAAATTTTTTTCATAAAATTTTTTTTTGCATGAGAAATGGATGATGTATAGTTTATTAAATTCTTTGCATGAAAAGAAGACGACGTATATAGTCCACTTAAGTTTTTACATATGAAATGGACGAATTATAGTCAATTTAATTTTTTATAAAAAATTTAAAAATGGACGATGTATAGTCCATTAAATTTTGTATATATAGCCAGTCCATTTAATTTTTTGCATGAAAAATAGACGATGTATAGTCTATATAATTTGTAGCATAGGAATCGGACGATTTAAAGTCGACTAAATTTTTTCATAAAAAATTGAAAAAAAAACGATGTATAGTCCATTAAATTTTTTTCATAAAAAATTTTTTTGCATGAGAAATGGATGATGTATATTTTATTAAATTCTTTGCACGAAAAGAAGACGACGTATATAGTCCACTTAATTTTTTACATACGAAATGTACGAATTATAGTCAATTTAATTTTTTATAAAAAATTTAAAAATGGACGATGTACAGTCCATTAAATTTTGTGTATATAGCCGGTCCGTTTAATTTTTTGCATGAAAAATAGACGATGTATAGTCTATATAATTTGTTGCATACGAATCGGACGATTTATAGTCGATTAAATTGTTTCATAAAAAATTTAAAAAAGACGATGTATAGTCCATTAAATTTTTTTCATAAAAAATTTTTTTGCATGAGAAATGGATGATGTATATTTTATTAAATTCTTTGCACGAAAAGAAGACGACGTATATAGTCCACTTAATTTTTTACATACGAAATGGACGAATTATAGTCAATTTAATTTTTTATAAAAAATTTAAAAATGGACGATGTACAGTCCATTAAATTTTGTATATATAGCCAGTCCATTTAATTTTTTGCATGAAAAATAGACGATGTATAGTCTATATAAATTGTTGCATACGAATCGGACGATTTAAAGTCGACTAAATTTTTTCATAAAAAATTGAAAAAAAGACGATGTATAGTCCATTAAATTTTTTTCATAAAAAATTTTTTTGCATGAAAAATGGATGATGTATACTTTATTAAATTCTTTGCACGAAAAGAAGACGACGTATATAGTCCACTTAAGTTTTTACATACGAAATGTACGAATTATAGTCAATTTAATTTTTTATAAAAAATTTAAAAATGGACGATGTATAGTCCATTAAATTTTGTATATATAGCCAGTCCATTTAATTTTTTGCATGAAAAATAGACGATGTATAGTCTATATAATTTGTTGCATAGGAATCGGACGATTTAAAGTCGACTAAATTTTTTCATTAAAAATTTAAAAAAAGACGATGTATAGTCCATTAAATTTTTTTCATAAAAAATTTTTTGCATGAGAAATGGATGATGTATATTTTATTAAATTCTTTGCACGAAAAGAAGACGACGTATATAGTCCACTTAATTTTTTACATACGAAATGGACGAATTATAGTCAATTTAATTTTTTATAAAAAATTTAAAAATGGACGATGTATAGTCCATTAAATTTTGTATATATAGCCAGTCCATTTAATTTTTTGCATGAAAAATAGACGATGTATAGTATATATAGTTTGTTGCATACGAATCGGACGATTTATAGTCGATTAAATTTTTTCATAAAAAATTGAAAAAAAGACGATGTATAGTCCATTAAATTTTTTTCATAAAAAATTTTTTTGCATGAAAAATGGATGATGTATACTTTATTAAATTCTTTGCACGAAAAGAAGACGACGTATATAGTCCACTTAAGTTTTTACATACGAAATGTACGAATTATAGTCAATTTAATTTTTTATAAAAAATTTAAAAATGGACGATGTATAGTCCATTAAATTTTGTATATATAGCCAGTCCATTTAATTTTTTGCATGAAAAATAGACGATGTATAGTCTATATAAATTGTTGCATACGAATCGGACGATTTAAAGTCGACTAAATTTTTTCATAAAAAATTGAAAAAAAGACGATGTATATAGTCCACTAAATTTTTTTCATAAAATTTTTTTTTGCATGAGAAATGGATGATGTATAGTTTATTAAATTCTTTGCATGAAAAGAAGACGACGTATATAGTCCACTTAAGTTTTTACATATGAAATGGACGAATTATAGTCAATTTAATTTTTTATAAAAAATTTAAAAATGGACGATGTATAGTCCATTAAATTTTGTATATATAGCCAGTCCATTTAATTTTTTGCATGAAAAATAGACGATGTATAGTATATATAGTTTGTTGCATACGAATCGGACGATTTAAAGTCGACTAAATGTTTTCATAAAAAATTTAAAAAAAGACGATGTATAGTCCATTAAATTTTTTTCATAAAAATTTTTTTGCATAAAAAATGGATGATGTATAGTTTATTAAATTTTTTGCACGAAAAGAAGACGACGTATATAGTCCACTTAAGTTTTTACATACGAAATGTACGAATTATAGTCAATTTAATTTTTTATAAAAAATTTAAAAATGGACGATGTATAGTCCATTAAATTTTGTATATATAGCCAGTCCATTTAATTTTTTGCATGAAAAATAGACGATGTATAGTCTATATAATTAGTTGCATACAATTCGGACGATTTAAAGTCGACTAAATTTTTTCATAAAAAATTGAAAAAAAGACGATGTATAGTCCATTAAATTTTTTTCATAAAAAATTTTTTTGCATAAAAAATGGATAATGTATAGTTTATTAAATTCTTTGCACGAAAAGAAGACGACGTATATAGTCCACTTAAGTTTTTACATACGAAATGTACGAATTATAGTCAATTTAATTTTTTATAAAAAATTTAAAAATGGACGATATATAGTCCATTAAATTTTGTGTATATAGCCAGTCCATTTAATTTTTTGTATGAAAAATAGACGATGTATAGTCTATATAATTTGTTGCATAGGAATCGGACGATTTAAAGTCGACTAAATTTTTTCATTAAAAATTTAAAAAAAGACGATGTATAGTCCATTAAATTTTTTTCATAAAAAATTTTTTGCATGAGAAATGGATGATGTATATTTTATTAAATTCTTTGCACGAAAAGAAGACGACGTATATAGTCCACTTAATTTTTTACATACGAAATGGACGAATTATAGTCAATTTAATTTTTTATAAAAAATTTAAAAATGGACGATGTATAGTCCATTAAATTTTGTATATATAGCCAGTCCATTTAATTTTTTGCATGAAAAATAGACGATGTATAGTATATATAGTTTGTTGCATACGAATCGGACGATTTATAGTCGATTAAATTTTTTCATAAAAAATTGAAAAAAAGACGATGTATAGTCCATTAAATTTTTTTCATAAAAAATTTTTTTGCATGAAAAATGGATGATGTATACTTTATTAAATTCTTTGCACGAAAAGAAGACGACGTATATAGTCCACTTAAGTTTTTACATACGAAATGTACGAATTATAGTCAATTTAATTTTTTATAAAAAATTTAAAAATGGACGATGTATAGTCCATTAAATTTTGTATATATAGCCAGTCCATTTAATTTTTTGCATGAAAAATAGACGATGTATAGTCTATATAAATTGTTGCATACGAATCGGACGATTTAAAGTCGACTAAATTTTTTCATAAAAAATTGAAAAAAAGACGATGTATATAGTCCACTAAATTTTTTTCATAAAATTTTTTTTTGCATGAGAAATGGATGATGTATAGTTTATTAAATTCTTTGCATGAAAAGAAGACGACGTATATAGTCCACTTAAGTTTTTACATATGAAATGGACGAATTATAGTCAATTTAATTTTTTATAAAAAATTTAAAAATGGACGATGTATAGTCCATTAAATTTTGTATATATAGCCAGTCCATTTAATTTTTTGCATGAAAAATAGACGATGTATAGTCTATATAATTTGTAGCATAGGAATCGGACGATTTAAAGTCGACTAAATTTTTTCATAAAAAATTGAAAAAAAAACGATGTATAGTCCATTAAATTTTTTTCATAAAAAATTTTTTTGCATGAGAAATGGATGATGTATATTTTATTAAATTCTTTGCACGAAAAGAAGACGACGTATATAGTCCACTTAATTTTTTACATACGAAATGTACGAATTATAGTCAATTTAATTTTTTATAAAAAATTTAAAAATGGACGATGTACAGTCCATTAAATTTTGTGTATATAGCCGGTCCGTTTAATTTTTTGCATGAAAAATAGACGATGTATAGTCTATATAATTTGTTGCATACGAATCGGACGATTTATAGTCGATTAAATTGTTTCATAAAAAATTTAAAAAAGACGATGTATAGTCCATTAAATTTTTTTCATAAAAAATTTTTTTGCATGAGAAATGGATGATGTATATTTTATTAAATTCTTTGCACGAAAAGAAGACGACGTATATAGTCCACTTAATTTTTTACATACGAAATGGACGAATTATAGTCAATTTAATTTTTTATAAAAAATTTAAAAATGGACGATGTACAGTCCATTAAATTTTGTATATATAGCCAGTCCATTTAATTTTTTGCATGAAAAATAGACGATGTATAGTATATATAATTTGTTGCATACGAATCGGACGATTTAAAGTCGACTAAATTTTTTCATAAAAAATTGAAAAAAAGACGATGTATATACTCCATTAAATTTTTTTCATAAAAAATTTTTTTGCATGAAAAATGGATGATGTATAGTTTATTAAATTCTTTGCACGAAAAGAAGACGACGTATATAGTCCACTTAAGTTTTTACATACGAAATGTACGAATTATAGTCAATTCAATTTTTTATAAAAAATTTAAAAATGGACGATGTATAGTCCATTAAATTTTTTTCATAAAAAATTTTTTTGCATGAGAAATGGATGATGTATAGTTTATTAAATTCTTTGCAGGAAAAGAAGACGACGTATATAGTCAACTTAAGTTATTACATACGAAATGGACGAATTATAGTCAATTTAATTTTTTATAAAAAATTTAAAAATGGACGATGTATAGTCCATTAAATTTTGTATATATAGCCAGTCCATTTAATTTTTTGCATGAAAAATAGACGATGTATAGTCTATATAATTTGTTGCATACGAATCGGATGATTTAAAGTCGACTAAATTTTTTCATAAAAAATTGAAAAAAAGACGATGTATATACTCCATTAAATTTTTTTCATAAAAAATTTTTTTGCATGAAAAATGGATGATGTATAGTTTATTAAATTCTTTGCACGAAAAGAAGACGACGTATATAGTCCACTTAAGTTTTTACATACGAAATGGACGAATTATAGTCAATTTAATTTTTTATAAAAAATTTAAAAATGGACGATGTATAGTCCATTAAATTTTTTCCATAAAAAATTTTTTTGCATGAGAAATGGATGATGTATATTTTATTAAATTCTTTGCACGAAAAGAAGACGACGTATATAGTCCACTTAAGTTTTTACATACGAAATGGACGAATTATAGTCAATTTAAGTTTTTATAAAAAATTTAAAAATGGACGATGTATAGTCCATTAAATTTTGTATATATAGCCAGTCCATTTAATTTTTTGTATGAAAAATAGACGATGTATAGTCTATATAATTTGTTGCATACGAATCGGGCGATTTATAGCCGATTAAATTTTTTCATGAAAAATTTAAAAAAATATTAAATTTTTTTCATAAAAAATTTTTTTGCATGAAAAATTGATGATGTAAAGTTAATTAAATTCTTTGCACGAAAAGAAGACGACGTATATAGTCCACTTAAGTTTTTACATACGAAATGGACGAATTATAGTCAATTTAAGTTTTTATAAAAAATTTAAAAATGGACGATGTATAGTCCATTAAATTTTGTATATATAGCCAGTCCATTTAATTTTTTGCATGAAAAATAGGCAATGTATAGTCTATATAATAGTTTGCATACGATTCGGACGGTTTATAGTCGATAAAATTTTTTCATGAAAAATTTAAAAAAAGATTAAATTTTTTTCATAAAAAATTTTTTTGCATGAAAAATGGATGATGTATAGTTTATTAAATTCTTTGCACGAAAAGAAGACGACGTATATAGTCAACTTAAGTTATTACATACGAAATGGACGAATTATAGTCAATTTAATTTTTTTTTTTAAATTTAAAAATGGACAATGTATAGTCCATTAAATTTTGTATATATATGCCAGTCCATTTAATTTTTTGCATGAAAAATAGACAATGTATAGTCTATATAAATTGTTGCATACGAATCGGACGATTTAAAGTCGACTAAATTTTTTCATAAAAATTTAAAAAAAGACGTATAAATTTTTTTCATAAAAAATTTTTTTGCTTGAAAAATGGATGATGTATAGTTTATTAAATTCTTTGCACGAAAAGAAGACGACGTATATAGTCAACTTAAGTTATTACATACGAAATGGACGAATTATAGTCAATTTAATTTTTTTTTTTAAATTTAAAAATGGACAATGTATAGTCCATTAAATTTTGTATATATATGCCAGTCCATTTAATTTTTTCCATGAAAAATAGACGATGTATAGTCTATATAATTTGTTGCATACGAATCGGACGATTTAAAGTCGACTAAATTTTTTCATAAAAAATTTAAAAAAAGACGATGTATAGTCCATTAAATTTTTTTCATAAAAAAATTTTTTGCATGACAAATGGATGATGTATAGTTTATTAAATTCTTTGCACGAAAAGAAGACAACGTATATAGTCCACTTAAGTTATTACATACGAAATGGACGAATTATAGTCAATTTAATTTTTTATAAAAAATTTAAAAATGGACGATGTATAGTCCATTAAATTTTGTATATATAGTTAGTCCATTTAATTTTTTGCATGAAAAATAGACGATGTATAGTCTATATAAATTGTTGCATACGAATCGGACGATTTAAAGTCGACTAAATTTTTTCATAAAAAATTGAAAAAAAAAGACGATGTATAGTCCATTAAATTTTTTTCATAAAATTTTTTTTTGCATGAGAAATGGATGATGTAGAGTTTATTAAATTCTTTGCATGAAAAGAAGACGACGTATATAGTCCACTTAAGTTTTTACATACGAAATGGACGAATTATAGTCAATTTAATTTTTTATAAAAAATTTAAAAATGGACGATGTATAGTCCATTAAATTTTGTATATATAGCCAGTCCATTTAATTTTTTGCATGAAAAATAGACGATGTATAGTCTATATAATTTGTTGCATACAATTCGGACGATTTAAAGTCGACTAAATTTTTTCATAAAAAATTTAAAACAAGACGATGTATAATCCATTAAATTTTTTTCATAAAAAATTTTTTTGCAAGAAAAATGGATGATGTATAGTTAATTAAATTCTTTGCACGAAAAGAAGATGACGTATATAGTCAACTTAAGTTATTACATACGAAATGGACGAATTATAGTCAATTTAATTTTTTTTTTAAATTTAAAAATGGACAATGTATAGTCCATTAAATTTTGTATATATATGCCAGTCCATTTAATTTTTTCCATGAAAAATAGACGATGTATAGTCTATATAATTTGTTGCATACGAATCACGACGGTTTATAGTCGATAATATTTTTTCATAAAAAATTGAAAAAAAGACGATGTATAGTCCATTAAATTTTTTTCATAAAAATTTTTTTTGCATGAAAAATGGATGATGTATAGTTTATTAAATTCTTTGCACGAAAAGAAGAGGACGTATATAGTCCACTTAAGTTATTACATACGAAATGTACGAATTATAGTCAATTTAATTTTTTATAAAAAATTTAAAAATGGACGATGTATAGTCCATTAAATTTTGTATATATAGCCAGTCCATTTAATTTTTTGCATGAAAAATAGACGATGTATAGTATATATAATTTGTTGCATACGAATCGGACGATTTATAGTCGATTAAATTGTTTCATAAAAAATTTAAAAAAGACGATGTATAGTCCATTAAATTTTTTTCATAAACAAATTTTTTGCATGAAAAATGGATGACTTATATTTATTAAATTCTTTGCAAGAAAAGAAGACGACGTATATAGTCCACTTAAGTTTTTACATACGAAATGTACGAATTATAGTCAATTTAATTTTTTATAAAAAATTTAAAAATGGACGATGTACAGTCCATTAAATTTTGTATATATAGCCAGTCCATTTAATTTTTTGCATGAAAAAACAACGATGTATAGTCTATATAAATTGTTGCATACGAATCGGACGATTTAAAGTCGACTAAATTTTTTCATAAAAAATTGAAAAAAAGACGATGTATAGTCCATTAAATTTTTTTCATAAAAAATTTTTTTGCATGAGAAATAGATGATGTATATTTTATTAAATTCTTTGCACGAAAATAAGACGACGTATATTGTCCACTTAAGTTTTTACATACGAAATGGACGAATTATAGTCAATTTAATTTGTTATAAAAAACTTAAAAATGAACGATGTATAGTCCATTAAATTTTGTATATATAGCCAGTCCATTTAATTTTTTGCATGAAAAATAGACGATGTATAGTCTATATAAATTGTTGCATACGAATCGGACGATTTAAAGTCGACTAAATTTTTTCATAAAAAATTTAAAAAAAGACGATGTATAGTCCATTAAATTTTTTTCATAAAAAATTTTTTTGCATGAAAAATGGATGATGTATAGTTTATTAAATTCTTTGCACGAAAAGAAGACGACGTATATAGTCCACTTAAGTTTTTACATATGAAATGTACGAATTATAGTCAATTTAATTTTTTATAAAAAATTTAAAAATGGACGATGTATAGTCCATTAAATTTTGTGTATATAGCCAGTCCATTTAATTTTTTGTATGAAAAATAGACGATGTATAGTCTATATAATTTGTTGCATAGGAATCGGACGATTTAAAGTCGACTAAATTTTTTCATAAAAAATTTAAAAAAAGACGATGTATAGTCCATTAAATTTTTTTCATAAAAATTTTTTTTGCTTGAAAAATGGATCATGTATAGTTTATTAAATTCTTTGCACGAAAAGAAGACGACGTATATAGTCAACTTAAGTTATTACATACGAAATGGACGAATTATAGTCAATTTAATTTTTTAAAAAAATTTTAAAAATGGATGATGTATAGTCCATTAAATCTTGTATATATAGCCAGTCCATTTAATTTTTTGCATGAAAAATAGACGATTTATAGTCTATATAATATTTTGCATACGAATCGGACGGTTTATAGTCCATAAAATTTTTCATAAAATATTGTAAAAAAAGACGATGTATAATTTTTTTCATAAAAAATTTTTTGCATGAGAAATGGATGATGTATAGTTTATTAACTTCTTTGCACGAAAAGAAGACGACGTATATAGTCCACTTAATTGTTTACATACGAAATGGACGAATTATAGTCAATTAAATTTTTTATAAAAATTTTAAAAATGGACGATGTATATTAAATTTTGTATATATCCATTGTCCATTAAATTTTGTATATATAGCCAGTCCATTTAATTGTTTTGCATGAAAAATAGACGATGTATAGTCTATATAATTTTTTGCATACGAATCGGACGGTTTATAGTCGATAAAATTTTTTCATAAAAAATTAAAAAAAAGACGATGTAATATAGTCCATTTTAATTTTTTACATACGAAATGGACGAATTATAGTCAATTTAATTTTTTATTAAAAATTTATAAATGGACGATTTGTAGTCCATTAAATTTTGTATATATAGCCAGTCCATTTAAGTTTTTGCATGAAAAATAGACGATGTATAGTCTATATAATTTGTTGCATACGAATCAGACGGTTTATAGTCGATAAAATTTTTTCATAAAAAATTGAAAAAAAGACGATGTATAGTCCATTAAATTTTTTGTCATAAAAAATTTTTTTGCATAAAAAATGGATGATGTATAGTTTATTAAGTTCTTTGCACGAAAAGAAGACGACGTATATAGTCCTCTTAATTTTTTAGATACGAAATGGACGAATTATAGTCAATTTAATTTTTTATAAAAAATTTAAAAATGGACGATGTATAGTCCATTAAATTTTGTATATATAGCCAGTCCATTTAATTTTTTGCATGAAAAATAGACGATGTATAGTCTATATAATTTGTTGCATACGAATCAGACGATTTATAGTCGATTAAATTTTTTCATTAAAAATTGAAAAAAGACGATGTATAGTCTATTAAATTATTTTCATAAAAATTTTTTTTGCATGAAAAAATGGATGATGTATAGTTTATTGAAATCTTTGCACGAAAAGAAGACGACGTATATAGAGTCCACTTAAGTTATTACATACGAAATGGATGAATTATAGTCAATTTAATTTTTTATAAAAATTTTAAAAATGGACGATGTATAGTCCATTAAATTTTATATATATAGCCAGTCCATTTAATTTTTTGCATGAAAAAACAACGATGTATAGTATATATAATTTTTCGCATACGAATCGGACGATTTAAAGTCGACTAAATTTTGTCATAAAAAATTGAAAAAAAGACGATGTATAGTCCATTAAATTTTTTTCATAAAAAACTTTTTTGCATGAAAAATGGATGATGTATAGTTTATTAAATTCTTTGCACGAAAAGAAGACGACGTATATAGTCCACTTAAGTTATTACATACGAAATGGACGAATTATAGTCAATTTAATTTTTTATAAAAAATTTAAAAATGGACGATGTATAGTCCATTAAATTTTGTATATATAGCCAGTCCATTTAATTTTTTGTATGAAATTTTGACGATGTATAGTCTATATAATTTGTTGCATACGAATCAGACATTTTATAGTCGATAAAATTTTTTCATAAAAAATTGAAAAAAAGACGATAGTCCATTAAATTTTTTGTCATAAAAAAATTTTTTGCATGAAAAATGGATGATGTATAGTTAATTAAATTCTTTGCACGAAAAGAAGACGACGTATATAGTCCACTTAAGTTTTTACATACGAAATGGACGAATTATAGTCAATTTAATTTTTTATAAAAAATTTAAAAATGGACGATGTATAGTCCATTAAATTTTTTTCATAAAAAATTTTTTTGCATGAGAAATGGATGATGTATAGTTTATTAAATTCTTTGCACGAAAAGAAGACGACGTATATAGTCAACTTAAGTTATTACATACGAAATGGACGAATTATAGTCAATTTAATTTTTTATAAAAAATTTAAAAATGGACGATGTATAGTCCATTAAATTTTGTATATATAGCCAGTCCATTTAATTTTTTGCATGAAAAATAGACGATGTATAGTCTATATAATTTGTTGCATACGAATCGGATGATTTAAAGTCGACTAAATTTTTTCATAAAAAATTGAAAAAAAGACGATGTATGTCCATTAAATTTTTTTCATAAAAAATTTGTTTGCATGAAAAATGGATAATGTATATTTTATTAAATTCTTTGCACGAAAAGAAGACGACGTATATAGTCCACTTAATTTTTTACATACGAAATGGACGAATTATAGTCAATTTAATCTTTGCACGAAAAGAAGACGACCTATATAGTCCACTTAAGTTTTTACATACGAAATGTACGAATTATAGTCAATTTAATTTTTTATAAAAAATTTAAAAATGGACGATGTATAGTCCATTAAATTTTGTGTATATAGCCAGTCCATTTAATTTTTTGCATGAAAAATAGACGATGTATAGTCTATATAAATTGTTGCATACGAATCGGACGATTTAAAGTCGACTAAATTTTTTCATAAAAAATTGAAAAAAAGGCGATGTATAGTCCACTAAATTTTTTTCATAAAATTTTTTTTTTGCATGAGAAATGGATGATGTATAGTTTATTAAATTCTTTGCATGAAAAGAAGATGACGTATATAGTCCACTTAAGTTTTTACATATGAAATGGACGAATTATAGTCAATTTAATTTTTTATAAAAAATTTAAAAATGGACGATGTATAGTCCATTAAATTTTGTATATATAGCCAGTCCATTTAATTTTTTGCATGAAAAATAGACGATGTATAGTCTATATAATTAGTTGCATACAATTCGGACGATTTAAAGTCGACTAAATTTTTTCATAAAAAATTGAAAATAAATTCAGTAAAGTGCGACTTTGACTCGCGCACGAAGGGTTCCGTACGTTGGGCTTTGAGCATTTTTTAATACAGTGTTTTTTACGTTTTTTCAGCTGAAATAGTGTTTTTTTTTATTATTTTTCTCTTTTTTCTCGTTTTAACGATTTTTTCATTTGGGCGATTTTTTTTCATTTTGGCGATTTTTTCATTTTGGCGATTTTTTCATTTTGGCGATTTTTTCGGTTTTTCGCGATTTATTTTCGATTTAGAAATTTTTTTTAATTTGGTGCTTTTTTTCGTTTTGGCGATTTTTTTTGATTTTAACGATTTTTTTTCGGTTTGGCGATTTTATAATTTTGAGATTTTTTTGTTTTACCGTTTTTGAAAATTTCAGGAAGTTTGCTCTTACGGTTTCCAAGATTCAGCAAGTTTTCAAAATTACATAGTCGAAATTACATTAACTGATGGTACACCCTTTAATTAAATTTTTTTTAATTTTAGTGTTAGTTGTTGTAGTCTGTATAAAAATACACGAACTTTACAAATTTCAAGTGCATATACATACAATTGTGTGTATATTAGATAGGATTTTAAAATTTTTCGTTGCTCGTTTTGGCACACCCTTTAATTTCCAACTCTCATGTATTTGTTGTTGTAGCGGCCAAGGGTCCCATGTAATATACATACATACAATTGTATGCATATTACATGGAATTTTAAAATTTTTCGATGCTCGTTTTGGCACACCCTTTAATTTCCAACTCTCATGTATTTATTGTTGTAGCGGCCAAGGGTCCCATGTAATATACATACATACAATTGTATGTATATTACATGGGATATTAACATTTTTCGTTGCTCGTTTTGGCACACCCTTTAATTTCCAACTCTCATGTATTTGTTGTTGTAGCGGCCAAGGGTCTACACACTCTGTCCAAATTTCAGGTCCGTAGCTCTTACGGTTCTCGAGAAAATACCCTGTGACGGACAGACGGACAGACGGACAGACGGCCAGACGGACAGACGGACAGACGGACAGACGGACAGACGGCCAGACGGACAGACGGACAGACGGACAGACGGACAGCGTAGCGAAAACAATAGGGTTCCTTTTTCACCTTTGGTGTACGGAACCCTAAAAAGACGATGTATAGTCCATTAAATTTTTTTCATAAAAATTTTTTTGCATGAAAAATGGATGATGTATATTTTATTAAATTCTTTGCACGAAAAGAAGACGACGTATATAGTCCACTTAATTTTTTACATACGAAATGGACGAATTATAGTCAATTTAATTTTTTATAAAAAATTGAAAAAAGACGATGTATAGTCCATTAAATTTTTTTCATAAAAATTTTTTTGCATGAGAAATGGATGATGTATATTTTATTAAATTCTTTGCACGAAAAGAAGACGACGTATATAGTCCACTTAAGTTTTTACATACGAAATGGACGAATTATAGTCAATTTAATTTTTTATAAAAAATTTAAAAATGGACGATGTATAGTCCATTAAATTTTGTATATATAGCCAGTCCATTTAATTTTTTGCATGAAAAATAGACGATGTATAGTCTATATAAATTGTTGCATACGAATCGGACGATTTAAAGTCGACTAAATTTTTTCATAAAAAATTGAAAAAAAGACGATGTATAGTCCATTAAATTTTTTTCATAAAAAATTTTTTTGCATGAAAAATGGATGATGTATAGTTTATTAAATTCTTTGCACGAAAAGAAGACGACGTATATAGTCCACTTAAGTTTTTACATACGAAATGTACGAATTATAGTCAATTTAATTTTTTATAAAAAATTTAAAAATGGACGATGTATAGTCCATTAAATTTTGTATATATAGCCAGTCCATTTAATTTTTTGTATGAAAAATAGACGATGTATAGTCTATATAATTTGTTGCATACGAATCGGACGATTTATAGTCGATTAAATTTTTTCATTAAAAATTTAAAAAAGACGATGTATAGTCTATTAAATTATTTTCATAAAAATTTTTTTTGCATGAAAAAATGGATGATGTATAGTTTATTGAATTCTTTGCACGAAAAGAAGACGACGTATATAGTCCTCTTAAGTTATTACATACGAAATGGATGAATTATAGTCAATTTAATTTTTTATAAAAATTTTAATAAATTCAGTAAAGTGCGACTTAGACTCGCGCACAAAGGGTTCCGTACGTTGGGCTTTGAGCACTTTTTTAATACAGTGTTTTTTACGTTTTTTCAGCTGAAATAATTTTTTTTATTACTTTTTACTTTTTTCTCGTTTTGGCGATTTTTTAAATTTTGGCAATTTTTTTTTTTAATTTTGGCGATTTTTTTCATTTTGGCGATTTTTTTAATTTTGGTGATTTTTTTTCATTTTGGCAATTTTCTTTCATTTTGGCGATTTTTTTAATTTTGGCGATTTTTTCATTTTGGCGCTTTTTTTTCATTTTGGCGATTTTTTCATTTTGGTGATTTTTCCGGTTTCTTGCGATTTATTTTCGATTTAGAAATTTTTTTTAATTTGGTGCTTTTTTTCGTTTTGGCGATTTTTTTTTTTGATTTTGGCGATTTTTTTTCGGTTTGGCGATTTGATAATTTTGAGATTTTTTTGTTTCACCGTTTTTGAAAATTTCAGGAAGTTTGCTCTTACGGTTTCCAAGATACAGCAAGTTTTCAAAATTACATAGTCGAAATTACATTAACTGATGGTACACCCTTTAATTAAAGTTTTTTAAATTTTAGTGTTAGTTGCTGTAGTCTGTATAAAAATACACGAACTTTACAAATTTCAAGTGCATATACATACAATTGTATGTATATTACATGGGATTTTAAAATTTTTCGTTGCTCGTTTTGGCACACCCTTTAATTTCCAACTCTCATGTATTTGTTGTTGCAGCGGCCAAGGGTCCCATGTAATATACATACATACAATTGTATGTATATTACATGGGATTTTAAAATTTTTCGTTGCTCGTTTTGGCACACCCTTTAATTTCCAACTCTCATGTATTTGTTGTTGTAGCGGCCAAGGGTCCCATGTAATATACATACATACATACAATTGTATGTATATTACATGGGATTTTAAAATTTTTCATTGCTCGTTTTGGCACACCCTTTAATTTCCAACTCTCATGTAGTTGTTGTTGTAGCGGCCAAGGGTCCCATGTAATATACATATATACAATTGTATGTATATTACATGGGATTTTAACATTTTTCGTTGCTCGTTTTGGCACACCCTTTAATTTCCAACTCTCATGTATTTGTTGTTGTAGCGGCCAAGGGTCTACACACTGTGTCCAAATTTCAGGTCCGTAGCTCTTACGGTTCTCGAGAAAATACCCTGTGACGGACAGACGGACGGACGGACAGACGGACAGACGGACAGACGGACAGACGGACAGCGTAGCGAAAACAATAGGGTTCCATTTTCACCTTTGGTGTACGGAACCCTAAAAATGGACGATGTATAGTCCATTAAATTTTATATATATAGTTAGTCCATTTAATTTTTTGCATGAAAAATAGACGATGTATAGTCTATATAAATTGTTGCATACGAATCGGACGATTTAAAGTCGACTAAATTTTTTCATAAAAAATTGAAAAAAAAAGACGATGTATAGTCCACTAAATTTTTTTCATAAAATTTTTTTTTGCTTGAAAAATGGATGATGTATAGTTTATTAAATTCTTTGCACGAAAAGAAGACGACGTATATAGTCAACTTAAGTTATTACATACGAAATGGACGAATTATAGTCAATTTAATTTTTTTTTTTAAATTTAAAAATGGACAATGTATAGTCCATTAAATTTTGTATATATATGCCAGTCCATTTAATTTTTTCCATGAAAAATAGACGATGTATAGTCTATATAATTTGTTGCATACGAATCGGACGATTTAAAGTCGACTAAATTTTTTCATAAAAAATTTAAAAAAAGACGATGTATAGTCCATTAAATTTTTTTCATAAAAAAATTTTTTGCATGACAAATGGATGATGTATAGTTTATTAAATTCTTTGCACGAAAAGAAGACAACGTATATAGTCCACTTAAGTTATTACATACGAAATGGACGAATTATAGTCAATTTAATTTTTTATAAAAAATTTAAAAATGGACGATGTATAGTCCATTAAATTTTGTATATATAGTTAGTCCATTTAATTTTTTGCATGAAAAATAGACGATGTATAGTCTATATAAATTGTTGCATACGAATCGGACGATTTAAAGTCGACTAAATTTTGTCATAAAAAATTGAAAAAAAGACGATGTATAGTCCATTAAATTTTTTTCATAAAAAATTTTTTTGCATGAGAAATGGATGATGTATAGTTTATTAAATTCTTTGCACGAAAAGAAGACGACGTATATAGTCAACTTAAGTTATTACATACGAAATGGACGAATTATAGTCAATTTAATTTTTTATAAAAAATTTAAAAATGGACGATGTATAGTCCATTAAATTTTGTATATATAGCCAGTCCATTTAATTTTTTGCATGAAAAATAGACGATGTATAGTCTACATAATTTGTTGCATACGAATCGGATGATTTAAAGTCGACTAAATTTTTTCATAAAAAATTGAAAAAAAGACGATGTATAGTCCATTAAATTTTTTTCATAAAATATTTGTTTGCATGAAAAATGGATGATGTATAGTTTATTAAATTCTTTGCACGAAAAGAAGACGACGTATATAGTCCACTTAATTTTTTACATACGAAATGGACGAATTATAGTCAATTTAATTTTTTATAAAAAATTTAAAAATGGACGATGTATAGTCCATTAAATTTTTTCCATAAAAAATTTTTTTGCATGAGAAATGGATGATGTATATTTTATTAAATTCTTTGCACGAAAAGAAGACGACGTATATAGTCAACTTAAGTTATTACATACGAAATGGACGAATTATAGTCAATTTAATTTTTTATAAAAAATTTAAAAATGGACGATGTATAGTCCATTAAATTTTGTATATATAGCCAGTCCATTTAATTTTTTGTATGAAAAATAGACGATGTATAGTCTTTATAATTTGTTGCATACGAATCGGGCGATTTATAGCCGATTAAATTTTTTCATGAAAAATTTAAAAAAATATTAAATTTTTTTCATAAAAAATTTTTTTGCATGAAAAATTGATGATGTAAAGTTAATTAAATTCTTTGCACGAAAAGAAGATGACGTATATAGTCCACTTAATTTTTTACATACGAAATGGACGAATTCCAGTCAATTTAATTTTTTATAAAAAATTTAAAAATGGACGATGTATAGTCCATTAAATTTTGTATATATAGCCAGTCCATTTAATTTTTTGCATGAAAAATAGGCAATGTATAGTCTATATAATAGTTTGCATACGATTCGGACGATTTAAAGTCGACTAAATTTTTTCATAAAAATTTAAAAAAAGACGATTAAATTTTTTTCATAAAAAATTTTTTTGCTTGAAAAATGGATGATGTATATTTTATTAAATTGTTTGCATGAAAAGAAGACGACGTATATAGTGAACTTAAGTTATTAGATACGAAATGGACGAATTATAGTCAATTTAATTTTTTATAAAAAATTTAACAATGGACGATGTATAGTCCATTAAATTTTGTATATATAGTTAGTCCATTTAATTTTTTGCATGAAAAATAGACGATGTATAGTCTATATAAATTGTTGCATACGAATCGGACGATTTAAAGTCGATAAAATTTTTTCATAAAAAATTGAAAAAAAGACGATGTATAGTCCACTAAATTTTTTTCATAAAATTTTTTTTTGCATGAGAAATGGATGATGTGGAGTTTATTAAATTCTTTGCATGAAAAGAAGACGACGTATATAGTCCACTTAAGTTTTTACATACGAAATGGACGAATTATAGTCAATTTAATTTTTTATAAAAAATTTAAAAATGGACGATGTATAGTCCATTAAATTTTGTATATATAGCCAGTCCATTTAATTTTTTGCATGAAAAATAGACGATGTATAGTCTATATAATTTGTTGCATACAATTCGGACGATTTAAAGTCGACTAAATTTTTTCATAAAAAATTGAAAAAAAGACGATGTATAGTCCATTAAATTTTTTTCATAAAAAATTTTTTTGCAAGAAAAATGGATGATGTATAGTTAATTAAATTCTTTGCACGAAAAGAAGATGACGTATATAGTCAACTTAAGTTATTACATACGAAATGGACGAATTATAGTCAATTTAATTTTTTTTTTTAATTTAAAAATGGACAATGTATAGTCCATTAAATTTTGTATATATATGCCAGTCCATTTAATTTTTTCCATGAAAAATAGACGATGTATAGTCTATATAATTTGTTGCATACGAATCACGACGGTTTATAGTCGATAATATTTTTTCATAAAAAATTGAAAAAAAGACGATGTATAGTCCATTAAATTTTTTTCATAAAAATTTTTTTTGCTTGAAAAATGGATCATGTATAGTTTATTAAATTCTTTGCACGAAAAGAAGACGACGTATATAGTCAACTTAAGTTATTACATACGAAATGGACGAATTATAGTCAATTTAATTTTTTAAAAAAATTTTAAAAATGGATGATGTATAGTCCATTAAATCTTGTATATATAGCCAGTCCATTTAATTTTTTGCATGAAAAATAGACGATTTATAGTCTATATAATATTTTGCATACGAATCGGACGGTTTATAGTCCATAAAATTTTTCATAAAATATTGTAAAAAAAGACGATGTATAATTTTTTTCATAAAAAATTTTTTGCATGAGAAATGGATGATGTATAGTTTATTAAATTCTTTGCACGAAAAGAAGACGACGTATATAGTCCACTTAATTGTTTACATACGAAATGGACGAATTATAGTCAATTAAATTTTTTATAAAAATTTTAAAAATGGACGATGTATATTAAATTTTGTATATATCCATTGTCCATTAAATTTTGTATATATAGCCAGTCCATTTAATTTTTTTGCATGAAAAATAGACGATGTATAGTCTATATAATTTTTTGCATACGAATCGGACGGTTTATAGTCGATAAAATTTTTTCATAAAAAACTAAAAAAAAGACGATGTAATATAGTCCATTTTAATTTTTTACATACGAAATGGACGAATTATAGTCAATTTAATTTTTTATTAAAAATTTATAAATGGACGATTTGTAGTCCATTAAATTTTGTATATATAGCCAGTCCATTTAAGTTTTTGCATGAAAAATAGACGATGTATAGTCTATATAATTTGTTGCATACGAATCAGACATTTTATAGTCGATAAAATTTTTTCATAAAAAATTGAAAAAAAGACGATGTATAGTCCATTAAATTTTTTGTCATAAAAAATTTTTTTGCATGAAAAATGGATGATGTATAGTTTATTAAGTTCTTTGCACGAAAAGAAGACGACGTATATAGTCCTCTTAATTTTTTAGATACGAAATGGACGAATTATAGTCAATTTAATTTTTTATAAAAAATTTAAAAATGGACGATGTCTAGTCCATTAAATTTTGTATATATAGCCAGTCCATTTAATTTTTTGCATGAAAAATAGACGATGTATAGTCTATATAATTTGTTGCATAGGAATCGGACGATTTAAAGTCGACTAAATTTTTTCATAAAAAATTTAAAAAAAGACGATGTATAGTCCATTAAATTTTTTTCATAAAAAAATTTTTTGCATGACAAATGGATGATGTATAGTTTATTAAATTCTTTGCACGAAAAGAAGACAACGTATATAGTCCACTTAAGTTATTACATACGAAATGGACGAATTATAGTCAATTTAATTTTTTATAAAAAATTTAAAAATGGACGATGTATAGTCCATTAAATTTTGTATATATAGCCAGTCCATTTAATTTTTTGCATGAAAAATAGACGATGTATAGTCTATATAATTGTTTGCATACGATTCGGACGGTTTATAGTCGATAAAATTTTTTCATAAAAAATTTAAAAAAAGACGATGTATAGTACGAAATGGACGAATTATAGAACTTTGGCTGCTACAACAACAAATACATGAGAGCTTAAAATTAAAGGGTGTTCCAAAACGAGAATTCTTCGTAATATACATACATTGTATATACACTTGAAATTTGTAAAGTTTGTGTATTTTTATACAGACTACAATGAACACTAAAATTAAAAAAAAACTAAATTAAAGGGGTTTCTATCATTTAATGTAATTTTGACTATGTAATTTTGACAACTTGCTTTATCTTGGAAACCGTAAGAGCCAAACTCTTGAAATTTTCAAAAACGGTAAAACTAGAAAATCCCAAAATTATAAAATCGCCAAAACGAAAAAAGTACCATATAAGAAAAATTTCTAAAACTAAAATAAATAGCAAAAAAGCCGGAAAAACCGCCAAAATGAAAAAATTCGCCAAAACGAGAAAAAAAGCGCCAAAACTAAAACAATTTCCATAAACGAAAAAAACGAAAAAAAAACGTCAAAACTAAACAAGCGCCATATTAAAAAAAAAGAAACGCTCAAACCCGAAAAAAACCCAAAACGAAAAAAAATGCCAAAACTTTCAGGCTTATCATGAATAAAATTTCACATGGAAATTTCCGAACGTGTGAACAATTCGTATCAAAAAACTTCAAGCGATTGCGAATTATTTTGACAATTTATGAAGAAAATCATTCACAAAGATTTGTCTGTTGAGAAAAAGTGGAAATATAAAGTTTTTAATTTTTTTGGAATTGATGATACGAAATTAAAACGAAAAATTTGATTCGAAAATTTTCACATGTGGGATTCATGATAAGGCTGTATATATTATATAGGCTAAATAATCAAACAGAATTGCGGCATAAACACATTTTCCATACAAATTGACACAAACAATCAGCACCAGAAATCAGTCGATAGATAGAATTTATTTTATTTTGACAACGATTTTTCTTATGATCTCATATATGTATAAATACTGATCCTCTCCAAAATGCTACCATACTTTCAATAAATATCATACATTTTGTGAACAAAACTACAACGAAAAATAAGCACAAAAGAAAATGAAACAAAAATTAGAGAGCATTTGAAGCTACTGCCGTAGATTTTATTAAGGGCTTTGGTAACTTGACAGCGATTTATCCTGAAGTTTCGGACTTATTCTGTTTAATCATTAAGATTTGTATAGTATTGTATATCTAGTGTTCGTACGGAACCCTCGTGCGCGAGTCAAAGTCGCACTTTACTGAATTTATTAAAAAAAAATTTCTTGATAACTCAGCCAACTATTTGCTATGTGGAAACTACACCTTATAATTATTGTTTTTCATTAGACACTTATGTTTTTATTACAAATGGCAACCAAACTTCAGTTGCCTTGTCAACTGTCAACACAAATGGAATTAAATTTAAATATGGCAGATTAGTAACTAAAAGTAGTATAACAAAAAACTTTCAAATGTAAAAAATATACGAACTAAAAAGAAAATTTTTGAGTGAAAATGCTTAAAAAATTACTCATCACAAAGATGATTAGTTCAGTTGAATTATTTTGCGATGAAGAGAAGGAAGTAGTAGGAAGTAGCATCTATTAAATGGTACTGTTTTTCCGGGGAGTTTTTTCTTTTCCCTTTTGCTTAAATCAAAAATAAAATAAACAGTGTAACAATTCACAAGCATGCGGAAGAGTTTTAAGCTTAAATTAGACGTGACATAGCCATAATGCCATAGCCATAACCAAACCAAAATTCAATTGGTTTCTATGGTGAGAGTTATGGCGAGTCTCTCTCACTCTCCAACCAATTGAACAAAATAACAAAAATAAGCAAATTAACAAACATGTGCATAGTTAGTAAAGAACAAAGACAATGGTAAGACTGTTGTAAATTTAGAGATGGTAACTTTGAGCCTTCATTACAAAATACATGAGCAAATTGAAATACGATGAATCAAACCAACTCACATATTCCATTTGCAATAAAGTTTCGTATATAAGGCAGACATCTACATCAACTGACACCACACACAGTGGACCAAAACACAGAAGAACGCTGATGAGGAAGGTTTACTGGCCTTCGAAAACGGCTGGCTGTTCCGTTCAACTGTGTGTTGTTGTCAGAATATTTACAACTAACTTTGATGTTATTTGTTCATTAATAATTATCACATGTAATTTGGCTTAAAAAGCGTTACGAACATTAAGCCTGTTCAATTCAGAACAATTGAATTTTGGTTTGGCTATGACTATGGCATTATGGCTATGTCACGTCTAATTTAAGCTTTACAACATTTATTATCTGATTTTTAAATATTTTCATCAGTTACCTTCAAAATATTTGGGGAGAAAACTCTCAAAACATTCTCCCTCTCTCTCTCTCTCTCTCATTTAGTATACCTACTTTTTTCCCAGAAAGTTTTTTCTAGGGGAAATTTTAATTCATAATAGGAGGAATGGGAAAAAGGAAAAAAAGGGAATTGTTATCCATAATTGGGCTGAATATCAATATCATATATTTTTATGATAGAGAGTTAGGACAGCGGTCGGCAACGGGCGGAACGTGGTCTGGATACGGGCCGTGGTAGCTCAAAAGTTGAATCGGCAAACATTGCTAACCTTTTTCTACAATTAACCTTCAACAGACATAGTAGGTTAGATGTTCCTTTTTTGTATTTAAAAAATAGTTTATATATTCATTATTAGCACCAAAACATAGACAATTGCGTTACGTCTATGTTCTGGCTTCCGAATAATTTTTAAAAATTTTCTTGAATGCATTACAAAGTCAAACACTTGTTATGATAAAATTGTATCCCTCTCAACTGACGGGACCCAGCAATGATTGTTAAATATAAGGGGCTAGTGAAGAGAATTAGAGATAAGAACGCAGGCTTAATATCTTATTAGTGCAAAACTCACCAGGTAACGCTTTGTGGACAACTTAGTGTGCTATTCTGAAAGATCTAATGGGCAGCTTGGTCAATTTCATGGATTTTATGAGGTGTCGTTCTGGTCTCCAGCATCGATATTTCAAGGAGTTGCTCTCTAAATGTGATTGGACGTATTCTTACTTCCTGCAATACATTAATATTCTTTGGCTAAATAAATGTCAACTTATTGAACGTTTCTGATAAATAGAAGAACCTACTTTTTGCACAACTTGAAGATCTATCTAAGAGGACGATGATGAAACTCTCGAACACTACTTGTGTCACTGTCCAGCATTCAGTCAAATTTAAAGACAAATCTTTAATCTTGATAATATAGCAGATATGGAAAAAAGTATATTGAGGAGACTAGGTTCCTAATCTGAATAAGTTTAATAGGTTTTCATTATTATCAAGAGCGCAAAACATGCTATTAAAGCATGAAACGTATTGGGTAAATTTTGTTTACTTCTCCTCTTTTCAACCTAACCTAAACTAACCTAACACCGAGTTACAGGGAAATTGGAAATTCATATGTGATCTGATGCAAAGCATGTCTACCTTCCGTCGAAAGCTGGACATCTTTGAAAAAGACATTGCAAGTCAAGAACAATAAGACAGCATTATTAAAAACGTGCAAAAAAGCAGAGTTGTAAAAGAATGAAGAGATAGTCTCTTCCTTCGCCACCTGCCTTCTCCATCACTATCCCTTAAATTAAATTACCTTATGAATGCGGCAAAATGGATTCACGTACCTGATAAGCTATTCAATCTTTCAAAGCGTTTATTGCAAATGGAGGTAATTGACTTGCAAGAAGATTTTTCCATAAAAGTGCACCCACTGAAGAATTTTGAAATAAATATATATCACAGAAAAATACGAAAATTGCACTAAAAAAATTATCTATCACTTTGGCTACTGCTGTTTTTTTTGCACATTTGTTGAAATTAATAATAAGAAATTAATTCTTTTATAAACAAAATTTGGTTTTATAGCGCATTTAAATTGTATCAAAATCTAGTATTTGCGAGATTTCGAGCTTAATCTAGTTGCTTTTTGCTAGATTCAAAATACAAAAAGGAAATAAAATTTGTCAGCAGATTTGTACAAAATCTACTCAAAATCTAATATTTTTATTTATTTTTTACTACCCTGCACAATATATTTATATAAAAGGTGAGTGAATTAGCTACGCTCTAGGAAATTTTCTATTGAATGTGTGTGAGAATGAGCTAAGGCGCCACCTCTTGGGTTACACTTTAAGAGAAAACATTAGGTAAAGGATTTTGTCTTGGATACAAAATCATGAAAAATGTCAAACAAAGCTTAGTGTAAGCGACATAGATTTCGATAACGATTTCTAAACAAACAACAATCTGGAAGATTTCGATACAATGCAAATGCAGTATGAAGATTATCAGACGACCACTTTGAAAACACTCTTGGCATTAAAGCTGTTCTTCACGTAAACCAAACTTTAAGGAACTGACTTAAGACCGCAGATGCAAATTTTCGCATCAATTTGTTTAATTAAAATATTCAACATTATCCGGACTCTACTTAAAATTAATTGCCGACCCCTGTGTTAGAGTCTATGCTAATGTTTATTGCAGCAGCCTGCTTCGTTGATATTTTTAGCAATTAATCGTCGTCGAAGCGAAGTAACTACAAAATGTCTACAAAGCTTAAAATAATACGCCTACTTAACACCACAGGCGCTGCAACAATGCTTTAAAACACACAATACCAGTTTTGTAAAAAAAATAAAAAATGAATTGAACTTCCTTTCTCTCTATCTATCTGTCATTTCACCATCTGTACTTGCACTACCCTTCTCCTACTCTCATGTAACCCAGAGGGACCTGTTATTTGGACCCAAGTGAGGGGCCATTCATATATTTTCGTAGTTTTTATACCCCCCTCCCTTACATTTTCTAAACCGTAACAAAGCCTTAAGGTAGAATTAGCCGAACGTAAGCTAACGAAACAGCTGATCGTTTTTGTTGATTGAAAACAGTGCAAACGCTTACCGAAATTTGCTGTAACGTTGACGGCACGTCTCAACCTGTATAAAATAGAATTTCCTAACGTTGTTAAGTGAAATGTGGGTATTTTGACTCTGTTTCTCGGTACTTTTACTAATAATAATATCTGTCCGAAAAAACAACTTAAAATAATACATAAATATGTATATGCAAGTGTATATACATACTTATGTATGTAAATACATATATATACATATACATATATAAATTTCAAATTAATATATACGAGTACATACATATTTATATGTACATAATGAAGAAATATACAGCTACATATGTAATTATGTATGAGTGAGATGTAAAAAAATGAGATATATAAAAAAATTTTAATGGTATCAAAACCTCTTATTGTATATGCACATATGTATGTAAAAATTATTTAATTTGTAGCATACATATCGTTGGTCACAAGTAGAAAGGCCCTAATTCAACTAATTGTAATTTTACAGGAGAAGGTAAAAACATAATAATAAATAGTACAAATGCTTTGTTAAACTGCTTGTAAAAGTGTTATTTGTGTATTTGTGTGAAATGTATTGGAACCAGTGAAAAGCTCAATTCCATGAATATTCGAGTTAGGGCCTTTCTACTTGTGACCATCGATATGTATGTATGTATGAACATATTATTTATTTATTATGAATGTATACATACATATATTTTTATGCACATGCTCCAATACAGTTTTAGTACCATTTACATATTTTATGTACTTTTTCTTCGCCGCAGTCACCATTTTAACTTTTTAATACCCATCACTGATTTGTAAACAGCTGTTCCTTTTTCGTATTAAAACAACAAAATAAAGTAAAGCGTACGCACGTTTTTAAATGTTCTATAAGTGCACGAACGTGCTAACAGTACGGTACGGTACGGTACAGCAACAGCAACGTTCGGCTAACCCAGCCTTTAAACCCCCCTCCCCCGGGAACGGTTACGTAATATTTGAACATCCCCTAAGTTGAAAGCTTAATTTCTCTTCTCAGCAGTCTAAGCTAAACTAGCCTAACCCATGAATAAAACATTATCAAAACTTCTAAAGTTTTTGCTGGAAAATTTGTAATAAAATTATGAAAACATTTAACTCAGATCAAAATGCCACTCGTACTAGAGGCTTTGGTTACCACTCTCGTACAATAGTAAAAGGCAGCGGCACAAATAATTTACAACCCAAAACAAAACAAAATAAAATAATAGAAATAATTGTTAATAAAAAAATACAAAAATTAGTAAAACAAAAAATATAATTAAATATTAAACAGCAGAAGAATAACCAAAACAATAGTTTCCCTATTAAACAGAAATTTTAAACACGAACTGGTTTAAACAAAAGACTACTCCATACTGATGCGAGTAAATTGAATAATTTCTCTTTTATTAAAAAGCGAATAAAGTTAGTTAGTTGGTGGTCAAATTAAAAAATTTTAGCAACTCAGTTGATTTTTGAATACGGTGGAGTAATATTGTAGATTTGGTAAACGGTCGTTTGCTAGTTGGGAGTGAATGTGTGGCAGAAGCGAAATCAATCGCGATTTAAACTCGAACAAAATGTCTCTGAATGATGTAACAGTTACAAATTCTATGGACTGCATAATGATAACAGATCATCAAACTATGACGCGAAGTCGACTGGCTCTAAAGGCCAATGAATCATCATTGGCAGATTTAACAGCTGACAATGAAAATAGAACAAAATGTTGCGTATATTTGGCCAAAGTGTTTAATATAAATATTCTAAGACGTCATATGCCAGTGGTGCAGTGGTTACCAAATTATAATAAAGAGGATTTTATAGGGGACTTAATAGCGGGTATAACCGATGCATTGGCCGCTATACCTTTAGCCCTAGCCTTTGCTAGTATAGCCGGTTTGCCAACAGAGGTAGTAACAATAAATATTAACACCCTATTTTTCTAATAAGTGGAAAATTATCTACAGTTTGCTCTTTACAGCTCTTTCATGGGCAATTTAATCTACACCAT
This sequence comes from Tachina lurida, assembly GCA_944452675.1. Classification (NCBI taxonomy): domain Eukaryota; kingdom Metazoa; phylum Arthropoda; class Insecta; order Diptera; family Tachinidae; genus Tachina; species Tachina lurida. Next base: position 174,401,774 of record OX101752.1, read on the forward strand.
ATTCGGTTCTTGCAAAGATAACATTTTGGGTTCGACGGCCATAGCATCGCTGTTGACTTTTCAAGTTACTCATGGGAATTGGCAGAAAGCAGTACTTTTCACCTTCTTATCGGGCTTTGTTGAGCTAGGGATGGGTGTAACCCGTTTAGGCTTTGTTATAGATTTTGTATCCGGTCCTGTAAGTTCCGGTTTCACCAGTGCCGTAGCCTTAATTATTTTTACCTCGCAAATCAAAAATATTTTAGTAGTCAAGAGTAGTGGTAAGTCCTTTCTGGACAACTGGATTTCCATGATGAAGGATATACATAATTATCGCTTGACGGACACAATTTTGGGTTTTAGTAGTATAGCGGTACTGGTCATTTTGAGATATGTTGGCAATGCGAGGCTTGATCCGAAAGAAAATGAAGAGAATAGGAAATTGCATGTATTCACAAATAAGATGTTATGGTTTTTGGGAGTTTCGCGAAATGCTCTTTTGGCTGTTGTTACAGCAGCTCTAGTAGGTTATTTGGAGAATCGGGGTAAAAGTTATTTTAAATTAACCGGTTACATACCATCCGGCTTTCCGCCAGTTGAAGTACCAGCCTTTTCTCTTGCAAGAAATGTGTCCGCTGAAGGCACAGAGGTGAAAGCATCTGAAGATTTTTGGGACTTGATACAAGAATTCGGTTCGGGACTAATTGTAATACCGCTAATAGCACTCCTGGAGACCATTGCAGTATGCAAAAATTTTGGTAAGTTTAGAAGTTAGTTAAAAAAAATTAAAAGTAATTGTTTTGTGATATACGGTCGATCTTATTTCGGCTTTCAGTCGTAGGTTGTATTTAAACCAAAAAAGGACAAAGGACAAAGAACAAAAAAAGATAAATTCTAGAATCATAGCATAATTAATCAGCTGGCAACACTGTTATTATTTTACATCAAATTATATGCTGTGGTTGGTTTTACACTCCACTATGAAATTAAAGTTAAAGTCAATTTTTCGTTAACGTATCATATCGAGCCTTATTTTCAATTTTATCGTCAGCGGCAAAAATTAAGGATTTCAGAAGGTTTTTTAAATATTTAAATGTGGTTTTGTACGTAAATTATCGAAAGTTATCAACAATTTTGGCATTCTGATAATTCTAAACTATGGGTAGGCCCATAAAATTTTCATTTTAATAAAAAAGTATATTTTAAAGCGAATTATGATGCGCTTTATTGGCTTATTGTTTCAAAAAACATGAAAATTTTTTACTGGGATGTCGCTTACGATAAAATCGAAAATAAGGCTCGATATATCGATGGTCTCAATGAGAAAGTCCCTAACTAACCTAATTGTATCTTTACAGGGGAATGTAAAAACATTATAGAAACTGTAATATTCAAAATGTAACTTTTTTTAAGTTCAGGCTTTAAAGCTTGTAAAAGCGTTATTTTTTACGCTATTGCAATAAGTTTTTGTCACTGAAAAACTAAATTTCGTAAAAAATACGAGTTAGGGCCTTTCTAATTGAGCCTACCGATTTGTAAGTTGTTGAACGAAAACATTTTTATATATGTTTATCGATTTTTGCTCTTAATTTTAATAAGTTTGTTATTAATTTAAAAATTAATTTAAAAATGGCAACATTTTTAGTAAACTACAAAATCTAAACCTACGTGCCAAGTTCACTTTTGCAAGATAACTTCACTAGCTAAAAAGAAAACAGATTCGAAACTCGTTTTAAATTACCAAATAACTAAATTAAGTGAAAATTATAAAAAATGCAACATTTTCGCCGGTTATGATGGATTTTAAAAAAAGTAAAATTGAAAACAAACACTGAAATTGGTTAAGTAAACTAAATAAAATAAACTCGAAACTTTGCAAAATATGACGAATGCTGAAACAATAATTCCAACAACCGAAAAAAGCATATAAATGAAATGACCACCGAACCTAAAATGAGTCTTACAACTGAACAGAATATTGCGATGAAAAACTATACAATAATTTGGCTTAAAAAGCTATACGAACTTTAGCCTGATCAAATTATAAATATAGAAACAAATGAAGTTCGAACAATAATGAGACATTTTTAGAATTAATTGAACTGCAGTGAATTTTAATCAGAAAAACTTTCTTAATCAGGCTTGAGTTCAGTAATTTCAATTCTTATTGAATGAAATATTTTTATTAATTAATGTGAGTATCTAAAGAAGAGAAGAAGACCTTATAGCTGGGGGAAATACCGATATTTTCCTGTGCAGCCACACACTTCATCAGCACCCATGTCTATCTACTGGGGTAGAGATCATTATTAACATCAGCTATTTAACTTAAATTTCTATGAAATGGAATATGAGAATCGATCGTGTATACAATTATTGACTTGCCTTTGGCAAACACATTTGTAAGTATCACTATCCATTTCCCGTTCCCCCATTCCCCATCCAGGTCAGCACGAAGTCATATCACTCTACCTATGTATGTTTAACTATTCCTACTCATCTTCTTACGATCATCACATTAATCATTTTTACTTATTCGATGCACCATCGGTACATACATATAAGTATTATTGTAGTGGCTTTATGTCACCCCGTCCTTGCTTTCTACAGTTGACTTCGCTTTCCAGCATTCCGAAGCAGTGATAGCCAAGTGAACAGTGATCGCTAAGTGAACATATTTTTGTCACGTGCCCATGATGAATTAAATGAGACATTTTTAGAATTAATTGAACTGCAGTGAATTTTAATCAGAAATACTTTCTTAATCAGGCTTGAGTTCAGTAATTTCAATTCTTATTGAATGAAATATTTTTAGATACTCACATTAATTAATAAAAATATTTCATTCAATAAGAATTGAATGAACTACATTTTCATTGCTTCCAAAAAATCGATATTTTTAATTTGCCGATAGTTAGCAGAAAAGCAAGTAGAAGTTTATTTTAGTTATACAAAACCTTGTAATTCCTCAATAGTTTTAGAAATTACAAACCAGAATTTTTAAAAAATCGATTTTTTTGAAGAAACTTATGAACTAATTTTGGTCTAAAATTTTAAAGTTATTTGCTTAAATTTACATGAAAATACTGTTTCACGTTTAAATTCCTATAAAAAGAAACTAATTGTTAAAATAAGTAACTATTAACCATTTTTCCTAGATGAAAATATTATCATAGAACACAAAAAAGGAAATTTTTCTTAAAATCGCTTCCAATTCGGTGACCAGGCATCGAAAAAGAGAACTTCTTGCAATGACAACCCTGTGTAAAAATCATTAGATCGGATCGAAATTTGCACTACTTCCAGATGGCAAACTCTACATTTTCATGACTTTTTTGGAGTGTCTTTTTTTACTGGGTTCCTAATTCAAAATGGCATCCTTAATTCAAAAAAAAATGGCAAAAATTGCAAGTGTTCCTCTGAATTTATGGTAGAATTAGTGAAATCATCCCCTTATCGTGGTTGCCGCATATCGACTTCGACTACGTTTTTGTATTTGAAAAAATTTTTTATTTAATCTAGGACCAAAATGTCGTTGTCGTAGTCGTAGTCGAAGTCGAAATACCATATTTTAAACTTGTGAGTCGTCTGACAAGGCCCGTCGCATATAAAAATCATGTTTATTCTCGCAATTGATATAATTTTTTTTCAAACTTGATTAAAATTTAGAGGCCTAATTCATAAAAAATATTTTAGTTTTATAAAAGGTTTATTAAACAAATTTCCATAGAAAATTTGTTTAATAAACCTCTTATAAAACAGAAATATTTTTTATGAATAAGGCAGTAAATGTTCTTTATGATTTGGGCGCTCCATTAACAGAAAGAAAAATTATTTAAATTTTCATTAAAAAAATAATTATAGTAAAAAGAATTTGTTGCACAGAAAATAAATCTTCGCCAACACTAATAGAATTATGTTTTTGCAAAATTTAATAGATTGCTCATTATAAGAGATTTGAATGACTATAAATAAAACTATCAATAGCACACTAAGATAATTGAAATTAAAAATAATTGACTTAATACTAGTGTTAACATGCATGCAACATTAATATTTAATGACGTTAACTTACCAATTTAATTTTAGCGAATGGAAAACCTGTGGACACAAATCAAGAATTGATTGCTTTGGGCCTGGGTAACATTTGCAATTCGTTTTTTCGCGGTTATCGAATTAATGGTGGCCTAGCCCGAGGTTCCGTTAATACAGCAAGTGGAGGCAGAACTCAATTTATAAATGTCTATATTAGCGTCATAGTGATATTGGCCATGTTATATTTGGCTGAATATTTCTATTATATACCAAGGGCAACTTTGGCAGCCATAATAATATCCGCTGTGCTTTTCCAGCTGCAATATCAGGTTTTAGTGCCCATGTGGCATAGCAAAAGTAAGTCGAAGCCATCAAATAGCATTACAACAAAAACAATGTTTTTAATAAATAATTAATTATTATTTTAGGGTCTGATGTCTTTGTTGGTTTATTGGCTTTTCTAGCCTGTCTAATTCTGCCTTTGAGTGTAGGCATAGCTATAGCTATTAGTATAAATGTTTTGTATATTCTTTATCACTCGGCCAGGCCAAAAATAGCTGTAGATGTAGTAAAGGTATTAATTAGCTAATCTTTTTTTTGCACTATTTTCAATAAATTTTCAATATAATTTCCTTACTTTTAGCTGCCCAGCGGCAAACAGTTTTTAAAACTAACACCCGATCGCTGCTTAATCTTTCCGTCCATGGAGTTTGTACGCAATCAGGTATTAAAATCGGGTCTCAAGTATTCATTGCCCGTCGTCATTGACTGCACTTATATTTATGCCAGCGATTTTACTACAGCAAAAGTCATAGAATCAATTATAAATGATTTTAATTCTCGAAAGCAAAAGTTAATATTTTTCAATTTGCGGCCAAATGTTGCCAAAGTGTTTAGTACATTACAATCGAAATTTATTTTATGTTATTCTTTAGAATGTATAGAAAAATTATTGAATGATGATAGCATACCAACGACGGGAAGTGCCAATTTTAACAGTAACAATAACAATAACATAGAACAAACAGCACTTTAGAGCAACTCCTGAAAGCATGCAATAAATATATTAAGTTAATTTAAACAAAAAATTATGTTAACAGAGCTTTTTAAGAATATGCTAGTTAAGAATTGTTGTATATGTTTAGGGTTTTTCATTAAGCACTTCTTATTGCCGAGTACACATTAAGGCATTGTGTGACATCGCCATGGAGTGTACTAGTTGCAACGTTTGCCATTTTTCATATTTTTTGCTGTATGGCATTGCATTATAAACAAAAAATCATAATGCAAACTTCATTGCACAAATTTTTAAAATGGCATCAAAAGAAATGTCAGTCGTAAAAGAGCTCTGGACGAGTTAACATCACGTGTCGTTGGCAATTACTTCGTAAATGCAACCAGGCCACTGTTCCTTTATTGGCCTTGGAGAGTATCAGCCGCCTTGTGTGTTTAATGGTTGACGTCAGTTAACGGTAATGAGGTTGTGTGCCGTTGCTTGTTAACCGCCATACAAAAATTTTATCTTTGATAACATAACCTAGTTATCTAAGAAAGCGTACTTTAGCGCCTGGCACCAGTATGGCGATGGCGTTGTGAAGTTTAACTTCGAGACCAAATAATCATTCACCAGGGGCTATCTAGTCGTTGAAGCAACTTAAAACAAACAAACGAAATGCCAAATGTCTACTCAGCATATCTTTAAATTAAAAAAATTATAATATGGTGTGTTTAAGATATCATCGAATATAACATCATGCAAATTTTTTTCCTGGCCATCGCTAGGTGGCGCGTGTCCGAAATGTCCAGCTCACATCACCCACACGTGAGTTGACCATGCCCTCAAATCGCTCATGCAGAATCTTTAATGTGTCATGAGTCCAAAAAAAGTTAGTAATCATCGATCTATAGCGGTTGCCAGCCTAAAATCGGCGAAGCATTCGGGACGTTTCTTGAACAAAGCAACAATTTCATATCGACGGCTCCATTCTAAAACATGCTAAGTCAAAAAAGCCAGTTTTGACTTCAAAGTTTATTGATGATATCTTAGGAATGTTATGAGACTGAAACTTGAGACTTTTTGTAATCATATAATAATTGCAATAGAATTTTTTTAGTTTATTTCAACCTTATAAATTTGTTGTGGATCATAGTTAAAAGTGATTTAAAGTACTTAAGATTGTGCTCTAAGTAGACTTAGCATCTATCTGGTGGTTATTTCATACATATAGCATGTTTTAGGTAGGAGAAAATTTTAAATTAATTGTTTTTTTTTACTACTTAATTTTAAACTAAATCAAGTGTACTTAAATCAAAAATAAAAAAAAAGTGGTTTTTTAAACTTGACAAATTACGCTAAGTACATTTTTGCTCAAAGCTTTTGATAGAATGGTCCGATTACTATCAAAATTTTATAGAATCTAATGGCATTTCTATTTCTGGAAAAATATGTTACACTTTTCAATGAAAATTCGAAATAAAATGATTTTCTGATAAATACATTTTATTAGAAACCACTGTACCATGCTTTGCGACCTTAAATTTTTTCTTTAAACGAACGCTAATTGTATTTTTTTTATAAAAAGTTAAAAAATTGTACACCTTTTCCAGAAAAGAAAACGCCATAAGTTAATAAACGATGAATTTAGAAATGCTATTCCCAGCATACCATGCTATGTCGACTTAGCATGTTTTGGAATGGGACCGTCGATATAAAACAATGAAATCATAACCAATACAACAGCAACTGGTTTTAATGTCCCCTTGTCTCATATTTTTAATAAATTTTTACAATACAACATCGAAATCAAAATTTTGTGCGATGCCGAAGAAAAATTTTAAATTAATAATACCAATTTTGATATTCGATAAGAAGCGTAGATCGGACTTCAAAATTCACTCATAATAAGTCGAGGGCATAATAAGAGCATCAATTAGATCGCAATCCTGTCATGCTTGCTCGTGTGATCACAACGTTCAATCATAATTATTTTTGGGCAATCTATCTCGAGACTGGTGGACGCAAAAACCGACATTACAATAACAAAGCAGCAAACCATTTGTAAAGCAAGCCACACACTTTGCGACGATTAGCACAACATGAGGAGTTTGTGTCTGAGATTGTGAATTGTGTGGGTTCGTTCTATGAAATTGTGTCTTCGCTGTACAAAAGATCAAATATTGATTTTTAATTTTTTGGCTAGTTGTATAGATTGGTTGTATGTCTCATGTAATTTTTTACGTTCTTCTTCTTCTTCTTGACTCAAAAAGTTATGGATTACAATACATGCAATAATACCCGATGGCATCTTTAGTTAAAACTATTTTTTATGAAATGAAGTTGTGTACTAATTTTGTTCACACTGTTGTACAGTTTGTACGCAAAATACGCAACTTGGTTAGCCAATATGTCGTAAAGTGTGTGGGTTGTATAAGAAGTAAGTTAGGTTAGGTTAGCAGGCTGCTGGTAAGGAAGGTTGAAATTTAAAGTCCAGCTCACTTGGGTCCAATACAATGATCCCTTTGTGCTACCTGTGTGGAGAAGAGAAGATTGTGAGATAGGGCTAAAGGGAAGGGATAGTGATAGAGAAGACAGGTTGTGAAGGAAGAGATAGAGGAAAGCTCGTAATTTTACAACTCTGCTTTTTGCATGCTTTTTGATAATGCAGTGTTGCAGCGCCTTCTGGTGTCAAATGAGGCGTATTGAATTTTGTAGCTGTGTTTAGTAACCATTTTATTGATTATTTTACTTCGCCGATGATTCTGCTACACAGCGAAGGAGGGCGCTCTGATGTTACATTAGGACTAGTATCTGCTGAAGTCGGTGTAGTTTAAAGTGACCAGTGCCTTATGACTGCATCACTGGAACTTCTCCCAGCGCAACTGATAAAAAGGGCACTAATGCACATCAGAAAACTGCGTGGTGTTGTTATTTAATGACTGTCGGAGACCGGACTCGAATCCAGGACCTTCGGTTTTGTACTCAATGTGCTAACTACTTCAGCCAACGCCACCCTCTGTATATAAGTATGTAGGTGCTTGAAGTGCTATCAACTTGCTTAATATTTTTTATCAACTAAAAATTCAACCAGAATGGGACAAAAATTCCATTAGGCCACAACTCAATGTTATCATCCACGCTATATGTGGCATTATCGAGCAATAACAAATTATTTCTTAAAATTTTAAACATGTATTTTTAAAATTTTTATAGAAATACCGAAGTATATTAACATATCGTTACTTTAATATGGAAAGACTCTAACTCGTTATTTTTTTTTTTTTAATCGAGTTTTTTGTATATTTCGTAGAACATCTATCTAATGTAACGAAAATGCAAAAAAAAAATGAGTTAGGGCTTTTTTATATTAAGGTAACGTTATATGTATTAATTTTTCAAAGCGAATCAACATTAAAAAATTAAACAAAACAAACTACATACTGGTTTTCTACGTATTAAATTTATTTTTGTGTACTTTTTTAAATTAACAAACTAAACTAACAGCCTTATTTATAAAAATTATTAAGGCTTTATAAAGGCTTAATAAGCAAAATTTTGTGTGGAAATCTGGGGGAAAATTACAGCACTTGTTATCGAACGAAATTACGAAATATTTCAATAGAATTTATATGGAAATGTTTTAAAACTTCGAATCGTATCGAATACCGTATTTTGCCCCCTGTCTTAAAAACCCTTTATTAAACCTTAATAATTTTCGTAAATAAGACTAAACTAAAACAATTTTAATGTATGTATATAAAACTATACAAATTGTAATTTCAAAAGAAAAAATTAATACTTCTTTTTTTAGCGCAGCCAAAAATTAGTGCATTAAAATATAAGTATATAAAATTTATATGTAAGTATATTAAAATAAAAAGTATAAATATCTAATTTTTGATTTTCGTCGGCTAACTGCAATAAAGTCATAAGTAATAAACCAAAAAGGTCGAAAACCTCTGTAGTTAGTACCTTCTTAAAATATAATTTCATAATTTATTATGTCCTTAACGTCCCTTTTCACAATGTATGGTTAAGAGTTAACGTGAACTTTAACTGCCAGTTCTTCATACAAAACTTGCAGTTAAAGTCTCTGTTATCTTTTAACCATACATTGTGAAAAGGTACGTAAATATTACAAATAAATAAATAAAAATAATAAAACAAAATGACCTTATTTCTCAATTAATTTGGAATAAGTCTAGATGACTTTATTAAAAATGCAGGCAGTGTGGTGCAATTATGTCCTTATACTCCAATTAGTTGAGAAATAAGGCCAATTTATTTTACTACATATGACTTTATGAGCCAACGAAAATCTGTACACTATGGGCCGGATAGTGTGATCTCCGCTTAAAGAAAAACTACATAGAACATGCACTAAAATATATACAAATCGACAAAACAGCTTTAAAGTCTATATTAAATTTAACAAATTCATCAAATTCTACATAACTAAATACTGCAATACTAATTATAGCAGCTATTATATAATACTTTTATATCTCTTAAATGTGGCACTCGAATTTCTAAAGAATTTTTTTCATTTTACCTCATTTCTATAGTTTTGAAGTTTCGCCTTCTTTACCCGATAATCTCATTTCTAAAATGCTCATATCATAAATTACAATTAAATTACTGTTGATACCCTCAAATACTTCAGCTACTCTGGGTTGTAAGTTAAAAAAGTATAGCTTCTGTTGGCGTGATTCAAAATCATCGATCATGGTGGAAACTACCTTGGCTGCAGTGTAATCCGCACCATAAATATGAGTGCAATCGATGACAACAGGCAGGGTGGATTTGCGTCCTTGCTTGGTAATAACGTTGCGCACAAATTCCACAGAGGGGAATATAAGACAACGATCAGGTGTTAACATAAGATATTTATGGCCATTGGAAGTCTGTTTGAGGTAAAAAAAGAAAGAATATAGTAAAATGGTTGCTGATAACAACTGCAGCTTAACTTACACATAAAGTTTGCACTCGCAGCTTGGGACGAGCAGCATGATATAATATGAACACAATGTTGATGCCAATTCCAACCAAAATTCCCAATTGCAAAGGCAATACCAAGCAAGCAATAAAAGTGGCCAGGCCAGGGATCAAATCGGATTCTATAACAAAAGAATTAATTAATAGAAAACGCACATATGTTCGTAAATACTTGAAAAATATTATAAAGTGAAGATGAGACATTAGATTAAAAAATATAACAATTGCTTTCGCTAGTTATTTACTTTTTTGATCTTATAAATAACATATTAATAAAAAAAAAATAGATTTCGGTATTTATTTATTTTGAAAATCATACGAAATATTTGTACATATTTTCCCTTATTAAGAATTTCATTCAATTTTCGATCTTCGACTTTCGAATATCAAATCCATATGAGCTGGCAGCACCATCAAAGATACTCGTATCTTTGAGCAAAGAGTTTTTCGCGGCATCCCAATGTAGAATAAAGAAACACACCTAATAGGATAATACCAAATGTAAATTCGTTCGAGCAGCACTTTTGACTACAGTCGAATATCGAAAGTTGCTCATATTAAGGCACATTATATTATAAATTTTAAGCTTTAATGTAACTCTTTTCTAATGCTAATATAGTATGTTCCTTAATATTATGTATCAATTTGATGAAACATAAGAGTTATATTTTACATATCCAAAAATCATTCGAGTAATTTTTAAATGGTCTCGTATAATATAGGAAAGGCTTTCTATAAATGTATGTACATACTGTTTAATTTACTTACTTTTACTTCTCCACATGGGTTTAACGACACGATACTGAATCATAAATATAACAGCAGCCATAATAATAGCTGCTAAGGCAGCTTTAGGAATATAATAAAAGGCTGGCGTGGCATACAATAGGGCAATGATAACAATAATGCCGGTATAAATATTGGATAGTTGAGTGCGCACACCGCTTGAATTTAAGACAGCACCGCGGGCAATGCCACCATTACCACGGAATCCTTGAGCAAATGAGTTGGCAACATTGCAAACACCCACAGCAATAAGTTCTTGAGTGGCGTCACAGGGTTTGCCGTCAGCTGCAACAATAATAATAATAATAAAAATTATTACCTACATAAGCATTATAACTATTAAGGGCCATTATTACAACTTAAAGTTAGTTAAAAGTAGGATTTTGTTGGACGTATAAAACGCTATTCATTATTATAAATTTAATTTAACTTACCACGAAGGATAAATTTGCCTTTAACTTGGCGCTCACTTTAGGTTAAGCTAAAATTGTACTGATGAAAAACTTTTTGTACGTCCGATAAAATCCTACTTATAACTAACTTTAAGTTGTAATAATGGCCCTAAGTCTGTTCCAGATGCGTAACAAAACACTCCGAACTTGTACAGTTATCCAAAAGCGTTCCAGTTAGCAATTTTTGTGCAATTTTGAGAGCGAACGAGAGAGTACAAACTAGTACGAACTTTTTTCTGGGTAAGTTCGGACAAGAATTAAATAATCAGCTGTTTTTTGTTTACATATGAAACTGAAAAATTAATCAGGAAATTTGCAAATATAGGAAAAAAAAAATTGGACAAAAATTGTTATCTAGAACGCTTTTGGATAATTTTGTACAAGTTCGAACTGTTAGCATTTGGAACATACCTATTGGGCCTAATTATGAGTATTATATTGCGACTTCGGCTACGAAGATTTTGTACTAGATTAAAGAAAAAATTTTGCAATGTTCTTTAGTCTGGTACAATATTATAGTAGTCGAAGTACGACAATCACAACAAGACCTATTATCTGCCGTATTCATAAAATATACTTTTATTTTCTAAAGGGTTTATGGAAAAACAAAAATGTGTTTTATAAATTTTTTATATAACAAAAATACTTTTTATGAATAAGGATTTATAAATTTATTTCAAAGCTTGTACTTACCAAATGCTTGTACAACAGCCATATTTTCTAATAAAGAAATTAAAGGCACTACAATAAGGCCTGATCCCAAACTGGTAACCATTTGGGCAAAATTTTCATGTACTTCTATTACTTCTCCCGACGTAGAATTCATTACTGTGGTCATGCCAAAAGGTGGCAGTCTAAATTCGGGCATACCGGACGGTACATAGCCCACCATGCGAAATATATTAATATCTGAACTGATCAAGTAATAGCCAATGCCTGAGGTAACAATAACTAAAACGGCATTACGAGAGGTGCCAATTACCCAAAAAAGAGTAGACCAAAACTTCTGGCAACACGTTTTATGGCCATCTTTAGGTCCAAAACTCGTACTGGCCATGGCTCTCATACTGAGCAATACCACAATACAGGCCACCCCCAAACCGGCATCATTCCAACTTATATTGTGTATGTCGTTGATAATTGACATCCACATGTCCACAAAGGTATCGCCCTTAGCATTAACACCCAACAGATCTTTAAACTGGGAGGTGAATATGATCAAGGAACAGGCACTTGTAAAGCCAGCACTGACAGGACCCGACACAAAGTCAATCAGGAAACCCAGCCGAAAAATGCCCATGCCAATTTCTATGAGTCCTGTCAGAAAGGTGAGCAACACAGCTTTTTGCCAAACACCTTGAGCAGTTTGGAAAGTGAGCAAAGCAGAAATGGCCGTAGGACCCACTGGAACATCTTTGCTGTGAAATAAATAAAAAAAATATGGCAATTAAAACCAATAACATTGCATGTTTAAACTGTGCGAGTAAAAGTTATGAATACTACTAACCTTGAGCCGAGGAATATGTAAATGAAACAGCCCAGAAAGCAGCCATATAAACCATACTGAAAGAAAAAAAAAAATATCGATTAATTACTATTCAAGCTGGAATTTTTGTAACATTAACACATTCACACTTGTGCTTGGTCTTGCATGATAGCATTTGCAAAATGGTATCGTGCTTTTTGAAGTCGCATAATTTTCAGGAAAGAGCTTAATTAACCAGATTTTAATTGGTTTAAGATATTTTAGCTTTGAATGTACTAATTTGTCCGACCAGCAGAACACCGTTTTTCGCACGATTTCAAAACGCGTGGTTTACAGAATACCTCTGGTAGTATATTTCTGCACAACACTGAGAAAATATGGCGATTTTCACTCTTTTCATCAAAAGCCCTAGTGTCTTCGGTGTTCTGATTGGATCTAAAAATGGCAAACGCACGCAGTGAAAGTGCTAGGGTATGCCTTGTATGCCATGCTTCCTTCCGGAGTTGCAAACGACCTGTACTTGGTAATAAAAAACTCCACAAAATAACTGTAAGCGATACAGTTGGCTGAGGTAGCCATTAATGAATGCGAGTGAGGCAGAAAATTATCAAAGGCCAAACAATACACAAGAAAGATCAAACTAAAGAAGTAATTAAGATGACGCAAGAACTGTTTTTGATGCCATGAAATAAATCATAAATTGAATAATTCCCAATGAAATAATTTTAAAAAATTTCAAAAATGAAAAAGTCCCAAGTAGAGAAAATTAATGCCCTAATTCTGTTTGACGATTGTGTCGTCTTGTCTATGGAAGGAAAAAAGTCGCAGTTGCGATTCTTTAATAGGGCATTTACAACTGCACAAAATCTAGCAGATTTTAATTAAAATCTTTATGAAAATCTATACATAACATACATATACATATATATGTATATTTATATATATTTTTACATTTATCAAGATTTTTTGTCCAAAACAAAAACCCATTAGCTGAAAGCCAAAAAACCTCAATGTAGCCAATTCACACACCTTTTTAAGCAGACCGTAGATAATTCACTCATCTTTTATATAAATATGTTATACACGGTAGTAAAACAAAATAAAAATATCAGATTTTGAGTGGATTTCCTACAAATAAAGGGTGTTTTTTTATTGAGGTATAGAACTTTAAGTTGGCATCACTTTTTTAACTGGCGGCCATTTTGTCAGCTGTCAAGTGATTAATATTTAGTTTGGTTTGCCATTTCATCATGAACAGGTTGACAAAAGAACAACGCTTGCAAATCGTGCAAATTTATTTCGAAAATAATGGTTCAGTTCGCGAAGTTTACCCCAAGCTCCGTCCATTTTATGGTCGACATAATCGTCCATCAGAGCAATTAATTCGGTTAACCATGGATCGTTTTCGCACTACGTTTACTCTATGTGATAATACGCATCCGCAGAGACGTCGAACAGTGCGCACCGAAGAAACAATTGCCGCTGTAGAGCAAAGTGTTGAAGAGGACCCGAATGAATCGATTCGCCACCGTGCACAGCAATTGGAGCTTTGTCCATCAACTTTATGGAAGATTTTGAAGATTTTGAATGTGGATGAGTTGTGGTTCCAACAAGACGGCACTACATGCCACACAGCGCACGTCACAATCGATTTATTGAAGGAAACATTCGATGAGCGCATAATTTCGCGGAATGGACCTGTCAATTGGCCACCAAGATCGTGTGATTTGACACCATTGGATTATTTTCTTTGGGGATATGTGAAGTCGCTCGTCTACGCCAACAAACCAGAAACGTTAGGGGACTTGGAAGCCAACATTCGTGGCGTTATTGCCAACATACGGCCCCATATGCTCGAAAAAGTGGTTGAAAATTGGACCTGTAGAATTGGCTTTATTCGAGCCAGCCGCGGCGGCCACATGCCCGAAATCATATTTAAACATTAATGGCATAAAATTATCCTTCCAATAAAGCCAAATTGATGGACATTAAAACGATTTTCTTGTGTTTTATTTCAATTCGAAGTTCTATACCTCTAAAAAAACACCCTTTATAATATATAATACAGACAATAATATTTTTATTTTTCATTATCAAAGACAACGACCACTTTTCCACAAAATGATTTCGAGTATTCAAACCCAAACACTCCAAAATAATATCAAACAAAAAAATCCCAAATCTGCTTACTGAATTATGACAGAAATAACTTATGCCCTAATTCCGTTCGAATATTGGAAGCAGCAGTTGTGATTCTTTAAAACAATTCGTATATATTGTCTATGCTAGAAGGTTCGTGTATTTGCTTAATGATTTTGTTCTAAACATTATATCCAACACATATTTTTTCATATATTTTTCAAACTATTGCATAATACTTTAATTTAATTTTTATATTTTAAAAAACATGGTAATAATACTTTTATTTTTCATTATCAAAGACAACAACCATTTTTGAAGAAAATAATTTAGATAATTCAAAAACAAGAACTCAAAAGTATTTTAAAACAAAAACATCTTAAATCTTCTTACTGAATTAGGGAATTACAATTTTATATGTAGTTTCCACAATACAAGCAAGCGGCTTGTCTAGGAAATTTGGATAGGAATGTTTTTTATATTTTTTCTAGACAAGTCGATTGCTTGCATTGTGAAAACTACATATTAAACAGGAATAATTTCTTATGCCCTAATACTGTTCGATGATTATGTCGTCTTGTCTATGGACGAAAAAAAGTTGCAGTTGTGAATCTTTAAAACAATTTTTATTTATTGTCTATGCTAGAAGGTTCATGTATTCGCTTTATGATTTTGCTCCAAACATTATATCTGACACATATTTTTGTAATACGGCATTTACACCTGCACAAAATCTAGCAGATTTTAATTAAAATCTTTATGAACATCTATACCGTTTACACCAACTTTTTTTTATCCAAAACAAAACCCATTTACTGAAAAATTTCCAAAACAAAAACCTGCAGTGAAGCCAATTCACACACCTTTTAAAGCAGAACGTAGCTAATTCATTCATCTTTTTTTTATTAATATGTTGAACAGGGTAGTAACAAATTAATATAAATATTAGACTTTTAATCGATTTCTTACAATCTATATCATTTACACAATTTATTCTTTGACATTTATAAAGACTTTTCTATCCAAACCAAAACCCATTAACTGAAAAATTTCCAAAACTACAACCAAACAATTGCAATGTAGCCAATTCTATGTGCATTTTCGAGCAGACCATAGCTAATTCAATCATCTTTTATAAAAATATTATTTACAGTGTAGCGAAAATAAAATAAAAATATTAGATTTTATTTAAATTTCCTACAAATCTACTCGCAAGCTAGATTTTGTTTTGAATGGGAAATCTAGTACAAAGCAGCTAGATTTAGGTCGAAATCTCGTAAGTACTAGATTTTGAGATAATGTAAATGCCCTATTAAAAAATTTTTGTGATCAAACTTACGAAAAAAAAATTTAGGCACTCACGCTCACGTCCTCTCACGACTACTATGAATAATACGCTCACCCTCGACACTATATGAAATATGTTTTAATTTTCAAAAACTATAAATTTGTGTTATGAAAATCTTTACAACACTCAGTCGGACTTTGAAATAAATTTTAAGAAAATTTTGTATGAAAAATTTTAAATAAAATACATTTCAAACTCATTTTAAAATTTATGAATATGTGGGACAATCGTTGTTTGAAATCACACACAAAACACTTTATAAAGTGCCAGTAAATCAAAATCGCGGAAAAAAATTTTAAAAAGAATTGTTTTCTTTGTTATTTTTTTTTTTAATATTATAGCAATACAATTTTTTTTCATTCACGCTCTCGCATATTTTAATTTAAGCATGCATTGAAAAACTTTTATTTTAAACTACATTAAAGAAAAAATTGATTTTCGATTTCATTCTCCTTACAGTAAATATTTCGTATGAGTTACTAAGAAAAATATATATTTTTTGAAATTGCAAATATTTGGAGTTGAAATATTTGAAGTTGAGAAGATAATAGATTGTCCTAGAGGGCTGTGATGGTATTATAGCTATTACCTGCTATATGTACATATATATTATCGATCTATTAGTTTACCTTAAGGTCACTTCAATAATTTCGATTTAATCACTTAACACACGAATTCACCAAAATGTTGTTATACGTTAAAAAATAAACTACTCATTTTCGACATTTCTTCATTTTCATCATCATCTTCATGTATTCACCGTACACAGTCCCTATTTGTTAACTTGTTTAGAAACCGGAAAATATATTTTAACGTAATGATAAAGCAACGTGGTGGAAAAATGTAAACAGAGACGCAGAAATAATTGCGGATTTTCACTATATCAACGGGAAAAATTTCCTATTGTGCACTGTAGTGAAAACGTTGACACTGTTTACCGGAGTCAAAAAATTTTACATGCGAAATTTTGCATACTTTTTCTTTTGTCTTTCTTAGTTCATTAGTAATTCCTGTCTAAATATTAATTATTTTTTTTTTTTTGTTTTATTTTTGTACCTTAACCCCCATGTTACATTTTAGAAAAATTTTGTATGAAAAATTTTAAATAAAATATACTTCAAATTCATTTTAAATTTTATGAATATGGTGGTAAGTATTTTCCGACTTAAATTTCAGCTCCCATGAAAGGATAACAACAAGTAATTTATAGCACTAACTCACCTGTAAATCTAATCCCGCTATACCAGCGTAGGCTAAACCTTGAGGTATAACAGTTAATCCTACTGTTATGCCCGCCATTAAATCGCCAATACAGTCCTGCCGATTATATTTCGGCAACCAGGTTAGAATCGGCAAGCGTTTGTACAGCGTCTTTTTGCGAAAAATATTAGCTGACGTTTGCTGCAGCCAATCCATGGTGGATCTATAGCAGCCACGTTTATCGCTGTTATCGTCGTCTTGGACAATACAATCCCTAGATGTGTTAAAAATTGCATTCGGTGGTATTTCCAAGGAAACGTCGGAGCCCGCACTATTATTGCGTTGTGGAGCTTGATCCGTGCACATTTTCTTTAAACTCGACTTTTTTAAACGCTGCAAATATTTTCCAAAATTTATATTTTTAAATCACTATAATATCGCTGTCTTAGTTTAATTTCTTATTAATTTTATTTTTATTTAGTTTTAATTTATTTCTATTAAAATATTTTTCTTTATTCTTTTTTTTTAATTTAATATCCGCGATTTTTTTTATTGTGAACTTTACACTGACAAGTCAGTAACACAACTGTTGCTTAAAGTTTCGAATTCACTTACGAACTGTGCTCGTTTCTTTATAAATTCGACTTGAATGAAATTGATTTGTGAGTGAAAACAATCGTGAATTAAAGCCAAATCAAATAAATTTAATTGCCGGTATCATTTTAATATAAATATTTCTCTCTCTTGGAAAATGTGGTTTGTTTATAATTTTTTCACGTTTCAAATTTCAACTGTTGAGCGGTATCTGTTTGGCAAAGAGTTCAACGATACGGAAAGAGAATATAATTGTAACTGCCAGCAGCAGGCGACAACTTATAATCTACTAACTACATATATTTGAAATTAATAAAAAGTTGCTCTTAACATAAATGAAACAATCAGTGAGAAATGGACTATTTTCTTCTATTTTATTTATAATTGAATTGTTGAGAGAGAAAAGTTCAAAGTCAAAAAGCATAAGTGAGTTTTTATTTCAGTGTGGGAAAAAACCAGGGTTTAACAAGAAAAGCTCCCTGAAACTGTTGGTTTTTTTTAGTGGTTTTAATTGAGGTTTTAACGTGTTTAATTAAAAATGAAGTAAGGAGAATTAAATTTTTCAAACATTTTTAAGAATTTCCGTTTGAAAGGAAAAGTTGACAGTTCTTAAAAGCGTAAATTTGTATGTATTTATATAATATTACAACATAAGAAATAAGATTATGTGAAATTTAATTGCTGGTGGTCAATGATGTCTATTAGAGTGGCCGTTATTTATTTATTTTTTTTATTTCTTATATTCTCACCCCCCCCCCAAATCGGTTCAGTTTTATGTAAAAAAAATACCAAAAAATTTCATTGCGATAAGTTGTGTTTACCGGGTGCGTCCGCCCCTCAAAGTTGGCCTTCAAGCCTATTTTTCAATGTAATTTTTTGCATATGACTATCTTTAAAAAAAAAAAATTTTACAAGAAAATGATGTATGGCAATATTTTAGCTCTTCTAGTCTACAACATTAGTCTTAAAGAAAGTTTTTTGCTAAAATTAATATTTTAGGAAATAATGAAGAAAATAACAAACAAAATACCAAAAATATATATATTTTGAAATTGCATTTATATGGAAATTATTTTACTAAGCGTTTACCATAAGAGTTTATATCTATTAAATTATTTCATACATATATTATGACTATAGGTCATAAAAAAACTAAAAAAAAAATTACATTGAATATATGGGCTTGCGGGCTAACTTTGAGAGCCGGACGCACCCCCTAAAACACAACTTATCGCTATGAAATTTGTTTGTATTTTTTTTACATAAAACTGAACCGATTTAGGGGGGGGTGAGAATAAAAGAAACCAACAAAAAAAAAATCCTCCATACAAGTAACGGCCACTCAAATGTCTATATGCATTTCATTGGTGCTTTACCAAATCATCAGTAGACTTATGCATTAAACACATTCACCACAGCAGGCTACACGAACACACGACTTCAAATGCCTCTAGCAGCATTTGTCGCCTCGTAGCCAGCTACTTAATTATTTTGGAGACGGCAGCAGCACCATCTGCAGCTGATATTCAAGTACAAATACATAGTTCAGTATTGCCACTTTCATATACATATTTTGCATTTATAAAAATTAATTTTTCTTTTAAAATGTACTTATTTCACATAAAAGTACAATAATGAATCAATTTATTCTTTACATCAATTTTTGGATATTGTTTCTAGTAAATAGTATGAAATAATTGTACGATATCATTCATTCACCATTTTGTATTATACTGGTAACACTGCATTTGCTCATTGTAGCCAGAGAAATAGAAATTAGTTTAAAGTTGGCGACAGCTACAACGGTGGTCGTGCAGTCGTGTAGCCTGCTGTCGTTAAAATAATTGTTACCATAAGAATGTGTGTAATCTATTTTTGACAGATTGTAGCCCGTAGCCTGCTGTGTCGAATGTGTTTAATGCATTACACATTTTGAACAGTCACAAATCTTGTATCTTAAGCACAGACTTTCAAAAACCATTTGAGAATTCCAAATAATAACATTTTTTTAAATCACAAAATAAAATAGGCGTAGTAGGCAAACACAACAAATAATTTGTATTCGATATGAATCTAGTTTATTTATCTACACCTTTATACCAAACAAATAAAATGATTGTCTTGAATTGCAACCAAAAAAATGTTTAAAATTCTTCTACCGAACCAGTTACTGCTGATATTTTTATGGCAGATTTTTTATTTCCAGCTTTTGCAAAACGTGAAAATTATAGTAGCTGTGCACTGCACTGCACTATGGTTCAGATGAGCACTTTCTTTGGCCAAAACTATTTTAGGGCGAAGTTCTTTACCAAGGTTGGCAAACGGTATCGTAAAAATACCGATACCTATTCAAATACCGTTAAAATTGGATACCGGTATCGTTATCGATACCGAAATCCATTTCGGTTAGCAAATACCGGTATCCAGACTACCGTTTACGTCTATACCGGTACGTACCGGTATACCGATTCCGGCCAAAAAATAAATGATAGTTGAGTTGTAATTGCCAAATTTGTATTATGTATTACAACTTTTTTCACCATGAGACAACTGCTTTTTATCAGTTGTATTTTGGTTTTTATTTCGACCATTGTGTTCGTTTTGCTTTACTATTTCAGACTAAAGTCCTGCACAAGACCTTTCAAGACATGCGACATTTTTTAAACGCTTTACTTCAGCGAAATATTCTAAAACAAACGCTAAAAAACACTGTTGGCAAGACAAAGAACTCAAAAAAAATATTGCCAACAGTGTTGTTTAGCATTTATTTTAGAATATTTCGCTGTAGTAAAGCGTTTAAAAAATGTCGCATGTCTTGAAAGGTCTTATAAATAGTCTTGTGCAGGCCAATATTCCAGACGCTAACCAATCCCATTTGTCAACCAATATTATTGCCATGTTCATAAAACATAGAATCTCAAGAAAAAATAGCAAGGCCAAAACTAAATATATTTAAAATGTTTTGTAATGCATACTATGGTTTCAGAACATATAGCATAAATAAGAACCTTTGTGTTTCGTGCATTGTTGCGAAGTCAACTAAAATTAGTTGTTATTCAGAATACCAAAAAAAAACAGTTGTTTAAAAGTTAAGTTGTTTCAGTTTCAATCCAACTTAGTTGAGCTGTAAACCGTAATATGTGCAATTATATTTGAAGTTAAATATTCCTCTCTTGAGTTGAAGAAAAGTACTTTTAAAATGAAGGAAAAAATTTTGGCGACCACTATTGTACCAATTTTGTACTCTGTGTTTATATACATCTATTAAATTGTACTTTCATCATCCTGGAAGCTTAAATACACCGAAAGCGTATAAATAGAACGCGAAATACATCATACAGGAAGTTTGTTAACAAAAAGTCTTCTAACAAAATATTTAAAACAGTCCTGTTAATTACTCTTATTCAATTATGTTTTATAAACAAAGTTATAAACAATATAGGTCCAGTACAAAAATATTGCCTAAGAACGTGTCCAAAGTAGAAAAGTGTCAAAAAAACAGAAAAAATCATATTTGGTGAAAAAATAAAGACATATTTGAAATTTACTGAAACAAGATATATCTATATGGTTGAAAAGGTCTTAGTCTCTTCTTTCTGTATCCGTTCATAAATTTAAAATCGGTTGATATTTAACTTAGTTGGAGGTTGATAAGTGTCTACGGGTACGAAAAACCGGTTTTTACTCGTAACTCAAGATTTTGGAGGTGTCTGGAAAATTTCAAACACAATTTGTATTGTTATACTCGACAATACCTAGCAGAAAAATAGTAACACGTCCCAGGTATTTCGATTTCATCAAAATTTGTCACACAGTGTAATAATTATATCAGTATAGACAAAACTTTTATTTTTACTATTTTGTTTAATTAACCAAAATGTATACTTTATATATGTAAAGTTTGAACTGCAGTCTCCTTGTTTCACTTTTTTAATAAATTATTTTTTAATAATAGTATTAAACCATATATAGAAACAAATAAGTTTATATGCTTTTATACGAGTACATATGTCAATGTAAAAATACTCCCTTTTTGAAGTAATTTAATAAAAAAAAGATTTTTTGTTATGTCCACTGCCTGAAATAATAAATTTATCAGTAATATCGGTATACCGGTATTATAAACTCGATAACGGTATGTACCGGTAATACCGATACCGAAATAAAAAAAATACCGATACCGCTACCGATACCGAAATTTAAAAAATAATTGTACCGGTATCGATACCGATACCGTTATTTTTTTCGGTTTCCAACCTTGTTCTTTACCGATTCTTATGAAACTTTAAAGAAAAGATATAATTACTAGAAAGGAGGGCAGTGTCACGCCCACTGAAAGTTAATATATATTTTTTTAACTAACCGAATCTCCTGAAACTTGGCATTAAACATCGACAGTGTCACGTCCATTCAAAGGAATTATTCCTTTTCAACAACTTCTACAAACAAATGAAATTGAAGAAATTTCGGGAAATTTTTCACTTTTGCGGCTACCTGAGCGCTATCTAAACGGTGCTAAGAATCATTCCTAGGAAGTTCATATGTTCTAAAAAGTTGTTTATTGAGATCTTAGGTAAATTTTTGTAGCGGATTGTTTAATTGAAATTTGAACGGTTCGCTACCTATGGGCCTGAACAGGGGAAAAAAGGTAAAAAAAAATCGAATTTTTTAAAAATTTTTTGCGATTTTGAAGATGAAGTTTTTTTTTATTTTATATGTTTACAATTTTTGTTCTTTATGACAAGAGCTCCACCATTTTTACCACAGAGAGTAAATCAAAATTCCGCACAGTTTGCAAGATATAAGCCTGAGAAAATGATTAGTTTTTTGCAAAACTGACACCGAGGCCCAAATCTTTGGGGGCAAATAAAAAAGTGCATGACTTGGGGCAAAACTGGGAGACACGGCTATTTTTTTTTTGTCTTTTATTACGTAGTGGTGCCCGTATATGGTTATATTCTTTTGTGTTGCACTGTTTTCAAATTAAAACTTAAAGGTAGAATTGGTAAAACCGTATCGTCTAAAAGCATCACTAATGTATGATTCACATTCACAGAATTTTTTTTTTTGTATCAAATCATCTGAGTTTATCACGTGTACTAGAGTGTGTATTGAAGCATTCATTTTCCCTTAAATAAAGTACCGATATTTTAATTTAAGTATTTTACACATACAACAAAAAATATATATTTTTTTTTAATGGGAAAATCTAAATCGTGTGAAGAGTTTTTTGTAGTTTTTCTATTGTGCAGTTTTCTACTTTCATTTTGTGCATTCAAATGACAGGTTTTTTCTTATCATAAAGACTGAAAAATAAATAGTAAACTTATTTTAAAGCGCACTTAATCGAAGAAAAATTCTGATCTTTATATAAAGGGTGTTTTTTTATTGAGGTATAGAACTTTAAGTTGGCATCACTTTTTTAACTGGCGGCCATTTTGTCAGCTGTCAAGTGATTAATATTTAGTTTGGTTTGCCATTTCATCATGAACAGGTTGACAAAAGAACAACGCTTGCAAATCGTGCAAATTTATTTCGAAAATAATGGTTCAGTTCGCGAAGTTTACCGCAAGCTCCGTCCATTTTATGGTCGACATAATCGTCCATCAGAGCAATTAATTCGGTTAACCATGGATCGTTTTCGCACTACGTTTACTCTATGTGATAATACGCATCCGCAGAGACGTCGAATAGTGCGCACCGAAGAAACAATTGCCGCTGTAGAGCAAAGTGTTGAAGAGGACCCGAATGAATCGATTCGCCACGTTGCACAGCAATTGGAGCTTTGTCCATCAACTTTATGGAAGATTTTGCGCAAAAAAGATGTGGATGAGTTGTGGTTCCAACAAGACGGCGCTACATGCCACACAGCGCACGTCACAATCGATTTATTGAAGGAAACATTCGATGAGCGCATAATTTCGCGGAATGGACCTGTCAATTGGCCACCAAGATCGTGTGATTTGACACCATTGGATTATTTTCTTTGGGGATATGTGAAGTCGCTCGTCTACGCCAACAAACCAGAAACGTTAGGGGACTTGGAAGCCAACATTCGTGGCGTTATTGCCAACATATGGCCCCATATGCTCGAAAAAGTGGTTGAAAATTGGACCTGTAGAATTGGCTTTATTCGAGCCAGCCGCGGCGGCCACATGCCCGAAATCATATTTAAACATTAATGGCATAAAATTATCCTTCCAATAAAGCCAAATAGATGGACATTAAAACGATTTTCTTGTGTTTTATTTAAATTCGAAGTTCTATACCTCTAAAAAAAACACCCTTTACATATATAATTCTACTGTACGTGTGTTGTGACTGAACTCCTCCTAAACGGCTGGACCGATTTGCATAAATTTTTTTGTATGCGTTTGGGTAGCGCCCCGGGTGGTTTAGATTTACAATTCGGTCCAATTGGACAAAAGGGCGTGGTACCTCCCATACAAACCACAAATTAAAAATCTATTATCTCCGCTCCTGATAACGGTATTTGAACAAAATTTGGTACGTCGGTTTGGTGTGCATTTTTTAAGTGTTGCTGCAAATATGGGCGGGATTGTACAAAGGGGCGTGGTACCTCCCATACAAACCACAAATTAAGAATCCAATATTTCTGCTCCTGCTAACGGTATTTAAACAGAATTTGGTATTTCGGTTGACTGACCATATTTTAAGTTCTGCTGCAAATATAGGCGGGATTTGATAAAGACGCGTAGTATTTATGTATATAATTCTACTGCACGTGTGTATGTCACTGAATAAATTTTTTTTGCATGCGTTTGGGTGCCACCTTGGATGGTCTATTGCATGGAGACACACAATGTATTTGATGGGAATTTGCTGCCAACTTTAATAGCGATTGTTTACTTTAATTTGAAGTGGAGAACTATTAAAACCAAAATGTTAGTAACATCAGTATTATTATATTCTTTACCAAAAATGGAAAAGGGTATATATAGGTTTGTCATTCCGTGTGTAATTTCCATAGCATTCATATGCGACCCATAAAGTATATACATTCTGGATCCTTATGAATAGGGAAGACGAATAAGCGATGTCCGTCTGGTGTACGTGAAATCGGTTTTCCTTCGGTCTTGGACTGGTGTGTCAAAAATGGTCCAAAATGTATTGGCATTGAAAATCAACGAAATCGAGCAAACGGCTTCAGAGCTGGGAAGCTTAAACTTGATTTTGCCATATAAAAGTAACTAGCTAAAACAAATTTTTTATTTTTTATAAATAAACTTATTTTATATTTCAGTACGAACAAAATTGGCATTAAAAATAAAAAATAATTTAAATAAAAAATACGTTTCCAGGGTTGGGAAACTTTAATTTTTTTATCATATAAAAATAACCCACTAAAACGGATTTTTCTTTTTTCTCTATAAATTCAACATATCTGACATACTTAGAAAGAAAAAGATTTGTTTTAGAAATTAGAAAAATCTAAAAATATGATTCCAGGGTTGGGGAAATTACACATTTTGTGATATGTAAAAGTAACTAGGTTTAATTAATTTTTTCTTTTTCCTTATAAATTAAATGTATTTTATGTTTTGAGAAGAAAAGTTGGGTATAGAAAATTAAAAAAATAAAAACCACAGACCCCCAAAGCTGGAAAATTTAATTTTTTTTTTTTTTTGATATTAAAGTACTCGTAGCTATATAAAACTATTATTTTCCTTATTTCTTTTTTCTTTCTTCACTTTACATATTTTATATATTTAAAAAAGAAACAAAATTTGTATAAGAAACCTACAAAATCTAAAAGGATTATTACAGGGTTGGGAAAAGTACACTTTTTGTGATTTATAAAATTAATTAAATAAAATTGGTTATTTCCTTGGCAATTAAATATATTCTATATTTTAGAAAGAAAGAAACTAGTATTAAAAACTAGAAAATCCAAAATTATGGTTCCAGGGTTTGGAACTTGAAAAAAAATAATAATAATAACTAAAAATTATTATTTTTTGATAACTTACTAAAAATTGCACTAAAAAAAATTATAAATTTTATCACAAAACAAATAGCTATGAATTCACTTCTGTATGTATCTGTATACTATTAACTACTACGTTGGTGAAGGGTATATAAGATTCGGCACAGCCGAATATAGCACTCTTAGTTGTTCATGATAGGGATGAATACATATATTATTTCGTTAGTTATTTCTGGAATGAATTACCAGTAATGTATTTTAATACCGAGTAGAATCGATTGAATATTTAAAACCTTTGTCTGCGTTGAAAAGACTTTTAAATCAAGATTGGCTACCATTTGGATGCAGACTATGACGTGGAAGTAGAAAAGAACATGTCAATGCTGCAAGCTTTAACTTCAAGAGGTCTTTAGGAAAGAGTTCCCCTTAAGGTTGTAAATTTATAAAAAAAAATTCGTTGTATTATGTAACTTAAGCCGATTAATTACCCAAATCAAATAAAATTTTCTTACACGAGAAATTTATTGCAATTGTATCATTAATATTCGAAAATTACTGCTTTAAACAAATAAAATGCAATCGAATGCAAATGAGATATAATTTAAGCAAATATTCTGCCAAATAAAAAAAAATGTAATTAAAACTAGCAAAGTTCATTTGGAAAATTATAATTCTGTTATTGTAATGACCATAAAATGATTTGCAAGGCCAAGTGAGATAATAAGGTAATTTTAAAAGTATCTAAACTGTTACGTTTCAAAATTCATTTAAACCTTTCTAACGTAAAATGCAATCAAGAAATGGAAATAAAAATTTCTGCCAACGTGTTTTTTTTTTTTTAAGTATATTTTGATTTATTATTGTTTGACTTTTAAGGGTAAAATAATTTATAGTTTCCTTTAAATATGTAATACATGACAGCTGGAATCAGTTCAAGTAGTTGTAAGGCTTTTGAGTAACATTTTCTTTCGATAGTCTTATGCCCTAATTCTGTTCGACGAATGTATCGTCTTGTCTATGGACGAAAAAAAGAAGCAGTTTTGATTCTTTAAAACGATTATTACTTATTGTCTATGCTAGAAGGTTCGTGTATTTGCTTAATGATTTTGTTCTAAACATTATATCCAACACATATTTTTTCATATATTTTTCAAACTATTGTATAATAATTTAATTGAATTTTTAAGTTTTAAAAACATGGCAATAATATTTATATTTTTCATTGTCAAAGACAACAACCATTTTTGAAGAAAATAATTTAGAGACTTTAAAGACAAGAACTCAGAAGCATTTTCAAACAAAAACGTCCTAATTCTTCTTACTGAATTAGGGCATTAGTTTACACTATGGAAGTCTTATTGCTAAGCTGATTAGTTTGAAGGAGAGAGAGATGAGGGAAATAGAAACGTTTCTATTCTATTCTAAAAAAAAAAACTTTTACGTTTT
Organism: Tachina lurida; assembly: GCA_944452675.1. NCBI lineage: Eukaryota > Metazoa > Arthropoda > Insecta > Diptera > Tachinidae > Tachina > Tachina lurida. The sequence continues at coordinate 174,429,179 of OX101752.1, forward strand.
CGCTATTTCAAAACCTACTTTAGAGCTATATTGCAAAGTACATATCACTCATTTACTAAAACAACGTCATAACTCAAAAAATGGAATTTTGGAGTTAGTGATGCAGAATTAATCCTCATATCGTTCTTCATAGCTATTGTGTAAAAATTTCATACAAATATCTTGTTTACTCAACTCTTGTAAGCAAACTAAAACTTTCTTTTTCTATTAAGTTGTGCGTAAATTGAAAACTTTAAATTCGTTTTCTGGAAAATTAAATTTGTTGGAGTTATGATGTTGTTTGAGTAAATGAGCGATTTGTATGTACATTAGGGCGTACCACCTTACAGGCAAAATAAAAAATCGCGGTACACCTTCGAATATGAACAAGGCAATTTCGTAATAAAAATACTTTTGTAAATTTTTTCGCCGCACGTAGCGATCGCCTTTTAAAGTTTTCATTATGTCTTAGGCATTTACAGTCGGATCCTAAATGCTCACGAGCATTTGGGAAACTGGTACTCCAGAGGAACCAGAAACCAGCAAGCATATTAACTGCCCTAGGTTGCAAAGCCACAGGCTCAAGTGGCTGAGCACACGTTTTTATAAAATCATTAGTGACATCGCAAAGTGAAAACTGGAAGATACCAGGACCTTCATCATGGGAATTGAGTGGATTAATGTGATTGGTAATGGGTTTTATTGTGTAAAAAGGGTTAAAAGGGTTAATTTTACTTTGTAAAAAGGTTTAATTTTACTAACGAGTACAAGACAAGTGCAGACAAAATAATAAAAAACTCAAATTAAAAGAAAAGAATCACAATGGATTCAAATGACTCTTGAAGGGCACGTTTAGTGAAAGAGACTGTAAGAACATTTCAGGTTTAAGCACACACAAAAATAAATTAACAAAATTGTTTTGACGAATTTTGTGATATCAATTAAAAAGTTAATTGAATTCGCAGCTGGTAAAAATTTATTAGAAGCAAATGAATTGGTACAATTGACTTGCTTCAGTGTGTATATGTATCAGTGATAGGCAATAAATCGTTTTTTCGCTATTCATACTGACTCAAGAAATTTTATATATAAGTGAGTAGACCTCATTTAAACTCAACTACTCTGATTTACGCAGACGATGACATTGATTTATAAGTATAGGTTGAAATAAATATGAGTGCGACGTCGACATCATACGTATACCACACTAACACTCATAAATCACCTCAGTTTAATTTTTAATTTCAGAAAAATACTTATACTACTTACATTGATTCAGCTCACTCAACTCATCCATATACGTATATTTAAATTTTAAAAGTTTAGTAACTAAACAGTTTGCAACTATTATATAATATCAGTTAGTAGCGTTGTTTTTCAATTCGTGCAAAAAAAAAAAAGAAAAAGAGCAAACGCATAACCTCATAATGATTATTTGAATGTTCGTAAGCGAAGTTCGCATTGCGAATCATACTTATTTTGCGTCGTCGTAGACATTTAGTCAAGGAGAGTCGAAAACAACAACGTAATAAATATTGCTAAGTATGAGTTGGATGCGCACTTCAAACTTTCGAGTGGATATGAAGTTGGACAACATTGCAATAAGTATGAGTGCGCATAAGTACAAGATATTATAAGTCATGATTCAACTCTACTCACTTTTTCACTACTAATTGCTGGTCACTGATATGTATGTATATAAAAAATTAAGGGACTTATTTTGCAAAATGCGACGCTAAGCGATGAAATTTTTTAGTACAAATAAGTAATAAATAATTACTTGTATAATTAACTCAAATTAAAAGCAAAAAACTTACCATCTGTTTTTGTAAATAAAATAAATATTTTCGCTAAGGAATTTATATTGAAACAATAATAATAAAAAACTCAATACAAAGTCCCTAACTAAAACTTTTTATTTTTTTATTAATTAAAGCCATAGGGCTTTATTAAAAACAAAAACATAAAAAACCTACTAGGCTTTAAATAAAAGTACCCAGCACGTAAATAGTTTTTGAATTAAAATAAGAAATATATATTTTACAATTCTTGAAGCTGAAGCTTTGAAAAACAAACAGCCTTTATAATATTATTATTTATAATGCACTGATTTAAATAATTGAATGTTGTAAATATTTACCTGTTATGGTTTATTATATTATTATACAACTGTTTTAGAAATTTGTGCATTTTTGAATATTTTATAATCTAGAATCCAGTCCATTGAATATCGTCACATGATCTGAACAATTATTTCATAATTTATCCTCGCAAACAGACATAAAAAAATTTTAAATTAAACACTGCTGTCAAGTTAGTGCTTTAAGCAAAGCTTTTTAGTGCTTTCTAGCAGTTTCGAAGCAGGGAAGGAAAATGACTTCTTGGATTTTGTACCAACTGTGAAAACAAAATGTACTTTTTGGACCATGACTGTACCATTTTTTTAATATTTATTAATAAGAACGGAAACGTAAAAAAAATTGTAAAAATTCAGAAGTGAACAATAAAAAACAGAAACTTAATAAAAATGTGTATAAAAATTCAGTATAAAAAATAACATAAAAAAATATTAAATGTTGCATTCATAAGGGTACATTCGTAGATTAGACTTGTTAGAGATCGGTTATTTTACAAATTTTGCTTATTAACAGGCCTGTTATTTTCATGCACTATAAAATCTAAGTTATGCGCATAAAAAATGCGCGATAAAACCTAAAACACACTATTGAAGTAAAGGAGCGATATGTAGTTAACAAAAATAAATCTGCCTTATCGTGGTTGGCGTATTTCAAATACGACTGCGACTGTTTGGTAATTGATTAGAGAACAACTGTTGAAGTCTTCTTTAAACTATTACCAAACATTCGTAGACGTATTTGATATACGCCAACCACGATAATGCAGAATATACCCACAGCCAATTCGAGTTCATGTACGAGGTGCTGTCAAGTTAAAAGGGTACAGTTAAAGTACTAGACAGATTTTTTTTGTTGCAGACTTGTCACCACCTGGTACATGAATTTGCCTTGACAACAGCATTGCAACAAAAACCGTCTAAAATAAAACACACACAAAAATTAAAGACAACATAAACAAAATTAATGTTACCATATAGTGAAACATTGACATTTTTAAATTGTACCAAGTAACTCGCGGTAGTACCACGTTACCATCCAGGTCAAAAATGTACCATAAAAAGTACAATTGTACCATGATTTCCATCCGTGTTTCGAAGGTTATTGCTTAGCATAGTTTTAATGAACTTTTTTCCACTTGCTTGATAAAAAAAATTAATTGGAAGCCACATTTTCTTGAAGAATTTTATATGTTTTACGTTACGTTTTAAATATGAGTATCGGATAAAACTAAAAAATATCAGTCAGCTTATAAAAGATGACTTGCCGATAAAACGCTCTAACACTTTAGTGTTTCTAGGGTTCCGTACACCAAAGGTGAAAATGAACCCTATTGTTTTCGCTAAGATGTGCGTCTGTCCGTATGTCTGTATTTCCGATTGTTATGTAAAACTTTGTCCGTTACTACAAGAAATATATGACAGTTAAAAATTAAAGGGTATTCTAAAACGAGCCACCTAAAATTTTCAAAGTAAGGGTATTTTTATGCCTACTGCACCAAATAACACAGAAATTTAACAAATCAAAATTTAAGGGTATTCTATCAATTAATGTAATTTTGACAACTTGCTGTATCTTGGAAACCGTAAGAGGCGCAAGCTTTTGAAATTTTCAAAAACGCTAATCTCTTTTCTGTATAACTGTCTATACTCTACGTCTACACCTGATATATTTTTATCATGACAAATGTCAAATTCCATATAGAAAAAAGAGCTAACATACAATAAAACTATTTTTCAATATAAAGTTTGACTTTTGTTATGATAAAAATATATCAATCAGACATGCCATAAATATGCTTGTTTCACCTATTAGTGCTGCCATAACCATAAACAGCTGTTTATGTTTTCATTTGTTTATTAATATCAAAAGTGCAACCACAAATATGTCTAACCACCAAACAGCAACAGCTGTTTATGGGTTCTATGGTTGCACTTATGGCTGTGGCGTTATGGCAAGTTACTTTAAATTAAATACAGTGTTACCCATAAGTTTGGTTCGAACAGCTTGTTTGTATGGTTATGGTTATGGCACGTTTAATTGAGCCTTTAGAAAGTAGAAAATGTTCAAACAAATACGATATAAAGACGAAATAAGCTCTTTGAATAAAATATCTAAGTATGTATGTTATTAAACACATTTTAATATATACAAGTTCAATTATAAGCCCGGGACACAATGAAGCCGTCATACGTTAAACTTCGCCTTTTTCAACTGACAAGCTAAGTTTAAATGCATGGTTTCTTATGAGGTCTGTTACATTCAGTACGTCTCCGTCAACATAAAGTACAAAAATTGGGAAACTTTTAACGCACGTTGAGTAGTCTGACAGCTATCAGTTGTCTTTTTGCTTTCTATGTGTTTGTGTTTTGTGGCAGCGAAAATGAACAGAATTTTTAATATTAATAAAATAAATTAAAGAAAAACTTAAGTTTAATAATTAAAATGGAGTACAAATTTATTGAAGCTGTCCAAATGATTCCTTGCCTGTTTGATATACGAGTAAGTAAACAAGACTACAGAAATAAAAAAAGGAAAAGTCGTGGTCTTCTGTACCAACTGCAACAGGCGCAACAGGTAAGCAGTGTTTTTATGTGTGTAATATACTCGTATTAAATTATTGCTTAAAAATTGCATAAAATTGTAGTTGAACAATGTCAAAGACGTTGGAGATCCCTCGAACTCCATCTTTAATAAATAAAATTCTGCGATAAAAAATATGCGATAAAAAACAGCTGAAAATAGTCATTGTGCCAAACTTATCCGTCATTGTGTTAATGTCAGTTGAAAAAGACGAAGTTTAACATATGACGGATTCATAGTGCTCGGCCCATAATTCCTCTGTATTCCCAAGCGTCACACAGGCATAAAACAAACTACGCATTATATATCAATTCCAGTGATTTCCGCTGATTTAAAACTTGACAACACTGGCTGTTAGATAATTTCATAGGCAACATATGCAAACTTTATTACAAGATTATTGACAAAACAAAATTAATTATTCAACAAAGTCTACATTAGTTTATAAGAAATACATATTTACAAGTCATGTGAATTAAATAAAGAGCATTTGGTTATTTTTTTAAAGTCATAGTTATTTAATTTATGAACAAAATTAATTGTAGTATTGTAATTAAAATCATTTTGTTTATCAATATGGAGCAAATGTACAATATTTATACGACATACCACATACAAAACTAACTGTATGCGCAATAAATATTTTGAATTTTTCAAATCAATTATTATGAACAACGCCAACAAAATTGCGGCTCAGGCCGTCCGTCTTTGGATTTCATTCAATAAGTTAAACGTACGTCATTTATTTAAATTATTTGTATTTTCGAAGCAAAATACAATCAACAAATTAAAAATTCAGTAGAAACATTTGCCAAAAGCCTGATTTACCAGCTACTTGAAAACGATTAAATTAAACATTTGATTCCCCGTGTTTACATTTGGTATGTGCATGTTACAAAAATTGCTTAAAATAATCAAATCACTTAAAATAAAATATGTATATGTTTTTATTTTTTAATTTTTAATTTTGTATAAAAATGGACTAGACTACATAGTGCGAAGTTTCAGTAGTGAGAATTTGAAGAATTTTGAAATTAGCTTATTATTGGAAAATACTTTCTTTGAAAAGAATTTGCTTAACATCTTAAGCTAACATGGCTAATAAAAAGAGTTCACTCTTTACATGCTCTGACTTAATGCAAGCTTTATAGTCGCAGCACGCCAGCACGTGCTGCATTTGAAATTTGTAGACAACAAAAAAAAAAATGTTACTGCTCTGTGTGCAAGAGATTGACGTTTACAACAACTTTAATTGCGCGGATCATAATACGACTACGACATGTGAGAGCAAGCTACGAGTAATTATCCGCATTTTTTAAACGCTACAAAAAACTCTGGGGTAATTAAAGATAGTCAAAGATTTTGTGAAACATAAACTGAGATATTAAAAAAGAGTCATTAAACTCGCATTCGTTGATCCAATAGTTTATCAAAGATGCTGGGAACACTAGTGGGATGAACGATAAATATTTCTTCAACAGAAATAAAACACATTTAATCATATGGAAATTAACACAACACCACCACACAGTGGGGCCAGCTTACCCTTTTTATTGCAAATCAATTCATATCTCCACAACTACAATAGTGAGGATCACTAAATTTTATATGGGTACTTTTAGAACAAACCTCATATTTCAACAAAATCTGATTGGATGCATTTATTTTTTCTAAGTAATTTTTGTATACAAGTACAAGCACGATTACGCGTGGCTCATGAACGAGTCACGCGTTACAAATGATGAAATTTGTACATATCGAATAAAAGCATATAAGATAATAACAAAAACAACAGCAATAAAAGTGTTAGCAGAAGTCGTTAAGCGCTTATTACTCGCTTAACGACTTCTGCTGGCAAACGTAACACGTGAGGCTATTACTAATTCGTACATAACTTGTAAGGCAAAACTATGCGTAGCATACATTTTTCTTAAATAATGCTCACTTGTTCAACCTTTTAAATAAAAATAATATTTCTGCTTAATTAAACATATTTAATAACTTTAGGTCCAATTAAACTAAGGAAATCCATATTTTTTTGCACTTTCAATATAAACATTAGAAACGAAAGCACTTCCAAAAATAATTTCGTTAGCAGTTTGAAGTAAAACATTTGAATAAATACCTGAAATTGATGGTTTCATGGTTATTACTTTTTCACAATTACTTAAAATAAACACGATTTAATTCCGCAAGGTATTTAAAAATTTTTTGCTTATTTTTCAGTTTTCTCTCACGTTAAATCTTGACATTATATTTCGCCTAGTCATGTAGAATGTTATACACTTTAAGCGAGTAATTTCAGTAATCAGAGTACGTGATTTTTTTTATTAATCCGTCAAATTATCGCCTTGGCCCTTGTGTGCGCTGTCGAAGGAAGTTCGTCATGCGTGACAAACTCTGCGAACTTGTACACATTTACCCAAAAGCGTTCCATATAGCAATTTTTTGTGCAACTTTGAGAGCGAATTAAAGCTCAGTTAGCTGATTGTAATGGAATGTAAGTGCAACGGTAGGAAACAGCTGATCGATGTTGTTATGTGAAAAGTAATGAAAGTGGTTATAGAGATGTAGCCGGAATGTAAGAATCTGTACATTACTTTTCACATAACAATATCGATCAGCTGTTTCCTACCGTTGCAATTACATTAAATTACAGTCGGCTAAAGACTCAGTTAGCCAACAGGGACTGGTGGGATGGCCGAACCACTGAACCATTTCAACAAATTGTTTGACCAGATATATAGGGTGTTTTTTTAGAGGTATAGAACTTCAAATTGAAATAAAACACAAGAAAATCGTTTTAATGTCCATCAATTTGGCTTTATTGGAAGGATAATTTTATGCCATTAATGTTTAAATATGATTTCGGGCATGTGGCCGCCGCGGCTGGCTCGAATAAAGCCAATTCTACAGGTCCAATTTTCAACCACTTTTTCGAGCATATGGGGCCGTATGTTGGCAACAACGCCACGAATGTTGGCTTCCAAGTCCCCTAACGTTTCTGGTTTGTTGGCGTAGACGAGCGACTTCACATATCCCCAAAGAAAATAATCCAATGGTGTCAAATCACACGATCTTGGTGGCCAATTGACAGGTCCATTCCGCGAAACTATGCGCTCATCGAATGTTTCCTTCAATAAATCGATTGTGACGTGCGCTGTGTGGCATGTAGCGCCGTCTTGTTGGAACCACAACTCATCCACATTCAAAATCTTCAAAATCTTCCATAAAGTTGATGGACAAAGCTCCAATTGCTGTGCACGGTGGCGAATCGATTCATTCGGGTCCTCTTCAACACTTTGCTCTACAGCGGCAATTGTTTCTTCAGTGCGCACTGTTCGACGTCTCTGCGGATGCGTATTATCACATAGAGTAAACGTAGTGCGAAAACGATCCATGGTTAACCGAATTAATTGCTCTGATGGACGATTATGTCGACCATAAAATGGACGGAGCTTGCGGTAAACTTCGCGAACTGAACCATTATTTTCGAAATAAATTTGCACGATTTGCAAGCGTTGTTCTTTTGTCAACCTGTTAATGATGAAATGGCAAACCAAACTAAATATTAATCACTTGACAGCTGACAAAATGGCCGCCAGTTAAAAAAGTGATGCCAACTTAAAGTTCTATACCTCAATAAAAAAACACCCTTTACATACACGTATGTATGCTATGTATAACTATTCTGTTGAAAAAATAAATGATTTTGTTAAAAAATGGAATTCCAATTGCTAATCAAGCGCCTATCGCTAAAAAAAACTAGAAATTTTGTATTCCTTAAAACATTTCAGCAACAGAGATTTATATTTAACCACAAAATTAACATTTCAAATTTATTTTCGAATTTGGGAAAAAAAACAATTTTTTTAATAAATTATTCAATATTTTTTCAGAAATAAAAGTTTTCTGATTCAAATAAATATAACCTTGGAATTTGAGACAATAATATGTATGTATGTAAATGCAAATAGTTTATCAAAATATAACAACACGAAAAAAATTAGCATTAACCAAATTAATTAATGCTATGTTTAGACGACGAGTTGAATCACTTGCTTCGCTCTCTGAATCATGTTTATGAATCATGCTGTTTAGACTATGCATTCGTGCTTCGTGTGCAGCGTGCCAATTTAGTGCTTTTCGTACTAGATTTAGAGTTTTTCAATTTATAATAGTGCGGAATTTTTCAAATTGTTGCTTAAAAAAAGGCACTAAATTGGTGCTTTTCACCTTTGATTTTAGTGCGTTTTACATATCTACTAAATATTAATTTGTGAAAGTGTGGTGGTTTATAAGAAACACCAAATAAGAAATTTTCACTTTTCAAAAACTATCTGCTTTCACCCCTTTTAGACATGCAAAGTTTCCTTTGCAGAATGTTAATTCAGCTGGGTGAAATACGAAGGAAGAAAAACGTTATCTTTCATAGTGAGAAAAAAGAATATATTTCTAGAAATTACAGTTATAAAATAACTTAATTACAACAATAATCTAATTACTAACCACTGAGGGAAGCAATGTATTGCTTTCTTGATAACGAAAGCTTTCAAAAATGCTTCTGAAAAGTACTAACGTAAGGCTCTCTAACAAAGTGGACAAAAGTAAAAAAAATGTAAAACAGTAACTTTTGCATCTGAATACATAAAAACTACACATTACTACTTCTGTAAAATGAATTAGTAAAGCAAAACATGAATGGCTTTTTGGAAACTGAATGCATTGCTTCTAGCTGGCTTACAAAAATTCTTCTGGGAAGCGGTAATTTTTGCTGGGATGGCGAAATTGAAGAAATAGAACGAAGTAGCAGACATTTAAGGATACATAAATGGACAAATTTTCTCAGAACTGATTAATTTTGGATTGAAGTTTATAATTATAGAAATTCAAATAATCATAATCCATTTCTAATACTGCCAATATTTTCTCTAAGACTATTAACATTACCATGTTCAAATGTTGAAATAGAAATAACTTTTAGCACTTATAACTTTTTTAAAAGTAAGTTAAAAATACAATAATGATTTTATAAAACAAATTGTTTCATTCATATAAAATACGGTCTAAAAGGAAAAGGCTTATGTTGTTCAGTAACTCGTTTCTGTAATTCTCGCATCGTAAAATTTCTCACATGAAGTGTGAAACACAAAATTCCATCGTTTCTCGATTTGTGAAAAAAAGTGTTTCTGTATTTGAATGTGAAAACAGACAACACTGAATCTGTTTTTACTGGAATATTTCCAGTAATCGAGTGTCAAATGAAAACAAAAGTCACAAAATTTTATTTCAATAACAAAAAAATAATAATTTTCAAGAAAAATAAAATTGAATAATGAACATGAATATAAAGTGAATGTAAAATGCTTGAAATAAGTTTTTTCTAGCAACTGTCTCTATTATAGAAAATTCCAAAAAAGAATTCTAAATAAATATAATCATATCGAATCGTTAATAATAATTTTAGTTCAACAATTCGTTGCATATCTTTTCAACTAGTTTATTTTTCATATTTTCACACACAAATTCAAAAATTCACATGTTTTTGTACAATTTAAAATCCGAGAATTGCGAGAAACTATTCACAAAATATTGTTACAGAAACACTTTTTCTCACATCGTTCCAATAATTGCTGGAAATTTGTTTAAATGACAGATAGTTCTCGCAAAGTAACGATACAGAAACACTTATGTGAGAAAAGCCATTATGTGTTTCAATTTATACTGTTTCCACGATTCCCTTGTTTCATGCGGGAAATTTTACGACGCGAGAAATACAGAAACGAGCTACAGAATGTAACGTACTGAACTATGTTCATATAAAAATTAATTCAGATGAAACACCTAAAATCTAATTGTTTTTTTAATACACCATAATTGCAGTGTCTTGCGAAATGAACTTCAATTATTTTCCTACTCATGTTCTACTTATACGCAAAATCGAAATATGGCTCGATATAATTGAAATTATTACAAAAACGTATGAAATGTAGTATATTTAAGATTGTAGTTAACTTAAATTTTTAATTTCTACTCATTCAATACATATATAATTAGCCATGTGGGCTTTCTCTGTATTGAAAATAAATAGATAAATATAAAAATATAAATAAAAAATATGTATATTGCATTTAGTGCTTTTTTATGAACACACAGTGATTTTTGCTCTGAAAAAGTTGGCATCACTGTTCGCGTGGCATTTTTTTTATGTATATTCACACATTCATACGTATCATACGCACGTGTATACATGCATACATACTTACATAAATTCGATTCAAGCAAAATCTTGTTTTTGAAGGCATCTCTATATTTTCTTCTTATTTTCCCTTTTTATATTATTCATAACTTAATTAAATTTATTTATATTAAACTCACATCTATGTTTTTTTGGCTTGTTTTCATTTGTTTACAAACACACACATACACATATACTTATTTTGTTTTGACAGCTAGTTCAGATAAAGTGGCGATTACTGCGATAAAAGTTAGAGAAGATACCAATTTTACGTGCTTCGCAAGTAGATTCGTATTGAATCTACTTGATTCGCTCTCATAATTTTGTATGGCGAAGCAAGTTGATTCGGTCATGATTGGGGTGTGAAGCATGAATAGAGCACGAAACAGGTGTCGTCTAAACATAGCATAAAATAAATATATAAATATGAAATTATTTATTTGCAACGAACAACAAAACAAAAACAAACAACGATTTGAATATTTATAAGTCTCACGAAAGAAATAAATTTTGTAAAATTATCATAAATAATTTCGAATTATTCATTCAATTCCAGCTAATCAAAATTTCTCAGCATCGAACGCCCGAATGTCTGTATCCTAACTTTGAGTACCATTTACGCCCTATGGTGCAATGATTTTCTCAGCAACTGAGCGCAGATTGAGCATAATTTAAGATTATGAAAAATTTTTTTATTTGCACTATTTGTTGAATATGTAATTTAGAAAATAGTTTTATTCAACTTATTTAAAACGTCGCTTTCACAAGTGCTGATGAAATAATTTTAAGATCAACCTCGTAACTCGATTTTCAATTTTGTTTTCCTTTTGGCAACAAATTTCACTATTGAAAAGTTAAATTTATAACTCGAAATGACCATGTGACGCACATACATACATATGTATGTAAGTGTAATATTATATGACATCCAATAATTATTAATGCATTTTTTTGAGTTCGTTGTTAATTTAAGAAAAAAAAATTTACTGAAGTAAAAATAAATAATGATGATAAAAAAAAACTATTAATTAAATCAGAGGTCGCAAAAGCACTTAACTGCAAGGCTTTTCCGAATCTCCGCAATAACAAAATGTGTAAAAATATATAAGAGTATGGAATGGAGGTAGAAGGCCTTGAACCTCAAAAAGAAGGAGTACAGAGACCTTCTAGAAGGCATCCATACTCCTTATTTTTCGCGCTGGGTCGTAGCTTGATAATATATTTACCCCACTGCGCGACATATGCAAACACACGCATTAATTTTAAATCGAATAGGTACGTTTACGTAACTATAAACAACAAACAACTATGTTTATGCTCATTTTTTAAATTATGCAGCACAAACGACTAAAACTAAAATTCATAGACTGTATGAGCTACAATCATATGCATGAGTATAAAACATACTTTGACTATTAATCGACTACACATGCGTATATATAGGGGTATTAGCTAAGGCATGTTTTTAAGCCACCACATATACCCACACATTTTCCATTCCATCCCTGTCGGAAAATGTGTGATTGACTACAAAAACAGTTAACTTATAATTAACTTTTTCTTAGACTGACTAAAAGCTAGCTGCAAAGTCATCCAGAACAAACCCAAAATTAATTCTTAAGTTGATTACTTAATCCAATTTGAGAGAGAGAGCCGACAAATTTATTCTCAGCTACTTTAAAACTCATTTCAGTTGTATATTAACATTTTGCTGTTATTTAAAAAAGTCAACTTTAAGTTAGCTGAAAGTAGTGCAGAGTGAGACAATTGACTACCGCCTAGGGCAGCGTAATGTTAAAATAGTCAGTTGATTACATTGCAAAGTAATCCAAGTGTCGGTCAGTGCTAGTTGCGAAATAGTTAGCTTAAAGTTAGTTTAAAGTTAGCCAAATTTCCGACAGGGATTTTATATACATACGGTGGCGCATAATGAATAAATATCCTAAGTATCAAGGGTATATTTTTTTTGTCCGATTAAATATCTGCAGCCTGAGTATAAGCATACTCCAATTATAAGTATGACAGAGAGTCAATGTGCTTGATGCGCATGTGCCTTATTATTTTAAGTTGCAGCTTATTTTAGGTTTTTGCATAAACGAAGTAGAGATGCTCTTGTATGTTAGAATCGGCTATAGTCATATTTTCTTGAGAGATAATGTGTCAGCATTTTACTTTATATGCAGTTACTAAAATTAAGACTATTTACTTATGTATGCATATTTTTTCTCTTGAGTGCTCATTGTGATTCTCTGGTATGTATATACTATGTAATAATATCAGATTTCGCGGTTCATTAACACCAAAAGGTGTCTTTGAAAAATTCGTAAACCAAAATAGGTATACCCATATACTTATAGAATAATAAAATAAAATTATGGTTATGTATATAGCCAGCGGTGAAGGGTAAGACAATTAAAAGAAGAAAAAATTATAATTAATGAAATTTTAAACTTTGTTTGCCCATTCCATATCTACAAGGCAATTGATTAATTGCACATTTGAAAGCAGAGTCTGTTCCATGCACGTGTGATTCACATGCAATTATGTAAATCCATTTATAATAATACGAATTATTATGCAAATTGTTACTAAAAAAAAACATAAGACCAAGTCGTAAATACAAATAAATCCCCATTTTGTGCACTATAGGTCAACTCCGGACATTGAGACAAAGAAACTTGACTTTGTTAACAAACTTATAATGAAATAACAACAAAAACAAAACCTCTGACAAATTTCAAATTCATAAGAGATCACATGAGTTTTTGTTTTACAAAATTCTTATTTGTATCTTTTGTTTTATTTAAAGCCACAAGGCAGAATTTGTTTTTTATCACAAGAAAAAGAAATCAAACAACTTGCTGGATACCGAGAATTTTTCTGTCAATGCTTTGAATGGAAGTGATTGTTAAACTACATAATTTAAGTGTAATTTGATTATACTTGGACAAGTTTCACAACGCGATTGGTCACATGACTTTTATAAAAATATTTTAACAATTTTATTGCATTATTTTGTACTCATTTTTGTAACACAAAATAAAGTTTTCATGGTAGAATTACGTGGTAAAATTGAGCTTTATATTTTTTTAATTAAACTAAAATCCCCTTTTTTCAAATAACGAATTTAAATATGTAGTTGTTTTCGAATGATTCAATTTTTGGTCTTTCACTGAAAGGCCATTGGAAATTATTAAGGTCAGAAAGTGGGATGAAATTAGGTAAAGATTATTATCTATACTTAAAAAAAATAAACATTTGTTGTTAATCTAGAGAATTTGAAAAAAAGTAGTGTTCAAGTTTAACATAAGTTAACAAGACGACTGCAGAAAATATTGTCACACCGCTACATGTTGCTTAATTTGCTTTGTAATCCTATAACATTTTGTTGCAGTTTTTTTTAATTTAATTTGTACGCCTATTTTTAAATCAGCTAAGGGCGACTGAGACAAAAGCATACCTAAAAAGTTGGAAATGATCCAGAGACTAGCATAACTCTTCATCATCTAAAAAGCAAACCTACTGCAGACGTTATATTGGAATTTAAACCAATAAAACTAACTGCACTGAGCGCGGCGTGCAAATACGTTATCCGACTAAGGACAACATGACAAATGTCGTACAATCAATTTAGTCACGGTGAATTGCTGGAAGACATGGAGTGTAGCTCGGATTACATCATTCCAGTAACGAACTTCATTGCCAAAGCAAAGATCAATATAAGGGAAGAAGGCTATCACGAAGGTCTTAACTATAGTGGTAATAGTTTTAATTTTTTCACTGGTGGTTCAAAGATGGGTGGAGGAGTGTGAGCTGCGGTTTACTGCCCGGAGCTCGGTATAGAGGAATCTTATAAACTTTCTGATTACTGTAGCATCTTCCAGGCGGAAATCTATGCAGTCGAATTGGCTGCAGAATTAGCTTTCAACCCTCAAACCATGAACGCGCGTCTGAATATATATATAGACAGTCCAACAGCAATTAAGGAAATTTCAGCAGACTGCAGCAACTCCTCGGTTGTGCTCATGTGTAGGAATGTCTTAAATATGTTATGTGCTGGTAGACAAGTACATATATTTTGGATCCGGGGACACATGGGAATTGAGGGAAACGAAATGGCCGATACACTGTCCAAAAGGAGAATTCAATTACAGGCGGAGGGAGGGGGTGGTGTTGGCTGAAGTAGTTAGCACGCTGACTGCAAAATCGAAGGTTCTGGGCTCCAGCCCGATCTCCGACAGCCATTAAAAATAACAACACCACGCATTTTTCTAATGTGCATTAGTGTCCTTTGTATCAGTTGTTGTGGGAAAAATTCTAGTGATGCAGGCATAAGGCACTGTTCACTAAACTATACTGACTACAGCAGATAATAGTCCTAATGTAACATCAGAGCGCCCTCCTTCGCTGTGTAGCAGAATCATCGGCGAAGTAAAATAACCAATAACCAATAAAATGGCTACTAAACACAGCTTCAAAATTCAATACGCCTTATTTGACAACAGAAGGCGCTGCAACACTGCATTATCAAAAAGCATGCAAAAAAGCAGAGTTGTAAAAGAATGATGCTTTCCTCTATGTCTTCCTTCACCAGCTGTCTTCTCTATCACTATCCCTTCCCTATCACCCTCTCTCACCATCTTCTCTTCAACTAACAGGTAGCACAAAGGGATCATTGTATTGGACTCAAGTGAGTTGGACACTAAATTTCACCCTTCTTTACCAGCAGCCTTCTACCATAACCTAACCTGACCTGCAGGCTGAGGAAACTGTATATGCCCGGAAACTAATTCAACACCTAAAAGGCATCATAGACTTTAAGATGAAAGAAGATGCGGAGAAGCGGAGAAAGGTTGGCGTGCGACGAAAACTTGCAAAACTTCTAAAATCATGTGGAGCTGCTATGATCCCAAATCGACTAAATTCTTGTTATCACTAACCAGAAGCAACTGTAGACTTCTAGTGGGGGTATTAACTGGACACTGCTGGACGGCTTCTTATGCCGTCAAAATAGGACAAACACTTGACGGTACCTGCAGGAAATGTCGGGGTAATTGAGACAGTAGAACTTTTACTGTGCCAATGTCCGGCTGTAAGCCGCACTACATATGGCTGACTTGGTGATCACACCTTTCGGAGTCTTGAACTTGTATCGGGAGTGGAACTGTGTAGATTGCTAAGGTTTGTTAAATGTGTGTGGGAGTCATTTGTTACAAGCACCACGAACTATGCTGCCATACTTACAGGTTTCCTTGTCATCTGCTGGTATCGCTAAGGATCAATCCTGGCATTGTCCCGCCTATGTCATCATAGGACTCCAAGGCAGTGTTGCCGTTTTGGTCGGATCCGACCAAATTTGGTCGGAAAAAATTTAAAATATTTAATTTGGTCGGATGGTCGGACCAATTAAATTTTGGTCGGTTTTTGTCTCTAATCACAATCTATTTTTCTCTTCGCATAATTTATTTAAAATCTCATATATATTATCTTAAAAATGTTTTTTCCACACTGTTTACCATTTACCAATAAATTATGCATTTCGGGTAAGTAGTTATTTACGACGTTTATTTAGATCAGTGACAGTGAACTCTGCGATACGTTAACCGAATTCCGCTGTTGGCCATTAAATTATAAACGACGTTTAGCTTAATTTAATTACAGCGATTTGTGTTATGCTTTTTCGCCCTTATGAATGTAAAATCAAGAACTTTAACTTTTTATTTTTAATGTGATATATTTAATACATGCCTGAATTATAACATAAGTAAATGATAAACAACATATGTTAAAAAGACTGAATAAAAAATTTTTCTTATAATTTACAATTTTAATGTATTTAATTATTAATTACATTACATAAATATTAATTTACATGCCTGAATTCTTTAATGCAAATATGTTATATCTGAAATTTTTATTTTACTTAAATATTAAATAAAATGTACATCAAAAAACACAAATATTTATTAAATTTTCAAATTTGGTCGGAAGCAGGCGATTTTGGTCGGATTTTGGGAAAATTTTGGTCGGACAATTTTTTTTCAAACGGCAACACTGCTCCAAGGTGAATGCAATGCTCCGTAAGAGTCCGCTGAGCAGAAATACGTGAAATGGTACATCAATTTTTATTGGGCTATCATAAATGCTCAAGGTATCTTCAAGCTAAGAATTGTTTGCATAGAAGTACAGTACTATCGCGATAGTACGAACATACGATTTTTCTAAAAAAAAATCTATAATCCGACTAATGCTACAAACCGGACAGTATTAATTTTTTACTCTCTAATACATACAGATAATATTTCTTTTTCGAAATGCAAGATCACAAGAGTTCATGGTGTGTGCAAGGTATCGTAAGAATCGGTTGGGTGTAGAAGTGCATAAAAATTAATATTAAATTTTAAAGAGTGTGGTCCCGCCGTCGTTTTTGACAGTGGCACCAAATGACGGTTAACAAACGGCAGAGTTCCAAAATAACGAACTAAAAAAGTCGGTTTGAGATACTAACTTTCTCATATGTACATACCTCATGCATACACAACGTTCATTTACTTCAATAGTGTCATATATCAAAAAATTCGTTATTGAGATAATAATGCAGAATAAAATTTTTTCGCTATCTATAGTCAACATGTTGTGCTCAGCCTGAACAGCTGATCGAATAGAAATATGCATTTTATATGCTTTATTAGGTTGCAGGAGTAAATACTTGTTAAATTTTACATTACAAATGTGATGAAATAACGAAATAAAGATATACACGCAAAATCAAAAACCCTGATGAGGCATCCCGCAAACTCCAGGAACACATTAGCCAGATGGAGCTTTGGTTAAACTTATGGAGAATCAAGGTAAATGAACAAAAGTGTGTTCAAGTAACATTTACTTTACGAAGAGATACTTGTTCCCCCATTCGTATTAACAATCAAGTTGTTTTTCAACATTCACATGTGAAATATCTTGGTATACACCTTGATCGACGACTTACATGGAAACACCACATTGATTCTAAGTTAACTCAAATGAAACTTAAACTAACTCAGGTACATTGGCTGATTGGTCGAAATTCAACACTTAGCCTAGACTGTAAACTTTTAATATACAAGTCGCTTTTAAAGCCAATATGGTGCTACGGAATTCAACTATGGGGCACTGCTTCAGCTTCAAATGTAGAGAAAATTCAACGCAGGCAAAATAAAATTTTACGTATGATAACATCGGCTCCATGGTACATCAAAAATTCAAATATACATCGTGATTTGAATATGCCACTAGTGACTGAAGAAATTGCAAAATACGCTGGCAAATATTTAACAAAACTCGAGTCACATCCTAATCCGCTTGCCCGTAATATTTTGAACTTTACTGGACACATCCGCCTAAAAAAGAGGGATACAAGGGCTCTTATTCACAGCACTCCAGATGGGACTTCTTGAAAATACTTTTATTTTTTTCCTTTTGATTATCACTACTTACATATGTATTATATATAACTACTACTAAGCTTATGTCCGACATTGGTCGGGCCTAATTATATTTTTTAGATTTAAGATTTGAATACTTATTGTTAGTTCATATATGAAGATACAATAAATAAAAATCATGCATATAAAAAAAAAAAAAAAACGCAAAATCAAATTATATCTATCAAGCCGTTTCTAGGACGTAACTGTTGGGGCCAACAGTTGCCAACGGTTTCACAACTGTTGAGCTCAACTGCTACGTCTTATGAATGCGCCCATTAATTCAAAATTTTAGAGCTTGAACTATACATATGTACACATTTAAAATTCAAATGCATATACATTTTGAATGGAAATGTTTCTTATTATCTTCAGAACTTAAGCCAACAAAGAAAAAATCTTAAATTCAAACCACAATCGTTGCACAAAGCGGACTTAATAAATGGTTGCAGTAAATTTTCTTGCATTACATTACGAAATATTAGTGCTGACGCATCATAAAAAAAATATAGCTGCCCGCACAGGTCACTTGTTGTTTAATGTTTAGTTTTAATTAAAAAAAAATCCCCTCTCCATTATAGATTTAAAGCAACAGGTTTTGTATGACGAGTGTTGGTTTTCACTTTTGGTCCATATTAACAAGAATTGTTTTAATGTCAATTTAATTCAAATCCACTCGTTAACGCATTAAATATGAAACCAGTATAAGCGAGATTTTACATCACGTGCCTGGATAACAAGAAATTTAAACTAATTGATATGCATAAAATTTTTATGTATAAAAAAAAATTTAGTTTTTGTAACAAGATATTGGAGAAAATAAATAAATATTGTATGTATGTTAATGATGCTGGTCTACCGATGTTCATACATACGAGTACATACATCTGTATGTATATATGCATTTATGGTTAGAGATGTGCGCGTGTCACAATGTGTCACCCCTATGAAATTGCAATAAAGAATTGTAAGCAATATCGTCTCTTCAAAACCCAATTTTCACATTTTCCAGCAACTACACGCTCACGAATCAAAAAGCAAAGATTGCGCACCCAGCCGTAGAAAAAAAAAATCCACTGCGCATCTACGTCATCATAGATTACAAACGAGTGTCTGTTGTAAAAAGTGTGTGTGACAGAGAGTACATTCCTCAAACTATTCAACATCACACGCAGAAAATAAAATTACGCACCTGCGCAATGCGCAAATTATTTTTTTATTCATGGCTGGTACTAACCAGAGAATGACAAATGTATAGTCTTAAATACTCTTTGAGTATTGTCCATCAAACAACTATGAATGCGTGCATTTAAAAATAAAAAAAAAATCACAAAATTAAATTATACGCATAAATTTTAAACCGAATACGTATAACTATAAATATCCAACAACTATGTATGTTTATACACATTTTTGAAATTACGCAGCACAAATGACAGCAACTAAAATGTATATACTGTGTGAGCTACAATCACACGCATGAATATGAAAATACTCTGACTATTAATGGACTACACATGTGTGTATATAGGACCATTTTATTTACACAAACACATAAAGCATGTTTTCAAACAGCCAAAACGTATATACGTTGGCGAATTATGAATAAATATTCCGAGTATCAGCGTATTTTTTTTTGCCGATTAAACATCCATAGCATGAGTATAAACATACTCAGACTGAAAGCATGAGAGAGATTCAAAGCATTTGATACGTATGCGCCTTTTTATTTTTAGTTGTAGCGTATTTTAGTTTTTTCCATAAACGAAGTAGATATGATTTTGTATGTTGGAATCGGCTATAGTCTTATATATGCGCTACAATTAGGATTATGAGCAGTTACCAAAATTTACTTATTTATTACTATTTACTTATATATATATATATAGTATATATTGTTTTTTTTTTGAGTACTCATTTCCATTCTCTGGTACTAACCTCAAATGAAAAGGATTCGGAATTTTTTTTATTGCCCTTTACAGAGATGTTATAACAATAAGCGGATGCTTTTTTCCATAAATTAAAACAAAAATTATTGTACAGATGCAAAATTTCGTAGATTTTTGTCTTGTCGTTATAATAGGTGTTTTTTATTGAGGTATAGAACTTTAAGTTGGCATCACTTTTTTAACTGGCGGCCATTTTGTCAGCTGTCAAGTGATTAATATTTAGTTTGGTTTGCCATTTCATCATGAACAGGTTGACAAAAGAACAACGCTTGCAAATCGTGCAAATTTATTTCGAAAATAATGGTTCAGTTCGCGAAGTTTACCGCAAGCTCCGTCCATTTTATGGTCGACATAATCGTCCATCAGAGCAATTAATTCGGTTAACCATGGATCGTTTTCGCACTACGTTTACTCTATGTGATAATACGCATCCGCAGAGACGTCGAACAGTGCGCACCGAAGAAACAATTGCCGCTGTAGAGCAAAGTGTTGAAGAGGACCCGAATGAATCGATTCGCCACCGTGCACAGCAATTGGAGCTTTGTCCATCAACTTTATGGAAGATTTTGAAGATTTTGAATGTGGATGAGTTGTGGTTCCAACAAGACGGCGCTACATGCCACACAGCGCACGTCACAATCGATTTATTGAAGGAAACATTCGATGAGCGCATAATTTCGCGGAATGGACCTGTCAATTGGCCACCAAGATCGTGTGATTTGACACCATTGGATTATTTTCTTTGGGGATATGTGAAGTCGCTCGTCTACGCCAACAAACCAGAAACGTTAGGGGACTTGGAAGCCAACATTCGTGGCGTTATTGCCAACATACGGCCCCATATGCTCGAAAAAGTGGTTGAAAATTGGACCTGTAGAATTGGCTTTATTCGAGCCAGCCGCGGCGGCTACATGCCCGAAATCATATTTAAACATTAATGGCATAAAATTATCCTTCCAATAAAGCCAAATTGATGGACATTAAAACGATTTTCTTGTGTTTTATTTCAATTCGAAGTTCTATACCTCTAAAAAAAACACCCTATAGTAAAGAGAGATAATACAATTTGTGTTCGCTCAAGTACATTACTCTATAGAAAAATGGGTAATAAATTTTAGTTGTAGCAATAAGTGCAAAATTTTAGACGTGAAATTCAAAGAGAAATCGGTAGCATACTTTAAAGGATGATTTCTTGTTTTTATGATTAAAAATGTTTATAGGTTAGTTTAGATTAGGCAAGGGTGGCAGTCAAAATCCAGGATTCACTTAAGACTCTTCTGGTCGAACCAACCAGAACTCAATATACAGCTACTAAGACGTTGCAGTCCAACCTTGGCAATGTCAGAAAAATTCCTGAATTCAATAGCGATGAATGGTGGTCATTTCTTTCTTACTAAATCAAGACAATGACACAGAAAGTGTTTTATAATCTCTTCTTTGTCTATATCTTGGCACCTGCGGTAAATATCATTATATTCCACTTTTTATTTCTGTGTATTCCTAGTAGGCCTAGTATGCATTGCGTACCGATAAGACAATGTCCGGTGAACACGGACACTAAAAGCTAAGATTTGTTTCCTCTTTCCTGAAATCAAAGAAATCGTATTTTTTTAAGAGTTCATAATCGTCCGTTAATCGTTCAGTAATTTTTTGGAAAATCTTCAATTTATTTCTTCTTCCTTCTCTCGCATAAGTCTAAGTTTGTACGAGAGCAAAGGTGAAGCTACACATTTCGTCTCAATCCTAGCAAGATCGTCAATCAGCACTAGAGTTTCCCTGAAAGTTCCGGGATCCAGATGATACTAATACTAAACTACTCGGCCATTTCGTTAAGAGATGATCGGCAGTCAAGCGCTGTTGTTTTTAGGAGCGCGAATTCTAGGGCCATGATAGTGAAGGTTATTAAAGTGACATTCAATCTCAACCACTCCGCAACTGCAGTTATACGGAAGTTAATTTGTAAAACGAGGATCTAATGTCCCTGAGTAAGATGCGTAAACCACGCCTTCTTGAGTTTTAAAGCCATCCGTATAAATTTCAGAACCCCTTCTCCTGACTGTAGTACCGTTCCTCCACATTGCCTTGGGATGGCATTCATGTCCTATAGAAACGTTCTTGAAGTAGAGCGAGGGAGGTTTAGACAATTCTCCTTCCATTATTCTGTAGTGGTCGATACCGTTTCCATTCCACAGACAATCAAGACCGATTGCAGAGATTATTGCTATCTCCTTGCGTACTAAGTCCAATGGTGGGCAGGTGTAGAGGCATACCTAATGCATACGCAGCAGTAGTGCAGATATCGTTAGTTATATACATTGAGGCAAGTATTTGAACCTTGTGCAACATCAGTTGAAGATCTGTGACAATAGTATGTATTAAGTTGACTATTTATTTTGTGTTGTGATGTACCAAATTATTTATTTATTATTCATATCTGTCAGGTAGTCCAGTTTTTATGATGATAAATTTAAAAATAAATAATATATAATATAATATATAATAATATATAATTACATATATATAATACATAATAATATATAATATATATAATAATATATAATGTATATAATAATATATAATATACATAATAATATATAATATATATAATGATATATAATGTATATAATAATATATAATATACATAATAATATATAATATATATAATAATATATAATGTATATAATAATATATAATATACATAATAATATATAATATATATAATAATATATATAATATATATAATAATATATATGTATGTGTTCTGGCTTTCACATCGTTTTCACATTTTTTTCTTGTGAAATCGGATGTTAAAGCACATCCTACGCCTGTTTAGGTATTCTTTTCACAAGTGAAAACAATACGAGTTTTTTTGTCAAAAGTGAAAACGAAAAAAGCTAAAAATTTGAAATCGTCCATTTAAAAATCGTTTTCATCTAAAATCGGATGCAAGAACACATACTATTAATTTTTATTTTCTAAATTTCAACCTAAACAGGCGTAGGATGTGCTTTAACATCCGATTTCACAAGAAAAAATGTGAAAACGATGTGAAAGCCAGAACACATACAATAATGTATATAATAATATATAATATATATAATAAAATATAATATACATATAACATAATATATAATCATTTATTATTCATATCTGTGTCGCGTAGTCTAGTCTTTATAATGATAAATTTAAAAATAAATCATTGACAATGATATAAATTATATCAACAAATAAAAAAACACCGCTGACGAAGTTTGTAAAAAAGCAAACGAAGCGTTGGGTAAAAAGAAATAAAAATTATGAAATTTTTATTTATATTTGGAGAAAAATTGTTGACCTTTGAAACAAATATTTATTAAGACAAAACACGTGTCCACTATCCAAATTCAAAACTTTTATATACATAAGTTAATCGTAATATTTCTGGGATACGAAAAGTTTTTTTTTACAAACAAAAAATAAATTTTATAACAGCCTGATTCCACAATCCAGACGTTCGACTTGAGTAGAAAATTTATATATGAAACACACTCATTTTTTGAGCGAGTCGAGTGCCTGACTTGTGGAACATGTTTTGTAATATTATACTTTGGACTTTTAAACATTTTTGGGAATTATTTTCTGAAAGCTTTTTTACATTGAATAAAATATGACTTTTAAAATTAGGTCATGTATTTTTAATCCCACGTAAAATTTTGTTGATAAGCATACCGGCCACGGCCATCTTCAGTGTTCTCTTGAATAATCACGAGAGAATAATATTCCAAAATTATATATGTATGTATGTAAATAAAATTTTCAATGGATTTGGAAAATTTATCTATTTATCCAGTTGGTCAAATCGTCGCAGACGACATTGTCTTCGACGATTAACCCACTTGGCACAACCGTCCTTTTAAAAGGACACCTCATTCTGAAAAAAATATATACATTTTTTATTAGAAACTTATTAAGTTTTAAAGAAAAAAATTTCCGGCGCTATCTGGGTTAATGCACGACATGACGCCTGTCGATTGGGTTTTCTAATAGACAATTTAAAGGAAATCGTTTTTTATGACTATCTGAACGACAATGTCACACGTTTTGTCTTCAATAAAACTTTATTGAGGACAATCTGAGCGACAATGTTGCTCGTTTTGTTTTCAATAATGCCGTTTGGATGACAATCTGAGCGACAGTGTCATACATTTTGTCTTCAATAAGACTTTGTTGAGGACAATCTGAGCGACAGTGTCATAAGTTTTGTCTTCAATAAAGCAGTGTTGACGACAATCTGAGCGACATTGTCGCTCATCTCGTCTTGTGTGACCTCACCGCCATTTGTATGAAAATTTCGTCGTCCATTTGTATAGAGTTGTCTTCAATACGTCTTCTACGACTTACCATTGTCTTGTACCCGTCGTCAAAGATGTCTCAAAGACGTGGCCAACTGGGATTAGTTTAAGCCAAGGCAGCTCAATCAGTTACCACCACTTCTCCATCAAAATTACAGCACAAAACAACACATGAATTTGTTTTGGTAGAAACAAACAGAATATCGTGCAAGTAATATTGGACGACAAGTGTCCGTGTTTTAAAGATTATGATCGTTGTTTCTAAAGCTCAGTTAGCCGACAGTAATGGAATGTAACTGCAACGGTAGGAAACAGCTGATCGATATTGTTATGTAAATATGAAACGAAGCTTCATATTTACATGAAATCCCCATTTCTTTAAAGCAATCATGCGCGAAATTATACTAAAACTACATTTTCATAAAATCTTGGAAATAAAAAAAAAAATAAAATAAAATCTTGGACTCATAAATTATTAGGTGTTATGCTTACATTGTTTACGTAAACACCCAATAATTTGTATGCTTAGACTAATATAAGTCTAGCTTTCATTTTTATATTTTTAATTGCCTTATATGTATATAAACTATTTCGTACATGTGACTGTAACTCCCACTTAGAACTCTTTACTGAAAATATTTAATTTAAAACTTTTTCTATTGTCATACTCGTACCTAACCGCAAACTAATTTATTAATCGATTTTCGGTTCATTAAAAAGAATTAACTTTTTCATTAAAAAAAACCCCAAACATAAATTATCTATTCTTTGTTGAATTTTTCTGTACTGAAATTATATTTGCATTTTTAAGCTGAAATCGCAAGAAAAAAAAACTTTAAACATTTTCATCTTCAGTTGATTGTTTAGTTATAATTTCATATTAAGTGGAATTGAAAGCTTGTGGTTTTACAATTTTTCTTATTAGCCATTATTTTCTTTTTAATATTTACTTCCTCAACAGCTAATTGGATATTTAAACATGTTTGAAGGGAATAATTATTACAACATTGTGTCATATCGATTAACTTATTAAATTAAATTCAACATTTTATAACAGAAAGATGCATGCATCCATTAATAGAAAGATGCAAGCAAAAATTGTTCTGTGTTTTTCTGTTTTTTTTTTCTATTTAAATAATTTAGCGTTAAATCTAATGAATACACTGTGTATGTTGAAAATATCACTTTTTTATTTCTAGATATTCAACTGCAGCAGAAAAATTTATACTTGTATTTTTTGCGTTGATTCGAAAGTTTCAAAGGAATCACCTTCGAAAAAATAGAGTTAACTAGGGCTCAGATTACATAAATTCGGTAAAGTGCGACTTTGACTCGCGTACGAAGCTTTCCGTACGTACACTAGATATGTAACACAATACGAACTTTTTAGTTCTGGCGGTTGTGTCTTTTCTTAACTTTTTTTTAAATTTTTGATGATTTTATTATTTTTGGGATTTTTTTTTAATTTTTGGTGATTTTTTTAGTTTGGCGCTTTTTTATCGTTTGGCAATTTTTTTCAGTTTTTGGCGTTGTTTTTCAATTTGCTGAGTTTTTTTCCATTTTGGCGATTTTTTTAATTTTGGCGTTTTTTTTATTTTGGTGATTTTCTCGGATTTTGGCGTTTTTTTTCGTTTTTTCGATTTTTTTTTTTTTGGTTTTTGGCGATTTCTTTCATTTTGGCGATTTTTTTCGGTTTTTGGCGATTTTTTTCGGTTTGACGATTTTATAATTTTGGGATTTTTTAGTTTTGCCTCTTTTGAGAAATCTTCAACAAGCTTATCTTTTAATGAAGTACGTGTAAGATGGAAAGCTCTTAAGGATCCTGGTAATGAGTTGCAACATTTGGCGACTCGTGCAGTAAATGATTTTTCATAAATAAGACGATTTCTAATGGGGAATAGAAGCTGTCGGGTTCTATCACTTTGCAAGATGATTTCATGTGTAAATGTTGACCGTGGATACGTGTGAAAGGGTTCACACGCTGGGTCCAATTTTGGCATACCATCTCCCACATATCGGCCGGTATCTCACAAATAAATTCCTCAATATTGTCTTCCTGTTGCGGACTGGTCCCTATAGACATGAGCCTTAGCATAGCCCCACAAAAAATAGTCTAAAACCGTTAAATCGCACGATCTAGGCTGCCAATTGACCGGCCCGAAACGTGAAATAAACTGTTCACCGAACTCGCCTCTCAATTGGGCCAATGTTTAGCGTGATGTGTGGCATGTGGTACCGTCTTGCTGAAACCACATGTCAGCCAAGTCCACCTCTCTTCCATTTTGGGCAAAAAAAAAGTAACAGAGGCCCAATAGCTGCGAATGGCGACGAATCGATAAATCACGGTCATCAATAACACTGGCGGATACAGCTGTGATATTTTCCTCTGTCCTCTACTCTACGAATGGGTGTTGGTGGTTTAATGTTCAATAATATAATTTGGTGTAAAATTTAGTCACAAACAGTCCGAATAGCCGCCTTAGAAGGTCCCCTAAACTGACTATAAAATGATGATGATATGCACGGCACACTTCTTAACCGAGCACGAATTTTGTTGATCGAATTTAATAATCTGAAAGTGTTGCTCATTTGTAAGTCGATTCATGGTTAAATTATAGACCAAACTGAACATGTTCAACATTAACATGACATACGAAAATAGCTGAGTTGCCAAAAACAGTGTTGCTAGAAAGAAATTTGCTAAAAAATCACCCTTCACTTCAAGCCCTATTGACTCTATAAGCATCTTTGAACTAGATCAAGGCTTAACTGTCTGAATAGGTCATATGTTTCAAAAAGATAAGGAACAAGATACGCCAGGGCATCCCTCAAGGAGGTATTCTATCTTCGGCACTATGGATGATCACCATATACAGTCTACTAAGGACTCTAACCAAAGAAGGTTTCAGAAACAGAATTATAGTTGAAAGAGCAAAGGAGGTTCTCCACATATCCTACAACTGGACTAAATGCCAACCCGGAGAGAACCGAAACTTGTTTGTTCACAAGAAAGTGGAAGATATACTTTCATCCCCCGTCTTTCAAGATGGAACTGTAGAGAAGAGATTATAAAAAGCTCAAAGGGTGTGGGCCTTTTACACAAGACCAATTAATGACCAACTGGCTCTACACAAGCGTAGTAAGAGCAATTCTTACCTACGCATCGTTAGTCTGATGGACATCATTAGAGAAACACTGCTGGATTGATATCTGTGGCACTATGACAACCACATCACCAAAGACGATGATGAAAATTTTATTGATAGTGCCCATCGATGTACAGGTTAAATGTGAGGCAGCTTGGACTACTGCCAGGCTGATGCTAATGGGAAAGAATAATGCTAACGGGGAATAATCCAGTAACAGATATTTATACAGACGATTCGAAAAATGCCGACCGAGCGGAAAGCGGGCTCTATAACAGGAGTTATGACATGATGTCATACTAAGATCATGGCCGTTAAGAAAAGCATTAAATGGTTAAATGAAATTGATAACAGGATGCCATCCCGTATTTTCGCGGATTATAAAGCTATTGTGAAGGACGAAGTTAAATCCTAGAACGTCCTTCAATGCAAAAATTAAATAAGCTCATACATAAACTATACAAATCTACAAATAATATAGATACCGGGGCATAATATAACAGAAAACGAGGAGACTGATAGGCTTGCCAAGATGACAGCATTTTTGCGTAACATCACCCTGCATAACGTCAGAACTTTTAAGAGACTCAAAGCAAAACATAAGAAATGGGCGATTTGGAGAACATGAGCGAGTTTGGAAAATGCTATTGTGGAAAGAGTAAGAAGAGTCCTATATGGTAATCCGAATTAAGAAGTCAAAATGAGATTCTAAGATTGAAAAGGCTAACACTCCATAATGTATGCATGGAGATGGGGTCCAGTGTTTAGTCAGCTTAGAAGAAAAAAATTTCATAAGGACAGCGTACCGTACTGATTATAGACACCTAAGAGAATTCATAGAACAGACTGGTTACTTAGCGTGACCGGTTTATCGAAAAGGTTTTTTTCGGCAGTTGTGTATATTGGGGACAACCCTCATTTTCGGGTAGAGCCCAAAACATGCCGGATTGGGAATAAGTGTAATCTCGTATGGGATTGGGCATAAATCGAATCCCATATGGGATTGGGCCTAAGTGCAATCCCGTATGGGATCGGGTCAACGTATTTGCTCCTCTTTTAAACCTCACCAAACACAAATATATAAAAAAAATAATTTTTTTTTAATGAAAGAAGATAATGTTGGCAAAATACATTTTAACAGTGGATAGTAACACTTTTATATTTATTGTAACATATGATTACTTGCAAATCTTTTTTAAACGCATCTTTTTTTTTGCTTTGCGGAAATGCTCAACATCGCATGTGCGCACATGATATTGATTGTATCAGTAATTTTTATGAGTAAAATAACACGCATTACACATATTTTCCTAATTATGCCCGCGTAGGCAGATTACAAATTTTAATATCTAAACTTTAAAATCATATACTACTAGACTACCGATAACAGAAAAAATAAGATTATTATTCTCATTAGTTTCCTCCTAGTATCTGTAAGACTGCAAGTACGAATAAAATTGCGTTTAAGTTGTACATCATTCGTGTTTATATGAATTTTATGACTACTTTTTTTTTGTTCATTAAAATAATATTTGTTTAATTCTTCATAATATTTACAAACAAAATCTTAAATAATATTTACATAAGAGTAAATGTACTTAAAGCTTACATAGTACGAGTATATATGTAAGTATGTCTGCATGTTGTTTCTTGCAATAACAATTAATTCATTTACTTGTATCTTTATACGAGGGAAAATGTGCAACTAAGAGATGAACTATTTATATTTCGGGAACTGGCAACACTAATGCCTCAATAGCTAAAATCTGGCAACACCACAATAAAGTTTGAAACTATTTAGCATAAACGTACTCACAACGTTTTGATCAAGACACATCAATCAGGTACCCTCATTACTACAACAAACATTACAATACCAATAACCACATGTACTTTGTTGTTGTAAATTACCATCTTAATTTTCAAAACAGGTTAGCATCGTCAGAGTGTATGTTTCTTAAAGGAAATGTCAAACACCATACAAAACTGAATATTTCTTAGATGTTTGAGGATAAACCAAATAAAAGCATGTTTTAGACCTATACCTACACAATCCAAATCTGACATTTGGCTTGGTATAATGACATTAGTAACTCGGTGTAGTTCCATCACCTAATATATGCGCCTTCGTTTTGATGTACAAGTTCTATTTGTTTTATTTACAGTGAGGTCAGAAAATCAATTTGACATAAACAATGGAAATTTTCAAGAGAATCTTTTCGTGTGTCGATGAATTGAGTTCTTTGTATGGCGGTAAAACACCATCAAAAATCACAGTATATAATTTGTATACGGGCCTGCTCTGCAAATCACAACATGTCAAATCACGGTGATTCCAAAAAATTGAAAAATCACAGCTGTTTGTAAATTTTACGATTTATAGGGATGGAAGTTGGAATAAAATATTGTATTATACTCGTACATGAAAAAAACTCAAAATATAATAAAAATCCACTAACAAGTGAGTTATTAATAGTTTGATTTTGAAATCACCGTGATAGTGAATTCAATCGTTGTCGTACTTCCGTAGCGGACGAATTCCGTGAAGGTCATCCAAAATCGGTTGTTGTGCCACAAAACATCGATGCAGTGCGTGAACTGATAATGCAAGATCGTCATGTGACATATTGTGGGATAGAGGCATACTTGCACATTAGTTTCACTTCAATACATTCGATTTTGCATGAAGACTTAGTTGTAAAATAATATTGTTCTAGTTGGATACCACATAAATTATCCAGCGCTCAAAAAAGGGCTCGCGTCAAGTGGTGTAAGGTTATTAAAATGTTCAAGCCAGGTGCTTCAAAAGACGTGTATAAAATTGTGAGAGTTGACAAATCACTGATATATGCTTATAAGACGAAAACAAAACAGCAATCGAACGAGCTAAACCCAACAAAAGTTGTTCGTGCAAGTAGCACAGCGAAGCAAATGGTCGCCTGTTGTTGGCCACAGTTCCTCTTTAGCAACGTAGAACAGAAAAACAAGCTACCTTAAAAAGTCGGCGGCGGTGGCATAGGAAAAAATAGTCGGCGGCGGTTCATAAGCCGGCTTGAACCGGCTTGAGCCGGCTGACATTGAGAGCCGCTGGTTTTGATTTTGATACGATTTTTAAGCAAATTACTATAAAAAAAATTCATAAATTGTAAGGTATGGTAAGAGGGTGGCGTTGGCTGACGTAGTTAGCACGTTGACTACAAAAACCTGCAGCCTGGGTTCGAGCCCGGTCTCCGACAGTCACTAAAAATAACACCACGCATTTTTCTGATGTGCATTAGTGTCCTTTGTATCAGTTGTTGTGGGAAAATTTCTAGTGATGCAGGCATAAGGCACTGGTCACTTAAAACTATACCGACTTCATCAGATAATAATCCTAATGTACATCAGAGCGCCCTCCTTCGTTGTGTAGCAGAATAATTGGCGAAGTAAAATAATCAATAAAAAATGGCTACTAAAACACAGCTTCAAAATTTAATACGCCTCATTTGACACCAGATGGCGCTGCAACACTGTATTATCAAAAATGTGCAAAGAGCAGAGTTGTAAAAAAATGAAGCCTTCATCTATCCTCTATCTCTTCCTTCACCACCTGTCTTCTGTATCACTATCATTTTCCTGCCACACTCTCTCACTATCTTCTCTTCAATTAACAGGTAACACAAAGGGATCATTGTATTGGACCCAAGTGAGCTAGACTCTAAATTTCACCCCTCCTTACAGCATCCTGCTAACCTAAGGTATGGTAAAAATTTGCCACTACAAAAACAGTTAGTCGGCTGAAATTTTTGCCGAGGCCAGCCGCATGCATCGGCGGCGGCTTAAAGTTACGTTGAAAGTCGGCGGCGGCTCTTGAGCCAGCTGTAAGCCGATCGGCTTGTTTCTCTGACGTAGAGCTGTCAATTCTAAGTGGTACACGAACATTTATTTGCCGGAAGTCTTCGGAGAAATTCGTAAAACTAATCCCTGAAAACGAATCGTTTCGAGCCTTTTTTCGATTTTATCATAACCGACATGTTATCGAAAATAGACTTTTTTTATTGAAATTAAAATTTTATGGGCCTAACCTAAATTGTTGATAACTTTTAAGATACGAACAGTATTTTAAAAAAACCATCTCCTGAAAAATTTAGTTTTTGTGGCTTACGATTAAATCACAAATAAGGCTCGGTTTATTCTTCATCAAGACAATGCGAGCTCTCACACATCCCGTCAGACAAGTGAATTTTTAAGCAATCAAAACATCGTATTGATGACACATCTTCCGTACAGTCCTGACTTGGCACCCAATGACTTCTTCTTCTTCCCGAATATCAAAGGTAAACTGCTTGGTCAAGGATTTACGAGTGCCGAAGAAGCAGTTGCTGTAAAGTTAAAAGGCTTTAAACTCAAGCAATTCTTTATTGATCGAATAATTCAAGACAATAAAATACGATTTGTTGAATACGTAACTCGGAAAAAGCCCGGCTTTAAACGGATTAAAATAACAAAAATTAAAAATTTAAAAAATCCCCTAAAGGCTGGACCATTTTGCTTAAAACATAGCTTAGAACCTTTTCGATCGATTCACCTTTCAAACAGAAAAAACTAAATCAAAATCAGTCCAGCCGTTTGGTCTGTACGTGGACTCGTACAGACACACAGATACACAGACACACTATACAAACTTATTGCGCCCATTTTTTGGTCGGGGGTTAAAAAATAAAATTTTAAGTTTTTTCAAATGATTCAAAAATCGGTTTTTCAACTCTACTGCCAATATTAAATTCCTGTTCCTCTAAATGTAAGGATAGTTTCGATCGAATATTAATATTAGAATCAAAAAAACATTTTTAGTTTTTTTTTGTTGTCATACAACTGTTCGATCGAATCTATTGGTCGCATTTAGAATAGGAGGCCCTGCAAAAAGGAGGCCCTACAAAAGGAAAGAAATGTGTTTGTTTGTTTGTTTTATTTCGTCAAAAGAAGAATTCGAGACTTATATACATATTTATTTATGCTTTTTTTAAATTTAATTAGTTCTCCTAGAGTAAAACTATTTGGATGTGTCTCCTCTGAGACACACCCAATCCCATACGACTTCGCTTTCTAAAGGATTTCTTAGTTACTATTATATTATATTTAGAATGATTTTTACGCTTACTAAGGATATATTTCTTATAAGCCCTTTAATAATAAATTCATATTTTAGCATGGGATGATCTATTGTATTATGAAGTAAATTCCAAGAATTATGAGTTATTTCAGTTCTGTGATTAATTGAATTTACTGGGAATTCAAATTTTGACATAACGTTAAAACATATCTCGAAAAGAGTGCAAATTTGAGTTTAACGTCCTAAACAACCTAAGAAACAAGATTCATTTCCTTATTATTAGCATTTTATGTGAGATGTGTAAAAAAAAAGATAACAAACTGTTTTCCTATCAACAATTTAGTAGGTATATGGAAAATTTTATCAACAATTGAAAAAAACCAAACCTTAAGATTTATTGCAGAAAAAATTCCACGCGTGCTAAAAAAATTTCTTTCTCCGGACTCGCCCACAAAATGAAAACAACAATAAGCAATTATGAACCATACTAACAATTTGAAGCACATTAATTAGCCATATCGCAAAGATGTATTGCTGTTTTCCAAATAATTAACAAAAACTGTATGTATGTAGGTATTTGTTTTGCTAAATACACAAAAATATCTTTTTACAGTGGGAAGCAAAACTATACAGACAAATAATGTTTAAGGTAAAAAAACATAAGCATTTACTTGTGAGATGCGTCATGGAGCAAATTTTAAGGCTTTCGATTCATTGATTATTAGAATAATGAAAAAAAAAAATATTTGAATTTTTACTAGAGAAATACAACTATGCGATTAGCCAACCCTTAACTTCCAGCCATGAAAACATCTTTTTGATTTTGCTGATTTTTATTTATCAAAGAAACAATACCGATATTTTTCCTTCTAAAATATCAACTATGTTTAACTGATAAAAAACTGATAGAAAAAAATAGTTTTATGCACACAAAAAGTTTGAATTTCCCAGCCCTGAAACCATATTTTTAATTTTTCTCATTTTTAATAACAACCTATTTCTTTTTAAAATTTAAAATAGATTAAATTTATAAAGAAAAAATTTTATATTCCGAAAAGTGCGATTTTCCAGCCCTGAAACTCTATTATCCATTTTGCTGATTTTTAATACAAATGTAGATCTCTTAAATATAAAATATATTTAATTATTAAGGAAAAAAACATTTTTGTTTAGCTAGTTTTATATACCAAAGAAAGTTTCAATTTTCCAGCCCTGAAATTATCTACCTGATTTTGTTGATTTTCAATACCAATCTTTTTCCTTTTAAAATATCAAACATGTTTAATTGATAAAGAAAAAATATAGTTTTAGCTAGTTTTATGCACACAAAAAGTTTAACTTTTCCAGCCCTGGAACCGTATTTTTAATGTTTCTAATTTTTAATACCAATCTATTTCTTTTTCAAATTTAAAATATATATAATTTATAAAGATATAGTTTTACTTAGTTGCTTCTGTATGCAAAAAAATACGATTTTCCAGACCTGAAACCGTCTTTTTCATTTTGCTGATTTTTAATACAAATGAAGATCTCTTAAATATAAAATATATTTAATTATTAAGGAAAAAAATTATTTTTGTTTAGTTAGTTTTATATATCAAACAAAGTTTAAATTTTCCAGCCCTGCAATTATCTACCTGATTTTATTGATTTTCAATACTGATTTTTTTCCTTCTAAAATATCAAATATGTTTAACTAATAAAGAAAAAAAATAATTTTAATTTGTTTTATGCACGCAAAAAGTTTTAACTTTCCAGCCCTGAAACCGTAATCTTATTTTTTTTTTAATTTTTAATACCAATCTATTTCTTTTTTAAAATTTAAAATAAGTTTAATTTATAAAGAAAAAATATTTATATGCCAAAAAATTCGATCTTCCAGCCCTGAAACCATATTTTTAATTTTGCTAATTTTTAATACTAACGTATTTCCTTCTAATATATCAAATATTTATTTTAATTAATTAATAAAGAATAGAATAGTTTTAGTTAGCTACTTTTATATACCAAAAAGAAATCAATTTTCCAGCCCTGGAACCATGTTTTTGATGTTGCAGATTTTTCTAATTTTTAATACCAATCTATTTCTTTTTAAAATTTAAAATAAATTTAATTTATAAAGAAAAAAATGTATATTATGTATGCCAAAAATTTAGATTTTCCAGCCCTGAAACCATATTTTTAATTTTGCTCATTTTTAACACTAACGTATTTCTTTCTAATATATGCAATATTTATTTTAATTAATAAAGAAGACAATAAATAGCTTTAGTTAAATACTTTTATATACCAAAAAAAATTATTTTCCAGCCCTGAAACCATGTTTTTGATGTCTCAGATTTTAATTTTCAATATATTTAGGACAAATCGTAACATATGTATGTCTAAGAACGAAGTGTCTAGCTTTTCTAGGGGTTTCGAAAAATCTATTTTACGCACAGACAGATGAACATCGCTTCGTCGCTTTACGTTCTCATTGTAGTTTCACATAACGTCAAATGTGCTATTAATTATATTAAGTGTTACAAATCTGTTTAACAAATATTCTTATGCCACTTGCACACTAATTGATTTATGAATTATTTAATTAAATGTTAACTGAACAGTCTGTTATTAAATATTTAATTGGTTTTGATTTGTTATACAAATTTAATTTTAAAGTTAAATATGTGCATACTAAATGGCAATCTACTATAACTTGAATTTTTAGTGCAAAATGTGCATCAACAATATTGCAGCAGAGTTTATTAATTTTGTACCATAAAAATTACTTAAAAATTTATTATCCTTTATATTCGGATACCAGCAATCTAGTCTTCATTAATTATTTTCTGTTATTTTAAAACAATTTATGACAATAATTTAGGGGATATTTTTTATTTTTTTAAGAATTTGGATAAGAGTTTGATGATAATTTTGCATAAGCACTTGTTAAATACAACATAGAGCACTTATCCCACAACAACTACAAATATTTAATTCTATTAGTCTTAAATTGATTGAACAGCACAATCAATATTAATTAAGATAAGATAAATTTTCAAATCAAAATCTAGTTATTGTACTTAATAAACTTATCAAGAAGAAAGATTTATGAATAAGATTAAAAAAAAACCGGCAGATTATCTTATCAATATAGCAATTATATACTTGATAATATTTTCGACCGATTGTTTGTATGTACTCTCTTTTTATTTACTCCCTCCCGGCAACAGGTGCATATGTTAAATTTTTAAAATGCATGAATAAAGTTAAATAGTTGTTATACTTCCTTAGTGTTATATTCAGCTCTATTCTAAATAGGAATTATTTCTCAGCGAGTTGTTTCCCTATTCTTAGTTACACTATTTTTAAAACTCATTTGCAAGCTTTCAGGTAAAATAAAATAATGCTGAGTTCCAAAACGTCAATTGCAGCAAATAAGCAAACAGCTCATCGGTATCAAAGTTAACGCTCATGGTTACAATGTTTCGCAACTTTGAATCTGTACACAATATAAATACGGCATCAAAAAAGTAAATATAAAAACTTTGTATTGATACGTTTTGAAAGTCAGCTTAACTGAAACAGAATAGCTGACTTCGAAATTCTCTCTTAATTTATACTTCTCTCGCTATCTTTTTAGAGCACAGCCGGCCAAAGTGGCACCAGACTCTGACCAGAGACACGATTGCAGTTATACAAATGAATTCGCAAACACGAACATATTTCTCTCGGTGGCCAGCACCAGAGAATGACAAAAGTATCGTTTTAAGCAGCGATGCCAATTTAGTGCGTTTCGCGCTAGAATTAGCGCGTTTTAACTATGCCAAACACGCTTTTTTCCATCTTAGCGCGTTTAATAAAAAAGGCGCTAAGTTAGCGCGTTTTAAAGAAAGTCGATAGCATAATTTCAGTTCAATATTTTTTAACTTTTTTTTGTATATATTTAAAAATTTTCTAGTATCCAAACCTTTTATGAAAATTTTTGAATTAGTTAATGATGCAGCTGTAGCAAAAAAATTCCCTCAAATGTGGTTAGAATTAAAAACGTACTTTAAAGTTTGACAAGTAAAATTAAAAGAAAAACTAAAGATTTCGATTATTTGGAAGGCGATTCTGATTCTGTATTAAATGATTTCAGTTATTTAGGATATAATTTCGATTGTAAAATCTGAAAAAGAGCTACTAAAAAAATTTCCAAAATAAAAATCTTTCAGTAGGTAAAGTAATTTTTTTTTTTCAAGATTATTTAAAAAAAGGTGGAAGTAGTGTTGTTGTTTTCGAAAAAAAAATGTTTACATGCGTCCATATTTTTGAAAAATTTCCTAGAACTTTCTTAAAAGCATTAATAATATAACAATTTGTTATCATAAACGCGGAATGAGATATATATTACATATACATATATATTATATTACATTGTCATTAATGAAAATCATAGAATACATACGTCGACTTTTATTAAAATCTAATTTAGCGCGTCGGAAAATGGCGCGTTTTGGCTATAAATAGTTTACAATGCTGTAACTTAGCGCGTTCTAGCGCGTTTTGAGAAGGGGAATAGCGCGTTTTGGTCATAAATAGTTGGCATCGCTGGTTTTAAGTCCTAATTTACACTCAGCAAGTCTTATTGCTAAGCTGATTAGTTTTTTAGGAAAGAAAGACGAGGGGAAAAGAAACTTATATGTTCCCCTCGTCTCTCTCTCTACTACAAACTAATCAGCTTAGCAATAAGACTTGCTCAGTGTAAATTATGACTAAGTACTTTTTGAGTGTTGACAGTCAAACAACAACGAATGCCTGCAGCTAAAAATAAAAAAACACGCTTATATGCAAACACACGCATTCATTTTAAACCGAACACTTATAACTACAAAAATCCAACAGCTCCGTTTATACACATTTTTTAAATTACGCAGCACCAACAACTATAACTAAAATTTATAGACTGTGCGAGCTACAATCATATGCATGAGTATAAAAATACTTTGACTATTAATCGGCTACACATGCGTATATGCAGGGCTATTTTATTTGCACACACACATAAAACATGTTTTAAAACAGCCACACTCACTCACACACACACATGCCCCTTTTCATTATGTATACACAAAGTGTAGTATAGGAGGTGTTTTTCACTCAATGGTATCGGGTCTCGGCATGAAATTAGTGAAACCATGGACCGCTACCTCTACAAAAACATTTCAGAAACTGTCATGTTTCCCTTTTGCAAAAAATTAAATTCCTGTCCAATCAGCTGATTTAAACCCTATAGAGAACTTGGGGGATATGGTCGACAGAAAGATAAAGCGGGACCATGGGTCGAAGAAACGAAGGGCCTAATTTTGTAAAACACAACGCCAAAAGTTG
Source organism: Tachina lurida (assembly GCA_944452675.1). Lineage (NCBI taxonomy): Eukaryota > Metazoa > Arthropoda > Insecta > Diptera > Tachinidae > Tachina > Tachina lurida. The sequence goes on from OX101752.1 coordinate 174,467,450, forward strand.
AAAAATTTTGTATAAAAAAAATTAAAATTACAAATACAAAATATATACACATTTTGGCATCGCTAAGCGTTGTGTTTTACAAAATTAGGCCCGAAATTTTTTCCTAGAAAGAAAAGAAGGCCGGGAAAGCATTTCTAAAAGCGAAATTGACAGGTTAATCACCTCAATACCCAGAAGATGCGCTGCTGTTTTGAAAAATAAATTATATTAAAAAAAATTTGGTGGTAAAAGGTTAATACAGCGCTAAAAGTTTGTAATAGGAACTGCTAAGCCTATTTAAATACTTTTTTTTATAATACTGGTACAGAATTGTAATAATACTAGCTCAGTTGCTTTAGTTTTTGCCACTAGTGTATAATATTTTTATTTTAGTACTTATGTATAGTCATTCTATGGCCAGCACTAGTTTAGAACAGGGTTGTCAGATTTTTTCCGACCTATCTCACCAAATTAATTTTAAAAATCACTAAAATCAGTTTTATCTAGTTTTTCTGAATAAATATTTGATAATAACAAAATTTTTTTTTATATAACACTTTTTTTCAATAAAATTTTTTTATAAAATAATCGTATAAAAATTTAGCAGCAAATTGCCAAAATTAAAAATAAAATCGCCAAAAATTATTTCTTTGCATCCAAATTCAAAACGCATTAATTACTATAGGGTGATTTTTTAAGAACTTTCGGATTTGATTTAAAAAAAGCACATACAATTTCGAGAAATGTATGAAATTTTTATTTGAGTCGGTAGAACGATGTATTCAATGTTTAAAAATGATTTCATGTAAATATTGACCGCGGATATGTCTGAAATGATTCTTCAATATTGTCTTCCAGTGCGTCAACCAAGCTGATCCCTATAGACATGAGCCTTAACATAGCCCCACAAAATATAAATAGCCGTTAAATAGCACGATCTATGCGGCCAATTTACCGAACTCGCCTCTCAATTGGGCAATTGTTTCGCGTCATGTGTGATGTGTCATGTCAGCCAAGTCCAGCTCCTCCATTCTGGACAAAAAAAAGAAGTAACATAGGCCCAATTGCTGCGAATGGCGCCAAATCGATAATTCACGGTCATCAACAACACTGGCGGATACAGCTGCGATATTTTCCTCTGCCCGCACTCTACGTATGCGTGTTGGTGGTTTAATATTCAATAATGTACGAAATTGAATCATAAGATTATGAATAGCCGCCTCAGATGGTCGCCCAAACTGACCATAAAATGGAAGAAGTGCACAATGATGCACTTTCTTAACCGAGCATGAATTTTGGTGATGCCAAATATTTACAACCCAAACGCGCTATTTCCCTTCTCAAAACGCGCTAGAACGCGCTGAATTACAGCATTGTCAACTATTTATAGCTTAAACGCGCTATTTTTCTGCGCGCTAAACTAAACTTTAATAAAAGTCGATGAATGTATTAGTAAATATACCTATTTTAGCAACTCTTTTCCAGATTTTGCAATATTTCTTCTTCGAAATTATATCCTAAATAACTAAAATAATTTAATACAGAATCAGAATCACCAAATAACAACATACTCGTATGAAATGTCGAATAGTTTTGCGATTCAAATGATTTTTGTACTTCAGCTATAATAGATCCTTGATAAATTATATAAATTTTTTTGGTCACGAGTACGACTATATATTGGAAGTTGTGAAATTTAAAGATTTTTGCCATTTACAGTATTAAAATGCGTTGTTAATTCTAATCACAGGCAAGGAAATTTTATTTGCAACAGCTGAATCATTAACGAAATTAAAAAAAATTTAGCAGAGTCTTGGATACTAGAAAATTGGTAAATTTATACAAAAAAAGAAAAAAAAATAACTGAAATGATGTTACTGACTTTATCCAAAACGCGCTAAGTTAGCGCTTTTTTATGAAACGCACTAAGACGAAAAAAAGCGCGCTTGGAGTAGTTAAAACGCGCTAAATCTAGCGCGAAACGCGCTAAATTGGCATCGCCGCTGAAAACAGCTGAGTTGTCAAAAACAGTGTTGGCAAGAAGAAAAAAACACCCTTTATTAATTGATATAAGAAATATCATGAAAATCAAATTGTGTTAATTTCTGCAGACGAGTTTTTGCAGGATTTATTTTTGAAACTACTCCTTCAACAAACTAATTTTCCTGAATTAAAAAAATTTTAAAGTTCAATTTTGTTAAAAAAATCGCCAACAAATTTGTTTAACACCAGAAAAATCACCATGACGGTAAATCAAAAATTTAGACGTCCAACAGGTTGAAAAATTACCACGTTTGGCGAGAATTCGCCATATCTGACAACCCTGGCTTAGACAAGAATTTTTATAGGAAAGAATTAATTCCATGGGAATTATTTCCCGGGGAATATTTAGAAATGGGCTGATTTTTTTCAAATAATAGTAAAACTATTATTACAACTTTGCAAAGTAGACTTTGAACTAATAACTAAACAATCTATTGAAAAAAAACGTCATTAATGTAACTATTTAACTTAAAATTAAATACTTACATACATGTGTAATATATGAATTTAATTTTAAGTGACAATTTTAATAATGACAAGCTAAAATATATTTCCCATAAATATTTATTTCAAATACAGACTGTTTGCAGCCAATCAACGTGCAATTAATTCTTTTCAATTAGTGTTCATCTGTCGGACAGATTTGAAGCACTTTTTTAGCGGAATAATTTAAACGATATTAACAAAGCACATCAAAAAGGTATAGGGGTACCTACAACAAATATTACAATACCAAAAACCACATGAAATTTTATTGGTATAAATAAGTATGAATGACACTTGTGAATGTCTCTTTAAAGAAATGTCAAACACCCTACAAAACTAGGTATTCATAAATTGGTGATGAACAGGGCAAGTTTTTTGTAGCACAAAGAATGGTTTAAAATGGCTGGGAAAAAACTCTGGTACATGCAAATTTCTGCAGGTTATACTTTTTATGTCAATAATTGAAGAAATAGCTAAAATGATAATATTAGCATATGCCACAAAAAACTTGCCCTGGTGATGACACAAATAAGAGATTAGTTGAATTCTTGTACCCACCCACACAAACCAAATTTGACATTTGACATTTGACATAAACAAAAGTCAGCTGGATTGGTGGGGTCACCTTATGGATGCGCCTTGGATATGAAATACTTGGCCTAGAGCTTAGCGATCGCTTTAATGGTGCTCACAGACGAAGGAACATGCTAAGAATCATGGGATTCTACTAATGTTTCCTTTTTTAGCACAAACAATGCAAGCAACAACGAAACATCAGTTCTGTGTGCAACATCAGTTCAGTAATTCTATGGTTGCATAATTATCAATATTTCTATATTAGTTATAAAAAATGGACATGGCTGATTAATGCAATACATGCACATATAAAGGAAACTCAAACCACTTACGATTAATTAAAAAGTTCAATTCTTATATGTTACGCAAGAATTTATTTAGATTTTAACACACCCCGTTTATTTGCAGCACTTGTATTTTCGAAAAGTTTTATTTAAATGATTATTCTTCTTTTAATTGTACTCGTAAATTTTGCTTATTATTATTTCGCACTTGAAAATCGTCTACCTTACATTCACATTTATTTATTACTAGAATTTTTTTGTTAATACTCACAAAATTTTTAACTAAAAATTATCTTGATAAAACGCGCGTCTTTATAAATCATCGCCAACTGATTTGAGCACCAATTGGTTGGATAATAGCAACAATCGCAAGACGGAAGCAAAGAAAACAAATTTAAAGGCCGTTTTAACTTAAAGCGGAAAATGTATTATTTTGCTCTCCTGTGCGGTAGTAGATAATAACTTGATGATAAGAAAATTAACTACAACAAAAAGTATATCTATATGTACATATAAACAGAACTAAAGGTTTTTTTTTAATATTTGCTTAATTCATACTTTTCAAATATTAATCAACAAAATAGAATGTGTATGATTTTCAACCAAAAACTAAATTATAGAATCTGTAATAAAGTTATCATGCACTAGTTATGCCCACCCGGAATTAATTTTTAACTAGATAAGTTAAAAATTAAAAATATGTTTTGACAAAACTTCATGTAAACCTTCTTTGTCATTGAAAACTTTTAATTTATATAATTGTGTCAGCAGACAAGCCAAACTAAAAAGCTTGCACAAGGCCACTATATCTGTGGCAATAAGAAATAAATTCAGTAAAGTGCGACATTGACTCGCGCACGAAGAGTTCCGTACGTTGGGCTTTGAGCATTTTTTTTAAGTTTTTGACGTTTTTTCAGCTGAAACAATTTTTTTTTTGTTTATTTTTCGCTTTTTTCTCATTTTGGCGATTTTTTTTCATTTTGGCGATTTTTTTTTTTTTATTTTGACGATTTTTTTTTTCATTTTGGCGACTTTTTTCATTTTGGCGATTTTTACGGTTTTTCGCGATTTATTTTCGTTTTAGAAATTTTTTTAATTTGGTGCTTTTTTCGTTTTGGCGATTTTTTTTCGGTTTGGCGATTTTATAATTTTGGAATTTTTTTGTTTTACCGTTTTTGAAAATTTCAAGAAGTTTGCTCTTACGGTTTCCAAGATACAGCAAGTTGTCAAAATTACATTAACTGATGGTACACCCTTTAATTAAATTTTTTTTTTAATTTTAGTGTTAATTGTTGTAGTCAGTGTTGTCAGATATGGCGATATCTCGCCAAACGTGGTGACAAAAATTTGGTTTTGGCGATTAAAATTTTGAAATGGTGATTGGCGATTTACTTGGCGATATTTGAACTCCTTGGCGATATTTTTGGCTATATTTTTAAGATTTCAATAAAATAGAATAATGTTAAAAAATATGCTTATATAAAGCAATTTTTTCTCCAACATAAAATATTTCGTGCAAAAAATTCTAAATGTTGTGACTCTTTATCTGAAACTCAAGAAGTTAAAAAAAAAATTATGGAACAAAAATCTCATTTGATGTTTATACAACACAGTTAAGAAAACTTCCTTTTATAAATTGGAACCAACATGTTGATAATGAAGCAGGAAAAGGCTGAAAGAGTTCTCGCCTAAATTGTATTATTATGACATTGCTGCTGGCACTTACTACTTCAAGGATGTGATATGTGTACTTTAACACACATTTAAGCGAACGTTAATTCCGTTTTATCACAAGATTTAAATAATAATTTTGATCTTGGTGTTCAAGTTCAATTTATCCTATTAAGATTGATTTTGCAATAAGTTATTTTCAAGTCTTTTATACGTCAGTACTTTTTATATGTTAATTTAAATACTTTGCAATATTATTGCAAAGAAAATATTGCCCAATATTCCTGACATTGAAAAAGTAAACAACATTGAAAAATGTTGCCACCACATTACACAATTCCCTTGATTGTACAATAAAAATCAGAAGTCTTTTTATATTTGCCAATGTATATATTGTGTTACTTTCGAATATGACATACACATTGGCGATACGAAAAATTGCACAATTACATATTTGTGGCAATAAGGAAAAAGTGCTTAAGTCATATTTTACTCATTTACAGGAGAGCACTTTTAAGGTTTCAAGTCGATTTTCAGAAATTTATTTCTTTTACAGATAAATTAGGAAATTTTCTGTTAACCTTTATTTTTTTAACCAATCATCGTTTTACACACTATAAGTAAGACATTTGAGTTGAAATATACCATATTATAACCTTAATTAAGATATTATTCCAAATGAGATTAGAAGTCTAAAAAAAATAAGTCGAAGTCATAGTGCTTTAACTTCATGAAAAATCACACTAATAAATTGAGATACCAGTGATACTTTCAAATATGCAGATTACGGACGTACCATTAACTCAAAATTTGCTTATCTCGACTTAAGCAGTTTTTCCTTTTTGCCACAGATATATTGCAAGTGGGTGCGCCGCTTTAAACAACATATTTTTTATGTTTTACAATAGACGTTACCTACTGAATTTAAAATTTAACGATATTTGCAATGCAATTACATAATAAAAATATTTTTGTAGCTAAAATTTAATGTTTTATTATATTGGCGATATTTGGCGGTATTCGACAAGTCATTTGGCGAGGAGGCTGAAAATAAATCTGACAACACTGGTTGTAGTCTATATAAAAATACACTAACCTTACAAAATTCAAGTGTATATACATACAATTGTATATATGTATATTACATGGGATTTTAACATTTTTCGTTGCTCGTTTTGTAACACCCTTTAATTTCCAACTCTCTCTTTTTTGTTGTAGCGGCCAACGATCTACACACTGTGTCCAAATTTCAGGCCCGTAGCTCTTACGGATCTCGAGAAAGTACCCTGTGACAGACGGACGGACAGCGTAGCGAAAACAATAGGGTTTCTTTTCACCTTTGGTGTACGAAACCCTAAAAAGAGCTTAAGTCACATTTTGCTGTTTGGCAGGAGAGCACATTTAAGCGTTCAAGTCGATTTTCAGAAATTTATTTCTTTTCCAGTCAAATTGGGAAATTTTCTGTTAACCTTTATGTTTTTAAGCTAACAACGTTCTACACACTTATGTTGAGATTTTGACCACTAGTGCGATTCACTAACTCTTTTTAACGATAATCGCATCATTAAAACAATTATAACGAAAATTTATCGAATTGGTTATTCAGTAACATTTTTAACGATATTCGCTGTAGGTTAATGTCAGCTGTGTCGTTATTTAAGCGACAATAATTTATGTGCTGTTAATTTTAGCGACAAAAATCAACAGAAATAACAGCTGCGTAATATCGTTAAAAAGAAGTTGGAGAATCACGCAATCGTTATTGCAAGCTACAAAATGTATAGACAAAAATTACGATTAGCAAATCGTTAAAAATTACTGAATCGCACCACAGGGGTACTTTCAAATATGCAGATTACGCGGGTACCATTAACCCAAAATCAGCTTATCTCGACTTAAGCACTCTTTCCTTTTTGCACACAGATATATTATTGTTTCAAACATACATACATAAATATATGTATCTTCAATAAAGAAAGAATAAAAACCAAACAAAAAATTTCGTTCCTCCGACTTTTTGGCATATGCGCCAAACCAATAATGAGCTGACAATATCCTAAAGTTGCAGATATGCAGCGAAGAGTGATTTTCGCTATATATAACATAATGTTCGATTATATCCCGAAAAAGTTTTATGAATTTCAAATTCAAAGTGCGTTGTATTTGTATATGGCCATTTCCACAAAAATTTTCACTTCCTTCACATCTCATCACCAATAATTTCTTGTTTATTATTCTAAAATTATTATTGATTGTCCAGTAAAAAAAATATATAAAAATATTAAATCGTAAAACGTGAACAAAACAATATAATTAATTATTAAATTGTTTTCAATTAACTGTAAAATTTAACTTTTTAATTAATATTTTAATTGAATCCACGTTTTTCTTAATTTGTTTTGCTGTTATTTTGTGAAACAGATTTTGTTACATAATAATTGTGTGCAAATTATTTTTATAATCATCTATTTGTTTTTTAAGAGAATGTCAGTCACATTGTCTTGAAACAAAAACATTTTCGATTGACGTTTTAATTTGGTCCAATTAATTTCTTTTATTGGTTTTGATAATTTTATTGGTTTTCAATAAATTGAAATTATAAATCATTTTTGTATGTACGAGTATGTTTCTAAATGATGCTTAACCAACAAATACAAATTCCTCATCGGAATTAATTTAGACAAGCTTCTGATATACAGACATACACACATACAGATGGTATAAGCTTAAGTATTAAGTATTATTGCAAAAACACATATTATGAATACTTTATGTTATTGTTACCCAATGAGCTAGTATAGGGTCTTCCAATAACCATGTCCGAATTTTGACATTTGATGGCGGCCATATTTCTGAAGCTACATCTCGTTGGTTGGTTATTGGTTTGCTGCAGATATAATGTATTTATATACAATGCCGCAAACCAATAACCAACCGACGATCTGTCAAATTGGCTGTTGTGCTTAATCACGTGCAAATGATAAAATGTGTGTTATGTTATGGTGCGTTTAGATCTGAGCCAAATCTAGTACTTACGAGATTTCGAGTAAAGTCTAGTAAATTTCGGGTAGATTTTCAATACAAAACAAAGTCCACTTCATCACTAGATTTTGTCGAAATCTACTTTAAATCTAGTAGAACTTAGTGTGTGTGTCTTTTTTTTCAAAATTGTAAAAAACAAAACGCCGCTGTACTTAAAAAGGTGTGTGAATTAGCTTTTTTGCAGTTGTTTGGTTGAAGTTTAGGAAAAATTTCAGCCAATGGATTTTGTTTGGGATACGAATTCTTGATAAATGTCAAATAAAATTTGTTGTAAGCGTTATAGATTTTGATAAAGATTTGAACTGAAATCTATTAGATATTGTGTAGGTGTAAATGTCCTTAGAGGACAACGCGTTGAGGCCGCCAATTTCTGGGTGAATGCGTACGTGAACAAAGAAAATTGTCGATTTTGCAACGATACCAATTCAAATGAATAGAATAGCGTCCAATGCATTACGAAAAAGTCACTATTTGGTGTGAATTTTAGCGTGGCGGCATATCATAAGTCTTTGTGTCATAGAAAATTTAACGTCACCCAGCGAACATTTGCACGATGGTATACTCCAAACATAATTACATATCACACACACTTTGTTTTATTTAAACTTAGTGATATGAAGGCGCTTAATGAAAAACCCATTAATTTTAAATAAAAAATGTGATTTATAATTTTTGTTGAAGCTTTTTAGCTTCAATAACACTAGTTTACAAAAAATAATTAACCTCGAAATAAAGCTGGTTTCAAAGTTAATTTGGCATTCCTAAACACGCATATGACATTAATTTATTTTTCTAAAGAAGCGTTTTAGAGATAGTAGTTTTTTTAGCCAAAATGGCCAAAAATAATATAAACTGTTGCAGAAATATATTTTGCTCTTACACGCCAATATGTAGCATACTGTCTTGAGCGGAAAATTACTCCCTTACAGCCATACATACCTCAACAAAAGCGACAAGTGTTATGTTTTATGGCGCGCAGCATTAACACTCAACGGGTCTCTATGGTATGGGCATCATGTCGGGTAATGTAGAACACTTATTCCATGTTTCGTCCATGCTCTGGCATCGATGCCTGAAAATATCGAGCCATAACCATCAAAAAAGCAAGCTAAAGGGACATAATTTTCAAACTCGATTTGTTGCCCAAAATCGGTCATTTGCGGTCATAAACGATTTTCTTCAAAAAAAAACGAGTTCCAAAATATGTGTCGGTTAAGCTTTTTTGGCGACTATGGCTAGATATGTCTGAGCATGAGATTCATCGTCCGCAACCATTTCCAATGGAAAGAATAGAGAAAGAACAAAATTTGTAAATATTCCATCTCTATTGCACTACGACAAAATACTTTGATAAAGCAGAACATGGACATCGAACGTATTCACACCACAACAACATATTTAGTGAAAACATCAATACTTGAATTTTCATAAAAATTATTGTTCAAAGTCTATCAAATAAGGTCTACGGAAGTTATCAGCTGATTGACTTTTTTCGTGTGATTTTTCTCAAATTTTTCATAATTATTCTTTCCACTAATTTTTCTTCATAAATATTTATTCATATTCGTTGTGTAGTTTTTTACACGTCCTAAATGTTTCTTGTCAGTTTCGTGTAAGTGTGCTGAATTTTTAATTTATACATACTGCATGAACCGTCAGGGATTCATTTGCAGTTTAATCAAGGCGAATTCACTATCACTATGCCTGCATTTATTGCATTTCATAGAGTAGAACCTTTAGAACTCAAAATAACATATCGGATGTGATTATGACCACCTCGAAACCTTTGACATAAAAGTAACGCTGTATAAAATGAAAAGATTTCTGTAAATGCTGAGATTGAGCAGCTAAAAGATATAAAAAAAATTCAAAATTTAAGGTGAACGCAACTGTAACCAGCTGCTGAAATACTTGATGCTGTCGAAAAAGTTTTAACCAAATTTTTCTGCATCGATAAACAATACGAAGTTGCGGTAAGTTTTTTTTTCGTATTTCCCAGACTCACTATTTATAAATGCCGCCCCCCATTACTAATGTCTGACGTGTGTTAAAATAATAAAAAAAAAATATTGAAAGGGTAACAAAAAGGCGATATCTCTAGTATCTCTGATAATATATGTACATATAAAAATTTTTAGAAAAATAATAATGAATAAAAGAGATGATGTATGTCTCTACGAATTTTTTTCTTTTCAAAAGGTGACAAGCACGTGACGAATATTTCATGCCTGAATATCAGAATAACCAAAAACAGTTATTTAAATAAAGATAGAAACAAAACAAATTAAAGACATACATACTAGATAAATTCATTGCTATTGTTGAGGCGTAACCTCCACTCATCTGGATACATCTAGTTTACATCAAGTTTTCTTTTCAACATTTTTGAAACAGACCATTATAACCCAGCAAAACATTAGAATTTATGCAAATGATGGAACAAATCAAAAAAAGAGTAAATAGAATAAACTTTTTGTCATTTATTTGAAAGTACGAGGGAGGATGAATAAGTCCGGTTTTCCGATAAAAAATAATTTTTTAAAGTTCTATCCAAGGTGTATTTAAACAGGTGGCAGCGCTGCTTCAGCTGATAATTTTTTGATCTATGTGCTTTGTAGCTGAAAAATTTCAAAAACTTCGATTTTGTTTTGGTTTTGGTACAATTATTTTTGTGCTTTTGACATTCTTCGGTTCTTTACACAGCTATGGTTGCCGTATTTTTGTCAGTCACCTGTATAATTACACCATGGCTCTATCACTTCCAAATTAAATTTGTCGAAGTCATAAAAATAGGTACATATACATACATATGTTTATGAGATGATTTCATAGTTGGATACAAATCTCTTTCCGTCGTGCCATTTCTTCAGGTTTGGTAATAAGAAATAGTCACTCGGGGCTAAAACCGGAGAATAGGATGGAAGAATGAGCGATTCGTAGCCCAATTCATGAATTTTTTTTCCATGGAAAATGCAACTTTGCACTATACTGGTGGAAAAAATTTTTCTTTGGGCCAAATGCAGTCTTCATTAAATCGAATTGGTTGGTTGGTCGGTTTACGTAGACATTCAAGTAGAATCTAGATGATTCCTTTTTGAAAGACCACTCCACTCGTCGGTGTCAACCTATGTAGAACTCAGCCCCTGTGGCTGAGTGGTAGTGATGCTAGCCTCTTAGTCTAGAGGTCGTGGGTTCGATTCCCGCCTGGGTGTTTCCTGCAGACAAGCTAATGGCTTTGCGGGTTGAGTTTGTTTGTTAAAAAAAAATATCTAAGTATTTTGATACGGCGGTCTAACCCGTCGCGTTGAGATATCTGATAAGGTCACCCAACCCAATCTCAGATAAATCTGTAAGGTCGTCTAGTACATTTCTGCCTAAAAACTTATCTCTCATGAGATGCAAAGCTAGACATTCGTAAAGAAAGTGGAAGATTGTTTAAATGTAAATCGACTTAATAGGTGGACAAAATATTCGCCATTGATTATACCCTTTTTAAGGTATTCACGCGGATTATACAGCGTACGTCCTAAAAATTAGTAGCCATGACTTTATTGGCTGACAAACCCAACTTGGTCTACTTTGGTGCCGATTTACCTCGAGAAACCCACTGTTTTCACTGCTGTTAAGTTTACGGTGTAATGATGTGGATATACGTTTCGTCTACGGTTACGAAACGTTGCAAAAACTCGTCATTCGTTAAGCTTTCTTAATACCCAAGTGATTATTAAAAATTGAAACCACTTATTCATGTGAGATGGATTCTACAACCTTAATCAATTTCAATCTTCGATCGGTTAACACCATATCATAATTTCTTTTCAATTGTTTCGAGTATAGAAGCCTTAATTGAGCGCCCAGAACGTCAGGCATCTTGCATGCATCTGTGCCACAAAGAAACACTTTTTTTTATTTATGAAAGGTCTTTTTTGATAGATGTACTTATAAAACTTTAAGTTGCCAAAATTTTTTTCATTGGCGGCCATTTTGTCAGTTGTCAGGTGATTTAGGATTAGTTTGGTTTGTCATTTAAATATGAATAAACTGAAAATCATGGTTCTGTTCGAAAAAAGTATCGCGCACTACGTCCATTTTACTGTCAACATATTCGTCCATCAGAGCAATTAATTCAATTAACTAAGAGGCGTTTTCGTATCACATTTACTCGAAATGATAATACGCATTCACAGAGACATCGTACTGCGTAAAGAAGAAGTTATTGCCAGTGGAAAGCGTAGCGTAGAGGAAACCACGAAACCGCCATAGAACCATGATTACTGACTTCTTTGTTCATCAATTGAACAACTGTGATGTGCAGGAGCTGTGGTTTCAACAAGACAACGCAATATGTACATAGCTAGTGCTACAATTGGCCTACAAGATTGTGCAATTTAACGCCGCTATATTATTATAGCTATGCTATTTATTGGGCGAAACAGGAGTTAGGCCGTGATTTTCGTAACAAAAATAATCGACACTACTACAGTTATAAATTTATTTTTGTTTTGATTTCTTTGTACTTAAAAGCAGGGGGGATATTATGTAATTCGATTCGAAACGAAAACTGTTCGAATTTGTATGTTATTAACATTGGAATTCGAACACATTTCCGGTCGATTCGGATTACATAATAACCCCCCAGAGTACGAAAATAAACGAAACAAATTGTTTGATTTTGTTTTGCTTCGTTCTTTGAAGTGAGTGAAACAAAAACAAAACAAAAACAATGAGAACTATTGCTCAATTTATTTTTGTTTTGTTTTTGCACAAACCAGAGAACGCAGACGATCGGCTGTAAGCCGGCTAACAGCCGCCGCCGGCCACAAACAATACATTAATTTATACGTACGCCGCAAGAAAAGAAAATATTGGGAAATAAATGGAAAAGTTTTGAAATATTTGCAGAGAATTTGACATCATCATATAATATAATTTTATTGCATTGTTATTTCACACATGAAATTTGTTATATATAACTGAGCAGCATAGCTATAACCTTATGTCCTAAGACACCTCTCTTCTTTTTTTTCTGTGGGGATATGTAAAGTTGCTAACGATAAGCCCGAAACGATTTACCTATTGGAGGACAACATTCGCCGGGTTATTGCCAATATACGGCCACAAGTGTTGCAAAAAGTCATCGAAAATTTTACCTCTAGATTAGGATACGTTCGACCACCCGTGGCGGTCATATGTCAGAAGTCATTTTTAAATTATAATGTCAGAAGATTATCTTTCGAGTAAAGTAAATTTCCTGTCAATTTAAACAATTCATCTTTGTTTTATTCCATTTAAAAGTTGTATACCTCTATAAAAACACCCTTTATTTCTTATATTTTGAAGCTATGTTTTACACTATTTTCAATCTGTTATAATCGCATTTCCTAAAATTTTAGATAAAGATGCCATACATATTAATTAAATTTAGTTTTGTTTGAGTTGCCAATTGACAAGGCAAATGAAGTTCGCTTGCCATCCATAATCGAGCCATAATAAGCTACACTACCCTAAAACAAAATTTATTTGGTATATGAAAAAAATTTAGGTCAACCCTTGACCTAACAAGTTAAAACTTATTTTGCAAAAAAAAATTATTTTTTCATCTCTATATTTTTAATCTGATAACAAGTTTTGATATGTTCTCTTAAAAAAATAAACACGTTTGTTTATATCTTTCCAGCTTTATTTTTTAAATGCAAATTGTGTCATCTTATTTGCTGGAGCAAAAAATACCATTTAAGTCCAGATAACATTTTAATTACAACGTTTAAACTAAAGCAAATATTTGATTTATGTATGTTTAACAACAAGTCGGGTAAAATGACAATGAAATTACTCGTACCAGCAAAGGAAATGAAGAGCAACATTTTTTAAAAGCTGATGGAAAAATGTGGCCTTAACTGCAAAACAAAAACAAAAGCAAAAGCAAAATCTTCCATTACACAAACAATGGAAATTACAAAAATATTTATTTTATTAATCGCAGTGCATACGCGTACATATATAATTTTTAAAATTTATCATCATGGAATGTGTAGTAGTTGATTTAAAAAAAAATTTTAAATACTAAGGAAGACTTTCAAAACCTGATTATTTTTTAATCGGCTTAGATCTTAGAATAGGCAAATTCATGGCTTAATTTATATGGATGCATATAAATATATCATTTATAAATGTTTTATTATTATTAAAACAAATTTTCTATACCTAAGTTTAATAAACTTTGCATTAAAATAAATTATTATATTATACCTAGTTGTAGGCATTGAAATAAAGTTTTTCAAACACTTTTTGTCTCGCAGTATTGAATGATGATAGACTCAAGTCTAGAGGACATTGACATGGGCGAAACACTGACTGGCATTGACATTTGCATGAATATTCTAATAAAATGTTCGATTTAACTCATAAAATTGGTAACATTGAAAAAATTCATAATTGCTCAATTCACAACCTATTGTGGGAGTCGTAGTTCGTACATGAGTTGTTTGTAATTTCTAAAAAAAATATTGTTTATAAACAAATGTTTGCATAGAAATTACCAACAACGTTTGTACGAACTCCGACTTCTACAATAGGTTGAGCAAATTGTTCGTACTGTTGTGTCTAACGGTTGTATGTGTGTAAAGTTTTACATATTCATAAAAAGGTTGTATGTACATATATAAAACGACAACAGAAATATAAGAGATATTCTTTTATGGCTCTATTATGCATGGCAACCATACTTCCGTTGCCTTGTCAACTGGCAACGCAATATTGACCTGCACAATACCATTTATAAGACCTTTCAAGACATGCGACATTTTTCAAACGCTTTACTACACTGTTGGCAATATTTTTTTTGAGTTATTTCTCTTGCCAACAGTGTTTTTCAGCGTTTGTTTTAGAATATTTAGTAAAGCGTTTAAAAAATGTCGCATGTCTTGAAAGGTCTTATAAATAGTCTTGTGCAGGACTTTACAACGCAACCGAAATTATTGTTAGTATTATGTATGAAAACGTTCTCCAGTTGCCTACAGCAATGGAAAACGATCAGTGCAAAGTAATTTTTGCCGTAAAAAAAAATTTACAATAAATATCGTGCCATAACCACCAAAATATCTTAAGTGACATAATTTTCGAACTTAATTTTTTAAGAAAATCGATTACTTGTGATCAGTGTTTAAAAAACTGAAATGCTTTTCATTTCATTTCATTTTGCTTCTGCTTTCGCTTTTGAAAAATGCAACAGTTTCAGTCAAAGCAAAATCAGAAAACGATTTATGACCAATTGCGCAGTACCTACTTTCAGCAGTAGACAATTTGAAAAGTTTGAATTTGATTTACTTTTGCTTTCGGTTAGTATTGCAAGTAAACGCAGAAGCAGTTTATATGACTTTGGAAGTCGCAAGCAGTCATAGTCGATCAAGCTAAAACTTTTCTTTTCGAAGTTTTCAGCAATCGCAGTAAAGTGGTTTTTGTTTTTGCTTCTTGTCTGATGTGCAAAAACAACAACAACATGACAAACACCACAAAATAGTTCACTGAACCTGCTGAAAGCTTCTAAGAGCAACAGCTTTTGCTTCTTCGACTGTGACTGTTTGGTACTTATAAAAGCACACAGACTGCTTATGCTTTTACTAGCGAAACTAACCAAAAGCAACAGCAAATCAAATTCAAACTTCTGAAATCGTCGACTGCTGAAAGTACTGAGCAATTGTTCATGATTCGTTTTCTGCTTCTGATTTGCTTCGAAGAAGCAAATGCAGCGAAAAGTAAACATTTTACGACTTTTGCTACTTCGGCTTAAGTTATTTAAACACTGAATGTGATTGTAAATAATCACTTATAGCCAAAAAATGATGTTCGAAAATAATGTCTCTTAAGCTTTATTGGCACTTATGGTACGATACGTATATGAAGAATATTCGTGGAAGTGAAATTATGAAAAATTTTACATTAAGCGCTTAAAAAAAGTCAATCACCTGAGTTCTTGCACAATTTTCTTCAATACACCTTGAGTAAAACACACATAAAAATATTCCTGCAACAAACAACTTTAATTAAAAATAAAACCAAAAATAAATTAAAAATGTAATTGAGTCCATTAAACTGTGCAATTAATTAAAATTTTAAACAAAAGTTTAATTGACTTAAATACATATTTAATTGATTTTTAGTTGTATTTTCATTTAAGTTGTTTATTGCAGGAATATTTTTTTCTGTGCACATTATTTCTAATAATGACGACAGCTTGTGTGGAATTATTTTCGATGATGAGCAGACGGCGCGGCGCTTAAGGAACAGTTCAAATCTTTTAGAATTATCGCCTCTCACAACAATTTCTTTTTTAGCTTTAAAGCATATTTTTGCCTTTCCAAAGAAAGAAGAAATTATTTAATTAAATTAAATTTGTTTAGTTTTAATAACTTTTTTGCCTTAAAAACTATGCAGCAACTAAAAGTTTTTGGTTGTCCATATTATTGCAAGTTGTCAACAGAAATTAATATGTCTTAGTAGTCAGTTGAGATATGAAATAACATTTTGACAACTGGCAACTCAACTAAAGTTCGGTTGTCATACATAATAGAGCTAAATGTGTCTTAACTATACCGTTAATACATACTTATATATATATATATATATTTATATATATATATATATATATATTTATATATATATATACATATATATGTATATATATATGAAATTTAAGAGCTACAAGACACATTTAGCAGATTAAACGAATACGCCTACTATAACATTTAATACACATAAATTCATGTATTTATCTTTCCAGTTTTAAAATATTTTATCTTATTTCAAGTTTTACTATCGTGATAAAAAAAATGTTAAAAGCACGTGAAAGATAATTAATTATGAAGATACATACATATATAAAGGTAATTAGAGATGAACGTAAATTTCAAATTTCGAAAAAAATAAATACATAGTTTAACAAAATAAGGTGTTATTTTTTAAAAGAATATATATTTATAAAGACCAGAGAATGACAAAAGTATCGGTTTAAATCCTCTACAAATATTGGCCATGAATAAAGCTATGAATACGTGTAGCTAAAAATAAAAAAACACGCAAAATGCAAACACGCGTATTTATTTTAAACCGAATACGTATAACTATAAACATCCAACAACTATGCTTATACACATTTTGTAAGTTACGCACCGCAAACGTCAGCAACTAAAATGTATAGACTGTGTGAGTTACAATTACATGCATGAGTATAAAAATACTCTGATTATTAATCGTGTATACAGGGCTATTTTATTTATGTATACGGTGGCGAATGATGAATTAATATATACTATTTTTGTTTTGCCAATTAAACATCCATAGCCTGGGTATGCACCTACTGAGACTGAAAGTATGAGAGAGAGTCAATGCGTTTGATACGTATGTGCTCTTTTGTTTTTACTTGTAGTGTATTTTAGTTTTTCCCATAAACGAAGCAGAGATGCTCTTGTGGGATTATGCGCAGTTACTACAAGTAAAGGCTCAATTACCCGATTGTAATGTAAAGTAACTGCAACGTAGGAAACAGCTGATCGATATTTTTAAATGAAAAGTAGGTTACGTTACATTACATCTCTATAACCATTTTCATTACTTTTCACATAACAATATCGATCGGCTGTTTCCTACGTTGCAGTTACTTTACATTACAGTCGGGTAACTGAGCCTTTATAGAGATGTAATGTAACGTAACCTACTTTTTATATAAAAGTATCGATCAGCTGTTTCCTACTGTTGCAGTTACTTTACATTACAGTCGGGTAACTGGGCCTTAAACCACACACAAGTACACCCAGTAAACACGTGGCGGTTTGATATTATAGGTATTGAAAATAATTTTAAATCAAATATAATAATATATATATAATTTATGAGAATAACAACGTTTGCTATCAAAGGGAGAAATTTTATTTCTTTGTCTCAAACGATTAACTTTGTTTACGTTGCATAAGTTCAATAAAAAAAAATCACAAAATATACATTTACAAAAACTAAGTTTTAATCTAAAAACAAAATCATTTATATCTAAAATGAGGATGATTGTGTCATCGAGTCAAAATTACAGTAACAAATCACTTTCTATAAAATAGATGAGTCTAAAAATATTCAAATATATATATACACACTAGTGATGCACGAATGTTCGTATTCGTATTCGAATTGTCGAATACAACAGGCGAATACGAATACGAATATTTTTCCAAACAAATTAAATAAATAAATGGATAACTCCTAGACGAAATTTAAATAAATGTCTAAAATATTAGTTTGTACAAATCCAATAAATTTTTTATAGAAATTTGTGCTTTGTATAATTTTCAAATATTATTTAATGGCGATCATTAAAATTTTGGGTAAATTTGATTAACTTTAAAGTACGCCAACAGAAGTGCGAAGTCCTTTTTTATAACAAATTTTTAATATTTCAAATTCTATATGAACCCCAATTTAATGTCTATAAATTTCACATATAATATTCGTATTCGCGAATATCGTTTCAAATATTCGTATTCGTATTCGTATTCACGAATATCAAAAATTAACATTCGTTACATCACTAATATATACATACATGTAAATTCCTTGCCACAGCTAGAGATGTGCTCGTGAGTGTGTTATTTTAGTTCACGAGACACGCGCTCATTCAAAAAATATTTACAAGCGCTCACGCCCACACGCAAAGCACATATAATTTCTTACAGTGACGCAGCACTCACGATTGCCTACAACGTTATAATTTAGATTTGGTATATGTATATTATAAATATTACTCCCCGTAGTTCCTATCAGGTGCATAGGGCCATAAATAGATTTGGTATAAGAATAATTTTTAATTTTGAAAAAATAAGCAACACATACACACAATACGCACGTCCAGCAGACACGGTTTGTTACACAACTGTTACTGAAAAATCAGTTAAGTGAGCGCTCACTATTTTTGACAGCAATAAGAATGCGTGATACAATAAGTTTTACCAAATTACGGCACGTCAGCTGTTAAAAGTATATGTTAATTAAAAAAAAAAATTAAATATAATTTGCAAGAAACTTATTTTCGAGAATTTTTACTCGTTGATATTATTTCAAAGTAAAAGTTAACTGTGCAAAGTCTTAATTCAGCTGCATGAAAGACAGGGGGAGTAATACTATCTCTTTCTGTCTTTCTCCCAGCTGAATTAAGACTTTGCAAAGTAAACTTTGCGTGTCTAAAAGGGGTAAACATTTGATTTTTAATTTATTTTTTAAGCAAATGAGCAGCACACAGCGTTCGCCGGAAAAAGCAATCGATTCAGACATTTTTAGCAGGTTTTTAGTCGAAACACACTTAATGAATTTACTTACGCCTCAATATCTTAAATCAAAAATCGTGTAAGTCCTAGTTTACACTATGGAAGTCTTATTGCTAAGCTGATTAATTTGTTAGAATAGAGAGACGAGGGGAAAGGAAACTTATCTGTCCCCCTCGTCTCTCTCTCCCACAAACTAATCAGCTTAGCGATAAGACTTACTACACTTTTTATAATTTTTGAAGAGAAAGAAAAAAATTTAAATTGTTCAGTTAATATTAGCCAGGATCACTTTCACGCATGATTAATTTTATATTTTTATCACACGTGACATGAAAAATCACAACATTAGCACATCTCTATCTATATGTAATTCGGATAATTCGGCAAAATGTCTCTTGAAAAGATAAAAGAAATTCAAGTACTAATTTGAAATTGAAAATTTTTTACATATCGTTACCTGAAACGCAAAACGCTCCAACTAATATTTTTATAATTTTACAGAAAGAGGAAAAACATGTTAAATTGGAAAATATGTATTGAGGTGTTTAATGAGAATTTTTGAAATGTAATAAAATAAACAAAATCGCTACTTTGATATTTTTTATAGCTTTGAAATTTTTAATAGCTATGCTCTTTATTGCGCGATGCAGGAGCTAGGACGTGATTTTAGTAATAAAAATAATCGACACTATTACAGCTATAAATATATTTTTGTTTTGATTTCTTTGTATTTAAAAGTATAGTACGAAAATAAACGAAACAAATTGTTTGATTTTGTTTTGTTTTGTTCTTTGAAGTGAGTGAAACAAAAACAAAATAAAAACAATGAGAAAGATTGCTCAATTTGTTTTTGCTTTGTTGTTGCACATGAGCACAAACCAGAGAATACAGCCGAATGGTTGTACGTCGGCTAACAGCCGTCATCGGCCACAAAAATACATTAACTTAATCGTCCGCCGCTAGAAAAGAAAATAATGGGAAATAAATGGAAACGTTTTAAAATATTTGCAGAGAATTTAACAATCATCATGAAATATAATTTTATTGCATTGTTATTTCACACATGAAATTTGTTTTAAGCAGCAAATCTATAACCGGGTGTCCTAAGACACCTCTCTTCTTTTTATGTTTTATTTATTTTATTTTTATTTTCCTAATTTTTATTTTATTTTTTTATAAGTTTTTATCTCACTGTTTGACCCTAATACATAATGACAAAGTACACAGCAGAAGGAACTAACTGCACTTGTTTTAAGCAAATAAAACAATTAAATAATAAGACTCACAACTGGTAACCAATTTATTTATTAAAATTAATATAAAAGTTTTTAGTCAAAACAACAAACAAAATAAACACAATTGTGCACACAATTTTCAGATAATCATGTTTTAAATGTTTCACACGAAAGAGTAGAAAAAATGTGTGATTAATTTCAATATTATTTGGTTCGAACGCAACGAGATAATAAAGTATTTTTATATACATATGCACATTAAATTTTTTTTAAATAAAGCAAACCACACAGAAATTATTCAAAATACCTGGAAATGTACTAAATTTAATATGATTCACTGTTGGTGGAAACGTTTCGGTTTTTAACTCGTTACATTAACCTATATGTACTATTTACCAGACAATGACAATAAGTACTCAAAAATAAATATTCATAAGTAAATAGTCTTAATTTTAGCAACTTCGTATAATTCTAATTGTAGCACAAACAATTTGTACGCTCACATATTTTCTCTCAAACAACTATGACTTATGCTAGGAACACATATTTTCTCTCAAACAACTATGACTTATGCTAGGAACACAACTGGGACGAACGACGAATTTTTCGGTGCGAACTTTCGTCATAAAAAATAAAAAACATGTGTGCATATGAAAATGAGCACAACACCGCCGTACAACGAAATTCGTCGTGCGTGACGAATTCTAAAATAGATTTATTTCTAATTTGTACGCCGACGAACGACGAAAAAACAATTTTCTCTCTCTCACTCTCTGTCTTTGTGCACACAACAACCAACTTTATCAAATATAAGAGAGGAATTCGCTGCGTAAATTCGTCGTTGTTGTGCTTCACACGACGAATTTACGCAGCGAACTCTTATCAACGAATTCGTCGACGTGGACGAAATTCGTCGTTCGTCCCAATTGTGTTCCTAGCATTAAGCCGATTCCAACATAAAAGAGCATCTCTACTTTGTGTATGAAAAAAAAAAACTAAACTACGCTACAACTACAAATAAAAAGGCACATACGTATTAAACTAATTGACTCTCTCTCATACTTTCATTCTGAATATTTTCACACACAGAATATTAATATTTATTTATTCGGTCAAAATAATAGTCATACTCAGAATATTTATTGATCATTCGCCATTGTATACAATCATTTGTGTACATAAAATGGAATGGAAAAATGTGTGGCTGTGTGTGTGACGGTTTGAAAACATGCTTTGTGTGTGTGTGTGTGTAAATAAAATAACTCTGTATTACGCATGTGTATTCGGTTTAATATTTTTGTATTCAGAATATTTTTATATTCACACAGTCTATAAATTTTAGTTGTTTTCGTTTGTGCCGGGTAATTTAAAAAATGTGTATACACATAGTTGCTGGATGTTTATAGTTACACGCACTCGGTTTAAAATTAATGCGTGTTAGGGCGGGTAAATTTAAAAATCGCACAAATCACAAGGAAAATCGTATTCTAGGTCAAATTTTAAAAAATCTCACTATTTAAAAATATCACAAATATTTGTATGGGGAACTCCCCAGGGGTGGTTATAGGGGATGTGCCACTGGCATAGGTGGGTCGGCCCTCCAAAATTAGTAGGGGTCGGTCATACATTTTGACTCGATTGAGGAACTATAAATGGGCCAAAGTGAACATTTTCAAAATTTGACCCTTCAAGAAAATTTTACCTTTCGGATCAAAAGTCGGGACATCAAAATACATTTTAGAGGTATGGTTCCTTCGGCAATGTTTCTTATTTTGATCCCTAGAATACGATTTTCCTTGTAATTTGAGCGATTTTTTTGCCTCCATACAAATCGACCCGCCCTAATGCGTGTGCTTGTAATATTAAATTTTAATGGGCGTAGCCCCTCCCACTTTTAACGCAAGATTGAGTCTTTTTTAAAAGATGAAGGTGTATGCCAAGTTTCGTAAAAATTGGTTGAGTACAAACACATGAAATATAATACTAAAATCTAATAAGCGTGAGCCCGCCCATTTTTTTAATGCAAGGTGTGTGTCAAGTTTCATAAGAATCGTTCAAATAGAAGCATGTGAAAATAATATTAAGCAGCCATGTCGCGCCCATTTTTTCAACTTCGAGATTGTGTCGATACGAGTAAGTTAAGTTAAGGGTAAGTTTCCTAGTAATCGAAACAAATAAAATGTTATAAAATAAAATAAAAAATTAATGGGCGTGTGTCTATATATCACAAAGTTGAAGCTATACCCTCTCAGACAAAAATTAGAATTTTTTTTAATGGGTCCAAGATGTACCAAGTTGTGAAGTAACATAACAGACGAATTGATAACCTCCTCCTTTTTTTGAAGTCGGTTAAAATTATGCGAAATTGCATATCTATTCAATTTGTAGTCTTAATTTTTTGTACCTTTTATAGATTTCCTTATTAGCAAATTTTGGGTAATAAATTAGCTGTTATATTTAAGAAAATAAGCATGCACGTTTCGTTTACAATGTCACAAAAGAGACTCTCAAATAGTCGACAAAAGTGGTTACTTGAATAATAAAATTCATACATACACACATGGTACATATCGTCACCTAAAATCCAAAAGGCCGTAACAACCAGAAAATTCAAAATATACGTTTTGATTGATTATGAGGTGATTCACGAAAATACATCTTTCGTTAAAATATTGCTCACATATGTTCAAAAATACCGATTTTATTCGTTATTCAATTTGGCGCCTAACATATACATAAATAGTCTTAAATTTTTAAAGGTTTTTTGCTTCTCCTGTAGAAAAGTTAAAAGTATACTTACGCCTTTTGGATTTTAGGTGACGATATTTATAATGAGACGACCGGCCAAGGGTAATAAGTATTTTAATAAAGATATTTTTTTGAAGTAGTGTCTTTTGATGCAATGAAGTTCTTCGCGCTATTTCTGTGATTCCTTTATCGTTACATTTAAAAGAATATAAACAAATATATGTACATACATACATACATATGTACATATGTACGAGTATGTATATTGTTCCAGTTAAAATGAGGTACCAAATTGTATCGGTGTTATTAACAGTAAAGTTTAGCTAAAACAGTTTTTTTAATAATGACGACATTTGGTGTTTGGTGTAAATGGTCATGCGTAACTTTTCCATGCAAAATTTGTTTTGTAAACCAATATTATTTTTTATTAATACGTCAGTAATTGTTTCTTAAAAAATACATTGAAATTGATTTTTGATGCGACCGTTTTTTATCGTGAATTTTAATAATTTCTATGCATTGTACATATATCGTTCTATTTTCATAGCTATGCTATTTATGTCATCACACAGGAGCTACGATGTGATTTTCGTAACAAAAATAATCGACACTATTACAGTTATAAATTTATTTCTGTTTTGATGTCTTTGTACTTGAAACCAGAGTACGAAAATAAACGTTCTTTGAAATGAGTGAAACAAAAACAAAACAAAAACAATAAGAAGAATTGCTCAATTTGTTTTTATATTCTTTTTGCACATGAGCACAAACCACAGAAGTGTAAGCCGGTTAACAGCCGCCGCCGGCCACAAACAATACATTAGTTTAATCGTACGCCGCTAGAAAAGGAAATAATGGGAAATAAATGGAAACTTTTTGAAATATGTATTTGCGGCGAATTTGACATCATCATATATGTAATATAATTTTATTGCGTTGTTATTTAACACATTAAGTTTGTTTTGTATGGCTAAGCAGCACAGCTATAACCGGTTGTCCTAAGACACCTCTCTTCTTTTTTATTAATGGCGTAGTTTTTACTTCTCATCAGTCAAGTAGTTATCACAGCTTGATGTCTGTTAAAATGGAGAGCTATTGAAAATGAAACGTCTTGGAACACACTGTAACTAAAATACTTATGTATGTATGCGTATACGATACAAAATACAAAAATAACTTTAATTTTTATATTATAGGCATCATTTTACTATTGGGAAAGGCAAATTAGGTTACCAGTAGTGTTTTTCATACGGGATTTCCCGGGATCCCGCACATTTTCCGGGAAAGAAATCCCGGGAAATTTGTGCGGGAATTCCCGGGATTTTCTGATTTTGTTATGGCAACTTAATTTGTATGTACACATTCCTTGATGAGTGTCGTTATTCATTTTATTAATGCGATAGTGCAATAATAAGGTGATGGCAATATCACAATAGCTAAAGCTTTACAACAACTAAGGCCGAGTTTAGATCTGGTACACATGCATTCTGAGACTTAGATGCCTTTATTTGGAAAAAGCAGAGCGCGACGATCAAAATTTAATTCTACAAAAATTCATAAAAGTAAAAAACAGAAATGAGCAAGGAAATAAAAGAAAATTACAAATAATTACAGATTATCTTTGGTAAATAGTACGGTTAACATCATTAACAGCTTATTCTGTACTAAAGTCCTATTTTCAAATATGCCCTTATGCAAAAACGATTGTTAAAGTTAAAGAATGCGTTAAAACTGGTTTTGCCATACAAAATTCGTTTGTTAAACCAATTTTAAGTTTAACAATGATTTTTTCATAAGGGGGATACTTTGTAATATTTTTTTAATAATACTCGTATAATTTCTTTTTTATAATATTGGTATCTATGTATTATTATGCTCCGTAATTTCTACAAGTAGATATTGGTGCCTAGATATCTATCGTGTAAGTTGAATTTTATAAGGCAAACTCGTGGGTAAAAACCTTAGGTAAATTACCTGTGTGTAGAAATTACGGGCATATATAAAGAACGGAAACGGTATTATTTTTTGAATAATGTGTGTAAAAAACGTTATTATTTCATCGATTTCATGAATTATAATTTGTTTTTGTTGAAATAAATTAAATTTAAAAATATTTTGTATTGTTTTGTACTGGGCGGGAATTCCCGGGATTTCCCGGGAAACCGAAAAATCTTTCCCGCTTTACCGGGAAATGAAAAAGTCCGGGAAAAGAAAAACTCTAGTTACCAGAGATAATAATGTGTCACATTATATTTTCACCTAATTGCTTATAATAAAGATACATTAAAAAATATGTACGTTTGATGAAAAAAGTGAAAAGAATGATAAAAAAAATATTTTTTTATTATTTGTTATGAAAGTATTATTAAGCACTTAATTACCAAAATCGCGTCACCAAAATTATATTTATTTATATAAAAGAATCATTAAAAAATAATTTAAATGTTGGTTTTGATTTTTATACAAATTCTTTGCGGAAAAAAAGTAAACAAACTCAGAACCTGCCTGGCCTTTCATAATTTTTAGAATTTGTATGATAAACAAAAAGAAATGTTCAAAATATTTTTTTTTCATGTAAATGTCACTTTATTATTAGCAGCAAATCATCTTATCTGTATATACTAACTAGTCTTTAACATAAATTGTACTGACAAGTATTATTTTTTTATCTTTTGCAGAATTTCTCATAGTGTAAGCATCTTCGGTGCTTTTTAAATAAATAGCTAAAGTTCAAATTATATAGCAAACACGTGATGACGTGAAAAAAGTGTTAATAATTTCAAAAACAATTATTTAACTGATGCACTTTTAAAATGGATTTAAAATGTTGATACTGGCAATACCATCATTTTCACCAACCATTTTAATGTTGCTTTATGAAGCAAATGCAAATTACTAACAGGCCGCCCCGCGCTGGCTTTGCTCGGTCAGTTCTTCGACTGGAAATTGATTTTAATGCGTTTATTGCTTTTTAGGGTTCCGTTCACCAAAGGTACAAGTAAATAAATACGATGTCCATCCGTCTATCTGTCTGTCTGTCACAGGTTGTTTTTTCGGGAACTATATGAGCTAAGGACCTGAAATTTTCACAGAATATGTAACAGTTTGGCCGCTAAAGGCCATGACTCACTATCCTACACAAAATACAACCCTGATTTGATGATTTGTTATTGTCTTTTGAATATTTTGCATAGAATTCATCATTTAGGGTGGTATTTTTTTTTAGTAAATCGTGCGATTGTGTAGGATAGTGTATCACGGCCTTAAAACAATAAATATATGACAGTTAAAAATTAGAGGGTGTCCTAAAGCGAGCAACGAAGAATTTTGAAATCATAATATAGTATACAGAATATTATATATAATAGACACTTGATATTTTTAAAGTTTTGTGCATTTTTATGAAGACTACACCTATCCCTCGATTTACACAATAGATACGTTCCTGAGAAAGTCGTGTAAATCGAGGATTAAAATTTTTGTATGAAAAATCGTGTAAATCGAAAATAAAGGCAGAATTGCGTAAAAAGTTTATTTTATTAAGAAATTATATATGTAGTTCAACTTTGTTTTTAAAATATCAGAAGCGTTTACTCAAAACACATAAAAATAAACCTTTAATGATCAAACAGAATTGCGGCATAAGCACATTTTCCATACAAAATGACACAAAAACTAGCCTCAGAAAGCAGTCGATAGATAGAGTCTACTTTATTTTGAGAGCGTTTCTTCTTATGCTCTTGCATATAAATAAATATTCTCTCAAACATGCTGCCATTCTTTCAATAAATTTCATACATTTTGTGAACAAAACTACAAAGAAAAATAAGCACAAAAGAAAATATATAAAAAATTAGACAGCATTTGAAGTTACTGCCGTAGATTTTATTATGGGCTTTGTTAATTTGACAGCGATTTTTCCTGAAGTTGCGGACTTATTCTGTTTGATCATTTATTCATTAAACAAAATAAATCATATTCATAAAAACAAAATCAAAATTAGTGTAATTCATAAAATATTCAATAAAACACATACAAAATTGTGTAAATCGAGGTATGCATTTCATAAATCTCTCAATTTACACGAAAACCAAAATAATAGTGCAAAAGTGATATCGTGTAAGTCGAGGGATAAGTGTACTCGTACACCAATTATCACTGAAATTAAAAAAATATATATATATATAAATTAAAGAGTGTTCCATCAGTTAATGTAATTTTGACGACTTGTTGTATCTTGGAAACCGTAAACACGCTAAAACTAAAACATCGCCAAAATGAAAGATGCGCTTGTATGAAAAATATAAGAAAAAATAAAATAAATCGCTAAAATGCAAAAAAATCACCAAAAGTAAAAAGGTCGCCAAAAAATTAAAAAAATCGTCAAAATAAAAGAAACGAAAAAACCCAAAACTAGAAAAATCGCTACAACTAAAAGTGTGTTGCAAAAAAAAATCGCCTAAACTAAAAAAATCGCCAGAAAGAAACAGTCGCCCTACGGAGTTCTTTGTGAGCTAATTTATATATGTAAAGGGTGTTTTTTTTTAGAGGTATAGAGCTTCGAATTGAAATAAAATACAAGAAAATCGTTTTAATGTCCATCAATTTGGCTTTATTGGAAGGATAATTTTATGCCATTAATGTTTAAATATGATTTCGGGCATGTGGCCGCCGCGGCTGGCTCGAATAAAGCCAATTCTACAGGTCCAATTTTCAACCACTTTTTCGAGCATATGGGGCCGTATGTTGGCAATAACGCCACGAATGTTGGCTTCCAAGTCACCTAACGTTTCTGGTTTGTTGGCGTAGACGAGCGACTTCACATATCCCCAAAGAAAATAATCCAATGGTGTCAAATCACACGATCTTGGTGGCCAATTGACAGGTCCATTCCGCGAAATTATGCGCTCATCGAATGTTTCCTTCAATAAATCGATTGTGACGTGCGCTGTGTGGCATGTAGCGCCGTCTTGTTGGAACCACAACTCATCCACATCTTTTTTGCGCAAAATCTTCCATAAAGTTGATGGACAAAGCTCCAATTGCTGTGCACGGTGGCGAATCGATTCATTCGGGTCCTCTTCAACACTTTGCTCTACAGCGGCAATTGTTTCTTCGGTGCGCACTGTTCGACGTCTCTGCGGATGCGTATTATCACATAGAGTAAACGTAGTGCGAAAACGATCCATGGTTAACCGAATTAATTGCTCTGATGGACGATTATGTCGACCATAAAATGGACGGAGCTTGCGGTAAACTTCGCGAACTGAACCATTATTTTCGAAATAAATTTGCACGATTTGCAAGCGTTGTTCTTTTGTCAACCTGTTCATGATGAAATGGCAAACCAAACTAAATATTAATCACTTGACAGCTGACAAAATGGCCGCCAGTTAAAAAAGTGATGCCAACTTAAAGTTCTATACCTCAATAAAAAACACCCATTATATATCGTCACCTTAAATGCAAACGGACGTAAATACACTTTTATATTTTTTACAGGAGAAACAAAAAACGTTTCAAAATCAATAAGAATAAAGTATTCTTGAAAACTTTCTTCGAAATTTATTTGGAGTATGGATACTTACATATATGTATGTTTTTAACCATTTATTTCCTTTTTATATATATTTAAAATTTTATGTTAGTTACATTATTTGCAATAAAAAATGGATGCATTTGTAATTACGTCCGTTTGAATTTCTTTAATAAAGTCGTCATTTTTGATTTGAACCATAATCAATCAAAAACTCGATTTCGAATTTATGTGTAGTTACGTCCGTTTGCATTTAAGGTGACAATATATATATTTAAAGTCGGAGTAGTCTGAAGTTTTGCCAAGTGATGTAAATTCACTTAAGAGAATAAAATGAGTGTGTTCGCATTTTCTTATAGAGCGTTTTGCATTTTCGATAACGATATGTACATATATAGTAAACGTAAACCACAATAAAATACATATGTACGTCAATAGAATGGTTTGTCGCTGCTAAGAAATTGTATTCAGAACAATTCTTGAGCAGCAATTTTACTTGTCTTATCTGTTAATCAAAACATGCGTAACATACTTATGCATATAAAATACTTATTTTTTTATGAATTTATTAGATTTTTAAGTTATTGTCAACCAAAATAGTTATTTATGGAAAATATAAGAGCTAATAATGCGTGAAAATCATGAAAAATATAAAATCATTTTTATTAAAAACTCGGGTCGTTAGTCGGCTCGTAAATAAATTACTTTCTAGGTGTGAATATATGTATGTAAAAGCACATTGATGTTTGTAAAATAACGCTAACATTATATAATTGTTTTATAACAGTAATAATTCACATTAACTTTTACACAATTTTTTGTTTTAATGATTTGCATTCGCTTGGCAACTTTTACCCCCCAATTAAGATAAATATACATATGTAAATAATGAAAGATATATGTATTTAAAATTAACAAAAAAAGTTGACATTTTTGAATAACTTTCTATTAAAATCTTTAAAAATCATGCCTATCCTCTATCACCACTTAAAAGGATTTGTCCAAATTTGTTTTCCTCGCTAAGACTGACTTGATACATTTCGTAAAATATCATGTACAATTTAAATTTAATCAGGCATGTCATGAAAAATTATTGTTTTCAAAACTTTTGGTTGTAAGCAGTTCACAGAAAATGGGCGAATAATAAAAAATAAAATATCAATTTTGTGAAATCGGTTGACATTGCAGGCCATTCCTGAAACTTCCCACTAGAGATATTGATAAAATTTGCGACATCCAATAAGTATAAAAATTTGTGAATATATAAAATATATTTGTCAGACTTGAAATAATTAGAAAAAAAAGATTTTTTTTTATTTTCGAAAATTTTCGAAATCTACCCAACAGCATCGATTCACTATCTTACGACATCTAAGTGAACTCAACATCTTCCGAAGGCGGCAAATTTGTTTTCGATTTCTTGACTCATTCTTAAGTGATGAGATGTTTACATATATCGCTCCTTTATTGCAACAGAGGCATAACTCAGAAGGGTCCGCCATCTAACGTTTTTTTTCAATCTGGTGCTTATTTCGTGAATGGTAACACTTAGCTCATGTCTGATTTGACAGATAATTAGTTTTATCCTTCCGCTGAACGAATATGGTTGTGTATACGCTTGAACAACGCTGGGAAATATTGCTTACAGAAGATGCCGATTTTGCCAAAAAAAAAGTCATCTTTTCAGATGAAGCTCATTTTGATCTTGGCGGGTATGTAAACAAGCAAAATTGTCGCATTTGGGGCACAGAAAACCCGCACGCATACATTGAAAAGCCGACGCACCCAAAACGAGTCACTGTTTGGTGCGGATTTTGGTTCAAAGGGGTGGCCGTTACAGTCAATAGCGATCGTTATCGGGCCATGTTGAACGAATTTTTGTTCACAAAAATTGAAGAGGAGGATATTGGCAACATTTGGTTTCAACAGGACGGCGCTACGTGCCACACAGCCGAAGCTACACTCGATGTTTTGCATAGCATTTAAAAAAAAAAAGTTATCTGACGGACCCTTTAAAAGAAAAGGGTAAAACAATATGTATATAATAAATCTGTTCAAGTCACCGCATAATTTTATAAAACCAAATTTTGTATTGAGAATAAATAAAGATTGCATTTAAGTAAGATCATAAAAAAATTTTAAAGTAATAACAGTTTTTCAAAATATTTTCATTCAAATCAACTTTTTTTTTAATATTAAATAAAATTATTTCTATGTAGTTTTTTAAACAAATTAAAAAGAATAGAGCAAATAATTAATTAGTAAATAAGAAGAAAAAAGGAAACATTTTCGGCTTAAAATTAACAAAAAGAAAAAGTATTTTAATAAAATATCAAAAACATTTTTATGACGTACATACTACATCCATGAATGTGACATTGTAAAATGGAATTGAACCATTAACAGTACTGATTCATAGAAACAGAAATCAAGTAAAATGTTTCAGGTTTTAATCTTCTAAGGTAACATTGCGGAATAAATAAGACATGGACTCCTTGTTATGGATACGGCGTATGGCCTCCGCAATGAGAATGGAAATGTCAATAGTTTTTATTTTATGACATTGCAGCTTTTGGATCTCATGTGGAATGGTATTGGTTACAACGACCTGTAAATGAAATGCGTTAATTTTAAAAGTGTTTCTGCATTTAAAATATGACACAATATATACATATACCTCGTCAATGGGAGACTCCTCGATTAAACGAGGTGCGTCAGAGCTTAACAAGCCGTGAGTGGCCAACACATAAATTTTACATGCGCCATTTTCTTTCAAAACTTCGGCAGCAGCCACAAACGATTGAACGTCATCAATTAAATCATCCTTTGAGAAATAGCATCACATAACAAAATTAATTGCTTTATAATAAATAAAAAAAATACTTACCACCATAATGGCAATACGTCCAGTAACTTCACCTACAACATTTATGGGCGGTTTTACTTTGGGTGGATGATCGGGCACACCTACGGGCACACTAACTGTACGAGTACGGCTGTTAAAATTAGTTTATTTTATTATTTTTTTATTGTTATTATAAATTATTTTTGTTTTTCTTATCGGTTTTTTTTTTGTATGATAATGTTGGTTGTTAGTGTTTTTGAATAGATGGATTAAGGTTGTGATTTTGATATTTTTGAAAACTTTAAGCAATTGGAAATGTTTTTGACATGATCTTGTTTTTTGTTTGTTTTTTTTTTTTTTTAACAATACCAACCTAGTGGGTGTTGCTGATAAGCACATTTCAACTGAATCTCCTATGTCATATGTACTGGATTGTTTTAGTTTTGAACACAATTGCAATAAAATAGAAAATAAATTTTGCTTTTTTCGAATTTCTTTTTTAATTTAAATTAATTTAAAAAACAAAAACAACAAATCATAACTTTTACATACTATAACGTGATAAAATATACCAAAAAAAAATAAGGAATATATTTTTTTTTATTTAAGTTGCATACATCAAACTAAAAACTACATTCTTTTTAATAAAGCGTTTACAAAGTATTCAGCCCTATTCTACAATTACATAACTAAAGATAAATACAAGCTTACATATATTTTAAGAAGAAAAAAAAGTACATATGTAAATTAATTGGCACCGACTTTTAATATGATTATAGATAACACATATTAAAATATTTTATTTAAGTGAATTTATATTAATTTTACTTTTTTTAAGTTTTATTTTGAAATTTGTGGTGACAAGTTTATATTTGTGGTCCGTAGTAACGCCCAATTTGGCATATATTAGTGTCAGCCCACTTTCCTAAATTCAACATGGCGTCACTTTCAAAGCTCAAGCTGTGTGCCAAGTTTTGTAAAAATGGTTCAAGTAGAATCACGTGAAATATAATATCATTCTTTAATGGACATGGCCCCGCCCAATTATGTAACGACAATATTATATCATTCTAAGGGGCGAAACTCGGCCAATTTTCGTGGGAATCGGATAGGTAGATGAACATATAATTTAATATCAATCTTTCATGGCGCAGCCCCGCCCACTTCTTTGAACACAACATTAAGTATTTTTCAGAGCTCAATGCGTGTGCCAAGTTTTGTAAACATTGATAGAATAGAATCACGTGAAATATAATATTAAATTTTAATGTTCGTAGTCCCAAGATTGTGTCTTTATTTTGAGCTGCGGGTGTGTGCCAAGTTTCGTTTGGACAATTGGATAAGTACAAGCACTTGATATATAATATTAAAATTTAATAGGCGTGGACGCACCCACTGCTTTGAATGCAAGATTGTGTCTTTTTTTGAGCTGCGGGTGTGTGCCAAGTTTCGTAAAAATTTGTTAATTACAAGCACGTGAAATATAATATTAAATTTGAATAGGCGTGGCTTCGCCCATTTTTTCGACTTCGAGATTGAGTCGTTACGAGATCCCAATGTGTGGGTAAGTTTCGTAGCAATCGAATAAGTAAAATATCATAAAATCAAGTTTAAAAAAATAGTGGGCGTATCCCCGCCCACTTTTTTACAATATGACCAAATGAAAGCTATACCCTCTCAGACAAAAAATAATAATTTTAAATAAAATCCACCTATCCAAAACAGATTGAGCTAAAAATGTTAAATTTTGAGGGAGAATTTCGAAAAACGAATAGGGAATAAACTACCGGTGATATGTTACTCAAAATAAGGCTGTATATTTGAAACGGAGCAAATATGCACAAGGGTTTTTTTTACAAATGAAGAAAAATTAAGAAAATTGCATATTTGTGCATTTTTTCACTCATTTGCTTCGTTTGCACACCTTGTACTGCACATCGTGAAACCCCTTAATATATTCTATGTTTTTTTGCATTTCTTTTTAATATAATTTAATATGCAACTTTCAATAACTTGTCAAAATAAGAGCAACAATTTTATTTGTTAAAATAGTAAATTAAAAATGACTAATTATAATAATTGTAAATGTATTTGCAATAGGGCTGAATCTGATAAGCAACAATATCAACTAGAAGAAGATCTAATTTAAATTTTGTAACCACTTAATAAAAACAACGTTCATACTGAAAAAAAAAGATTGCGCAAGAATTGCAATACTGAAAATATGGAACAAAGTTAAATTATTGTATGTTAGCATACAAAATGTAAAATAAAATATAAATAATATGTGCAGTCTCAGAAAAAAAGGAAAAATATGTGGTTGGCACAGGTGCTGCTACAGTCGTCACTTTAAACTGTAACACAATGAATAGTTTTGTAGAATGAAAACTATGGTTTTTGTGTTATTAGCTGTTTGCAATTATTAGTTTATTTACAATATTGTGTGGGTCGTAACAAGTATTAAATAATATGAAAAAATAAATACTTAAATAAGTAAATAAACAAACAAATGCTAGTTAAAACACTTTAAAAAAAAACTTATCAAATAGTTTTTGTACTTGCGCGGCTGAGAGCTTCAGTATTTGTTTTAATTACAATATGACCATATTTTACATTTGTTAATAGATAAGTAAATGTATTATTATACTTGTCGTTATCGGAAATGCAAACCGCTCTAACAAAAAAAAAAAATTCGAAATCATAATTAATTTTTCTCATTCTAGTAAATATGCATCTTAACAGCCTTACTTATAACGAAAAACTGGCATGAAGTTAGCATAAGTGGGGAAATAGAACTAAGTGTTAATGAGTTCCTCCATATTTGGATTCATTCGTAAATTACTCACAGTGCACTGTATTGCAGGCAGCACATTCCTATTTGCAAATAGTAGCAATAAAAAAATTAAAAAAATCGCTAAAAAACAAAAATCGCTAAAACGAAAAACACGACAAAAATCCCAAAAAAGAAAGAAAAGCGCCAAAACTAAGAAAATTGCCAAAAACCGAAAAATAGTTTACTAGGTACTTAAATTAAAAAATGTCTTCATCAGCAGGGGCTCGTTTCTCAAAACTACAAATTACAAATCTACAAGTTTTGCAGGAGAGCACTTTTAAGCGTTCAAGTCGGTTTTTCTGAAATTTATTTCTTTTACAGTTAAATTGGAAAATTCTCTGTTAACCTTTATTTTTTTAAGCAAACATCGTTATATACACTGTAAATAATACATTTAAGTTGAAATATATCAAAGTATAACCTTAATTAAGCTATTATTCCAAATGAGATTAGAAGTCTAAAAAAGATAAGTCGCAAGTAATTTTGCTATAACTTCCTGAAAAATCAGACAAATTAATTAAGATTTTGACCACGGGTTCTTTCGAATATGCAGATTACAGAGGTACCATTAACTCAAAATCAGCTTATCTCGACTTAAGCACTTTTTCCTTTTTGCCACAGAAATGTCACAAAAATACTATTTCAATAACACAAAAAGAAATAATTTTCAAGAAAAAGAAAATAAAATAATAAACAAGAATATAAAATGAATGTAAAATGCTTGAAAAAAGTTTTTTCCATCAATTGTCGCCACATAAGACAATTACACAATAAAAAATCTAAATAGATATAAACATATCCACTTTTTAATTTCAACTAGTTTATTTTCCATATTTTTACACACAAATTCAAAAATTCATATGTTTTTGTACAAATTTTGCTATTCTCGCACCAATTTAAAACGCGAGTTATTTTGACAGTTCTTGCGAGAAACTTTTCGCAAAATATTGTTACAGAAACACTTTTTCGCACATCCAATAATTGTTGGAAATTTATTCAAATGACAAACAGTTTTCGCAAAGTATGTATACAGAAACACTTATGTGAGAAAAGCCATTTTATGTTTCAATTTACACTGTTTTTGTTACGATTCCCTCGTTTCATGCGGGAAATTTTACGATGCGAGAAATACAGAAACGAGCTACAGGCCCAGATATCAATCAGTTCGTATAGTATTACGTTTCTTCTTAAACCACGTTAAGCGCAATTTTTTCAAAATTGACTTTTTTTTTGGTTTTACCATCATCTTGACAACTGTGTATGAAAAACCCAAATTTAAAGCTATTTCTAAAACCTCGTAAGCGCCATACAAAATGACATTTGCATGCAAAATATAATGGGACGGAATATCAGGGACTGAAACCATGAAAAAAATGGGTTCAGGTTCGGGTTAATCAAAATAAAAAATTCAGTTTCGTGTTCAGTTTCAAAGTTAAAAAAAAATACATTTGTTTTATTAGTAAAAGCTGTATTAGCTTATACGCTGTTTTTCTATCAAAGTTAGACTACACAGATTCATACATATCGTCACCTAAAATGCAAACGGACGTAACTACACAAAAATTCGAAATCGAGTTTTTGATTGATTATGGTTCTTTTTATCAAACTACATGTTCACGCAAATATTTAGACCACTGCGATAAAAAATGGCGACTTTATTAAAGAACTTCAAATGGACGTAATTACGAATGCATCTATTTTTTATTGCGAAGAACGTAACTAACATAAAATCTTAAATATATATAAAAAAGAAATAAATTGTTAAAAACATATATGTATCCATGCTACAAGTAAATTTCGAAGAAAATTTTCAAGAACACTTTAATATTATTTACTTTGAAACCTTTTTTGTTTCTCCTGTAAAAAATATAAAAGTCTAGTTACGTCCGTTTGCATTTAAGGTGACGATATGTATATATGTATATGTAAAGGACACCTGGTGTTCAATTCGCCTGGGTCGTTATTTTATTTTGATTTAATTTTTAATTTTATTTTGCATGCAAGAAATGTAATAGATCTTATTATTCTTCTATAAAATATTTCTCTATTTTTTTTTATATTTTTGAATCGGAACCTTGCTGAATTTTTCGGTTCAACGGGTTCGGGTTCAAAGTCTTTATAAGCAGCGAATCTGAACCCGTTTCGGTTCATGTTCGGGTTCGGTTTCAGTCCCTGATTTGTATATTTAAAGTTGGAAATATTAAAGTCTTACCCACAAATTTTTTATTTTCGAGATAAAAAAAAAATCTGAAAAGTTTCAGGCCAATTGGAGCACTTCGAGTATCTCAAAAACTATATATCTATGTATGCTGTGCAGCACAAATGGTCTATTCTATGTATGCTACGCAGCACAAATGGTCTTCGAGCCCACATTATTTAATAAAATGCCGTTTTTTCCGCTATATGCAAGCAATATCATTAGTACATACTGATGTTAAAAAACAAAACAAAAGCATTTAATAGTGAGTGGAGAGCGAAAGTGAATCAACTCATACAGCTCTCTGGTCCGCACTTAACCCTTCGTGTGCGAATTAAGGTAGCACTTTACTGAATTTATTAATATTTTTTGCCTACAAGTTTTTTGAGTTAAATCTTGCTTTACAGCGTAACCACTAATTACTAATTAAAAGCTGTTTGATTCAGACACGTATTTATTAAGTTAAGAAGATATAGAAAAAATAATAAATTACTTTGTGTCGGGGGTTGCCGCCGCCTCCTCTCTCATCTGCCACCAATATTTTGTGTGAAAATGCCGTTTGTTCAAAGATCTATTATATTAAATTTAGTCACCCCCACTATTGTAGTTGTGAAGATATGAGTTGATTCGCGAAAAAATGGTCTTTAGCGCCACTGTGCTTCGTTTCAAATTTTATTTGTTTACAAGTTCTTTGTACGATTGAGCATTCGTAATAGTGCATTTATAATTATAAAATACAACTCAAAATGCATAAAACAAAGATTTTGAGCTTTCTAAAGACAATGCTTATTTATGATATTTTTTAACCTATACCTGTACGATATCTTCTTCCCTCAAGAAAGATTCTAATGCAGGGCCCCGCAAACACATACTATCATACTTTATGCTTCTTCTAGTTGATTGTTTTTGAGTAGAAATTTATCTCCTCTCTTTGCAATGAAATAAATTTTTGTGTACTTTTCTCACCAATTTGGTAACGAGTGTACTTAAAAAACATTCCATCATCGAATGTACGGCAACGTTTTGAAAGTGCAGCGGCAATCACAAATGATGATTTTCCTTTTAAAAAACGGGGAGGTCAATTTTTAATTTCATATTCTTGATAATCTTCAATAAATGTTTCATAAAACTGTTTTTTTAGTTTTTAAACTAGTTGCTTTCTTTCATTATTAAAAAATTTACATACTCGCCATGACAAAGGGTATTATGCCTTTCTACATACCAAACATTCAGTAATTTTCGGCAAAAGCAAGCATACTCCTATTCTAGACTAAACATTTCTTTCAGTGTTGGCTAGTAAGAAGAGACTTCATATGCGAACGATTAAACAAGATTAAGAGATTTGCTCTCTTCGTTGTTGTTGTAGAATTCGCACGCGTGCGCTACTTTGCGGGGCTCTGTTCTAATGAGATAAGTGTCTGTTATGTACATATATATGTATGTATGTATACAGATTGTATACGTGTGTATATGCAATATATAGGTTAAAAGTCCTTGGTATAATAAAATAACGCAACCTCCAAACAAACAACATGCAACAGAACACTGCAACACATACAGAAAGATATCAATCATTCAGCAAAACAAAGTTGTAAAAGAAAAAAAAAATATTGCATTAAAAAATCAACAACTAACTATACCCAGTTTAAAAAGTCCAAACAGAATTTTGAGAGTTGAAATGTACTTTGTTTCTAAGATATCACTTAAATCGAGAAAGAAATCTTATGGAATAAGAAAACTTTTATACTTAAAAGCAAAAACAAAATATTATTCAAGTTTAGTAAGAATATGGGAAAATAAAATAACTATGCCTTATTTATAAAAATTATTAAGGCTTTATAAAGCCTTTTTATGAAAAATTTTGTATGAAAATTTATTTTAAACCCCCTTTTTAAAGCCTTAATAAGTTTTATAAATAAGACTGTAAGATTTTAAAAAGTTTAACGATAAAAGCAAATGATGACAACATACAACACATCATGGTGAAATGGTTTATATGGATTAAAATTTTATAAAAGAAAATAATAATGGCAACTTATTTGGAAAGTGAAAAATAAATATACAGCCATACATACATTAACATACAGTAGTTCATATAGAGTGATAAAGAGAGGATGTCATATGGTGCAATTACACACACACACACACATACGTATACATTGACGTTTAAAAATTATTTGTTCAAATAGGGGGAAACAAAATATTTATGACTGTATGTATAAGTTTCAAATATACGAGTATATGAATAGCAAACTGAATATGTACTTTTAAAATTCTTTAAAGAGATATTCAAATCAAATCATTTTTGTTGTCATACTACTGGCTAATAAGATAGATAATGGTAAAAATAAAAATGGAACCGCTTCAAGCTTACCTATTTGGTGGAGGAGAATAACGGCCATCGACTTGATCGCTTTCAGCTTCTTTTTGTTCGCCATGAATAACGGCGATGCCTAAACGTAAACGTTCAGCGTAAGAGGTGGCTTTCTGGGTAGAGCCCGGATTACGGGCTACAATAACGGAGTTACGATAGTCTGGTATCTAAAAAAACATTAAAAAAATGAAGTATATATTTTTGGAGAAAAGTTTTTCAAGTCACCGTTCACACTATGCAATTTTTCGCGCAATTCTGTAGTTGTTGGTATATCGAGAGAAATACAGAATTTGGTTTACTTGAATTGATGTTGCAAAAAAAATCAATTCAAATTCAATTCAACAAAATTAATAAAATTAAAATTGCATGTGTGAACGGGCACCAACAAGCAACATACGCTTTCTTGAATGTATTGTAAAAGAAAAGGAGAAGCTCTCAGATTGTCCACGGGTATATCAAAGAAACCTTGTATTTCTTTTTGATGCAAGTCCATGGTAATGATATGTGTCAAGCCCGAGGTGCACATCATTTTCGCCAAGAGTTTCGAAACGATGCAGCCACGTTTGCGCATTTTGCACTGTTTGGAATAAGGCAAATATGGAATGACACCCACAACCGAACGAGCTGACGATGTTTTGCAGGCATACGCCATAATTAACAATTCCATAATGTTGTTGTTGGCATCTCTGCAAAATTAAATACGAGAAATGTATTTTATCTATTGTAAATAAATATGTACATATACATTTATTTTACTTACTTGGTGCCTGTTTGTATAATATAAATATCTTTTCCTCTTACAGAATCGCCAATTTCGACCATTGTCTCTCGATTTGTTTTATGAAATACCGAACAGCCACCATTCTTGATGCCCATACGTTCGGATACTAAATTGGCCAAATCGGGATGCGAATTGCCATGTATTATGACAATGTCTGATGTAGACGTTGTATCCATATCGCTACGACAACGTTTCGGTGGTCGCACACTGCCCAATCTAAAGGAAGAAATTCAAAAAAACATTGCAGTTAAGTTGACTTCAACATCAAAATATTAAAACGAATATATATAATTAACAGCGTTAAAAGGGAGCTACAACACTACTGTAGCGTGCTTACAAAAAGCGGGGTAGACAATTTTATCCAATTTCGATATCGATCGAAGTTTCCATACAAACACAATTAAAGTTTTATGAAAATTTGTTTGATATCGAATGTCATAATTTGCTCCCCTGTTGTTGTGTTCGAGATTTACAGTCTGGCCCACGATGTCGATCGACAACTTGTATTGAAAACAACAATAATATAAGAAAAATTTTGTTTTTTTTTCAATATATGTATGTACTTATGTAAGCGATAGATACTTTCTCCACTCGGAGAACCAGTTGGGTCCATTGTGACTCCCTTCTATTTCCCATTAAAAAGTAATATTTATCCCCCTCCCTTTTGTAGCCACAAGTGAGCCTATTATCCGTCATTGAGCCACCGAATTCCCATGATGAAGCCCCTGATGTTCTCTAGTTTACAATTACCGATATCACTAATGCTCTCATGGACACGTCTGCTCAGCCATCTAAGCTTATGACGTTGGAGTTTCGGGCAATGACAGCTAATATGTTCAATGGTTTCTGGTTCCTCTTCATACCCGCACATCCTACAGAAATCTGGAGTCCCAGTTTCCCAAATACTGGTTATTGCTCTGACCGATCAGTGACGAGCATCTCCTTCCTATTCATATCCAACAGAAGTTTGGATCTTCCCGAGTCAAGTTTTGGCCACTTAGTACTCGATACTCTACAATCCTCCCTACTTCGTCATGAACAGTTGGTCCTGCTCTCTACCCAATTACTGAGTTCCCTGTAGTCATGCCCTATTGGAAATTTCACCGATCTGCCACACATTTCCACTCCTAACGCCGGCCCTATTCTTGCCTGCTCAGCGGCAATTTCATTTCAACACTGCTGACACTATATTTATCCATAAGCAACTTGAGGGCTCTTCTACAGTCACTAACAACTTTAGATTTGACATTGTATCAGCTTTTAGCGCTGCCTCGCTGTCGACGTAGAAGGTTACCTTCTCACCTTCAGCTATATTCCTGGCCACTAGTTCTGTAGCCCTGAAAAAGCAGAGAAAATATGGCTGACTTCCATAATGTATCAATGCAAAGTTTGTATACTTTTCTGAAACGGTATTTAAATCATGTATAGATACAAAGTTGCGAAACATTGTAACCATGAGCATCGACCATAAGGCGCTTATTTGCGGATGTCCTAAATACTTTTTACACGACTGTTTGAAAGGGCAATTGACGTTTTGGAAGTCAGCCTATTTATAAAGCCTACTGTCAAAAATAAATAAGAGCTGCAAATTACAAGGAAGAAAATTTTGATTATTTTGACAAACACTAGCAGAGTGGAACAACGAAGGCCATTACAGCTCGTCATAAGCGATAAAGTTTTGGGTTCACTGTGTGTGAATTTTATAGATTAATGGAAAAGGAAACAGCATGTTCAGATCATATAATCTGGCTAATAGATGTGTAATG
Organism: Tachina lurida; assembly: GCA_944452675.1. Classification (NCBI taxonomy): domain Eukaryota; kingdom Metazoa; phylum Arthropoda; class Insecta; order Diptera; family Tachinidae; genus Tachina; species Tachina lurida. The sequence continues at coordinate 174,509,152 of OX101752.1, forward strand.
GAGCAAACATAATACGCTGATACTCGGAATATTTATTCATCATTCGCCCCCTTTGTGTATATAAAATGAAATGGAAAATGTGTGAGTGTGTGTGGCTGTTTGAAAATATGCTTTATTTGTGTGTGTGTAAATAAAATAGCCCTGTATATACGCATGTGTAGCCGATTAGTAGTCAGAATATTTTTATGCTCATTTGTGATTTTAGCTCACACAGTCTATAAATTTTAGTTGTAGTTGTTTGTGCTACGTAATTTATGTTTATAGACATACATAGGTGTTGGATGCTTAAAGTTATACGCATTCGATTTAAAATTAATGCTTGTGTTTGTATATGAGCGTATTTTTTTTTTATTTTTAGCTGTACGCACTCATAGTTGTTTTACGGCCAATACTTAGAGCGTATTAAAAACTATACTTTTGTCATTCTCTGGTTCATACAGACTTCTTCCTGACTATTACAACTCCCATCCGATTAATACTTTCCCTGCCTATTATTTATCTGTTTGTACACACCTATTCATCATAAATTTTTAGTTACTTGCAAATATTTATTACACCCAATTTGTAGTGGATTTTTACACAAAAAAGTTCACCGCAATTGGTTACCTTATGCAAAAATCATTACTGAGAACTTTAAAATAAAACTGTTCGGTGCAACACAATATTTATTATACACTTTACACCATAAATTTATACAATTTACAACACATAACCTACTGAACTATATTTATGAAAATATGAACGAAACAAATGTTTAAATTCCACGACATATACACGCAAACAGAATTTCAAAACTGATACAAGAAATACAATATATTATACATTGTATAGCCACAATACAAATTAACACGAAAGACACACATTACGAATATACAAATTTTTTACTTCATAAAACATGCGATTTAAAGTTGATTATCCATCATATAAAACAGGGAAAATGAGGACTATAGACAAAACAAAAGTTTATCCAGAAACAAAGTTTAACTTGATTGTTCACTTTTTTTTTAAATACATATGTAATAAAAAAAAAACCATATAATGAATGTATGAAATATATAAGTACAATAACTACCAAGTCAAGTTAAAGGAATTCCCGTAATAATATTGATCAAACAAAAAAATAAATAAAATGTCAGTAGAGTAAGTGAAATAAATATGCGAAATAGTTGACTTTAATAGGCAAAAAGTCAAACGTCAAATAACTGCTGTTGTAACCAGACTATTTCTTAAATATGTGTAGAATGTTTTATACTAAAAATAAATGAAAAAATATACTAAAGTAATAGTCAATAAAGTGAAACGCAGTAGAAGAGTGTTAGATACTTAAGTAGAGATTATGTTGTAAGAAATAAAGAAAAAAGAATAATAAACCTCCTAAAAATATGCAAAGTATTTACAAATTGCTTACGCCTCCCAAAGTATGCTATAATAAAAAATATAACTAACATTAGTAAAAAAATATATAAACGAAAACTTGGCTAAAGTACAACAAATAAAATGTAGAGTAAAATAATAATAAAGTGTAAAATTCACACGCAAACCACTTCAAGTGTTTCTAAGTATTTATTTATTTTTATATTTTTTTTTTTGCTGTAGAATAAATTCCTCTAACAAGTGCCTTAAAGTATGCAATTTATTTGTTGCATTAGAATCACATATAAACAGGTGGATTTGCTACTCTTTTCTATGTTTGCAATTGCAGAATTACTCGTATTAGTGCAAGAGACAATTTGTTGAGTGGATGTTTGGATATGTATGCCTTAAGTTATTGAAATAATGGCTGACTCAGGTAAGTTTCAAAATCAATACGTTACTAACAAATAATCGCTAGTTGCTTTATTTGTAATAAATAATGGTCGGAACTGAGAAACGGTTACTGCTTCAGATTTATTTCTTCATTGTTGTTTTAGAAATCTAAATAAGTCTATTTTTAACATACATATCTCTGTGCATATGGCTGACTTCCAAAACGTCAATTGCTTTGTCTTCCAACAAAGTGTAGCGTTTCTTAACCTGCTTTTAAAACTCACACCCTTTCAAAACTCCGTCTACAAGTATTAAGAACACCGCAAACAGGCAAATTAGTTTGAATGTTGCTGTTCTGGTTACAATGTTTCGCAACTTTGTATCTATACACATGATAGGTATACAAACTTTGTATTGATACGTTTTGGAAGCCAACCTGTATTATAACGCATTTTCATATCGACTTCATTTTAAATACAAAAAATATTTTTTATTCAAATTTCAAAATTCGGATGTTTGTCGGATCTTGGCGATTTTGCACTTAGAGCCACCAGAAGATGTGGGTTAATTTTTTTTTACATTTTGTTATCTTAAACCTGGTCACTCTGTTCAAATTTGTGAAAATTTTTTTATCAACATTAATTGTGGCGCTTGAAACTTGCTACAATTTCTTATGTTTGTAGAAACACCCCATGTGCTTGTTGTAAATTCCATGCGTAACAAGTTCCACTCATATTATTTCGTATGAAAACTTAAAATGTTGAAGATACAATTCAAATGTTTTTCCCACCATAAACCGAGTACAGTCGTTAAGCAGCTCTGGGTCGGAGAACATCTCTCGCGTCATCGTAATTATTTCTTAAGTGCGGTCAGGTTTGTGTGTGTTGTTAGGCCTTCGAGAGTTTTTCGTCTCGCTCGCACTGGTTGACTGATCTGCCACGGATTACCGTATAGTCTTGCGGTTCTTTTGTGGAATTTCTTTAACAACCATGTTGCTACTTCCTATTTGAAGGCATAGGTCGTGTACAGTCAGTCACAAAACTTTTTTAAAATACTGTTAACAACATATGCCCAAGGACTTAGTTACTCCGCCCATATTTGTGCAACACCATATTATGCAAATTTACTTTGTATAATTTGTTAAAATAAATAATTAAATAAACAGAGTACTATTTCTGCAACATTTTTTCATAAACAATTCCAATTGCCAATTTTTTTGGTATGTACTTTGGCAGCATTTCACGTGAAATATTGAACAGAGTACGAAAAGAAAAATAGTTTTACTTATGCCGTTTTCTTTTCGAGGAAAAGGGCAGCATTTTTTAACTTTTTATAAAGAAAACTGAAATTTAGCTTACATTTAAAAAATTTACGATACAGAAACACAAAATTTTTCTTTGAATTTAATACAAACTGTCTACTCGGTTCAACAACCGATGTAAAACAAATATGGATTGATTTTTAAAATTTCGATACGGTAGTTATCGAATGAAGTAATCCATCCAAGCGATATGTGACGAAGTTCTGTTCTGTACGATAGCCTACTCGATATGGAATGCTGTAATTTGTCTCCAGCCCTGACAGCCGCATGACTCTCAGAGACCTGCGCTGCTCGGATAAGATCCGGCTAAGCTGAGCCGCCGAATCTTTTTGATCAGCCGCGGCTTAAAACTAGTGCCCGTTTAATATTGTTTTGAAAATTTTTTAGGCTGAAAAACTGCTTTGTATATAACGAAAGGAATTTATATTTGTGTATACATACATTTAGGTGCTGGCGATGTACTCTGTAAATCAAAAGAAAGAATACTCTTTTGAATTTGTATGTTAATATCATGCTAATTCGTTTCGAATTTCATAGTAGACCCCGGAGGCGAATTTAATCATATGTATTTAAATATTTTGAAGATGCTTAGAAATTTATTTTAGAAGAAATCCTTATAATATATTAATGATTAGATTCAATATGATTTTTTGCATTAAAGATTAACCAATTAGATTTTTCTAACATTCGCTAAAACTTCGCCATCTTTCACAATTCCAATACCAATTTAGTACTACCAAAATAGTACTACCTTTTATGCCTTGAGCGCAAATTTTTGTTTCTTCTTCTATCCGATTAACTCCTATCGGAACATTGCGTCCTCCCAGACACGAAGCGGGAGGATTCGGATTAAGTCCGTGACTTCCTGCGAGATAAATTATGTTTCTTGGTGTTTAATTCATGTTTAGTTTTGACTATTTCTCAGCATTGCTTCATGCTTGTAAGCACAATGAAAGGCTTAGTAGAGCCTGACACTCTTTAGCGACTAAGCACGGGCGTAGACTTCCTGAAAGTTTGTGGGTGCTACAGTTAATTTTTTTTTATATTCTTGTAATCAATTAAATCCAAATTCTTATATGCTTAAACCCAACTTTAACAATCGTTTATGAAAATGCCAAATTTAGTCTGCTTTAAATTCAAACATTCTATGTAAGAGTTTTTTGTGACAATGTTTCCTAAAGTCTGTGGTATTAATAGTTGCCTTATTTAATTAGTCACCTTTCACACACGTCAGGTCTGACTCGTCAAGTCTTGAGTTTTTAGGAGAGAGAGAGAGAGAGAGAGAGGAAAAGAGAATGAGGAGGGAACAGACTTATGCTAGGAACACAACTGGGACGAACGACGAATTTTTCGGTGCGAATTTTCGTCATAAAAAATAAAACACATGAAAATGAACACAACACCGCCGTACAACGAAATTCGTCGTACGTGTCGAATTCTGAGACAGATTTATTTCTAATTTGTACGCCGACGAACGACGAAAAAACAATTTTCTCTCTCTCTCACTCTCTGTCTTTGTACACACAACAACCAACTTTATCAAATATAAGTGAGGAATTCGCTGCGTAAATTCGTCGTTGTTGTGCTTCACACGACGAATTTACGCAGCGAACTCTTATCGACGAATTCGTCGACGTGGACGAAATTCGTCGTTCGTCCCAATTGTGTTCCTAGCATTAACCGTACCAGTCAAGTTTGCTTTTCGTAATACTCTACTTCATGAAACAAACTTGACGGTGTGTATAAACGCAAATGCAGGTTCAAAAGAAAATTGAACAAAAACTGCTCCGGTAAACCTGACGTGTGTGAAAGAGGACTTATTAGATTAAAATATTATAGTATTTTTAGCTTACAAGACTTAAAACAAATTTTATATACTCGTAAAAAAAAATTAAAATATTTAAGGTCAAATGCATGTGATTTTAGGGCAATAATTATCTCTTATTGTAGAGGACGATAACACACATCTTTTAAAGCACTACTAAAACTTAAACTTAAAACCTTAAAAGATTTGTAAACAATACCAAACGACTACAAAAAGCAATAATAACACGATACATACATACGAGTACTTATGAATACACATTTACTCCATCCATTTACACCTCCTAAAACCAAAAGACGGGACGGATGCGCGATAAATAGCACGCATTAGGAAAGCAATTTCATTGAAAGTTTGTTTAAATTATACATTTCTTTCTTTTCGCACGCACACATCATCAAACTAGAAACGTTTAAGACAATAACTGACACCAATTGAAAAAGGTGCAATAAAAAATAGAGAATAAGTAGAAAGAAATCAATGAAGTGAAAAAGATTTGTAAAAATGTCTTAGGTTAGATAATATAGAAGTATGTATGTAAAAAAGTATGCTAAAAGGTTAAAAGGAAATTGTATTTATAAAAGGATATGTGTCATAATGTCTTTCTGTAACGTGCATTTATTAGGCGTAAGTAAGTCTATATAAATGAGTTTGGTTCACATGCAGATCTTTAAAGGAACATACAAAATGTTAAAATTTGTGAATTTTTTATTTTTTATTTTATTTTTTATTAATTAAGAATCAAGCCTTTAAGGCCAAATACGATTCATATTCTACTCACAAAATAATAAATAATAATTTGATTATAAGAAAATAATAAAATAACAGGAAACAAAATTATTTACGTAGTGCCGTATAGTTTTAAAATACTTATTTACAGCCTTAGGTATAAGAAAAAAAAAATTGCCATGAAGTTAGCATAAGTAACGACATTGAACTAGATACTAACGAGTTGTTTCATACAATTTGACATTAAAAATCGGCGCATAATGTAGTTTTAAACCACTATTAAATCCCAGCGTGGGTTTTAATGTAAAATTTTATGGCAAAACTCTTTCAAGATCATATTCAATTTTGCCACTTATGCTAACTTCTTATCAGTTTTTTATTATACATAAGGCCTTTATTGTTCAGTCATTGTTTTCAAGTAAAGACTTTAGAATAATAATTTGATTATGTCAATGGCGGTATTCGGTATTTGTTGCAAATGGTCTTGCGTAAGTATAAAAATGCAAAATAATGTAGCATTTCTTTGCAATCCAACAACAAAATACAAAAATTTCGCAGAACTGAAAATGGTAAAACTTCTCTTGGTATTTCTATTGCGTTGTCATGACTAACTACAAAAAACAGCTATCATTTGTAAGCAAGAAAATTAAATTATTTCAGAACATGCACCACAAATAAAATACATATATAAAGAGAAAAAAACCAAATAAAATTAGTTCACAGAAGAAATCAAATATATTTTAAATTATTTGGAAGATTGCCCGGATATACTGTGTACTCACCACCGCTGACAGTTGCATAGCAAATAGATGCAAGTTAAAAAGCATTAGACACTGAATACCTCTAATATATACAAATTATTATATTTTGCTCAATTTACTAATCATATTTTATTTGTTGAAGTTTTATTTGGAAAAACAAAATGTCATCTGGGGTCAAGCCAGACTTATCAATTTCAGGTGGTTCTGGTAGGGATGGGAAAATATGCCGATGTATAATGTATCGATACTTTATCAGACTTGCTAATGAATTAGAGAATTTTTTAATTACTCGTTCAAAAGATATTAAATTTTCGAAATATCAACAACAACAATGGACAAAATTGTTTGTGAAATTATATCCTCACAAGAACATATCGCTCATTTACTTCAATAGTGTCACAACTCAAAACAATCCGTTTTGCAGAAATGAAGACATGAAAAATATTCTTCTACAAGCTACTTATATGGAATTTTAGCACAAGATAAAATACGAAATGCCGCATTATTCTGCATTATTAAGTAAAAAAACACGTTTTTTGAGTTATGACACTATTGAAGTAAATGAGCGATATGTAAATGTGAAAAAGGCCAAGTTCCTATCCAAAATTTCGGCCATTAAAAGTAGTGAGATAAAAATGTTGACCAACTTCTTGTTTGGCACAATACCTATCACTACAATCTGCCATGCATTATATATATTTGTAATCGTCAGGGTGTCATATCAGTTCTAGGCAACCTGCTAACTTGAGAACATTTTTCCTCATATAAAAAAGTAAATAGATATCTGTTATTATCTTCTGTATTATAAGGTTATAATAAAACTTTTTAAACTTAAAATTTCTAGTCTACCCATGATCACTGCGCCAGTGCAGAGTTATATAAAATAATGGGTTAGAGCGTGATGGGTGTAGGATTGTGCACCTTAAAAATGCACTATTATTCATTGAAAGGGCCTCGAGTATGTACGAAATTTCATAAGAGTCGTATGAATGGAAATATGTAAACTATAGCGTAAATTTGAGCGGGCGTGACAACGCCTACTTTTTACTAAAAATATTAACATATTATAAAGTCTGCTTAGCCGAAGTACATAAAACAGAAGAATATGCCCACTTTTGAAAACGAAAAATTATAGCCATGCGTAATGCCAATGTGCATGCAAAGTTTCAATAGAGTAGGTTGTGCTTTAATTTCTCAATTAGGCCTATTTGTCTAAAAAATGTCAGCTCTCTACAGTACAATATTCCCCCTTATCGGGAATAAAAGGCGAACAGTTTGCTCACGTAAAATATTTCCCGTGAACAAAAAAAAATGGTGAACAAAATTAGAAAATAGTATACTGACACAACAACAACGCAAACATTGGCGATCACAATTTTAGGGAAAGGGAACACTTTTCACGTGAACTTTTATTCCCGATAAGGGCGATTACTTTAAGTTTTTATCCATCCATTTTTATTACTCATGATTATGTTATGGCTAAGTGCTTATGGTTGATGTAAAGTTGCGTAGTAAACGGCTGATACGAAATAATAGTATAATAGATTTAAATCTGCTACGTCGAATCAGATAAAACACCAGGCTAACATTTTATGGACGTGATCACGTCCACTTTTTAAGATGATAGCTTAAATTAAATTTAAAGCCTTGCATACGTGCAACGTGTATGAAAGGTTTCAATCAAATAGCTTGAGTTAAAATTTGTATACATATTTAGTTTTTAATTCTGAGCAATATTAGCGTGGCCCTGCCTACTCTGGTAAAATTTCAGCTCATTGGCGCATATTTTAATTTTTCATTTTTATGGGCGTAGCCCCGGACCTCTGAATAAAATTTTCGAGTTTTTTTAAACGAAATTTTATAGCCTGACATTATTGCAACATGTATGCCAAATTTCAATAAAATCGCTTTCGTTAAACGCTTTAGATTTGCTTTTTTAATTATGATCTTCATGGGCCTAGCCCCGCTCTCTGTCTAAAATTTCCGCGTTTTCAGATTTTTCTAGTTAATTGTCTAGGTCTATCTGTGATTTCAAAAACAAACTATTAATAACTGACTTGTTAGTGGGTTTTTATTGTATTTTCATTATTTATTAATTAATTTATTTTTGTTATTATAATACAATACATATTTTATTCCAACTTCCATCCCTATAAATCGTAAAATTTACAAAAGCTGTGATTTAGCTTTTATTAATTTTTTGAAATTACCGTGACTTGACATGTCGTGATTTGCAGAACAGGCCTGATTAATGCGAAAATGTTGCCAAGCTGCTATCTAAAAATTTCGACCTTTCACCAACAGGGTGCCATCTTAACTTTATGCACGACTTTTACTCTAGTTTCTACAAATTTATTTTAAAATTTATAAAGCGAAAATAATACATTTTTGCATTCCTTCTCAATACAATGCACTCCTTTAAATTCTATTGTGTGTTAGGAACACACTTCAAGTGTTAAAAGGAGTTGTAAGTTTATGATAAAGAAAATTTCAAAAGGTTTTTAATAACAAGTTACACCAATACGAATAAATTGCTTTTCAATAAATAAAAAAAGAACTAACACAACCAAAATGAAATGCTTAATATAAAACTGTTGGCGCTAGAAATCAGTTAGAATTGAATTAGTGATAGAAAAGATCACAGCTATTGCTTAACAACTTAAAAAAAATCAAACCAATAAATATCCAACAAAATGTTAGGAATAGCCAAAGATCCTTTGCAGCATACCAGCATGTATGAAAGAATGGAGGAAGGTAGAAAATATAAAATAATAAAAATTATTTAATATTTTAATAAGAAAACATAAACTATGTATTTCGATTTTATTTAATTTTTTTATTTAACATTTCTTTGCAGACAGTGAAGATAGCGAAGGTGAGGGTGGCTTGGGTAATGTTTCTCGTGTTATTATACGCCCTCCAGGCGTAACTGGCAAAGCGAAACGCGGTCACTTGTGCTTCGATGCCGCCTTTGAAACAGGCAATTTGGGCAAAGCGGACATAGTGGGAGAGTATGAATACGATTTATATCTACGACCCGATACTTGCAATCCTCGTTATCGTTTTTGGTTTAATTTCACCGTTGATAATGTTAAACAAGACCAAAGAGTTATACTAAATATAATTAATATGAGCAAATCCAGAAACCTATTTAATGCTGGTCTTACACCTCTAGTAAAATCGTCCTCGCGCCCCAAATGGCAAAGACTGCCCAAGAAAAATGTTTTCTACTTCAGATCTCCTTTACATCAGAATCATTATGTTTTGAGTTTTGCCTTCTCATTCGACAAAGAAGATGATGTCTATCAGTTTGCTTTAGCACCGCCCTACAGCTATTCACGCATGCAAGCGTACCTGAGTGTGATAGAAAATCGCCAGCCTCAAAGCGAAAAGAAATTCACTAGAACTTTGTTAACCAAAAGTTTGGTAAGATTTGTTTTTTTTTTAATAGAAATGCTTAATTAAATTGATTGACTTTATTTGCAGCAAAATCGTCACGTTGATTTGTTAACGATTGATCATGTCAGTGGCAAACTAAATACAAATCGTATTGAACGCAGTTTTATACGTGTCATTGTTATTTTGTGTCGTACTCATGCCAATGCCAGCCCCGCTTCATTTATGTGCCAAGGTTTTCTGGAATTTTTGTTAAGTAATCATAGTATCGCTAAAGTATTAAGGGAAAATTTCGTTTTCAAAATTGTGCCAATGGTCAATCCGGATGGTGTGTTTTTGGGAAATAATCGTTGCAATCTCCTTGGCCAAGATATGAATCGTGTGTGGCATAATGCATCGGAATTTTCTCATCCGGAAATTTATGCTATTAAGAATATGTTAAAGGAAATAGATAATTCGGACGTGAGTATTAAGTGAAATGATTAGTGTTTTTTTTTTAAGTGAAATGATTATAATTTTTTTTTTGTAGAAAATAATTTTTGCGGATTTTCTTTCCGATCTTTTTTTTCCTTTAGAAAAATTTTCAGCTTTGCCTTCAGTTTGTAACTTTTTTGTACATTTTCCCCTTAAGGCTCACTATCCTCCACAATCGTACGACTTTTGAAAAACTAGAACCCTGATCTAATGAATTCTTGTTGTCAAGGGGAATTCAGTATCAGGTGGTTTTTTCCGCCAGACTGATAATCAGCTGTTGATGCCAAGTTGAGCAATTTGAAACAAAATGTCAAAATTTGCTTACACATCTTCTGACAGATTGGTTTTAAAGCACAGCAAACTACATTTTGTTTTTTGTGTTGTTAAATTGTTGTAGGGTAGAGGTCACCTGATACTGAATTCGACTTGCTTGTTGTCTTCAAAGCATATTCAGTACCAGGTGGCCTTATAAGTGCAGCGGATCATCAGCTGACTATACTCCATCCGTCAAGCTTCATATAAAATAGCATAAAATCTTAACTACAAATAAAAACAATTTTGTATACATGTTGTTGTAATGATAAGGGTACCAAGTAGTGTTGTCATTTGAACAAAAATTATTCGAATATTCGAACAACTTTTTCTCATTTTTGTTCGAACCAATAAACATTTTCAATTTAGAATAAAAAAAAATTTCGAATACTTTTTTTCGAATATTCGAATATTGTACAGACACTAGCAGAACGGATCAACATGTTGTTCGAAAAACGCTACACCTTCATCAGCAACATACAAGTGTTTGGCCCACTGTTTGTTCTGCCTGCTGATGTAAATTTCGGTGTTATATACACAATTTTCAATGTAAATGGAATGCGACACTTTTCTTTAGTACAGAGATGGGCGCGTGTCTAATTTTATCAACACGACACGAATACCAAGACGCTTAACACGTACGAAATACGTACGCGAAAAATTTTGTCAACACAATACTGCACAACACGCACGAAATATTGTTGGTATGGTATTTGAAAATCAGAAAATTTAATAGATTTTTTTCAAAAGTCGCTTTTCAAAATATGGCACCGAGTTGGTACTGCGACCTGATGCTATCGTCCACTACAGCTGATACTATCGATTTCCGTACAGAACTTTAAGCTTCAGAGACCCATACAATATCAACAAATATGCTGGTGTTGTGTGTTTGAGGACACAAAATATTAAATTTTTTCTCTACTGGAAATTCGATCATATACATATATTTTACATCTAAAATAGTTTCGTGTTTTTCGTGTTAATTTTGCTTAACACGAAAAGAACCGAACACACACGAAATCAGATTTTCTATCACGAACACGTCGTGATGAGTCGTGCATATATCCCACTTAGTTCATTCTTTTATAATTAAAACCCACAAATTATGCCATACGTTATTCCTTTAAGAAAATTTTAACATCAGCATGCTCTTTATTAATTAAGTTTTCTTTCGTATTCCTATCAGCATCATTATAGTGATGAATATTAATTGTCTTGTACATCTATAATCTCTGTACTTTCAGTCATATCAAATAGATTTTGTCATAGATTTACATGCTCACACAAGTTTACATGGTTGTTTTATATACGGAAATACATACGAAGATGTCTATAGGTACGAAAGACATTTAGTGTTTCCACGACTCTTTGCAGCAAATGCCCCCGATTATGCTGCCAACAATGTGATGTTCAATGCAGATGAAAAGAAATCAGGTTGTGCCAGACGTTATTGCTGCGAACGACTAAGTGACACTGTAAATGCGTACACATTGGAAATATCAATGGGTGGTCATTATCTAAAGGATGGCAAAACAGTGGCCTTGTATAATGAAGAAGGATGTAAGGACTGTTCAAATCCTTTTAAATTCTGTTAAACATGATACTTATTTTTTTAGACTACAGATGCGGCCGTAATTTGGCTAGAACATTCTTACAGTATTACCGCTTTATTAATGTTTTAAGCCCTGACCTGCCAACCGATGTTCACCACAAGAAAAGACGTCCCAGAACTCGTCAGTCTAGATCGAGATCAAAGACCCGCTATGAAGTTAAGCCCAGGCCAAAAACGACTAGATGCTATGCGCCCATTTCATACACAAATATTTCGATTTGCTATGATTCTGGCGGTTCGTCTGATGAAGCTGGATTCTCACCAAAGCGTCCTTCAGCTCCAGGCGGTAGTCAGTTTAGTGGCTGTCGCAACTACCGTCGTGCAGCCAGCAGTACCATGGCCTCTTCAGCAAACACACCTCACGATCAATTTTCCTTGTTGCGTTTAAAATCGGGCAAATTTGATTTGGTGCAGGATTCCTCGTCGCCAGAGTACGGTCGAAAGGCTCAATCGCCGGACAAACAAATTAAATTTGATTTACCCTTAAATATTCCACCTAAGCCGTATCTATCAATAATAGATTTAAATCAATTGACCAGAGGTAGTTTAAAAGTTAAAGCATCAAGTTTTGATGGTTAAATGTTAAAAGAATTAAATCAATTCTATTAACTATCGTAAAACAATCAAGATAATGGACAAAATTCTTAGTTTGGATTAAGTGGGCTTTAGTGCAAATTTTATAAAATTAAATAAAGAAAGAAAACGATTTTTTTAATATATTTATAATTTATTACGATACTTTTTGTTGTTATTCGCTTTAAATAATTTTCCAATTAGTTAAATATGGAATTATAGAAATGTTGTTTTAAGGAAATCCAATACATTATTTACGCAGAATAATATGAACAGGGAAACAAAATGTGCATCTAAAACATGAAAAAAATGCTCTAAAAACTCAAAAAAATATGCTCTTAAAAATACAATAAATTGTTTTATTTGGTTTATAAGACATAAATAAAATAAGCAAAAAAGGAAACAATAAAAGAAAATTAACAAAGAATAACTGCCGTATTAAAAACAATACTTTGGGTTTGAAGTTTACGTTAAAACAAAATTTGACTAAAGCAAATAATACAGTCTTTTTTTTTTTTTTTTTGATAATCTCGCAAAAATTTAACTTCAAGTTCAAAAGAGATCACGATATCAGAATTAGAACTTTGGAACTGTATTTTCGATAAATAAGACAATATTTTTTTTTTATAATTTTTATTACAATAAACAACATATTATTGAACTAGATTTTCAAATGAAATCGTTGCCTGTGCCACATCTAAATAAACTTTTATATATTGACAATCACCCTTATCGCGAATAAAAGGCGAACATTTTGTTCACGTGAATTATTTCTCGTGAACAAAAAATGGTGAACAAAATTAGAAAACAGTATACTGACACAACAACACAAACATTGGCGGTCTCAATTGTATTGGCGGAACATTTTTCACGTGAACTTTTATTCCCGATAAGGGAGAATGTTCCTCCAACGTCTACTCGGGGTAGTGTCCAGCACGAATACAAAACCGAATTTTTATTGAAACTAATATATAAGAAAAATGCATACACCACATTTAGCATTGAAAGTAATAATACAAAATTTTGTCCAACACTTAAGCTAGATTTACACGATTGAAATTTTTTTCAAAATTGCTCTTCAAAATGCTTTAAGCTCGTGTAAACAGCAAAATTTTTAAGAAAGAGTTTAAAGCATTTTGAAGAGCAATTTTGAAGAAAATTTCAATCGTGTAAATTTAGCTTTAAGCTTGCAAGCGTATTAAAATAAAAAAAATTCTATAAAGTATCCAAATATGCCCTAAAAGCGGTAATTATGCTTTAAAAACTAGAAAATATACTAAAAATATGCGTATAAGACTGATATATGCAAAAATATGCACTAACAAATCGATGCCAAATTCATAAAAAGTTCTGAAACGGATAAATATCTTGTGAGCGCATTAATTGGCCACTAAAATGACCGTACTCAAATTGTATGTCAAAAAATTGTGGAAATGCAGTACAATTGTTACTAATGAACAAATTAGTTATATACATATGTATGTACGTAAGTATAATATATGTATATGAATGTATTAAATTTTTTGTAAATGTTTAATAAATTGTCATTTAATCATTAAAATATATTTATTAATAAATACCGCGTATATTATCATTTTATCTTATCAATAATTATAGAACACAAACAACTTTGGTTGTCAGTGGTCTGTTAATTAAATCAATCAAATGTTAGCAAATTCAAATGGCTCCTTTACCGCAACATAGTCATATCTCAAAAAAAAAACTGGTTTTGCAAAAAATAAGTTTAAGGTTTTCAATTAATTAATTATTTCAAGAAGTGAGTTTGCACATGACTCATAAATTCAACCTGTGCAATTATTCTAGATTATTCACCCCTATTGTGCATTTCGATTCGAATAGAAATTTTCTCCGTTTGACAACTATCGTATTCTCCGTTCCGTTCTTCGATTCCGCTTTCGATTGTATATATTCTTCATTTCGAACGTAACTACGTTTTTGTAAGTTGTTATCTTAGTAATGGATTTCTTTCGATTTTTGTTTGTTTACCTTCTAAAAGTGGTTAATTCAAAAAAAAAATGTACATAGTATGTAGTAAATGCAAAAGAAGGTTTAATTAATGAACTACATAATTTGTTTTTTGTTTTTTTTTTGTACTGATATGTGATTTTTATTTAATTTATTACAGATAGAAACTAGAGATGTAACAAATGTTCGTATTCGCAAACTATTCGCTTACTTTTACAATTGGCATTCGCTTTTGCATTCGCTAAAATGTATGCGAATATTTAAAGCGAATACTAACTAAAGACAAAAAATTTTTTTGGGCAGAATAAACTTTTTTTGATCCGTGCGTAACTGAATGCGGGAACGTAATCCAAGCGCAGAATAAAGGCCGTACGTTAAACTTCGCCTTTTTCAACTGATATTAACGCAACGACGGAGATGGTTGGCACAATGAGTACTTTATTGACGGAAGAATTTGAACAGTTTCTATAGGTCGATTCTCCATTTTATTTATTAATAGGCAGATTTTGTAAAAAATTTTGTTTCTAAACGTTTCAAATTTGTATGAAAAATAACGAAAATTCGTATCAAAAAATATTTTTTCCATACAAATTTCAAAACGTAAAAAACGTTTCTATTTACAAAATTTGCCTTTAAATTCAACTTTTTGTATTTATTTCGTTTGTTTGTTTCGTTTAATTTTATTTTTGCTGCCACAAAACACGAAAATCTAAATCATAAAAACCCAACCAAACTAGTCAACGTACGCAAAAAGTTAAAAGTTGACCTAATTTTGTACTTTGCGTTGACGGACACGTACTGAATGTAACCGACCTCATAAGAATCAATGTATTTCAACTTAGCTGTCAGTTGAAAAAAGGCGAAGTTTAACGCATGACGGATTCATTGTGCCCCGGCCTTAAGGGTGATTATCCTCAAAAACCAATTTTTTGAGATATGACTATGTTACACAAAGAAATGGTATTTTATGTAGAGATGCTCCAAAGTTGTTATTACTCGTGACAGTGAAATCGGGAAAAACACCATTACATATTCAGGCTTATCATAAATAAATTTTCACATGGAAATTTCCGAACGTGTGAACAATTGGTATCAAAAAACTTCGTACTATTGCGAAATATTTTGACAATTTATGAAGAAAATTATTCACAAAGATTTGTCTGTTGGAAATAGTGGAAATATGTAAGTTTTTAATTTCATGGGAATTGATGATACGAAACTAAAATCCATGTGAACAAAAAATTTGATTCGGAAATTTTCACATGTGGAATTGATGATAAGGCTGATTATGTGAACGGCCCCTTATGCTCAAACAAAGTCATAACTCAAAAAATGGAATTTTTGAGCAGAATTAATCGGCCATGTCGATCTTCATATTGTGTAAAAGTTTCATACAAATATCTTGTTTATTCAACTCTCTAGAGAAATATAAATCTTTTTTCATTAAGTCGCGTGTAAATAAAACATTTTACACCCGTTTTCTGGCAAACTAGTTTTTCGAGTTATTACGTTATACGTGAGCATTTGAACCACTGTACATGTGTATATAAATAGGTATGTATGTATGCTTAGTAGGGTTTGGGAAACGGGAATTCCAGGCCGGAAATCCCGGGAAATGTCTAACTTACATTCCCGGGAAATTTTTGAGATTTTCCCGGGAAAACGGGAAATTAAAAGTACACTTTATTTCATAAATATAAAGACTTTTGTGGCACACATATTTATTAAATGGCGTAAGTGACAGTGAAATTCATTTTCATTCACATAAGAAATTTGTATTATAATTCTGTTTTACTTTAATATCAATATTTTCAGTGCTTTTTTGTATATATTGCAAGAGGTCGTTTGAATGATTGTACGACTAAATTTACACGATGAATTCTTTAAGTTTTTCATCGTCTCTTTCAACCCTAATACAGGGAAGGAAGGAAATTTTTCATTCTAACAACTTTATTTAAAATATAAACAAATTATAAGATTTTGTTTTTGTTTCAAATGTAACTGTAAGAAAGAAAGATTTCTTTCGACACCGATAAACAAGCATAATTTTTTTTTTATACAAAATAAAAATTTGAAAAATTTCATAAAAATTCCATAAAATTGAAGTCATACTCGTACCATTTCTCCTAATTTGTCTACTAGAAATATTATTGCTTGACTCGAAAACTACATGCCAGATGTATTTCGTAAAGGCAGTTTCAGTCTATAATACAAGTATTAACACTTTTGCATAAAATTAAACTCTGACATGCTGAGTTGTTATTGTTTTTTTTTTAATTTTGAAACTGAAATTAGATCAGCAAGGCTTTTAAGTCAAAACTATTAATAGATGTAGTATAGTCTGAAACATCCTTAATGACTTATCTGTCACTATAATATAATAAAGTGGAATACTTTGTGTAAATATCAATGATTGCAATAATCAAATCGTTTCATAAAGTAAATAATTCGATGTTAAACAAACTTGAAGTGATTTGCCTCCAAATTACGAGGGCGGTTCGGAAACTTCTTAGCCTAGCTAAAAAAAAAGCGCGGTATAAACAGAAAAAAGTTAAGTGTTTTGGAAACTTCCGTTTCTGCTATGAACACATGTTAAATTTTGTTTCGATCTGGCAACTCCTTCATATAGAAACAGGTGTTCACAAAAGACGCATCCGCGATTTTTTAACAATGGAAAAATTAGAAATGCGTGGTGTCATTAAATATTTACATAAAAAAGGTTTCTCGGGACAAGAAATTCATAATGATATGGTGAATGTGTTAGGTGAAAGTGCTCCTTCATATGCAACAGTAAAAAATTGGGTTGCTGAATTTAAACGTGGTCGTGCAAGCATTGAAGATGAACCACGTAGTGGACGTCCAAAAACAGCAACAACAACAGAAATTGTAGCCAAAGTGCATGATATGGTATTAAATGATCGACGAATAAAAGTGCGTGAAATAGCTAATATCATGGGCATCTCAAATGATCGAGTCCATTTAATTTTGCATGAAGAACTACAGGTGAAAAAGCTTTCTGCAAGATGGGTGCTGCATTTGTTAACAGTCGACCAAAAACGCATAAGAATGAACATTTCTCAAGCTTGTTTGGATCGTTTTAAGCGAAATAAAATGGATTTTAAGCGTCGTTTCATAACTGTTGATGAGACATGGATCCACCACTATACTCCAGAGACAAAAGAACAATCCAAACAATGGACTGAAGCTGGAGGAAGTGCCCCAAAGAAGGCAAAAACAATTCAATCGGCTGGTAAGGTTATGGCAACGGTTTTTGGGACTTCAAAGGTATTTTATTGATTGACTATCTGCAAAAGGGTAAAACAATAAATTCAGAGTACTATTGCAACCTTTTGGATCAATTAAATGTACAAATTCGAGAAAAACGTCCTGGCTTACAACACAAAAAAATAATTTTTCATCAAGACAACGCACCAGCGCACAAGAGTGTTTTAACAATGGCTAAAATCAACGAATTAAAGTACGAGTTGCTTGACCACCCACCTTATTCTTCTGATTTGGCTCCCAGTGACTTTTACCTGTTCCCAAATCTAAAAAAATTCCTTGCTGGTAACCGTTTTACCTCAAATGAAGATGCAATTACAGTTGTAAACCACTATTTTGAAGATTTTGAGGAAAACTATTTTAATCAAGGGATAGAATTGCTAGAAAAGCGTTGGACTAAGTGTATTGAAGTTTCAGGAGATTATATTGACAAATAAAAATAGTTTTGAAAAACTAAATATTCTCTTTCATTGATAGGCTAAGAAGTTTCCGAACCGCCCTCGTAGTGAACAAATTTTTGAAAGTGTAGTGAAAATTTTAAGATTAAAGAAACTGTAAAAACTCTCGGCCTTATGTATATGAAATTGAATTAGGTGTTAACGAGTTCCTCCATACAATTTGACATTAAAAATGGTCGCACTACCTAATTTTAACCCACCTCTAAATTCTAGCATGATTTTTAATGTGATGTATCACCGCAAAACTCTTTAAGATCATGTTCATCATGTTCAATTTTGCCACTTATGCTAACTTTATGCCATTTTTTGCTTATACATACATAGGGCCGTTTGAGTTTATAATACTTAAATTTATTATAAGTCCACGCTATTATTGAAACCCTGAAGGAAATATTTTGGGAGAAATAATATGAAAAATTAAAGTCATTTAGATAGACTGTGGCTCAGGCTATGCTTACTTGTACTTAACGATAAGAATCCTCCTGGAAAATTTTCAAGAAGAATGAAAAAAAAAGCAAGCAAATTCTTCTTATTATAAAATTTTTCACTAATTGCGGTAACAGTCGTCAATAAGTCTTTATAAGATATATTTCTTCTTGTGTAATAGCTACATATGTATATTCTATTTGCTTAATTCACTTAAAAAGCTTTCTTAGAAATGTTTCTGTGTTAACTTTTATTTAAAAAGAATGCTTACATTAATAAAACAATCAAAATTTCGTGAAATTTCATTCAATAAATGTAGTTAATTTAGAGATTTAGTTTTTCCTGGGAATTCCCGGGAACGCGATTTTTTTATTCCCGTTTCCCGGGAAGTGCAAAAGTCCGGAAAATCCCAAACCCTAATACTTAGCACCAGTGTGACCAGATTTTAAAATAATATTAAGATAAATCACGTTTGAAAAAAAGCTAAAATAAGCTAAAAAAAAGTTACATTTTAGGGTAGAAAATAAAGCTAAACTTATTTCCACTTCTTTGATCACTTTTCAATAGTTTCTTATTGCTAAACTAACGTTAAATATTACACAAACATATTTTTTTTTATTATGCATATAGAATATTTGCTTAATGAAATTATTTATTAATTATTATATTTTAGATTTAATGAAGAACAAAAGAAAAACTTCCCCAAAATAATCTTAAAAAGTTTTTAAAAATGTAAAAACATTTATACTAAAATACGAAAACTTTTTAAGTGAATTAATGCTATTTAAGGTAAAGCATGGATCACACTATCTGCACAATGTACCGAGTTTCGTCAGATCAGTGAAATAAGGTCATAAGTAAAGATTTTGTTCTAATTTATCGACTACTTGAAATACAAGGACATAATTGCGCCACACTGCATTGGTAATAAGCCCATATAGACTTATTCCAGAACTAATTGAGTAATAATGCCATTTTGGCTTATTACTTATGACTTTATTGAGGTGGCCCGACGAAAATCGGTACATAGTGTTATCCAGGCTTAAGGCTATTTCAGGTTTTTGTTTTAAGTTAATTGATGCCGCTGAATGAACGTTTAACTCAAGTCAAATAATTTTATAACCAAAAAAAATAAAAATTGTTTTGGCCACTAATATGAATTTATTTTTTTCCACTGGAATTCTAACCATTCTGCCATTATCTACTATTTTTCTTCTTTCCATTTCTGTTATAAAATTGTCGTATAATTTACATTTTGTATTTTTTGTAAACTATTTTAAAATTCTAAAATATTATAATTTTTATAAGTTGTTTATGTTTTTAATATATTTTTAGAGAACATGCAATTTAGACTAAAAAAAGGCTAAAAAAGCTAAATGAGTTTTTAAAAAAAGCTAAAAAATAAGCTAAGAGCTAAATGAAAATTTTAAGGCTAAATCTGAAACAAATAAGCTAAATTTAGCTCAAAATAAGCTAATATGGTCACGCTGCTTAGCACACACATTGTTGGATATAATTTATAAGCGTTTCAGGTATGATATACACCAGAGACCTGCGCCGAGCGATTTTGTCGGCGGCGGCTGGCTTATGAAAAATTATCGGCGGCGGCTGAAAATCGGCTGTCAGCCGGCTGAGACAACTTCAAGTATAAACATGATACAGTAATATAAAAGTAGAGAAATTCCAAAATAATAGAAGAGTATAATAGAAATACAATAATAGGAAAGATGTAAAAATTAATTCAGTTCTTAGCTTCAAATACTAAAATGAGTGAATTAAATATGTTTTAAAAATTTCCTTTCAATCATGCATTCATACCTCTAGTACATTCGAAGCTAAAATGTCAAATTCAATAGATAAAAATTGTGAAGTAGCAATTATTTCTTTCGATTAACACACACGGACTATGACGTACGTACTGAAATCCCATTCACGTATCACTTAATTTGTTTTCGTACGATTGTCGATACGATCACGGATGTGACGATTTGAGCCCAGAACTGATGTTTAATTATTGGTTACATTGTCTTTATTAAAAAGAAACATATGTTTCTTAACAAGTTCCTTCGTCTGTAGCCAGCATAAGATATCCACTTTAAAAAATTATGATGCCCATACACGAACGAACATGTTAAAGGACGTGTTCATGTTTCTACTCATTTCTGTCAAGCAAAGCAAAACAATCTAAAATTTTTTGCACTAACATATGCAACGCAACTCTGCAGAGTTGCACATCGAGGCAAAAATTTACATACTGAATAAATACAAAACTATAAATTATATCCAAGATATATAAAAACAGTTTTTCTGCCGAAAAAACATAAAAAATTATTTCAATCGGCGGCTAATTTCCAGCCGCTTGTTAGCCGAAAAATAGTCGGCGGCGGCGGCTGGTCAAAACCATTCGGCGGCTCGGCTAAGCCGACTCTCAGCCGATCGGCGCAGGTCTCTGATATACACATATGAATATAACTATGTATGTACATACTTATGTATGTATATCAGTGATGGGAAAGTTGGTACGATCGTACTTTTTTTGATACTATTATACATGAAAAAGTACCGTAATACTCCCCCCAACATATTTGATACTCTCACTGTTAACTTACAACAAATGCATTTATTTTTGCCAGGAATTAAATTTCTTTTTCACAAAACTTAGTTCGCAAAGATATTTTAGAAAACTGTTATCTTAATTGTGAAAGATATAACCGAGAACCATATTTCACTCAATGATATTGGCACAGAAGTTGATCTACATAAACATATATACAACTCATGTTTTAAATCAGTTTAAATAAAACTTTAAAAAGTTCTAAGGGCAAAAGTGTACTTTGTTTTAGCAAGTTTTCCACAAAAAAATGTTTTATCAGCTAAAACCAACAGATTTGCACCACTTTTAATTGAAATGTTTCCCATAGCTAATATGGAAGAATTGAAACCATTAACAACAGAAAATATATGCAGCTTCTGATCTACAGTGCAGAGTGTAAATCTGGAACTTCTGGCTTAAACCAGAAGGCTGTCAAGAAATGTGTTATTAAGCCTAAGTCCTCCTCTAAAGATGTCGAAGCTTCAGAAAAAAATTAAATGGACTATATATACATCGTTAATTTTTCATTACAACGGACTATACAACGTGCAATCAGTAGTTTAGGAGTTCCAAATTTATTACAATTCATTTTGCCAAAGTTCCCACTGTGCAGTGGCTAAAACTAAAACCAGATTAGATGAAAACATGTTTCCCGATATATCGAGAGTAGTTTACGAAATTATGTCCATACCTAACTCCTCTGCAAATGTCGAAAGATTTTCTCTTGCCAAAATCTAATGAAAATAAAACAAAGTAACATGCTTTATGTTCCATCTAAATCTATAAATCTATAAAAAATAATGAGTTAGGGTCTTTCTATATTAAGGTAACTATATGTACATATGGATGTCTTAATATAAGAAAGGCGGATCTCGAATTCTTTGTATTTTATAAGAAGCAAAAACTGAAGAAAAACTAAAGCATGCACATGCAGAAATATTTTTTTAAGTTGCCATAAGTCCTTGATTTTGAACTCTAACGTACTAAGATCTTCAAGGAGGATGCACTTATGCGTTGTTTCCCAGAAAACGTTAAAAACGTGATTTCGAAAAAAAATTTAGATACTCCTTTTTTATTTCCTTGTAAATGTATTTTATATAATTTTTTGTTAATTAAATTTTAATAATAATTTTTGGTACTCTCGACATCAAAAAAGTACTTAAAAAAATTTTATTTGGTACCGAAATGCAAATCTCATTTCCCATCACTGATGTATATTGATGCGGTATATATGGATGTATGTATGTACTGAAAATTAATTAGCACTTATCTGTAAAATTAATTATGAAAATATGCACCATTTTAATAAAAATACATACATATGTAGTACATACACATGTAATGCAAGTACATATGTATGCGTAATGAAAATTTGGAAGGAAAATTGCACAACTAAAATTTAAAGAAAATTGCAAAAATATTAAAAAGAAATTACTTATTACGTTGCAGCAACATTTTCATTACTGATAACTTCGCTTTTCCAGCAATTTCAAAAGGTTTTCCAAGAAATTATGTACTTATGTCTTGTACAAATCACTTTGGTTTTTTTTTTAATTTAAGTGGATTAACGCAGCACCAACAAAAACACACTTTTACTTGCTTCAAAAGTTTTTATCAAACTGCGGTATATTTTTTCAACATATAAAATGTATAAAATTTTTTCTCTTTCAGATTTTTTCCCCAATGTTTTTTATAAAATAAATATCTCCCACAAAAAAGAAATGAAATAATAGATGATAATGGATAAATTAAATGTTGTAAATGTGTGTGCGTATAAAGAAATGCGAATATCAGATGTAAATAGAAGAAAACAACACGATAAAACATGAATAAGTAAATTGTATATTGGTTGTTGCTCTTTTTTTATAAGGAAACGTTATTGTTTTTCTCTGCAAATTGTAATGTTTTTGTTTATAAAATTTATTCTAATCTTAAGTACTTAATTAATTTTAATAACATCATATTTACTTTTTTTTTATTTTTCCACTAAAATTCGTGACCCACTTTTATCTTTGGTTTTGTACTTTTATAAAATTGCAAATTTTTTCACAACTTATTTATGCTTTTGTTGAAACATTAAAAAATTAGTAAGTTTATTTAGTTTTCTAATAAGCACGAGTTTTTACACGTTTTTTTCGTCCAAAGTGTTATTAATGAATTTATT
Organism: Tachina lurida; assembly: GCA_944452675.1. NCBI lineage: Eukaryota > Metazoa > Arthropoda > Insecta > Diptera > Tachinidae > Tachina > Tachina lurida. The sequence goes on from OX101752.1 coordinate 174,532,807, forward strand.
ATCATATGCTTTTTTCTTGGCTTCCTCTTTACTTAACCATCGTAAAAAGAAAAGAGTTCTGGGCTGCCAGAAGATTTTACTGCACATTAATTTCGAAAATCGTCAAGAAAATCGGGATGAGTTTTTCATTGATTTTTATTAATAAGACATATATAACAATCAAATCGACAGTTGGTTTCTGGTTTGCTGCAGACTTAATGTATTTTGCATATAATGTGCCGCAAGCCAGAAACCAACCGACGATATGTAATTTCACTTATTTGATGTAATGATAATACATAATTATTACATTTATTATTATATTTATTTATTTATTGAAACATATTATACAAAGTAAATTTACATAATATGGTGTTGCACAAATATGGGCAGAGTAACTAGACCATATGCCCAAGATGTTATTAACGAAAAACTATCAAAGGCCAAGCAACACACACAAGACTGACCGCACTTAAGAAATAATTACGATGACGCGAGAGATGTTCTCCGTTATTCGATTATGTATGTAGTGCTGCCACAACAGGAAGTTATTGAATTACAAGTCAAAGCCCTACAAATTACACTGTCTGACAAATTTTAATGAAATCGAAATCCCTGGGACGTGTTACTATTTTTCTGAAAGGTATTGTCGAGTATAACAACAGTCTGTATTTGAAATTTACTAAATACCCACAAAATCTTGAGTTACGGGTAAAAACCCGGTTTTTCGTACTCTTATGCACTTATCAACCTCTAACTAAGTTGAGTACAAACCGATTTTAAATTAATAAATGGATTTAGAAAGAAGAAAGTCAGGCCTTTCAACAACATATATTTAATTTCAGTAAACTGCAGATATATGTGTGTATTGTTCAATACAAATACAATTTTTTCGGTTTTTTTGTCACTTTTCAACTTTGGATTCGTTCTTAAGCAGTTTTTTTGTACTTTAATTATAAGACGTAATCGATTAGGAGTAATTCGGAGGTTCATGTAAAAAAATTCGTTAGCAAATGACTAAGTTATTAAATATTTTATTAGAAGACTTTAAAAAAAAAAACCAACTGCATGATGTTTTTCGCGTTCTATTTATGCGATTTCTGTGTATTTAGGCTTCTGGGATGATGAAAGTACAATTTTACAAACATAAATCAAGAAACAGTGCAAAATTGGTGCAACAGTGATCCCCAAACTTTTTTCCTTGAGAGGCACATTTTTCATATACACCTACCATACATTTCGCTAAATTGCACCAAAATAAAATTTAATTCGGTGTGGCTATCAGTTTTTGAAATACTGCAATACAAAATAACTGGTATTTTATTTGCATTGTATGTCAATATCTAGTTAGTACCCTATATCTATAATAATTAATACGATTTGTACAGCTTGAGGGTCGCAAGTTGCAAATCACTGTTATACTAAATTCAAGGTAATGTGGCGTCACAAATTTACAAAGCGATATTAACTTATGTAAAAATACCATAAGTAATCATAATTTTGCGGGTTGGTGGTCTCGACAAATGCAGCTCTCAAGGAAAAAAGTTTGGCTACCACTGTTGCACAAATTTTGTACTATGCGTTGATCTATGTTTGTAAAATTGTACTTTAATCATCCTGGAAGCTTAAATACACAGAAATCGTATAAATAGAACGCGAAAAACATCATGCAGGTGGTCTTATAACATATTTAATTACACAATAATTTGTAAGGAATGTTTTAACACAAAACTGCGAATTACTTTTAATTTCAACTAAATTTAAAATTACATTTTTTCATCCATTTATATTTCAAACTCCATTACCAGAAAACAGTACGTTGTCGCGACGAAAACTAAATAAAAATTACATTATACCCCTTTTACATACGTAAAGTTTACATTGCAAAGTCTTCGTACAGCTGGGAGAAAGATAAAGAGAGAGTATTACTTCCTTTGCAAAGTAAACTTTGCAAAGTAAACTTTCCGTGTCTAAAAGGATATTAGAAGTCATTACGTGCACAAGGAAAATCAATTTAGTTTCAAATTTCTGCATATCAAACCCTACGTGTGAGTTATTTACTAACACTATCAAAGAACAGCTGATTTTGGCTCATCAATATAATTATTTTTTCTGCAATGTTGCATTTCTTTTTGAAATGTGATCAACTAATATGTATTTGCCTTTAATGATATTATCATTCACTGCAAATGTAATATATGAGATATACAGCTATAAGCTGTATTGCAAGTTTTAAATTATAAATGACAGTTATAATTGTGGTGTTAATGTAACTACAATTACACAAACAACATTTATGTACGTCTCAATTCCTATGGATATCATACGCATTAGTTTTTCAATTGTATAACGTGTATTTGAATTTGATTATATTAACGGTGAAATATGCATGTCTGTATATAATTAAATTCATATTGCTTCTGCTACAAATTAATTACACACTTGTTTATTACTATTTCCAACAATATTCGGTATCTCGTACATACACTCCACAAAATCCAACTTCAACAATGGGGGCACTCTGTTCAAAATGCAACCATGCATGTATACTATTTTAGTTTCCTTTATACCACTTCTTTATACCGTTAGTTTAAATGGCAGTTCGCGTTCGTGTAAATTGAAGAATTTTGTTTTCATTAAAAACTAAATTAAGTGGTGTAATATTTATAAATAAATTATAATAATGCGTAGAAGTACTAAGGAAGTGAATTAGTTCGTGTGTGTATTGAAATAAAATAAAGTTATTAGTGATTTAATAGATTGTCTTGCTGTAAAAAAAGTCATTGTATTTGTGTGTACACATTTATGTATGCATGATACAAAAAGCTCAATAAGTGCAACCAGAGAACGAAGCCGATGTATAATTTTGGTCGGCGGTGGCTGAGACCAAATCGGACAAATCGGCGGCGGCTGAAACTAATGGGCATTGCTATGGCCAAACTCTTCGGCGGCGGCATCATCGGCGGCGCGGCTGTAAACCGATCGGCTTCGTTCTCTGGTTGCAACACATGCAATATTATGCATCAATGCAAATTTGTGAAAAGAGTGAAATACGAAATTGGAATGAATATAATAAAATATAGTAAATTAATTATTATTGGTTGCACACGGAAAGGCCAATTCAACGGAAGTAAATATCGACCGATATGCAAATTGCAATTATTCATTCCTGTGTTGTAAGTTTTCCGCCAAATTGGTTTAACTTTGTTTTGATTAATTCTGAGGTGTCAGCAGTTCTTACAAATTTCTTTCTGCAAACTTAGGAGAAACGGTCTTCAAGGACTACTTTCTGCTTGTTTGAGGTTTTTGCAGAAGGCAGCTACCAGCATACGCAATTTAAAGTATTTGTTGTTGCAAGGGTGCACCGTGCACACATATGAAAATGAATACATGTGTACATGCCTTCTTTTATTAAGATGATCAAGTTACCCTGTATGATTCTTGAGCACAAAATCTTAAAATTATTTCAAAATTTTAAAAATCACCGTGAGATATTCACAATAGCCTAAATTTTTTGTCGAATGCTCGTCTTAATACCAAATGAAAATTCGTTCGATCGGCGCTTTCGACTAAAGTCGAAGATCGAAAGAGACTTGATTTCATACTGAATTGTAAGTAAGAAGTATTACCTATGAAAGTAAAATTTTAAAATTTTTAATTTGAAAATTCTCCATTATTAATTTAAAACATTTCATTCTTAATTTAAAAACTTTCGATTATTAATTCAAAACATTTCAGTTTCAATATAAAAATACCTAATTAATTTTAAAATAAAAATGCTTCATTATTATTTCAAGAATATTGCATACTTAACTCAAAAACATATGTTTTTAATTTGAATATGTTCAAATTATATCAAGGTGGTTGTGTTTTTAAAACAAAAATAATTATTTACGATTTCAAAATAGTTTTGAATGAATATTTTTAAAATAAAAAAAAAAAAATTAGTTATTTTTGATACAGGTTTAGTTTTTTTAAAATGCAATTGTTTCTTCTTGATTTTTAAACTTTTTTTTTTTGGAGACTACCAAATCAGTTATATTATGCCAATATGGAAGGATACCGCAGCTAACGGAATGAATAATTTAAAATTTTGCTTACGTAAAAAAATGCTTTTCGAAATCGCTAAACGGAATGAATAATGAGACATATTGATCGTTTTGTATATTGTAATATAATATCGTAAATTATCACCAGATTTTTATTTTATCAAAACAGCGAGGTAAGAACAATTTGTAATTGCATTTCACCATTTATTTATATTAGGTTTTATAATTTTACATTTTGTAGCTTGTTAGAACAGAAGTTGTTATCAGCCTTATTTAGAAAACTTATTAAGGCTTTATAAATGGTTTTTAAAACAAATTTTCACTTAAAAAGTCTTTATAAAGCCTTAATAATTTTTATAAATAAGGCTGTATATTTTTAACGCTTATTTGAACTTATTTTTTAGGATATAACATTTTGTTATTTTTTTAATATTTATTTGAATAAGTAAAATAATTTTAATAAAAATATTTATATCGAGCCTTATTTTCGATTTTATCGTAAGCGACAAAAATTATAGTTTTCAGGAGAATATTTTTTTAAAATATTCAAATATCGAGCCTTATATTAGATTTTTTCGTTATCGAAAATATAGTTATTTATTGAAATTAAAATTTGATGGGCCTATCCATAGTTTAGAATTATCAAAATGTCAAAATTGTTGATAACTTTTAAGATACACGATGTACAATTTTATCGTAAGCGACAATTTACGTATAAAAACATATTTGAATATTTTAAAGAAGCTTTCTGAAAACTTAAATTTTTGTCGCTTACGATAAAATCAGCCTGTATCTTAAAAGTTATTAACAATTTTGGCATTTTGATAATTCTACACTGTGGATAAACCAGGCGCACCAAATTTTAATTTCAATAAAAAAAGTATATTTGCAATAACATGTCACTTACGATAAAATCGAAAATAAACAATATGAACAATCGAAAATCCATTTTGTTGATTATTATCTAAAACCTGTTGCAGTTGAAAAAAACATCAACTCTGCAAACCGAAATTTAAGCAATATAAAAGCAGAAAAAATGAGCATAATAGATTCAATATTTGTAAAAATTTAGTTTTGAAAATCTGCCCCTAAAATCAATTACAATTAAGCAATCAATATTTTTTGCCGTCTTCTATACCCAATAATCCCTATTCTGGACATCGTTTGGAATTAAAATTTGCTCCATAAATAGCTCTTGTTGTTTTTGATTTTGCAGTACATAATTAAGTGATGTAGATATATATCTAAATCAAATTCTCACAAAATTAAAATTTTCATTAATCATCAGATCAGCCAAAGAATACAACTGCTAACATATTTGAAATTTCTATTAATAGCAGTGCTTCCTGAAAATTTCTCATATTTAAAAAATTCTTGCTACCATCTATGCGTCAGTAGTAAATAGCTCTTGAATTCAATATAGCATTTTGTCATAGTACTGCCAACTCAAAATATGATTTGTGTCTAAGATGCAAAAGAAAATTATACATTTTTAAAATAATACATTTTATTGATACAAGAGTATTGAAACAAAATATCCCAATTCACAGTTTTGTGAATTTCAGATAGGATATTTATGCAACTGTAAAAATTGCCCTGCAATTCGTCGGTTGGTCATTGGTTTGCGGCACAGTATATTAAAAATACATTAAGTCTGCAGCAAACCAATAACCAACCGACGAATTGTAAACACCGTTTTTTGTTTAATTTGAAATACTGTTCGCAAAATATGAAATTCACAGCTGTTGTCTAACAGAGAAAATTGCACTTCTTTCTAAATTTAAGAAATTGATTATTCGACATATTGTCATAAGTCTATTTTATTTCAAATTTATTTGCTGGTAGTTAAGCATTGTCTTTATGAATTTCCTTAGTGCTTTGCCAAATCATCAGCAGACTTCAACCACCTTTGGAGAATTCACAAATACATAATACTAAATATTTTTGAAAATCACAAAAGAAAATGAAACCTACTACGCTTATTTTTCTTTTGTGATTTTCAAAAATATTATTATTTGTGAATTCTCAAATGCTAAATTTAAGTTAAATACCAAAAATTGGACAAAATTAATTTCGTACGTAAGCTCACACTTGTATTTTAGCCTCAGCAGTTTTACGTGGTACCATGTCCCAAATGAATTAGTTCCCAACAAAAAAATTAAATAACTCTCAATAATTTTGTCATAAAAAATTTAACATTATTTCATAGTGAAATAACTCCCAATGTATTGGAAACTATTTATTTAGTTTTTTTTTTGAATGGGAGTTATTTTATATGAATTAATTCCCAAATGAAATAACTCCCAACGAAAAATATGTTGTAACTTATTTCATTATATTTTGTCATTGGAAATTATTTAATTTCTCGATTAGGAGTTACAGGCAAATCTCGGTATAACGAGTCTCGCTTTAACGAAAATCCGATATAACGAACGTCCAAATATTTTACATGAACAACCTTATACAGCGAATAATATCCTAATTTTATACTGGATAAGCGAATGATAAAGAAAAAAAAAAACGCAAAATAAAAACAAAAACTTGCTAGCATTACATTTCTAACATTTAGTTCTACTTTATTTAGCGAATGTTTTGATAAAGGTGTGCTCTGTATAACGAACGGCAGAAAAAAATATTAAACAAATTCTACAGCAGCATTTTTCCAAAAAAAAAATTTAGTACCGTTAACTTGTATTTGGTAGTTTATTTCAAAAAGAAATTGCCCTCATTATTTTTATTGTATTTTATCATGTCTACAGTAATAAAAATTAAAATAACACTTAAAACAAACTTTGCGATATAACGAATTTTTCAGTATAACGAATGGTCCTGACATTATATCGGTCGTTATACCGGGATTTGCTTGTATTTCATTTTTGTTTGGGAGTTACTTCAATTTGGTTTGGGAGTTATTTAATCTATTTTATTGCTTTTTGCAATTGTATTATAGCTATGCTATTTATGTCACGACACAGGAGCTAGGACGTGATTTTCGTAACAAAAATAATTGACACTATTACAGTTATACATTTGTTTTTGTTTTGATTATTATTATGTAAATTAAATATCGCTCCTTTATTGCAACACAGTCATATCTCAAAAATGCGCTTATGGAATTAATGCGAAATAATTCATACAAAAAATGGCTTGTATATATATGTAAATATATATCGACGCCTCAGAATTTGTTTGTCCCGCCGACCATTTTTAAAAAATTAGTTAGTTATGGTGTGTATATATTTTGAATACCCTCTTTCTGAATCAAAAAAGCATTTCACGAAATTTATTATGGATTCTGAAATATTAAGCATACGTTTTGCTCCATATCCACTATTTTGAGGTTTAATAAGTATTGTTTTGCTGTACACGCCACTGTTTGGCGATTGCATCAAATTATTCATACAAAAACGTACAAAGTAAAGCTAACTCTTGTTTTACTTCATTTGTATAAGAAATGAATAATAAAAAAAAGAAGGTGCCGTAAGAAAAATTCAACGGCGACTGTTAAGCAAAAACATCATCACCCAGACGCAGCCGTCGATTACATGTTTAATATAAACTTATTAAACATTAAAATAAAATAAAAGAAACCTTGATTATGCATGATTGAGTATAAAAGAAATCATTTAATTTAATTCTCCATATTAAATACACTTCAATTACTTGTTTTTCTTGTGCAAGTGTGTAAGCGGACCGATAGTTAAAAATATTACGGCGGCGCACAGCGTCGTGAGTTCATATAACGAGCGGCCAAAAATAGAAGGCGTTATCGTAAAGAAATGAAATTTGGCATACATGCTTTAATTGGTAAAATATAATCTCACATAAAATTTGGCCATTTTATTTCCAAGGATTCGTGTCCATATGGTAAGGAGACGAATCCTGAAATAGAACATTACTATAACAGAGAGAAACATAATTGTAACTCAATGAAATTGTGTAAAGACGCTAATTTTTACATATTTAATGCTTCGTAAAAATTTTGGTCAATTCAGAGATAGGATACGCATACCTCAAAAATGTCCTTTTTTAAAAAAGCAAAAAGGAGCAACACAAAATTTCTTTACTTATAGTGAGTTAAATGTTTAACTAGACACAATAATATAAATCACACCTACAATTTGGCCATTTAAATTTCAAGGACTAGTGTCCTTTCTAAATGTCTTGGAATTAAATAATATACTCAAAATATACAAACTCTAGCTTAAAAAATATTGTAAAATTAAATTTTAAGGGGGGGGGGGGTGCGGGGGAAAAGGTGGACAAGAATCCAAAAAATTTTAAGTCTACTTCTAGAAATATAATGTGAAAGTATGAAAAATATTTTTCATATTTTTTTTCTATAGACCAGTCGAACTTTTTTCACTCACAGATGTTTTTCTTTCTATCTACATTATTTTTTATTTTACTTAGAATATTGCACATGCAACAAAGTAATTTGTTCGTTTTAATTTAGAACTGATTTTTGTTCGTTTTTGGCCGACTTTGCGACAGTGTGCGAAAACAAAAAAAATTCTCAATTCACAGCAGTATACGTATGAAGCACAAAAAGTTACTTTTTGAAAATAAATTAAGAAAAGTGGTGTATGCGGAACAAAACTTATTTTTACTTTTACAATAAAGTACTCGTAATGTTAACTTGTAACTTCATTCATGAAAACTCACAAAAGTTTAAATATTTGGTGCAAATACAACAAAAGAAATTCATCGGTTATATTTTGAGAAAACTTCATGTAAGGTTTTGCCGTTTTTCTCCACTCCAATTTTGTGCCGTATGGGTTAAACCAATTCGATATCTAATTGGAAATTTTAACATCATTTTCTGTGAAAGTAAATTTTTTGACTTGTGATTATGTTGAAATAAAGGAGCGATGTGTATGTATGTATGTATGTATGTAAATATGAAAATTAGAAAGCTAAATTTCAAGTACAACTCGTGTAGGAATTGATTTGCAGTTTGGCGTCATTCTAATAAAAATCTGACAACCAAAAACTTTCTTAAAACTACAAAAAGGAAATCAACAAATGGAATTCTTTATATTAAGGATAAAACTTTTTGTTTGACTTTAAAGTAGAAAGCAAAGCCAAAAAAAAAACCCTTCTAACCTGTGAGCAGACAAAAAGCTTCAAAATTCTTCTGTTTTTTTTTTGAGAAATGTTTTGATATGAAGACGGAAGTTAATTGAATTTAATTGCCCACTTAATGGTTCAATGATCTTGGTCAAATCGCTTTTATTTCCCAGTCAATCTCATGTATGCACATCTCTTCTTCTTAGTCTTCTTCTTGTTCTGCTTTTCTGATAAAAATCATATTTCGAAATGATTGCTGAAATGGGTGATTGGTGAATTCTTTGCTGCATTTATGTATAAGAAAGGAGAAAACTTCTAATCAAGTTTTTGTGTTATTTTATTTTTGTTCTTTAGCAAAATTTAAAAAGTTTTTAAGTGTCGCGTATTTTTTTTTTTGGATTTTATATATATTTTTTTTTGTTTAAACTTTTCCTATACTTTACGTTTTTGTGTTGCGCGTGTTTTCCGTTCGTAATAAAACTATTCCATTTGCCACAGAAAACAAAAAAGACGAAAAAAAAGTGTGGATGGAGAACAAAATCAATTGCAATTTGCAAGATTTTTTTTTCTATTTTTTTTATTATTACTATTCTTATTTCTTAAAGTACTGTAGTAAGGCAAAATTATCGTAAGGAATTAACAAGTGGGTTGCCAAGAATATTATATTCAGCCTTCTTCCAGTTGTCGACATCGACGTCACTTTAACACAATACCAAAATATTGGGGCTTCTTTACTCGCTCTCGAAAACAATTTTGTGCAACTGAAAATCTATTTCCGTTCTCTAAGGTCTAGAAAATAGCATAAACCTGCCAACAGGAGTTAGTTGTTTTCGACAACGGGTACGTAAGCCCCAAATTTTTGGTATTGTGTTAAAGAGACGTCGATGCCGACAACTGGAATAAGGGTGATTAATATTCTTTTATATATATACATATATAACATTTGTCATTTTCGAATCGCATTGCATAATAATCCTCTAGATATCTAGGTATAACTCTTCACAAATGGTGGCAAGAAGTTCACAAAATTCCGAATATTTTTTATAGCTATGCTATTTATGTCACGACGCAGGAGCTAGGACGTGATTTTCGTAACAAAAATAATCTACACAATTACAGTTATAAATTTATTTTTGTTTTGATTTCTTTGCACTTAAAACCAGAGTATGAAAATAAACCAAGCAAATGATTTGATTTGATTTTGTTTTGTTTCGTTCTTTGAAGGGAGTGAAATAAAAGCAATGAGAAGGATTGCTCAATTTGTTTTTGTATTGCTTTTGTATATGAGCACAAACCAGAGAAGAAAGCCGATCGGCTGTAAGCCGTCTAACAGCTACAAAAAGTACATTAATTTAGTCGTATGCCGCTAGAAAAGAAAATAATGGGAAATAAATGGAAACGTTTTGAAATATTTAAGGCGAATTTGACATCATCATATCGACGGCTCCATTCTAAAACATGCTAAGTCAAAAAAGCCAGTTTTGAGATAAACGCCTTCAAAGTTTATTGATGATATCTCAGGAATGATATGAGATAAAAACTTGAGACTTTTTGTAATTATATAATAATTGCAATATAATTTTTAAGTTTACTTGAATTTTATAAATTTGTTGTAGATCATAGTTAAAAGTGACTTAAAATACTTAAGATTGGCCTCTAAGTAGACTTAGCATCTATCTGGTGGTCCTTTCTCACCTAGAATGGCCATCTAAGTACATATAGCACGTATTAGTTTGGGGGAAAATTTAAATTAATTTTTTTTGACTACGAGTACTTAATTGCAAACTAAATCATGCTAAGTGTAATTAAAACATTTAAAAGGGAGGTTTTTTAAACTTGATAAATTATGCTAAGTAGATTTTTGCTCATAACATTTGATAGAATAGTCCGATTACTATCAAAATTTTATACAATTTAAGTTAATAAACCATGAATTCTGAAATGCTATTCCCAGCATAACATGCTATGTTGACTTAGCATGTTTTGGAATGGGACCGTCGATATAATATACTTTAATTGCACTATTGCTTAACACATTAAGTTTGTTTTATATAGCTAAGCAGCATAGCTATAACCGGGTGTCCTAAAACACCTCTCTTCTTTTTTTTTAATTTAATTTAAGTTTTACGCTTTAGAAAGAAAATTATATGTAGCATTTTTTCGAATATTTCCATTTAAGGGCATTTATTTTAACCTCTTTCTATACGGAGAAGTGATAAAGGGTTAATATATCACAAAATAATTAATGTTCCTCGTAGGATTTTACATAAAACTGAGCACTATTCGGAATGTTTGAAAAGGATTGTATTCTTTGCAGATCGAATTTGGACTTATTAAAAGAGAGTTTGCTTTTGAGATCGCAAACACTATAATATTGTATGTATTGCAGCATTATATTTCATTGCAACCTGGCAACCCTGCACAATTTGTCGAAATAGGGACGTGGTATTGTAGTTAAAGCGGCTTTAAGAAGAAATAAGTATTTTTTCAGTTGTTAATGTTCAAAGTTTTGCCACTGATGCAGCTATTAAATGGCAATGAAAATAAAATTGCAAATATTTCTTACCAACGCGCCGTATAGAATGACACCTTCTTTGTAAGAATTTTTAAGAAGCGAAGAGGAAGAAAAAGACATACTTAAAACTCTTTGCCTCCTGGAATAAGAAAAAGGCGGAGAGGTGTGGGAATTGAGTTTTCTTTTTTTGTCAACCTCCCACACACACACACACATGAGTAATGATGTGTGGAAATTTATGTATTTCGAAAACTTTTTCAAATAAAAACCAATGAAAATTAGTTTGACGGTATGGAGTAGGAGGAGAGTGGGGTACCTACCACCTTCCACTTACTTACCCGGTAACTTTTATGCGAGTACTCATAAATACTGGGCGAAGAAAGGGCAAATAAAATCTTAAGTAATGAAAATTTATGATGAAATAAATGATGTTTGATTGGACGATATAAATAAATAAATAAAAGAACGCTAAAGAGCACCACAGCGCAACAAAACGAATAAATGATATAAAAATTACAACAACAGCAAACTATTATAAGTATGGCAACACAAAAATAAATACGGTTGATTAACTGGTCTAATATAATTCAGTTCCTTCCTCTTTCCTTTGGCAAACAGGTATGATGTGTGTGTGTGAAAGGAATATTTGTCACTAATATCGTATGTGAGCAGTTATTTTATTTATTTTAATATTTATAACATTTTCATCTCTTCCTTTTCAATAATCTTTATTATTGTATTCATTTATTCTTTTTTTTTTCTTCCGTTCATACAATTGTAAGTTTGTTTGTTCGTCTTTTGTTTATTATACACTTATCGTTACGTTCATCTTTTATTTGGAACGTTATTATTAAATATCCTTGCAATAGCAAATATATGTACATACACACATGCATACATATTTGTAAATGTGTACAGCCGTATATGGAAGGAAACATATGTACTACATATGTGTACCCGTCAGTCCATATAAAATCGTTCTAATGTTTTCGTACAATGATTTTACAGACAGTCTATAGCCGGTTTTTTGTTACAGAACAAAATTAAAAAAATTCGACATATTCTCATAAGTTTATTTTAATTTGAAATTTATTTGCCGGTGGTTCAGCTCTGTCTATTACTACGTTTATACGCGCACTATTTGCAAATAAAATTATTTGCAAATAAATTAACTCACTGTTTATACGGCATAGCAAAATTACACAAACTTAGTAGCACTTCTATAGAAAGCTTACTTATGTTGACAAAAAAATAGTGTAAATGCACAAAATATCAAATAATTATTTGTTTTAATTGTTATTATTTGCTTCTATCAATGTTTTTTGTTGCAATATTTGTCCATTTATTGTTTCTGTTATCAAACATTTGTAAGCGTGGCAACCTTAAGCAATTTAATTGCAAATAGTGCGTTAATCGTGAATAGTTTTCTGAATTAGTAAGTCGCAATAAAGAGAATAATATGGCAACAATTTACAGTTTTATTTGCAAATAAGCCCTGCGTATAAACGTAGTATATATGCACTTCATTGTTGCTGTAACGAATCGTCAGTAAACTTCAACTATACATTCTCATGCACAGATAAGAGGTTTGTGACTGTTCAGAATGTGTGGTGAAAGTCTACTAACGATTTGTTAAAGCAACGATGAAATTCATATAGACAGATGTGTTTCAGATTATCGTGAGCACTTGCCATTACGGCCTTATCTCACTGTGGTCTAAACACCAGGTGTAGGAAAGACACCAACCATCGCAGCCTTGAACCCTTTTATAATGAACCTAGCGCCCATTCTTCAAGGCATTTAGGTTGCAATCTTCGATCATAATTGTTATCCTTGTACAAGCTCCTTGCTGAGGTGCTCAGAGCTATCTAAACTCTTTATGCCGTAATGACTTCGTCAAAACAGTACTATCTGTTGAATGGGAACAACACCTAGAATAATGTCTGGCTGACCGCGTCAGACCAACCACTAGTATTGATTTAAAGCCAAGACTATTCTCCCAGCGATGTTGGTGGCAACCTATAGCGAGGTCAATAAGTGAATACCTCAACCATTGCCGGCACAGCTCAACCACTCATCCAAGATGAACGCATGCCTGTGTCGCCAAAAATCCAGTGCCTACTCCACACACTCCAAAATCATCCCTTAAACCCCGTGGAGTAGGACAATCTCGGAGTTTTAGCAAAGGATCCTGACGACCGCTACATACACTCAAAACTTCAGAGCAAGTCGACTGTCGGGCAACCTGCACCCGTGGTTCCAGAGACAAGCATCTGGTGATACCTCGAAGTTCCACCATAAGGGCTTCACCTCTATCGTCTTTTGAACTCAGGGTAGTTCTAGGTGACGCTGCACCTAACTGACATCAACAGGAACCTGTCTTCCTTTTATAAATATGTGCACATCCTTTCCTCTGTTGCCAGAGATCGGGTAGTAACACATAAGTTATATGGATGATGTACCAAAGGTACTTCAATGGAAAAAGCCACATCACCCCAGCTGGGGTTCCGGGCTTGCCACACCCGTAGTCAAGAATAGACTCCCCTGGGGGCATATAGACAAAGCAGAACCACCTGCGAACAAATTTCAAATTTTATTGAAACTTGGTTAGTAATCAAAAAAATTATTTAGGTAGGAAACGTCATCCGCCAATGCAGAATAGTAGAGCGCAAGGCTTGGGGATGAATGAGTTCTTCTAAACTTGCTATAATTGAATGTAGTAGACAAAGAGATAGCAAAGATATTTGCAATCCGTCTTCGTTGGATTTATTTTTGAAGCGGAAACGGCATCGGCCACTGCGGAATAGTAGACTCCAAGGCTTGGGGTTGGGAAATAGACCAAACCTGCACTGCTCCACTTCACGAAGGTTTCTACAAGATTGATTGCCTGGTTGGTTTACGTTGCTGTTCGCTTCTCGCATGCACTCAAGCAGAATATAGATTATTATTTTTTGAAAAGACCACTCCATTTGTTGGTGTCAACCTATGTAGAACCGTATCCAAGCACTCGGATACAGTGCTTGGTACTAGATCCAACCCACCGCATTGAGATGTCGTATAAAGTCACTCAACCCCAATCTCTGATAAATCTAAAAACTTGTGTCTCGTTAGATGCTAAGCTGGACATTCCCAAAGCAAGTGAGAGATTGTCTCTTTTTTGGTTTCTTCTGACATGACAGATCTGTCGACCATCCAATGCCCCGTCATAACAGCAACGAGCGTCAAGATGTACCTACAGCTTATAAATGTTAATTGTATCGATCGCCTATCATTCTAGCAAGGCCACATTTTCTTAGCAAACCTTGCACGTGTCTATGTTGCGCCATCTGTATTCATCCTTATAGATATAATGCTTAAAGTTGCATTTTCTAATAGTACTAAATGGCATGGCTACCGATTCGGCATTGGAGGCATTAATTGTAAAGCCAGCTCTAGCCAACTCATCCGTCCGTTGAACCCAGATGAGGATGAGGTCACCCTGACCACCCAGTTTAGATAACACAATTTTACACTGGCCAACTGAAACAGAGAAAGTGGTATATGATCTTATGGATAGAAGCTCTGCTTGGCTGTCGAAAATGATACCAACTTTGCCCTGTACCTTCCCATTGATCAGCACTGTAGCCGCTTCCTTACATCTAAAATGTCGGCCTGAAAAACAGTGGCTTCGTTAGGGAGACAGAAGGAGAATTCTATAGCAAACTAATTTGAGAGGACTCCAGAGCCGACACAATTCTTGATCCATCAGTTTATACTCCGATGTCGTATTCTCTTACTACTCGTATTTTGCATCCCTTCCACTCCCGCCTGGATGTATTTAGAAGTTTAAAGTCAATAATTAGTAGATTTCCTGAGCATAGGGGCTAATTGATCCACGATTCTGGCATAAGATCATGATCTCCACCACTCAGATGCCACCAATCTTGCCGCACTACTTTAGCATGCTGCCAATATATGAAGGTCAATCGGAATAAGGTTTACTATAGCATTCAGAATCTCCGAAGAACTAGTAGGTAAACATACTGTAATCCGAACGCAAGCGGATCTTTGTGTTCTATAAAGTTGATATACCATGTGTTTCTTACTTGTGGCAGACCGCCATACTGCAGACCTTTAAGTCCGTATTGGACGCACAATTACGTTCAGGGAACTCAAGAGGGTTGAATTAGCACGTGCTACAGCTCTCGTTGGCTCGACAGTTGGAGTTCCGCTTAAGCAGACTTTCCGCGGCATTACAATGGACCAGAAGGGTCTAAGTAGGTCCCCGATTCTGACTGAAGATTCTGACGAACCTTAACTTATCTAACCTAACATTACCTAAAATGGTGCTCGAACCATTTTTACTTTTTTACAAAAACATTCTGTAACTTGCTGGAAGTAACTCTGGATTGGTAACTGTCTTCATGGAGGTTTGTTTCCGACTGAACTACCATTATTGGTGGAGTAAATATATCTCCCGTATCTGGTTTGTGCTTCGATAAGTATTGAACATTGTATGAATGTATTGTGTTGTAAAGTGTTAGAAGCGACTATTTTTCCTGAACTTCTGTGCTGATTGATATCAAGTGAGATTATCCAGCCTGTGTATAAACTTTCATTAGCAGTATCACACAGAGCTTAGGTAAGACAGGCCTTGTCTATTAACTATGAAATAATTAAGAAAATTTCACAATAAACTATAAATTTAGATTAATAAAATTACCATCATGGGAAACAGATTGGTTAAGGTTACCGAAAAATTTGCTAAAACCTTAAATTAAACTTGTAATTATATAAAATACTTGGCGGAAAGAAAGTCTTCTATTACTTGACTTGCGTTCTGCAGGGTATTGGATTTCTTTTTTAATATCCTGTGCATAAATATGTAGCAGTGTATTTGCGAATTGTATAGTAATAATCATAAACGTCTTTAATGAATAACAATTGCCTGTTGTGTCACGACTAGACATGTTGATAATAAATACTGAAATATTAAAAGGCACCAATAAAATAATTTCTATTGATTATATTCATCAGACTTCTTTGTATTTAAACGAAGGTGTTTCAATATATTGTGCAGACAATATATTCCATAGATATTATTTTAAAAGGAAATCATATCATATTCTATTACAACTTTCTGAATAGTCGTATATTAAATAAAATCTGCCGTATTCATAAAAAATATTTAAGGTTTATGAAGTACTTATTTGACATATTTCTGTGGGAAATTTGTCAAATGAACCTGTCATGATATGACATGACTGGATCTGGCCAGTGTTTGGATCTGGCCAGTATTTGGTCTTGGTGGTTTGCTTTGTAGTCGACGCAATAAAAACTTAAGCAACATTACCCTCTCCAATTAATATCTGACCATTTGCCAATCGTCTTAGATATCAATATTACTTTGTCTTAACAAAGCACACAATCATATCTGAACCAGTGACCTATGAACAAATACAAACAATCAACTAAACATTTAATATAGTCAATTAAAAAATTTAATTAATGAACAAGTTTAATTGAAAAAAAAAACATCTTAGCTGCCAGCAGCGGGCACATGTCCGTTAATTTCAAAAAGCCGAAAATTAGCTGCAGTGATCGTCGGCGGCTGAGACTCTTTAAAAATTGCCGGCGGTAGATGTTAGTCGCCTCCCGGCCAATCGGCTTAGTTCACTGATTTTTGTTTTTTTTTTGTTTTCAATCAAAGATTATTATTAAAGAAATTTTCTTCTTCCTTCATCCTCACATACCCTGCGAAAATACAAAATGTCAGCCTCCCATCTCCTGAAACTTGCTCTAAACGAGCAGTGACCAGTCAAGATTGTTGTCAATACTCTTAAAAACCTTTTGTTAACATCCAATACAAAGCGAATTGACACCAGGTAATCTCGATTTAGCATATGCTGATCAGCTGTTAATTTCTCTTGTATAAAATCAAAGCAAAAGTTTCGGAAATTTTCGCATGAAATTTTCCACTAACAAATATACAGAGTTGCAAATCGAGACCACCTGGTATCACTGCGCCTTGATCCAATAGTAATGCGGATTTAGTTAGCTGAAGCCTTGGCCATAACGCCTTCAAGACCCTGCAATCCTACCCACTACCCCAGGAAATATTTGTTTCTTCTATTATTGAGCTCCGTGAAAGAGTGACTAATAGGCGGTTTTGTAGAGACTTCCCTCATTGCTTAATCTAACATTTTCAATTTATCGGAAATATCATTATTCTTAATACTGAAACGCTCTGAAACTCATTATAGCCTTAAGCGGCCCATACACTACAACAGCATGCACGCGCAATCAAGCTATTGAGCAATTATGTTCGAACCACATAACATACCAATAATCACTTTTTAATAGACTTGTGTCCAACAATTCTTTTTGAACTAGTTTGAGAGCGTTTGAATCAAAAGTTGTTTCGAACCCATTTAATTTACATTGATGTTTTTGACCGGACTTGTGTCCAACTGAACGAACTAGTTCAAAAAGAACTGTTGGACACAAGTCTACTTTTTAAAAAAATTCAAGAAGGGAGGTTATAAATGGTGACACAGTTTTTGCTGAAATTTTTATTGATATTTTGTTAATATTAGCAGCTATGCATAACTAAAGTGCTCAAATTCCATTTTCCATTGCAACAAATTATTTTTCAACAAATTACGATTTTTAAATGCATATTTACTTCTTGATAACTTTTCCCAACTGAGCTAATTTCACCATACACAATACCAGCAAGCGGTACCATCAGTAGACTTGTGTCCAACAGTTCTTTTTGAACTAGTTCGTTCAGTTGGACACAAGTCCGGTCAAAAACATCAATGTAATTTAAATGGGTTTGAAACAACTTTTGATTCAAACGCTCTCAAACTAGTTCAAAAAGAACTGTTGGACACAGTGTTGTCAGATATGGCGATATCTCGCCAAACGTGGCGATATCTCGCCAAACGTGGCGACAAAAATTTGGTTTTGGCGATGAAAATTTTGAAATGGCGATTGGCGATTTACTTGGCGATATTTGAACTCCTTGGCGATATTTTTGGTTATATTTTAACGATTTCAATAAAATAGAATAATGCTAAAAAATATGTTTATATAAAGCAATTTTTTCTCCAACATAAAATATTTCGTGCAAAAAATTCTAAATGTTCTAAATGTTCTAAATTCTCAAACAAAATTTTCTGAACTCAAGAAGTTAAAAAAAATTATGGACCAAAAAATATCATTTGATGATAAACAACACAGTTAAGAAAACTTCCTTTTATAAATTGGAACCAACATTTTGATAATGAAGCAGGAAAAGGCTGAAAGAGTTCTCGTCTAAATTGTATTATTATGACATTGCTGCTGGCACTTACTACTTCAAGGATATGATATGTGTACTTTAACACACATTTAAGTGAACGTTAATTCCGTTTTATCACAAGATTTAAATAATAATTTTGATCTTGGTGTTCAAGTTCAATTTATCCTATTAAGATTGATTTTTGCAATAAGTTATTTTTAAGTCTTTTATACGCCAGTACTTTTTATATGTTAATTTAAATACTTTGCAATATTATTGCAAAGCAAATATTGCCCAATATTCCTGACATTGAAAAAGTAAACAACATTGAACAATGTTGCCACCACATTACACAATTCTCTTGATTGTACAATAAAAATCAGAAGTGTTTTGATATTTGCCAATATGTATATAGTGTTACCTTCGAATATGACATACACATTGCCGATATTATTGTACAATACGAAAAATTGCACAATTACATATCTGTGGCAATAAGGAAAAAGTGCTTAAGTCATATTTTACTCTTTTACAGGAGAGCACTTTTAAGGTTTCAAGTCGATTTTCAGAAATTTATTTCTTTTACAGATAAATTAGGAAATTTTCTGTTAACCTTTATTTTTTTAACCAATCATCGTTTTGCACACTATAAGTAAGACATTTGAGTTGAAATATACCATATTATAATCTTAATTAAGATATTATTCCAAATGAGATTAGAAGTCTAAAAAAAAGTCGAAGTCATAGTGCTATAACTTCATGAAAAATCACACTAATAAATTGAGATTTTGACCAGTGATACTTTCAAATATGCAGATTACGGACGTACCATTAACTCAAAATTTCGACTTAAGCACTTTTTCCTTTTTGCCACAGACATATTGCAAGTGGGTGCGCCGCTTTAAACAACATATTTTTTATGTTTTACGATAGACGTTACCTACTGAATTTAAAATTTAACGATATTTGCAATGCAATTACATAACAAAAATATTTTTGTAGCTAAAATTTAATGTTTTATTATATTGGCGATATTTGGCGATATTCGACAAGTCATTTGGCGAAGAGGCTAAAAATAAATCTGACAACACTGGTTGGACACAAGTCTAACCATCAGCAAAATATCAAACTCTGTTTGACATCAATACAACAAAACGTACAATCACACAAACTGCCCATACACGACCCAACCGCTGGCACAAACACTTAATTGCGCATGCATGGTGTTGTAGTGTATGGGCTAGAGATCGACCGAAGGCCTTTTTTTTGCCGAAGCCGAAGCCGAAGCCGAACTTCGGCTAAAATCCTAAACTTCGGTCAAAACCGAAGCCGAGCCGAATGTTTTAAATTTTAAAAATGATGATGAATTAAGAAAAAATTTTGCTTTTTTGAGATCACTGAAATAGCTGTAATATCTATTGGATACATAACAAGAAAAATAAAACTATTTTGCAATTTCTAGATTGCTTTTTCATATGATCACTCACAAGAACGTCCAAGTAAAAGAAAATAGAAAGCAACAGGGTTGTATTTCAAAGCAACCCTTTCAAAACGTTTTAAACACAATAGAAACTGTCGGCGAGCAACGACCAAACATAATTTTATTTTTCAAGCTTTTAATGAAAAATATTCGGCTTCGGCTAATCGGCCGATTTTTGCCATAGGCCGAATGTTGGCCGATTACCAATATTTGGCCGAAGGCCGAAGCCGAAGCCGATTAATCGGTCGAACTCTAGTATGGGCCCATTTACACTATGTCCATTTATTAGAGGGATGAGTGGTCTCTTATAGGCACTAACTAGTTCAACCTGAAAATATGCCATTTCAAAGCTTTTAGCGCTGTCTGAATGTCAACATAGAGAATAACCTGTGTGTGGATTTCCTGAACGCATGAATCTCTATATGAAACACCCGAAGCTTGTTTGCAAGGTCGGAAATGAATGCGATCACAAGTCCCCAAAACCTATAACTACTTCCATCTTAAATCCATCGGTGAATACCGTATAATCCTTATAGAGAATATGCGATTTGACCCAAAAGTCCCTGTCAGCAGGTATCACCAGTGATGCTGTAATCCTGAAAACTTAAATAACAAGTGAAATTAAATTAAATTGAATTGAAAGTAAACCATTTTAGTGCAACTCTTTTTAAAATACAAACAGGCAATTGCTGCTTCTTAATATTGGAATGAGCCAACATTTATCATGATTTATCTAAGCCAAACATAAAATTCCCATATGCACACGTTGACGCTTATTCATTTCTTTTTTTTCTATTCATCCTTCTAATGTCATCATGCAAAGGTATAATAACAATTTACTGGCAAAACAGACGACGCACATGCAATTTGACAAAAGGTAATAAAAGCAATTTATCAAAATTTCCTGACAAAAATTAAAAAAAAAAAAGAAAAGAACAACTAAGTAAGCAAGTCAACCAACCAACCAACCAGGCCAACAATGATTGTTAGACACACGCACGTAAGCCAAAAAAAATATTACAGTAGCAGACAAATTACAAATTGCGTAGGCAAACAAAGATGCGTTCGTTGAACGACAACAATAACTCCTGCTCCTGCTCCTGCTCCTGTTACAACACAACACAAACATAAACACAAACACAAACACCGAAACGTTAATGTAACAGATTGTCAAGCATGAATGCATATTGTTGCTGTTTTATTTCTGCTCTCCAACTACATAGTGGAGAATAATAGATAGAAGAAGTAAGCAGCAGTTGTCGAAATACGCAGTTTGTTGGAGTAGAATGAATAGAAAGGCGCAAAAAAAGAAATAATAATCAAATACGAAGGGAAGTCAATGAGTTGTTGCAAAATCATAAAGCATATTAAATAATATTTATGAAAGTTCGCCATTTGTCTGCGCTAACCATTTAGCGCTCGTGACAACTTTTCATTTAAGAGAAAAGAACTTAATCTCCACTTGAAAAGAATAACAGGATATATGAGAGTTTTAAAATAAAATGTTGGGCGAGGCAGCTGATGCCCTTTGATCTGGAGGATCAGTTTTTTTTTACATTTTATTTTTATGTAGGACCAGCACTCAGGGGATAATCCCTAACTGATAACTGATACTCACGTTGTGAGAAAATGGTACCCTACAGATGAATCATATCAAGGAATCATTTATGATACGATTTGCTGATTAATTTTTGAGCAATTTTGTGGTAGTATTATTAAATCATTAAATCTATTTTCAAAAAATCATTACTTGATCATATAGATGAATCGCAAGTGAATCTTTTTTCAATCACCCAAGTGATAAATCAGTTTTTAATCATCAAAAGTGATCTGAGGAGAATCGTATAAGAGATTTCTGCAAAAAATTATCAATCAAATGCTAGCTGAGTATGTATGTATGTGTGTATATATGTATGTATGTATGTATGTATGTATGTATATATGTATGTATGTATGCATGTATGTATGTATGTGTGTATGTTATGTATGTATAAAAATTGTTACAATGATGTCATGCGGAGCCAAAATTCATTTTAGGAAAATCCCTAATAAATAATAATGTTCATCATGTTACAAATCAATAAAATATTAAAGGTGAATTTACATTAAGAAATTTTTCATGAAATTAGTTGCATGAAAATTTTATTATTTTATGAGACAAAACAGCTGACAATTGCGTACAAAAACAATCATTTCTATTACTATTGTAGTGTAATAGGGCCTTTACACCTAAAGTTAAAACCTGGTTTTAACATTGAAGCCATAAACAGCTGATTTGGCGTTCACACAACAAGAAATTTTACAATGCAAAGAACCAAAGCAAGGCACATTAAATATACATAGGTACACGCATTGAGGATGGCGTTGGCTGAAGTAGTTAGCACGTTGACTACAAAACCGAAGGTACTGGGTTCGAGCCCGGTCTCCGACAGTCATTAAATAACAACACCACGCTTAACTTACTTATTTAATACTGCTTGAAAAATTTAATACGCTTCGTTGACACCACAGGCGCTGCAACACTGCATTGTCAAAAAAAAAAAGATGAGAGGTGTCTTAGTACACTCGGTTATAGCTATGCTGCTTAGCTATATAAAACAAACTTAATGTTTTAAATAACAATGCAATAAAATTATGTTATATATCGTGAACAGTTTTTCCCTCAAAATATTTTCCGTTTCCCCCAAACTGCAATCGTGAATAGTTTTTTTTTCAAAAAATATGTTCCCTTTTTTTGATTCCCCTTATCGTGAATAATATTTTTCACATGGATTTTGTCACTTTTCCCTTGGTTTTGTTCACTTAATTTTTCAAGGCGAACTAAATCAATACATAGCGATATTTCATTATTAGACTTCCCCAATTATATATTGAAAGTTATAAATTTTTTCATTGAATATGAACTTCTTTGGTTCACATCCAGTAAATTTTATGGCGATGGTATACTTAAGAATTTTTTCCACGGCACCTAAAATATATAAAAACACAACTTTATAATTAAAACATTGCATTTGAAACAAAAAATGTGTGTATTTCTTGCTATCAAAAATAAATTTGTCTGATTTTAAACTAATTTTGAAGCTTTATAAATCTTCTTTTCGTTTTTTACATTCACTACGAATTGATAGCGGGAATAAACGTTCCCATAATGTTCCCGATAGCAAATTTCCCTTCATGGGGAATGAAAATATCATGGGAACAAAAATTTCACATTTTATTCACGATAGGGGTGAACGTTTCCATTATTATTTCCCATTATTTTCTTTTTTAGCGGCGTACGATTAAATTAATGTATTGATTGTGGCCGGCGGCAGCTCTTAGCCGGCTTACAGCTGATCAGGTGTGTTCTCTGGCTTGTGCTCATGTGCATTGTATTTGTTTTGTTTTTGTTTCATTAACTTCAAAAAACGAAACAAAACAAAATCATTCAATTTATTTTCGTACTCAGGTTTTAAGTACAAAGAAATCAAAACAAAAATTTATAGCTGTAATAGTGGCGATAATATTTGTTACGAAAATCACGTCCTAGCTCCTGTGTCGTGACATAAATAGCATAGCTATAAAAAACATGCAATAAGCAGAATGAAGCTTTCCTCTATATTTTCCTTCACAGCTGTCCTCTCTATCACTACCACTATCCCTTCCCTATCACCCTCTCTCACTATCTTCTCTTCAACTCACAGGTGGCACAAAAGGATCATTGTATTGGATACAAATGAGCTGGATTCATAATTGTACCCCTTCCTTACCAGCAAACTGCTAGCATATCCTGCGCTTTTCATAAAGTTTCACAAAGTAATTGTATGCATTAAACAAGCCAAATAAGTAATTGTCAAATAAATTCTTCGCTATAAACGTGTAAACAAAAAATCAGCTGATGTGTGAAGAGTACCTGTTTGATATGTCTTGTACGTTCATACTCTGCGTAAAAAATTGTTTATATCTTTCCATGAGTGTATGGAACTTTATGTCTAAATTACATTTGGGAGTATATTCCTGTATTTGCCGCCACATGTAATAAAACACACTTGTATATTGCAAATTTTACTTTGAGTTATATTTTTTGAAATTAGCTACTCGTACTCTTCGTTTAGTGAAGTAAAAAGCAAGTGTGCATCGAATTAAATCATTTTATTTCCATAAAACTAGAGAAAAAAGCTAAATGTTGCTGTTTCTACTACAGAATATTTATTTAATGTATGCATTCAATTCTGTGATATGTCTCTACTTTCCAAGTTACCTACAACTACATACATACTGGCGCTGAGGTGAAGGTTACACTCTTCAAGTGCATATTGCCTCCACCAACTCTAATCTTCAGCATCACCGCCCACCCACTCCTGCTGTGTGCACAAAGAGGTTATGAAATGTATGCATGCATTCGTTTCAGTGAATACTTGTGACTGAAAGTCAGCCTTTTTTCATTTCTTTTCAAGTACTTTTATTTGCAACTGACACATAAAAGTAGTTTTATATGTAGCAGCATGTTTCCGCATGCACATACAAGTTCACAGCACACTTCTATACATATATACATTTGTATATTTTGCTACAAGACAATTCATAAAGGTACAATTGCTGTAAAATACATATTTATGCATGTGGGTTAAAAATAACTGAAGTTGTCTTATGCATGTGATCATTAATTTTCATTTTAAGAATCTTTTTTTTCTGCTTCATTTTCATTTTCCCTGATGTCTTGAGATTACAAAATTTTATGAAGTATGATAAAGAAAAGAAATGTATAGAAATGCCTCTTGGCATTTACTTGTCATTGTGACAGTTATTGAATACAGCACTGTGATTCTTCTATTTGTTTTTTATTTATTTTTGCTGTAAATTCAGTTACATCAGGGCACATAAGGCTTAAATATTAAAATTTTCTAAAGTTAAATTCAAGGTATATTCATTCATAAGGTAAACTCACTTCAATTCGCTTTGACAAATTTATACTTGGGATGTCAAAAAAAAAAAATTTACTGAAAAATGTATGTTATAAATTCACAAGCGGCGGAAATAGTCACCTGAGCAGTTGAGACCTGCTATGGATTCGCCTTGGTTAAATTCAAATACTTTGTTTATATTAAACCAATTTCTTGGGTCTAGGTTAGGTTAGGCAAGGGTGGCAGTCAGAATCTCGGACTCACTTAGACCGTTTAGGTCTATTGTGATACCACGGAGACTCTGCTTATGCGGAGTCCTCACCGTCGAACCAACCAGAGTTCAATATAAAGCTACTAATACGTTGCAGTTGAACACTAGAAATTTCCCTGAACTCAAGAGCATCCATTGTTTCCATTCTCTACATGTTTTACAGTTTCCTCTTCATCGATATCCTGGCAGCTGTGGCAAAAATCATTGTGTTCGACCTTTAACCTTTGTGCATGCCTGCCTATGAGATAGTGTCCGGTTAGCACGGACACGACAATGGAGATTTGTTTCCTATTTTTTAAAATTAAGGAAGCTATAGTTTTCCTATTTAGATGAGTCCATAACTGCCTTGTGATCACGCAATCATTCTTGTGACCCACCTTCTGTTTGTTTCATCTTCTGTCTTGCGCCTAAGTCTGAGTTTGCAAGACAGTAGGTGTAAACCCACACATTCCAAATCCGGTGGAACTTATAAGGTTGTCCCAGTTCTAGCAAGCTCATCAGCCCTAGAGTTCCCCTGAAGTCCTGTATGCCCCCCAGGATCCAGATGATAATAATATCAAACTGCTCTGCCACCTCATTTAGAGATGATCGGCAGTCGAGGGCTGTTACTGTTCTTAGAAGCGGGGCTTCAAGGGCCATAATAGCTGCTCGACTATCAGTGTATATGTTAATCAAAATCCTTGATGTGACATACACTTTCAACCAATCCGCAAGTTCTTATATAGCAAGGATCTCTGGCTGGAAGACACTGCAGTGATCCGCAAGTCGCTTTGCTATAGTAAGACCTAAAGCCCCTGAAAAAGAATACATAACCCACACCTTCTTGTGTTTTGGAGCCGACGCACAGTGGCGTGAATTAAAAAAAAAGTGGTAAAAAGTCCGCAACTTTTGAACTAGTTAACCGATTTCGATGAAACCAACTGTTTTGGAAAGTAGAAGTGTTGAAATTTTTAGAAAGCATATTTTGAGGCACCCTGTTGTAAGACAGGGTAGCTCCAAACTGCCTCAAAGTGGGAAAGTGCGGGTATCGAAGTTCTTTCCGAGCTTGTAACTTTTGTAAATAGGGACCGATTTCAATAATTTTTTCAGCGGGACAATCTACGTTAAGAAATAAAAATAAAACATGCTAAGAGTACCATTTTATCTCTTTCAGTTTCCAAGTTATTTGACTTGAAAAATTTATTTTTTAATTTTTGGCCCTGACTTTTTTTATTCGTTAGTACATAACTTCTTTATTACTTGGCAAAAATCAATATGTTTTAGTGTTTTTGAAAGAAAACTGCATTACAATTCATATAAAAAAAATTTTTTTTTGATATCTCAAAAATTGTAGCAAGGAATAATTTTGCAATTTGGATTTTTAAAAATTATGAAAAAATTTGGTATATTTTGTGAAAAAAGTATTCTTAATTTTTTTGGAATATTTTAAAAAATTATTAAGTATTTGATAAAAACTTTGATTGTTTCTGAGAAAGGAGACATTGAGAAAGGCTGTGAAATAAATTTTGGAGATTGTTGTTGGTGCACCCTACATTCAGCATTGGTCGAAAACTAGCAATTTTTTTTCAAAAAATCCGATTTTCGGATGTGGCAAAAAAATTGCACGGTCGTTTTTGTAAATTTTTTGGTTTTTTATTATAAATAAATTTGTTATAAGTAACCTGTAAGAAACTCTTGACATCCTACACATAAATGTAGGCAGGAGAGGAGATTTTCTAAAAATTCTAAAATTTTTCTAACACAATTTTTCCCAATAAGAAAAAAGTATTATAAAATTATAAATTGGGAATCATTTTAATTTGTATCAATAGTATACATTTAGCTTTGCAAACTTAAAAAAAATTATTCTCCTACCTTCAATACTTTTTGAAATATTCGAAATCCAATTTTGATTAAAAATTTTAATTTTCTACATTTTTTATTTTTGTCTAAATTATTGATCTTATTTTCTTTACTGCAAATGTTTCTTAATTTTTTCTATGTTATTACAATAGTAGATATAATTGTCTATTCAACGGTATATAATATGTATTCCTTTGCCATTATATCAGTCTTAAAATGTATACACAAATATAACACCTCAGGTAACAATTTACGTGTTTTATCTGATACTCAAACAAACCCACATTTTTTATGAACTCTTGAAGTATATTTATATACCTACAAGGACAAATAGATTGAGTTATTTATTTATTTAAAAAAAATTAGTAGTTAGTTTAACATTAGAACATTAAATTACGAACATTTTTTTATGTATCTCCTTTTTAAACGCATATAAATTGCCTAAGTTTTGAATATAATTTGACAGAGAATTCCAGAGATTTTTTGCCATGATATCAGATATTTGTTTGTGTGAATATAAATACTTATGTATCAAGAGATATATGTACAATGTACATATGTATGAAAACTTACAACTAAATTTCTCGTTTTGATTCTGATAATTGTATTAAAAATATATTTAATAAGTTTAGTTTCATTTTCTTTATTACTCATATCTAAGTGCATGGATACATACATATGTTGTTTTTAATTTATATTTGGGTTTTACTTCAAGAATTTGCTTTAAAATAATCTGAGACATCATGGCCTAGCAAGCTATTAATTTCCTCTGCTTCGGGATCGTCCTTCTCGATTTCAATACTTATTTTTGGCAACCATTTCATTCTTATGCCTTGTAGGACTGGATCTGAAGACAATAGCAAATGATGCATTAAATCATTATTTTGAGCAACTCTAGAGCATTTACGTGTATTGAAAAGTCGATATTGCTTAACATCTCTATTTCTAGCTTCCTGTGCTTCTTCGGTTAGTTCCCCGAGAGGAAGAATGTTGTTTTCTATTATTTCTTTTGTATGTGCTAGCACTTTATGTACGGTTGGAGTTATTGATTTCCATGGATATAATTCATTTATTAGAATCAGAGTGTCTTTTGCATATTTTTCAAATTTGTCCTTATTAATTAACTTTTTGCTATTTATGACGGCCAGTATTATTTTGAAATGTCTTATGAGATTAAAGCTAATACCAGTTATAGAAGATATGGTTTCAGGGTCATCAAAAAATCGCCTGGCAGTGTTGCCATTATTGGCGTTTCCATAGCCATATAAAGGTTTGTCAATGATTAAGCCATGTTTCATAAACTCATTTTGAATTCTTTTCTTTTCTTCCAACCTATCTGTTTTAAACCAAAATTATTCGCAACTGGAACGTTCTGAAGTTCTGGTACACTGCGATATTTATTGTCGTAAGATAGATGTAAAATGTACTCCATGAATCGAATCCGAGCATGAAGTGGTGATATTCCAAGCTTAAGGGCATCTTCATTAGTTGGAGTATAATTCCCAATGTCCTTAAAATCGGAATTTTTCTTTCCGCATATATTACAAATCAAATAAGATTTTGTATCGGTTATTGCATTTGCAACTTTTCCATCTATCATTGTTAAATAAGGTATAAAAGATACTGTTATTACTCGTCCTAATATATGAACGTCAATGGGTTCCATATTAGAAATTTCATGTTTTATACCATCAACCAGATTTTGAGTTGTTTCTTTGTTTTCCTTGATGTATTCAAAACGTATTGGTCGGCATAAAAACTTTGAGCCTGGAGGAGTATTTACCCACACATCTTTAAATGCATTTTTACTTGTTGAAGGCATTTCATTATGTAGTCGAAGCCTTAATGGTACTAACGATGCCATTAAAACTTTGGAAAAGTCATTATCGTATGCACTGGGCTGTCTATATTCTGAAAATCCAGATGATCCATCACATCCCCATTTGTATATTAGTGTTAGTTCAGAATTATTACATGTATCTAAGTCTCTTTCGTCAAAAGTAGCGATGAGTCTTGATGCTGTATTATGAAGAAGGTCTGACAAACTAATGACTGCACTTCGGCTATCCACTGTTATCGGATGTGGCAAAATTTCCGATTTTCTTTTTAACAACAATGTACTTGATGGCAAAGGTCCACTTTTTTCTTTAAGCATCTTCCGTAAGATATCGTATTTATTTCTTGAAAGGCCCAAATTAAGAATGAGTGCTAGTGCATCCTCCACCGTAAAATGTTTACTATATTTTTTGGCGTTGGAATGCTTTCCACCATCCGTCTTAATCTTTTTGGAGACGCAACTGGTAGCACATCTACGATTTTGCCTGTTTCTTTAAGTTGAGTCTTCGCTAAAATCAATTTGAATGAATCTTTGATTTCATTTTCCGAATACGTATTTATCAAGTCTTCTTGTTTAATACTTTTGCTCCTGCGTCGAACGTTATCGTAATCTTTATTTGGCCGACTAAACTTCTTTGGGTATATTTCCGTAGATAGTCCCATATCTAACCAATCCTGACTTTTATTCTGAAATTTAGAAATTGATTTATTGCATTCACGTATCTTCTTTTCATATAATTTAAAAAAATTTTCAAGTTTTTTTCGATAAATCGGTGTTTACAGATAAACCATATGTAGTAGATATTATGTACATCATTTGGTCTACCTTGTCCAACCGAGTACTACCATCAGTGAGGTTTTCCCACATTAATTTGCAGAGCGATTTATTTTTAATTGTTATCTCCATGATAGCTATAACTGAAATAATGACATTAAATGCATCGCAGCTTAAATAAATAGCTATTTTACAAGCTACGAATAAAAAACCGATACAAATATCAGGTAAAACCACACCCATATTGGAGATGTGCGCGCAGGTACCTTTGTCCTTGTGGGTATATAAATATACTGTGTGTATATAAATTCTTATATTATATTGTATTTAAGTAAAGAAAGTATTTAATAACAGCTTCAAGAGTTCATAAAAAATGTGGGTTTGTTTGAGTATCAGATAAAACACGTAAATTGTTACCTGAGGTGTTATATTTGTGTATACATTTTAAGACTGATATAATGGCAAAGGAATACATATTATATACCGTTGAATAGACAATTATATCTACTATTGTAATAACATAGAAAAAATTAAGAAACATTTGCAGTAAAGAAAATAAGATCAATAATTTAGACAAAAATAAAAAATGTAGAAAATTAAAATTTTTAATCAAAATTGGATTTCGAATATTTCAAAAAGTATTGAAGGTAGGAGAATAATTTTTTTTAAGTTTGCAAAGCTAAATGTATACTATTGATAAAAATTAAAATGATTCCCAATTTATAATTTTATAATACTTTTTTCTTATTGGGAAAAATTGTGTTAGAAAAATTTTAGAATTTTTAGAAAATCTCCTCTCCTGCCTACATTTATGTGTAGGATGTCAAGAGTTTCTTACAGGTTACTTATAACAAATTTATTTATAATAAAAAACCAAAAAATTTACAAAAACGACCGTGCAATTTTTTTGCCACATCCGAAAATCGGATTTTTTGAAAAAAAATTGCTAGTTTTCGACCAATGCTGAATGTAGGGTGCACCAACAACAATCTCCAAAATTTATTTCACAGCCTTTCTCAATGTCTCCTTTCTCAGAAACAATCAAAGTTTTTATCAAATACTTAATAATTTTTTAAAATATTCCAAAAAAATTAAGAATACTTTTTTCACAAAATATACCAAATTTTTTCATAATTTTTAAAAATCCAAATTGCAAAATTATTTCTTGCTACAATTTTTGAGATATCAAAAAAAATTTTTTTTTATATGAATTGTAATGCAGTTTTCTTTCAAAAACACTAAAACATATTGATTTTTGCCAAGTAATAAAGAAGTTATGTACTAACGAATAAAAAAAGTCAGGGCCAAAAATTAAAAAATAAATTTTTCAAGTCAAATAACTTGGAAACTGAAAGAGATAAAATGGTACTCTTAGCATGTTTTATTTTTATTTCTTAACGTAGATTGTCCCGCTGAAAAAATTATTGAAATCGGTCCCTATTTACAAAAGTTACAAGCTCGGAAAGAACTTCGATACCCGCACTTTCCCACTTTGAGGCAGTTTGGAGCTACCCTGTCTTACAACAGGGTGCCTCGAAATATGCTTTCTAAAAATTTCAACACTTCTACTTTCCAAAACAGTTGGTTTCATCGAAATCGGTTAACTAGTTCAAAAGTTGCGGACTTTTTACCACTTTTTTTTTAATTCACGCCACTGTGCGACGGTATAAAAATCAACACTTCTTCTGCCTGGAGTTTCATTCATCCACAATTCTGTGGATGGTATCCAGGTTTTATAAAGACGTTCGTGTAGTAGAGCAGGGGAGGTTTAGTCAATCCTACATCCTCAGGCTTCATCGTCGAGTATTCTACAGTGGCCGGTACCATTTCCGTTCCACAGAGAGGTACAACGAAGATGAATTGATGAGGTTATTGCTATCTCCTTCCCTATTAGGTCCAATGGTAGTAGGTGTAGGAGCATCCTCAGTACATCCGTAGTAGTCGCGCGTAGAGCACTGGTTATATACAAGGATGCAAGTCTTTGCACCTTGTGTAAGATATGGAGATACGTCTTTTTCTCCAGGTACGGCCACCACACGATGATCATATACATGATAATTGGGCGTACTATTGCAGTATAAAAGCAAATCTAGCACAAAACGATTTTCATAACAGCTTTTTTTAATTTTTGTAAGTCAGTTTTAATAAAATAAATAAAAATTAAAAAAAATCTGTAAAAGATGTGTTACCACTCCATTGTGAATAAATGATTTTAATAAATTTGGCTCATTTTATTTGTAACTTATGAAGAATGAGTCTTTTAAAATTCTTTTTTTTTTGAATTGTTAGTTCTCGAGTGAATGCAAATTATGCGATACAGCATACTCCTTTTTCTACATATATAACGGAAAATATTGAAATACCGGGTCATCAGTGCTAAGATATACTTACAGAAATTGACAATGAAACCGTAGATCTAACATAAAAAATTTCATTTTGTTGACCTGTGTAATTTACAATTTCTGACAAAGGCTTTGTCTGGCAATGTCTAGCAACAGATGAATCATATGAAACGACAATATTTTCAGATACATTTTCATTCTTTCCTACAAACTCAAGACTTTGAAAAGTATCTGTGGCAAAGTGGAAAGAGTGCTTAAGTCGAGATAAGCTGATTTTGAGTTAATATTGCCTACGCAATCTGCATATTTGAAAGTAACCTTGGGCAAAATCTCAATTAATTTGTGCAATTTTTCAAGAAGTTATAACAAAATGATTTGCGGCTTATCTTTTTTAGACTTCTAATCTCGTTTGGAATAATCCTTTTTATTGTGATTGCCGATTTTGCGGCGAAAGTCAGGCGTATTGTACTAGATTAATGAAAAATGTAGCTTATTTTCTTTAATCAAGTACAAATAGCCGTATTTGAAGGGGAAAAACGCCAACCACGATAAGGCCCAATAGCTTAATTTACGTTATAATGGGTGTTTTTTATTGAGGTATAGAACTTTAAGTTGGCATCACTTTTTTAACTGGCGGCCATTTTGTCAGCTGTCAAGTGATTAATATTTAGTTTGGTTTGCCATTTCATCATGAACAGGTTGACAAAAGAACAACGCTTGCAAATCGTGCAAATTTATTTCGAAAATAATGGTTCAGTTCGCGAAGTTTACCGCAAGCTCCGTCCATTTTATGGTCGACATAATCGTCCATCAGAGCAATTAATTCGGTTAACCATGGATCGTTTTCGCACTACGTTTACTCTATGTGATAATACGCATCCGCAGAGACGTCGAACAATGCGCACCGAAGAAACAATTGCCGCTGTAGAGCAAAGTGTTGAAGAGGACCCGAATGAATCGATTCGCCACCGTGCACAGAAATTGGAGCTTTGTCCATCAACTTTATGGAAGATTTTGCGCAAAGATCTTGGCTTGCGACCTTACAAGATCCAGCTTGTGCAAGAATTAAAGCCGCGAGACCATGCAATGCGTCGTGATTTTGGTGTATGGGACGAAAATGAGATTGATCTCGATGCTGATTTTCATCGCAAAATTTTGTTCAGTGATGACGCTCATTTTTGGTTGAATGGCTACGTCAACAAGCAAAATTGCCGCATTTGGAGTGAAGAGAATCCACGTGAGACCCTTGAGACGCCATTACATCCACAAAAACTGACTGTTTGGTGTGCTCTATGGGCTGGTGGAGTCATTGGGCCATACTTCTTCCGAAATAATGCTGGAGAGTCAGTTACCGTTAATGGAGACCGGTATAGAGCCATGATAACCGACTATTTTGCTCCCGAATTGGATGGCATGAATGTGGATGACTTGTGGTTCCAACAAGACGGCGCTACATGCCACACAGCGCACGTCACAATCGATTTATTGAAGGAAACATTCGATGAGCGCATAATTTCGCGGAATGGACCTGTCAATTGGCCACCAAGATCGTGTGATTTGACACCATTGGATTATTTTCTTTGGGGATATGTGAAGTCGCTCGTCTACGCCAACAAACCAGAAACGTTAGGGGACTTGGAAGCCAACATTCGTGGCGTTATTGCCAACATACGGCCCCATATGCTCGAAAAAGTGGTTGAAAATTGGACCGGTAGAATTGGCTTTATTCGAGCCAGCCGCGGCTGCCACATGCCCGAAATCATATTTAAACATTAATGGCATAAAATTATCCTTCCAATAAAGCCAAATTGATGGACATTAAAACGATTTTCTTGTGTTTTATTTCAATTCGAAGTTCTATACCTCTAAAAAAAACACCCTGTACTTTCATATATCGTGCCATAACCGCCAAAAAAGCTTAAGCGACATAATTTTCGAACTTCACTTTTTGACCAAAATCTATTATTTGCGATCGTAAAACGTCGACTTACGTCAAAAAAAAAATCAAAGTCCAAAAAATGTGTCGCTTAAGCTATTTTAGCGGTTATGGCTCGATATTTCAATTTAAATGTTTTACTTATAGTATAACATAAGGGTTAACAGAAAATTTAAGAAATTTATTATTCGATATATTGTCAGAAGTTTATTTTAATTTGAAATTTATAAGAGGTTTTTGTGACTATTCAAAATGTGTGGCTGAAGTCTAATAATGATGATTTATTACAGCAACAATGAAATGCATATAGACAACGCTGAACCACCAGCAAATAAATTTCAAATTAAAGTTCAGACAATTTTCCAATTAAACTATAAAAGAAATAAATTTCTAAAAATCGACTTGAACGTTTAAAAGTGATCTCCTGCAAAACAGTAAAATATGACTTAAGCACTTTTTCCTTATTGCCACAGATATTATCAATTACAATGCAATAGGCAAGGCAATTGAATGTACCTGTAATGAGTTAGTGAAAGCGTAATTGCGTGATCCCTTTTCCCACATGGGATTGAAAAGAAATCTTTCATTGAAAAGTTCCGTACTTCTTGATATAAAATCTCATAAAAGCAATTTGAAAATAATTTCAATGTTCTTACCAATTATTTGAATAAGTTTTATTCCTACTCTGCCAATGCCTATGCATACCTACCATAAGTATATCTATCTGTTCTTTACCTTTTTCCCTCCATTAATCTTTAAGCAAACAATCTGTAAGTAAAACGTTTAAATTTGTGTATTTTTTTTATTTATAAATTGTAAACATAATACTCTTATTTAAACAAACAATCAAGAGGTATTTTAACAATTTATAAAAGTAGCAAAGCATTTCCTACTTCATTCATTTATGTATACCGCAGTTGCCTTCTTAAGATATTGCGAATTTCCACTTGCTTACTTACACATTCGCATGCAAAAATTTCTTACCATCTCTCTATCTAGTCCCCCTCCCCCCCCCCCCCCCGCCCACCACTAACGTACGAATATCACTTCGCAGCAATGTATTAAATTACTTATTTTCAGTTACTGACAGGAGTTTAAAAATGTTCTTAGTGAAAAATGACAAATAATACATTTTTGTGGTTTAAGTTTGAATGGCATAAAGTCGTGCAACGTGTATGTTGTATGTTGTATGTAGTATTAGAAAATGTAAGATGTTGTTAAGGAAATGATGCAAACCTTAAGGTAACTGGATTATATTCCAAGAAAAGCAAGCAATTATGCTGGTTGCTGCTGCTGCTGCTAAAGATGCCGAAAATGCCGCTGTTGCTTACTTTATGTTGCCTTATTTGTTGGTGTGATTGTGTTTGAATAAAAATGAATGTGTTGTTGTATGGTAATTTAAGTATGTTGCAAATAAAATAAATTACAATAGTAAGATGTGGTAAGAAATAAAAAGAAAAGAAAAATCAAGTATTTGTATAGCGATATTGGAGTATCGTAAATGTAGTTGCATAATAACGAGAATATCCGGCTTAATGAGTATTTATTTAAATATTTCGAATTTAAGAAATATGTAAAGGCTTTTTGAAAAAGTTGTTTCTATAGAAAATTATATAAAATTTTAATCGTATAATATACATACACTAAATTTGCAGCACATTCCCGCAGAGCGACTTTAATATACAATATCCTTATTTTCCCCCTTATTGTGATTGGCGATTTTGAGGCAAAAGTCCGGTGTATTGTACTAGATTAAAGAAAAATGTAGCTTGTTGTCCTTAATCAACTACAAATAGTCTAATTTGAAGTCGAAAAACGCCAATCACGATAAGACCCATTATTAAATAATACATATTTGGTCCAAATGTAATGATCCTATATATTATCTGCTGATCTTACATTATAAAATAGTGAAAACGGTTTATAATTATCGCTATCCAATTTTTAGCGATAACCGTTGAAAAAAATGCTTTCCAAAAAAACTTAGTTTCATCCCGTTTGCACTTATAAATCGTCTTCGAAGATCATACATTCCGAAAAATTATTACCGTTGGCATCACTTAATTTTTGGGAAAATGAAGATGTTGCCATATCGTACCAAATTTATCAAGATATCGTTAAAACAAAAACCAGCTAATAGGATCATCCATTTAAACCCCTCAACAATAAATTTTAATGTATTTTTAACCCCCGACCAAAAAAGGGGTGTTATAAGTTTGTAGTGTGTGTCTGTGTGTCTGTGTATCTGTGTGTCTGTCCGTGTCCACGTACAGCCCAAACGGCTGGACCGATTTTAATTTAGTTTTTTCTGTTTGAAAGGTGACTTGATCGAGAAGGTTCTGAACTATGCTTCAAGAAAATCGTTCTAGCCATTTAGAAGATATCACATCTTTTCTAGATATATCGGCGGTTTTTAAAATTTAAAATTTTTGTTATTAAAAAAAATATTTTACTTAGACGCAATTTACACTGTGCCTTTTCTGCTTGCATGTGTAGGCAGGCTTTTTGAGTTCGTTGGTGAGAGGTGTTGAGAAGCATGCGGAGTAAAACAAAAGGCACGAAATGAAAATTCGAGGGGATTTTTGACATTTCTCTTTGTTTTTTCGTACTCTCAGCACTAAGAGTGTATACAAACGTCAAAAAGTCATGAAGAAAAAAGTCTTAATGTAAATGTGCTTGACTTTTCGTAGGGGGTTTAAAAGAAAATTGTCGAAAGAAGGCAGGCTAAAAAGGCATAATGTGAATAGGCACTTAACAACAATTTTTTAACTTAACAAATCCCAAAAAAAACACTAATTATTAACTTGACTGCACCTGGTAAAAAATACTTGTGTGGCAACACTCTATTCTTGAATAGCTGTATTGTTTTCGCTACGCTGTCCGTCTGTCCGTCTGTCACAGGCCATTTTCTCGAGAACCCTAAGAGCTAAGGACTTGAAATTTTGACAGAGTATGTAGACCTTTGGTCGCTACAACAACAAATGAACGAGAATTAAAAATTAAAGGGTGTTCCAAAACGAGCAACGAAAAATTAAAAAATCCCATGTAATATACATACATACAATTGTATGTATACACTAGAGTTCGACCGATTAATCGGCTTCGGCCTTCGGCCAAAAATTGGTAATCGGCCAACATTCGGCCTACGGCAAAAATCGGCCGATTAGCCGAAGCCGAATATTTTTCATTCCAAGCTTGAAAAATAACATTATTTTTGGTCGTTGCTCGCCGACAGTTTCTATTGTGTTTAACGTTTTGAAAGGGTTGCTTTGAAATATAACCCTGTTGCTTTCTATTTTCTTTTACTTGGACGTTCTTGTGAGTGATTATATGAAAAAGCAATCTAGAAATTGCAAAATAGTTTTATTTTTCTTGTTATGTATCCAATAAATATTACAGCTATTTCAGTGATCTCAAAAAAGCAAACTTTTTTCTTAATTCATATAAAACAAGTATCATTTTTAAAATTTAAAACATTCGGCTTCGGCTTCGGTTTTGGCCGAAGTTTAGGATTTTAGCCGAAGTTCGGCTTCGGCCAAAAAAAACGCCTTCGGTCGATCTCTAGTACACACACTTGAAATTTGTAAAGTTAGTGTATTTTTACACAGACTACAACAATTAACGCTAAAATTAAAAAAAATCTAAATTAAAGGGTGTTCTATCAGTTAATGTAATTTTGACTATGTAATTCGGACAAGTTGCTGTATCTTGGAAACCGTAAGAGCCAAACTCTTGAAATTTTTAAAAACGGTCAAACTAAAAAATTCCAAAATTATAAAATCGCCAAACCAAAAAAAAAATCGCCTAAAACCAAAAAAAATTTAAAAAAAAATAAAACTAAAATAAATCGCGATAAATGAAAAAAGCGTCAAAATGAAAAAACCCCCAAAAATAAAAAAAATCGCCAAAATGAGAAAAAACCCTAAAAACAGAAAAAGTCGCTTAACGAGAAAAAGGCGACAAAACTGAAAAAAAATCGTTTAATCTAAAAAAAACTTCAAAAAAGCAAAAAAGCCACTTTAAAAAAATACTCAAAGCCGAATGTACGGAACCCTTCCTGCGCGATTTAAAGTCGCACTTTACTGAATTTATTTAACATTACGAATGAGAAAGCAAAACGTATTGACAGTACATGAAGCTGAGTACTCGTTTCTTTTTCCCTCGTTTCTCTCTCTCTCTCCTACATTCTAATCAGCTTAGCAATAAGACTTGCATAGTGTAAACTGTTTTAATAAAAAAAATATTTGACTACTGAATAAGTAAAATAAGAGTCTGGGCTTATTAGTGCGTTAACAAATGTTAAACAAAAAAAAAAACAAAAAACAATAGAAGTTCATACTGCTCCTTAATTGCAACATTGTCATATCTCAAAAAATTTTTTCTGGAGTTAATAATACAAAAAAATTCTTTATAATATATTTAATATTCTGTAAAAATTTCATACAAAATGCCCTTTACACTCACTCACCTCTTCAGAAAAGAAAACTTTTTCTATCTTAATTCTGCAAAATAGGTTTCAATAAAGAAGTGATATGTGATTGGTATTAAAAACGTAAATACCTCTTAAGCTCTGCACTTCAAAACATGTCAAACACTTTTTGTCAAAGTTCTTGAGGTATTTCCATTTAATGCATTATTCAACTCTTAAATTGTCTATGCACTTTTAATCATTGTGTTGCTGCAATTCCTTGCTTTAAAATCTTTTTAATTGCTTTCAAATAAATTTCATTTAAACATGATAATGCGTAGCATGCGTCCGTCGGCCCTCAACCGTAGATATGCTTCGTGAAAGAAAATCCTTTAAGCCACAAGGTTAACACAAAAGATCAACATTTTGTTTTAGATAAAACAAGAGGTGAGTTGTTGTTAGAGTCATCAAAATGTATATAATTGCACACAAGGGTGTGACAGATGTCAACGTTAAAGAAACATTTTCAAAAATCACCAGCAAAAAAAATTAACAACAACAACAACAACAACATGAACAATACCAATTGTTGTAACGGCTGAAAACAAGAATTACAAAAATTGCTTACAGCCACACATGCTAAACAGGAGGAGTCGCAAGGCGGAGTGAGTTTTAACCTCCTGCCGCCCTACAAACTAAACGAATAGATTGCAATGCGAAGACACAGTTACCGCTTGCATGTATGTACTCGTACTTGCACGCAAAAGCAAGAATAGTACAACAAAGGCTGTTTGCAAATATTTATCTATAAACGTACGCACTTTCAATTGCAAACAAACACACTTTGGCCATCTCTACAAAACCATTTAAGGTTGAAAATGATGATGATAACAATTACATGCTTGTTGTTCTCCATTTGGATTTGTTTTTGTTGTTGCTGTTGTTGTCTATTACTAATGTTTCTTTTGCTGTTGCTATTGTTGCTGGTGGTATTGTGTTGCAAGTGTAGGCTGTTGCGTGTTTACGCAATGTAACCAAAGTCAAACCTCGATTAGGATTCAACATACACAGAATAGATGGAAATTTAACACTGTTGTGCAATGACTATAAGAATGTTGAAGAGAAATACAAAAACAAAAATGTTTAAATGAAATCTGTTTGAATGGAGACAACAGTGTGGCCTACTGCGGTGATTTTTGGTTGCGAAAGAGGTGTTTCCTGCAAAGCAGAGTTGTGTGTGACTCATCAGCTGCTTCGCTCAATGCAAAGATTCCGCAAGAAAGTTTTCAATAGTTTTACAATTCCTAAAGCAATTTAAAATATAGTTGCAGAAGTATTAACAATCGAGTAATTATTTATCGACTTACACTGTTATCGCTGGTGACCATAGATATCATTCAATAATACAAAAAAAATTGTATGCAGTGCACGGGAGAAACAAAAACTCTGCGCTTACCACTGAGCGAAAATATTTCAGAGATTGGTCATGGTCAGCTTTAGCCAGCTAACAACCAAAACTTGTAAGCCAAAAACAAGCTGCTTGTGTCCGCGACTAAAGGACAGCGGCGGCTCTTGAGCCGGCCTTAAGCCGATCGGATTGTTGCTCTGTAAACCACCATATGTCGAATCACGGTGATTTTAAAAAATTATTAAAATCTAAATCTTTGCTTTTGTAAATTGCACGATCTAAAGCGTTCGAAGTTGGATAAAATATTCTATTATAAATGACAAAAACTTAAAACACAATAAAAACCCACTATAAAGTCAGCGATTAATAGTTTGTTTTTGAAATCACGCGATTTGATATCATATAAAATATGTTTTTTAAAATAATAAAAGAAAAATCGGCAAAAACTGAAAAAATCCCCAAATCTAAAAAAACGCAAAAACTAAAAACAGTGTAAATACTATAAAAATCGCCAAAAACCGACAAAATAGCAAAAAACTCAAAAAATAAAAAAAATCGCTAAAAGTTAAATTATGTTTTTTAAAAGAACAAAAAAAATCGCCAAAAACTTAAAAAAATACCCAAAACAAAAAAAAACGCAAAAACTTGAAAAACTTCAGTACTAAAAAATTACTAAGACCGACAAAATCGCCCATATAAAAAAACGCCAAAACTAAAAAATCACTAAAGCTTAAAAAATGTTTTTAAAAGAAGAAAAAAGTCGCCAAACATCTAAAAAAATCCACAAAATGAAAAAAACTCAAAAACTAACAACTAAAAAAATCACTAAAATTTAAATTATGTTTAAAAAAAAGGGTCAGTACTAAAAAAATCGCCAAAAACCGACAAAAACGCTAAAAGCTAAAAAAAGAAAAAGAAAAATCTAAAAAAATCCCCAAAAAGAAAAAAACGCAGAACCTAAAAATAGCTAAAATTTAAGTTATGTTTTTTAAAAGAACAAAAAAAAAATGCCGAAAACTAAAAAGAAATCCCCAAAACTAAAAAACGCAGAAACTAAAAAAGCGTCAGTACTAAAAAAATCGCTAAAGCCGACAAAAACGCCAAAACTTAAAAAATCGCTAAAACTTAAATTATATTTTTAAAAGAACTATAAAAAATCTCTAAAAACCGATAAAATCACAAAAAGAAACAAATACCGTATGGAAACCTTTGTGTGCGAGCCAAAGTAGGCTCTTTATTGACTTCGTTGTTTATTTTTCTAGAAATCTTTAACAGGCTGTTAGAACATTACGCTATTTTTGGTTTAAAATGTGTTTAAACTAGCAAACCTATAAATCAATACAGTATTTAAACCATCTGTAAACGCATAAAATTGGGCGTTTAAACTACTCGTACAAGCCATATGGTTTTGTTACTTATAGACCATATGTTTTGTATTAAAGGAGGACTCAACTTTTTCCAAGTCTCTACTTTTTCTTAGGATCTTGTTCGACCTGTTTTCTTGCACTCTACTATTCTTTTATACTATTCTACTTCGTCCAGCATAAATATAATTTCTTTCTCTGTAAAATTTGGCGACCTTTGATTAAAATCCTTTAATTTTTTTTTTAATTTTTGATTGTGCACAGAATTGATAGCCTGCTGCAAAACAGCTGTTTTTGACATTTATTATTGTGCTGCCACAATATTATTTTTTAGACTACACATAAGATATTGTTCACTGATTTACTACTGTTGAGCTTAAACTACATATAAATTAGAGTTTATTATGAATTGAATAGGCTAAAGTTCGTAACGCTTTTTAAGCCAAATTACATGTGATAATTATTAATGAACAAATAACATCAAAGTTAGTTGTAAATATTCTGACAACAACACATAGTTGAACGGAACAGCCAGCCGTTTTCGAAGGCCACTAAACCTTCCTCATCAGCGTTCTTCTGTGTTTTGGTCCACTGTGTGTGGTGTCAGTTGATGTAGATGTCTGCCTTATATACGTAACTTTATTGCAAATGGAATATGTGAATTTGTTTGATTCATTGCATTTCAATTTGCCAATGTGTTTCGTAATGTATACGCAAGTTAACATCTATATATATATACCATCTTCTATATATATTACCATCTTCTATATATATTACAACAGTCTTACCATTGTCGTTTTGTTCCTTACTAACTATACACATGTTTGTTAATTTGCTTATTTTTGTTCTACTTAAGACAAACTTTTTTGGTTTGTTACTATTAAGTATATTTTTTTATTTTTAATTTTTGCCACAAGCCAATGACTATTAATTAGTTAATTTAATTATTATTTTTCGAACTGTATTTGTTTCTATATTCTTATGAATTGAATAGGCTAAAGTTCGTAACGCTTTTTAAGCCAAATTACATGTGATAATTATTAATGAACAAATAACATCAAAGTTAGTTGTAAATATTCTGACAACAACACATAGTTGAACGGAACAGCCAGCCGTTTTCGAAGGCCACTAAACCTTCCTCATCAGCGTTCTTCTGTGTTTTGGTCCACTGTGTGTGGTGTCAGTTGATGTAGATGTCTGCCTTATATACGTAACTTTATTGCAAATGGAATATGTGAATTTGTTTGATTCATTGCATTTCAATTTGCCAATGTGTTTCGTAATGTATACGCAAGTTAACATCTATATATATATACCATCTTCTATATATATTACCATCTTCTATATATATTACAACAGTCTTACCATTGTCGTTTTGTTCCTTACTAACTATACACATGTTTGTTAATTTGCTTATTTTTGTTCTACTTAAGACAAACTTTTTTGGTTTGTTACTATTAAGTATATTTTTTTATTTTTAATTTTTGCCACAAGCCAATGACTATTAATTAGTTAATTTAATTATTATTTTTCGAACTGTATTTGTTTCTATATTCTTATGAATTGAATAGGCTAAAGTTCGTAACGCTTTTTAAGCCAAATTACATGTGATAATTATTAATGAACAAATAACATCAAAGTTAGTTGTAAATATTCTGACAACAACACATAGTTGAACGGAACAGCCAGCCGTTTTCGAAGGCCACTAAACCTTCCTCATCAGCGTTCTTCTGTGTTTTGGTCCACTGTGTGTGGTGTCAGTTGATGTAGATGTCTGCCTTATATACGTAACTTTATTGCAAATGGAATATGTGAATTTGTTTGATTCATTGCATTTCAATTTGCCAATGTGTTTCGTAATGTATACGCAAGTTAACATCTATATATATATACCATCTTCTATATATATTACCATCTTCTATATATATTACAACAGTCTTACCATTGTCGTTTTGTTCCTTACTAACTATACACATGTTTGTTAATTTGCTTCGAAAACGGCTGGCTGTTCCGTTCAACTATGTGTTGTTGTCAGAATATTTACAACTAACTTTGATGTTATTTGTTCATTAATAATTATCACATGTAATTTGGCTTAAAAAGCGTTACGAACTTTAGCCTATTCAATTCATAAGAATATAGAAACAAATACAGTTCGAAAAATAATAATTAAATTAACTAATTAATAGTCATTGGCTTGTGGCAAAAATTAAAAATAAAAAAATATACTTAATAGTAACAAACCAAAAAAGTTTGTCTTAAGTAGAACAAAAATAAGCAAATTAACAAACATGTGTATAGTTAGTAAGGAACAAAACGACAATGGTAAGACTGTTGTAATATATATAGAAGATGGTAATATATATAGAAGATGGTATATATATATAGATGTTAACTTGCGTATACATTACGAAACACATTGGCAAATTGAAATGCAATGAATCAAACAAATTCACATATTCCATTTGCAATAAAGTTACGTATATAAGGCAGACATCTACATCAACTGACACCACACACAGTGGACCAAAACACAGAAGAACGCTGATGAGGAAGGTTTAGTGGCCTTCGAAAACGGCTGGCTGTTCCGTTCAACTATGTGTTGTTGTCAGAATATTTA
This sequence comes from Tachina lurida, assembly GCA_944452675.1. NCBI lineage: Eukaryota > Metazoa > Arthropoda > Insecta > Diptera > Tachinidae > Tachina > Tachina lurida. The sequence continues at coordinate 174,576,849 of OX101752.1, forward strand.
CAACTAACTTTGATGTTATTTGTTCATTAATAATTATCACATGTAATTTGGCTTAAAAAGCGTTACGAACTTTAGCCTATTCAATTCATAAGAATATAGAAACAAATACAGTTCGAAAAATAATAATTAAATTAACTAATTAATAGTCATTGGCTTGTGGCAAAAATTAAAAATAAAAAAATATACTTAATAGTAACAAACCAAAAAAGTTTGTCTTAAGTAGAACAAAAATAAGCAAATTAACAAACATGTGTATAGTTAGTAAGGAACAAAACGACAATGGTAAGACTGTTGTAATATATATAGAAGATGGTAATATATATAGAAGATGGTATATATATATAGATGTTAACTTGCGTATACATTACGAAACACATTGGCAAATTGAAATGCAATGAATCAAACAAATTCACATATTCCATTTGCAATAAAGTTACGTATATAAGGCAGACATCTACATCAACTGACACCACACACAGTGGACCAAAACACAGAAGAACGCTGATGAGGAAGGTTTAGTGGCCTTCGAAAACGGCTGGCTGTTCCGTTCAACTATGTGTTGTTGTCAGAATATTTACAACTAACTTTGATGTTATTTGTTCATTAATAATTATCACATGTAATTTGGCTTAAAAAGCGTTACGAACTTTAGCCTATTCAATTCATAAGAATATAGAAACAAATACAGTTCGAAAAATAATAATTAAATTAACAAATTAGAGTTTAGTTTAACTAAACCAGCGTTTAAACTTTGACTGATTTATTAGCCCTTAGTCTCGAAAGTGATATTTAGTAGCTTAAAGGTTAACTAGATTTTTCTAGATAGTACGAACTTTTTGTTTGATTGAAACTGTCTGTTAAATCTAAAGCTGTTTGCTCGAAGTTAAGGATACCGAGTGAGTAGTCCTTAACTAGCGCTAAGTTGGCATATAACTAGAGATTACAAAGGTGGAATGGAATAAAAGCAATATAAGCACAGGAAATAAATAGTTACATTTATAGGAAAAGAAAGGCAAAGAAAAGTACTTACCTCATTTCTCATTTTTGATGGACATTATTTCCTTTAAAAGTAACTTAAAAAATCCGCTACATTACAACATCTCTTGCCAACATTCAGTTAGAAATACACACACTGTCATCATTCGTATAAACAGGAGATACCGTGTGCAGTGTTAAAAATTTTTAAACAAAACAGGAAGTTAAAGTTAAAATGATTTTTTGCTAACCAGAGGTATTCTTCAAGGGGCAATTAACTTGATGCACCAGCATCGCTTACACACACGCACACACACTCTTAAACACATGGCTACTAGAAATATACGGTGGCAAAATATAAAACGTAAAAGTAACGACACGCAACGTATGTGACCTGTGAGCAATTTGGCAAGTTATAGAGTTTGAAAGGTTGGATGGTTTTATAGACCCAGACTCTCTTCATTTGTGTTTGTTGCCTGCAAGTGTGTGAGCAAACATGGTCAATGGTATATTGGTTATGGTAAAAGTGGAAGTTATCACATGTGGATGCAAGTGTTTCGATGGCTCTATGTATGTAAGTGCGTAAGTTGTCTAAATATGTATATTCGTATGTATACAGAGTGCTTAATGCTTTGGAGCTTAGTGGATTGAAGTTTATTTTTTTATATATTTTTTTTCTCATTGCTGTTATTTTGTAAGAGATCTAAAGTAATCTAGAGGGCATGTTGCCGCTATAAAATTCCCATTAACAAGGTTGTAAGGCAAAAAGAGTTTTTATGATTGTTGCAAGAAAATTGTTTTAAAAAATTGAAGAAAAAAATACGTATTTAGATTGTTATAGCAAAAGAGATTTTGATAAAAAATATTTATGCTTTAATTCTTAAAGTAAATTTTAACGTAAATGTTTCTTTAAAGAAAACTAGTGGTGGTGTGAAAACCTTTAAAAGTATTTTTTTAAACTTTCTTCTTTTTTTCTACTGCATACGCTATTTTCATGTTTGTTTTTTATCACTCTCCTTTTGAGTCAACCACAAGAATTACAAAGAAAAATCGTTTAATATCATATAAACAACAAACGGCATTAGCCGAAGCAAGAAAAAACAAACCACTGTGCACCGGAAACTCCCAACAATTTCCTGCTTGAAAATGTCAACAGCACTCAGGCAATTATCTTAGGTGCAAAAACAAATTAAAAAAATATCGCACACACACACAAAACAAAAAAATAATCACACTTAAATGATTTAATCGAAATGAAAAAAAAAAAAAAAATTCCAGTCTGCCTGCCCCAGAGTATAATATTTTAAAAAGTAATAAAAGAAAGTTAAATAACTCACCAAAAAAAAATCTCAGGAAACTCCCAAATGTTCTTGTCTTAATAGCAAAAAACTAAAAGTAAATTAATTTTCAACATTCCTAGCCATACACACACACACACACACACACACACACACACACACACACACACACACACACTCTCTCATACAGTTTTTAAGAACGTGTGTTTGAGAACATATGAAATATTTGTAACTATATTACACGAGTATGTGCAACGTATACAACAAATGGTATTTTGTTATTTTTGTTGTTGCTGTCTCGTAAAGAAATAGACATTGTCGCCAATTTTCAAAAAAAAAACTGTTGTCCTTGAGCATTTGTGTATCCTGTTCATAGACTCCGGCAGTATTTGTTTGCCTTGCAAAAGAGGAAGAAAGTAAAAGTCATTTCGGATTGCTTTGTTTGTATTGTAAAATAGCTTCATTTATGAAAACCACTCCTTAAATAAGGTGGCATTCTTACTTGAGTTATTGTGAGCAGGACACAGTGGGCCATGCAGCGACTGAAATTCATGTCTGATATTTAGACCGGGTAGTGGAGCAACGTGTAGTCAATATTGAAAAGGATGGCTGCAATGACGTCTTAATCTAACGATAAGTCCGACACAAAGTCCATGCGAAAAGCATGGGATGCCCCAAAGTCAGTTCTGTCGAATTGCAATGAGAGATACAGGCCAACGTGACCAGTTAAACCTTTAATCGGTATACCTTTATCGGCAATATCTTTCCCGACAATTGTCGATCTGAGGCTGATTCATTTCAGATCACTCCAATTTGGATGTGATTAAGATCTTATTTATAAGTATACTTGCTTAAATAAATTCAGACTAGTGTGACTTTGACTCGTACAAGAAAGGCGCTTTTTTCATTTTGGCGATTTTTGGCGATTTTTTTTAGTTATGGATTTTTTTTCGTTTTGGCAACTTTTTTCGGTTTTTGGTGGTTTGTGTGTTTTTTTTTACAATACATATTTTTAGTTCTAGCGATTTTTTTAGTTTTGGCGATTTTTTTAGCTTTGGTGCTTTTTTGGTTTGAGCGGTTTTTGGTGGATTTTGTTTGTTTTTTTTACAATGCATAGTTTTAGTTTTATCGCTTTTTTTATTTTTTCGGCTTTTTTAGTTTTGGCGTTTTTTTTAGTTTTGGCAATTTTTGGCGGTTTTTTGTTTGTAGTTTACAATAAATTTTTTTATTTTTAGCGATTTTTTAGTTTTGGCGCTTTTTTTGTTTGGCGATATTTTCAGCTCTTGGCTATTTTTTAGGTTTTTGGCGATCCTTAGAGTATTGACTTTTTTAGTTTTTGCTTTTTTCCTTTTTGGCGATTTTTTCATATTAATGGTTTTAGCGATATTTTTTTTAGTTCTGGAGTTTTTTTTTTGTTCTTGGCAATATTTTGGTTTTTGGCGATTTCTTTAGTATTAACGCTTTTTTTATTTATGGCATTTTTTCGCTTTGGCAGTTTTTTCAGTTTTTGGTGTTTTGTGCATATGTTTTTTTACAATACATAGTTTTAGCTTAGCGATATTTTTTGGATTGACACTTTTTTGTAGTTTTGGCTATTTTTTTGGCTCTTGGCGATTCTACCCTTGGCGATCTTTTCAGTTATTGGCGATTTTTTTAGTATTGACGCTTTTTTTTAGTTGTGTTTTTTTTCGCTTAGACGATTTTTTTCGACTTTTGGCGGTTTTTTTCTTTTGTACAGTAAACGTACCAAGTTTGTTAGCTAAATTCAGAAATTTTTTAGTTTTAAGTCTTCTGATGAGTCCCAAAAGGGGGAACGAAATGCATATAATAGACAATTGCTTAACCATATAAACAAGTCAAATGTTTAAAGTACATATTTTTAGTTCTAGCGATTTTTTTAATTTTGGCGATTTTTTTTGGCTTTTGACAATTTTGCAATTTTTTTTGGCGACCTTTTCACTTTTTTCATTTTAGCGATTTATTTTATTTGTGTTTGGCATATTTTTAATAATGGAATTTTTTAGTTTTAGCGATTTTGCCTCGTACGGTTTCCAAGATACAACAAGTTGTCAAAATTACATTAACTGATAGAATACCCTTTTCTGCAAAATATTTCACACTATTCTTTTATTTTTTTTTGCCATATTTTAATTTTTCATAAATATTTTATTTTTGCAGTTTTCGCCCACTGTTTAAGTCTTAAGATTTTTGTTTTACGTGTTTGTGCAAAAACTCAAAAATTTATTGTAATTAAAACCACAATCAAAAGTACACTTCAGCAATCAAGATTTTTAATGTTGTGTTTGTGTGCGATTTCTCTTATTCTTCTTTTTCTTCTTCTATTGTTGCTGTTTTTGTCATTCGAAATGACTGTTGAGAGGAGTTTTGTATTTGTTGCATTTAAAAGAAGTCATTAAACTTGTTGAAATGATACTCCAGCAATATATTTCGAAAAATAAAAATATAAAAAATACGAGTATTGAATGTATAAACGGTAGTGTTAATTAAAAATTATTAAAATAATAGAGAAAATAAAAGTTAGATGCATATCGCTACTTTATGGCAATGTGGGCATATATGAACAAAAATCCCACTAGGATTTAAGTTTAAAGTTTTCTTTTTAGCAAGACTAGATTGTTAAGTTGTATAACTTGAGATATAATTTTGAATATTTTTCTACAGTTAAAGCAGTTTATAAGCAGCACATTTGATTCAATAAGTTAAAAATTTTAAATTTTTTCGTAAACATATGGCTCATTTACTTCAATAGTGTCACAACTCAAAAAATAAATTCAGTAAAGTGCGACTTTGACTCGCGCACGAAGGGTTCCGTACGTTGGCCTTGATCATTTTTTTAATACAGTTTTTTTTACGTTTTTTCAGCTGAAATAATTTTTTTTTAATATTTTTCGCTTTTTTCTCGTTTTGGCGATTTTTTTAATTTTGGCGATTTTTTTTTTAATTTTGGCGATTTTTTTAATTTTGGCGATTTTTTTTTCATTTTGGCAATTTTTTTAATTTTGGCGATTTTTTTAATTTTGGCGATTTTTTTTTCATTTTGACGATTTTTTCATTTTGGCGATTTTTCCGGTTTTTCGCGATTTATTTTCGATTTAGAAATTTTTTTTAATTTGGTGCTTTTTTTCGTTTTGGCGATTTTTTTTTTTGATTTTGGCGATTTTTTTTCGGTTTGGCGATTTTATAGTTTTGAGATTTTTTTGTTTTACCGTTTTTGAAAATTTCAAGAAGTTTGCTCTTACGGTTTCCAAGATACAGCAAGTTATCAAAATTACATAGTCAAAATTACATTAACTGATGGTACACCCTCTAATTAAAATTTTTTAAATTTTAGTGTTAATTGTTGTAGTCTGTATAAAAATACACTAACTTTACAAATTTCAAGTGCATATACATACAATTGTATGTATATTACATGGGATTTTAACATTTTTCGTTGCTCGTTTTGGCACACCCTTTAATTTCCAACTCCCATGTATTTGTTGTTGTAGCGGCCAAGGGTCTACACACTCTGTCCAAATTTCAGGTCCGTAGCTCTTACGGTTCTCGAGAAAATACCCTGTGACGGACAGACGGACAGACGGACAGACGGACAGACGGACAGACGGACAGACGGCCAGACGGACAGACGGACAGCGTAGCGAAAACAATAGGGTTCCTTTTTCACCTTTGGTGTACGGAACCCTAAAAACTAGTTTTGCAGAAAACGTGTTTTAAGTTTTCAATTTAAATACAACCAAATGAAGATACAGTCGAACTTCCATAACTCGAATCACCATTATCCCAAAAAAAAAACTTCGACTTACGGAGACTTCGAGTTACAGAATTGTTTGTGATTTGTTATTTTAACGGTACTGCCAACCAAATTAGTTCGAGTTAGAGAAGTTTGAGTTATGGAAGTTTGACTGTATTACAAAATATTCTTCTCTCACGAAGTGGTAGTACAAGCTACTCGAAGAAAGAAAACGAATTTTTCGAGTTATGATACTATTGAAGTAAATGAGCGATATGACCTTGTTTTTTTAAATTCATTAATGTCCTTGCATGGGTGTTATTGTTGTTTTCTTAAAAACGTGGCAAGATATAGCGGCCTAAAATCTTCTAAAAAAATGTTCCTTGTAGGGATGGGCAAAAAATATCGATATATCGAAATATCGATATTTGAAAAAATAAATATCGATATCGCCGATATTTCAAAAACCGATATATCGATACATCGATTCTGATTTACGAGTATCGGGTTTCGATATTTTTAAGAGCTCTATAAATTTTAACGCTAGGATGTTGGCATGACTGCTAGTGATGCGAACAAAAAATACAGAAATTTCATAATGCATTAAACACATTCGACACATCAGGCTACGGGCTACAATCTGCCAAAAATAGAATACACACATTCTTATGGTAACAATTACTTTAACGACAGCAGGCTACACGACTGCACGACCACCGTTGTAGCTGTCGCCAACTTTAAACTAATTTCTATTTCTCTGGCTACAATGAGCAAATGCAGTGTTACCAGTATAATACAAAATGGTGAATGAATGATATCGTACAATTATTTCATACTATTTACTAGAAACAATACCCAAAAATTGAAAATTTTTGTTTGAAAATGCTTCTGACTTCTTGTCTTTGAAGTCTCTAAATTATTTTCTTCAAAAATGGTTGTTGTATTTGACAATGAAAAATATAAATATTATTGCCATGTTTTTAAAACATAAAAATTCAATTAAATTATTATACAATAGTTTGAAAAATATATGAAAAAATATGTGTGGGATATAATGTTTGGAACAAAATCATAAAGCAAATACACGAACCTTCTAGCATAGACAATAAATAATAATCGTTTTAAAGAATCAAAACTGCTTCTTTTTTTCGTCCATAGACAAGACGATACATTCCTCGAACAGAATTAGGGCATAAATTGATTCATTATTGTACTTTTATGTGAAATAAGTACATTTTAAAAGAAAAATTAATTTTTATAAATGCAAAATATGTATATGAAAGTGGCAATACTGAACTATGTATTTGTACTTGAATATCAGCTGCAGATGGTGCTGCTGCCGTCTCCAAAATAATTAAGTAGTTGGCTACGAGGCGACAAATGCTGCTAGCGGCATTTGAAGTCGTGTGTTCGTGTAGCCTGCTGTGGTGAATGTGTTTAATGCATTACAGAAAAGACGCATCTATAAGGTGACCCCACTAATCCAGCTGACGTTTATTTATTAACTAAGCTAAATGTCAAATTTGGTGTGGGTATAAGTCTCAAGGCAGAATTAGTTTTTACTTTCTGTTCTGTTACTAATTATAGAAATCTTATACAAGCCGTTAGTTTTTCTCTTTCGTTATATTATGTTTCGGTTCAACCTGTGAAAATCAAAAAAACTATTAAGTAGTGTAATGTATGTAGTAGGTGTCAGCATAAGTAAAATAAAAACCTTTCGAAAGGTTTAGGAATTTGAAAAAATTAAATATTTACCAGAAAAACATAAAACTATATTGAAACATATCAATGGACGATGCAAAACTCATCACTTTAGTTTCAAATTTATTACAGAAAAAGTAACAATTAAAACTTAGACACAGAACGGCAACAGAAAGTAAAGACTAATGAAGCCTTAAGGAGCCCAATATCAACTTTGGTTTTCTTCACTATTAGAGTTCATTAAAATTTAAGTTAGATAGTTTTTTCGCGATTTCTCTAAATATTAAATCATTGGGTGGTATTATTGATTCCGCACGGAAAGGAAAATTCGACGGAAAGAACTATCGATCGATATGGAAATTGCAATTATTCATTCCTGCTGTATACGCTTTCCGTGAAATTGATTTAACATCCCTGTTTTTATTAATTCTGACTTGATGTAGTGTCGGCTGTTGTTAAAAAAGCACTTTAAAATATAAACATACATACATACACGCATATGTTAATACATACACATTAGAGTTCGACCGATTAATCGGGTTCGGCTTCGGCCTTCGGCCAAAAATTGGTAATCGGCCAACATTCGGCCTATGGCAAAAATCGGCCGATTAACCGAAGCCGAATATTTTTCATTCCAAGCTTGAAAAATAACATTAACTTTGGCCGTTGCTCGCCGACAGTTTCTATTGTGTTTAACGTTTTGAAAGGGTTGCTTTGAAATACAACCCTGTTGCTTTCTATTTTCTTTTACTTGGACGTTCTTGTGAGTGATCATATGAAAAAGCAATCTAGAAATTGCAAAATAGTTTTATTTTTCTTGTTATGCATCCAATAGATATTACAGCTATTTCAGTGATCTCAAAAAAGGAAACTTTTTTCTTAATTCATATAAAACAAGTATCATTTTTAAAATTTAAAACATTCGGCTTCGGCTTCGGTTTTGGCCGAAGTTTAGGATTTTAGCCGAAGTTCGGCTTCGGCTTCGGCCAAAAAAAAAACGCCTTCGGTCGATCTCTAATACACATGTATGAACACATGAAATTTGAAACGTAAAAACAACAAAATATAGAAAGAAGAGTTACAGATTAATCATAGAGAGTAAGTTGGAATAAAGAAATTTTATTATAAGTTAAATTAAATTAACAGTTAATTTTTTATATTTTTATGAAAATAAAATAAACAAATTAAATTAAAATAAGCTTTAATTTTGCAAATTTGTATATTTTCTTTACAATTTTGTTCTTTCCGTACGCTTTCCGTCATAAAATTTGAGCGTAAGCAAAATAGAGAAAAATACCGCAGCAACGGAATGAATAATTGCAAATTTTGCTTCCGCAGAAAAAATGCTTTCCGCAATCGCGGAACGGAATGAATAATTAGACCCATTATTTAATGGATGCCCAGTACATATTTATCGTATTCTGCAACGATGAAGTTTGAAGTGTTCAACACTGAGCATTCATAAAACAATTATTAAGAGCCTTATTTATAAAAATTATTAAGGCTTTCTCTAGGCTTAATAAGGAAAATTTTTTATGGAAATTTGTTTTAAAAAGTTTTGCAAGGCCTCAATAATTTTTATAAATAAGCATGTTAACATTTAAAATCGCTAATAAAATATTAAGTTCTCAAAATGATGTCGTTTAAACTTTTTTGGCGGTTATGGCGCGTTATTTTAGTATGTGTATTTATTTTAAACTTAAAAGATTTTTGCAACATTTGTGGGCAAAAATATCGATATATCGAAATATCGATGTTTTAAAAAAATATATATCGATGCTGTTCAAAAATATCGATACGATATATATCGATACATTTCTTTCATTTGCCCATCCCTAGTTCCTTGTGACGTTTTACATAAAAGTCCTGAATACATCTTGTACTTCAAACGTAAAGTCTACAAGGCAGCTCTTATATTTGTTTTTTCCGATTAAAAGAAACACGCCTGATAATTATGAAAACGTATTACAAAAACTCGGATAGTTATGGTCTCAGCAAACTTAGAAGAATTTTCAATCGAGAAAGTGCACTTAATCTGTCAATCACTCAAAGGGTGATACATTTTTTTTAAGAAACTGTGTCGGTTATGGACAGTAAAACTCCTGTGCGTCAACTTAACGGTCGGTCTTTTAAGAACATTGCTGCTGCTTTGCTTTTTTTTGAAGATCAGGCCTTAATTGTGCTAAAAGGAACGGCATTCGTTACAGGAACATGATGACGGAGTTTTTGTGGCCTTAACTGGCCGACATGTAGTTCCAGCAAGAAGGCGCCACTTGCCACAACGCGCATGAAAGAAGCGAAAGCTCAGAGAAAATTTCATTAAAAGATTAATGGCCTATTATCAGAGCCGTGAGGGCATTTCGGAACACGTCTTCTTTATAATCCAATAAAAAAATTCACAGCTATCTCAAAAAATATGTGTTTTTAATTTAAAATGAAAAAGTGCATCCTTAATGGGACACCCTTATGTACGAAATTAATTCTTAAACTCATTTTGATTTGGTTTCTGGCGTTCAAGTTGACTTTGGAGCTTAGAAGTTCTTGATGAGTTAAAATAGGATTTTATTTTTGTAGGATATTTCAGCCCGCCATATTGCCTCTGAAAATATATTTTTTTTTTGAATTTGCATATCCAAAAGTCTGCAAATGTTGCCCCAATATTTTCTCAATGCGGCTTTAAAAATTAATGGAATTAAGGTTATGAATCATACCATTTCGCTGTTTGTGTAAGACATTGACGAACAACATATTTACGATTCTGTAATAGATTTCTAATGTCAACGTCTTACATAAGCAGCCTCTAACTATTGATTTGGACCGTAGACCAATCTTGAGGCTTTCTCGCGCTGACTACCAACCCATGCGTTGGAGTAAAAATCTTGGCCGGGGAAGCCAACAACATACAATACACACACACTCTCCTGATGCCAATACGTATATTCCATAGAATGAAATAATAACATTAAATTGAATTCATGTTGTTTCAACTGGAAATAACTTTGATGCAACATGATTCTGATTTTGTATGGAAATTCGTTTTTTAAACTTTTTGTAGACCTAAACTAATTTGTCTTTTAAATAAGGCCTTAAGTGTATAAATATTTGTAATGTCACGTTACTACACAGAAATACTGATAATACACCTCAAACCCATTTTAAGTTTGAACTTATGTTTCACATTCAAGTTAAACTTCGTGCTTCCGCAGGAAATATTTATACTTATTATTATTATTATACCTATACTTATTATTATTCTTTCTTTCAAATAAAATATCAGCAATTTTTACTATTGCAATACCTTCCCAAACAATGTCCCTTTATAATGCAAAACAATAAAAATTAGAAAAAAAATCTAATTGTAAAAATGTCATAAAATTTTTATACACAAAAGTCCTTAATTTGTCAGCAACAAATCAAATTACTTACCGTACATACTCGTATATAATAAGGAACAAAGTAAATATAAAAACTTGACAAGAATATACAAATTTGAAAATTTGAATTGCGAAAAACAAATGAGGAGGCAAAAGCATGAAAAAATCATGGTATTAATTTCTTTTAAATACCTTTCTAAGCTGGTCTAACAACAAGCAAGCAAATCAACCCTTTTATACTCGTCCTTGTTGAAAAAATAAAAAATAAAAATCCCATGAAAAATGATGAATTTCTTTTAGTGGGGAAAAAAGCAACGTTAGTGGGTGAATAAGAAAAAGAAGAAAAAGAAGAAAAAAAAACAGCAATTAGAGAAACAATTTTTGACGGACAAACACTCAATCATTTCGTTAAACGAATACCAACGAACAAAATGAACATGAATAGAAAGGCAACGTAATGAAATGTAATGCAAGAAAGACGAAGGATACTTTACAACATTTTTAACACTTTTTCTATTGAAAACGTTCAACGTTGAGTATTAACGGTGAAAAAATAAAAAAAAGGTATAAAAACATTAAGCAGGACGCAAGAAAATATAAAGAAATAGCGCTTAAAAAATAACGTTTAGAATTTTATACCGAGTGATAGAGAGAGAGAAAGAGAGAGAGAGAGAGAGAGACAGAAAGCGTTAAGCCGTAACAGGTCATCAATAATATTTGAAAGGAATTTTTTTTTGCTGCTTGCAACTGAAACGGTAATTTTATCTTGCCAAGACATGAAATATTAGTTGCTCAAGTTGATGAGCAGTAAATATTTTAAAATTAAGCGTTTTAAATTGTTTTACGAGTATTTATTTAATTTATGATATTTTGATGCTTTAGCTATTTTTGCTTTTAAATGTAAATTAAAATTTTCATTTATAACGAATATTCAACTTGAAATTTTTTTTTTCCTTTTTCCGTAGTGACAATGTCTGACCTTTTGTGTTACTTTTCTTTTGTGAAAGAGCATCCTACTTTTATTTTTATTTTATTCTTTCATTTTTTTGAAAGTTTAAATAAAAAGTTGGAAAACCAAATATTACTCCTTTTTTTCTATTGCGGAAAAACTACATGCAAGGGAAAAGAAAAAAATTAAGGATGTAGCTGGAAGTGCTTAAATATTCTTACACTACGAATTCATAGATCCCTCCGTTTTTAATTCCAGGGGCTCGTTTCTCTAAACTACAAATTACAAGTCTACAAATAAAATACACACAAAACAACAATAAAATTTGTAAAAGTGTTGTTGTTTTATATGTATTTTACTTATAGATTTGTAATTTATAGTTTTGAGAAACGGGCCCCAGTTATATTTAAGAACATCGTTATATATTCAGTGGTTTCAAAACCTCCGGTCTAGCAAGGCTGTCAGCTGTTAAATATCTGTCATCTGATGAGTAATTTATTAAGTGGAAGATTTGCCATTTACCAATATGCATGGTTTAAGAACGCGTAAAATTATATAAAAAATTGGGGGCCACTTAGGCGAGGATTACATGGTAATTCCCTGAGTGCTACACATGACAAGACCCTTTGGAACAAATTTCCAATAGATTAGAAGCATCTCTCAATTGTTTTATGAATATGGTCAGTTCCAGTAATTTTTGCACAGTGGGGATTATGGCAAAAAAATAGAAATAATTCTGCAGTTTCTAAAAGGGCCATCCGATTGTTATAAAACATTTGAGGAATTAATATAGAGTTTAAGTTTGGAATATGGAGCCACAAAACTCCAAAGTGGCCCATCTCGTGTTAATTAAAAATTTAAGTCTATGCCAAGGTGATGTTTTTAATCTTTATTTTTGCTATTAATATAAAATTTAAGATATTTTTACCCGACTACGGGACGCAAATAAGGGTATTGTTTTAATCAGCCTATGTATGTATGTATGTATGTATGTATGTATGTATGTATGTATGTATGTATGTATGTACATATGTATGTATATATGTGTGTTCCTTTACGGCACTATATAAACCGAACGCGTGGATCGATTTTGATGATTCTTACATTAATCGATATGCATTAATCATGGGAGTATCACTAAAGATATGACAGTATTCACAACTCAATATGGCGGCCAACAGACGCCATTTTGTAAATAGGAAATAAATAAAAAGTCGGCGAATTATATCAAAATGGGTATCATTAGACAGGTATTTTAAAATCATCTTTAGATTTCTCTTATGATTTTTCATTTCGAATGACCATTTAAGATATTTAATTGTTAAAAATTTGGTCTTGTTTCTCAAATTAAGCAACTTATCACTCCACCTTAAGACATGATATGTTTTACAAAATTTTTAATAATATTATATGCGGCCGGCAAAAAATAAGAAAAATATAGCAAAAATATTGAAAAATTTCATTTTTGGGATTTTGCGAAATTGCTTTAGGAATTGTCGGGAATTCCGAAGCAAACCTGATTTTTTTATATTATAATATATCTTTTTTTCCCAAAAACTCTAATGGCTTCTTAGAAACTCTTCTTATACTGTAAGCAGATGCGGGTAATTCAAAAATATAAGTGTTTATATGTTTTGTTATTTCACAACAATCAGACGGCCTGGCCTGTTCAGGAACTGTAAAATGATTTAAATTTTTTTTTGCCAAAATCCCGCACTGTGCAACAGCAAGAGGTTCTAATTCGGTTGCATTTATTTTTGTATTTTATTTTCGGTCTCAGCTGGCCACAGCGGTCATCCAGGGAATGAGGAAGTGGATGAACTGGCCAAGAGGGCCTCTGCTGCTCCTTTTATGGGAACAGAGCCGTTATTTGGCGTAAATCGGTCGACTGTAACATCTCTGATTAAAGAAGATGACACTTCGACCGCTAAGGAAATATGGCTGTCTTCTTCTAGTTTAAGGCAGGTTAAAACATTAATGCAGCCATTTACATATAAGGGCATCCTGAACCTGAATAGGAATAATTTACGGCTTGTTATCCTCTGTGGAAAAGTAACCCAGTTCGTTCACCCTTGTGTCGTTTATGCTTGGAAGATGACGAGACGACGCCACACATTCTTTGTGAGTCTATCTTCTTATGTGATAATAGAAGGCGTGTTTTTCATTCTGAGTTTTTGTACTCAGATGATATTAGGCGGGCTTCTCCAATATCTGTGCTGACTTTCATAGGGAGAGTCATACAGAGATTGATTTAATATCATTTATAGATCTATGGTATAAAAGATGCATCAGGTGTTGCTGTGGTGGTATTTGGACCAGATCTTCTCTCTTTTCTGTTCTATTCGCTCTCAGCTGATACAATATTTTGAACAATCACAGTGAGCGAAATTCACAATAGCGACAGCCTTCGGCAAATGCGCGTCACAGTAACCAATGAAAACTGGTTCGATCAGCACTTTTGCCTGCAGTCGAAGATCAAAAATTGCTCATAATAAGGGCCTTTAATTCCTGTTCCAGAACTTTTCCAAAACTTTACGTCCTTATTTGTGTTGCACATCATTATTTTCAATTACACTTGTCCTTGTGAAAAATTCTCGTTTTATGCCCATGAAAAATGTATTTACTTCGATGCCAATAACACTGTGTATAAACATTTATTACAAAATCAAACTGCTTATAATTCGATATTTCAAATCGATATATAAAATAAAGAACTGAAATTTTATAACTTTTCTTTCAGGCGTGAAAATTTTTGTTTCAACACTTTCTGTAAATTATCTTTTGAAACTATATGCGCGTCGACAGATATACTTTTTAACGTTTTTCTGTTTTTTTTTTAATCTCACTGGTACTCAGGAATTGCGCAATAAAAACTAAATAGTATGGAGGTGGACTTAGACTGTTATTAAACAAATACTTAGCGAAGTTAACTTCGTGGTATTCCAGCAGTGTGTTATTTAACATTGTGCATTTTAAATGCTCTTACTAACTGTGTTGATTAAATAAAATGCCTGATTTGATAAAAATCGTACTCTTAGGTCTTTTTGTTTAATTGCAAATCGAACCTACAAAAAAAAAACGCTTTTGAAAACGTAACAATTGGTGTCAGAAGTGGGATTGCAAAAGTAAAATAAAACTTGCATGTTTAAAAAGGTCAAACGTAACAATAGGCAAAAAAAAAAAGAAAATTTCCTGCAAAAAGAAATATGCTTTAAGTTGTATAGTTGTATAATTGTATAGACTTCTTTGGAAGTTCGTTTTTCTGTGTGAAAAATCAAGGCGGATTCATATCATACCGCAGCGCTGCATAAAATAAATGTTGTTTTTATATTTAAAATTGTGTTATATGCTAGACTCACTTACGTTCTTTTCAAATATTTTTCTTTCCTGTCTTTTTCCTTTTCGCTGCAAAAAGTCGCTTTGAATTCTACGCAAACATTTACCCCGAAGAAAATTTCTTGTTTTTTTTTATAAAAATATATAAAATTTGTGGTATATGGAGAAAATGTTACCAAAAAGATGTGTGCTTTCAACACTTTATAGCACTGTGTTACAAAAAATGTAACATCAGCAACAAAAATAACAACAAACTTTAAAAACTTGTCATACAAATATAAAAAAGCAACAACTTTAAACACTCCAAGTTGTCATACTTTCTAAAAAAACATGTATGTAAGTTTACAAAATGTTTGTGAAAATGAAATAAGATGCGTACGAGTACATACAAGGAAAAGTCAAACTAAATGTCAACATTTACAACATGTAAAGTGTGTGTGTGTGTGTGTGTGTGAAATTTTAAATTTCTTATAAAAAAAAATCGAAAGTTTTTCTCTTGAGTACCCAAAATTTTTACTCAAACTCCAAGTTTCCATTTATTGCCCTGTTGACTGGTGAAAAGAGTGAATATTTTTTTAGCATAAATTTTCTCTATTTTTTCCCATTGTTAAGTTAAGCTTAAGCAAAGGTGTTTAGTGCCTTCCAGGGAATTACACTACAGTGCGGACGTCAATTTTTTTGTTTGTACTCGTATGTAATTTTTCGTGCTGTACAACTACGTGTTGTGTTTGATTTGTGATTGAAAAAGGAATTGCCAAACAAAAATATTTTCAATATTTTTGGCGCGTACCAAACCAGCAGACAAATTAACCAGGCGAAACTATGTACTGCTGCTTTAAATTTTTTCTTTTATAGACTTTTGTGTAAAGGGGAGAAACGACATTTAGGCTGGTATGCCAAGCACGTTTATTGCAAATTTAACAAGTGACAGGCATAAAAATGGACTACAAATTTTTCTTTCAAAAGTTCTAAATTATTTGCAGTTTAAAATAAATGTCCTGTGAGTTTCTCAATTGAGGATAATGGAAAACAAATATGTTTAAAGTTTTTTTTTAACTAAATGAGCATCCTGAAAAACTTTTTTGCTAACAGGTATATTTTCTCGGAGATTTTTGTTTTTTTATCATCAATTCACTGATACATTTGAGGCCATCAACGCAAAAGTGGTGTAACACAAATTTTTTGTTGCTGTTCTGGTGATAAATACATTCTTTACATTAGCAACTATCAAACAAGATAAGAGTAAGCTACTTTTGTGTATTCAAAAGAAGTTAAATTTGAATATAAAATCACAAAGTAATAGAGCAATGAAATAAATAAATAAAGAAATTAAGTTATTGGGATCTACAACACTTTTGCGCTGATAACCTTATTTATGGGATTTCATAAAACTGATACTTGAAATTATATGAATTGGTGAAATTGTTGCTAAGGGAAATTCTGTAGCTTATAACTGATAGTATTCACTTCATTTGGGTTGTAAATCTGCTGAAAGTCAATATATTGAAAGACAACCAAAAATAACATGCATTAAGGTCCAATCAGACGTGCCATACCATGATGCCATCGCCGTAACTATAAATATAACGCTCAATCAGACGTGCCATAACCATAACCATAGAAAACAGCTGTTCGAACCCAACTTATGGGCAACACTGTATTTGATTATAGGTGACTCGCCATAACGCCATAGAAACCAATTGAATTTTGGTTTGGTTATGGCTATGGCATTATGGCTATGTCACGTCTAATTTAAGCTATACTTGCTTCTCCTATTAGTGCTGCTCTTATTTGTTTATTCATTTCGAAAGTGTAACAACAAAAATCTCTAATCATTAAACAGCTGTTTATAGCAACGTCGAAAAACCAAAGCTTGATTCGAACAGCTGTTTTTTATGGTTTATAGTTATAACCCGTTTAATTGAATATTTAGAAGTGGGATTGTAAAAGTAAAATAAAACTCACACATTCTAAAAGGTTAAACACATGTTGCCAAATAGTTTTGATACAAATAATACAATGAATGAATGAATCGGCTCTCAATTTTGAATATAATCAAAAAATCATCATAACAAAATAAAGACATAAATATTCAAGTTATTTTTGGTTTTATTAAAAATTATTATTAAGATGTTTTATTTCGTTTAAGAAAATGTTTTATATAAAGGATCCCTTCCAGTGACTACTTTTCTAAAATATTTCTTTGTTTTGTCTTGCTAGGATTTACTTGGCTGAAAATTCTTTCCACATTGTCTGATGAGTGTGGAAGAACTAAAAGTTTTTGAATAAAACTAAATATTTTCGGAAATCTAATACTATTGTCTATATATTTGATTTCACAAATTCGCTTTCAAATATTTAACAAGTTATCATTTTATTTATTAAAGTTTTAAAATAAATTAATTAAAATTCTCTAAATTATGAGTCTATAGTTTGCATTTCCTTTTGACAAATAAAATGTGGAAGCTGTTCTGTAATATTGAATCTAGGAGATTTTAATTGAGAGCAAATTTTGTTCTTTAAATATCAATTTTAAATAAAAATCAAAGAACTCTTATTAATTTCTTCTTTACGTGTGCATTAAAAAAATTTTACCATCTTCTTTAATCTATTACAAAAACGTAATTTTTGTCGAAATACGCCAACCACCATTAGGGAGAAATTATGTTATCGCACGATCTAAGAAGTGATAGAAGCATCGGTCATTAGTTAAAACATCATTTTATGACCCAAAATTGTCAAATCGCACTTTGTCATTGTATTGGATAAAAATTGACAAAATGTCGATAAATCGGCAAATATGACGGCAACAATGGTTCAGCCCCAGCTTAGAATGATTTCTACAAGAGCTGGGCGCGTGTCGAATTTTTCCAACGTGACACGACCCAATCACGAAAGCCAAGATGTCTAACAAGTACGGAGGTTAGGTTAGTTTAGCAGGCTGCTGGCAAGGAAAAGTGAAAAATGTGGGTCCATTACAATGATCCCTTTGTGCTACCTGTAAGTAGAAAAGAAGATAGAGTGAGAGAGAGAGAGAGAGATAGAGGGAAGAGGGTAAGAAGGGTTGATATAGAAAAGAGACAATAATCATTATAAAAGAGATGAGATTGGGTCAATAATTGGGTGGAGTCAGCGGCTATACCAACCACTGTTCCTAATATATAGGCCAAAATTCTTGAGTTCAGTTTCGGATAACTCGTATAGACTGCTAAAGGATATTCTGCCCAGGGAGGTGCAGACGAAAATCCTCCAGAGCAGGACAAAAGCATAGGAGATGCAAGATATTTTTCTCCTCTTCCTCATCGTTGCAACTGAAGCAGTAGTCACCCATACGCTTAGCATCAGTTCCGAAACATGTACGAAACACTCATGCGCAAAAGTTTATTAATTTAATGTTTACTTCCAAATCCCATACAAGACGAGCATTATAACAATTATTATGTTTTATCTTTTGATTATTAAGAAATATACAGCCACAAGAATACATAAAGGCTCAGTTACCCGACTGTAATGTAATGTAACTGCAACGTAGGAAACAGCTGATCGATATTTTTGTATGAAAAGTAGGTTGTGCTACACTACATCTCTATAACCATTTGCATTACTTTTCACATAACAGTATAGATCAGCTGTTTCCTACTGTTGCAGTTACTTTACATTACAGTCGGGTAACTGAGCCTTAAGCCTCTATACAGACGAAATACACAAACAATTATAACACGAACTAGTAAAGTGATCGAAACCTAAAATTGAGCGGCTGTTGATTGTACTGAGGTTTTCTGGATGTTGCTAAAATTCTTTTGGAAGCTTTGCGTTAAGTATCTCTGCTACGAGTGGACTCAGTCGAGTCAAACTCAATATTGTGTAAAGTTAACATCGTGGTATTCCACCAGTGTATAACTTCACATTGTGTGTCTTAAAAGCTCTTACTAAATTTGTTGAATAAATACAGTAACTTATTTGATAAAAATTTTACACTGAGGTCTTTTTACTTCATTGCAAATCTTTGAACCTATAAAAATAACATCTGACGTTGTTGTAGGATTACAAAAGTAAAATAAAACTACTCGTTTAAAAAAGTTAAACGTAACAAAAAGCATAAACAAGTATTTATACAAAAATATAAAAAAAAATCCAACTGCTATCAACTTTGAACCGTTAAATATCCTAACTGGTCTTTCGAAATGAAAAATCATAAGAGAAATCTAAAGATGATTTTAAAATACCTGTCGAATAATATCCATTTTGATATAGTTCGTTGACTTTTTATTTTTTCGTATTTACAAAATGGCGTCTGTTGGCCACCATATTGAATTTTGACAACCGACATATACAGGGTTACCGCTAGGAATTTTAGAAAAGTCGCACAAAAGGTCGTTTTGTGAAAATAAAGTCGCACAAAAAAGTCGTTTGAGAAAATAAAAGTTGCATCTCTTTTATTAACGTTTTTTTATTAAACAAAAAAACAATTGAAACAAAACAAAAAGCTTATTGCAGAATCCATTTCTATCATATTTCACAACACATGCAGTTGCATTATACATGCTTATATATGTACACAGCAAAAAATTACGCATTACCATATAATGACTTACTTTTCTGATTACCAAATTTCATTACTCGCTTACAAATCACATTATCTAAAATTTAAAAAAATTATATACAAGTTGCTAAATGATGAGAATAATTTTTTTAGATTAAATAGATTACGTGAACAAGTAGCCAAATAAAAAAAGTAAGTACTTCTCAAGAATCGATTATTTTAGTCCCACGCCTTATTAAAATCATTAAGTTGGTAATCCAGTAAGGAATAGCTTCCACCAAAAATGCTTCATTCCAAATCCGATTACCTTTTTTGAAATTTTTTTTTTAGTTAATTATTATTTTTCGAACTGTATTTTGTTTCTATATTCTTATGAATTGAACAGGCTAATGTTCGTAACGCTTCTTATGCCAAATTACATGTGATAATTATTATTATTATTTGTTCATTAATAATTATCACATGTAATTTGGCTTAAAAGCGTTACGAACATTAGCCTGTTCAATTCATAAGAATATAGAAAAAAAAACTTTTAATTTACTGCAAATTAACTGTTTTTTGAGAAGTTTCACAAAAAAGAGTAAAAAGCCGCAATAAAATTAAAAAAAAGTCGGAAAAGTCGATGACAAAAAAAGTCTCACAAAAAGTCGCAGACCGCTTAAAAAGGGTCAAAATGCGACTTTAGTCGGGTGAACGGTAACCCTGGACATATATAGTGCCACAAAGGAACACACATACATACATACATACTAAAGTCCTGCACAAGACCATTTAGAAGACGTTTCAAGACATGAGAGATTTTTGAAATGCTTTACTACAGCGAAATATTCTAAAACAAACGCTAAACAACACTGTTGGCAAGACATTTTTTGAGTTGTTTGTCTTGCCAACAGTGTTGTTTAGAATATTTCAGAATATTTCGCTGCAGAAAATCATTAAAGCAGTAAATCTTTCATGTCTTGAAAGGTCTTATAAATGGTATTGTGCAGGATATTAATACATACATAGACTACTTATAAACACAATACCCTTCTTTGCGTTGCGCAGTCGGGTACAAAGAGAAATATTGTGTTTGCAAATGCACTAGTCGCATCTTATAGACTTCTCTGGAAGTAATATTTTCAAGAGTTTCTAAACAATTTCACATATGAAATTTGGATATACGATATATTTTAAAAACGCATTAAACTCGGTGAATTTATTTTACTTCAATTCTGAAGGTCTTATGAATAAAATTAATTTATTTTAACAAGCATATAATTGAAACCATAACAAATTTATGTTAAAAAGATAAATTTATAGAGACTTAAAAATTTTAAACATATTTTTATATACATACATACATATATTTACCATCATCTTGCTTCACCTTTATACGAGTATGACGCTAAAAGAGCAACCAGAATATGTTCAATCAACCTTAAAGGTTCCACAAATGATGATACGCAGTAGTGGCATACCTCAGCTACTTGATTTACAACATTGATGTTCGCTTTTAATAAGCCATCAGACAGTATGCTTACGGTAATAAGATTCTATACGTGCCACAGATCTTGTCACGTGTTTTTGCTTTTTTTTTCTCTGCACTTTTCAGAAATACGAGTAAAAGCAACTTTTATTATTTTTCAATTCGTAACGTGAAATTTTTCTGCATCACTTTTAACAAATATTTCTTCCGCTTCCATATAGCGATATAGTACGTGTGTGTGTGTGTGTGTACGAGAGAGAGAGAGAGCTGTTATTGGTATGTTTGCCTTGTTGCATTTTACCGCAACGCATATGTCCTGAAGGCGAAACAGTTGCTTCCTGTTGTTATTAAACTGTTGTTTTTGTTTGGCGTTGGTGTGCGTTTCATTTCATTTTATTTCTTTTCACTCTGAATTTCATGTATTTCGTGTGCATGTATGTATGTATGTATGTGTGTTTTTTTTTTGCTGAGGTTGATTTAACGAAAATAAATCATGTGTGAAGGTGTTACTGTTATGCAGCCGTAATGGAATGCCGTAACACGTCTGACATTTTTAATACCCCCAACGAAATTGAACAAGTAAATGCAACTTACTTTTTCATTTCCTGTGTTGTTTATTTTTTTACTTTTTTTTTCTAGCATCTTCTTTTCTAAGTATCAGAGGGAAAAGTTTTATGATTTTAGTGGGTTGTTTATATAAATATTTTTATTTTTTAGTACTAAACTTTTATGGTATGTGGGTACAGTGGGACTGGCGGAAGCCCAGAAAATGGCTGTAAGTTCAATACAAACTATTGACTGTCGATTATTGTGACTTTATGACCTCACAAAGCTTGGCATGGCTAAATTTTGTTTTCAAAACAGTTTTTTGATCGCATTTTTTCTAATTAGCACCACTGTTTGCCATCAACCACGTAAATATACACATGTGCATTTTTTTTGTACTCGTATGTTCATTTTCTATATGAGATTGAGGCTATTTGTGTGTTAAAACATCTGTGCTATATTTCAATATCCTGTTGCGTGATTTTATTATGTGTGTATTGGTTTAATTTTTTTTCCAAAAAAATATCTTCATTTTTTTTTGCCCATTCCTATGGCGTGTGTGTGTGTGTGTATGTGTATTTTTTTCTTTCTTGTTACGTGGCAAAGTCATAAGTCACAAATCATATATTGTTTGTTATTCTTCTGCTTTTCACTTCTAGCTGTTATTTTTGTTATTTATTTTTTAAGTCACGGTAGTATTTGTTATTTTAGGTAATACTTTTGCTAACAGGCCTTAGTCTATTTTAGTGAAGTTTTTTTTTTCTTCTATTTATATTTGCGTTTATATTTTGGCCATAAATCATGTGAAGATTTTCACCAATAACTTAATATTTGATATGAAATTTGTTCACGTTGGTATAGTGTCTAGTATTATATTTGTAATTTATATCACGAATGAAATTATGTTTTTTTGCTCTGATTTCATTCATATTGAGGCCCTGGGTGGAGGGAGATATTTATTTTTGTGAAAAAATAAAAATAAAGATATTCTAAATTTTGGTAATAATTGATGTAAATTAATGAAAAATTACTATTGAATAAGATGTCAACATGTCATGTTAAGATTATGTGGAAATTTTAAGGGAAACAAGTAGAGCAACTTGGTGTTAGCCCATATGAGACATTCACACGAAGCTTTTGTTTATCGTTTTTTTATTAAACTTTTTATTCATTTTACTCATTTAAAAAAATCCTGCATTCCCCCCAACCAGTCTAACAACAATGCAAAACAAGCTGCCATTTTCTTGTGTAAAATACTTTAAAATTTTCGGAAAACGGACAAAACATATCTGATGAAAAATTTGTGAAAAGAAGAATTAAGGACAATGCTACAAGGATTATGAAAAAAAAAATCAATTACCTGAGCACTTGCATATACCTCATGTAATAGACCTTGAGTTATGTAGACACAAACAATTTTCATATTAAGATCTACGAAACAAAGTTTAATTTAATATTTTTCTTCAATGATTTTGCTTCATATGTAATAACTTTGTTTATGTTGATTTAACATTCCAGTACTGTTAAATTTAAATAAAAAATCATGTTGAATCAAAATTTGTTTCATGTTGAAACAACATGAATTTGATACAGAAATAACACGATCAACCATATTCAGCCAAATTTGTTTATATGTATAAATGGCTTCTTCGGCCAAAACTTTAAACTGCGTGGTAGTCAACGCGCTCACCGCTGAAGCCACAACAACCTTAAATATTCTTTAAATACACAATTAATATATCATGAATTACATTTTAATTCAATATGATTTAATTGATCATTAACATAAAATTTAATAGAAATTAAAGTTATATAAAAAAGTTATGTATTAAACTTCAATTCATATATAAATTCAACGCTTTCGTATCCGCTCAGTTTATTTATTTTAATTCAAAATATTTTGTCAATTACCTTAAACTTTTTTAAGGCTCACAGTAAATAATAGTTGACGTGTTGAACCAATGTATTTGATAACTTCTCCTACGAACATCGTTTTAACATATAAAAACTAAGGTAAACCATTGAAGAAGAAAAAAAAACATATTGAGCGTAAGTGAAAGTGATTTAAAACCCTGCTGGCAAAATACTGATTAATCTACAATATTTTATTTAATGTACAATTACGTTTCTCCTCTACACATATTTTTATGAAACATTAAACAATTTCTTAAAGATTGGTTTTCCATACTATAATATGCTCCATATCAAATACATACATACATATATGTAACAACTCCCTATTCGATTTACAACAGCAACAACAAACAACATCATCTAAACCCCTGATAATGTTAAGGTGTCGTATATTTGATTTTCTTCTTTACGTAAATGTATTAAATTACAAATTTCGTTAACGTAAGTGGAAAAAGATGAAATAAAGTTAAACGAAATGTTGTTAAACTTTCCTTTAAAGCTGCCAAATGAAGTGAACAACAGCAACAAGAAATATTCGTAGTAAACGAGAAAGAATGTCTATTAGCAAGAAAGCTTATATTTTCATGCTTATTATAAGTGTGTGTGTGTGTGTTGTGTTACCAATACGGGCATGTGTACGAGCATCTCCGTAATAGTTAAAGGTAATATAAGCCAGAAAAAAAAACAAGGTTATAAAAGAAAATTGCTTATCATAAGAAAATTTTCCCACAGCTAAACACAAAAAAAATAAAACAAAACATATAACATGAAATTATTGAGTGGAAAATATAATGATTCAACTAACACAGTGTAACGAGGAAAACGCATACACATACCCATATATTCATACATTTATAACACACGTACATTTGTACATACTTACCTACTTTTAGACGTCTTACAACATACATGTAAATATGTAGAGTATGTGGAAAATCTTAAGTAACTAATACGTATACGTATGTAGTTAAGTTTAACGGCATGTGTGCGTGTGTGTGTGTGTGTGCATGTGTTAGTGAGGTTAACTAGCGTTTAAAAGGTTGTTTGAAGAAATCTTTTCCTACACGTTTGCTTGATGCTGTTAGTTCATATTACACTATTGGCTTAGGGCAAAAGTAATTTCATTTATATTTGTAATCTTTAGGAAAGGTGCAGTCATATTGCAAGGAAATTCGAGAAAACTTCTTCATAGTTCGAAAATTTTGGTTAAAATGTAAATATGACAAAACTCGTATCAAAAGCTCTATTGCGAAAATTACTTAGAATGGAAAAAAACGTTGCTAATATCAGAAACTTTAACCTATCGATTAGAGGAGAAAGGACTAAGCTTTGAAAAACTCTTTAAAACAGCAAAACTTTCAAGGATTTTTCAAAGTGGTGTAAAAGTTACAAATTATTCAAAATCAATAATGTTTCAAAAACAGCTCAACTTAAAACTGATATAAGAGCGTGTTAATAAGCGCGCGGCTATTTGAATAGAACACAGGTTTTTAAATAAAAAATTTAATTTACTTACAACATAGTTTCCTTTGAGCTCTATACACTTTGCTCAACATTTCTCCAATATATTTGTTTGTGGAATGATTTCATCGTTGAAGTCAAATCTTTTTTCGCCGAGTCATTTATTCAGATGTGGGAACAAGAAAGAGTCATTCGGACAACAGACGGCTGCCTATTGAAATGAGCTGTATTGCCCTTTTTCAGTTAAGGGGGCGTAAATTAAAAAATTAAATGTGCTCTAGAGTTTTATTTCATAAAGTTCAGTTACACTAGCGTTCCCTTTCACAATATATGATTAACAGTTAACGTGAACTTGAACTGCAAGTTCTTCATTAAAAGCTTGCGGTAAAGTTCCTGTTAGCTTTTGATTGTATATTGTGAAAATAGCCGTAAATCTGATAGTTTGCATGACTTCATCTCTCACAGCTCCCTAACAACTTTCACCCAAACACTCGGGCAAACACTGTACAGAAAAAAACTTATAGGTGCATAAATGTATTCCATGTCAAAACGGAATCTCAGGATTCTACTGGATAGCTTGTAAGTAACAAGCAGCCAGGTTAACCAAAGTAACTAACTCCTGGTTTAGTGAAGATCAAAAATGATCGAAAACATATTATGTTGAAAACAAAAATAAAGCACTACAAATTTTTATGGTCTTCGAAAACTGATAATAAAACTTGTTCCTTAAAAATTATCACATGCAATTTGGCTTACAGAGCGATACGAATTTTAGTCTTATCGAATCATAAACAGAGAAACAAATAAAGTTCGGACGAAATAATTCAAAAAAACAATTTTAAATATTTTTACTAAATAAAATTGGATTAACCAAGAAAATTGGTTAAACTGACTAACATACAGCAGTAAAAATATTAGTCAACGTATCTTTATATACAAAATCGTAGTGTGTGTTTCTTTGCAACGCATGATCTCTGGAACTATAAGAGCTGAGGAGCTGACATTTTCTAGCAGTGTAAAGGTCAATTGTGTCTAAGGACTTCCAACCAGCAAAATATGCAACTGGTTGGGGCTAATTAATTTGCCCATTTTGCGATAAGGGCAAACAACTGGGGTTGTGTGCTTCCACTTTATGATTTTACGAAAGGATCTTGGCTTAAAAGCTTTCACGATTCAACTTGTACAGGAATTGAAGCCAAACGAAGATCGTATGCGGTGCCAATTCGGCGACACGGCTGAAGCACAAATTGATATTGATTTTGAATTTCCATTAAAAATTTTATTTTCTGATGAAGCCCATTTCTGGTTGAAAGAGAACGTAAATAAGCAGAATTGTCGCATTTGGAGTGAGGAGAATCCAAAAGCTTTTGTCGAAACACCATTACATTCACAGAAAAATACTGTTTGGTGCGCTTTATGGGCTGGCAGAGTCATTGGCTCATATCTCTCCAAAAACGATGATGGTCAGAGTCTTACTGTCAATGGTGAATGGTATAGGAATATGATTCGAATGTTTTTCGTACCTCAATTACGTGGCATTAATCTTGCTGATATGTGGTTCCAACAGGACGGAGCCACATGCCACACAGCGGGCGCTACAATTGATTTACTCAAAGAAACTTTTGATGAAAAAATAATTTCACGTAACGTGATTTAACCTCATTGGATTAATTTCTTTGGGGTTATGTTAAGTCACTTGTCTAAGTTGATAAACCACAAACACTTGAACATCTGGAAATCAGCATTCGAAGAGTTATCGGCGAAATACGGCCGCAAATGCTGCGAAAAGTTGTTGTTCCAAATTGCGCTAGCCGTGGCGCCCACATGGCAGAAATCATATTTAAACATTAATTTCATAAAGTTTTCTTTTTAATAAAGACCGTTTAATGGATATTGAAATTATATTTCCTTGTTTTATTATGATTTAAACTTGGATCACTCTATAAAAAACACCCTTTAGCTATGAAAAAATAAAATGTTAGCCTCTTTAACTTATTCTATTTATTCTAAACATTATATTTGTTTCTTCTCTTCGTTAGTCTTAGTATTAATTAATAAAAATATTTCATTCAATAAGAATTGAAAATAATGAACTTAGCCCGATTAAGAAATTATTCCTGACTAAAATTCAATCTAGTTCAAGAAAAAAATAATAATACAAAAAAATGCACCTATTACAATTAATTTGGTTGTTTTAACTAAGAAAATTTTGTTGCAACAGCGACTAACTCTAGCAATTCAGTAGCACACTAATAGTTTATTCATCAAAAAATTCATAACAAATTCAGAAAAAATTTAGTTAATTGCAATTTCAACAATTCATATAAGCTGTAACCTTGACGTCTAGTATTAGTTAGATTAACCTGCAAATATTTGTAATTTGCAACACTTGGGAACCAAGTACTTGACTATTTCTGTGCCTGCTTCTTTCTTTAGTTGTAGCCATGAACTAAGTTCTATACTGAAAAATGTCTTTTAAACTGCAGGGAAATATATTTTTCAAAAAAAAATTTGTCAAATGTGCAAGTAAAATTTGTTACGAACTAGATTATATTTGTATGTATATATATAGTAGAATGGAAAAAGACATCCATGTCAGGTGTGACCTATGAACCCACGCTATCATTCACAGATATTAACTTTGCAACACCGTGGTATTAGTAGCATCATCTTGATGAGCCATCATTTTGCTTGCCACCGAATAGCCTACACAAATTTTGTTTCATGTTCTTCTTTCTTGTGTAGAGAATACGTGACCATGTTCACAAAACTTATAGATTGTGCAATCGTGACAACATATTTAACATTTTTGCGTGGTGTACCTACGCACAAATATTCTGAATAAGATTATGACATGGGCAAGAGTGGTCTAGAAGAGATGAATATGAAATGTAAGCAACAAGAACTTCTTCCGAAGTATGTGTATCGGAACAAAATGATGGCTGGCCAAGATGATGTTTTAGTTTCTGATAATTGACAACAGCAGGTGACTGCTCAAGAGCAAATAATATTTTAAAATATATATACCGAATAACACTCACTTGTTTTTCACAAATTTGAGCAAAATATGAAATGAATTTGGGAGTAGTTTCTACGTTACCAGCAGTCAAATTGTTTAGGAAATTTATATCAAAAGCAATATTTTTTAGCCTTTACCAAAAAATGCGGAGGATCTATTTATGTAGGCTTGCCATTCCGTGAGTAATTTCCACAACATTCTTATGTGACCTCATTAAGTATGAAGTCTGTCAGTCTGTAGTAAAAAACGATAGAGACTTCCATCTTGGAGTGACGTGTCAGAATTTATCCTAAATATATTAATATTTGAAAATCAGCGAAATAAAAGAAGCGCTTATAAGTGAATGATTGTTTCTTATATTCAGGTGAGTGCAATTTGCTTTTCACACTCACGTGTAAAGGTATAAAGAACAAAGTTATTAAAACTCATAATTTCTTCTCAAATTAGTCCACTTAAAAATGACTTTTCAGTTTTGAGATTTGTTTAAAGTTTGTTTTGTGATTATTGATAAAAATTTCATGAAAATCCTTCCGTGCGGTGCTTATTTCTCTTTTTTTTTGGCGATCTTATCGGTTTTTGGCGATTTTTGTAGTATTGACGCTTTTTTAGTTTCAACGTTTTTTTCTTGTAAGCGATTTCTTCAGTTTTTGGCAATTTTTTTGTTTTTTTTTTTACAATACATATTTTACGTTTCTTTCGTTTAAGCGATTTTTTGGTTTTGGCGCTTTTTTCTTTTTGGCGATTTCTTTCGTGTTTTAACGATTTTTTGATTTTCTTGGCATCCTTTTTATTTTTTTATTTTTTTTTTTTTGCATTAAAACGATTTGTTATATTTTTTGTGATATTTAAATGTAAAAGAAATAAATTTCTGAAAATCGACTTGAACGCCTAAAAGTGCTCTCTTGCAAAACAGTAAAATTTGACTTAAGCACTTTTTCCTTATTGCCACAGAATTATCATATCCGAAATTAATTTAGTATTTATGATTTAAAACACATCAATGGAGCCATTATTTATTTTTGGAAAACGAGAAATTTACTTATTTATATTTTTAAGGATGTGTAGAGATTTTTGGGCTTAAGAAAGAAGCTGTGTACATATTTTGGGAATTTTTGGGATGAAATAATAAAAATTGTGAATAAGGTATAAATTAAAGCTGCGAACCCTGACTTAAAAATACGAACTCGTAGGTAAAAACTTTAAGTAAATTACCTGTTTGCATAAGAGGAAATAACTTTTGCCCATAACCTTGAATTTGAGTAGTTTAAAACAAAAATCAGTTACTTTGTATAGGTGTTGTGTGCATATCGTAAGGTATGAGTGTGTGTGTGTGTTTTTTTGAATTACACTTCATGTCATTTCCATTAACCTGATGTTTGCTTACTTTTCTTAAGTGAAAGTGTTTTACTTCTACGTACACTTTACAAATAAATTACAATTTATTTTTATTTTTTTTTTCTTCAGGTCGGAAATATGATACTTTTTCTCCTTTTCCATCTTTTTTTTCCACAAAGTTTACGATATAGTTGGCAGCAAAGAAAAAAAAAATTAAAATAGAATTGAATAGTCAAGCTCAAAGAGATCATCATTACTATTAACGAAAATAAAAATTGCTGATACACACTCACCCCTGGAAATATACTGTGCTTTAGTTTGAATTACATCGATGCTTTTTTACCTCTTGCACACACACACACACACACACACAGTAACTATGGACTTGCACTTGTTTGTGTATGTGAAGAAACAATAAAAATATGTGTTTATTTTTTGGGGAGATTTTGTTAAAGTTTCTTCATAGATTTTTGCTCGTACGAGTATGTGTGTTTGTTTTTCGATTTCCCATAGATTTTGTTAAGTTGACGTAAATTACTTCCATTACATTAACACGCTTTTATTTTATTTTTTTAGTTGTATGCATGTGTGTGTATGCATAAAAATATACAAGTATGAAAATTTATTTATGTGCCTGAATGTTGTTGCTTGATGTGTGGTTGTTATCAGCAGCTTAAACATTTATGTATGTTGTAGTTCTTCGTTTGGTATTAAAGCAACCAGCTTTAATAAGAAATTAGTTATGTTTTCCTTAAGGAAAGTAAAAACAAAAGGAAAAGTAAAAAAAAAAATGGCAAGGAAAAACGCAGCTGTTAATAGGTTTATAAATTTAAAAGATTTATTCGTTATTGAAGCGTAAAGTTATCAATAAATTAATGTTTGCTAACATGTTCACGTTAAGTTTTTATTGGTTGAAACAAACCGTATAAAAATAAAAGCAAATAGTGTATGAATATAATTTAAGACAGAATATTTATTTTGAATATTATCTACGATATTTGTTTTGCAAATTTTCTGATGATAAAAATATTTAATGTGTTCACTAAAGCATTGACATGCAAACTTAAATTTTTATATTTAAGATATAATTCTAAAAATAGCTGAAAAAAAAATAATGACTGTTGTAGTTTTAAAACTTTGTGTAAACCAAGGTTGGAAACCGAAAAAAATAACGGTATCGGTATTGATACCATTACAATAATTTTTTAAATTTCGGTATCGGTAGCGGTATCGGCATTTTTTTTCGGTATCGGTATTACCGGTACATACCGTTATCGAGTTTATAATACCGGTATACCGATATTACTGATAAATTTATTATTTCAGGCGGTGGACATAACAAAAAATCTTTTTTTATTAAATTACTTCAAAAAGGGAGTATTTTTACATTAACATATGTAGTCGTATAAAACATATAAACTTATTTGTTTCTATATATGTGACGCGCAAAATAGAAAGGGACCTAAGGGTAAAAACCGGTTTTGTTCAGGAGAGCCATTTTAAAGATTTAAATACGTGTATCTTCGGTGTACCATCACTGAGCGTGTTGGTATTGGTCTCATTTGAAAGCGACACATCTCATGACGTCAGGAACGTGTTGGTCAACCTTGAAAACGCGCGTAGGTGGTCCCTACCTCTTGTTTAGTGTAGTTAGTTTTTACTGTTTTCTACCTAGCGCGCTGTTTCCATGAGTTTGATATCAATTTTGCTCGCGTTTTTTTCGAATCCAGGTTTGTTTTCTGAAATTATTAATTGTGAACTATAATAAATACTCATTTATAATTCTTTTAAATTGTGAATATCACTCAGTTAGTACGAAAGTTTTTTCACATAACCTTAAGGTACGGTCACACTTGACAAATATTTGCCCAAAAAAGCGTAACCAGCAAATACTAATAATATCTCTTTTGCTTCAAACGCGTGTTTATTAAGTTAATTAGTTTCGTATTTAACAAATAGGCAAAGTTAAAGAATATAATATTATTGGAATCTATTGGAGTTAGTAAACACGCGTCTGAATCAAAAGATTTCTCATTAGTATTTACTGGTTACCCTTTTTTGGGCAAATGTTTGTCAAGTGTGACCGTACCTTTAGAATCGTCGACTTCAATTTCCTAAAACGCGCATATCTCTAGGAGGGAACACTTTTGGGGCATGGGATCGGTCTCATTCGATGATCAGATGTTGTCCACATTAAAAAAAAAAAGTGAAAATTGATTTTTTTTTCACTTAGGTCCCTTTCTCTATGCGCTGTCACATATTTTTTTATACTATTATTAAAAACTAATTTATTAAAAAAGTGAAACAAGGAGACTGCAGTTCAAACTTTATATATATTATGTATATATTTTGGTTAATTAAACAAAATAATAATAAAAATAAAAATAAAAGTTTTGTCTATACTGATATATTACACTGTGTGAAAAATTTTGATGAAATCAAAATACCTGAGACGTGTTACTATTTTTCTGCTAGGTATTGTCGAGTATAACCCCTGCAGGAGAATAGGTGTCAATTGTCTAAAAGCTACTAGTATAATTACTAGAACAGCAAGAACTAGTGCGGAAAGGGTTAAAGTTGTTGTATAAAATTACTAGTTCTGATGAGTACTAGTATATGAAGTAGTTCCAAGGCACCACATTGCAAAATAAATTTTGACCGTCTAACAGAGCACTTGCACGGTAAGAAAATTGGTATTATACAATTATTAAAGTTTCAGGTTCACCTATAAATAATTATAATCAAATAATTACAATTAACCTTTTGTATTTTTGAATTTTGATAAATAATTGCGAATTTCAACTAGCAGTTGTCACTGGGTAACAAAGGAATAAAACCACCAATTTTATAGGATTTTTCTTTGCAAAAGAACTGGTAATTAATTGACTACTCTTAAACTAGTACCAATGACACTAGTAATTTTCTAAACACACTCAATGCTAATTTGAGCATTAACATGTTATAGGAAAGTTTACGGTTGGGAACTAGTTGTGGTGGTTTCTGTACTAGTAAAATACCAGTTGGACACTAGTTCGATCTCCTGTGAGTGAAGATCCAAACGAGTGAAGTTTAATAATGTTAAATATTTTCTAAGCTATTCCCCATTTCGGCAATAGTGTAATCTTTAAAGAAATATATCAGATGAAAAAAGTATGCTTTACACTGAAAACTTAAATACACCAAGTGTTATTAGTCCTTTTTAATATTTTTGAAACAAACGCTCAAAATTTGGCGTTTTGAGTCTTCAAAAAGCACTAAAAATAGTGGCAAAAGCACCAAGTTGGCATCGCTGCATGAGTTGTTGATAATTTCAATATAAACATTGTTTATAAACAAATGTTTACATACAAGTTACTAACAACGTTTGTACGAACTGCAACTCCTACAATAGTTTGTGAATTGAGCAATTCTTTACAAACTTCTCATTATTGTTATTAGACCTAATTTTTATAATTTTTTTTTTGTTTCTATGGAAATTTTGTTTGCAAACCTTTTGTAAAATTTTCTATAAGGAAATGTTTTTGATATGAATTTTTTATTAAAGCATTGATTGATGTATAAAATTCTTTTATCAAAACTTTGAATGCAACAAACTTTACTTAAAATTTTCTGTAGAAAAGTTATTTTATCAGAAATTTCGATAGAAAATATTTTTTAATTGCTTCTAGATTAAAAAAACTTTTATTTTGTGTTAAAACTGTTGTCTTTAGAAATTTTTTTTTTTTATAAAAATTTAAAGACAAACTTTTATTTTAAATATGTATTTATTATTTGAAGTATAAAAAGTTTGAAGTTAAAATCAGAAAACACTCTACTGTTCAAAGTTTTAAAAAGGAATGCAAAAATTTGCACTTTTCGAAATGATTGTATCACAAATTTTTATAGAAAATTCTAGAAATTAAAAAAATGAGAATTTTGCGGCTCTGTGCTATTAACCGAATCCGAGCGAAATTCTCGTTTTCAAAAAATTTATAATTGTCCTGCAGATGTGTTTAAAATCATACACGATAATTTTCTTTCAGATATGATATTTGAGAATCGAGACACACAAAATAATAATATGAATAATTTTGTAATATCAATAAAAATATTTGTAATATTAATTAAAAAATTAATTAAATTTTCACCCATAAACAATTTGATAATATCAATTAAGTTTTTTCATTCAAATTAATTAATACAATTAAAAATTTAATTATATCAATTAAATTCTCAATTGCAAATATTAATTGTTCAATACTTCTTTCTGTGTACAATAAAAAATTAAAAACAAAAAATTATAAAAATGTTTCTATTGTCGGAGTTAGTTTTCTAAACTCGAGCGATTTCAAGTCGATCGGTTTACAGACAACGGCCCTAGTTGTACAAAAATTGTTTTCAAAAAATTTTATGTAGAAAAATATGTCAAAAGAAGTTTATAGAAATGTTATTTTTGCCAAGTTGAAAGTATATCCTTATTGCTTTTATGAATTTCTCCGCTAAAAAGATTTTTTTAGTTTTTTGAGAGACATGGAAATTTTTGGTCTTTTTCGATTTCATTACTATTTGAAGAGTTTTTATTTTCTTTTTGTGTATACATGATTCCATTTGGAACTTTTATATTATTACTGCCTTATTCATAAAAATATTTCTATTTAATAAGAGGTTTATGAAACAAATTTTCTATGGAAATTTGATTAATAAACCTTTTATAAAATCAAAATATTTGTTATGAATTAGGCCCTTATTTTTTTAAAGAATAGCTAATTTTCGAAATATATTTACTAACTTTTCTAAAGTCTTTATATTCAATCGTATTAACTTTAATTTGTTTCCCCACTTTAGTTGCAAATTAAAGTTTTCAAAATTTGAAATACAAGTGCAGAATATTTATTTTATCATTAAAATAAATGACCACACATAAAAACTATTCACCTAAACAAAACTCGACAAAGAGCAAAAACTAATAATCATAAATTAAACAACAATCGATGTGGAAAAACTTTTCGACCTTTGCTGTTGCTGGCTGGCTGGCTGGCTGTTTGTTTCACATCCAACAGCCCGGCTGACTAATTTTACTTTTGCAGCAGCTAGCAACATTCTGGCATAGTGGCTGCTGTTTACTTAATACCATCAACAAACTAAAAGTAATTCCTTAATTGAATTTTAATTACAGTTTTGCACTTTTTTCTTCTCTTAAATTTTTGCCACTACGGCTGCTGCCACTTTCTGCTTTGGTCCGTGTAAAAAGGAAGTACACTTGAAAAAGAATAAGCAGAAGAACTAAATATAAACAACAGCAACAAATAATAATTTTACAGATGTTGCTTAAGGAAACTCCTGCTTGCAACTTACAATATGGCAACTAAAAGGTGATGGTGAGTGGGTGGCAGGAGAAAGTTGAGTGCGAAGGACGAAGGATTAACCTTTTTTTTTGAGAAGTACATTTTTGGCATAAAAGGGCAAAGGTTTTTGCTGTTGCTGTTGCTGCTGATGATAACAAACAAACAATTTGTTTATTCATATAAATATGCAAAACAGTAACAATAAAAACAAAAATAAGTTTAAACTAAATATTTAAAGTTGCTTACAACAAGCTCTGCCCAGTCAAACAAACAATCGTCGGAATAATTTTTGACAAAGAAATTTGAAATTTGTTTAGAGTACAGCAATTGCTTGGCGCTGGTAACCTTTTGCTTGAATACCTTAAAGTTGCTTAACTACTCCATTTTGAGTTTAGTTGTTGTTGTTTGTTGTTGCTTGAGTTGTTGGCAAAATTTGCATTATTTCCGTTAACAACGGCACTTTTTGTCTTGTTTTATTTCCGTTGTATATCATCATGGTTGAACTGTGAGCCATTTAACGGTAATCAAGACAGCGTTGATGAGATGAGACTGACAATGGATGGATGGATGGATGGCAAAAAGTGTGTTCTTGAAGAGAACACTGGTGCTGGTGTAAATTAAGAAACAACAACGAAAAAAAAAACGATGAAATAAGAATTAATTTCGCTTGAGGCCAGGTTTGTGTGTCACAGTTGTTGTATTTTTCAAAATAATATTTGGGTGAAGTTTATTTTCCAAAAAAGCAACATTCTCACTACGGAAGTCTCAACATTAAATACTCGCACAAACGAAGTTTTATGTTTCTATTTATGAAACTTTTAACTTTATTTTCACACTTCTTTGCAATTTGGAAAATTTTAAAATAAGCTGTACAATCAGCAGCATTATTATTTCGAGCATCAACAGCTTTTAATAAGCTTTTTTATAATTATTACGAGTATTATTAAATCACTATGGGTAAAGTTACATCATTTTTATTTAAAAAGTAACAATAATGAAGCGTTCCCAGCGGGAAAAAGAAGGAGGATTAAGGATGCTTCCTAGATGGCCTCTATACTCCTTCTTTTAGATGTACAAGGCCAGCTCGCTCCATTCCATACTCATATCCTTTTTATGCGCGTTGCCAGTGCGGGGCAGGTCTTCTGTAATTGCTTCTTTCGCCAGAGATTCTGGAATGCCTTAAAATTATTTGGCTTTACCATTAGTAAAAAACAAAACATGTTACTCCTTCTCTTCTCCCTTCTCATAGAAGGGAGTGAGGAATTTGTATCGTATCTTTTATGCGAAAAAGTCAAGGCATTTTCTGAGGCACACCTTAGTAGTTGGATAAGAATAGTAAGTGAATTAAAAAAACTCCTAAGCAGGCCTTTAATAAGGTCTGCAACAAGAAGGTTTTTAAATTTTGTAAAATTAACTAGGCCTGCATCAAACAGGCCTTTCTGAAGGCCTTCTTAGAACTTCTTTAAGATTTGATACTCATTCTTCCCTGCCTTCTGAGGAAGGCCTTCTATAAGGCCTTTATACTCCCTTCTAAAAAAATTCCACACACATTCTACATTCCCCTCTTTTGAAAGGGGCACAAAAGTTATTTCTTTTATTAATTTATGATCATAGCAACAACTGCCAAGCTTGCGTTAAATTCGTAAAGTTGGCTTACTAAAGTAGGCCTTCAATCAGGCCTCTTGAGTAAGGCAGCGTTTAAGAACTTGGTCTCCAATGAAAAATGAAATGAGAACTCAATGGGACTAGCAGGCCTTGTGTCTGCTAAGTAAGGCCTTATAGAAGAAATCCTATTTACTCCTTATATTTACCGCTGGGAGGTTATGTTACAAACTCAAACTCCATGCATAAAAAAAAATTATAATTTAATGTAAAATACTGCCCGCCTTGGCTTAAGCAAAATTTTCAAATTTTTTTTTGTCAGATTTGCTTAAATTAAAAAAAAATAAAAAATATTTATCAAATTAAAATAGTGTGAATTATGTAAAAATGCTTAAAGTTTAACCATAAACATTTTATTTTCTTCTCCATTTTCTTTAATTAATCTCTTCCTGTTTTACTGCTCTTTTCATCACTTCTTATCATGGCTTAATCATTGAAAAAAAGTTTTCCAATTTTTTCTGCTTTGTTCACTGATTATATTTCTTCCTTATTATTATTTTTTAAGTTTGGTCATATTTTGATGTATGATTCATGTTTTTATCCTTGTTCTATTACCTCATTCTATGGAATAAACTTCTGGTACATTTTTGCTCGCCACTTTTTTTCTTATAAACACTAAAAACTTTTTAATTTTTTGAAACAATTTTTTTTACAAGTTTTTTCCTCTTATTACCTTTTGTCCACTCTTTTTTTTTTGTGTGTGTTATGATTTAATCTTTAATAATATTTATTCATTCTTATTATTATTTTTTTCTTCTTTTAATTTCTCATTTAACGGAAGTGGTTGAATTTATTCGTTTGGAAATTTCTTGATTTTTTTTCACTGTCCATGTTGAAATATTTCACTTTGTTGTAAAAGTGTAATTTTTCATAAACATCTTATGACAGCCATGTCGCCTTTGAAAGAGCATAAATAAAAGAAAGTAAAATGTTAAGGTATATTATGGATGTAAAACTGCATGGTTGGATGAAGGATTTGTTTGCCTTAATTAATGAATAAAATGTTTTCTTATTTTTTGTTAAAAAAAATATAAAGATATACTACGTCTATAAATAAATTAGGAAATTAAAGAACTGCATAACTCTTTAACAACAAATTTATGGTTGTTATTGTATATATTTGACAATTATTATTTAATACGTTTAGATTTAATCAAGATTTCAAGATTTAAATAAACATAAATAATAAGTTAACGTGGGATAAAGACAATATTTATGTATTTGAAAAAAATGAAGAAAAATAAAATAAAAAACGACTGCTTTCCCTAAAACATAAAGGGTCTTTCAATAAGATGTTTAAGTTTTATTAAAATTTTCTTATCAACATTTTTTGTAAACATTTTTATAAAATTTTTTATAAAACTTTTTATTAAAATTTGTTATCAAAATATTTTAAATAAATTTTTTTTTAAATATATTTTGTCAAAAAAAAAAAAATTTATAAAAATATTTTATCATAATTTTGTATCAAAATCTTGCATAATTTTTTTTTTAATTTTTTATTTAATTTTTTTATCAACATTTCGTATAAAATTTTTTACTTGCATTTTTATCAAAATTTGTATAAATATTTTTCTCAATATTTTTTATAAAAATTTTGTTTTCAAAATTTGTTATAAACTAATTTTTATCAAAATTTTTTAAAAATGTTTCTTGTTGAAATATATTATACAATTTTTTTTATAAAATTTTTTTAATGGCATTTTACCAAAAATTTGTATACATATTTCTTTTATCAAATTTTTTTTTTTAATTTCTGGTATGATGGAGTTTATGAAAATTTTTCAAAATAAAATAACAAAAATTTTTGTCCAAAATTTTTAATAAAAATTTTTAACCCAAATTTTTAAACAAAATTTTTAATTAAAGTTATTAGTCCAGTAATATTTTTTTATAAAAATTATGATAAAATTTTTTATAAAAATTTTCTTTATACAGTATAACCTCTCTAATCCGGACAGGTATAGTTGCAGCTACTGTCCGGAATATTGGATCGTCCGGACTACAGTTAAAATAAAAATTTAATCGTAATACGCTTATGTACATCTATATAATTTACTTTTATTACCGAAAAGAATTCATTTGTGTTTAATTAATTTACTGAAGACATAAAGAAAAATACTTAAAGCGGCCAAAAATATTCATTTTGAAAAATAAGAATTTATTTTTGTTTGTATACACATATCATTATGTAATTTATGTGCTCTATTTTTAAATTCTTTTAAAAATAAAATTTTCTTTTCCGTCGCTTTGGTTTGCTCAGCCTAATAGAGGAATATAGAAGAAAAATTACTAAACTGTTTGAAAAATTCAAATGTCCGGATTACTGGATAGTCCGAATTAGCGAGTGTCCGGATTAGAGAGGTTGTACTGTACTCGTATTTCTTAATTGTTATTTAAAAAAGCTTAATGTAAAAATACTTTGTATATAATCTTAAAGTAAAATTTTTTATAAAATTTCTTTCCCAAATATTTTAATTTTAATTTTTTTTAATTATTTTATTTATCTAATATTTTCCAAAAAATATTTTTTTTAAATTTTTTTATTGTTATTATTTAAAAAAATTTATGGAAATTTTCTATAGAAAGATTCTTTATTTTTTTAAAATTTAAATTTTTGCAACGATTTTTTTTAATTTTCTGAATAAAATGATTTTTTCAGAAATTTCTCTAGAAAATTTTTTTAATTGCTTTTTAGAAATTAAAAATAGCTTTAAATTTTGTTTAAAAATGTTTAAGTAGAAAAATTTGTTAACAGAATCTTAGAAAAATATTTCTGGTTCTGGGAATTTCAAAAATTCCCTTATAGTTGAATTTTAAAGAAACTTACGACCTGTCCCACGATGTCAGCAGAAATCGTTCGATCGACAACTTGTATTGCGAAAAACAAAAAAATTTCTAATTTTATTGCTGTTTGCATTAAAATTTGTCGATCGAAGGATTTCTGGTGACATCGTGGGACAGGCCGTTAATCAAATATTTAGTTAATTCTACAATTTTTGAAATATCAAATTTATTCAGGCTTTCTAAAACATTAAAATAAAATGATTTCTGTTAGATGATAAATAAATTATGGTCTAACCATGGCATTACAAATATATAAAAAATCGTTAATAAATCACTTTTGAATTATGAGCGTAAATAAATTTTTCCAATGGTTATAAGCCCAAAAGCAAATTTTGATATAAACTGTTGTCAAATTTGACATGATATATAAATATAATGGGTAAAGTAAGTAATTGGGAAGCCAATTTTTCAGTGTAATATTTTCTTTGCGAAATTTAGCTGAAGGTTGGAAATTTAAAGATCAGCAGGAATAAGAAGAGTCTCAGATTCAAATTCTACTGCACTCATTATAAAGCTTTAGCGTATTGACTTCAGTGCAAAAGAATTTCATAACTAAATCATACTGTTTAGAAAAATTTAATAATCACTTTTCAATCATTAAAATAAGCCAAGAATAAGCAAAAAAATTAATAAATATTTTTCAACAAAATATTAAGAATTCTATTTTTAAAATGTTCGTTCGGTGTCTTCTTTTAAAGTTTTATTTCACTGTTCATTTTACGCTGACCTCTATTGCTACAAATATTACAAATGAATGATTTTGTTTATGAAAAACACACAAATTATGCAAATATATATAAGTCTAGAAGAATATAAATACTGCAGCTTAATTTAAATTGCAAATTAAATACAACTTGAATAAACTTTTACTTCTTTTTCTTCTTCTTTCTCTTACAGGTCAGTAACCGCACAAAATGACAAACAACACAAAAGGCAAGTGAAAATTATTTATAGAAAAAAAAAAATAGTAAGAAAAACAATCCTTTACAGCAGAAAACTGTTGCTTGTTTGGGGCTTTCACATACATAGATTCCCCTGCTCCATGACGTATAAATTACATTATAACGAATTTCTGTTAAAATTTTCGAACATTATTTGCGTTAATAATAGGGTTAACAGTTGCTGCTCTAGTCTAACAGTGATAAAAATGTTAAACTCTTTTAATGCTACTTAAGGAAACATCATCATTAAGTAAATAATAACATTCTCTAGTAAACTGTGAGATTTACTGCGTAACATCTTTTACTTTCCTATCAAGCGAATCTCTTTTACTTTATCTTAAAAAGAAAAACTTGAGAGCAAAATTTAGAGCAAAAAAAAAAAATTATAAAATTATTTTGAGTTTCTTGGGGCCATTAATTTCGTAAAATGCGCATGTGTTAGACAACCTCTTGTTTTGGGGGGCTTTTCACCTTGTTGTGCCTGCTGTTGTTGTTGTTGCTGCAGCAGTTCGTAGAAATTTGTGTTGTTTTCCTCAACATAAAATACAATTTGATGAAAGCCCACTGGCGCTAATGGCAATCAAAGCAGTTTGTTGTGGCACGTGTGTACATAATGTACAACATACATACCTCACGCATTCAACATTCATCCATCCATCCATCCACCAAGTCTACCTGAAAAATGAGAAAATAAAATCGTACAACCATATAACCGCACATCTATACAGCCATCTAAAATTCGTAGTCCCTCCAACCCCACCCCCAACAAAAAAGAAAGAAAAAGTGTGTTGTGCTACAAATATGTACGCTCTCAGTTCAGTAAAATTATTTTTTGTTGTTCGTTCTTCTGTTGAATTCTTAGACAGTGTTGACGATGTTATGAGCACGTTTATATACGGTTTGTTGTTGTTTCGGTGTTAATGTAGATGAACATACATATTTACCTTTAAGGTGTATATACATAAGTTAATTGTTGTTGTTGTTGTTGTTGTTATTGCAAGTGTATATAGAGCATTCACCACTACATGCAAAAGAAAATGCTATAGTAGTGGTCGCTACTGAGTTTGAGGTGGAAGCTGTAATAATTTATTTTGTTTGACGAAGCATATGTTGTGTATAAAGCAACTAAACGGTGTGTTTGAGTG
The DNA here is from genome assembly GCA_944452675.1 of Tachina lurida. NCBI lineage: Eukaryota > Metazoa > Arthropoda > Insecta > Diptera > Tachinidae > Tachina > Tachina lurida. The sequence goes on from OX101752.1 coordinate 174,618,438, forward strand.
TGTTTGTGTTTGTGTTTGTGTGTGAGTGTGAGTGTGTGGGCTTGTGTAAGTGTGTAACCTAAAGTGTTTGTAAATGAATAGATTTATTATATACTACCTCTATTAGAAGGGAACCTACTACATATACGTACATATATATAAATATATATTTTTTTGTAAATAAATATACAGAAAGCTGTATAAGCGTACTTTTAAAGGTTTTCAATGTGTACATTTTTTTTATTAAAGACAACGAATTTTGTTATCACTTTATGTATGTATAAAAAAAGTTGTTATTAGTTAAGTTTGTCTAGATCAACAAATTCTTAAAAAAAAATGGTAAATAAAGTGATATCTATTATTGTGCAAAAAAATCCCAGAACATTATTGAAAATTAATAGCAAGCTAAAACGCTACTACACAACAATTTTAAATCAAAACAAACGTTTTTTATTTAATTTTTAGTTTAAATTAAACGTGCCATAGCCATAACCACCAAACCAAAATTAAATTAGTTTCTATGGTAATGATTACGGCGTTATGTCGAGTCACCTATAATCAAATACAGTGTTGCCCATAAGTTTGGCTCGAACAGCTGTTTTGTATGGTTATGGTTATGTCACGTCTAATTTAAGATTTATTGAATTGCAAACAAAATACACCTTCCTCAGAGGTTTCACTTATTTTACAATTTGACAACACTGGTAACTTGACATTATAACCGACCAGCTGATGAAATTATATTGTATTTCCACGCATACTTTAAAAATATAAATATATGGCTTTGCAACTTTTTTTTTAATTAAATATAATTTTTGTTAAAAACCATTGAGTTATTATTATTGGTATAAAAATATTTTAAATTATTGTCAGTTTTTTTTTGCAAATCAAGATGTTTTTCCTTTGAATGCCAAGATTTTTCACTGTTTGGGTCTGGCAAGCCTAGAGTTATGCTTATTATCAGGGCAACCAGAAATATGGTCTAAAAATGTTTTATGCGCATTCAATATGCACTGAAACTCAAAAAATATGCTCTTAAAAATAAAATAAATTGGGTTAAGTGTAAAGGAAAATGTGCACAAAAATTCAACAACAACAAATTAAAATAAAATTTTTCACCAACATATTCTTTGTAAGCATATTAGAATTAAAAAAATCAAAAAAGTTTCAAGACATGCCCTCAAATATGATCTAAAAACTCGAAAAAAATGCTAAAAATGTACCTGTAAGATGGAATTATGCAAAAATATGCCTTAAACGGTAAAATATGCAAAAATATGTACTAACAAATTGATGCCGGAATTCATAAAAAGTTCTGAAACGAATAAATATCTTGTCTCCGCATTAATACATGATACAAGAAAAAATATGTGGTTTCCCTGCTTATTATTGTATACAGGACATTGTTCACTAATTAATATTTTTAATTACGAATTTGACCCAAATAAATTTTTAATTGCCTTAATTAATTCAAGTGTAATTAATAACTTCATTGATATTATTAATTTCTTTATTAGTGGAAATCTAATTAATATTTTAATTGATATTACTCAAACTTTTAACTGATACTACACAGACTTTTAATTGATATTACAAAATCTTTCCTATTACTTTTTTTCTGTGTACAAAAGATTTATGGCCTGTTTCACAATAACGAAACGAAACTTTCGACTGAAAATTTATATTGAAAACAAAAACTAATTTTCATATTTTGTTGTTGTTTTCAATATAAATTTTCAGTCGAAAGTTTCGTTTCGTTGTTGTGAAACAGGCCATCAGAAAATTATGTAAAAAAGTAATAATTTTTAAATGAATTTATTACATTAAAATTCATACAGCAGCAGAAAGGAAGAAATAAAATTCGAATCAATAAAAACTTCCACTAAAAAAGGACTAAAAGAAAATATGCCGTTTTTTCTTTGTTTTTGGTCCACTGTGTGTGTTGTCAGTTGATGTAGATTTCTGCTTTATATACTCAGCCTTTATTACAAATGGAATATGTGAATTGTTCTGATTCATCGTATAACAATTTGCTGAAAGCTTTTTTGTAATGAAATCTTAATTTTACCATCTCTAACTTTACAACAGTCTTGCCACTGTCGTTTGTTCTTTACTAATTATGCACATGTTAGTTAATTTGCTTATTTTTGTTCTACCAAAGACAAACTTTTTTGGTTTGTTACTATTAAGTATATTTTTTATTTTCTTATTGTTCGAACTTCATTTGTTTCTATATTTATGAGTTTGTTGGGGTAAAGTTCCTATCGCTTTGTAGGCCAATTTTTTTTTTGTTATAAATTTAGAGATGGTAAAATTGAGCTTTCATTACAAAAAAAGTTATCAGCAAATTGTTATACGATGAATCAAAACAATGCTCATATTCTATTTGCAATAAACAGAAATCTACATCAACTGAATCCACACACAGTGGACCAAACACAAAATAACGCTGATGATGAAGGTGTAGTGGCCTTCGAAAACAGCTAGTTGTTCCGTTCTACTACGTGTTTGTCAGAATATTTACAATTAACTTTGGTGTTATTTATTCTTGATAATTATCATATGTAATATAGCTTACAAAGCGATACGAACTTTAGCTCAAGAAAACCATAAATATGGAAACAAATGAAGTCGAGCAATAATAATAGAACTTAACTAAAATAAAGAATACATGTTTTTTTCCATTGAAATTGATTATTGAGGGGTTTAGCTGGATGCTATGCACCTTTAATTAAATCTAGGGTAATTCCGATTAAGAAAATTTGTGCGAATAATGAATGTTATTTACTTTAACTTCAAACCTAAAAAGATTTAAAAGATTTGTAATTATACCTCCCTAAAGACGAATACAAACAACATTGACTTCGTCAAATCAGTCTAAAATACAGAATGTAGCGAGCAATCATTGCAGTATTGTAGGGATCCTTCTACACATAGAAATTGTATAATGTTAGTGTGCATATTTATATATGTACATTTATATGTATATTGTATATATACAACAACTGCTATGAAGGCACATACATACATATGTACATCTGTCTGTGTATGTGCAAAAACAAATACAATGCCATAAAATCAGCATACAGCACCTGCTGCTGCCAACGTAAAACAACTGTGTACCCATATCGCAAACGTTTTAATTTTTTTTTGCCCCGTAACCAGGTTTTCTTCTTAACCAATACCTTCTCTGCAGACACACTCAGCCAATTACGCTCCTTACACCGCTAACATCTCCTAAGTTACCTCAATGTAATAATTAACATGACAATGATAATAATGATGATGAGTTGACTATGTTTATACTTGTAGTATGTATGTAAATGTGTCTATTGTATGTGTTCATAAATATGTATGTATGTATGAAGAGAAACCACAAGTAGCAATGAATGCAAACGTACCTACGTATTAAAATTTTGTTGTTATTTCATGCTCTCTCACTCTCTTTTCAAATGTTTTTGTTGTTAATGCTTTAGCTAGAAATAAAAGCAACAACAACTACAACATAATCATCATGAAGACACTCGTTGTAACGTGTATACTTTTAAACGTGTTTTTGTTTGCATGTACGTACATACATACATATATTTTATTTTCTTACCTTATGTAAAATATCTAAATGTTGAAGTGTGTATATAAACGTAAAATCTATATGAGTACGAGTACGTTTGTGTGTACAGCCTTCATTCATTTCATGTATATTCTTGTTCTCCCGTTTTATTAAGTTGTATGTATACATAATTGTGTGTATGTGTGTGTGTGTGCGTACGTGTGTTTGTTTCGGTGAAATTGTTAAGGTGTGCTATAAGGAAAACTTGGCAGCCAACCAAAAGTAACGAGATTTTTTTTATTCATATTTTGTACTTTCATTTTGTATTTTTTGTTGTTGTTGTCTATTTTTACTTTTCTGTTTTGGCTCAAAGAATAAGAGAACCTTTTTTTTATTTAGAATTATGTGTAATACATACAAAAGATAAAATTCCCGTCGGTACCTTGAAAATTCTCTTTTAATATATTTCTTTTATTCTTCAAATTGTTGCTTGAATATAAGAATAAATTTTCATTTAATGTTGTTACTTTGGTAGAAGATGTGCAAATAGAATATAAATTTGTTTTAGTAGTAGTTTTCCTTTTAATAGTATTTTTTTGTAAGAGTTTTTTGCAATGTGTGTATAACTATGTATGTATGTATATGTATATGTTTTCCTATAATCAAGTTATTTTTTTAGTTTTCTTTTGCATTGCTTACATATTTATATATTCATTTGAAGTGACTTTAAATTGCCTGAATTATTTTCTTGCAATTTCTTGATTTGATAAATAAAAATCTTAAATCATATTGTTACGTATAATTAATATTTTTATTTTTTAATTGGAAATGTAACAAGTATACGTAAAAAAAATTAATTGAAATTGAAATCGCGAATTTCCTAAAAAAATATGCAAGCTCTGGGTATGACATTGCAATATGTGATCTAAAGAAGTTACGTTTCGATCTGATGCCAAACCGAACTTTAGCCAAATTTTGTAAATTCGTCCTTATCGAAATCACAATAATCAACAACTTTAATTTTTTTTAGGTAATTTGTTAATCACAAAAAATCGAGAAATTATAATTTAAAACCTGGTACTAAGTCCTATTTGAATTTCTAATACAGAATTTCGCTTTTATTTTTGCAAGGAGAAATCAGCGTTAATAGTTCCGTAGATAGAAAGTTGACATAAAATCTATAAAATTCCGCTACTAAATAATTGTTTGTATATTAATTTTGGTTTGTTGTTATCACATCACCGTAGTCTATACTAATATATACACCGAAAGAATTTTGCTTCATAAGTCCAATGAAACAATTTCATTAAAATTTTTTCACAAATCTAATGATAATTTCACAAATCCAATGAAAATTTCATGAATATTGTGAAAGAGTTTCATTGGAATTGCTTTCTTGGTATTCTGGTTTCGTAAGAATATGTTATTGGATTTATGACAACAATATTTTCTAATTATTAAGAAACCCCTTTGTATTTAAGTTATTTCATTCCTTTCATTAAATTATTTTATTGTTTCTATGAAGTTATAGCACTGCATTAATTACACTGTTAAATAAATTTGATGAAGTTTTCAATAAAATAATTGTGACGAAACTGGTTTCATTAATCCAACGAAGCGTGACGTGGGTTGAATTTTAATGAATTTTTCATTAGATTAATGTCGAAATTCATAGAATTTAGGCCAAAAATTCTTTCAGTGTATAAACAATAAAATATTCTTCCAGCAAATTGTAGAATGGAGCCCCTCAACGGATATAGGATATTCATTGCCTTGTTAAAGTGCTGTGGATAGGCCCGAGGGATGGTAAACTCCCCATATCCAAAAAAATATTTATCAATGTTATCAACGTTATTATCAACCAAAACTTTATTAAAGCAAGAGTTCTTAAGGTTCCGTAGTAAAACGAAAAACAGAAGAATATTAACGTGACCACCAGTACGTCCCATACACAACAAATATATAACAACGTTTTACCAAAACTTTATTAAAGCAAGAGTTCTTAAGGTTCCGTAGTCAAAAGAAAAACAAAAGCCTATTAACGTGCCCACCAGTCCGTCTGTTCATCCGACCAACCCCTGACCGATTGCAAAAATAAGTTTTTTTTTGTGTTTTTACGCTTCATCTGCTTAAGGACATTTCAGACTATAATACAAGTATTAATACTTTTGTGGAATATGCAACTCTGACATATTGAGTTGTTATTGTGTTTTGAAATTTTTTAAACAGAAATCAGATCAGGGAGGCATTTTCTTTAAAAGTATTAATACTTGTATTATACTCTGAGCGGCCCTTTAGTGGCTGAAACGAGTTTGATATAATTTCAAGGCCATATATAGTCTGAGCCTAAAGAACACATGTGCTATAGACTTTTTTTAAATAGTGCGTCATTGAGTACAATATCTGATCTCCTTAACTGTCTGTGTCTAAAAGAAAATACATCCCTTATACTTTTTAAAAATATATGTACATAGAAGTACGTTAAAGATTTATGCCTTGAGAGTTTATATCTCAAGGCACACAGCCACTCAGGGTTTCTAATTTTTAAAAATTTTGGCCATGTTGAATATTTTTTTAGTTTGACTGTTTCTGCCATAAGTGTATTGATAATGCCATTTGCAAGGATAATTGAATTGAAGAATCTTTCATGTCTAGTAAAAAGTCAGCAGCCTTAGACAGTTTGCTATATGAGTATTTTCAAAGAGAGATATAGAACCGTCACATCAATGTGCTTACATTTAGAAAACATTTTTTTAGTTTGATTCTTTTACTTAACATGTAGCTATTAAATAAAGCAGTTAATGCAGATTACATGATGTGCCATAACTGGAGTTTTGCCTGCTCAAATGCCCATATATGTACATTAATATACTATGAATCAATAAAACTTCATTAACTTATTTCTTGACTATTTAAGTAAAATTTTAAAGAATAAGAAACAGAAATAAACTTGCATAATTTTAGAACGTTACTGCTTTTCATCATTAATACGTATGAGCAATATTAATGATAATTGCAAATAATTGCTCATACGCATATTTTTCCAATTGCAACCTTTAATTGAAAAATGAGCTGGAGAAACTAAACTAGAAATGTCGTCAGTAAATGATTTTATTTTTTATTTTTTGTCGGGCTCTTTAAGTACGAAGATATATTCATTCAAAACCAGTTCGATCCTACCTTAAAAAAGTAACGGAAACTGACTTTTCCTTGATAGTACCTATCTACGTAGTTCAGTTATTTGACTGTGGTGTTTTTTTTTCTCCAGCTCCTCAAATTAATTAAAAATTTATTTGAGTCAGTTAAACTTATGTTTAAAAATTGAATTGATTAAAACTTTAATTAAAAAATTTATTGAGTCAAATATATATTTTTCTTTAAAAATCCAATTAATTAAACAGTTTAATTGACCCAAATAAATGTTTACATATATAATTGCTTTTAATATCAAACTTTTTTTCCAATTGCGGGCGTTTTTTTAGACAAATATCTCTTTCTGCTTCCGATTTCAGCAGCAGAATTTTTAAAATATAAAAACTTTCCAAATGTATTAATTTACATAGAGTAACAGTTAGCAATTTCTTTGCAGCTTAATTTAAATTTCACTATTTAAAGAGAAATGCTCAACAAAACATAAAACATAAAGCATAATAAATAATCGATACGAGTAAAACTAAAAAATCTTTAAGATGCCTAAGAAATACACCAAAAAAGTGATAAAAATTAATAACGCATATTTTATAACCGAAAGATTGCGAAAAAAAACATTTTCCAAAGAGTGAAATTCCACAATGAACTAGAAATTATAAGGAAGAAGCAGAAATGCTCAACAAGCAAAATTTTCTATCATTGTTATTGCTTTGCTTTTAAAGCTCTCTTTTGTAAACGATGAGAGCCATAGTCGTAACAAGACCATAAGTACGACGACGACGACGACAATAATGAATGACAGCTGGCACATGCATACAGCTGGGAACCTACATACATTGTGTGCATCGATATAATTAGAGATAAAAATAAAAGGCCTGCAATGTTAAGGCCTTTTAAAACACGCATTTAGATCTTCTAGACAAATCCTTACAGAAAGTGATATACATACATACATATGTACATATCAATATCAGTTTAGTTTTATTTTCCAGAGACTTGACGACTCAGACCTGACGTGTGTGAATCAGGACTTAGCGTTTGTACATTTTTCAACACCTCTCGAACACAATTTAGTAGATTCATTTTTCTAAGGTTTAGATCCTTGCTAAAGTCAAGGGTAAGATGAGAATATGAGTAGCCACGTCCTAGAAGTATGCACAATGTTCATGCTTTTAGAAAAAAGATTTTTGGCTGTAACACCGACAAGAGTACAACAGCCAATCAGATCGTGGCGAATCGGCTGGCTACTTTGCAAATAAACATGAACAAATTGTGAGAGCTTTCAAAGCTGTTTACCACAAATGCAAATATCAGAGGGAAAAATCGTTAAGAAAATACTAAAATTTTGTAGTCAAAATTGAGCCAAATACGCTTGTCCTAAATTTGAAAACAGATTGTATTAATATTTTAATTACATCTTGTTTTTCTTTAAGGAAGACATTTTCTTATTTTGCAGGCAAAATATTCTAAGTTTTCCAAGAATCATTCTTACTTAGATTCTTTCGTTGTTAGTTTGGCAACACGATATTTGTGTATTGACAACATTCTGTTCTTGATATGATGAATTTTAATCTCTCGAAGCGAACCTTTGGTAATTTTTATCTTTTATCTTTCGAATTGAATAAGTTTTACTATACACTTGACATTGTAAGGTATGCTACGTTCCTATGTTTTGTTGCAGATTCCAGTAACAGACTTGCCTAAATATTCCCCTTACTGTGAATGGTGCCGTTGATGTAACATCAAGACGACATCTTATTGACAATCTCTTACTAGTCTCTAAGGCTTTGTAAATTAATGGAGCAATAGTAGTCAATTGTTGTCGTTGGCAATTTTTACTGTCGTCTTGATGTGACGTCGACGACGCCATTCACAATAAGGGGTATTATAACTGTTCATTGTCAATTCTATATTATACATTGACAATATTACAGCGCCTTCTCTCGCTCTGTATGTCCAAAAAAAAAAGATATGGAAGGCTTTCTTTGAGGGCTCTCATACTCTCTGTTTTCACTTCTGGACTTCTGTTTCGAATACACTTCGACACACACACACACACACACACACACACACACACACACACACACACTTCCTTATATTGCTTGTTCTTAATAATGTTAAAACTTTGCAAAGCTAATAATGACGTTACGGGGACAATCATCGCGAAGAGTGCCAGTTAGTTAGAAGCAATACGTATGTAAGTATGTAAAAGCATTACAACGTACGGTACCTACCACTTTCACCTACACACTTGCACACTATTAAGGTAAAACGAGCTTCAGTGCAAAACTGTTGTTTCAGTACAAGAAAGCTCGTTATGCGCAGATGTTGATTTTTTGAGAATTATGCTCTTGTGCTCCTAAAAAGATTTCATACACACTTAAATAAATGCTGGTGTATGTGTGTGATGAAAACGCTATTTGTAACTGGAAAAATATACATACATACATACATTTGCTATTGCTAATACTCTTACATGCTTATTTTACCTTTTTTCGTCTACCGACTACCAGTGTGTTGATGTTAAAGGTTTCTTAATGTTCAACATTTGTTGGTTGTCTGTTGCTGTTGTTGTAAGTGGCAGCAGTTGTTGTTATAGTTTTTGTAGTGTCCTAATAAAGAGTAAGAATATTGTTGGAGCAGCAGTGTTCCTATTGTTGAGTAGTTGTAAATGGTAAAAGTAAAAAAAGTAAGCTTTAGCAAGCAGTCGGTGAAGTAGCTTAAAATTCTAAAGGATATTTATTACAACTTGGTCATAGAGTAAATGATATTTAAACTAAGCTTTAGCTAAAGTGCATGCAACTTGTTACAAGTTGTGTGTGCGTATTCATAACCAATACATCGAGGGAAATAATAAAAACACTTGCAACTTGCTTGCTTATTTACACGTAGAAGTGCAAGTTTATTTTTAAAATGTCTTGGAAAGCAAAGGTTGTAAAAAAATTGTTCCGTATGTTGTTTCTATTTTTTGTGTGTCTGTATGAGTTTTGAATGTTTGGGTTGCTAAACATTGCAGGGAAGAAAATTAGGTGATACAATTTTCAACAAAATAAATAAAAAACTTATTTTACTTTTTGTATAATCTTTTCTGTGAAAAATAAAATCCTTAAGGGGTAACAATGTTTTTAATTTTGAAAATTACCAACATGCAAGTAAAAGACTCACTTGTAATGGAAATTTCTTGCCAGTGAGCCCACAACTTGGAGCAGTACAATTGTATTAGTAAACAAATTTCAATGTATTGAATTACTTGCACTTGCATGTGTAAACGGTAAGTAAAACAGATTTTATGGCTTTATTACTCGTATTGTGGCAACACTGCTGCCTTTTTTCTTATCAAAAATATCCAGTGGAAGCGACTAGAAATATAAAAAATATAAATTTGAGACGTCATAGCTTAGAAAAAATAGTCTGCCAGAAAATGAGTATAAAGTTTTGAATTTACACACAACTTAATGGAAAAATGAAATTTTATTTGGTTGCCAAGAGTTTAGTAAACAAGATATTTGAAATGTTTATACATTATGAAGAACGATATCAGGATTAAATCTATATCATTAACTTTAGTGTCGTCTATAGACGAACTTTAGCCTATATAAACGAATATCTTACTTTCGCCATTTTTGAAAATATCTTTTGTTTAGGGGTGGTTTGTAGTATTAGTGTATTTTTCCGTTTGCCGGTTTTTATTAATTTTTGATTAAGCGTTTTTTAAGTTTTGGTGCTTTTTTCGTTTTGGCGCTTTTTCGGTTTTTGGCGATTTTTCAACTTTTTTTTTTGTTTTAGGGATTTCTTTTAGTTTTGGCGCTTTTTCTTTATTTTGGCGCTTTTTTTTTTGATTTGGCGATTTTTTTTTTCGTTTTTTATATACGGTTATACCAAGATGTAGCAAGTTGTCAAAATTAAATAGTTAAAATTACATTAGGTGATAAAATACACTTTAATTTTGATTTTTTAAACTTCAGTGTGTTCAAATATCATGATTTATAATGCGTGAGTCATGGCTTAATCTCCTGTGTATCACGCATTATTCACGAGTGAATCACGTATCAGTCATACGTGTAAATCACGTATGAGTCACGAATGAATCACGTATGAGTCAAGTGTGAATCGCGCATGAGTCACTTGTGAATCACGTCTGAGTCACGCGTGATCGTGGCTATATGCCTTTAAAATAATAATGTGATTTTAGCTAACCTTCGCAGGCTTACTAAAAAATCTATTTGACTTCGTATTTAAAGTCATTCATCAGGAGCGTAGGTGAATAATTAAGTCACGCCCTTGCTCTTTTTTCTTTTTTTGATTAAGCTCTACTTTCTGAATTATAAAAATATATATTTCTGAAATATAAAAAAATCATGTTCATTAAAAATGAAAAATTACTTTGTATGGGGGATACCCGTCTCCCCCTTCTATAACACCAATACATTGGTGCAACATGCAGTTTGCTTTAATAGCCACCCATGTAAAATTTAATAATCCTCATTATTGGGGTTGTGGAGATATTAATTCATTTGGGAAAAATGGCATTTGGACCCACTGTGCGACATTTGGTACGACCAGATATGGCGATTTCTCTCCAAACGAGGCGATTTTTCATCATTTTTTTTTAGTCGATATGGCAATTTTTCTGGCGATAAATAAATTTGCCTGCAGTTTTTATGGCTATTTTTTTTTTATTAAATTTAACTTAAAAATTTTTGTAATTCACGAAAATTAGTTTGTTGAAGGAGTAGTTTCAAGAAATGAAAACAATTTGATTTTGATTTTTTGTTTATATTAATTTGTATGAGAAAAGCTTACAAGAATTAATTTTTGGCGATTTTATTTCTACTTTTGGTGATTTTTTGCTAAATTTATATACGATTATTTTATAAAAATTTATATTAAAAAAACTGTTATATAAAAACAAATTTATTATCAAATACATATTAAGAAAAACTATATAAAATTAAGTTTGGCGACTTTTGGCGATTTTTAAACTGAAGTTGGCGAAATAGATCGAAAGACCCCTGATAACAATGGGTACAACACGTTGCTGTACTCGATGCGTATACTTAATATAAAATTATGCAATATTTCACATAACGTATACGCAATGAAAAGTCTTACTCAAACTGGCCTCGTTTAATTCTTTACCAACAACAACAACGACTGCGAGCAGTCAGTCTCTTTTGGTTAAGGCAAAAGTATAAAAAGCAAAATAAAAAACCAACTACAAAACCAACAACAATATAAGAAAAAGCATTTAAAGAGCAAGGTAATATCGTTTGGAAAAGTGCTCGTGAAAAGTAGGAGGGTGTAGTAGGAGGTTGCCAAATGGCTTAGAGATTGCAAGGTAGACTGACTCGATTCGTTAGGTAGCAGAATCGTAGTATACGATAATGTGTTCTTGCACTCACACAGCACACGTTTTTTGTGTTCTTGTTGCATGTAACTATATACATACATTCTGATGATGATGAGAAGGTAAATACAAATGAGCTTTTTAGACTCCACCTTTATGTATCTAAATGTTTGTGCACACATATACACACACACACATTCACTTACGCATACAAAAGCACTAGCTTTAAAGGTAGCAAAGGAAGGTAGGAAGATGGGCAGGTAAGTCCCTATTTCCAGTTTCGAGCACTTGGCATTCATGTTTGGCTTGTGTGTGGATACACTTTCTTATTTTTATTTATTCCATTTTATTTTTCTAAATATTCTCTTGCTTACCGTAACGAGCTTTTTTGTATAATTTTCTATTTTTTTTTGCTCTTCATTTTATTTTGTTATTGTTGTTGTTGCTTTTTATTCCTTTTTTGATTTATGCCAGCCAATGGTTGTGTATTTACGAAGAGGTGTGACAATCGGTAACGTGCTTAGGTGTGTATGAGTGTGTGTGTGTGTGTGTGTGTGTGTGTGTGTATGCCTACCTTACTGTAAACATACATCTGTATATAAAGAAGCTTATTGAGGTACAACACATCCTGTGTGTAATGGGCGAGGAGCTTTAGATAGAAACTAGGGATCGTTGGTTATAAGTACAAAAAAGAAAAAAAAGGTAAAAATAAAATTAAAGTGAAATTTCGCAAATTAAACAAATTTAAACGAATTTGCAGTGGTGGTAGAGAAAGAGAGAGAGAGAGAGAGAGAGAGAGAGAGCTGTGATAAATATTGTAGCATACTTAACAAAAACGTATAACTATTTTATTATTATAGAGCAAATTAAAGTTCAAAGTCCCTACTCCAGCGGTTTTACAGGATTTCTTCTTTATATTAAAAAAAATTAATATATAGGCTTTATATATAAAAAATAATTTTAGTTTGCAAGCAAAAGGTTAAATAAACACATTTCCTTACCGAATGTGGTATTCTAGGTCTTATCGAATGGTATGATGCCGGTCTAGTGATGTAACATAGGCCCAAACTTCCAGGCAGATTCTCACATCCCAATATGAAGACTTTTACCGCTTAGCCTACATTTTTCTTGCTTTCAATACAATATGTCGATCGAACATTCTCCATCGATATCGCGGGCCAGGATTTTAGTCTTACAAGAGAACTTATAAGCTATTACTGCAATCAATAACTCATTTTGACTCTGTAGTTAAGATTTATTTGCTTTGAGGAAAATACGAAACAATAAAGACCCACTTTTTAACAAAAATCGGTTTTTTTATAGCGTATCTAAAAATTATACAGGGAGTTTGGCTTAAACGAACTCTAAGTTCATTAAAAGCGCACTATATATTTTCTACGATTCGAAGAGATTATACAAAAAAATTAACAAAGATTCATAATAATGAATACGGAACAATAAAAAAATATTGATCCGGACAAAATATTTTACTAAACTGACAGCTGATAGAAGCAGTGTTTCCTTTTCATTGCATTTAAAAAAAGTCCAAAAATTATACAGTAGAGTTCTGTTAAATCGAACTCCTAGGCGAAGTTCATTAAAAGCGGTGTAAATATTTTCTACAGTTTGATGAAATTACATAAAATTAAAGAAAGTTACATAATAATGAATACACATAGAGAACAGTGCCTACTAAATACCTCATAAAATAGAACAAAATTAATAAGAAATCTCTATGGTTTTTTTTCAATAAGGAAATTTTATTAATTTTATAGGGAAAACCTTTTTGAAAAAATCAAGAAGAAATCTTCTAGTTTTTATTAGGTTATCTTAATGATAAAAAATGCGTCTTAATTCTCTGTACTTATGTATTTTCATTTAAATTCTATACCATATACATATGTATGTAGTATGTTGTAGATGTTATTTATTTATACATACATACATACATACACATTATGTTATATTATTAACTAACTTACTCACCAAGTATTAAACCAGCAAACTTCTACCTGATAGACAAGCACTCTACCCAATATGCTAAAATGCAACCTGAATAACCATTGAAATTGTTATGCAAACATTCTTATACAAAAATTAAAAAGATCATGAAAAAAATTGTCTCTATGTCTATTTATAGATATGAAATAACAAGACACCACATAAAATCAATAAGATTTCCTTATTAAAAAAAATCAATAAAATGCTTTACTTACTAGGATCAAGAAGAAAACTTCATTGAAAAAATCAATAAGGTAACCTAATAAAATCAAGAAGAAAACCTTTTAAAAGAAAAATCAAGAAGGCAACCTAATAAAATCAATAAGAAATTCCTATAGTTTACAATTTATAAGAAAACCTAATAGAATCAAGAAGTTTTTATCTATGGATTGTTTTTTTGGTGCCAAAAATGACGGAAATTGAGTAAAAAAAGTTGTGAACAATAAGATTTCTTCTTGATTTTATGTGGTTTTATTCTTAATAAAATTAATAAGATTTACCACATAAAAACAATAAGGAATCTCTATGAAAAAATCTTCGCTTCTTTCTGCTGGGATACCCCTTAGCCTTAAAAAGTTTCATAGAGAAAATCTTATTGATTCTATGAGGCAGTTTTTTCTCCGCATTTTTTAATTTAAATTTAATAAACTGACAGTTGATACAAGCAGTATTTCCTTTTTATTTCAGAGGAGCATTTGTTAAAAATTTTTCGTTCTTTTTAAAATTTATCTAAAAATGATACAGTAAAGTTGATTAAAACGAACTCTGAGGCGAAGTTTAGGCGCTTTAAAGTTATGTTAAATCGTACTACTGCCCTATTAACGACCGTTCTTGTTTTTTTTTTTAATTTTTAATTTGAAAATAATTTGTTTTTAATTTGATTTTTTTTTCGATTGAGGAATGGCTAATATTTTTTTTTAACTTTTCGTTCTCAATTTGACATGCTTAAGTTCTTGTTTTGTTCTTGTCTTAAGAAAAAGTTGTACTTGACTTTGTCGGGTAGCTTTTTACTTTTCATTCTCGACAGTTTTCGTTCTTGGTTTGACAAGGTTTGGTGTTTTTTATTCTTTCGTTATACTGGATGCAGACATGGCAATTTTAGTTGAGCTACTTTTGAGTCTATTGACGAGAGAGAGAGAGAGAGAAGAAAATATTATGAAGAGGAGAGCCACCATATTTTTTCTTCTCTTCTCCTTAAACTAAAAAGTTGCAATTAAGAATCGGGGGTTATCTATTTAATACAAGCCCGTTGACAATTTCAAAACGCCCTTTTTTCTTGTGTATATACATTTTTCCATTCACACGCACAAATGAAGTATGAATAATAATTCAAAATTATAAATTTTTTTTCAATCACTTGTAAATATTTATTTTAACATCATCTTCTCTAACGTCACGGTTTTAATATTCAATTTTTAAGTTAAAAGGACAAGATAAAGTAGACTTCTATCGAACTCTTTCAGTATATTGTTTTAGACACAAACCTATTCTAGAACTCAAGTAATATAAATGGGTTCTAGACTTGGATGGAGCTTGTGCAGTCGGTCGTTTTTGACTCAAACCCATGATCAAACTCATGTAATTTAAATAATAAGATCATAGGTTTGTGTCAAAAATAACCATCTAAATGAGTTCCACCCAAGTCTAATGGGTTTGATTATAGGTTTGTGTCTAAAACGAGCTACTGAACCAGTTAGACTGAAGTCCACTCCAAAGATTTTCGTTATATTATATTATTATTAGACTTGAGTCGTACTCATTCAGTTGGTCGTTTTTGACACAAACCTCTGATCAAACTCATTTTATTCTAATATGGAACTTTCCATAAAATATGAAGCAGTTACTCATTTCACAACCAATTGTCGAGTCGTAGGCTGTACATCAGAGCTCTGTCAAACTCGTTCAGTCATCCATTTTAAATGGGTTTGATGATAGGGTTGTGTCTAAAATGTACGACTGAACGAGTTCGACCCATCTCTATTGTACATGAATTGTTCGTTATTTCGATAAAAATATTTTTTTGTATACCCACGCCTCCAACAACAGATTTTGAATTGACTCAGTGCTAGACTTGGGTCGAACTCGTTCATTAGTTCATTTTTGCCACAAACCAATGATCAAACTCATTTAAATTACATGGGTTTGATCATAGGTTTGTGGCAAAACTGAACTAGTGAACGAGTTCGACCCAAGTCTACTCACTGCCCTGTCTCGTACTCATACAGTCGCTTGTTTTTGGCACAAACTTATGATCAAACCGATTTAAATTAAATGGGTTTGTATCAAAAAGGACCTACTCAATGAGTTTGAGCCAAGTCCATATATGACTCTTTCAGTAGCTTGTTTTAGACACAAACCTATAATCAAATCCATTAGATTTTGGATCGAGCTCATTCAGTCTGTAATTTTTGACACAAAGTTAACTGTTGCCAAACTCATTTAAGTTGCATGGGTTTGATCAAAGGTGTGTAAAAAATTAACAAGTGAACACTCTCGACCCAACTCTAATGGTAATTGTGCAATAGCTCTCAAACTGCTTCAAAAAGCATGTTTATGTATTATGTGTGATTTGTTTTTATTAAGCCAAATTTAATTATGAAAAAATCAGCTTTGGCTTCAGGCATTTTTTTAGTCTGTTCCTTAAAGATTCTGCACTCGTAAAATTCTTTCAGTTAAATGTTTACTGTGACAAAGTTACGTTAATTTTTTACTTTTTAAAATCAATTCATTACAGTTAAACATTTGTTTAAATGCAAAATTTTTAATATTTAACTTGTAAAAACTTTCGTTGCACTTGAATTCTATATCATGCACACAGCAAATCCTTAAAAAGCATTTTTAAATGCATATCATGAATAGAAAAATATAGTTTATTCATGCAGTCTTTGGTTTTCTAGCTTCTCTGGAAATCCTTGTAAATAGAAATACATCATTTAATATATCTCTTCTCTCTTGTATGATTAATATATTAAAATTTTTTCTTAGTATCTTCTATCAATAACTAAAAAAAAAACAAAAACGTTTGTCTGCCCCTATTCAATACTAGCATAATGCATACATACATACAACACAGCAATTGTTGTAATATTGAAGTTAGAAAAAAAACTTTTCTAATTAGGCACTGGCTTTGTGTTGAAGTTCATTTGCCAGAGAAAGTTTATATAATTTTTTTTTCTTACTTTATACTCGTACATATACTGACATATTTTTTTGCATTTGCTTTTTTTTTGAAGGTTTGCATAACTACACCGAAAATAAATTTTGTAGGTAGATCTAACTAATTTTGGCGATTAGAATTTCAGGAACCATTAAATATGGTTAAACTAACTAATGTGAAGCAGTTAAGAAATTCAATTCGAAAATTTATTGCAGTACATTTTTTGAAGTAAATTTATTAAAAATCAATCCCAATCCAAACAGAGCCCATATAAATTGGTTGGTCCGAGATTTTTCACCACTATGTTAATGTCCCACCAACTAAAAGAGAGTTAATTTGATATTTTTCGATCGTGAAGGAGTTTGTTTTGTATATTAATCATACCTTATTAATTTTAATTAATTTCTTAATAAATTTTGTACCCTAAAACACAAACTGTCAGCAAATTCCTTTACTACCTCAGGCACCATGACGCTTAAAACTTCAACAGCATAAAATATAATCAGGCGTTTTGTGGTCATGGGCCAAGACGTTTGTCGGCATTTATATGTATAGAACACGATCAATCAAACTAAACAACAACAAGAGCACAACAGCACGTTGTAGCTATCAGCAAATCAAATAAACTTCAATATACTTAAATAAAAAAGAAGAGAGGTGTCTTAGGACACCCGGTTATAGCTAGGCTGCTTAGCTATAAAAAAAACTTAATGTGCTAAATAACAATGCAATAAAATTATATTATATGATGATGTCAAATTCGCTGCAAATATTTCAAAACGTTTCCATTTATTTCCCATTATTTTCTTTTCTAGCAGCGTACGATTAAATTAAGGTATTGTTGCTTTGTTCTCTGGTTTGTGCTCATGTGCAAAAACAATACAAAAACAAATTAAGCAATTCATTCTTCTTTTTGTTTGTCTTGTTTTAGTTTGACTCAATTCAAAGAATAAAACAAATCAAAATCAAACAATTTGTTTCGTTTGTTTTCGTACTCTGGTTTTAAGTACAAGGAAATCAAAACAAAAATAAATCTATAACTGTAATAGTGTCGATTATTTTTGATACCAAAATCATGTCGTGTCATAAATTGCATAGCTATAAAAATTATTTCTCATTTAATAACTAGTTAAGTGAGTATAAAGGGGAAAAGCATTTTAACTAAGAATACAGTGCATTAACAATGCTAGTTAGTAACAAATCGTACTAGTAAGATCAACCAATAAAAATTGTTTCTTAAAACAAATTGCAACAACAACTTCTTCTTGTAGCAGACTTTACTATTCACATTGTTTAGATTAACTTTTGTTACTTTTTAGAATTTAATTTGTTCAACGGTTAAATTAACCAACAAAATAGTAAATTCTATTAAATTTCTGATTAAAAATATAAACAGAGAAATTTTGTATCGTTAGTTGAAATACAAAATCACATAACTACACATGTTTACATTTTTTGGGAGAGAGAAACAAACTAAAAAAAAATATTCAACTGACTGAAATAAAGTTTCTTTATTTCTATTTTTTTATGATAAAGATTTGATATTTTTTGTAGTGACACGTGTTCCAAAGTAATGGCCAATAATTAATTAATTATAAATGTGATTTTTAAACTTTTGTTAGTGACGTAGTTTTGCATTTTACTAGACGAAATATTTCACGGCAAATAATTCCCAAGGAATTTGAAAAAAATCGCAAGTAGACTGGGGTCGAACTTATTCAGCCGGTCGTTTGTGACAGAAACCGATGAACAAACTCATTTAAAGTAAATGAGTTTGATCATAGCTTTGTACCAAAAGCGACCGACTGAATGAATTCGGCCCAAGTCTTATAAAAAGTGAATAAAAATTTTTAATTTTAGAAGTGAGCTATTTTGTACACAATTATTTTACTTTACCTGAAAGCTTTTAAATGACTTTAAAAAATGAAGTAACTAGAAATTCTTCCGTTGAATTTTTATTCAGAATAGGCTTAAATAATTTACAGTTACAGAGTTGGCTGTTATGACCAAGAATAAGTCTGGATGGTAGAGTTTACCTACGTGATATAACGTAACAATTTATTTTGGTTGTTTTAACCAAAAAAAATATTGTATTCTTTAGCATTAAAAATTTTGTAACTATTTGAAATTAGTTCTTAAAGCAGATTATTGTTTATCCAAATCGCAACAATAATTTGCATTTAATATACATAAATCAACCAATCTGAAAACCAAATTCAAACAATAATTTGTATTTAATATATAACAATTAATCTGGGGTAGAATCGTCACATCCGTGAAGGTGCAACTCGTCACGTAAAAACTCCATTTTCGGATTGTGACATTTGCTGACGTACGGAAATTCCACTTAGCTTATACGATTGACGTATCACTCATTTTCTTTTCGTACGATTTTCGATGCCATCACTGATGTAACGCTTTTAGCCCTGGTTGGTTAAATTAACCAAACCAAGTTTTGGTTGAATTAAAATCCAGGTAGTACTTCACATTAACTTGAACGAGACAATGAAAATCAATTAAATTCATGTACGAAGGAATACAATAAATCTTTTTCGGTCGCAGTGTTTTGTGTTTCCAGTAATTCTTAAATTCATTCATACATTCAGTCATTCATTAATTCAAGTTTTTTCTGTGTAAATTAAAGCCAAAGTAGTAGTAGTAGATACTTACACCCAGAGAAAAAACAGCTTAAAATCAATAAAAACCATATTGAATTAATAAGAAACATTAACGAAAGTCTAGTAGTCATGTTGAAATTTCTTATTTCAATATCGAACAATATTAATTTACAGTATTAATTTTATTTATTTTTGAGTATCTCACCAATAATACATTTTCTATTACATTGAAAATTATTGAATTAATGTTACGCGTTCTTATTTTTCAGTTGCAGCTTTCCCTGAGTGTACATATAGTTCAACAAACAGCCACATCAAAAAGCTAATTTTCATTTAAATTTTTTCTTTCTGTAATTAAAGTTTATAGTACTTGTGTGTAAAGCCATTCGTTTCATTTTTGACAAGATGCAAACTTCATTATTTTATCTCTTTTTAAATGTGTTACTTTAATGTTTCGTTTGAAAATTTCTTTAATCTGTTAATTTTTTTTATTTAATTTAATCAGTATCCAATTTTCTTTTGAATCGTATCTTTTAAGTTTTGATGCCCTGCATCGCTCACTTCCACAATTTTTCTTGCTCCTGCTTGCATAAATTTCTTTTTACTTAGTGCAGGTATGGAAAACTCGGTATGATCTTAATTATTTTTATATAATTTGATGTATGGTTACTTTCCCCAAGTCATTACTAAATATTAATTTTTTCATAACAATTAACTAATAATTCCTTAATCAGGCTCCAGTTCAGTATTTTTTCATTCTTATTATAGAATTAAATATTTTATTAATTAATCGGCCATGCCACAGAGTTCAATTCCGTTCGGAATCGGAATTGAATAAACCTCAAAATGTCAAGCCCTAGCCGGAGTATACCCCAGCATACCACCGCCCCTCCCACAGTCTGGACACACCTAACAAATTTTCGTATTTTAGTTTTCTTTTTTAGACACCGAATTCCGATTCGACTTAAGCAAATTTGGCGTTATTGTGCTGTATTATCTCCGAATGCTACATATGCGAAGAAAGTATCGCACGAAGGTAAAATCATGCCTTAGAGCATTATTATTTTTACGCTATCGCAAAAAACTTACAAAAAATACTGCTTTGCTTAAGTCTACTTAAGATATTGTTGCCTATAGCCACAGATATATTGCATGTATATAAATTTATACATGTAGAAGATGTCGTATTTTTATTTGTCTATTTAAACATTTGTTTCATTCATATGGTGTCAGTGTCCTCATTGTTCGCATTTTGTATGTACTTACATATACATATATGTATATATATTTATATGTATGTATTTTGTTGTTGTTTTATATACATATATACAAAATTGTATATATATTTTATTACATACATATGTATGTATGTATTCACCAACATTTTCTGTGTTGCCGGCTTTTGTTGCAAAGAATACAAAAAGGCGACAATGAAGAAGGAAGGAAAAAAAATGAAGAATAAGCTTGTTTATAAAATCGATAATTTTTTATGGAAAATTAATTTGACCTTCGTCGCTTTTTTCCATTCTTGGTTTTATATACATACATATGTACCCAGCTAGCCAAGAGCGTTTTAATAGGCGATGGTGTTTAATATACAACTCCTAAACGAATCTTCTGCTTATTATTTGGAGAGTGATATTGGGGCATTTATGTTTTTAACTCTCTCTTATAATTCTTGCAATGTTTAATCGACGATACATTTATCTAAAATATATTTGCTCATTTTTAATTTCATATTTATTGTTATAGATTGTTATTTTTTCTTCATTTCTTAATTTTTTTCTTCATTTCTTCGTTTGAGTTTTGAATATGAATCTCTTCGGTTGTGTGAAGTGTCTTTTTATTTTGTATAATAATTAAAGATATATTAAAGTGAAGTACATATTAATTTAATTTGTTTGGTATTTTACATCAAATATTTATTAAATTATTGGAGGTATGTAAAAGGATTTTAATAATTTAATTCTTTGAATTAGATATGAATTTTTCATAGATCTTTGCCATTCAAAGTTCTTGCAGAACCATTTTGTGCACGCCAAAGAAAAAATATTAAAAAATCTAAATTCACATAGTAATCATAAATTTTCTATGTATAGAGACTGGTTACATCTCAGTGCCTACTAAATACCTCATAAAATATAACAAAATTAATAAGAAATCTCTATGGTTTTATTCAATAAGGAAATCTTAATAATTTCATAGGGAAACTCCTTTTGAAAAAATCAAAAAGAAATCTTCTACTTTTTATTAGGTTATCTTATTGATTTTTTCAATAAGGTTTTCTGCTTGTTTTTATTAGGCGACCTCATAAAAAATTAAAAATGCGTCTTTATTCTCTGTACTTATGTATTTTCATTTAAATTCTATACCATATAAATATGTATGTATCTATGTAGTATATTGTAGATGTTATTTATTTATACTTACATACATACATACACATTATGTTATACATATTCTTAACTGACTTGCTCACCAAGTATTGAACCAGCAAACTTCTGACTGATAGACAAGCACTCTAACCAATAAGCTAACAAGCAGCCTGAATAACAATTGAAATTATTCTTATAAAAAAATTAAAAAGATCATGAAAAAAATTATCTCTATGTCTATTTATAGAAACGAAATAACAAGACACCTCATAAAAGAAGATTTCCTTATTAAAAAAATCAATAAGATTCTTTACACATACTCATATAGAAACCTACTAAAATCAAGAAGAAAACCTTATTGAAAAAATCAATAAGGCAACCTAATAAAATCAAGAAGAAAACCTTTTTAAAAAAATCAATAAGGCAACCTAAGAAAATCAATAAGAAATCCCTACAGTTTACAATTTATAAGAAAACCTATTAGAATCAAGAAGTTTTACTCTATGGATTGTTTTTTTGGTGCCAAAAATAGCGGAAATTGAGTAAAAAAAGTTGTGAACAATAAGATTTCTTATTGATTTTTTGGATTTCTTCTTGACAAAATTAATAAGATTTACCACATAAAAACAATAAGGAATCTCTATGAAAAAATCTTCGCTTCTTTCTGCTGGGATACCCCTTAGCCTAAAAACGGTTCATAGAGAAAATCTTTTTGATTCTATGATTTTTGATTTTCTCTGTTCAATAGGCTAAGTTAGCAGGCTGTTGGTGAAGAATGAAATTTAGGGGTCCAGCTCACTTGGGTCCAATACTATGATCCCTTTGTGCTAATGTACATACAATAGTCTTTAATCAATTAATGAAGAAAAGCTTTTTATTAATAAGTACTAAAAAATTTAATTTGTTTTTTTTTCATATCTAAATTGCAAAATAAATAATATACCCAGTATTATTTTACGATTCCCCAAATCATTATCGAATGATTTCTTTACAACTCTCAAAATGCTCATATAAAGTTAACGTTGAAGAGCCTCATATGATTCTCAATGTTCTTAAAAAAAGTGTTGTAAGTTAATCTCTAGATAAATCTAAAATGATTTCATCTACGACTCTTGTACACGAAACGTCTTTGGTAACAGTTTCTCCCGTGCGAAGCATCTTTCACGATTAAAATATGAGCTCGACTTTGATTGAAAATGATCTGCACACGATTCACAATAGACTCCCTGACGGAAATTTCGCTAACTTTAAACTAACTTTAAGCTAACTATTTTGCAACTAGTACTGACTGACACTTGGATTACTTTGCAATGTAATCAACTGACTATTTTAACTTTGCGATGTCCTAGGCGGTAGTCAATTGTCTCACTCTGCACTACCTTCGGCTAACTTAAAGTTGACTTTTTTAAATCACTTGGTAGTCGGTAAATTAAAAAAAAAATTTCTGGTGTTCGAACATGTAACATCACACGTTGTATACTCAAGGCGCTACCACTCGGCTAAGCTGCCATCTAAAATAACAACAGCAAAATGTTAATATAAAACTGAAATGAGTTTTAAAGTAGCTGAGAATAAATTTGTTGGCTCTCATCAATTTCGATTTCGTACTCAAATTAAGAATTAATTTTGGTTTTGTTCTGGATGACTTTGCAGCTAGCTTTTAGTCAGTCTAAGAAAAGTTAACTATAGGTTAACTATTTTTATAGTCAACCATACATTCTCCGACAGGGCTCTTATGCGATTAAAGAGACTAACTGGGTATGTACGTATAGAAGCGTGTCTGAGTGTATGTGCGTGCATACACACACCAGCATGTAGATATGTACCCAATCAGCATTTTATGAAATTAATAATCATATCCGAGTCTTTTTCGACTCCTCCACGCGATTAAACTAATCATTTATGTGCTCGTTTTCGTTCATTCGGAAGGAAATGGTGCCCTAGCCGCGACTCTTCTAAAGCGTCTTTTATGATTCGCGCTTATGGTAGTAATTACAATCGCTTGGGAAATAATACTTCAAACATTCACATTTCGTCAGTCAACAGTCAATTATTATTATTGCGTACTTTCTGCATATTTTGTTTTTTAAACAAATCACTTTCTAGCCATTTCTGGGAATAATTTTCGAGTCTTATTTTAAGCGCGGAACTGCTTCATGAGTTTTTGATCATCTAAGGAAGTCGAAAAAAACACAGTTTGGTGAAACAATCTTCCACATGCTGACTGGGTATATTCATGTATATTTTCAATTCTGATACATACATAATTTCATATGCATATTCTTACTTAGATATATACATATCAGAGAACTGGATGAGTTTATTCAATTTTGCTGTCCACTCACATTTACAATGCTATGTTAACTGTCTAAAAAAAAAGTCGTAAGTTGATATAACAGTGCTTATATGTTTTCATACATTTTTAACATAAATTAAAAGAATTTTGAAGTGTTTTATGAAAATTTAACATAATCAAGGCAATCATAAATAAAACTCCGTGTGAAATTTTTCCCAGGGAACAACTCCAACTAATAGCAGTTAGTTAATAGGGAAAAAAATTTTAATTAGAAAAGGGAAATATTTCTCGCGGAATTTTATTCATCATTGCCCTGAATAAATTCAGAAATAATAAGAACAAGGTTTTTCAAGAAGTATTCAAAATAATTATACTGATTCACTGCTTTTGTGAATCATATGAATAAATAGAACATGCAAGCAATGACATGCATTTGTTAACAACAGTCTTGTGAATATGAATCATGTAGTAGCAAATTTAATTTTTTTAATATTAAGTATTAGATAAATATACATTTTTCAACAAGGCAAAATTATCTCGTTTGATTCGTAATCATGCAGATCTCTGATACATATATATACACACATACATTTACGATACTAGTTTTTAATTTTTTATCTTTTACCATTTTTTTTCTTTTCTTTTCCCTCCTTTTCCTTTAAAATATACATTTCTTTGTATTGATTTTATGCTTTTGTATTTCTATGCTCTGTTTAATGTATCTTCATCTATTATTCTCATTTAATTATTTGCACTCTGGAAGGATGCATGTGAAACAAATGTCGGTGTCTCAATTTGGCATGTGCAATTTGTTTTAATTTTTTTTTGTTTATTTATTTTCGATTTTTTTTAAATGTATGCAATATTTTTTATTTGATTTTGATGGCCTATTAAGGTCAGGAAGCAACAAGTTCCTTTTGCTTGCGAGTGGTTAGTGACACAAATATTTCGGTTTCCTCTAAACTTATGTTGTATGTCTACTGTATATTCATTCAATTAATAATATTCATGTGATATATTTTTCGTTGCTAATATAATGACTTAGAGAAAAGACCATCTTTAATTTATGATAGCCTTGCAAGAAAAAAATCTTTTCACAAATTGTAATAATATGAATAATAAAAATTCTCGTATTCCATTTGCACTACAAAATATTGTATATATTTGCATTGACTGACACCACAACCCAGATAAAAAATCGGTTTAATAAGCTTGTCAAAAGCACTAACGTAAGGCGGGTTTTCTTACAAAGTAGAAAATTATCACAGAAAATATTGTAAACCAGTAACTTCTGCATTTGAATATTACTTCTGTGAAGCACTTTAGTAAGGCACAAAATTCATGGCTTTCTGGATTGCTTCTAGCTAGCTCATCTCAAGCAAAAAGAAATACATTATTCATGCGAAACAGCAATCGATTCGTAACATTTTCTCCCTTACAAAAACGCTTCTGGGAAGCAGTAGTTTTTGCTGGGACACAGCTTTCACAAAAGAATGATGAACATGTAACGGCCTTCGAGGACAGCGTGTTGTTCCATTCTGCTAATAATTGTCAGCATAATTATATTTGTCTTTGGTGTAATATTTCCTTAAAATTACATTGACAAACTGTTGTAAGTTTAGAGATAGTAAAATTTAGTCTTCATTACAAAAAAGCTTTCAGTAAATTGTAATACGATGAATCAAAATAATTCATATACTCGTATTACATTTGCACTGAAAAGCTGAGTATATAATGCCAAGGTCTAGATCAACTGACCCCACATCTAGTGGACCAAACACAAAGAACGCTGATGATAAAGATGCAGCGACCGTTAAAAACAGCTAGTGGGTTCCGTTCTGCTAGTGTTTGTCAGAATATTTACAAATAATTTTGGTGTTATTTGTTCATTAATAATTATCACATGTAATTTGCCTTACAGAGCGATACTAACTTAAGCCTAATCAAATCACAAATATAGAATATCAATTAAAACACAAAAAAAGTTAAAACAATATTTAATTAAAAAAGCGAATATTAATTTTCAAACAATCGTGGAAATTTTAGTAGCAACCTCAACCTTTTTAAATGCCTTTTTTGAGTTTTTGAATTAAAAAAGTATTATATGTAAGTTCCTTTAACTTCCATTGGAGTATAGGCCAAAAAAGTATTATCTTAGCTAAAAATTTATTTATTCTTGAATTGTTTCAAGATTATATACTATATTGATATATCACTCATTTACTCAAACAATGTCATAACTCAAAAAGCCAGTTTGCCAGAAAACGAGTTTGAAGTTTTTCAATTTGCACATAACTAAATGGAAAAAGAAAATTAGATTTTTCTCTCAAGAGTTGAGTAAATTAACAAGAAAATTCCGTTTTTTGAGTTATGACGTTGTTTGGGTAAATGCGTGTGTGATAAGTCTGTGTCTTAAATCCACCAACGGTCAATTCACATTCCTTTAAAGAATGAAAGTTAAGCAATTACAGAATTCTCTGGAAGTTTGACTTAATATTAGACATTAACAGCAAGAATATTAATGATTTCCAAGTTTTTTCAAGACAATTTATAATCCGATGAATGGACAGAGAAAAAACTGCCTCATAGAATCAAGACAATTTTCTCTATGAAACGCATTTAGGCTGAGGGGTGTCCCAGCAGAAAGAAGCAAAGATGTTTTCATAGAGATTCCTTATTGTTTTTATGTGGTAAATCTTATTAATTTTATCAAGAAGAAAACCACATAAAATCAAGAAAAAATATTATTCACAACTATTTTTACTCAATTTCCGTTAGTTTAGGCACAAAAAAAACAATCCATAAAGAAAAACTTCTTGATTCTATTAGGTTTTTTTTATAAATTGAAAACTATAGGGATTCCTTATTGATTTTATTAGGTTGCCTTCTTGATTTTGTTAAAAAGTTTTTCTTCTTTTTTTTTAATAAGGAAATCTTCTTGGTTTTATGAGGTGTCTTGTTATTTCATATCTATAAATAGACATGGAGACAATTTCTTATGATCTTTTTCATTTTTGTATAAGAATGTATGCACAATAGTTTCAATGGTTATTCAGGCTGCTTGTTAGCATATTGGGTAGAGTGCTTGTCTATCAGTCAGAAGTTTGCTGGTTCAATACTTGGTGAATAAGTTAGTTAAGAATATAACAATATTTGTGTGTATGTATGTATGTATGTATGTATAAATAAATCAATAAGATTACCTAATAAAAACTATAAGATTTCTTCTTGATTTTTTCAAAAACGTTTTCCCTATAAAATTAATAAGATTTCCTTATTGAAAAAAACCATAGAGATTTCTTATTAATTTTGTTCTATTTCATGAGGTATTTAGTAGACACTGTTTTCTCTGTGTGTGATATAAAAAAAGACAATTTCCGGCAAGGACACGCTAAAAAATGGTTTGAATCAGATACTATAAGCAACCAACGCCTGAGTTCATAGCTAAAATTTATGCACTGTATTACCTACAAATAAAACGCCTAAGTATAAAAATACGCTAAGTATTTAATCGGCTATACATGAATATATACAGGAGTATTTTCTTTACACACATATCACACATCAGTGCTGGATAGGTAAAACACTAAAATGGCAAACGTGTTAAACTAATTGCATCACAGGGAGGGACAGTGCGATTTACTAATTCTCGACTGTGCTTAAAATATTTCTTTTTACTATAAATACATTTATCACTTCACTAATTACAGTATATCAGTTCATTATCGTTTTTGTTTGCAAAATTTTTAAGATTAATATCAGTTTTTTTATTCTAAATCTTGGCTTTTAATTATCTGATTAATGTTTTCCAACAGCCAAATCCCATTTTTCATTCCACTTCCCCAAAATGGATACGGGCCGTATATTGAATAAATAGTCTGAATGTAATGCGTATATTTTTATTATCAGAAGTAAGACTCAGGCAATGAATGCCCACTACTATTACTAGGTGTTACCTTATTTAGGAAAGGGATAATGATGGCGAAGACAGCCATTGAAGGAAGAGCCAGAGGAAAGCTTCACTACTTTTACAACTCTGCATTTTTGCACGTTTTTTAATAATGCAGAGTTGCAGCGCCTCTGGTATCAATAAGGCGTATTCAATTTTGAAGCTGTGCTTAGTAGCTATTTTATTGCTTATTTTACTTCGCCGATGATTTTGCTACACAACACCGACGAAGGAGAGCGCCCTGATGTTACATTAGGATTAGCATCCGCTGAAATCGGTGTAGTTTCTTCATCACGTGAACTTTCCTACAACAACTGATGCAAAGCGTCACTAATGCACATCACAAAACTGCGTGGTGCTGTTATTTTTTAACGACTCTCGGAGACCAGGCTAGAACCCAGGTCCTTCGGTTTTGTAGTCAACGTGCTAACTAACTCAGCCAACGCTACCCTCATTTTGTTGGAATATAAATATGATAGACACTCAACATGAACACTAGGCATCTGCCTTTGTATTTATTCTTAAGTTCTCTAACTTTTCCTCATAAATGAAGGAGAGATACTCGTACTCGTATTGTGTGTGGGAAGCGGCTATAGTCATAGTCGCTTAAAAGCAAATATGTGAACTTATGAATTCTTTGTGCTACACTTATGAGTATAAGCAGTTACTAAAATTAAGAGTAAATACTTAAGGTTTTTTTTTTGGTATTTATTGTCATTCTCTGACCTGCATGTGCAAGACCTCCTGATCACAACTACTGCATCTTATTGAGTTCATTGGAAGTTAATTTGTTACATGGATATTTAATACAAATTCATCTTTTTGTCTCTAGTATATTAACTGCTTTTAAACAAGTGCCTGTTGAGTTAAGCTCCCCCCTTCCATTTTCTTTTTCCCTCTGTGTACACAGTCAAAAGAAAATCTTTAAAAAAAGCACAACTTATTTATTCCCTTAGGTGCTCAAATGATACGATTCCTTTATAACTAAAGTAAATTTTTTCACATTATATTTGCATAATTTTATTTTGATTTTGTATATTTTTCAAAAATATATTTCGGGAGACTGAATGTAATGTATCATTCAAAGAAGTGAATGTTATTATTTGTACTTAACTTTGGTTGCTTTCTTTTTTTATTGTAAATGTTAAATAAAAATGTATACATACAAACTAGTAGCTACAAATGTACATACATATCTACATATGTATGTATGTAAGCAGTTAGAAATATTTTAGAAGCAATACTTGCTATTTCTTGAGGTCAAATACCTAGAAATTTGATGAGTGTAATGGCTACAATAACAATAATATTTATGGAAACAAAGAAATCTGTGTTTTATTATTTACACATCCTTTTGTTTTATTTGCAATCTCCATGATACGAGAAGAATGTTTGTTTAATGGAAGTGACTCATAAAGAATAAAATGTACGTAGTAGTTGTTAGCAAACAGTTAAAAACAGACAGATAAATGACTTTTGCACTTTAACTGAACACACAAATACATATCACAAAGCTTCGTAAGACTAATCAGAGATTTTCACATCAAAATTTAATAAATATAAAAAACTTCTTGAGTAAAGATCTTCCTGAAATATTAAATATGTTTAATTAAAGAGAAAAAAGAGATAATTTTTATTTAGTTACTTTTTACAAAAAAAGAGTTAAAATTTTCCAACCCTGGAACCTTATTTTTGATTTTTCTCATTTTTAATACTAATTTCTTTCTTTCTAAAGTATAAAATATGTGTAAGTAGCAATGAAAAAAGTAGTTTTATACAGTTACTTACAAAATAGTTTAAACTTTCCACCTCTGGAGCTTTGTTTTTTTTTACACAAACTTTTTCATTCTAAAACATAAAACATATTTAATTTGATGAAGAAAAAACGAACAAAAATAGCACCAATCAAGTTTTAAGTTTTCCAGCTCTGAAGCTATGTTTTTATTTTTTTATATCAAACTATTCTTTATAAAGCATAAAAAATTTTAGTTTATAAAGATGAAGAAAAAATTTATTTGACCTGGTTATTTTTATATAACAAAAGACTGTAAATTTTCCAACTCTGGAATTATCCTTTTGATTTTTAATACAAATTTCTTTCTTTCTAAAATATAAAATAACTATGTGTAACCAAGAAAAAAAAATAGTTTTATATAGTTACTCACAAAAATGTTTATTTTTTCCAGCTCTGGCGCTTTGCTTTTTTATTTGTCTTGATTTCTACACAAACTATTTCTTTCTAAGACATAAAATATATTTAATTGAATATAATTTATGAAGAAAAAACGAACAAAAATAACACCAATCAAGTTTTAAATTTTCCAGCTCTGAAGTTGTGTTTTTATTTTTTTATATCAAACTATTCTTTCTATTCTTTATATCAAACTTTTCTATTTTCCAACCCTGGAATCATCATTTTTGATTTTTAATACAAAATTCTTTCTTTCTAAAATATAAAATAACTATGTGTAACCAAGAAAAAAAATTGTTTTATATAGTTACTTACAAAAAAGTTTAAATTTTCCAGCTCTGGCGCTTTGATTTTTTTATTTTTCTTGATTTCTACACAAACTATTTCTTTCTAAAGCATAAAATATATTTAATTTAATATAATTTATGAAGACAAAACGAACAAAAATAACACCAATCAAGTTTTAAATTTTCCAGCTCTGAAGCTGTGTTTTTATTTTTCTATTCTAATCTTTCTAAAGCATAAAAAATTCTAATTGATAAAGATAAAGAAAAAATAATTTGAGCTGATTACTTTTATATATGTAAAATGTGTAAATTTTCCAACCCTGGAATCATCCTTTTTGATTTTTCTGATTTCGTATAACAATATATATATCCTTTAAACATTTAAAAATATACCAAAAAAGTTCGAGGTTTCCAACCCTGGGGGTCTACTCTGTATTTCGAAACGAA
The DNA here is from genome assembly GCA_944452675.1 of Tachina lurida. Classification (NCBI taxonomy): domain Eukaryota; kingdom Metazoa; phylum Arthropoda; class Insecta; order Diptera; family Tachinidae; genus Tachina; species Tachina lurida. Next base: position 174,649,785 of record OX101752.1, read on the forward strand.
AGCAAATGCTTTCGAAATGCAATGTTAATAGCATACAAATTCGAAAGCATTTTCTTTCGTTTCGAAATACAGAGGAGACCCCCTGGTGTCGTCTTTTTAATTTGTTCTGAATTTGAATACCAATTTAATTTTTACTTAAATATAAAATAGGGTTATTTAACAATAAAAAAACAAAAATTTGTTAAGGATAATTACTTTTATTGACAAAAAGAAGTTTAAATTTTCCAGCTCTGAAACCGACTTTTTGATTTTGCTGATTTACGAGTATTTTGGACCATTTCTGACAGACAAGTTCCAGACCGAAGTCTCCAGCTTTTCTGGGAGCTTCGAAAAACTGATTTCACGTACAGCGCTTATTCGACAGCGCTTATTCGACTTCCCTATTCATATGGGCCCGAATGTGTGTTAATACTTTTTGGGATCACATAGTTGTAGTTGAGATTGTTTGTATTTTTTTTTTAATTTTTTTTTGGTCGTATTTGCATATTTGGTAATACCCAATTATTTTTTTTGTTGCAATTTTTGTATGAATATAATCAGCACTATTCTCAAAAACTATTTCTCAGGAGTTTTCTTCTACTCCTTGTTTAATTTATCTTGCCTTCGTTAGAAAATCATGTTAAGTAATAAAAATATTTCATTCCAAAATAAGAATTAAAAATACTGAACTTGGCCTTAATTAAGAAATTATTCCTGGCGACAAATTACGTCATTCGATATCGATCGAAATCTCCACACAAACACAATTAATATTGTACGCAAATTTTTTCGACATCGAATGCCGTAATTCGCTTTCTGATTAAAATTCATTCCAATTCAATTGAATTATAATAACATATCACATTTTTTAAAAGTTTTAAATATAGTTGGACAGTTCTTAGCAAATTTTAGAACTTTTTTTTAACAAAAAATTAAATAAAATGTATTTTTAAACAGGCACCTCTTGCTGCCTCTCCAGACGTTTTATTGTACCGCAACTTGTAAAAATTATTCCAATGTGTTGTACGTGTGTGAGTGTGCATAAATGTTTCATTTATGAATATGTTTGCATGTGAGTGTGTGTGTGTGTGCGTGTGCAAGTCTGTTCGAGATTATGACTGATGTGAGAAATTAAACAGTCTCATAAGAGGTCCTGCATGTGTATATTTATAAAGTTTTATATTTGTATACTTTTATATGAAACGTAGACCAGAGCCAAAGTAAACCATTCTTCTACATACTACATACAATGTATGTTTATATGTTTATATGTATGTACTTATTTTTATTTTCCAAAAATTTATTGTTTACTTTTGTGCTTATAATGAAAATATAAGATATAAGGAAAAAAAATAAAGAAAAAACCACACGCATACAGATTTCTAATGGCCTTCCTGATCATCACAGAGCCAGGACATTACAACGTTTTCATTCATATGGAATGACTACAACAATGATACTGACAATCATGATGATGTGGTGCTGATGATGTTGAAGTCGGTGATGGCATTGGCAGGGGTGATAAAGAAAATCCCTGCATTTACTTAATTTTTTTTTGAACTTGGTAATGTCCGGTATGGTTATTTAACAATAATAGTGTAGAATACGAGGGTGGTCCATATGCGCTATATAGTGTTCTGTTTCTATTTCTTCATCATATCATATGCACAATGTGCAAACTTTTATAAAGAGCTTTTTGTGCTTTCACACCGACGAGAGTACAACATCCACAACAACAACACAGCAGACACCAATGATTGCTTTTACTTTGCAAATAAACAAGAACAAATTTAAGAGCTTTCAAAGCTGTTTACCTCAAATGCAAATATCAGTGTATTTGTGTTTGGACGTAGCTGGTCTAAACACACATACTCCGATATTTGCATTTGGGGTAAACAGCTTTGAAAGCTCTTAAATTTGTTCTAGTTTCTTTGCAAAGTAAGAGCAAGCATTGTTGTCACGAGATCTAATTAGCTGGTGTGCTCTCGTCGCAGTGAAAGCACAAAAGCTCTTTTTGAAAATTTGCACATTGTGCTTCTGGCTTGGACGTAACTGATTTAAAGTAAATATAGATTCATTGAATCATTTGTTTTGGATACATATTTTTTTGCAAGGTTTTTATATGGAGTCTGACCCCAGCGGCGAACGCTGCATACCACATTACATCTCTTTAATGATGTTTGTCATACCTTGTGTCCAATGAATGCTAGCTTACAAAGTGTATGAAAGTAAGCTAGATTGTATTCGAACTGCCCACTGCCAACTTACAATGTATGTTAGGCAATACTGAGCTGTTATGCTGATTGGATGAACACTTCCGTATCTCGCTTATTTTGTGTGCAAGTGAAAGGCATACACTCCAAAAATGCGGCAATGCATTTGAAAATGTATACTAGGTACGTATATGAGGTGGTGTGCATTACTGTCTTACATGTGTGCATCAAATCATCGTTTCTGTAATCGAAATTTTCGCCGCTGGGACGTTTCTTTTTGAGAGACAAAGAGAGTAGTTAAAGAGAGATATTACATATTAAAGAAAGAATAGCTTTTCTTTGAAACATTTGGGTGAACTTAACTTAGGGGAGTATTCTGTAGAAAACGTTTTGTTCTTAATACTTGCCCTTGCATTTAGAATTGGCTTCCGAAATCGTTTGTAGTTTTTATAAAAATAGAAGCGTTTATTCCCAATAAAAAGGGCTTAAGAAATTAACGGCCTGTCCCACGATGTCACAAGAAATCGTTCGATCGACAACTTGTTTTGCAAACAACAACAAATTTTCTAAAGTTATTGTTGTTTGCAATACAAGTTGTCGATCGAACGATTTCCGGTGACATCGTGGGCCAGGCCGTAACAGTCTTATTTATAAAACTTATTAAGGCTTTGTAAAAATTTTTAAAACAAGTTTTCATAAAAATTTTTTTCTTAAAAGCCTTTATAAAGCCTTAATATTTTTTTTAAATAAGGCTGTAAATTATTCTGACTTTCTAAGGATTTATAAGGATTTATAAGTGAGAATTTTTTAATTCTTAAGAAATCATATTAAGCATTTTCAAATGTTCAAATAAGAGGGGAGTGCGCTGAACATTTTTGTGCAAATATCAAAATCTGGCTTGGATGGCTCTTTTATTAAGCTGCTTACAAAAGGGTGTGGTGAAGTGCTTAGGCGACGAAAAATATAATTGTTTATCGAATCTCTATTGCATTTCTTAGAAAACATTAAGCTATTCTTCCTGTAGTCTTTATTCCTTCCTTCTTTACTTAGTCAACCAATAGTAAGAATTTCTCCATCCATGAAGTCTTTTCCATGTTAAAGGATTTTACAGACAGTGACCTAATACTAGCCATATTTTTCAAGGAATAGTTTTGCTGTATCCCAAGTTTAGTTTTCGAACTTTCCCGACTTGATTAACTGACCACACATTATTATTATAATTAACCCGTATTGTGCGTTTCGCTTTAACTGCAATCCATTGCGCACGTCTTAATTTTAGCAACTGCGCTTTTTACGCTCACATATTTTCTCTCAAGCAACTATAACTAAAGACGATTCCAACATACAACTAAAAATAAAAAGGAACATGCGTGGCAAACTAATTGACTCACTGTCATACTTTCAATCTGAATCTGTTTATACACAGACTACGAATGTTTACTCAGTCCAACACAAAAAATACAGGGATACTCGGGATATTTATATATTATTCGCTACCTTATACAACCACTTGTGTGGGTGTATATGAAGTTGTTTGAAAACATGCTTTATGTGTGTGTGTGTGTGTGTGTGTAAATAATATAGCCCTATATATACGCATGTGTAGTCGATTTAATATTCAGAATATTTTTATATTCGTGCGCGTGATTGAGCTCATATAGTCTATAAATTTTAGTTGCTGTCGTTTGTGCTGTGTAAACATAGTTGTTGGGTGTTTATACACTGAGAAAATTAAAAGCTTTAAAATCAATGATTTATTCTTTAAACAAGCAAATGGTGCGTCTTCAACACAAACGACTACAATTCTTTGAAGCTTAATCAAAGAAATTATCTTTTCCGTAAAGATAAAATATTTGCTACAACGATTAATTTCTTTGCTAATAAGGGATTGAAAAATGTATTTAAAATTAAAGACTTTTCTTTGTTTTTTTAAAGCTAAGCATCCTTGCTACAAAGACAAAGTCTGTAACTTTAAAGAATTTTGTCTTCAATGCATAAGTGAACATTTTTGCTTGTTCACACATGTTTGCTTGCAACGGTAAACAAGAGCGGTTAAAAAAAATAAAGATAAAGTCTGTATCTTTAAAGAATTTAGTCTTCAAAGTTAAATTTGTTTACGAATGCATAACGAAACTTAACGTTAGTCTTAAGACTAACGAATGAAAGTCTTTGTGCCAAAATACTTTTTCCTTAGTTTAAGGACTTTTTTCATGTTTGTCCAAAGACGTACATCCTTGCCACAAGATTTTAAGTCTTCGATTTTAAGTATATATTTCATGGTAATCTAAAGAACTTTGCGTCTTTCTGGTAAAGTTGTTTTGTCTTTGGGCACAATCTGACCAATAAAAGTCTGTGCAACAAAGTGTATTTTCTTTGATTTTACGATTTAATTTTCTCAGTGTAGTTATACGTATTCAGCTTAAAATTAATACGAGTGTTTCATATGAGCGTGTTTTATATATCTTTAGCTATAATCATTCATAGTTGTTTGACGGTCAACACTCAAGGAATACTTTAAACGATACTTTTCTCACTCTCTGTTACATATGTAGTTCCGTACGGACCCCTTCCTGTGCGAGTTAGACTCGCACTATAATACATTTATTTGAAGCCAAACAAACAAAAATGTAAATTTGCTCCATTACTAAATTAACAATGCGAAAACCCGTAGCTACGATCGTAATACTGAGTACATACTCGTACAATCGAAAAAGAAATCGAAATGTTACGGAACCAAATTTGCCAAACACAGAAAATTTCGATTCGAAGCGAAACGCGAACATTTTATTATCTCTATGCAATTTTTCTCTCCCATTTTTATTTGTTGTTGTTATATTTAATTATTAATTAATACTTGTCCTTAAAGTATGCAATAATTATTTTTGCAAAAATGTTTCTAACTTTTGCCAAAAATTTATAGTTTTCTTCCTGTTCCGATAATTTTCGAGAATTTATTTTTAAACCCCTTTGATTTTATTTACTGAAACAACGTCGTAACTCCGAAAAAAATCCACTTTGGCAGAAAACGACTCTGAAGATTTCAATTTACACCAAACTTAATGAAAAAAAAAAATAAAATTGTTTATTCAAGAGTTGCGCAAACAAGATATTTGTGTGAAATTTTTGCCTAATTCTGCATCACTAACTCAAAAATTCCATTATTTGAGTTATGACGTTTTTCGAGTAAATAAGCATTCTATGTGCATTAGGACGGCTCGATTTGTATGGAGGCAAAAAAATCACTCAAATTACAAGGAAAATCGTATTCTAGGGATCAAAATAATAAACTTTGCCGAAGGAATCATACCTCTAAAATGTATTTTGATGTCCCGACTTTTGATCCGAAGGGTCAAATTTTGAAAAATCTCACTTTGACCCATTTAGAGTTCCTCAATCGAGTCAAATTTAAAATTTAAAAATTGGAATATTCTTTATAGCACAGTCTCGCTTTTCTTTGCTTATCATCAAAGAACACTGATAAACAGCAATTCAAATCGTCGTCGAAAATGGAAAAGGGTATAAAAAACGCGTATGAGTAATATATTATTCATCATCAGCATCAGTCATACGCACTAAAATGGTGATTTTTTTAATGTTTGTATTGAGAACCCCCCCAGGGGTGGTTCCAGGGGGTGTGCTATAGGTGGGTCGTGCCTCCGAAATTAGTGGTGGTCGGTCATACATTTTGACTCGATTGAGGAACTCTAAATGGGTCAAAGTGAGATTTTTAAAAATTTGACCCTTCGGATCAAAAGTCGGGAGATCAAAATACATTTTAGAGGTATGGTTCCTTTGGCAAAGTTTATTATTTTGATACCTGGAATATGATTTTCCTTGTAATTTGAGCGATTTTTAAATCAACCCGCCCTAATGTGCATACATTTTGTTAAACTCTTTTCGAAGATCAATTCATAATTTTGTGCAACATGCCTCGTTTAGTTAAATTTGCTAAAATTTTCGGTTTGTTTGCTCAGACGACCCCAAGTCGTCTTAAGCAAAATATTTCTCCAGCCAGCTCCTCCACTACCTGGCCCGTTTCTGTCATCTTGAGAGAGCTCTGCTGTTATCGTCAACGCCATGCAGCACTTTGCAACGCTCTTGTCATATTGCTATTGTTGTATATTTTGGTTTTGGCTTGTTGGGTTTGCTGCATATTGTTGTTGTTGCTACATAAATATTCCGTCTTTATTTATAATTTTTCTACATTTTAAATGGGTTTCCATCATCAGTTGCGCTTGGCTGGCTGGATGGTTGGCTAGCTGGTGGTTTGTGTGTTGCTTCCTTTGGGTCATAGCCTCTGGTATATGTATGTATGCATGAGATGTTTGTTTGTTCTTGTTGTTGTTGTTGTTGCAGTTCCCGTAGTCTAACAAACTCTCAAAGGTCATTTAAACACCGGATGGTTACTTACGTTTTCTAAAGTAATTTTCTATAAAAAGTTTGTTTGCTTTTACATTTTGTATTATTTTTTTCTTTGTATTTATGGACTTGGGCGTATGTGTGTGTGTGTGTGTGTGTGAGCCTTTTAAGTATTTTCTATTTTTACTCTACTCGTATTTATCTTTAAGATTTTCGCTGTAACGTTTGGCTTTTGGTTGATGTTAGTAGCAAGACGTTGGGTGAGGGGAATCCAAAGAGAAATTATAACAATGCGTCAGTCTGGCGTTTATATTGCGGTTTTTCACGTTTTTTGTCATTGTCCACTCAGTCATTTTAACTTGTTAATATGTATGTTACTTAAACACAATCATTCAGGCCAACATGCATATTACACATATGTAAGTATCCTTAACACATACATGCAACTAAGTGTGTGTGTGTGTGTGTGTGTGTGTGTTTGTTAACAGTAGTGCTAGTTGTGTATTTTGTGGTTAGTATGGGTTGTACCACCACTTGACATTGCTACCAATGTCAACAATATCTTGTTTAAGTGGTCAAATGTTTTAAATGGGTTTGTGTCTGTATTTATTCACTTGCTTATATTCTCCAATGTATGTGTGTATGTATGTAGACAAGTTTGTGTGTGTAAGCGCTGTGTGCTACATAAGAGGTTTTTGTTACATTTACTACCACTTATTAAATAAATGATATTTTTTTTGTTAAATTTTTTGTTAACTAAATACTTTAACCTTTCGAGGTAAAGAAACTTTAATTTGTAATTTGAGACTTTAAAACACATTTCTGTAATAAAGGCATTGTTATACTACTATTGGATGGAGCGATAATTTACTCACTATATTCACTATTTTTCTTGAAATATGAAAGGTTTACTAAAGGCGCCAAAGTTTCTGACACAAACACATTCAATCAACAATTCAGAAGCCCAAAAAATTAAGCAAATTAATTTTTTTTAATGATCCCTTACAATTCTATTTGATACACACTCAAAATAATTTCATATTAAAATCTTTTTAAACAAGCTTAATTTAATTTTTTTTCCATTACATATGTATTTCATGTTAATTCAACATGATTTATAGTAAACTTCGAAAAAAAAATTACTTTATTTGAAATTTATTTATTTAATATTATTAGTACATTAACAAATGTTAAACTTAAATTGTAACAATTCCCAAAAAACACTTATAACTTTATTTTATGTTGACTTAATATTCCAGTTACTTAAAATAGAAATGAAGAATCGTATTGCATCAAAGCTATTTCAAGTTGAAACAACATGAATTTGATACTGCCCTCTATTTACGCGACTGAGATAGAACAATGTACGTGTAATAGTGTTTTCACACTGCAAGTTAAAACCTGATTTTAAAGTTAAAACCATAAACAGCTGATTTTGCATTCACACTGCAAGTTTGTTAAATTCAGGTTTTAACTCACAGACTGTCTAATAACTTTGCTCAAAATAAAATAGATCTCCTGCAGAAATGAGCGTGTTTGTTGTTGTATTTTTTCTGCTTTTTATAACACTTATTTGACAAATTGTACAACTGTTTTTGTTTGTATGAAAAACCAAGAAATTTTACGATGCGCTCAAGGCAAATTCATTTCCAGGTAATATCAGGATTACAAAAACAATGAAAAAATACAACAATGAAAAAAACAACATGGGGTTTAGTTCATCCAAAACTTCAAAAATAGAATTTGTTTAACACAATAATAATAAAATTGATTCACATAAATTTGAAAATATTTCTCCACGGCAGCTACCACTAACAAAATTTGCAACGTTTAGCACTTCTCACAATTTTTTAATAGTTTTTTTCATATTTTTATATTTGTTTTCACAGAACTTATTTTAATAACATATTTTTCATACTGAAATTTTTTAACATTTTCTTTTAATTTCTCTTTCGTAAAAAATTTTTGAAGTTTCTGATGAACTTTAATTTGAAAAAAAAAATAGCTCAGCTGAATTTCCGCTACTACCTTGTGAATGTGCCTTGGATGCGCTCTAAAATGGAAATTATTTTATATTTTGTAAATAAATATTTTAAAATTTTGGAACTAGTAATACAAAGTGAAGAAGTGCTTGGAAATCAAGTTATTGTATAAAAAAAATGCACAAATAAATCACAAAATACAACTTTTTTACCGGTGGATCCATATGTCATATCGTTTATTTTCACTTTCCAGAGGTCAATGAAAATATTTTTGTTGTTTTCCTTCAAAAACCTTATTTTTCAATAATTTTTTACTTATTGTTGCTGCTGCATCCATTTTTAAGTTGAAAATCTTTCAAGCGACAACTCTTCTTATTCACTGGCATAAACATTATCAGCTGCTGCCGGACATTTTAACTTGGCAGCACTGAATTTACCACAGCGAAAACAGGGTTGCATTTCATAAAACCAAAATAAAATCAATTCAGAAATGGTTTTAAGTTGTATTTAATAAAAACAATTTGTATGGTAAAACCAGGTTTTAGCAGTTGGTTTTAACATAAAAACCAATTTTATTAAAACCAAGTCGGTGTGAAAACATTATAAGTCAAATTCGCGTAAAATAATGTTTACTATTGGTAGAAAGTAATTTTTTGGGACCACAAATCTAGCATTGCGCGTATAAATCAAAATATCGGGCCATAGCCGCCAAAAAAGCTTAAATGACATATATTTTTAACTTCCATTTTTTTTCGAAAATCGTTTATTAAAGATTGTAAATAATTGATTTTGGCAAAAATATTTTTGGCGTTTATAGCACGATATGAGATACATGCGAATTAAACGTCTTAAATCAAGCAGATATAAAATTATTTTTTTTTATTTAAGAAATATACTATTTGAAATATTGTCATAAGTTTATTTTAATTGAAATTTATTTGCTGGTGGTTAAGCAGGTCTATATGCATTTCATTGCTACTTTGGCAAATCATCATTAGACTTTAACTTTTAGACATTTTATTTTTAAAAATAATTCCTCCACGGCGGCTTACACTAAGAAAATTTCGCAAGCTTCTACTGAGTACACATCAAGGAATTTTGTGACATCGCAATAGTGTGTACTGGTGGCAACTGTTGTCATATCCGGAATTTTTTTTGTGGGGCATTGATTTCCATATAAAAAAAATAATATGAACAGCGTTGCGGACATATTGAAAATGACAACACAACAAATGCCAGATATGTATCAGCATTAGGAACTTTTCACAATTAAAAAAAAATTTTTTTTTACATATTTTGGAATTTGTTTAAAAATTTTTTTCAATAAAATATTTTTCATGTTAAAAATTTCTTAAGACATTTTTAGTTTTAATTGAACTGTAGTGAATTTTAATCAGAAATAATTTCTTAATCAGACTTAAGTTCAGTAATTTCAATTCTTATTGAATGAAATATTTTTATTAATTAATGTGAGTTTCAATAAGAATTGAAATTAATGAACTTAAGCCAGATTAAGAAATTATTTCTGGTTAAAAATTTCTTTAATTTTTTTAATTCCTTATTCGTAAGCAAGTTAAAAAAATATCTCAGCGATAGCGATGACACTCTTTTACCTGGTGAGTATGCCTTGATTTCAAAGCAAATTCATGTGATGCCAACTCAAAGTTGTGACACTTAAAAAAAAAAACACCTTTAGTAGGCTTTCCCAATCAATATTTGTCAGGAGAACTCATTAACCTTAAATATTATATTATAACTAGCTGACCCCGGTCCGCGTTGCTGGCCCTAAGCAAACATTAGTGTTGTATATGGCATTGGTGGTACAATATGAAAATTGGATTTTGCCCACGAATAAACTAAATATTGCGCCATCTGCCGGACGAACTTCAAACTACACAGAAACGCTTCTCACGCCCCATAGAGCATGTATATAAAGTTTGGTCTAAATAGGTGCATTAGTTCTTGAGTTACGGTGCAAAATCACAAAAAAACTAAATATGGCGCCATCTGCCGGACGAACTTCAAACCACACAGAAACGCTTCTCACGCCCCATAGAGCATGTATATAAAGTTTGGTCTAAATCGGTGCAGTAGTTCTTGAGTTACGGTGCAAAATCACAAAAAATAATAAATACTGCGCCATCTGTCGGACGAACTTCACACTACACAGAAACACTCCTCACGCCCCATAGAGCATGTATATAAAGTTTTGTCAACATCGGTGCAGTAGTTCTTGAGTTGCGGTGCAAAAACACAAAAAAATATATATGGCGCCATCTGCCGGACGAAATTCAAACTACACAGAAACGCTCCTCACGCCCCATAGAGCATGTATATAAAGTTTGGTCTAAATAGGTGCATTAGTTCTTGAGTTACGGTGCAAAATCACAAAAAAACTAAATATGGCGCCATCTGCCGGACGAACTTCAAACCACACAGAAACGCTTCTCACGCCCCATAGAGCATGTATATAAAGTTTGGTCTAAATCGGTGCAGTAGTTCTTGAGTTACGGTGCAAAATCACAAAAAATAATAAATACTGCGCCATCTGCCGGACGAACTTCAAACTACACAGAAACGCTCCTCACGCCCCATAGAGCATGTATATAAAGTTTTGTCAACATCGGTGCAGTAGTTCTTGAGTTACGGTGCAAAAACACAAAAAAAATAAATATGGCGCCATCTGTCGGACGAATCACTATTTCTGAAAGGGGCTGAGCATTTACCGGGACAGAATATATGTATATATAAACACGCACAGGTCTTTTACGAATATTTTGCGGGGTGGAAGTTGAAAATCTGTTGGGGCATTGAAGAGTTTACCCATAACAAATAAACGTGTTTTTGTATTATATCCCAGTAAAAAAAATTGGAAGTCATTCTAAAGGAAGTACATTTTCATTGCTTCCAAAAAATCGATATTTTAATTTGCCGATAGTTAGCAGAAAACCAAGTAGAAGTTTATTTTAGTCATACAAAACCTTGTAATTCCTCTCTAGTTTTATAAATTACTCACCAGAATTTTTAAAAAATTTATTTTTTTGAAGAAACTTATGAACTATTTTTGGTCTAAAATTTTAAAGTTATTTGCTTAAATTTACATTAAATTACTGTTTCGCGTTTAAATTCCTATAAAAAGAAACTAATTGTTAAAAAAGGTAACTATTAGCCATTTTTCCTAGATGAAAATATTATCATAGAACACAAAAAAGGAAATTTTTCTTAAAATCGCTTCCAATTCGGTGACCAGGCAGCGAAAAAGAGAACTTCTTGCAATGACAACCCTATGTAAAAATCATTACATCGGATCGAAATTTGCACTACTTCCAGATCGCAAACTCTACATTTTCATGACTTTTTTGGAGTGTCTTTTTTTACTGGGATATAATAAGATTACGAGCACCATCATAAATTAAATTTTAATATTTGAAGTTAAAGTTATAGTTTTTTTTTAACAAACACTACTTGCAAAGCTTTGGCTTATGTGCAGGAATATCCAGAGTTTCCGGCAGGAATCGAACCTGTGACCATTCAAAGAAGTCTCCCAACTGAGAACAACATAGCATTGTAGCTAGTAACAAAGCAAATAAGCACCAATACACTTAAACAACATGATAGACCTAGACTACGACTACGACTACGACGGTTTTGTACAATATTAAAGACAAAATTTTCAATGTTCTTAGGTCCAGTACAAAATCGACGATACTCGTAATTAAGCCCATTAATTCTTATAAATTTAATATAATTTTGCATGTTGATTTTATATTGGTATTTTTTTTTCTTTGTGTATATACAGACAAATCAACTTCACAAACTATCACAACCAATATTTCAAGCCTTAAAATTTGCCATATAATATTGCCATACCTTCAAAAACCAAATAATTTAAACACGAATAGAATTGCAATATTGAAATCTTAATAAAAAAAGTCAACCACATCTGGTGAAATTTCTGATGACAGAAACAATTCGAAATTTAGGTAAATAACATACGGATTAGGAAATATATCCTTGCAAAAGCAAAACATCTGCATACACCCACATAAACACATACATACATACGTGTAAGCTGTAGCTACCATAAAAATGTCGAAAGCAAAAAATTAAAAAATAAAATAAATTAAAACAAAACACCCAGAAAGACAGACAGCCAGACACTACTGAGAAAATATCGAGCAAGAGGCCAATTTAATCTACAGCACAACCACATGGGACATTTAAAAGCTCTCAATGAAAACTAATACGAAATGACGGACTTCTGGGACATGTTATTGCATTAGTATGAGTGTGCGTGTGTGTCTGGCTTTGGCTGATTTTAATGAAGGCAAATTATACTCGTACGTGTTATGTTTGTGTATACTTGTGTATGTAATTGTATTTGTATAGAGTGTTAGACTTTATTTATTTGACATTAAAACAACAGCAGGTAACTTCCGTTTAAAACAATAAAATTTGTAAATTAAAAGACAAGGAAATGCTGAAAATTAACAGATAGTAGCATAAAACCAACAACAACAACAGCAACAACTTTTCAATTGTGGCGAAAGTGTGAAGTTGTGATAGTCATGCAGAATCCAAGTTTTGTACATTTGAAGGCGAACCTTTCTTTATATGTATACATATTTTTATTTAAACCATAAAATATCAGAGTTGGGCAGTATGAATTACAATATCTTAGTTTAGATTAATTTAGGTAACCCTGGCTGTCTTAATGCCGGACTCACTTGGTACAGGGAAGGCCAACACACAAAATAAAGTAATGGTGAATATACATCTGACATTTTTTGTGTTATCATTTTGTGGTGTTATTTTCAAAATGAGTGCAACGCCGTTTACATTATATTTTTTTTATATAGAAATCAATGTCATGCAATGAAAAATATCGGAAATGACAAACGTTGCCACTAGTACTCACTATTGCGATGTCACAAAATGTCATAATGAGTACTCGACATAAGTTAAATAAATAAAAAATGCAATGACTACATTTAATTAAATTCATGTTGTTTCAACTTGAAATAACTTTGATTCAATATGGTACTGTGTGTTGTTCAGTATTGCGTTTAGGTTGTTCCAACTTGAAATAACTTTGATTCCACATGATTCTTTATTTTAATTTAAATGCTTTGCAATGTTAAATCAACAAATATCCTTTGAAGATTGCTGTAAATCATGTGGAATTAACATGAAGCAACTATGAAGCCAAATTATTGCCGAAAACTTTTAAATTAACCTTTTTTACTCAGATTTTAATGCAACATTTTTCTGTGTGTATACAGTGGGGCAATCTTTAAAACCTTGTATAATATATAAAGATACGTCTTCTTCTCCAGGACAGACCAGCACACGATAACGCCATACATGAGAATTGAATGTACTATTGTACACCGAAAGAATTTTGCTTCATAAGTCCAATGAAACAGTTTCATTAAATTTTTTTCACAAATCTAATGATAATTTCACAAATCCAATAAAAATTTCATGAATATTGTGAAATAATTTCATTGGAATTGCTTCCTTGGTATTCTGGTTTCGTAAGAATATTTTATTGGATTTATGACAACAATATTTTCTAATTATTAAGAAACCCCTTTATATTTAAGTTATTTTATTATTTTCATGAAATCATTTCGATGAAGTTATAGCACTGTATTAATTACACTGTTAAATATTATTTGATGAAGTTTTCAATAAAATAATTTTGACGAAACTTGTTTCATTAATCCAACGAAGCGTGATGTTGGTTGAATTTTCGTGAATTTTTCATTAGATTAATGTCGTTGGTTGAATTTTAATGAATTTTTCATTAGATTAATGTCGAAATTCATAGAATTTATGCCGAAAATTCTTTAAGTGTAGTATAGATCTAGTGAAAAATTTTTGAGCTTTTTCAAATTGATGTCTTGTAAAGATAAAGTGCAATTAATTATTGCTTTATTCAATCTGTCTTAACTTAGAGTTTAAGAGGCAAGTTACCGCAATCGATATCGAACGAAATTTGAAAATAATTCAATGAAGTTTATTTGGAAATATTTAACAATTTCGATCGATATCGAATGTCTTAATTTGACCTCAGGAAGGACATCGAGATATTTTGCAATGTTGGACGCTTGTATCTTAGGCTGTTGCTTAACAATTTATTTGTATGCATTAAAGTGATGCTATGGCAAGCCACTACTAATGTCCAGGCCTGATTAAATACATACATACATATCGATGGTTATAAGTAGAAAAGCTTTAACACGTATTTTCACAAAATTGAGGTTTTCAGTGATTCCAATACATTTCACACAAATACACCTCGTTACAAAAATTAATTGCAATAGTGTAAAAGATAAGTATTTTAGAAGCAGTTGTACAAAGCAGTTGTACAATAAAGTCCTGCACAAGACCATTTATAAGACCTTTCAAGACGAGAGATTTTTCAACTGCTTTACTACAGCGCAATATTTTAAAACAAACGCTAAACAACACTATTGGCAAAACAAACAATTGAAACAAATGCCTTGCCAACAGTATTATTTAGCGTTTGTTTTAAAATATTTCGCTGTAGTAAAGCAGTTGAAAAATCTCGCATGTCTTGCACGGTCTTATAAATAGTCTTGTGCAAGACATTTTTGTACAAGCAGTTATACTATTTATTATTCTGTTTTTACTTTCTCCTGTAAAGTTACATTTATTTGAGTTAGGGCCTTTCTACTTGTTGCCAACGATATGTATGTGTATGTGTGGCCAGAGCAAAAAACCTAAAGAAAGTCCACAAAAAGTGTGACAAATTAAATTAATACTTTGTTTGAAAGTGGTTTAGAAACCAGCAAATATAAAAAACTGACTAAATTGGAACTTCAATTGTGTTTTTTTTATTTAGTTGCAGCCCAGCATAATAGTTTAATGCCCAAAAGAGTATTTCGTTTTAACTTTTTAAAAATGTTATGATGGAAAAAAGCCTTAATTAACAACTACACATGTACATTCATATATACATACAAATATATATACTCGTATATTACAGAGGTAAATACGATTTTAGGATATTGTGCAGAATGCTGTTTATTTTATTTCTAAAAGAATTCTTAATGCCAAAACACTTTTTAGCTGTTATAGCACCTAAATAATTGTGAGGGAAATTTAAGGTTTTTGATAAATGTTTTCAAGCCGGATTTTATATGATTATTTTTCGCATTTAGCAGTAGTTTTATTAATATCTCGAAGTTATTTTTAAAGATTCGACTGAAACCGCTTGGTTTTTAAAAAAGTTATTTTTATATAGTATAGTATAGTATTTTTGATTGCTTCAAAGTAAATTTTCATGTTTGCACTTTTAATATAAATTATATAATTCCCGAATTCTGGAGATTTTCCGTAGCTTATGAATTATAATAGTGTTTAAAATTTCCAAGAATTTTTTGTTGATATTTCACAGCCCCGCAAGAAAATCTAAAAAAAAGTAGCAACTCGAATCCAAAACAATTTGTGGTCATACTCGTAGATATCGAGTGACCAAATAAATTAGCAAACGCTTACAAAACGTTATTTATAACAATGTACAATGTACAATGTTTGATCTTAGGCATCTTGAAATATTTTCCCTTTTTCTCAAATTGCAATCGTGAATGATTTTTACCACCTTTTTTGAAATCTATCACCAATAATATATTTCACTAGAATTTTTTTACTTTTTTCTTAGTTTTGTTCATTTTATTATTTCAATATTTTCCTTTCAATGCAATATTATAAATTATAAATATTTATTTTAGGAAGAGATCAGTAGATAAACTTTACGATTTTTAGCAATAATTCTCTGCAACATCTTTTTGAATGGAGTATGAAGCTCTTTTATGGCGGTGCTATACTAAATAATATTTTTTTCCACTGTACCTAGAATATTTAAAACCACAAAAAAATTACTAAACTTAAATTTCTTTGATTTTCATTTAATTTTCAAGCTTTACAACTCTTTTTCCCGTTTTTTACATTCACAACGCATTGATAGTGGGAACAAACGTTTCCATGAAGTTTGTTATAGTAAATTTCCCTTCTTGGGATATGAAAATGTCATGGGAACAAAAATTTCCCATTTTATTCACGATAGAGGTGTCTATGTTTCATTTTTGTTTTACTCGTTTAAAAGAATAAAACAAAATCAAGAGAAACGTTTCCTTCAGTTTATTTTCGTACTCTTATAGAAAAGTATTGCCAGATTTCATTATTCTTGTTATTCATTAGAGTTCGACCGATTAATCGGCTTCGGCCTTCGGCCAAAAATTAGTAATCGGCCAACACTCGGCCTATGGCAAAAATCGGCCGATTAGCCGAAGCCGAATATTTTTCATTCCAAGCTTGAAAAATAACATTATTTTTGGTCGTTGCTCGCCGACAGTTTCTATTGTGTTTAACGTTTTGAAAGGGTTGCTTTGAAATACAACGCTGTTGCTTTCTATTTTCTTTTACTTGGACGTTCTTGTGAGTGATCATATGAAAAAGCAATCTAGAAATTGCAAAATAGTTTTATTTTTCTTGTTATGTATCCAATAGATATTACAGCCCCTACAAGAACAATGTCAAATAATTAACCGATCATTTGATCGGCAGTGGTGAAGGATATATCAGTCATTGCGTAGAACACAGTTTCTATCACATTATTAAGGGCAAAATGAAATATATGATGGCAACGTTTGTGCACATGTGATTTAAATGACTGATTTTGACATTTATATTAACATTGCTGATAATATTTTCGATGCAGCTGAACTAGACTTTTTTTATGAAAACACGTTCTCTTTCGATGTTGATAAAGCGGAATCACTTTTCTTGCGCTTAGAATGCAAATGAAAAAATTCACTCTTTCGATAGTTTGGAGCAGATTGCAAGCCGAAGGAAAAATCTTACATATTGTTATATTTTACGTTAGTGTGATTCATGCAAATGTGGATCCTTTTAGATAAACAGAAAGCTTATTTCAAGTTAGGAATTTTTCTTCATATTGGGGGCAATTTTTCTAATCTTTATTTTTATATCAGTAATTGTTTAAATTTAACTTATTTACGTTTCATTAATTTCGAATGGAAGAATACAGTCAATTTATATGCTAGTGGTATTTACTTACACTAATTAACAAATAAAAAAAACTCACTGCATAAACTTCATTATGGTCTTGAGCTCAAGCTAATTAATGGTTTTCATTGCTTTATAACCTTGTATTTTTTTTTATTCACTAATTCCTTTCTTTTTTTTCAAAACCGCCACACATTTTAAAATTCCTTAATTTTTTTTCGCTACTCGCAAAGACACTCGTATGACATCTTAAAACCTTGATAACTTAATCCATTTAAGAAAAATACTATAAAAATTCAGCTTGCTTAAGATGAAACGGAAAATCCTTTACAGAAATAAATGAATAGAGGGAGAGAGAGTGAAATAAGAATTTACATTTCGCTAAATCAACAAACGTTCAAAAATGCACAAAAGCACAAAATTAAATAAGAAAAATTAAAAAAGTTTAAGAACACAAAAAGAAAAAAATTCAAAATAAAAAATAAAAAATTGCTCAAGACCAAACCAAATAGCTAGTAGGGTAAAAAATATTTATAGAATTTTAAATGAACAAGCATTACTGATGGAATAAAGTTAAACGTAACATCTTAAATATTTTTACACGCTTCTTTTGCTTCATTTTCAATGCATTTAACTTAAGTGACTCTTTAATCCTTAAGGTACTAAATATCTTAACACAGCGACTACACTGCAAGTACAAACACTCTTGTGCTGCTGATAAAAGGAAACTTCCAGAGCAGAGTAGAAATACTCGTACATCTAAAGCAGAAACGTGGCAGTTGAAATTAACTCTTAAATAAATTCAGCAAACGATGGAGAATAATTTTCAGTAACGCCGCCTCTGCTTAATTTTAAAAGCTGTTGATAAAATAACCGAAATTAAACCATTCCTTATGTTTTGGAATGATTTTATTTACCTTAAGAAATGTACAGACACCGACAATGGCACAACATTAAATGCGTATAGAAAGTATATAAATAAATAGATGAGATACATACGTAAGTAAGTGTATGTCTGTACAAATATATTTAGTACTTCCTTATTGTTGCTTCTCAAACACGTACAACAATCATGCTACTCAGGAATAATTT
Source organism: Tachina lurida (assembly GCA_944452675.1). Lineage (NCBI taxonomy): Eukaryota > Metazoa > Arthropoda > Insecta > Diptera > Tachinidae > Tachina > Tachina lurida. Next base: position 174,668,467 of record OX101752.1, read on the forward strand.
AGTGCTACATCATCTTAGAGCAGACTTGGTATATTGGATTTTGAAAGGTCGTGTGCAACACGTACAAAAACAAAACTTCTAAGGTAGTCAAAAAGTTGCAAATATTTCGATCCGGAATTACCGAGCATACGGACCAATTCCAATGGTGATTGCAAAGGCTTTTTCTTGAGGCGTTTTAATTGGAGTGGAATGCGTAAAAAAATTTTTCCAGTATTTTTCATAAGATGAAATAATTTAATTATAACATTCACCAAAAATCCGTTTGTAATTTCCACAATATTAATATGCGACCCCATTATATATATATATGCATATCCTGGGTCCTTAGTCCTAATTTGGACTAAACAAGTCTTATTGCTAAGCTGATTAGTCTTTTAGGAGAGAGGGATGAGAAAAAAAAAAACGTTTTTGTTCCCTTCGTCTCTCTCTCCATCAAACTAATCAGGTTAGCAATAAGACTTGCTTAGTATAAGCTAGGACTAATGAATAAGGAATCGAAATAAGCGACGTCCGTCTGTCTGTACATGAAATCAATTTTCCGAAACTTTGAGAAAAGCTGTAGATTTCGCATTGAACTCAAGTGTCAAAATTTCTTTTAAATAGATTAAATAGAAAAGTATCAAAATCAAAACGACTGTTCCAGGGCTGGAAAATCTGCATGTTTTTTTGTAAAAGTAACTAGGTAAAACTAATTTTTATTTTTTGTTTGTTAATTACACCTATTTTATATTTCAGTAAGTATTAAATTGGCGTTTAAAATCAAAAATATTAAAAAGGCGAATCCAGGGCTGGCAAATTAATTTTTTTATGGTATATAAAATCTACCTAGTAAAACGAATTTTTTTCTTTTTCTCTATAAAAATAAACAAATCTTATATTTTAGTATAAGAAATCAGAAAAATCGAAAAGTATGATTCCAGGGTTGGAAATATTTAATTTTTTTTTTTTGTACATAAAAGTAACTTGTAACAAAATAATTTTTTTTCCTTATAAATTATATATATTTAATTTATTAGAAATAAATAGATTGGTAGTAAAAATCAGTAAAATAAGAAACACATTCTCAGAGCTGGAAACTTTTAACTTTTTTTTGTAAAGGGTGTTTTTTATTGAGGTATATAACTTTAAGTTGGCATCACTTTTTTAACTGGCGGCCATTTTGTCAGCTGTCAAGTGATTAATATTTAGTTTGGTTTGCCATTTCATCATGAACAGGTTGACAAAAGAACAACGCTTGCAAATCGTGCAAATTTATTTCGAAAATAATGGTTCAGTTCGCGAAGTTTACCGCAAGCTCCGTCCATTTTATGGTCGACATAATCGTCCATCAGAGCAATTAATTCGGTTAACCATGGATCGTTTTCGCACTACGTTTACTCTATGTGATAATACGCATCCGCAGAGACGTCGAACAGTGCGCACCGAAGAAACAATTGCCGCTGTAGAGCAAAGTGTTGAAGAGGACCCGAATGAATCGATTCGCCACCGTGCACAGCAATTGGAGCTTTGTCCATCAGCTTTATGGAAGATTTTGAAGATTTTGAATGTGGATGAGTTGTGGTTCCAACAAGACGGCGCTACATGCCACACAGGGCACGTCACAATCGATTTATTGAAGGAAACATTCGATGAGCGCATAATTTCGCGGAATGGACCTGTCAATTGGCCACCAAGATCGTGTAATTTGACACCATTGGATTATTTTCTTTGGGGATATGTGAAGTCGCTCGTCTACGCCAACAAACCAGAAATGTTAGGGGACTTGGAAGCCAACATTCGTGGCGTTATTGCCAACATACGGCCCCATATGCTCGAAAAAGTGGTTGAAAATTGGACCTGTAGAATTGGCTTTATTCGAGCCAGCCGCGGCGGCCACATGCCCGAAATCATATTTAAACATTAATGGCATAAAATTATCCTTCCAATAAAGCCAAATTGATGGACATTAAAACGATTTTCTTGTGTTTTATTTCAATTCGAAGTTCTATACCTCTAAAAAACACCCTTTATATACAATTAACTAAATAAAAATAGTTTTTTTTTTGTTAATTAGATTAATTAAATATTAAAGAAATAAATTATTACGTATAAAAAAAATCAGAAAAATAAAACATATGGTTCCAGGGTTGGAATTTTTTTTATGGGTTTGGAAATTTTGAACTTGTTTTGCTATATAAAAGTAATCTACTAAAAATATATTTTTCTTTTTCTCTACAAATTAAACATATTTAATATTTTGGTATAAGAAATCAGAAAAATCTAAAAGGGTGCATCCAGGGTTGGAAGTTTTTAAGTTTTTTTGGTATATAAAAGTAACTATTTATTTGTTACTATAAATGTTTTCTTATTCTTTACAAAGTAAATATATTTTATATTCAGCTCCAGAGCTGGAAGATATATATTGGTATTGAAAATGATTAAAATAAAAACGACATTTCCAGGGTTGGAAAGCTAAATTTTTTTTTTTGATATAAGAGAAATTTATTAAAACTAGTTTTTGTTTTTTTATTATCTAGATAAATTAGACTTGGGTCGAACTCGTTCACTAGTTCATTTTTGCCACAAACCAATGATCAAACCCATGTAATTTAAATGGGTTTGATCATTGGTTTGTGGCAAAAATGAACTAGTGAACGAGTTCGACCCAAGTCTAAGATAAACCTACTTTACATATCAGAAAGAAATAGATTGGCTCGGAAAACTGAATTTTTTTTTATATAAATGTAACTGTAAATAAAAATATTTTTTTTCTTTGTTAGTTCAAAATATTTCATATTTAAGAGAACATTTTGTAAATTCAAACGATTTTTTCGTTTTGAAATTTGTAATGAAAAAATATTTTTTAAACTCATTTTCGTTATTTTTCGTATATATTTGAAATGTTCATAAACGAATTGTTTTTTACAAAATCTGTCTATTATTTATAGTTATTATTAATTTTTAATAATCGCTTACATTCGGCAGTCTTGAATGTCATTCTCCATTTGTTCACCCATTAAGGACTATGTAAAAGGAACAGCGACAATGAGTTTGCTTATTAGGCTGTTTGAGCCAAATCGCACAAGAAGATATTAATTTCTCTTCGCGGACTTGCCAAAATAATATGAATAAAATGTTGAATGTAGTGGCTCTCTTAGCTTCTGCCTAACCGAAATGCCACGAATAAATTTCTTACCTATTGGCTGACTAATATTTTACTTTTCTTCGTCGAAATACTTCTTCAGATATTCTTACCTCATCACATCCTTCCTGTTTGTTAAACTTGCCTCTAGTTTTGCAACAAAATGTTCTTCTGCTTCAAAAATATATTTCTTCAGTTTTTGGAGCGTCAGAGGAAAAGATGTTGTCAGTAAGAATTTCTTATTTTTAAATACATTTCATGCTGCTGTTTACCACTGCTGTTGTATGCACAAGTCCTTAAGGATATTTACTACTTGAGTAAGAAAATTTTCGTGTTTACTCGTGTTGTGCATATTTTAATTGTTACGTTTTCTTGTTTGGTTAAGTTTGTTTGCTGTTCTTAAAGAAGAAAATCTTTTACTTTTGGAGTTGCTGTTTTTTTCTTCTTAATTTTTATTTTATTTTGTAATATAGACTTCGCTACATTACCCACATACATACACACATACATACATCTCTTTAAGAGAATAAATAGTGAGTTTGTTACTCATCTACAAACTCACTTTTTGAAGTTTTTCAAAAGTATTTTCATTTAAGTTAACTTAAATATACTTTTTTGTGTTTTCTTAACAGCATATTTGTAGCAATGATTGTTAAACAGTGGAGCCAATAGATGTTTAGCGTTTAAGAATTAATCTCTTATTATTTTCACACTAGCTGCATAGCTCTAATAATCCAGGAACCCAAATCCAGGGAGTTTGTGCTGTAATTCGAAACTAAAGACAAGGCTTTCGAATTTGCATGTAATTAACATGAAAATGCGAAAGTGTTTTCTTTCGTTTGAACGAGCAGGAGCTCGTAACTAAGAGTTCATCGTTAAAATATTTTCTCTGTTTCTCAACAAAAAAGGAGACGTTAACTAACTGATCTGGCCTACTGCTTCCTCGACTTTGCTGTTATATGCGCTGTCTGCTGCCTTAAATTTTTTTTTGATTATTTTGTTATGTTATGGTTTTTTGTATTATAATTTATTTTGAATGCTGCCCCACTGTGCCTTGTTGTTCTTAGGTGTGCAAAATATGTTTCAATGCAAACGTTTACAGCTTCATTCACTTCTTTTTGTACTTTTCTAGCTGAATGCGATGGCACAAAGATTTTTAATTAAATTTATAATAAAACATATGTAATATAAGAATAATAAATGTAACTGTGTGCTTTTTTTTATAAATATTTCATCAGTATGTTTTTTTTAATTTCCTCTTAATGCACTAAAAATACTACGGCAGAAATTAAATATCTATGGCAATATGGAATAATATGCTTAAGTCGACTTAAGAAAATTAAGGTTTATTAAGCTCTATTATGTATGGCCCAGTTGAAAGTTGCAGTGCTATATATGCAAAGGAAGCATCACAAGGAAGTTCAATCATGCCTTAGAGCCTTTTAATCTCTTAATGAAAAAAAAATTTTTTTGAAAAAATTTGCAAAATGCTGCTTTGCTTAAGACGACTTAAGTGCTTATTCCACATAGACACTGGTATCTCGTAAAAATCTTGCAAATAAATAAATGTTTTACCATTATCCACAGAAAATTTCCAAACATAAGCAACTTCTTTTAAAAATAAAGTGTCCTTCAAAAATTTAAAGAGTAACAGCATTTGACAGACATTTTTTAATACGATAATTTAATTAATTTTTTTCTATATTATATAAAAAGTAATAAATATTAAAAATATATTACGAATTTAAAGTTGCAAAGATAATGTAGTTTAATCCTTAAAATTACTCTTTCAGTATGTGAGTTCATGTTTACTTTTAACAATTGTTTTCTTTTCATTTTAGGTAGACGTTTACTTTGAATAAATCGTAAATAATACTTTGCCACAAGTAAGTGATATTTTTGAAGTGCTTATTTTCAATTATTATGAACATTTTGCTACCAAAAATGTCGAACTTAGCTTATGGTTTCTTTAACTTTTCCAAAATTTTTTCCGTTAGGGAAAATGAATTGAGTTTATTAATTGTAATGATTGATGTTGTTATACAGAAATCTCGAATAATCAAAAATATTTTATGCTTAAACTATATATGAGTACGGAAGGACATATCCTGTGCATTTTGCTTGGAACCATTGACAATAGTCAGCTAAAATCGTTCTAATAATAACTGTTGAATATTTTAGAATAGTTGCAACTTTTCACTTCATTCCCATCTTATGTAGAAACGTTTTTTTTTAATTTTAAAATAAAGGATATATGGGAGGCAGGCAAGTCCTTGCAGTGATCATAGCGAAAAACACAGCAGTCGTTAAATACTACATTCTATAAGTTGTTTCCAGTTTTGTACGCGTTTCGGTTATAATTAGAGGGGAAATAATTTTTTTTTTAATTAAGAATATGTACATATATGAGGGGTGAACATGTCCTTTTACCAACTGATGTAAAAATGATCACAAAACTTAAATATTTTATTCCCGAGGCAATTGTTACACTTTTAAATTAAATTTTAAAATAAAGGACATCCGAGAGGTAGGCATGTTCTGACACCGTTGCAACGAAATTTATAACATTGCTTAACTGTAGAATATTAAGAATAGTTGCAACTTTTTGTTGCATTCCCTCCCGTCTTATTTAGAAGCGTTTTTTTAATTTTTAAAATAAAGGATATATCGGAGGTAGGCAAGTAATTGCAGCAATTGTAGTGAAATTGACAACAGTAGTTAGCTGTTACATTCTAAAAATAGTTTTAAGTTTTCTTTAAGATTATAATTAAAAGGAAAATTCAATATACATATTTTTAATTAAGGATATATAAAAGGTAAGCATGTCCTTTCACCAACTGATGTGAAAATTATATCTAAACTTAATTATATCATTGCAGAATTGATTGTAACATTTAAAAATGAAATTTTAAAATAAAGGACATTCGGTAGGCAGTCGTATGCTGTAACCTATCGAAACGAAATTGATTACAGGGCTCAACTTTGGCATATTTAAGAAGATTTGAAACTTTTCGCTATATTCCAATCTTATTTATAAGCATTTTTTCAATTTTTAAAATAAAGGATATATGGGAGATAGGGAAGTCCTTGCACCGATTGCAATGGAATTCACCAGAGCGGTTTGTTGTTATATTCTATAAATAGTCTGAAGTTTTCTATACATATTCTTAAGTAAGGATATTTAAAAGGTAAGCATGTCCTGTGAGCAACTGATGTATAAATTATCTCAAAAATTAAATTAAATTAAATTAAAGTATGTAATTGTAACATTTAAATTTAAATTTTAAAATAAAGGACATTCGGTAGATAGACATGTCCTGACTCCGTTCGCAACGAAATGTATTATAGTGCTTAACTGTAGAATATTAAAAATAATTGCTACTATTCACTGCATTCCCATCTTATTAAAATGCGTTTTTTTAATTTTTTAAAATAAAGGATATATGGGAGGTTTTCAAGTCCTTGCACCGATTGCAGAGAAATTGAGCACAATAGTTACCTGTTACATTCTATAAATAGTTTGAAGTTTTTTTTTTAATTCTGATTATAATTAGAAGGAAAATTTAGTATATTTAAAATCAAGGACATATGGGATTTAAGAATGTGCCTTCACCAACTGGTGTGGAAATGAAACTTGAGAAACGTTCGAGAAGTAATTGCAATGTTCAAAAATTAAATTTTTAAATAAAGGACATTCGATAAACAGATATGTCCTGGCACCGATTGCAACAAAATATTTTACAGAGCTATAGAAAACTGCGAATATTGGCAACATTTAGCGTTTTTTTTCTTTTTAATTTTTAAAAATAAAGTTTATGTGGGTGTATGCAAGTCCTTGCACCGATTGTAGTGAAATTGGACAGCAGTGGTTAGATTTTACATTCTATAACTAGTTTCCAGTTCTTTATGTTATCCTATAATAATTTTAGGGGAAATTATATATTTTTTAATTAAGGATATATGGGAGCTGACGTGTCCTTGATTAAGTTTGCCTCAAAGTTTAATTACGTAATTCTAGAAAAAACTTGTTTATTTTATCGGTATTGAAATGGAAATAAAACTGACACTGAAAATTAAATAGTAAATCTTCATGAGAGACAGTAATGTCCTTGCGCTTATTAAAATGCAATTTGTACGACAGTTTATCTGTATACAAATATAAACATTTGTACACCTTCTCTGCTTTTTGATGATGGGTTCTTAAATTTCGCTTCATGAAAATAGGACACGTCAATGTTAACAAGCCTTCTCGGCCACATTCATTCCAAGTGCGGATATTTTTTACAACTTGACTAAATTTTTGCTTTAACACTCTCTCTAAAGTCGTTTTAAACAATTTAAAGCAAATGCAGTTTTTTTTCTTAAAATTTATTTATTTTCTATATAAATAAAATAAATTCTCAATTTGCTTCAATCAGGCAATAAAATAGGATTTTCTTTGCTTCTTTTTTTTTAACGAGTTAGCACCGTATCAGAAGGAAATCACATAAAAGATATTTCTTTGTATAAACAAATTCTCACGCCACCCACAAAGCGGAAAATAAAAAGTTAAAAGCATTAAACTTTTAATAGAAAAAAAAGTAAGCTCAACAAATAGAATCAAGAAAATTCTAGGAAATAAAACCTTCGAATGTTCTCCTGTGAAGAAACCCTTTGCAATAGTATTTCAGCATTTGCACAGGATTAGCTACAACAAAACGATTACTATGTGTGTATGTGTTTGTGTGTGCGCATAAATAAATACACTAACAAATACATAAATACATATGAAAATCTAAAGTGACAACATTTTTCTATTATTGGCCATTAAAGAGACTTAAGAGTTAAAAAAAAGAAAAGAAAAATGGAAAAAACAGCAAAAGGATTTTAGCCTGAATGCTGCTACTGTTAAGTTCTAGCGAACGGTAACTTTTTCCTTTCGTAGGAAAATTATGGATAAATATTCTTAGACTCCGCTCATACAGCCCCACACTCACACCCACACCCAGACTCTCATCCAAATGCAGTTTTGCTGGTGGCTACGTTTGCTGTAGCACCGTTTGTATTGGGATTTGAGTAAATAAATACTCGTACTATTTCCATTCTCATCTTAAATATATTGATATTGAATCAACGACAATATTGTTGTTATGGCTCACAGCATTTTCAAGGATTCACACAACATGCAAAAGGATGCCAAAGTGAAAATGTTGCAGCAAAGAAAACTACATCATCGCAGTAGTACATTTTATTTAGTTTAAATCCCTTAACAAATAAGCACTAAAAAAAATGTGTACAATAATAATTTGTTTTTCGATTTAAAAAGCATTTAACAATAATATTTAATGGTTTTAAATACAAATTTATTGTGATCTTCTTGAAGGAGTGCTGGGAGAGGGGAAGCCGGCCAGACCAGCGTAAAGATTTCGTTTTGAAAATCATAAAATGGTTTAAATAATGTTTTTCTTTCGTTTTGCTATTTTTTCTGATTTATTTTAAGTATTTATTTATGTTTGTTGTTGAATTTTTTTTCTTGCTGTGTGAAAAATTTATAACTGTTTAATGTATTTATAAACCTATTAAAACAAATTAATGTAAAATTAATTGCTTGTGAGTATTTTTATGCCAAAATAACCGCAAATGAAAATCCATTTGTATATGTACATAGTACATATAATTTTTCCTCCTTCTATTATTTGATTATTAAAGGTCAGTAGGGTAATGTCTGGTTTTGTGTAAGATCCTGTAGAAATTGAAGGATTGTAAATCGGCAGATTTAGATAACATTGCAAGCAAATAAAACTTCATAAGAAAGGCAATTAATTAATATAAAATTAAGACAAATTTTAGTTTTTTTTAGAGAAATCAATGCCAGGATATGTCTACCTCTCATATATCCTTAGTATTAAAAATTATATTTAAGCAGCAATTATGATCAGGGTGCAGTGAAAATTGTGCGGTTAAATTTTGTGATAATTTTCTTTGTAAGAATATGCCCATATCGCATAAATCCTTGATTCTTTAATATTAAATTTCAGCCTTAATGATGGTCACAGCGCATTGAAAACTTCAAACTATTTGTAATATTGTATAAACAAGCTCTGTGATAAATTTTATTTCAATCTAAGCAAGGATATGTACATCTCTTGAATGTCCTTTTTTAAATATATTAAAATTTGCTTTAATTATAATTACTATGCAGCGAAGACTTCAAACTATAACTATGTATTTAAAATCTCTGGTGAAATGTAGAGACGGTAGAGATGAGGCTACTTCCCACATATCCTTGTTTGTTAAAATTATATATTAGCGTAATTGTATTGGGAATGTAACAACAACTTGCAGAGTTATGCAGTAAAGTTCTGTAATGAATTTCATTAAAATAGGTAGAAGTATAAGCCCTTGCCCCTTATATCCTTTTTTTTCGAAAGTAGAGATTCAGCTTGAATTATGATGGAAATGCATTAACACCCAATAACAACTTTAAGAATTGTACAGTGAAGCTCTGTGATAAGTTTCATTCAAATAGCTGCAATGATATGCCCAGCTTTCTAATGTCCTTTATTTCTAAAAGTTAGTTTAATCTTTAATTAAGAGAGAAATGCAACCAAAGTGCAACATAATGTAACAAAAACTTACAACTATTTCGAGAAACACGCAACAAAGCTATAACAAATTTCATTAAAATAGATAGAAGAATAAGCACTTATATCCTTTATTTTTAAAATTTCAATTTAGTTTATATTGTTACACAAATGCAATAACGATTTCTAGAATCATGCAGCAAGGCTCTTTGAGAAAAGAAGGAAGGAAATTCCTAACTTCCTAATATTCCTTATTTCAAGAATTTAGCTTCCTCTTTAATTATGACAGGAATGGAGCAAAAACTTACAAATCAAAACGTAAAGATAATAATTTACAGAATCATATACCATATTCATGTAATAAGATTTATTTAAATAGATGCAAGGACATGCCTAGCTTCTTAGTGTCCTTTATTTCAAAAATTTAATTCCATCTTCAATTATGACAGCAATGTAACAAAAGCTATTTCCAGAATTACGCAGTAAACCGCTGTAACAAATTTTATTAAAATAGGTAGAATGACAAGCTTATGCCCCATATGTTCTTTTTTTTTGAAAATTTTATTTCAGCTTAAATTATGATGGGAATGCAGTAAAAATTAATAACAATTTCTACAATTATGCAGTTAAGCTGCGTGATGAGTTTCACTTCAATAGGGCCTGGTTTCCTAATGTCCTTTATTTAAGAAATTTGGTTTATTCTTTAATTATGTTAGGAATGAAGCGAAAACTTACAAATGGAACAATAAAGAACTAAGAGATTTATATACTTAAGCCCTGTAGTGAGTTCTATATAGACATATGCAAGGACACGCTAAGCTTCCTAGCATCTTTTTTTTCAAATTTAATTTCATCTTCAACAAGACCTGTTAAGTTCAATTAAATGAAAGATTTTATGTCAGTCAATGGAAGATAATCTTTATTTGCACATATCCTTTTTATTGCATTATATTGCGTTTCAGCCTTAAATTTTTTTAAAACGCTCTTTAGACTTACAACTTTCTTAATAATATACTAATAGGTTATGCCGCAAATTTTATTGCAATCGTTGCAAGGATATGTTCATCTTCTAAATATCTAAATAGAAAATTTATGGTGGCCTCAATAAAGCAAAAACTTGCAAGTATTTCTAGAACTATACAGGCAAGCTCTCTGGTAAATTTCATTTCAATCGCTGCAAGAATATGCCTTCCTCCCATATATCCTTTATAATAAAAAATTTTATTTCACCTGTAACTATCATCGTAATGAAGAAAAACTTGTGCAGACATTTCTAGAATTCTCTAGCAAATTTTATTTTAATCGCCGAAAGGACTTGCCTGCCTCCAATATATCCTTTATATTAAAATTTAATTTCAATAGTTATTGTGGCAGTAATAAAGTACAAATTTACAAGTTTTTTAAGAACTATGCATATCAGATTCCAGCAAAATACATTTCAATTGCTGCAAGGCCATCTTCACATCCTATATATCCTTGATTTAAGAAGATTTTAGTCCGTGCAAAGACATGTATAACTAAAATATTTAATTTTAATTGCCGAGGCCATGATCAGTAAATTTTTTTTAAATAACCTTTGGAAAACACTAAGTCAGCTTTTTGGGCAGAACTTAAATGAATATCCTTAAACACTTTGAAGGATACATAAACAATTTGTCCATTTGTACTGCCCTAATGCATTACAGAGTTACAACTCAGTTCGTTCAGTGATAAACAAGGCCAGTTAATGCTATTTTTTGATCACCTAGAAATATTTGTTGTTTGGGTTTTTTTCTCCAACACACAATTATTTTCATACTCCTTCAGCAGAGGAAAAAATAAAAATTCAAACATGCAAACTGAAGTGGAGCGAGTGCATTCAGTTTCAACATTTGTTTTGCTGTTTGTTCGTTTGTTTGTTTGCAATAAATGCATTTAAAAACATGAAGGGCAGTTCGAAAAATTATAAAAATATTCCAAAAAATATATAATTTTAAGTGTATTTAATTCATTGTAGTAAGAACTTGTCTACGAAATACGAGTATAAAAGCGAGAACTCCTTTAAATATGTTGGACTTACTTTTCTTTAATGATATTTTATCATAAACTATTTTTTTTTTTTTGAGTGCAATCACTTGCTTAACTGAATCACTTTCTTGCCAACTATTTATTTTTCGCCTTTAACAAATGACTTTGCGAAACGTTGTCGTATTTAGTCTATGCTGAAAGTTTGTTGAGAAATTGCCCTGAACGGTAAAAGCAGGAGGAATAAAAGTATGGAACTGTTCATGCAAAATTACATGCCATAATGTTAATGTAATTGCAACTCATTACGTACAACGAACGATATTATCAAGGCAAACATACGCATAAATTTGCACAACAGACTTGTGTACGGGCACCTACAGACTAGTGTAGCCTTCGTAATGGTTAAAAAAAAAACTCCTTCAACTACTTACAAATATCATGAGCAATTGTTTGCTTGAAAAAAATTCAAGGACTCCTAGAAGGCCTTTAATCATATGGAAAATAAGAAACTTACAAAATACGATCCTAATTGCTAAGCTGATTAGCAGAAACATTTATGTTCCCCTCATCTCTATCTCTCTCCCCTAACAAACTACTCAGCTTAGCAATAGGACTTGCATAGTGTAAACTAGGACTTAAAACTAAATCACATTAACTGATTTTTGTAACAATAGGTTAGTTAGTTAGTCCCAGTATAGATGCAGCAATTTTTATTTTATTCTTTAGACTTGCATTTTCTTTCATATGAAGAAATCAAACGTGTGCAAACCTATAGCCAGATTCAGGGTTGAAATAACTACCACTAGAATTGAATGAGTCTTACACGAATTTATGTCCTTACTATTTCTTTTTGTCCAGAACAAAGTATAAGAAAAATTTTCTCATCTAAACTGGGACTAATTGTCACTTTTTTAATTTAAAAATTCTAGGACGGAGTTTTGAATAAAAATTAAAGAAATTAAAATTGAAGAAGAAGGCCTTCTGAAAGGCCTTAACACATTTTTCTCCCCAACTTATTTATGCGCACACAGAGAGAAAAAATAAATACAGGATGCATTTTTCGGTTTCAAAAGTGAAGTTAAATAAAATACACATAACGCTATGATTTCGATGAAACTCTTATTTCATACAATGCTTGGTCCGTATGACTGAAAAAAATACAACCCTAGTCTAATGAATTCTTGTCTTTTCAAAATTTTTATAAACCAGGGTTGTATTTTCTCACAAGTCGTGCGAAATACAATGTAATTTAAATGACCGCCTCTGGATTAATTGCAGCAGTTAATCCTTTAGAGGTAGCTTTCGATAACTTTTGTACATTTTTGGCTGTATCTCGGCGGTAAGTTGGATTTAAAAATTTGGGATCAGTTTGCAGAACAAGGCCGCATGTTTATTAATTAATTAATAATTAGTTTTTATGGAAGTACCCTCCTCCTCCCCTCCAATATCCACAAGATTTTAGAGGAACAAACTGCATTATTGTAAGAGCTTCCACATTAAATTTAGTGCGTCTAACTATTGTAGTTTTGAAGATATGGAAAAAATAATAATTACTTTGTATAGGGGCACCCGTCTCCCCTATCCTATACCGCCAAGATTTTGTTTGAACATGCAGTTTGTTATAAGATCTACCCATACAAAATTTGGTGACCCTGACCATTGTAGTTGTGGAGATATGAATTGATCCGCGAAAAAAGGCTTTTAGCCCCACTGTGCGGTGATTTTGACCACCACTGAATGAATTGTAATTATAATAAAAAAAAAATTTTTGTTAAAAATTAAATTGAAATCAAATATAATTTCAAATCGCAAACTTATGCTCTAATTCAGTAAGAAGATTTACGACGTTTTTCAATTCTCTAAATTATTTTCTTCAAAAATGGTTGTTGTCTTTGATAATGAAAAATTAAAATATTATTGCCCATTTTTTTAAAACATAAAAATTAAATTAAAGTATTACACAATAGTTTGAAAAATTTATTTTAAAATATGGGTTTGAGTATAATATTTGGAAAAAAAATCATAAAGCAAATACACGAACCTTCTAGCACAGACAATAAATAATAATTGTTTTAAAGAATAACAGGGTATAACATCATTAACTATACATTCATAAAACCAAAAAAAAGACTATAATAAAAGTTAAAAACGTTTCTAAAAAATTTTTGTTAAAAAACTGTCATAATTTTTTCTGTATTGACATACAAGGGTGGGTCATTAACTCAGTGACTTTTAGAAGAAACACAATTTTTTATATAAAAATTTAATTTTTTTTTTCACAACAAAATCTGTTTTGAATTCTATAACACTTAGTTAAATGTTTCTCCAATTTTTTTATCCCTTCCGAAAAATATGATTTCTCGAGCTCATCAAAATAGTCATTTGTTTTGTGAGATAATCCGTCGTTTGAGTCAAATTTCTTACCGCCGAGCTTTTTCTTCAAGTTTGAGAACAAGAAATAGTCACTCGGAGATACTTGTCATATTGCGACAGCTAAGCTATCGTTAGCAAAGTCTTGCAGACGTGAACTAAACGAAAAAAGATTTTAGAACGCAATGTTGGCAATCAAACCAAATGTCTTAATAAGTTCATTTTAAATGTATATTATAAACTGTTATACAATTTTATTTATTGAAATTTATATTCTAGATTTCGCATTATTTTTTTAAGTAGCAGACTCATCTGTTAGCAAACTTATTAAAAAAAGCTTTACAGACACATTTTTCCAATACATAGACTTGGATAACGTTTTTTATTTAAATAAATATGAAAGCAATTTTTTTTTTCAGTGTATGTAATCTGAGCACGTGTGTGTGTGCGTGCGAATACTTTGTTGGTTTGTTTTTCATTACGTTGATAAGACAAATGCACTTGCAATGTTGTTGAGTTACTCGCATTATTGTTATTATTATTTGAATGCATATGTTTATTTGATGCTGCTGCATTATTGTTGTAATCAGAACACCAAAAAATTAAATTTTTTTTATTCTCACTGGTTTTAATGTATAAATGTGATTTTTTTTTCGTTAATTTATTTTATATAAGTAGATTTAATTTGTATGATGCGCTTGTAATCAAAATATTTTGACTGATAAATTTTATAATAAAATTATTGAGTGGCGTGAAATGTATTAACTTAAGCTTATTAATATGGAAATCTTGTTAAATCAACAATTAAAAAATAATACAGAAAATAGAATTGAAATTAGGTGTTATTATAAATTTAATAATCCCTAGAATTGAGCACTAAATAAAAGAACTATGTATTTGATTTCTATTATTAATATTTTGCTCTAAAATATGACAATGTATAATTCTGCAAACAAATTCAATTATATTCACAAATATTGGGAGCACTTATTCACTAAATTATCTCTGGATCGGGAATTTCCAAAATACTGTTAGCTTAAATTGCTCTTTCAAATTATGTGCAATATTTTATGCTAATCGTCGCTTTCGATGACGAGCTGATTCGATTATATTTTTCAGTTTGAGATTATGGCATTTGCTATTGAACAATGTAAAAATATGACTGAATATGGAATGCCATAATCTCAAACTGAAAAAACGTGATCGAATCAGCTCGTTATCGAAAACGACGATTAGACCCCTGGTCTATGTGAAGCATCGTCAAAACATCTCATACTCCCTTAGTACTGCTGAATTTTACGTAAGAAGCACACGCGAAATTGAGAATTATTGCTAACAGCAATTCTCATATGCGGGATCTGCGTTATGCAAAGATCCTTTTCTCACTTCCCATCACACCTAATGAATGGAAATATCTAAGGGATATTCAAATAACAATCCGCGAAAATAGTCACCTGAATAGTTGTGAGATCACCTGTTATGTATTTGCCTTGTTTATCAACGAAGAAAAGCAAATGAATTCAAGATTTGCTTGACCTTTTATAATTTTTAGAAGCGAGATGACTTTGTAAATTGCGACTTTGAATCGTACACAAAGGGTTCCGTACGGTCACTTTTTAATTTTTTTCCAATTCTAGCGCTTTTTTCTGTTTGCCGATTTTATTTTCTGTTTTAGTGATTTTTTGGACTTAGCGCTTTTTCTTAGTTTTGGGGTTTTTTAGTTTTGGCGTTTTTCATTTTGGCGTTTATTCATTTTAGAGACTTTTTTTTTTACCGATTATTTGTTTGTTTTTACAATGCATATTTTTAGTTGTAGCGATTTTTTAGTTTTAGCCCATTTTCTTAATTTTGGCGCTTTTTTCAATTTGGTGTTTTTTCATTTTGGCGATTTTTTCGGCTTTGGCGATATATTTTAGCTTAAGCGATCTTTTGTTTGTTTTTTACAATACATTTTCTTAGTTTTGGTATTTTTCAGTTTTGTCGTTTTTTAAGTTTTGGCGATTTTTTCAGGTTTTGGCGATTTTCTAGTTTTGGCATCTTTTTTCGTTTAGGCGATTTTTTTCTGTTTTTTGGCGACATTTTAGTGATTTTTTTTTGCATTTTAGAGACTTATTTTATATGTTGTGATATACATCATTTAAGCGCTTTTTTCATTATAGCGATTTTTCATTTCGGATTTCTTGTGATTTTTTGATTTTAGTGTGGTTTCCAAGATACAGGAAGTTGTCAAAATTTCATAATCAAAATAGCATTAACTAAAAGAATACCCTTTAATTTTGATTTTTTTAATTTCATTGTTAATTGTTGCAGTCGTCATAAAAATACACTAACAGCATGTTTGTATAAGACGTTGACGTTAGACATCTTGACGTCTTTGTATAAATTTCGTTTAATCTATTACAGAAACTTTAAGATTTCCATAGTCAATGTGCTGCACAGACTGTAACTTTGAAAATTTTCAAGTGTCTAAATATAATTGTCTGTATACTACATTAGGATGTCAAAACTTTTCGTTGCTCGATTTAGAACACCCTTTAATTTTTAACTTTCATATATTTGTTGTTTATTTTATTATTTATTTTATTTACATAAATTGGAAATTTCTGGTACATACCTCTGACGGTTCTCGAGAAAACAGCCTTTGAGCGACACACGTAAAGACGGAAGGACATTCTAGGGAAAACAATAGGGTTCCTTTCCACCTTTGGTGTATGGAATCCCAAAAAGCTTTAAAATTTTTAATACATTCCTTTCAATATTCAACAAGAGTCTTTCTTTTCTTGTCCCATTAAAATTGAAAAATAAAGCTGTATTATTATAAATGTATGGAAATGTTAATAAAATCACTCGTATGCCAAATTAAACTTTAAATTCATTTAAACATTTATCATGTCAGCAGTATTCCCCGAGTTCGTGTAAATATTATAACCCACCAAAACCAAATCAAGTGAAAATGTGTAGCATTTCTATAATAATAAATTTTCCCTTATTTGTGGAAATGAAATGACTGAGAAAAACTGAAATTTACATTTACACATTCTGCAACATTTCATTTTCAATTTATCTCACCTTCAACAATGTTGAGAAAGTAAGGAAATAAAACGTAAAACCTTTCTCTCTCTCCATCCTTCTTAGTTTGCTGGTTAACCAATGCAACAATAAATCTTTTTTTTTTTTTTTTTGGAAAAACGTTTATAAATTTTTGTGTAAAATCTTGTGATATTTCAACTGCTTTGTTATATTTTTCCTATTTGTTTAAAACACTGAAGTAACGTCGTAGTTTGTAGCAAATACTGGTGGCACGTTGTCATTGTCACTTTAAGGTGCCTGAATGTGTAAAAATCTTTCTTTTGAAGAATAATGTTTGCTGTTTAAAGGTATATGCTTTATTATGTACATATATGTTTTATTATGTATGTATGTATGTGTGAGTAGTTTGCCACAAAATATGCCTGCTATTTCGCCAAAAACTGAAAAGATAATTTATCATTTTGTTGGAATGAATATATTTTAACAGTTTTGGGATTTAATTTTTTCTCTTTGAGTTTTAGGTGAGATTTTTATTTAAGTTTGTCTGGCATGTGTATGTGATAATGTCCTGCACAATACCATTTATAAGAACTTTCAAGACATGAGAGATTTTTCCAATGCTTTTCTACAGCGAAATATTCTAAAACAAACGCTAAACAACAGTGTTGACAAGACAGACAACTGAAAAAAAGTCTTGCCAACAGTGTTGTTTAGTGTTTGTTTTAGAATATTTCGCTGTAGTAAAGCATTTGAAAAATCTCTCAAGTCTTGAAAGGTCTTATAAATTGTCTTGTGCAGGACCTTAGTATGTGAATACTCGTATGTTACATTCAAATTGATTTTGCAACAGGAAATGAAACTTTGTAAATCTTTATTGTCAGATGTTTTAGAATAATGAGCAAATAATATTTACGTATAGACGTTTCCAAAGGGAAAGTCTACTTTTATGTCACGTGTGACATCAAGCAATTAAGCTTTTTTAAATTTGTACTTAATGTGGAGTCTAAACAAATATTTACTGAAGAATAAAACTTTCATTTCCTTAAAAAATAGCAAGCATATTTGTTTGGTGTCGCACGTGACAAAAGGTTGATATTCCGCTGTAAATGCCTGTATATTGTTACCATAAATTAAAAACAAAACAAAAATCAATACACACTTTTTTTTCTCAATTCCGTGGTTATTCATTAAAATAATCACTAAAAACAAAAAAATCTGCGCGAATAAGTATTCGTATTTCATACATACATATGTGCCCTTAATTATGAAAGTGGTCTAAGTCATATATTTTTTTGGTCTAGATACAAATTCAAAAATTTTATTATATTATGCAACATTTTTGTTTAGAGTTCTACTAGTCTCTATTTATATAAATTTATTTAAAATTTATAAAATATTTATTAAAGTTTTTTAAAGATTTATTTCATATTTCGAACCAAAAATTAAAATGACTTGAGAACACTTTCATAATTAAGGGCACATAATATATTATAGGTATTTCGATAGAATGTATTCCTACTGTTTAAATTCACATAATATTTCTTTCTATTCAATGTTTTCATATTAAATTTACTTCAAGCTTCCAAATACATCTAATTTCCCTTTCCCCAATAGAAAAGAACCAAAATATTTTAAAAATTTATTCCACTGAAGACTCACACAAAATTGTAGCATATTTATTCTTTTTTTTTCTTTTATATACTTTTTTCAACACATTATTAAAAATACAAATAAAAGCACATTAAATCCGCTTACGGATGACATAATTAAATCCTGGCACTAATTAAATTCTCAATTCACATTAAAAATGGACCCAACTATTTACAGCAACAACAAGAAGTATGTAAGTTCTACAACATATTTAAATAAAACAAAACCAAGCAGGAAAACCTCATAGAGTTGAATGAAAAAAAATTAAAATGGTCACTTTTCACATTTAATTTTTGAAAACTACCTTAATTGCTGGGTACACAAACCAAACCAATGAAAAAAAAAACAAAAATTAAATAAAAAGTAGCAGAGAATATACAAAAAAAAAACTTTTTGGCTTAACATTTAATTGTATGAAAGTTCATTTGATAATCCTAAAGGATGCTTACTATGGGCAACATCAATAGACAGCAGGAGTTGCATAAGCCAGGAAACAATCATTAACAAAGAATGTATGTGTGAGTGAGTAGAGATGTATATGTAAATATGAATGTGTGGAGCGGTTGAATCCAAGAGACCGATTTCAGCACATGTGTTCTTATGGTAAGAACGTTGCCGTCTAAATGTTTACCGTCGAACATACATATGCGGAGTTTTTAATCCTTTTTGCTAAATATACACTGAAAAAAATCTGTAATTGTTTGTTATTTCAAAAATACTTTTAACTTTTTCGTTCGAGAAATACTAAGAGTAAAGAGCAATTTAAAGAAACCTGCCATTTTTGCAGGATTTTAATTCCATTTCCTGTGTAAAATTCAAGTTTTTCTCTCGCTTAAATTTATTTATCTATTAATTTCAATTATATGTAGAAGACTGGAAAAAGTCTCTTATTTTAAGCTTAACATGCCCGTTTGGGCATAAGTGTAATCCCGCATGGGAGTGGGCTAGTGTTAGTTGACCCTCTTTTCAGCTTAACCTACCTAACTTTATTTAAAGCATATGGGCATTTCCACAGAAATAAAAAATGTAAAGTCTCGTATGCGACATGTCACGTGCGACAGTGATTAAAGTAACATAAAATCTAAATACGAGTATCTTTCGAATAAACTAAATAACATTATCAAGATATATACAATCAATGCATGACATTTTGAAATTAGTCCCATTCGATATGGAAAAAGAAATGCCTCCCATATGGTTAATTTTAGATTTTCAAACGAAGCTTTTTCTTTTGGATCCTAAATACTCGTATTCCTGTTTTTCAATTTCGTCGGAAAAGCTTTATTCATTATGAGTAGGGAAAGCATACATGTTTTCTGTCGTTGGTCGTAGATCAACGTAAATATAATATTTGCGAATCCACAAATTTGCCACAAAATGGAAATTGATTTGTTAGTGCATATTTTATAATAAATACATATTTTTTTATATTTTATTATAAATGTATATTTTTTATAAATTTTTTATTTATATTTTCTTCTTTAAATAAAATATTGGTTTTTGTGATTACATAGTTGCAAAGTGTTTAAAAGCTGCAGTTTTAACGACTGTGTAAGAACAAAAAATTCCGTACGTTGGGCTTTGATCATTTTTTTAATACAGCGTTTTTTTAAGTTTTTGACGTTTTTCAGCTGAAATAATTTTTTTGTTGTTTATTTTTCACTTTTCTCTCGTTTTTGCGATTTTTTTTTCATTTAAGCGATTTTTTTAATATTGGCGATTTTTTTCATTTCGGCAATTTTTTTTTCATTTTGGCGATTTTTTTCATTTTGGCGATTTTTTGTTCATTTTGGCGATTTTTTTCATTCTGGCGATTTTTTTCATTTTGGCGATTTTTCCGGTTTTTAGCGATTTATTTTCGTTTTAGAAATTTTTTTTAATTTGATTCTTTTTTTCGTTTTGGTGATTTTTTTGTTTTGGCGATTTTTTTCGGTTTTGCGATTTTATAATTTTTAGATTTTATAATTTTACCGTTTTTGAAAATTTCAAGAGTTTTGCTCTTAAGGTTTCCAAGATACAGCAAGTTGTCAAAATTACATTAACTAATGGTACACCCTTTAATTAAATTTTTTTAAATTTTAGTGTTAATTGTTGTAGTCTGTATAAAAATACACTAACTTTACAAAATTTCAAGTGCATATACATACAATTGTATGTATGTATATTACATGGGATTTTGACATTTTTCGTTGCTCGTTTTGGCACGCCCTTTAATTTTTAACTCTCATGTATTTGTTGTTGTAGCGGCCAAAGGTCTGCACACTGTGTCCAAATTTCAGGCCCGCAGCTCTTACGGTTCTCGAGAAAATACCCTGTGACAGACGGATGGACAGAGGGACAGCGTAGCGAAAACAATAGGGTTTCTTTTCACCTTTGGTGTACGAAACCCTAAAAAAGGGGAAAAGCGAGAAAAATTTACGATCGCCATACCATAATGCCAAAGCCATAACCAGTCTAATAACCGTAAACAGCTGTTTATGTTTTCATTTGTTTATTCATTTCATAAATGCAACAAAAAATAAGTATATCTAACCAGCAAACATCTGTTTATGGTGATGGCAAAAACCCTAAATTTAATCGGTTTCTATGGCTACAGTTAAGGCTAACTATAAGCAAATACAGTGTTGCTCATAAGTTTGGTTCGATCTTCTTTTTTTTATGGTTATGCTTATGACACGTTTAATTCAACTTTTATATAAAATTCCTTAACGTTTTCTATACCTAAAATACAAGTCTCTCTTTATATAAAGTTCGGACATAAACTTTCAAAACGTTGCTACACGTATAATTTTGTTTGGTCTCCTTTGCCAGACAGATTCGCTCTAAACTTCTTTAATTTTTTTTACAGTGTTGTACAGTGTAACAATGTGTGTATGCATGTATGTATGTATGTACGTTGCAAATAATATTAATGTTGAAAGTACAAATGATCTTACAACCGAATGTTCAACAAACAACATTAAAAATTTTTATTTAAAACTTTTTTTTTTTGCTGCTAAAGGTCATATTCCATAAAAGGACACCCACCATACACGCAGTATACTCGTATTAGAAGTGGAGAAAAATATTTCCACATTATTAAAGGTATAAAATGAATCCAAAAGTGAATTTCCCCAAAACCCAGTATGACAGCAAAACATTGAAAGGGAGGGTTTTCAAATATTTCAGTTCATTTTTCCATAAGGCCGCCAACGTTGCCGACAAAAACAAAAAAAAAACTAAAATTAAAAAAACTTTTGCTCATTGTCAACCACAAAATTGTTGCATGAGGTGTTAAATGGTTTCGCTATAAACTTTCATATCATTTGTAGGTTTAACTAGAAATATTTCTCGGCGTTGGCATTTGCAAATGAGTGTGTGTGTGTGTGATGGCGGGCGTGTGTGTGCACGTGTGTGTAAAGTATGAATATAAATTTATTCATTTGCGTTATGTATGCATGTGAAAATTTCATTATGTTGCCACCAGCAATAACATCATACATACATACATACATATGTACGAGTATGTATGTATACAGAGAAAAAAGCACATTTTAAAAACCCTTTTTCACATTTCATTATTTTCATCTTAGATTAATTGCAAAAGGCACAAAAAAAATATAACAAATTTTCCACAAAATTAATTTAGAGTATTACAACACAAATGAAATTGGTCAAGGATTATAATCTGAGTATTTAATAATCAGAAAGGAAAATGTTCAAAATGCTTCAGCAACATATTTTAGCAGCAATATGTCTTTCAGGGAAAGGGCCATAGACAACTGTCAAAAATTAATTATATTTTGTAATATTCATTCGGTAAATAATTTAATTTAATTTTTAAATTAAAGTTAGTTTAAGAAGCAGCTTTTTAAGTTCACATTAAATGGGCAAAAAATATCGATATATCGAAATATCGATATTTGAGAAAATAAATATCGATATATATCGCCGATATTTCAAAATCCGATATATCGACACATCGATACATCGATTCTAATTTGCGAGTATCGGGTTTCGATACTTTTAAGAGCTATAGCCGTTTTTTTCACTGTACGATATTGACATCACTACTAGTGATGCGAAGAAAAAAAGAGAAATTTCATAATAGCATCCCAGCCGAATTTATAAGGTGACCCAACTAAGGCAGGTGACTTTTTGGATTGTGTGGGTATAAGCCTAAAGGCAGAATTTGTTTTTACTTTCTGTACTGCTGCGAATCAGCTGACTCTTTTTGGTTTATAGAAATCATATACAAGCCGTTAGTTTTTCTTTTTCATTCTGTTATTTTTCGGTTCAACCTGTGAAAATAAAAAAAAACTGTTAATTAATTGTAAGTGGCAGCATAAACAAAATAAAAACATTTCGAAATAAACTGTCATTGTGCTTTAAGAATTTAAAAAAATTAAGTTTTTACCAGAAAAACATAAAATTATATTGAAACATAACAATTCGTGTTTTTCATACGGGATTTCCCGGGATCCCGCACATTTTCCTGGAAAGAAATCCCGGGAAATTTGTGCGGGCAACTTTAGTTGGTACAAATGTACACATTCCTCGATGAATGTCGTTATTCACTTTATGAATGCGATGGTACAATAATAAGGTGATGGCAGTAGAACTATAGCTACAACTTTACAACAATTACGGACGGGAACTGAATTTGTATTATTTTTTTGACTAATGCGTTTATAAAACGTTATTTCCCGGGAAATGAAAAAGTCCGGGAAAAGAAAAACTCTAATAAGAATGGACGATGCAAACCTCATCACTTTAGTGGAATACTGTGACCGTTGTGGTCCGAAACAGCAACAGAAAGTAAAGACTAATGAAGTCTTAAGGAGCTACAGTAGGTTACGTATAACTTAACATAAATAGTTTTTTTGTATTAAATTTCTTAAAGTGACTAATTGTGCATTCGAAATTAATGCAGCAAAAAATATCGATATATCGAAATATCGATGTTTTCAAAAAATATATATCGATACTGTTCAAAAATATCGATACGATATATATCGATACATTTTTTTTCATTTGCCCATCCCTACATCAAATAATATTTAAAATGAGCCCTTGTTAGGAGTAGTGGATTTTTTTTGGCGTTTGGTTTGTTTAACAAAAATTTTAAAATAAATACCAAAGTAATGCGTTAAAATCTTCTTAATCACATTCTTGATTTAAAAAAAAAATATCTTTAAGATTTTGAAATAATTTTCAATAGAAATTAATTATTTGCTGTAAAATATATGGCTGTAATATGTTTACTGATAAAAAACAAATTGTTGTAGGTTAATCCAACCAATTAAAGTTGTCAAGTTAACAGTTCATGTAAACTGTGGCTAGAGTCTTGATAAACCAACTTTTGTTGGTTAATTTAAACAATATGGTTTTGTTAATTTAACTATGATCCAAATAGCTTTTGTCATTAATATCAATAATGGGCTTCTGCGTTAAAACAAAATTATTTAAATTAGTTACCGAATTCTGACCCATACGCAGACGGGTCAATCATTTTTAACTGTTTGTATAATGGACTCTACGACATGAGTCGTAATGTACGTAAATTCTTTCGTCTGCCGGATCAGTCTTTCAAACTGAAATTATGGCTATTGCGTTAGGTATTACATGGCGAAAGGAAGTGGACAACAGACTGCCAAACCCGTAACTTTGCGAATAGTGGAGAAGTTATAGAAGTAAAAAAAAAAAATCATATGATTCAATCTCGAAGCGTTCAATGAAAAAATTAGATAAACTCATTGAAGTTTTGTGGAAATATTGAGATAATATACATATCAGCTCATCAAGGAATGGCTGGAAAGGCAGACTCGGATAATATGGCGAGGATGGGATCATTCCAAATCATAATTAAAAATGCCAAACCTTTTTAAAAACTTAAAAACGAACTAAAACAATGAGTTATAGAACAACACATCAAAGATTGGAGAAACTCTACCGATGGAAGAGTGACTGAAGGTCTTTCGGCAAACCCGAATAAGAAGAAACCAAAAGAGATTTCACGATTGGACAGATCAACTGGCTATCATGTGTTCTAGATGAGATAACATGTGGAGCTTGACAGAAGGACAATGAAACATTGAATCACTAATTGAGCCACTATCCAGCATTAACTCAAAATAGAAGATAATATCTTCTATATTAAAAATATACCACCCATAAAATTTTTGAAGAATTCAGATTGAAAAAACTTTAAAATTTTGTAAAGGTAATTGGATTCTCAACCTAGCCAAGTTCAAAAGGTTTTCGGTATCTTGGGCCATGGTCCCCACCCAGCAGGATTTGTTGTACTACTTTTTAGATTATGGACGAAAAAGGAAAATATGGTGGTTCCTCTCTTCTTTATAATTTTCTCTCTAGTCTATGAAACTCAAAAGTTGCCTTGTCGATTCGGTTTTGATATACATATGTGAAGTAAACAAATGCAGAATACAAATCGAGAAGCCCATGAATCAATTTATTTCCCAGGAACGCGGAATAAAAATTTTTTGGCGCAACAATTCGTCGGTTGTGTTGGTACAGATGTCCTCGCCCGTCCAACAACAACTGGACAAACACTGCGGCGTTTGACTACTCGCCTTGAAGAGACTGCGACAACACGAGATGTTCCCAAGGCTGGCTGGCTCCGGAGCAGATTTTCTGTTAAGAGCGCGGAACATCGACCTGACGACGTCCCACACAATTGGGCATTAGCCGGTGGTCCCTGCAGAATTTTGGTGAAAGATTTGAAGATGTTCCCTTACAAAATGGAAAAAAATTACAGCAAGAAAACATCGGATGATCACTTTTGGCCCACCCTGCAGCATTTCAAACACATTTTTTTGTGTTACTAAAATAACCAAATTCTCTTGAAGTTGATTATAATTTTTTTTAATTTTTTTACTTGTCAATTTTGCAAGGCGAAATCTAATCAAATTTACTTTTATCTTGGTTAATCTAACAGATACACGTATTGTAGAAAACTAGGCCCAAAAAAGTAACAAAGGTTAAACTAACTAATTTTAGTTGTAAATTTTAGTGCATTCAATGGTTGTTGCAATTAAAACAAACAAACTGTTTTTGTTGGTTAATTTTACCAATATAAGCTGTTAGCTATGTTTTGTTGTTTGCTTGAAAAAGTTTTAATCTAACGAATTTAAAATTTTGATTTTTTTTCGTAAATAAAAGTTTGCTATTGTGTTGAAGAAACTGTTATTTTTTGGTTAATCTATGTTTGTGTTTATTAACCTAATTTGCCGTGGAATAACGAACAAATTGTTCAAATTAAAGCAAACTTTGTGGGGAAAAAATACATAATTAAATATTTAAGTTGGTACTCTTCAAAACAACCAATATAAATTGTTAGTGCACTGTATTGTTAGTTAAACTTTCTGTCGTGCTCTCTCTCTCTTTCTTATTATCTTTGTGCTATTAACACTTTAGGACCTACTACTTATGTATAAATACATAATACACTATCATGTTTCAAACGCTTTACTTTGTGTTTGGTGGGTTGCTCGCAACCTCAACACATACATAATTTACCAATACATTCACAGCGCCCACCACTGCTTTAGGTCTTGTAGTAGTAGAACTAGTAAAGATTTTTATTATTAAACAAAAATTGTGAAGAAATTTATTAATATGAAACATTTCAATATTAAAATATCAAATTCGTTTGCTAGATCACATGAGAGCGCAAAACAGGCCTATACTGGCTTATGTGTATGTCACCGGACGTGAGCGTAATGGCTTCTCTTTTCAACCTAAGTTAACCTAACCTAACCTAACCTAAAATATCAAGTTTCTTATAGGAATCAAAAGTAATACATAAACGCTGTCTTGTTATATGGCAAATCTTTAATCAACAAATTCGTCTGGGCTTTGTTTAGATTGAGGATGGACTAGGTGGCAGATTTATTCGTTGATTTAAATGGATAATGAGTAGTTCAATTGGTTTCGGTGTACCGTAAAATTACGACTGGCATAACGACAGAAATTGTGTCATAATAAAATTTGTACTAAATTTTGTTTGACTATTTTATTTAAATATATAAGTATATAGTTTTTTTCTAGGTATTTAATCTGTTAAAGGACTACATAAAGCAGCTTGAATAGAATTATAACGAATTAAATTTATCCAAAAGTTTTTTGTTTTTTGGTTTGAAGCAAACGATATCGATGAACGGACAAGTTACGGTCAAAAGTAGCAGCAGTGATTATAAATTTGGAATTATTCTGCATGAAACTAAAAATGTATCTCTAACATTTAAGACTAAGCAAATAAATCAGCTTGTTTATTAAGTTTATATTGTGGCAAACCTGTCTCTTAAGAATTTATAACAATAATATATTTTTAAAATAAACATATTATTACTTTTATCATATTTTGACGATCATCAGACGCAAGTAAATAAATAAAATATATTTTGCACAGATTTTCAACAATAAACAATAAAGACTCGCTAACAGCAGCAGAAGCCATTGATTTATGTGTCTATACAGGCCAATGGTGGCCTGGTAACTACAAATAGTTGTTGCAGTTGCAGCAGCATCAAGGACATTTAGTAATGCACTCACTGATGACTCTTTCCGACTGGCTTCCAAAGTAAACTACCATTTACATACTCCTCTTACCTCAATGCGAAAAAATTGAATACAATGAGTTTTGGCGACAACAAAAAAAAATATATATATCGAATAAGAAATTTTAACGCCAACATAATTCATTTCCGTGCATTGTGATCAGCAGCAAAAAAAAAAAAAATAAATTCATTCGTGCATATTTTAATAGACATACAAGGCACAAAGCCGTAGTAAATTTATATTTATTTTAAATTGTATAGAGACGTTTAATGCATCTCGCACAGGATATGGAATCAATGCAGACAATGAAACCTTTTCTATTGTGCGCGCACAAAAGTATTAAAACAGATATGAAATATTATAATAAAGTAAAGCAAAAAAGGAGAAAAATGAAATTTACAACAATGCAGCAGGTGAAATGCTGAATTGCAGTCGTGTTATGCAGAAATTTTAGTAGATGCAGTAGTAGGCAACATATTGAATACTCTACTGTTAAAAATTGAAAAATTTATTTGCTTGATATATGATTGTTTAATTAAAATGAACCAGAAAATTAAAGCCGACATCCTTCTATATGACTCTCCTTTATTTAGATATAACATTTAATATCTTCAACAAGACAAAAAGTCCATATCTTAACCCACAGTCATAATATGGATTTTGCTAATTTTTTTTCAAGGAGATGGGAAGGAAAAGAATATTGGAGGAGACTCCTGGACGCCTCTTGTTTAATGTCAAATAGTCGAAAGTCATAAAAGCCAGTAACGCGTGAGTCACGCATTAGTCACGTGTGAGTCACTTGTGATTTTGGCTGTATTTTTTATATTATAATGATTGAAAAAAATTTGTCTGGTTTTAGCTAACTTTTCTAGACTTGTTAAAAAATGTATTTATGGATAATTCGTAGTCGAAGTCATTCAATCAAAGGCAATGCATTAGTAGCGTGAATGAATAAAAAGAATCATAAATTTTTGCTTGTTTTGTTGGTCAAGCAGCCTTTATATGCATTTGGTTCCTGCTTCGATATTTCTTAAATAAAAAAAATTATGTTTATTAGTTCATTAATAATTACTTTGAGTGGTGGGGTAGCCGTCAGAGAAACAAGCCGCCTTAAAAAGTCAGCGGTGACGGCTTAGTAAAAAATAGTCGGCGGCGGCTCATAAGCCGGCTTGCGCCGACTGACATTGACAGCCGCTGGTTTTGATATTGATAAGATTTTTAAACATATTTTTATAAAAAAAGTTCATAATTTGTAAGATTTGGAAAAATTTGCCACTACAAAAACAATTAGCGGACTGCAATATTGAGCCGAGGCTAGCCGCAAGCATCGGCGGCGGCTTGAAGTTACGTTGAAAGTCGGCGGCGGCTCTTGAGCCGGCTGTGAGCCGATTGGCTTGTTTCTCTGGTACCCGTCTCCCCTTTACTATAATTTCCAGATTTTGGTGGAACATGCAGCTTGTTTTAAGAGTTATCCAAATAAAATTTAGTGTGTCTCATTTTGTAGTTTTGAAAATATAGGATAAATAATAATTACTTTAAGTGGCGGGTACCCGTTAACCCTTTCCTATACCGCCAATATTTTGCTGTAACATGCGGTTTCTTCTAAGAACTACCCATATATACAGACGATTGTCAGATCTTACAACATTGTCAGATCTGGCAATGTGTTGACAATGTACTGGCAATCAAAAATTTCTAGCACAAGGTAGATTGTCAGTTCAAATTTGTCAGAAAATCTTACAATAAATTGCCAGACGGTATGACAATAAATTTATCTGACGAAATTATCAGTAAAAAAATTGTCCGTTCACGCAGTTGATATATGCAAAAATTGCCAGATCTGTTGTTATGCGTTGCCAGACTCAAAGCACTTGTTAGAAAATGTTAAATATCAATCGTTTGTGGTTGTGTTAAATGTAAAAATTAAAAGTATAAATTATTATCGACCATAAAGAAGCAATTGTAATGATTTTGTTTGCATATATATTTAATTTTATATATAGTTGTTCTTTAAAATCAAGTGAGTGTAGTGTTGCCAATAGAAATAATTCTCTTACAATGACGTCATTGCCAGATGCATGAACTTCTTACATCTTACAATATTAAAATGTCTGACAAATATCTGGCAATAATTTTACAATGTGTTCACACGATTGTAAGATGTCTGACAATTTGTTGTCAGCTGTTGGACTTGCAATGGACTGGCAATGCTTTTTCTGGCAACGTCGTCAGAGAAAAATTGCCACTTCACACGGTTGTAAGACATTTTTAGCACATTTTATTAACAATATTGTAAGATCTGACTATCGTCTGTGCATAGCTTTAATATTTTAGTTGCGAGGATATGAATTCATTTACGAAAAATGGCCTTTGGCCCCACTGTGCAGGGTGTAAACCGCAATTGTGCAATTTTCTAGATCTAATGCTGTCTGTAGAGTCTGTTGTGGACTGGCTTTACAATATATGCGGCAATTTTCTTTTTTATTAACAAACGTGTTAAGCGAAAGATGACCGTCACGGCTGAACACAGATTTGCGATAAAATACCGGATCAGTTTCTAACTGCTCTAGAGCCCAATCGGCAGGAAAGCGACCCATATGATACTTTCGAGACCTTAATTTCTGCACCAGTTGGATATGAAAAAGGTGTTGGTAAATATTTTTGTACAATATTTTCCACGCAGTGGACGGACAAACTTTTTCCAAACTTTCGTTTAATGCGTCTATATTCTCTTCAGTAAGCAAACTTATTCGACTTAGCTCCGTAATTTCTACAAATATATATCTATTGGTGCCTAGATATCTATCGTGTAAGTTGAATTTTATAGGGCAAACTCGTGGGTAAAAACCTTAGGTAAATTACCCGTGTGTAGAAATTACGAGCATAATTTCCTTTATGAGTAATTATGAGCATAATTTCGTTTATATAAGAGGTATTAAATATATCCACAGTTCGTCGAGTAGCTTGCTCAGGTGGACGATAATGTATGCAACGGAAGCCACGAAGCGTCTAAATCTAGATAATTTCGTAACGTTCATATTCACCCTTATACTAGTTGTCAACATCAACGTCAGGTCAATATAATACCAAGCCATTGGGGATTCTCTATGACTGCTATTGACAGGCTCATGTTATTTTTTAGCTCTTTGGAGAACAAAAATAGACAGTCAATAGCACAAACTTGTTCTCGAGAGCGAGTTGAAAAATTCCAATCTTTTCCCATTGTATTGACGTGACGTTTATGTTGACAACTGGAATAAGGGTGAATGATTTGCCAGCGTATAGTGATCATAGATGAAAAAATTGAGCGCAGTGTGACAGTTAGTTTGACAGTTAACCCTTTCATAAGTTCAAATAGGCTAAAAAAACATTTATATTAGATCGTAACAATATTCATACATTCCAGCAACTTGCATCTCTGCTGCTGTAGGGGCTCCAAAAGCGAAATGATTTTAACATAAAAAATAAAATACCCAAAAAATACGTCAATTGAAAATAAAATTTACAATTCATTGAACATTGATGGTTTTAAAACAAACCACTTTATAGGCTGGATTTTGCAACACATTTTGCGTTTTCTCTCTAGTAAGTTTTTGTTTTTATTATTTTACTTCTGACTTTTTCACTGTTCCAATTGCAAGCAGGCAACCTTTGGGGATTGAAAAAAAAATTCAAAAAAATTTTACAATTTTTATAAAATAAAAATCAGGCATATTGTTGCGTTGTGTTTGAATTCAAACGTTTATTTTGCAACTTGTCTTTTTATTGGTGTCTCACTCCGGTGATTAAATTTCTTTTTTTTTTTCTTTCGTTGAATTGTATGAAATTTGGTTATGCGGTAAATAAAACAAATACAAAATAAAAAATACAAAAAGATTATTGCACGCTGCCATTGTTAAGATCTATCGTTTGATTTATGAACAAAAAACAAACAAAAATCTTTTGATTGCAATATTTACTCATACACACACAGATCAGATACTTTTACACTAGTCACTCACACTTGCACATTACATTTCAACTCGTACTTGTTAATACTTTTACTGTTTACCGGAAACTTTTGAAGTAGTTAAGCGTTTTTCTATTATTTTTATGTGTAAGAGTGTGTGTGTGTGTGTGAAGTACAATTTTTTGCCTGTAAATTCCCTAATGTTTTGCGCTTTTTTTAAATAAAATATTTTATTGGCTTTTGTTTCGTAGGCTACTTTCTAGTTTTATGTGAAAAAGGGATTTTATATGTTGTAAAATTCAAAATAGGAAATTTGTAAAAGAAAGGTTTTTTTCGTGCACATTTTGTGTTAAATTCTACACTTATGCTTTTACAGATAATCCTGTGTGCATTTCCGTATTTTGTAAAATTGCATTGGACCAACCATTAGTTACCGTTTTTTGATTGGATGGAATCGCTTTATAAATACAAGGACTGCATTAACTTAAAGGAATGTTGTGTTATAATTTATTATTGTACATAAAAAGTTTTCACACATAAAAAAACTTATACATAAATCTAACCAATTTGTAAATTGATTAAATCAGCCCCAGTACAAAATCCTGTTAAGTACAATTTCTGCGGTTTAGTTACAAATGTACATGTATCTTTACAGTATTCCAACGAAAAAAAATATACAGGTATATATAACTAATTTTGTTGGTTAACATTTCTGCTAATCAATAAAATTTGCAAAACATAAAACATAACAAATAAAATCACTATGGGGCAGCATGCTTTTAGGAGCGCTGTTTTTATTGGTTAATCTAACCAATTGAAGTTGTTTGTTTTTTTGACAATATAGATTCTTATTGGAATTCGTCTGGAAGCCAAATTAAATAAAATTATTCAGGCAAATATGCGAAGAAAAAAAAAAACTGTAAGAAATTTAATGTAACCAATTTGATTTATGAATTTTATTGTTACCACAGAAATTGTACCATAACAAACTTTTTACTAAATATTGTTTGACCTGTCTGCAAAGCCAGCATTGTAGGGCAGCATACTTTTAAGAGCGCTATATAACATACCTCAGAAGTCACACATATAATTGACATCAGTCTGTTGCGGAGTGGTACTCACCTCTCAGTCCAGAGGTAGTGGGTTTGATTCCCACCATATACACTGGGTGTTTTCTGCAGACAAACTAATCACTTCGCGGGTTGTGTTTGTTTAAAAAAAATATATGATTCAAATTTTATTAAGATTTGTTACCAAGAGAGCGTTTATATATTATGTGCTTGACAATCCTAAAACAAACTTAATACGAGTACCCTTATATTAAATTATTTTTTAAATAGTTACCGCAGAATTGAAATATGTAACTTTTTAACAGTAAAATTAACAACATGAATTGGTTAGACTAAATTTCGTTAACCAAAAAAATAGTAAACTTTTTAAGCATCGCATTTTAAGTCAACAAATCAAATAGTTGTATGACTAAAATAATAATATATAAACTTCTATCTATGTATATATGCGACCTTCTCCGATAAAAGGGACCTAGTGTGTCAAAAAACGGTGTGTGTCAAAAACGATAGTAATGAGAAAAACATTAAAATTTTATTTCTTAAATGCGTTTTTCTCAAAACTTCATTTTCACACACTAGGTCCCTTTTCTCGGAGAAGGTCACAAATGTATATAATACATACGGAATGTGTGTTTGTTTATTGTTTGTTTGTTAGTACCTTATAGGAGACCAAACCTCTGGACCAATATTCGTGAAATTTTCAAATCATACATACTGGGATTCTGGAATAAATTATAGTGTACTTTTTTCAACCACTCCCACTTTTGTGTCCAGTTTTTTAAATTAAGTTACTCCTTCCACATAGTATTTTGCAGATCTTATAATATTAATTGTGGATCAATTTTCAAAATTATTGTTTACATATGAAATAGGCTACTAATTTTTTCGACAAAGGGGGGGGGGCGGTGGAGGGTGTCACAAATTGCCCGCCCCAAGAATTGAATAAAAAAT
The DNA here is from genome assembly GCA_944452675.1 of Tachina lurida. Classification (NCBI taxonomy): domain Eukaryota; kingdom Metazoa; phylum Arthropoda; class Insecta; order Diptera; family Tachinidae; genus Tachina; species Tachina lurida. Next base: position 174,701,737 of record OX101752.1, read on the forward strand.
AACTTGGTCATTTATCGGCCAGTTTTCAAATGGATTATAAAATTGCTTTGTCGTTTGTAAACCAATTTTCAAAATTCTTTTTGCATATGGAAAAGTACCACTAAATTTCTTCTTAAGATTGATTGAGTGGGGAGGGGGAAAAGCAAAATACCCGCCCCAAAAATTTATTATCAAATAACTTTGTCGTCTCTGGACCAATTTTCAAAATTTTAATGGAATATGAAAAAAGTTCACTCTGATTACTTACAAAAATTAATTATGAAATATTTTTCTTCTTTGTGGATCAATTTTAAAAATTCATTTTGCATATTGAAAAGCTCCACTAATATTTTTATTTTTTTATTTTCTTACATTTCAATATGGAGGTGGGTGAAACTTGACCGCCCCAATAATTGATTGTCAAATAACGTCGTCATCTGTCGACCAATTTTTAAAATGTTGCTCAACTAAATATTTATACCCTGAGTGTAAGCATACTCCGACTGTAAGTATGACAGAATGTCAATACGCTTGATACGCCTTTTTAGGGTTCCGTACACCAAAGGTGAAAAAGGAACCCTATTGTTTTCGCTACGCTGTCCGTCTGTCCGTCTGTCCGTCCGTCCGTCTGTCCGTCACAGGGTATTTTCTCGAGAACCGTAAGAGCTACGGACCTGAAATTTGGACAGAGTGTGTAGACCCTTGGCCGCTACAACAACAAATACATGAGAGTTGGAAATTAAAGGGTGTGCCAAAACGAGCAACGAAAAATGTTAAAATCCCATGTAATATACATACAATTGTATGTATATGCACTTGAAATTTGTAAAGTTAGTGTATTTTTATACAGACTACAACAATTAACACTAAAATTAAAAAAATTTTAATTAAAGGGTGTACCATCAGTTAATGTAATTTCGACTATGTAATTTTGATAACTTGCTGTATCTTGGAAACCGTAAGAGCAAACTTCTTGAAATTTTCAAAAACGGTAAAACAAAAAAATCTCAAAATTATAAAATCGCCAAATCTAATAAAAATCACCAAAATCCAAAAAAAAAATCGCCAAAACGAAAAAAAAGCAACAAATTAAAAAAAATTTCTAAATCGAAAATAAATCGCGGAAAACCGGAAAAATCGCCAAAATGAAAAAATCGTCAAAATGAAAAAAAAATCGCCAAAATGAAAAAATCGCCAAAATTAAAAAAATCGCCAAAATTAAAAAATTGCCAAAATGAAAAAAAATCGCCAAAATGAAAAAAATCGCAAAAAAAATAACCAAAATGAAAAAAATCGCCAAAATTTAAAAAATCGAGAAAAAAGCGAAAAACAATAAAAAAAATTATTTCAGCTGAAAAAACGTAACAAACACTGTATTAAAAAAAATGCTCAAAGCCCAACGTACGGAACCCTTCGTGCGCGAGTCAAAGTCGCACTTTACTGAATTTATTATTTGTAGTTATAATATATTTTAGTTTTTCGCATAAACGAAGTAGAGATGCTCTTGTATGTTACAGTGGGCTACAGCTATAGTTGCTTGCGAGAAAATATGTGAGGGTATGCATTACTTGCGCTACAATTATGGTTATATGCAGTTACTTAAATTAAGACTGTTGTTTACTTATGTATATTTTTTGGAATACTTATTGTCATTATCTGATGCTTATCGCTCTTAAAAATATTTTGTTTTTGCTACGAAAGTCATACAGTTATTGATGAATTTATACAATTAAAAATTAAATCATTAGACTCGTTGAAAGAACTGTCTGCCATTTCCTGTAAAATTTTTTCCAGCCCGAATGCGTTTTGATGCGTGTATGCTGCATTTAACTGTAAGCATGTGTGTGTGTGTGTGTTCGTGTGAATGGCTGTGTACGAGAAAGAATAACTATGTGTGTCTATGACTAAGTATTGACGTTATATAATTTATGTTCCTGTAATAATCCTTTTTTTTTTGTTTCCATCATTCCCAATATGCATTATTGGTCTTATTGTTTCCGTACTAATTGTTTGGCTTTTGACCAATTTTTCACAGAAAATAAAAGCACAGATTAAAATCTTTGTTGTAAAAATGAATGCAGCTCAAACGGATGTGCACTTAGTGAGTGTGTGACATTGTTGCACTAGAGTATTTATTATATTTTTTTATGATTTATTATTAAAGTAACAAAAGGGGAAAAAGCCAAAAACTGTTTGTGAGAAAAAAATTAAATTATCTTTATATAAAAGGTACTTTAAAATAAATAATAAATTGGCCTGATTCTAAATAAATATATCAATTTGTTTTAGCTTAAAGGATTAAAAAATATTTAACTAAATAATGCCTTATAATACAAAATTTTCGAGCTTATAAAATATGTTTTATGCTTCTTTTGCTCAATTTTCACTAAAATAGACATACTCGCAAAGACCGCTCATGGGAATTGCTCTCGAAATGTAAACTGAAGAAAATTTGGTGATGCCTTTTCCTCAACCTTCGAAATAAGTAGATTAGAAAACTACAAAAAGACTGGTCGTGACATTTAAACTCTTGCTTAAAATTTAACATGATTTAGCTGTGTATATAATTATTTGAATGTGTATGAATTAAACACATGTATGTATGTTTGGATTTTAATCTTAAATACCAAATGACACTTGACAAGGTAGTCGTACTTCTGCCCATTCTTATGACTCATCATCATATGTTTTTTGAAGTGTCCTTTTGGATGAAACTTTCAAAATTATGCCTTTCCTTTTAAGTTGTTACATTGATTTGATAAGGGAGTGTGTGTTTGTTGTATGTCATTGTCTACAATACACCGTATTGTCAAATTAAACACTTGGCTGAACTTTTGTTACAAAGAGACTGAGAAAAAGAAAGGAATCGTAGGCAGAGTCCTTGAAATTTGGAATATGTGGTATGCTTTTATTTAAAAGTATGCACACATATAAGTAACACAATGTCTGTTTAAAATGTCTTTAACAGTTGCAAGAAATTAATAAATTATTTTATTAGTAAACTATTGATTTGTTTCACGTTGAGCTTTATTTCAACTGGCAAATGCCAAAAGGACAATAGACACCCGACATAGACAGATGTGCTCTAGATTACCGTGAGTACCTGCCCTTACGGTCTAATCTCACGGGTGGTCTGAACACCGGGTGGCCAAACAATCGCCCCCATGCACCCTTTAGATTGAATCATGTGCACACTCCATAAGGCTCATGGGTTGCAATCTTTGAATATAGTTATCCCTGTAGTATGCTTTGAGGTACTTCGAGCTATCTAAACTCTATGCCGTAATGACTTTGTCAAAACAGTAATATCTGTTGTATGGCAACAGCACCTAGAAAAGTGTCTGGCTGACCTCGTCACGCGAATCACGAGCATGGTTTAACACTGGGAAGACTATTCTCTCAGCGTTTTTGTACGTACGATTCTCCAAATTTTCACGACACAGGTATAATTGCTTACACCCACATCGGGGTCTCCAAGAGAATTCCTCAACCATTGCCGGTACAGCTCAAACACTCATCAGAGATGGACTCATCCCTGTGTCGCCTACAATCTAGTACTAACTCCACACACCTCAAAATCATCCCTTTAGCCCCGTGAGGTAGGACGAACTCGACCTTTTAGCAAAGGATCCTGACAACCGCCACATACACCCAAACTCTTATAGCAGCTCGACTGTCAGGCAACCAGCACCCGTGTAACCAGAAGTAGCCTCTGGTTAGACCTTGAAGTTCCCGAACAAGGGCTTCACCTCTATCGTCTTTTGAACTCAGGGACAGTTCTAGGTGACGCTGCACCTGGTTGACATAAACAGACCTGTTTGTTTTTTATAAATAAGTGAACGTCCTTTGTCCTTTTGCCAGAGATTGGGTAGTAACAAATAAGTTCTATGGGTAATGTACCAAACGTACGTCAACGGAAAAAGACACATCACCCCAGCTGGGGCCCTGGGATTGCCACACCCGTAATCAAAAATAGATACCCCTGGTGGTAGCCGACATAGACACTCGAGAGAGACTTGATCGCAGCTTTGCTGTCAGTACAAATTTGGATATATTAATTGTATATTCTAAAGTACCTCATCCAGTTAGCTGCTCTTGTTCTGTGAGGTATGTAACTAAGTCAAAAATCTGAAAGGTTTGCTATGAAACGAATTAGTTTTGTAAAAAGGATTTTATAAAGAAATGCTTATTTGTTTAACCTAAATCTGCATTATTTTATTGTTTATCAATAATAAAAAAACTTTTTCCAACTTTTACCCTGACATATAAAGTATCTACTCCCATCCAGCATGTCACTATTTCTAAGATATTATTGTCACCTAAATGCATTTACTGACTTCGTTGTGAAAAAAAGGAAAATTGACTTTGAAAGAAACGAAGGAAAAAAACAAAAAACGGAAACTTTTTTGCGTACTTTAACTTGCAACGGAAACAATCTATTAAAAAGTTCAATCACTATATGTGGAGGGCTTTTAAGGATCTAAATTTCTGCTGCATACTGACAAACAAACACCGCAATAGAGAGCAGCTGTGAACAGCTGCTGCTACCAAAAAAAAAAGGAAAACCAAACTGAGAGGAGACAAGCAACAGCAACAAGAAAATCTGTAAATCTTTTAGCATCTCCTGGTGTAAAAAAGCCACAAAACTGTGTACGGCTGAGAACGGGAACGTGTTTAAATGTGAATGCAAAACAAAGACGATACAAAGAACAACAGGCAGCCATTGAAAGGCAACAAACAACAACAACAGCAGCAACAGCAACAGTAACAGAACATGTTGTAAAACTGTAGCGATTTTTATCGCAATTCAATAGAGTTCAATTTCTTTTTTTATCTTCACTACTGCTGATGCTTGCTGTTGGTATTTCGAGGGCAAAGACAACCAAAAACTAAAAATAAAAACAAACCTTAGACATGAAGAATAACAGCAGGATTTTTTGATACTCACACGTACAAGTTTTACAGGAGGAAAGACATGTTTCGTATGCAGGAAGTCATAAGGAGACACATTTGTGTGCTTTTAATGTGTTTTTTGTAGGCAAGTTTTATGTAAGAGTTTGGGTGCGTTTGTGTTGCACTGCAAACGTGTTAGTGTTGTGTTGACTTCCTTTTCCGTTGCGTTTTGAATAAACGACACAGTTTGCAAAAGGTGACAAACAACAATCTGTGGATGTCTGCTGACATCTCAATTTCTTACGGTTATGGGTTGCAGAGCAAGTTTAAACTCTTTTTAATAAACTTTTAAGGCAAAAACGGGTTTTAAGAAAATTTAGTTCTAAAAGATATAAAACTTAAACTAAAATTTCAAATGTTTTTTTTTTAATTAGGCTAAGTCTTAAATTGCAAAAGTAAAGATTATATGTTGCTTAAATTTAGGGAGGAATTGTTGAATGCTAAGGAGTAATACATTTCTTTTAACCGCATGTTAAAGAAAATGCTGATCCTGAAAAACGATAGTAAGTTTAATAGTAAAATGAATTAAAAAACAAAAGAAATAACGAAAACTGCATATAGGCATTTCTACAAAAAAAAACTCAACCTTTTATTACGTTCCGTCATCAAGCTTGTATTTTAGAGGCATGCTGTACGATGCTTAATGCTTTACTTAATGTAGAAAAAATTACGTTCATTATGCAAAAAATTATATAAAAACATAAGTTTTTCTTTGAAAAATAATCTTTATTAGAAAGTAACGTAACGTGACATATAGTAAACATTTCTGTGGAAATACCCATATTCAGTATATTTTTAACCGACTTAAAAAAGGAGTACTGTCTGTATTTTAATTTTTTAATGTGCGGTACTTCATGACTCCGATTTTTCACCAATTTTAGAAATTTATTTATTTATTTTTAAAGTTTGAAGCTTCCATTTAGATTCCTTGCCAAAATTAAAAAAAATTTTTACTTTGATTTACTTATCAGATCTCTACGAAACTTGAAACATACCTGGGGCTAAAAAAAATGTATACAGTCTGAAACTTAAAAAAATTGGCGCAGAAACGCCTATTAAAATTTACTCTTAAATTTTACGTGATTACAACTAGCACATTCCTGCGAAATCTATCACATAACCTACGCTGCAAAAATGACACGATCTGGCATTTAAAAAAAGTGGGTGGGGATACGCCCATTAAAGTTGAGTATTAAATTGTATGAACTTATTCGATGCCTACAAAACTTGACAAATAGTTTAGGCTTTTGGAATGCCACGATCTTAAATTTTAAAAAATGGGCAGGGCAACGCCCTCGAAGTATTAAGTTATATGCACTTCTACTTATCCGATGCTCACAAAACTTAGCAAACAGTTTGGCTTCTTTAAATGACATAATACTGTACTTTAAAAATATGTCGGTGGGGCCATGCCCATTAAAAGTTAATCTTATATTTCATGTGCTTCTACTTGAACGATTCTAAGTTAACATGACAAACACTCTGAACTCGGAAAGCGGCGATATCTTTTATGAAGAAAAGAGGGTGGGCCCCCAAGTATTTGCAAAAGTGGGCGTAAACACGCCGCTAAAAATTTTAAATCAGCACTAAAAAGCTAAAAATGAAACTTTTAGATAAAATTTTAAGCGACTTCAAAAATAAGCATGAACTATTTAAAAACAAATTAGATTCAGTTAAATAAAATAAATAAATATAGTGATTGCGAAGAACTGTTTTAATAGTTTGATCATCTAGATACTCTTTTTTTTTGTTGTTTTCGTAAAAGCGTTCGCTTAGCAATCAGCCTTGTGTCAAGAACAGCGAATTTAACATCGTGGTATTGCAGCAGTTATTAATTTAGCATTGTGTGTTTGAAAGCTTTTAATATCAATGTGGAGTAAATAAAATGTTTGTGATTTGATAAGAATTGTACATTGGGGACATTTTATTTAATTACAAACGAGAGATATGATGTTAACAGTAAAAAATTAAACTGGAAATGAATGTGTGATGGCTTATCCAGTACGTACATATACATATATTAATGTCCTTATTCAGTAAGAAGATTTAGGACGTTTTTGTTTGAAAGTATTTTTAGTGCATGTTTGTGAATTCTCCAAATAATTTTATTCAAAAATTGTTGTTGTCTTTGGTAATGAAAAATAAAAACATTATTTCCATATTTTAAAACATAAAAATGAAATTAAAGTATTATACGATAGTTTTAATAAAATCTAGAAAAATATGTGTTGTAATAATGGTTTGGAACAAAAGCGTTCAGCATAGACACGAACCTTCTAGCATAGACAATAAATAATAATTGTCTTAAAGAATCACAACTGCGGCTTTTTTTTTCGTCCATAGACAAGACGACACAATTGTCGAACAGAATTAGGGCATAGAACATTTAGCACACACACACGATTTTGATATCAAGCAGTTTGAGCGTGTGTGGAGTGCTTAACACCATCAAACGACGAGTTTAAGAATCACAGTTAATGTGTTATGTTTCACGAAATTTTGACATTCTCCTCAATTGAATCTGTACCTTCAATAACTCAAGCTCTATATAATTCATTTCAGCAATTCTGCAAATTGTTTGCGTATCGAACTCACTGTACTTCACTGAATCACTTTCATTCCATGATTAGCTAAGCACAGAGTTTCTTGTTAAACTGCAGTTGCGTCAACAATTAATTTAATTTCATCTTTTTTAATATTTAATCAAATCTCATTATGGCAAATCCAACTTAAAAAAAAGGAAGTCTCTACTTTAATTTCCATCCTAATTGTACACACAACAAATTTTTAATTACACAAGACAAACATTTGTCTTTCGACACAAGCACGGGCACAGACATGCACAGACAGGCACACTAAGAAAAATTAATGCATAAATTAACCTTCTCATAAAACGAATCAAAGAGTGATGCAAACAAAAAGTTGAGCAGAAGACAAAAACAAAAACAAACTTTTTACAGGAGATAAAACTCTTTAGAAAATTTAAGCAACTTTTGGCATTCAAAGAAGAACCAAGAAAAACAATCGAATATAAGAATGATGGAAAAGAAAACTTTAACGTTTGACAGACATTTCAACGCGAAAAGCAAATAAGTGACTTAAGAACGTAATATTAAGAAAAATAAAACATATTCAAACGTTTTAAAATGTTAGTAAAAAAATTTTAAATGTGTATGTGGGTGTGTTTGTGTGTGTGTGTGTGTGTGTGTTTGTGCTTGCACAAGTCTGTTGATAAAGTTCTTAAGTTAATTATAAAATTGTAAATGGCAACCACATAAAACAAAAACAACAAGCGTTTTTTAAATAAACACATTTTTTTCTCTCGTTGTAACTTTCTTAAAGGACTTTGTTTTTCAAAGGGTTTGCATTTGGAATTGTATCAGCGCTTGTGCTTAAAATTTGCGCCACTTCCCCGCTTATTGGTATTTGAAAAAAGAAAATAAGCACCATGATGCTTTTATTAGTACGAGTACTTTCATTCAAAAGCAAAAGTAAAGTAGGAAAACTTAAATAAACACAAACAAACCTTAAGTCTGACAAATTGAATTAGCATTCATTAAAAGCTCAACTGAATTTATCATTCATAAAAGGATTTTTCAAAAAGTATTCAGAATCCTTAAAACACCTGTAAATGAGTTATTTGGGTTACTTGAAGGCTTCTAAAGATGGCTTCAAGCCTGATTGCTACTAATTTTTTGAGTGGATGACTAAATGGAAACTTAGGGAATAAATGGCACTAAGATAAATAAAATTAATGGAGTTCTCGAATAATAATTTTAATTAAAAAAAAATATATACAAAAATAGAAAAGCGAAATAAATTTTTATTTTTTTTTTATTTTCCAAGAAAATACAAAATATACTTTTAAAAGCTCTGTTTGGACTGAAGCTCTGAATGATCGTTTTAAAGAATTTTTTTTGCTTCCAAGGAGAACAAACTTTCGAAAAAATAAATACAGTACATAAGCCATTTGTAGCTTAGACGTCTTTTCCACATGCAAAGTTTACTTTGAAAAGTCTTGAGTATGTAGACCAGAAGGGAAAAAGCTCCCATTATACTTGCGTGTAGAAAAGCCGTCTTATTTTGGCGATTTTTTCAATTTCGTTATTTTTTAATTTACCTATTTTGTTGCTTTTATGGTTTATATTTTATTAGCTACGGCGACCTTTTCTATTCAACTCAATTTTTTTCCGTCTAAGAAATTTTTACGAGCTGAACATTTTTGCCTTTTGTCACCTTTTAACATTTGACGGGGCTTTCGTCTTGATAATTATTGGTGGCGATTTTTATTATTTAAGTGGCATGTTTATTCTGCCGACATATTCCATGTTAACAATTTCTTGGTATTGCTGATTTTTAATGTTCTAGAAATTTTTCTGTATTGAAGGATCAATCCATTTGGATGAATTTTCCCCTGATAGCAATTTTTCCATGCTTGTGATTTTTTTCATACCAGGAATTTTTTCTTCATTTTAGTGCTTATCATATGATATTGTTATTTCACACATTAAATTTGTTTTATATAGCTAAGCAGCATAGCTATAACCGGGTGTCCTAAGGCACCTCTCTTATTTTTGTAACCTAAGCATTTCCGTAAGTATTAACTGCTGATTTAACCCATTTGAAACCTTTTTTACCAGGTAAATCAGCAAAGGAGGCTACATACCAAATTTTAAGAATCGAAGCTTAATCGTTCTGGTATAAATGGCATAACTCATTTCCTTTTTCAAATAGATTTTTTTGCGTTTCTATATTAAGATATCGGTATGTACGCCTCTCTGAAAAAAAGTATTTGTTAATTTTCTAGGCCCTTAAAACTAGGGCTATATAATGCACTATTGAATGACAATTCGCAAAACAATCTGAGGATCTAGTGAAATATACATAAAAAATATGCTACGTCCGATGTTTTATACTTGATGCCATATGATAGTAATATTGGAAACAAAAATATACTCGTAAGTAGACTTGTGTCCAACAGTTCTTTTTGAAGTAGTTCGTTCAGTTGGACACAAGTCGGATCAAAAACAGCAATGTAAATTAAATGGGTTTGAAACAACTTTTGATTCAAACGCTCTCAAACTAGTTTAAAAACTTTAAAAACTACTTGTAAGTAGAGTTGCGTCCAACAACTCTTTTGAAATAAAATGAGCTTGTTGGTAGAGTTGGGTCGAACTCGTTCACTAGTTAGACTTGGGTCGAACTCGTTCACTAGTTCATTTTCGCCACAAACCAATGATCAATCCCATGTATTTTAAATGGGTTTGATCATTGGTTTGTGGCAAAAATGAACTAGTGGACGAGTTCGACCCAATTCTATTGATCATTAGAGAACGAGTTCGACCCAAGTCTACTAATTCATTTTTATCACAAACCTATGATCAAACCTATGTAAATTAAATGGGTTTGATCATAGGTTTGTGTCAAAAATAAACTAGTGAACGAGTTTGACCCAAGTCTAGCTGTTGGAAACAATTCCGGTCAAAAACGTCAATGTAAATTAAATGAGTTTGAAACAACTTTTTATTCCGACACAAACGAACTAGCGCAAAAAGAGCTGTTGGACACAACCCTAAGTGCAATATTTAATCAGAGAATTATTAAAGTGATATTTCATCTGTTGAACAGACTTTTTGTTAACACGAATTTAAGCATTTTTTTTTTGCTAAAATTAAACTTTCAAGTTTATTACAAAATTTACAATTGTAAAAATTGTGCAAGCAGACGACCTTGTATCTTTACAATTTGAACTTCTGAATTCTTATTTTTTGTTCTTATTTGTGAAAAAAAAATTTAAAGTAGAAAAAAATATGACAGCAGTAAGACACTCACACAGAGACAAAACATACTTTAATTTTTTTTTGTTGGAATTTGCAACATAAGGCGTCTGCCGGCCTTCTTCTTTTTTTTCTATAACATGCCACAAAACAACAAAGTTGCATTTTTATTTCAGGCAGCAGACAGACAGACATTTGTTGCTGTTTGCAGCACGCTAGTGACTGGAATCACTGAAGGAAACATGAAACACAAAAATTAAATTAAAATGCAAATTAAGTAGAAGACAGTAAATATTCACTATTTGCTGGCAACAAAAACATATAAAAATATCTTTTAATGCTCTTATTCCAGAAAGAAAGTCATCTTAGAATGAGGACTGCCGCGCAAACAGTTTTTAGCAGACTCTGGATGAGAATAAGTGTCTGTAGGTGTTTTGCTGTTTTCCATTCAAACTCCTTTAAAAGGTGCTTAAGAAGTGACAAATTCCTTTTGCTTTTCTTGCAGGAGTTATTTATGGAATTTACTCTTGTTGTTTGTGGAGTAAACAAACTGTCATTGTCATTCTTTGGGGATTTTTGTGTACAATTTTTTTTCAGTTTAGAAAAATATAAACTTCAAAGTGTGTGTGTGTGTGTATAAAAGGCTTACTTACTTACCTACATGTGCATGTATTTACACTTTCGATAAATTGATTAGAACCACTTAAATTTCTGTTTTTAGTAGGCTTTATCTTTTTAAATATTTTGTCGACAGCTAAGATTTCACTAAAATTCTTAAGAAAGCACAATTTTCAGGTGGTACTGAAATTTTAGCTGTCGACAAAATATTTAAATAGATATGGTCGACTTAAAACAGAAATTTAAGTGGTTATACTCGTTTGATCGGGAGTGTATGTGCTGCATGTAATGTAATTTCTTGAGAGGCTTTTGAATTTTTATATTTTATAGAATCTTCCTTTATTTTTTTGATTGTCCTCTACTCGTAAATTATGTAAAGTAGTTACTACTTAATTCTGTTGTAACCTTAATTTAATCGTGTAATCTGTTTTACTATTTTTTTTCTCTGTTAGCGGTTAAAGTTATAAATTATTCAAGAATGTATTTGTTAGCCGAAGTTGTTAATTTAAATTGCTGCAAGCAGTGTGGCCAACTTAGCAGTTTTGCAGCTAAGTTGAGCGTTCAAAAACTCGTTCAGTAGTTAATTTTTGCACACAAACCAATGATCAAACCCATTTAAATTACACGGGTTTGATCATAGGTTTGTGGCAAAAATGAACTAGTGAACGATTTCGACCCAAGTCTAGGCTGGCTACAAGGCTACAAATGCAGCTAGCTTCACTTGAAGTCGTGTGTTCGTTTAGTCTGCTGCGGTGAATTGGTTGAATGCATTATAATCATTCCTTGTTGCAGAGTTTGGTGGGCGTATGAGTATTATACCAAAGAGTATAATACCAACGAGTATGATACTCATACGCTCACTCATACAAAAAAGCGAATACGTAATAAATTATAAAAAATAATGTACTGGCAGTTTACATGGCTTCTATAAACTGGCAGTTAATACTCGTATATACATATTTTGAACGCTATTGGGCTGACTCTGATTTTTTCAACACTGCTTATGAATAAATATATTTATTTTATTAATGAATCAAAACTTCTTTTAATTAAAAAGAGTATATTATTATATACTATTATATCAGCTTTCTATATAAATATTTAACAAAATAGCTGACTATTTTTTCCCAATAACTCATTGTTGATTTTCTCTTTTATATTCATTTACAACGAATTTTTACTTTGCTTCTTCTTGTGTCAATCAATAACAAAATATGCTTTTTCATAAAAAAAAATCCACAGCAAATAACCGGAAGCATTATTGGAGACAATCTGTGTATATTGCGGTTTAAATTTATAACCTGCCTTAAAATCAAGGAGCAAGAAGGTAAGTTTCCTAACAGCCAAGTAACAAGACAATAATGCAGTTAATAAGGAGGTAGAAAAAAAGACAATTTCTCAAAAAACACAATACATACGAGTACGCCAGTCTGGCAATCATAAATAAGGAAGCTATTAGAAAGCTATAAAAATATTTGCAAGCTTAAACATGAAAAAGCAAAAACAAGCACAACAAAAACTCATAAAAATTGTGATGAAGACAATAAAGTTAAAATGAAAAAAAAAAATAATAGAAACGAAAAACTTAACAAGAATAAAGGTTACGTCTTTCAACAGGATATAAAACAAGGATAAATAAATGGTGGTGGCTAAAATATTCTTACAAATCGTTAAAATTGCTTTCTATTCATGTGGAAAACAAAATACGCAACAAACTTATTAAAGCCTTAAGGTAAAATTATATGAAAATTATGCTAAAAGAATGCAAAAAAAAAAAAGAAAAATTATATCCATAAGATTTGCCCATAAATTTTCCTAGCAATTTTTGTTTTTCCCTTCTCGTCTAAACATGATGTAAGGTGGTTTATTTTAAACATTGTTGGAAAATCATATATCGTATATTGTTTAAATTAGAAAATTTATATTGATTGAATCATAAAGTTTAATAATTTCGTTAGTGCAATTTTGTTTCGTATCTTTAACAAGGTTTCGAAGGGGATTTAAATGAAATTAAGGAATTTTATATACGAGCATTTTTTTTTTTAAAACATGCAAATTCATTCTTATGATAACACATTTATTGGAAGGAGCATTAGAATCCCAGCAAAAAAAATAAGAAGTATAAGTGAGTTTTAAGGAATTATAAAATAATAACAGGAGTGTGCAAATTAAAATGCTTTAGAAGGTTTTAAAACTACCTAAGCCCTAAGCTTCTCAAGGAGTTAAACAGAAATGGAGATGAAGATTATTTTGAGTGAATCGGCATTTTCAAAAGTGTGGCAGTGTGTGGTAGAACTCTCATTTGTTTGAAATGAAAATTAGTTTAAGTATTTTATTTATATATAATCGGTTTATTTTAAATTTTACCGGAACAAGTAATAGGTTTGAATGAGCGGTTCGAATAACCGATTTTTTATCACTAACCAGCAAGAAAACTTCTACATTTTAAGAACCGGATTTCTTTCTTTAAAAACTAGGTTCAATAAGCCGGTTTGAATGGTTTGTTCGAATAACCGATTTTTTATTACTAATCAGTAAGAAAACTTTTAAATTTTAAAAACCGGGGTTCTTTCTTGAAAAAACGGTTTCAGTAACCGTTTTGAATGAACGATTCGAATAACTGATTTTTTTTTATTACCAATCAGTGAGATAAAGTGTACATTTTAAGAACCGGGTTTCCTGCTATATAAAAACCCGGTTCGAGTAAGCGGTTTGAATGAACGGTTCGAATAACTGATTCGAATAACAGATTTTTTTTTTGCTTTATTCTAGTTCAAAAAAATATACATTTCATGAGCCGGGTTTTTTAAAAAATCCGGTTCGAATAACCAATTTGAATGAACGGCTCGCATAAATAATCTTTTCGTTACTAATCAGTAAGAAAAAGTGCATATTTTAAGAAACAAGTTCTTTTATATAAAAAACCGGTTTAATTACTCGTTTTGAGTGACCGGTTCCAAAAACTGATTCGAATAACTGATTCTTTATTACAATGCGATACAAAAGTTGGAAAAAAAATTATCATGTGCCAATTCTTTTTTGTTGGAGTCCATAGAGAACGAAAATACCTTTGGGTTTTTAGGTCACTTCGTAAAGTGATTTTATAACGGTAAATGTAGCAAAAATTGGGGTTTTTAGAATTTCAAATTGAAAGAGTCCGAACGGATTTCTTTTAATTTTTCTTCTATTAAAAGAATTTGATAGTATCTTTCAAACAGGACATATTTTTTTGTAAATTAGTTATTAAATGGCTAAGTAGCAGTGGTTGAAGCGTAAAAAACACAATTAAAAAAAAATAATTTTTTTTCACACTTCAACCACTTATAACTTAGCTATTTGTTAACCAATTTACCAAAAGTATGTCTTGTTTGAAAGACAATATTAGATCCTTTAAACAGAAGAATGATCAATAGAAATACGTTGGGAAACAAATAATACAATTTAATACTCTAAAAAAAATCGTTTTTCTCTATATTTACCATAAAACCACTTTAAGAAGTGACCTAAAAAAAAACCAAAGGTATTTTCGATCTCTATGGACTCGAAGAAAACGGAATTGGTGCATGAGAGCCCCTTAATAATTTCGGTGGAGCACAGTGTTATTAACCAGTAAAAAAATATAGATTTTTACATATTTAGAACCGGTTTTTTCTTTTAAAAACCGGTTCAAGCAACCCATCCGAATACGATATTTTTCGTTATTAACCAACTTGTTGTGTTATTCGAAAGCATCCTTACTTTTTCGAAAACCTGTTTTACAAGCCGAAATATTGGAAAACCCTTTTTCATCTAAGAAAAAGTCTACTGACGAGGTCTTTAAGCAGGAGCGAAATGCATATCTACGGAGCCTAAACAACATAAAAAGCAAACATTCCGGACGTTTTGCAAAATATATGACTTGAAATGATATGAATTTGGAAAACCTATTTGAGTTCTAATAATGTTTAAAATGTACCCTATTTGATACGCTTTATTCTTTAATTTTTTGCTGGGATTGTAAGCAAAAGAAAAGAAAATTTATGCAAACATTCTAAAGGTTTATAGAAATTTGGTGTTTGTTTAAAAAATTTTACATATTTTTCTATTTTTTTCTAAGAGCAAAAGTAAATATGTATATTGTTGAAATATCTAAAAAAAGGATATGAGCACGCTTAAGAAAACTACACGCACACATCCTGGACATGCATATGACACACATTAAAATCTCTTTTTATGCTGTAAAAGGTTCCTCTTGTATCACTACATGTCCTTTTTTGTAATATTGAAATTTTTATAGACTCTTGAAAAGTATAAACTTCTTGTTTTTTTTCTTTCTTTCGTTTTGTTGTTAGATGTATTTTTTTTATTCAGCACATGTGTATACTTTGCATTATTAAAAATGGATTTTTCTTACTGCTGCCCCCCGGTTTAAGTGAAAATTTTTATGCATTTCTTTAGCGGCGATTTTTATGCTAAAACACGTTTTGTATTAAGTTTCAAAAGACATATAATATTATAATTGTTTTTTTTTAGATATTCTTAAAGAAAAGCATTTTTGTATTTAGCCATAGCAGTTATGCTGTTGATGCAACTATTGGCTAAAATCGTGAAAAAGTTTTTTTTAAATTTAAGTTAATTTCAAGAAATTTTTAAACAATTTGTGCGAGTTAACAAGTGGTTTTGTTGGTGTACGTAATCCTCAATGAGATTTTGAGAGTATTTCTATAAATATACTAACAAAGTAATTCACACGTGATTTTGCCTTTCAGCTAACGATATAACAATTACCTGTAAATTTTCCTGGAAACAAATTGTCGCAGTCTGGCAACAGCATAAACTTTATTACCTGCCAAATGGTCATGTTTCCTGAAGTAACTAAATTAAATGTGAAAAAGGACAGCCAACTGCCACTAAATGAATTACTAACACCTCTTTATGTAGGTCTACATACAAGTAAGCTCCATTTCAAGGACCAAATATATTCCAATGAAATGTTGCTCTCTGCATTATAAGCCACAGCATTTGCTGCATCATTGTCATCGTCAGCAGTAGCACCACTTTGCAAACGTGCGAGTATCCTCATCATCAGTAGCAGCAGCATCAGCAGCAGTATCGTCCTCAACACACAACAAACAATGTGTTGCAATATTACGACAGGTTACGGATAATAACTTTTAAAATTTATGAACTGTGTCCATAAAATGTCGTTGTACACTATTACAGGTCTCCTGGCAGTCGTTGGTCATTAATGTTCTGTACTTTTTTTTTAATTTTTTTTTTAATTCCTTACGAGTTTTTGGAAAATTTGTTTCAATCATGAAATTCTTTGGTGGCAGCTGTGTATAGCGCAAAACCACAAGGTGAAAATTTTTCCAACAAACTGTGTTTAAATGGTCACGGACGGCTGTTATTATTATGATGGTTGGTATTTTGTTAAATGGTGCTTAGTGTCGTTGCAAAATTATTAGATCATATTTTTTTTGACATTGTTTATTTTTTTAAGACTCGTACATGAATTATAGATAAAAGATACACGTAATAGAGTGTATATGGCAAATGAATATAGTAAAGGGTATTTTTTAAATATCTAGTAAGAGCAAAATTGAGAAAATTTTTGGATACCGAATACCCTGTGCAAACAGTGCAAAATAGCACACAATCATGCACAGACATGACAGTATGGGTTCGATTCTACTGCAAAAATTTAGCTTCAAAAATCACTTATTTCAAATTAATTTTTCCAAACTACAGGACTGTTACTTCATTTCTTTTTAAAGAACCACCAGAAGCACCATTTTTATATAGTAGGATATATGTAGAATTCTTCTATTTCCCACAATGACTACTTTTCGTTCCAAGATAGGATCTTTTTTAAAATTAAGTTTCTGTCTTATTGATATATTGTTGTTGTATATTCCATTGGTATAATTTCTTATTCGGATCTCGTACCATAAATTCCATTAATTTTTGGGTATAGTATCAGTCCCTGTTCCTGGATTTCGCCACCGAAATAATATTCCTTTATTTTACTGGGACTGTTAAGTGCTTAACAGTCCTCTGTTAACTGCAAAATGAGCTATGTAAAATTTTTTGGTTTTTGTCTCTGCTAGTTAAATTTAAATTTATCTTCACACACATACCAAAGGATACTAAAACAATTTACCCCAGTTGGCGATTTAGGTGACCAATTTTTTATGGGCCTCCTAAGATTCTACGCCCTCAAAAATCAGGGTGTCATCAGTTTTTGTTCAACAGCAAATTCATACTTGGTAATAGTGCTTGACTTTATATTGGCAATAATGTAGCTAAGGCTGCACCAATCAAATCTTTTATACACTTTTTATGTAAAAAAAATAATTTCGTTGTGCACTTTTGTTTTTTGCAAAATTAAAGCAAACATTTTTTAATTTCTTTAAGAATGACTTAGCGAAAGAAAATGTTTTTGGAAGTCTCACCCTAAAATTAAACTGGAAAATTAAATAATAATATAATACACAAATTTTTATGAGAATGATTATATTGACGGCAACAAGGCAACAGAGCGACAGGATGTTGCCCGTGCTAAATTTGCCGTTGTAGTCTAGTCTATTTGTTATGACTACAAAAAACAAAAACAATGTTGACAATATACTAAAATATGCAAATCCAATTATTGCTTAGAAATATTTTTTAAAGCAAAGAAAAAAAAGCGATGATTCGCGAAAAGTTGCAAAATTTTAAACAAGCCAAAATATGAATTAAAATTCACCAAAACAGCAAGGAGTTAAAAAAAGTCGAGAAAAACCGCAAAAATGACGAAAATTCGAAAAAAAAACTACTAAAAGCGGGATGATAACAAAGTCTTATAGTGTTTTAACACCTGAAGTTGAAACCCGGTCTTAATTAGGGATGTAACCGATACCGATACCGACACCGATTGCGATATATCGGCAATGCTTCTTATTTGCCGATATATCCATATCGGCGATACCGTTTTGAACATACAATTAAATTTTCAACGCTTTTTTTGCATAAAAAATAATTTGTTTTTTTGTTAATTTCAGAATGAACTCGAATATCAATTTTAAATATTAATAATCCCTTACGCTGTAATTTTGTATAATAAAAGAATTACTCGAGTTGAGTTTTGCTAATTTTAACTTGAGATCAATTTCAATATGCGTATCGGTATCGGCGATGTTTCCTTTTGAGTAGCAAAAAGGCGTATCGTTACATCCCTAGTTTTAACGTTAAAACCATAAACAGCTGATTTTGCGTTCACACTGCAAGTTTGATAAATTCAGGTTTTAACTCACAGACTGTCTAATAACTTTGCTCAAATTAATATAAAACTCTTGCGGAAATGGGTGTATTTGTTGCTGTAGTTTTTTTCTGTTTTATATAACACTTATTTGACAAACTGTACCAATGTCGTAAAATGGAAATTATTTTATATTTGGGGTATTCAGATGCTACTCATAAATTAACACGTTTTAAAGTAATAAAACGAAAAAATATAATGCTGTGAGCAACCCCTCATAATTTACAATTAAAAATATTGTACTTATTTGTATTTCGGTTTTAGCACCTTTGTGCATGGCTTACTCTCCCTCTCAATTCCTTTGGTAAACTCTCACGTATTTCTACATGTAGTTATGACAAACAATAAACATAGCTGAGAAAGTCTTATTACTTTATGACCCTTTTTTTTGAGCCACAACAACAATTTTTTTAAACTATGTTAAAATTTTAAGACATTATGACACTTATGACAATGTTGTGAATACCCCAATTATGTAAATAAATATTTTAAAATTATGGAACTAGTAATACAAAGTGAAGAAGTGCTTGGAAATCAAGTTATTGTATATAAAAAATGCACAAATACATCACAAAATAGAACTTTTTTTTTATCGGCAGATTGATGTGTGTTATATCGTCTATTTTCACTTCCCAGAGGCCAATGAAAATATTTTCATTGTTTTTCTTCCAAAAAACTCTTTTCATAATTTTTTGATTATTGATTTTAAGTTGAACATTTTTCAATCGGTATCTATTCTTATTTACTGGCATAAACATTATCAGCTGCTGCCGGTCATTTTAACTTGGCAGCACTGAATTTAGCACAGCGAAAACAAGGTTGCATTTCATAAAACCAACTTAAAACCAATTAAAAAATGATTTTAAGTTGGTTTTAACAAAAATTATTTGTATGGTAAAACCAGGTTTTAGCAGTTGGTTTTATCATTAAAACCAACTTTTATTAAAACCAAGTCAGTGTGAAAACACTATAATTGTGCCTTACAGATTTTCATTTTTAATAAAGTATTAAAAAACTTTCAGTGTATCAAATAAAAAACCTTTTACATATATAACTTCAAATTACATCAACAATTTTTTGCAGCGATATTCCTCTAAAATCTCTTCTAATTTATAATTTGTTGTTGGAAATTCTTTGCCTCTAATTTTGCTTGCTAATAATAAAATAAAAAAAAAGATACTTGGGGTAAAAGTTTTCCATTTCATTTGTAAAAATGAAATTATCATTTCAAATAAAGTTGAATATTAAAACAAACATTTAAATTAACTGCATTTCGTTCGCAGTTTGCTGGTGGTTTAATGTTTATTTTAGAAATTCTTTAAGAACTTTTCGTTTAACTTCCCCGCATTGTTTCTTGGAAACCGTAATGCGATAATTAAAAACATTAAAAATCTTGTGTGATCACACAGTGTAACCTCAACTTGCGACTAATGTTTGCCAAGACATTCAACATTCATGCATTCAGCCGAAATATTAGTGGAGCGGAGTGGTAAGGAAAACGCGTTAAAACAATTACAAAAGCCGAAAGTAGAAAAGTAGGTAAAGAAAAAGTTTGTGAGAATAGGAAATTTGGGTTATACGAGTAGACAAAAATGAAAGAAAGCTTAATGTTTTAATGACTAAAATGTATCAGGGGAAATTTACCTTAAGATTGTTATTTCTTTGCCACTCTTGACGGCACAAACGAATTATTCTTGCAAGAGTAAATGGCTGGTTGAATGAATACCCCACGTGCTTATACTTTTATCAGACAGGAATATGGGCAAAGTTTGTTTAACTGCGCGTTTTTTTCACCTTCATTTTAACTTTAACTGAGTTAGTTGTAACAGAGATAAAAATACTTTGTGGTACTAAAGAGAATGACAACAACAACAGCAACCACAAAAGAAAAAATAAAATGAAAATGGAAAAATATATAATCAACCACTTAATGTCTGCTGAGTTTCAATACTTTGCCTGTCCTCAATTTTATTTAATGTTGGTGTAGATTTTTGCTGTTTTCAAAAAAAAAAAAAAAAAAAAAAAGATGAAACACTTAGCAAGCTTTTTGTTTTTTTACTTGCTTTATGAAATTATGTCCTCTTACCTTCTTAAGATACGAAATTATTCTCTTTGTGTGTAAAATTTGCATTAATACGTCGCACATTCTTCCACTTGAGCTAAAGCCAAAAACTGATGACACAACGATAACTTGTGTGAAGATTATTACAAGCAATTTTGTGGTGCTCCTGCTCATATCAAATCAAAAACAAAAGTTCATTCTTTCGCTTCGTGGCATAGAATGAAGCAAACAAAGAACATTTTATGTAAAACAAGTGTTATTACCTTGATAACTCAACTTAAGTTAGTGGCAATGACAGCGATTATGACGAGCTTTATTGTGTGTGGGTGGGGGGTGGGGGGGATGTTAAAGGATTTGTTATTATGTTCATGCCAAATGGCAGATAATAATTTTTTATGCGTTGTCAAGTTTTTTTTCTACTCAAAGAACTTCCTTTGTCATTAAGCAGAAAGTAGGAAAGTAGGAAATTTATCTTAAAAAAATAATTACATCTTCTTAGGCGACGCGAGGCAAAGAGAAGATGAGGTGAATATGGTCACCTTATGGCTGCCATAATTGTAATATGATTGAGCGAAACATATTTATGATTCTTAAAACCAGTGTTGCCAGTTTAGGGGATTTGTCCCCAAATTGGGGATTTTTTTTCGTGATTGGGGATGAAAATTTCGAATCGGGGATCTGAGGATTTGTTGGGTATGATGACCAAATTTTAGGGGATTTTTTTGGGGGTTTTCTTATAACTGATGGTAACAAGAATGATTTTTTAACTAAGAAATATCCGTCCGGCAAGTCTAAAAATGTGTATTACTATTCATAGTGAATGGTTTCTAATAAAGATGAAGTATCGAAACAGATTAACCAATAATGAACACTCCCAAAACAAAAATACGCAATAAAATGTAATATGACTTGCTTGGAAGCATTCTTAGAATAAACACACCCTTTAAAAATAATTAAATTTGTTGTCAAAAATTTAATCCTTCTGCTGAAATGCTAAAGCTTTTTAATACAAGTACTATATACAATAAAGTTTCTGAGGCTGATGAATCAGAAGATTTCGATTCTGAAGTTTTTGAAATGGTAAAGTTTGGTTAAAAATTTTTTTTACTTGTGTATATTAAACTATGTGTTCTATTGAATTAATATGTTATTTTTGTCGTTATATAAAAAGTTTTATTTTTTCACACAAGAAAAAGTTTTAATCAAAAAAAACTCAATTTGGGGATTTTTGGGGATAACAAATCAAAAATTGGGGATAAGCTCTAGAAAAAAACTGGCAAAACTGCTTAAAACAAAATTGCTTATTGTGAGTATTTTGATGGTTAAACATTTAAATTTAAAAAGTTAAATAAATAAAAAATAATAGGTTTGTTCATTTACAAAAAATTGTTACAAATTTCTAACAATTGTTACTGGAAGGTGTTTATCAAAAATTGAGAGATAAAAAAATATTCTTACAAATTATTGCTAGTAAAATTTTTACTTAAAAGAATTATCCAACCGCCTATTCTGTATTTTGTTTTCAAATGAATTATTTCAAAAATACTCGTATCTGAAAAGGGAGAACTCAAATAGTCCGGTGTGAATTTCTTTATTAAAAAAAAAAAACATGTATACGTATGTAAGAAGAAAGCATATTTTATTAATTTATTTTTTTTTTTTTTTTTTTGTTTGTTTATCATATTTGATCAGAGATTGAAAATTGGTTTTTTGTATTTGGTAATAGAATAGAATGAAAAATAAAGAAAAATCCATAAAAATAGTACAAAATACATAAAGATGTGTATAAAGTATTTCATATTGTCATATAAAATATTATCAAACAAGATTATCCAAAATACATTAGACAAAATATAACTGATTTCCATCCATGGTTTTGACGTGAATAAAATTTTCTTTTTCATATTTGGGAGAGTAATTTTGTAAATTTCTGCCTTAGAGTCTAAACACAATGCAACGATAATTTATTGCGGTGCGGTTTTTCATACGATTTTGAAGTAAAAAACCGCAGTGCGGAACGGAATAAAATTAAAATCTATTTTATTTTCTCTGCGGACTTTCTTATTCTCTCAATTTTTGACACTCTTTCTCTTTCTGATGTTGCCACAGTTTTTGAATAATTGGCGGTGTTCACAACATTGTTTTAATAAAAAGCATGATTTTTTTTTGTCATAATATATAAAAGTTTAAAAAATATATCAAATATATCTGCGAATGTATAAAATGTTAATCATTTTTTGTTTTTAGTTACTGCCAATACAAAATATTCAACACAAAGAGTATTTTTTTATAAAAATGTATACACAAAAAAAAAAATTAATAAAAATTTAAACAAACAATGACAAGTATTGCCGCAGCCGTCTTCCGTTGTATTATGTTTATTTTTCTTTCCCGCAACGAGAAATCGCACCGCACCGCAAACATTGTGGTTATACTCTTACTCTCTCGTTGCAAGTTTCTGATAGGAAAGAAGCTAAACACACCTATTATTTCAGACTTAATTTCATAAAAAAAAAAATTTTCGGTCTCTCTATAGAAGAGAAAAATAACTGAACAAAATTATTCAACTCATTGAATTAATTTTTTTTTCAATTATTTTCATTTGGCTAGTAAGACATATGAGACAAAAAATAAAATCTAAAAACCACCTGAGTATTTTTTTATTTTCATATTTAATTCAGTGATACGGACATGTTGTTTCGATATCATAATATCGTTTCATAATTGCGATATTAGCCATTCAATCAACACGCTAAGAGAGCAGCATTGTGTAAGGAACATCGAAGTGAACATCGTGGTATTGGCAGAAGTGAATAACTTAACATTGTGTGTTTAAAAGCTCTTAATACCAGCAGCGATGGATTTACGTACAAATTGATAATTTTTGTGAATCACTTTTGCTTTATATCAATAAAATATTTAGAATATATGTAATTCTGATCCGTTAATTTATCGGTGCAATATGCATTTTTTTTAGAGTTATGCATATGATAGTATTCTAAAGCACTTGAATAGAAAATTGTACATTATTGTGATTTAAGGACAGTTGAAGTAAGTGTATTTAGCATGTTTGTTTACGAAACCAGAGCCCACTCTTGTTAGGAGGTATTCAAGTGTTTAAAAACATCTGATTTGTATAATTGCTTTTTCTTCTGCTTACGCTTCTGCTTCTAAAAATGTAAACAGTCCCAGTCAAAGCGAACCCATGAAGCGAAAAATTATACACGATGAAGAATTTCAACAGTCGACATCCTTCGATTGTTTAATTTTCGTTTTTGCTAGACTATACTTTTTTTTTGCGAAAAGCGTTAGTGAAACTCAACAGAAAAGTGTGCATTAATTATATTTTTTTTTTTTTTTTCATATACATATTTATTTATTGTATCTTCAAAAATGAACTAACAATAAGTAATCAAGTCTTAAATCTAAATATAATTATTAGGCCCGACCAATATCGGACATAAGCTTAGTGATAGTTATAAATAATACATAAGTAGTGATAATCAAAAAGAAGTATTTTTAAGCAGTCCCATCTGGAGTGTTGGGTATAAGAGCCCTTGTGTCCCTTTTTTTTAAGCGGATGTGTCCGGTAAAGCTCAAAATATTACGGGCAAGCGGATTAGAATGTGACTCGAGTTTAGTTAAATATTTGCCTGCGTATTTTGCAATTTCTTCACTCACTAGTGGCATATTTAAATCACGATGAATATTTGAATTTTTAAAGTACCATGGAGCAGATGTTATCAAACGTAAAATTTTGTTTTGCCTTCGTTGGATTCTCTCGACATTTGAAGCTGAAGCAGTGCCCCATTAATTATATGATTTTCAAAAAAAAAATGTTTTAGCGTCGAAAAATTTTGAAATAGGAAAACTTTTCAGTTAAATAATGCTATAATAATAAGACCTATTAGGGCGCCTACACACGTTAAGAATATATTACCAAGTATTATTAGCAAAAATTCAGGGAGTCCCTGAATTTTTCTGAAAGAAAAGAAAAAAAATTTTTACTTTACTTTTGCAAAAAAAAAGTGCATGAAGAACTGATTTTTTTTGGAGTAAAATCTTATAACATACATAAATCTTATTATTTAATTAATGAGACATAATTGCCATATATACAGGGTGGGTCAAAAGCTACCATGGGGTTTCAAACTTTTCGAAATCTTTGGAGGTTCATAAAAATTAATTGGTCACCAAAATCACTAAACTGAGTATAGGGGTTTACTTTCCTTTAGTAATAAATACTATCGAAACTGCACTGTCAAGGCCGTGCGGATTTTTTGACTGTTGCATATCTCACGGGCCCTAGGGCGACATCAAGCATAATTCCGCCACTGAATACCAGTCTTAACTAATTAAAGTGTTTTGATTTGTTAAGAATCCACCAAGAAAGAAGCAACACTGCTTCGAAAATTCCCGATTAGTTTTTGTAGGATACATTTTTTGAGGACCGCTACACATTCATCATCAGCGTTCATGTGTTTGGTTAATAGTGAGTGGTTGAACCATTGCATTCAGTTTATTTTTAAAATGCAATTTTTTAATAGTTCTGTTTATTTTCAAAAAAAAAAAAAAAACAATTATTCAACAACTCCAGGGATATGAGAAGTATCCCTGGGAAAGCCAAAAAGTCTACAAGTTAAAGTTTTTTCATAAGTCTCTCACTCTATAGGAATTTGTGAAACATATATAAAATATAAGGGATTTTGTTAACTTACAAATTTTCTTATGCATCCGTAGTTGAGTTTGCATTAGAAGAACACTTAACCTTTTGCCCATTAAAAATTTAAAACGCATAACAAATGTAAAATTATAATTTTTTTTAAATTTATTTTTTTTTATTTTTTTGCATTGTAAAGAATTTTTCCTGTTCAGCTTTTTTAAGTTCATGTCAAGTTAATTTAGTGGAAAATTACGAAATTGTTGTTGACCCTTTTCGGAAGTAAAAAGAGTGTATTTACAATAATATTTATAAAGGAGAGTAATGTAAAATTTACGTGACATTTACTTTATAAAATAAACAGTCGCTCATACTCACCCGCCCACTTGCTGAACATACAAACACACACACACACACATGCATACGTATTTCTTAACAGCAACAAGACACTTTATATCCTTTTCCTTTAAAAGTTCACTTCCTTATTTCTATTTGATTTAGGTGAGTGTGTGTGTGTGCTCTAAGAACAAACACGATAATTTCAAAAATCATTTCACATCTGGGCATGATGCTTTTTTAAGTCCTTTATAAATACAAAAAAAAAAGGAAAACTGCATTTGACTTGCGACAAATTTGCTGTGCTGCCACTTGAAATACAAAAGTTACAATGGCAAAACACTGTTTACCTTAAAAGCTAGAAAAACTGGCCAAAAAATTAATGTTTAAACTCGCACACACTCGAGCACATACAACATACGTGTTTACAAATGACAAATTTCCTTTGCTTACATTTCAAAGATTCGGTCATGAGTGAAAATAAACTTCCATACTTCTACAACGAGTATTTTGGTCGCACATGTACAACAAGCAGGCGGCACCAGTCGTCGTGCAATGCAGCAAGTTGTCGACAAATCATACATACTTTACTAAATGTCTTAAAGGTATTTTTTTTTATAAGAATTTATCTGTAGTGTGTGTGTGTGTTGAGCGGGAAACCAGCAATAAGAAAATGTCCTTTTCATTGTTGGTTTCGTTTCGTGTCTTAAAAGAAGTAATGGAGTGAATTTTATTTTTATTATTATTGAAGTTGTTTCAACAAATGTTTAATTCTACATTGTCATGAATAAACTCTTAAGTAGTTGATAGAGTTGCAATAGACCAAAGATAAGGTAGAAAACTGAGAAAAGAAAGGACGAAATATAATAGACGTCCAAGGAACTACCACGAGATAACAAAGAAAAAGCTTAAAAAAATCAGGAATTTTTTGTGATAAATTGTGGCGAGAGTATTTCATTTCATTTGACCTTACGCAACTTCGTAGCAATCAGTTGAATTTAATTAAATCAATTAATTCGAGGGTGGCGTTGGCTGAAGTAGTTAGCACGTTGACTTGAAAACCGCAGGTCCTGGGTTCGACCACTGTATTCAACAATTATTAAGTAACAACACCACGCATTTTTTTCTGATGTGCCTTTGTATCAGTTGCTGTAGGAAAGTACAAGTGATGAAGGCATAGTCACTGGTCGCTGAAATATACCGACTTCAGCAGATACTCATCCTAATGTGACATCAGAGCGCCCTCCTTCGTTGTGTAGCAGAATCATCGGCAAAGTAAAATAACCAATAAAATGGCTACTAAAACACATCTTCAAAAAGTTTAATACGCAGAGGCGCTGCATTATTTAAAAAAATAACGTGCTAAAAGCAGAGTTCCTTCATCACCTGTCTTCTCTATCACTATCCCTTTCCTGAGAAAGGTATTACCTAGTAATAGTAGTAGGCCTGAGTGCTACTTCTCTTAAAAAAATTATTTTCTGAAGTAGAATTTTCTTCTTAATTATTGTATAAGCGCTGTTTTCCTAAAAAGTAGGGTTCCTGAAAAGTATAGTTGGGCCTCCAACAATGTTGTTGATTTTTATGCAGTTATCAAAAAATGAAACAAATCTTTCAAGGGACTGAAGTACGGTATATATTTTTGATATAAGGACATTTAATTGCATGTCATTAATACACACATTAATCTGTGGTAAAAGAAAACTAAATAATTTCAAACTTGATTGATCTAAAGACAATCGGCCTGGCCCATGATGTCGACAAGCAACTTTCTATCGGCAAATTGTATTGCAAACAACAATAAAATATGGAAATTTGTTATTGTTTTCAACATAAGTAATAATCGATGGAAAGTTTCTTATCGACATCGTGGGCCAGGGAAATTGTCTTTAGATCAGTGGTGGGCAATCTATACCATTACATTTTACAAATGTGTGCGTAATACTCTCACCGAATTTCGCCTTATTTCCCTAATATAAAATTTTAAATCTCCAAAGGCCAGAAGAAACACCCAAGCTTTGTTTATAAACAAAGTCATCTTTTGTTGTTGCTACGTCAATGTAATTGTGAGTAAAAAGATGGTTTTGTAGAAAATTTTCTTCAAATAATTTAAATATATGCTTGAAAATGACTTTGCATATCACGTTTATTCATGCCTGACAACGCACGTTGACAAACTAAACATTCTGGTTTGCCGAAATAACTTTCTGGAAATAAAAAATTTTAGTAAATTCTTATCACACATACTTTCTTATTATTAATAGTATGCGATACACAGAAGTTATTTTCAATAATGCGTGTATACCAGAGAACAGCAACGAGTAGTGAAAAAGTATGAGTAGAGTTGAATCATGATTTATAGTTTCTTGTATTTATGAGTACTCATACTTACTGGAATGTTGTCTATGAATCATATTCACTCGAAAGTTTGAAGTGCGCATCGAACTTATACTTATCAACATTTATGACGTTTGCTGATTTCGACTAAACTTGTGTCCAACAGTTCTTTTTGAACTAGTTCGTTCAGTTGGACACAAGTTCGATCAAAAACATCAATGTAAATTAAATGGGTTTGAAACAACTTTTGATTCAAACGCTCAAACGCTTGATTCAAAACTGTTGGACACAAGTCTAATTTCGACTCTCCTTAACTCAATGCCTATGGACGATGCAAAACAAGTATGATTCACAATGGGAACTTCACATATGAACATTAAAGTTCTCATTATGAGGTTATGTGTTTCTATATTGTTTTTTTTTTGTTTTTTTGCACGAATTGAAAAACAACCCTATTTACTACTAATGTATACTAATTGCAAACTGTTTAATGACTAAAATTTTAAATAAACATACATGCATGAGTTGAGTGAGCTGAATCAATGTGAGTAGTATAAGTATTTTCTTGAAATTATAAGTTGAACAGGTGATTTATGAGTGTGAGTGTGGTATGACTATGATGTTGACTTTGCATTCATATTTATTTCAACCTATTACTTATAAATCAATGCCATAGTGAGTATGCGTAAATCGGAGTAGTTGAATTTAAATGATGTCTACTTACTTCTATTTAAAATTTAATGAGCCAGTCTGAATAGCGAAAAAGCGATTGATTGCCGATCGCTAATTGTGAGTATGCGTAAATCGGAGTAGTTGAATTTAAATGATGTCTACTTACTTATATTTAAAATTTCATGAGCCAGTATGAATAGTGAAAAAATGATCTATTGGCGATCAGTGCTCGTGAGTATGCATAAATCAGAGTAGTTGAGTTTAAAACATGTCTACTCACTTTAACTCACTTTAAAATTTCATGAGTCAGTATGAATAGCGAAAAAACGATTCATTGCTGATCACTGGTGTATACACATTCGTAATAGAAGATTACATTAAAGGGCGTGGCGCCCTTAATTCGCCGATCACTGGTTTAAAACAAGCGCACATAACTAATGTAAATGCATATGTATGTTTGGATGTGCTCATGTGTGTGTATGTGTATGTACATGCATGACGAAACAAACTTAACAAATTCTTTCGTCACCAAGTCACCAAGTAGATCAATCATCTACCATTCAAACTCAAGTTTAAAATTATCTAGATTTCTTTATCTAATTGCATTTCAAGCGAGCTTTTAGTCAAAATTTGTACGAAAATGTTTTTAGAATATGGCAGAACATCCTTTACAAAGAATTAAAGACAACTGAAGCATTAATAGTTCTGCCCGCGTGCAATTGTAATATTCAGGCAACATTTAAAATAAACGAAATGAAAATTAAAGCACTAAAATCAAACACACAAAAATGAACAACAAAATAACTATAATACATAAATTATAATTCGCTATGCGTCATAAACAATTTGCACTTTATTAATTTGTCAGTGTAGTGACAACCAACCAGTTGAGCGAAAATCAACTTAAAAATTAATCAAACAGGCGAGACCGACAGCCAAACCCACCAACGAATGCACAAAGAACTAAATATATTTCAATACCTTCTCATTCTAATAAATTCTCTATTTGTTCGCGAAATATAATTACTACTGAGGAGTCTTCCAAAAGGAACTTCTGAGCTTTGACAGTTCGTGCCATAACCGGTAAAAGAGCTTAAGCGACATAATTTTCAAACTTAAATTTTTGAGCAAAATTAATTTTTTCCTTCTCTTGCAGAGGGCAACAATGTTGGCCGTATTCTTAGAGAAGAAAACATCCTTAAATCCTTATTCAATATGCATAGTTTTATTGAATTTTAATATTATTCCGCTTCCCATTCTTTTAATAAATTTGCATGTATTTTTCATCCGTATATACATATTAACCTGACATTTGTGAAAATGATTTATTTTCTTACAAAAATAACCAAAACTTTAGTCTATTTAAAACAATTGAGGTTGTTTCGCCATTTAGTTTATTCACGTGAATTATATTTTTGTGCATTTAGAATACAATTTTTTTTTGCTTGACATGATCTGTCGTGTTATACTGTCTGTTCTATGCGCTTTGTCTACAAAAAGTAATGCATAAATTATACAAATCCCGCCAAACAGTCAACGAATCAACGAACCAACCAACCGACCAGTCGGCGAATCAAGCGAACAAAATAAGCAGCCACCAAACTAAATCATTCATCCATACAACTGTCCTCTAGTTTGCCAATCATTTCGATAAACTACTGAAGCTACTTTTACATGTACGTATCAGCGAACAGCAATGCGTAGTGAAAAAGTGAGTAGAGTTGAATCATGACTTATAATTTCTTGCACTTATGCGCACTCATACTTACGAGTGTGCATCGAACTCATACTCATAAACATTTATGACGTTGTTGATGCCGACTATCCTTAACTCAATGCCTATGGACGTTGCAAAATAAGTATGATTCTTAATGCGAACTTCGCATACGAACACATTAAAGCTCTCATTACGAGGTTATGTGTTTCTCTGTTGGTTTTTTGTTTTTGTTTTTTTTGTAGAAATCTAAATATAACCCTATTTACTACTATTGTATACTACTTGCAAACTGTTTAATGACTAAACTTTTAAACAAACATTCATGCATGAGTTGAGTGAGCTGAATCAATGTGAGTAGTATGAGTATTTTTCTGAAATTAGAAATCAAACTGAGGTGATTTATGAGTGTGAGTGTGGTATGACTATGATGTTGACGTCGCATTCATATTTATTTCAACCTATACTTATAGCGAGTAAGCGTAAATCACAGTAGTTGAGTTTAAATGATGTCTACTCACTTATATTTAAAATCTCATGAGTCAGTATAAATAGCGAAAAAGTGATTCATTGCCGATCACTGGTACGTATGAAATCTGTGTCTGCTTATTGTGTCTTTTAGTCCATTGCGAAATATGTAAAAGTGTCTCACACCTCAGACACAAGAACAACAAAATGTACAACAACATTAAATAAAATAAATTAGCAAGAAATTTACACTATATACATATGTACGTAAAAAAAAATATATTAGTGTAGAGTAAACAGATATTCCGGTGTGTCGTCCAGGCGTAGCATTATCGGGAATAAATATAAAATATAACCTGCAGCAGCTGCACAATGGGTTGAAAATAATTATAGTTGCTTGTTTTTTTACGTCAGCTGATTGTAGGTTATTAGCTGGGATTATCAGAAACTTTCACTTTTTTTATTGCTTATTGTGTAGTTTCTATAGTGCAAGCAAGCGACTTGTTTAGAAAATTTGTATAGGAATCACTCAAAAATTTGAATGCTTTTCATATATTTTTTCCAGACAAGTCGCTGGCTTGCATTGTAGAAACTACACATATTTGTTTCGTTTTGAGGAAAAAATAATGATAATGATTTTTTTTATAAAATAAAAGTTTGTGCCAATCGAATTTTAATTTTTCTGAAAAAAAAAAATAAATGTCATATAGGCAAAGGTGCGATAAAGTTGAAAATTGTGAGAGAAAACTGGTAAAATAAGCAAGAAAAAAAAAACGAAATCTTTGCGTAATCAAGTCTTATTTAATTCAAGTAATTAAAAAAAAAAGTAATAAAGCTAACCATTTAACCATCAAGTTAAGGTATTCCTTCAAATATTTTGATTACATTTGTAATACAAATTATTTGTGGAAATGCTTTTTTAAGTCTATATTTTCAATAAAATAAATATATATTCCCAGTTTAGGTGGACATTAGAAATTGGGCTCAATTAGTTTTAACTTGGCTTTAAAGATTGAACTAATCTGCGTTATTTTAGGAAAATTTATGCTGTGCATCGGTGAGCCTAAGACGTTATGCACTAATTAGTAAAAGCCTCACGAGTTGAGTTTACCAAGAATAAGCTCTTCGCGACTTCTGCTAACACTTTTATTGCTGTTGTTGTTGTTGTCTTCGTTTTATGTATTTTTATTAGATATGTTGCCTAGCGTGAGTCATGAATTAGTCACGCGTGAGTCACACCCTAGTCACGCGATAGTCACCCGTGATCGTTGTTTTATGTATATATAATAGTGATTAAAAAAAATAATGTATGTGACTTTATCTAACTTTCTTAGGCTTATTAAGTATGCAATCTATTTTTGTATAATTTGTATTTTAAGCCATTCAATGACATGCAATTCATCAGGAACGTGAGTGAATAAAAAAAATCATGAATTATTGCTTGTTTTGTAGATTAAGGACCGTTCTTATGCATTTCGTTCCAGATTCTGTATTTCTTATAAAAACAAATTATGTCGGGTTATACCCGACTCACCCCTCCTATACCACGAATATTTTGTTAGAACATGTGGTTTGTTCTAAGAACTATCAACATCAAAAATTTAGAGCAACTCACACTCTTGCAGATCGGCAGATATAGGAAAAATAATAATTTCTTTGTGTGAGGGGTACCTTTTTTCCCCCTCTTACACCACCAAGATTTTGTCGAAAAATGTACTTTTTCTAAGCGTTATCCACATCAAATTTAGTGAGTCTTACTTTAATCCTATCAGAGGTGTGCATCACTGGGCATCACAGGTGCTCAGCGGAGCACACCTCAGGCTGGCTTGGACGTCGCTCTTCATCTACTTCCTATTTCTGGAAGAATTTGTGGTGGGAACGGTGACTCAAAGTCTTCTTAGAGTTGTAGAAACAGGTTTGGTGAGAATAAATATAACAGGTCTCACATCGATTTTAAATGAGATCAGTTTTAGTGATGAGGGATCCGTAACCTCTGTGTTCACGGACTATAAGGTCGCTGAAATGGATTTTAGTAGAACACCCTCACTGGTAGTTCCGGATAGGGACTATTGGGTCAAATCCGATAAGCTATATGAGGGTAGTGCAGACGGATCAAAAATGGGCGAAGGCATAGGTTCTGGTGTCTATATCTTGGGAACGAACATTAGTAGTTCTTTCAGATAGCCGAGTGAATACAGAGTTTTCCAGGCTTAGATCTTGGCGATCTTCAGGGCCACGGAACTGGTAAAAGCTTTGAAGCGACACATTGTCAAATCAAAACTTGTTAGTGAGTGTAGGAGAGCCCTCAGTTTTCTTATGGACAAATATAGTGTCAGACTATGTTGGGTTCCTGGTCACAGCAGTGTTGAGGAAAATAAAATTGCCGATGAATTGGCAAGAATAGAGTTGGCATTAGATGTGGGAATGTGTGACAGATCGGTGAAATTACCAATAGGTCATTACTATAGGGAACTCAGTAATTGGGTAGAGAGCAGGACCAACAGTTCATGGCGAAGTAGGGAGGGTTGTAGAGTCTCGAGCGCTATGTGGCCAAAACTTGGCTCAGGAAAATCCGAACTGCTACTGGTCATAATTAGGAAGGCGATGAGAATCGTGATAGGTGGGTGCATTTGGGAAAATGGCACTCCAATTTGTGTAGGATGTGCGGGGTTGAAGAGGAACCAGAAACCATTGAACATATTAACTGTCATTGCCCGAAGCTGCGACGTCACAGGCTTAGATGGCTGAGCAGACGTTTCCATAAGAGCATTACTGATATCGGGAAGTGTAAACTAGAGGACATCAGGGGCTTCATCATGTGAGTTTAGTGGCTTAATGGCGGATAATAGGGTCACTTCTCGGAACAAATGGGGGAGGTAAGTATTACTTTTTAACCGACTTCAAAAAAAGAAGGAGGTTAACAATTCGTCTCTATTTTTTTTAGGTGTGTAGGTTCATAGCTCGGTGCATTTTAGACCGATTGTAAATTTTTTTTTTGTTATCTGAGAGGGTATAGCTTCGCATTGGTCCCATTTGAATAAAAGTGGGCGGGGTCACGCCAACAATTTTTGAAATTTGATTCTGTGAACCAAACATCTTTGGTTCTTGTAATTACAAAATTTTTAAGTTGAAAAAATGGGCGGGGCTACGCCCATTAAAATGTATTATAACATTACACGTGGTTCTACTTAACCGATTTTTACGAAACTTAGCACACACCTTGAGCTCTAAAATAGACACAATCTTCTTTTAAAAAATGGGCGGGGTCACGCCCATTAAAATTTTATATTATATTTCACAGGGTTCTATTTCACTGATTCTTACGAAACTTGGCACACACCCTAAGCTTTAATAAAGGCACAAGATTGCGTTCAAAAAAGTGGGCGGGGCACGCCTATTAAATTTTAGTATAATATTTCATGTGCTTGTACTTAACCAATATTTACGAAACTTGGCACACACCTTGAACTCTTAAAATTACACCATCTTCTTTTAAAAAAGTAGGCATAGCTACGCCCCATAAAATTTAATACTATATATCACGTGTATTTACTTAATCGATTTTCACGAAACTGGACCATATTTCTAGATAAATAAAACTTAAAAAAAAAATTAAACCGACTTCGAAAATAAGCACTAAAAAGCTACAAATAATATAGATCTAATTAAATAAAAGATTTTTATATATGTTACCTACAATGCCGTTTGAAGTTGGTGCCAGTAATACTCGTACTAAACACATAGGAACATGCCCGGTAAAAAAACTGCAAGTAATTTTTATGTACATATGTATGTATGTGCTTAGTTACCAATGTTGCTGGCACCAACTTCAAACGGCACTGTAGGTAACATATATAAAAATCTTTTATTTAACTAGATCTATATTATTTGTAGCTTTTTAGTGCTTATTTTCGAAGTCGGCTTAATTTTTTTTTTTTTTTAAAGTTTTATTAATGGGCAATAGAACGTTTCATACACATGTCTGAAACTTTTATAACAACTAGACGCTTTATCTTATTGTATGTTTGTTCACGATCATTAGCGCTGTTTATGTTTACAGATTAATTATTTGAAAAAAAACTTTCAAATGATCTTTCTATCGCCTACTAAAATAAATTCAGCACCACTGTGCATTATTGCTTAATGTGGACAATAATTTTACAGCAATTCTTATACATTTTGGCAACCTTTGCAGTCGTTGTTACTTCGTAGTATTGTTGTGGCAAGAATAAATATGTAGAAACATTGTAATGCAACAACTCATCTTGCCAAAGAGGTATTTTTTTTGTCTCATTAAAGGAGAAAAACTTCGAAATTACAATTGTGGTTGGAATTTTGTTCCTTAAAAAAATATGTATTTTCTTTGCTTCTTTCTTGTCTTGCTTTTATTTTATTTTATTTTATTTTATTTTATTTTATTTTATTTTATTTTTATTTTTTCACATTATTGCGACATAATGCAATCATGCAAT
Source organism: Tachina lurida (assembly GCA_944452675.1). NCBI lineage: Eukaryota > Metazoa > Arthropoda > Insecta > Diptera > Tachinidae > Tachina > Tachina lurida. The sequence goes on from OX101752.1 coordinate 174,737,061, forward strand.
GATTACCAGCAACTATTTAGGTACGCAACATCACATACAACCAAACAAACATGTCTGTAATAATCATTTGTTACAAAAATCTGCAAAAAAACCAACCAGACCAAACAATTTTAATGAATTTGTAACTTTTTCTATGTTTTGCTCACAAGCGAATAAATATAAATGTGCATGTGTGTGTGCGTGTGTGTGTGTGTGTGCTAAGTTCCCATAAATAAATTATTTCAATTTTATTTTCTTTAAAATTGCCGTAATTTATCTTAAAAATATACGTGTTTACGTATGCATATGTATGTATATTTGTATATAAAGTTGTTTAACTCGAAAGTTAAGAAAATAAAATTAGTGTAACGCACGAGTATGAAAAAGTGGAACTAAAAAAAATTCAAATCACGTTTTACTATAAACAAATTGTCAACATTATGTTGTGTTGTCCTTAAGAAAGCAAATAGTAGAAAATGAAAGGACTAAATAAATTATTTGCAAGACGTATGGGATTTTTTTTTAAATTTATGTTCAGGGATTTTACTAAACCCCTTAAAAGCTACACTTTGGTCAAGGTCTGCTAATGTGAGTTTCTGTGGATATCACGTAATTTTAAATTTGATGCTGTTGCCGGTTTGGGAGTGAGTAAAGTTTTAAGAAAGAAGCTACAACGTGATATAAACCATTAGAAAGCCTGGTTTGTAGCAAACAGTCGCTTCTAGCTTCGCTTGCACTTTGACATCTTTTGAGCGATCTTATATATTCTAGCCTCTAGCGGTCACTCTGTCATGAGCCTTAGTCCACACTTGCACTATGGCACTTTTGCTGCGAAATTTTTAACTTTCTTGTGATGCCAAAAGAAAACGTAATGAAAAACGATACATTCAGCCATATTGCGCATGTAGAGTCGGAATATTCGTCTACGAGAATTTTGTTCTAGATTAAAGAAAATTTGTAGACGTTTTCTTTATTTTAGCAGAAAATTGCTGCAGACTAATATTGGACTCGACATAAGCAATACGGTTGATTGTTCCCGTTGAATTTATCTATAAAAAAATTATATAAAAAATTCTAAGTTCATAGTGTAAACGGGGATTCACCGATGTAAACAGTTCAAATAACCAAATAAGAGCCAAGCGATGTTAAGATTACGATATACCGAGAATAAAATTTATATATTTTTTTTTTGGTATAACGTCACGCGAAACGTGTTTTTATTGGCTAATGATTTCCAGCTGTCAAACCTAAAATAGTTGTAGCTCTGGCTATAATTTTTGGTTTCGTAAAACTAATGAGTGCCTATGTTTTACATAGCAGCAAACAAAAGCTCATGATTAAATTCGATTGGTATATAAAAATTGGACAAAAATAAATAAATTCAGTAAAATGCGACTTTCCAACCACAATCTCAAAATTTCTTTAAATCCCATACCATATAATTACATTTTCACTACCACAGATTTCACAACCAAGGAATGTGTAACCCTTTCTATGGAGAAACTAAAACGAACTGTAGCCTATATACGAATATTAAACGTTTTATTGTAACCTTAATATAGGAACGGTTTATTCTTAATTATTAAGTTAGTCCTCTAAGCATTATTTTGTTAAATCTTAATCCGGATGAATTTCATTTATGTTAGTTCTAAGTATTCGTAGTTCCACTTTTCAACTATGTATTTTTCTAAGTGTAATAAAACACAGGTTGGTGATAATTTTCATTTAATTGCATTTCTCATATTGGAGATTATTCACTTTTAAATTTTTTTAGTTTTGGGATTATTTAGTTTTAACTTCCTCGAAATTTTCTGGAGTTTCCAGGATGCAGCAAGCCAATTGTCAAAATTACATAGCCAAAGTAACATTAACTGAATAATACTCTTTAATTTAGCAAATCATCACCCAATAATATGCTACGAAGCACAGCTTCAGAAATATACGCCTCATTGACACTAGAGGCGCTGCAACACTGCATTATTAGAAACGAATAAAAAAGCAGAGTTGTAAATGAATGGAGCTTTCCTTTACCTCTTCCTGCACTACCTGTTTTCTCTATCTCTTTCCTTTTCCTAAAGAAGGTAACACCTAATAATAGTAGTAAGGAAGCCTGCATGTATGAATGCATTCATTGCCTGAGTGTTACTTTTCTTACAAAAAAAAAAAAAAAATACACTAACTTTTAAAATTTCAAGTGTCTGCATATGTATATAATTCCCTGTATATTACGTTAGAATTTCAAAATTTTTCTATATTTATAGTTTGATCAGGCTTTTAAGATCGTATCACTTTGTAAGCCAAATTACATGTGATAATTATTAATGAGCAAATAACACCAAAGTTAATTGTAAATATTCTGACAAAACTTGTAGTAGAACGGAACAACTAGCTGTTTTCGAAGGCCACTTCACCTCCATCCATCAGCGTTCTTTGTGTTTGGTCTACTGTGTGTGGTGTCAGTTGATGTAGATTTCTGTGTTATATACTCAGCCATTATCTACAAATGGAATATATGAATTGTTTTGATTCATCGCATTCAATTTGCTGAAAGCCTTTTTTAATAAAAGCTCCATTTTACCATCTCTAGTGAATTAATAAATTTTTCATTGCTCGCTTTACACATTCTTACGATTCTCGAGATTCGCACAAAAGGACATCGTAGCAAAAACTATAGGATTCCTTTTCACCTTTGGTGTACACAACTAAAAACTCTTGAGTAAAGATTTTTCTAAAGTATACTTTATGTTTAACTTTATGTTTAATAAAAAAAATTACTTACTCCTATACTTTCCAGCCTTGGAATCGTCTTTTTTGATTTTTCTCAGTTTCAATACCATATTGCAAATTATAAAATTTACTTAAATAATGAGAAAGCAAAAATTATTGTATTTAGATACTCTTCTATAAAGAAAAACTTAAATTTTCCAACCCTGGAACCGCATTTTCGAATCGTCAGATTTTCTATAATATCAAATATGTTTAACTAATAAAAACAAAGAATAAATTGTTTTAGTTAGTTACTTTGATATAAAAAAAATTATGAAATATTGCAACCCTGGAATTGTCTTTTTGTTTTTATTTTTATTTTCAAAAACAATATATTTCTTCCCAGAATATCAAATTGGTTGAATTAACAGAAAAATGACAAACTATTTTTGGCTAGTTACTTTTATATACCACAAAAATAGCTATAATTATCCAGCCCTGGAACGGGGCCAATTCTGACACATTAGTGCAAGACCGAAGTGTCTAGGTTTTCTGGGAGCTTCGAAACAACGATTTCACGTATAGATAGACGGACAGACGGACATCGCTTATTCGACTTCCTTATTCTTAAGGACCCAGCATATATATATATTTTATGGGATCGCATATGAATATTGACAAACCTAAAATACCCTTACCATTTTTGGTGAAGGGTATAAAAATAGTTAGCTTCCTTGTACCGTTAGCTGGTTCAATAAATACACCAAGGAATTAAGTTTTTTAATAGTTTAGCGTTAACAAAACTTTTTCTTTAACTAGGATTTTTTTGATTTGGTTCGTGGAAATTTTTGTCTAAATTTATAATCTGGGTTTCGCAATATTTTTTTTGTATTATACTGGAAGAAAATGTGAGTATATTTTCAATCACCAGACTACTACCAATTCAACATTCAATATTGAACCTGTAATACAATAAACTTTATTTGATGGAAAATAGCTTATGAACACAATGCTAAAACAAAACTCAACTTTCTCGTGTACTCGTATGTAAAACGAAATTTTCCAGACAATATCTTTTAAAAATAAATGTAATACATATTGCAAATATTATAAGACTATAATGGCTCTTAAATAAACATGGCACCCACCTATTTGTAACATACGAGTACATAACTAAATGTTGCAACATCTTCGCATATTGAAATTCTACTTTAGCTTCGATTTAGACACTCAATATAAAAGCAAAGTCTTGTAAACACTGTCGTGAAGAAAAAAAAGAAAACTTTGTACATAAATGAAATTTAAACTGTTTGCATGCATTTTCTATTTTTTTTAAAGAAAATTTAGTAAAATATTGTTTTAGAAAGGTTTGCCATATAGATGCATTCAGTGCACCCTATTGTAGATGAAGGCATTTTGAATTTGCATGAAATAATTTCTAAATCCTTTATAATTAGCAGGGAAACCGCAAATATCCAGTTAATTGCATGTTTTTTCTGGTGTGACGTATTAATGCGGAGATAAAATATTTTTGCATATTTTACCCTTAAGGGATGTTTTTGCAAAACATATCTGTCGCTTTGAGGTCATATTTTGATACTTTATAGAAGTTTTTTTAATATGATTTCAAGCGACTTATCTCTTGTTCCAAATTTTTATGTCTACTTCTCACCATCTAAATCTTATTTCCAATGTTATCACGGACGTCAGTTATAATAAAAATTTTATTTTGCTATTTGTGACCGAGTCTGCCGCGATGATATCAGTAGACGTTAAAGGAACATTTTCAATGTATAAAATTTAATTTACAGGTAACGATTTTCATTTGAAAATCTAGGTCAATATTTTTATTTTTATAAATAAAAAGCTTATTCTACTTATCCAAAATACAATTCCAAAGTCTTAACTCTGATATCATGATCTCTTTTGAAGTTCTGTTGAAGTTAAATTTTGACGGCCGTATTCCAAAAAAAAAAATTTATTTGTATTATTTGCTTTAGGGCACTGCTACACGTTCAATATATATTGTGATATTTGGATCGCGATCCATTTTAATGGATTGATGAATCACGAGCGTATGCTACATGTTCAATATTTATCGCGTCAGCATTTACGTTATTTTTGTGTTTATTAAAAAAATGTCGCGAGAAAACCAAAAAAGGCTGGAATAAGCTTTAGCCGAAGAGTACCACAACTCCGGCAATGCCTCCAAATCAAAAACAAAGTCTTTCAAAATAATTTTTTCAGTCGTTGATTCCGATTCCACCGGCAGAACCCACTCGCTTTCACTATCTTCTGTCATTACCAGGAACAGGGGTTTTATGCAAATGCATGTTTTTCCCCTTAACCATGATAATAGCAAGAACGAAATATATTTACGAAACAATGAATTTGCGTAAAAATGGCATCGATTTGCATATTTTGCTGAAAATACACATTTTTGCATAATTTGGTCATAAATGCATATTTTTGTCTCAAAATGCAAATTTCAAAAAATATTTTTGACAAATTATTATGGCAAAACTGTTTTTTGGACAATTAGTTCGCTTGAATTTTTTCAGAATTGTAGAACGATTGTACTAGCACATAAACCTACCAATTTTAATGGAAATTATAATTTTGATGATTTCAAGAGAAAATTGCCTGCTATTAAAGCCGAAAATAGTGAAATAATCGTTATATCATATTTAATCTTGTGTAAGAATATAATGTAAAAGGCTTGCCCACGCACCTTTTGAAAAAAAATATATTTTTATATCTTTATTTAGTTGTATGTAAATTGAAAACTTTTCTTTAGAATAAAATTTTTTTAAAAGATGTGCATATTTTATTGTTTTAAGTGCATATTTTGAGTTTTTGATGTCATATTTTAGGGGCCTAAAACACCATTTTTAAATGCATAAAGTCCTTGTCCCTGGTCATTACCCTTTATTAAAACAAACTTTACACAAATGTAATAAACTTTTTTACTTTTTATTTGTTACATTTTTTGCACTGCGTCTTTTATTTTATTTGTTGTATTTCACTACTTATTAACGTATTGCGATCTAATATCATGAAAATGCTGCACGTTCAATATTTATCACGCGATCCGCGATCTGGATGCCATAATTTAGGCCTTTTTGCGATATGGATCGCGATCCATCAATACTGCATGCTACACGTTCAATAAATATCGCGATACTGGATCGCGTTCAATATATATTGAACGTGTAGCAGTGTAGCCCTTAGACAAAATTTGTATTACAATTTTGTTGTCACGGAAACTTCAAACCCAAAATATTTTTTTTAATAAGACATTTAGTTATTCTTTGTTAATTTTGGAAATGCAAATGTTATTGAATTGTTGTTGATTTAGAAATATATTTTCATTTATTTTTAAGATGCGCATAAAACATTTTTTTTAGAGCATATTTCTGGTTTCCCTGATAATTAGCATATCATTAAAATTGATATCTGGCAATTAAAAATTATTTATTTTGCTATGGTTTCATTGAATTTCAATTTATTTAGCATTATTTAAATTAATTTTTATTACATTCTGATGTTACCAATCAAACATTAAACTTTATTTTATTCATGCGTTGTCACTGGTACTAAAACGCCAAAGATGTTTTTTATGCACAGACTTTTAAAATGTAATAAATTTATAAGAAAACTATACGATAAAGATGCAGATTGAAACTAAAAATTGAAAAAGCAGGATAGAAACTGAAAGAAAATAAAACAAAAAATAAAGCAATCATGTTTGAATAAGAAAAATCTATGGCAATTTATTAAAATAACAATAAATTTTAAAGATTTTTTTTTTTTCATACACTGACTTATTTATTATTAATTGTAAAAGCGTTCATGTTTAACTTTAAATTGGACATCTATGAATAAATTTATTTGCTTGAGGTGTTTGTTCATACTTAGCACATTGGTAAAGTGCGGCCAAAGAAATGTTTTGCTGTTTTGCTGGCTACTGGCCAATAAAGTGCACAAGCAGCAGCAAAATCTATGAAATTACCTTTTGCAATACGCTGTCACTTGGGCTGCCTCTTATGCTGCTGTTGGGATGGCAAATACAAGGCTGAGACATGAAATGCATCATTAGCAGTGAAAAACCCATGGAAAATTATAAAAATTTTTCTATAGAGATTTTATGCGTATGTTGTATGTGTGTGTGTGTGTGTGTGGAAAAGGGGAAAAATTTTAATAACTGCAAATTAGCGGGATTCGTATCAGAATATAAAAACAAAAAATATTTTTCTTTTATTTTACTTTCCTGCCTTTGCATTTAATCCCTTTGCTTAAAATTTTGGTATAATTATTTGTTTTGGTTGCCACATTTGCTGCTGCTGGTGCTGCTGCTAACGCTTGATCTTGCTATAATAATGTCGTATAATGTGTGTGGCATAAAACACGATACGCTCGATAATCATAATTATAATGAGTCGGCGAGGATTTGTTTTTAAAAATTAATTTTTTTAATATTTGTAATTTTTGCTTAGGAGGGTTGTTCATTGAGTATAAATCAGTTGTGGCAAAAAGAGTTTTTTTAAGGAAAAAAAAATACAAACCTGTACCTGGTTTCAGTAACTTTGATTACGATAATCTATAATAAATACAGCGAAAGTCTATCGATTTTGCTATTCAGTAACATATTTTAACGAAATACAACTCAGTGTTGCTTAGTGTTGCCAGCAAAAAAAGGAAGGAAGGAAGGAATAAGTCTAATTTGACTACAGCTAAAATCTTGGTTATGTAGTCCTTTTTAGTCATGTTGATATAAAAATAATAATTTTCATATACGCCCATATATTTCCTTTTTTTTGGACAGGCTGTATTCGGTAGCCTGCCGTCGGGAATGTGCTCAATGCATAAGTCTAATGCAGGCGCACGCTAAACAAGGCTGTTGAGGTTTGTTGCTTATTTACTATCACATTTACTATCTCATGCTTATTAATTAAATGAAAACAAAACCATTCACTTTCACTCTTTGTTTCAAATACACTAAAAGAAAATTTTTAATGGACACTGTAAATAATTTATTTTATTCAGAATGTATCTATGTTGTGCTATATTCTCAGTTGTTGTTCAGCTTATGTTTTTATTATAAAATTTTTAGTAAAATCTTACAAAGTATACAAGACTTCTTGCTTAGATTTTAAAATACTCGCAAGATTTCTTTCAGTGTACTCAAGTATGAAGTTGGCAATATTGCTTTTATTTAATAACCAACAAAATTATGCAAAATTTACCCCATTCTTTTTCTTTTTCCTTAAGACTGAAGCTTATTTTGGTACTCGTAGAGCCAAACGTTATGAAACAACCATCGAAAACATGTTTTCATGCTTTGATACCTGTTGTAAACACCAAACAGCTCATAAACATTTTGCATACACATTTTGGTTTATGAAAATGTATGCAACCATAAAATATACAAGCACAACATGCAACAGAACGCGCACTACACAGCAAAGCATCAGACACATAAAAAACGCAAACATTTTATTTACTCGTGTGGTCTTTAAGGAAAGGAAATGTTAATGCCTTTGAAATATAATAACATTCTGCCCTTTTAAAACGACCTTAGAAGTCCCTATAATAGTAACAAACCAAAAAAATTTTGTCTTAAGTAGAACAAAAATAAGCAAATTAACAAACATGTGCATAGTTAGTAAGGAACAAACGACAATGGTAAGACTGTTGTAATATATATGAAAGATGGTAAATTGTTGAGCCTTCATGGCAAATTGAAAAATGCAATGAATCAAACCAATTCACATATTCCATTTGCAATAAAGTTTCGTATATAAGGCAGACAGACATCTACATCAACTGACACCACACACGGTGGACCAAAACACAGAAGAAAGCTGATGAGGAAGGTTTTTAGTGGCCTTCGAAAACGGCTGGCTGTTCCGTTCAACTATGTGTTGTTGTCAGAATATTTACAACTAACTTTGATGTTATTTGTTCATTAATAATTATCACATGTAATTTGGCTTAAAAAGCGTTACGAACAGTAGCCTAATTCAATTCATAAGAATTTAAGAAATTATGTTTATTTTTTAAATCTACATCCCACTTTTATAATTTCATAAAATACCTCTTAGAGCAATTTTTCCAAAAAGTGTTTTTTTATCGATCTTGTGCCAGCTCCAAGGATTCGGAATCTACATTAATAATACATTTAAAAATTACTGTTAAATAGCTAACAGTGCTCTGTTATGTGCAAAACATGCCATGTTAGAAATTTCGGTTTTTGTCTCTGCTGGATAAATTCGAACTTATATTCACACACATTGGCGCATATTCAAAGCCAAAACAAATTATACTTTATAAGTTAAAAACCAGTATTTTGTATGTAATACTGGTTTAAAATTTTTAAAGTATACTTTGTTTCGGCTACACTGAAAGAATTTTCTTCATAAATTCTTTGAATTTCGACATTAATCTAATGAAAAATTCATTAAAGTTCAACCCACGTCACGCTTCGTTGGATTAATGAAACCAGTTTCGTTAAAATTATTTTATTGAAAACTTCATCAAATTTATTTAAGAGTGTAATTAATGCAGTGCTATAACTTCATCGAAACAATATAATAATTTTATGAAAAGAATGAAATAACTTAAATATAAAAGGGGTTTCTTAATAATTAAAAAATATTGTTCTCATAAATCCAATAAAATATTCTTACGAAACCAGAATACCAGTGAAGTAATTCCAATGAAATTCTTTCACAATATTCATGAAATTTTCATTGGATTTGTAATATTATCATTAGATTTTTGAAAACATTTTAATGAAATTGTTTCATTGGACTTATGAAGCAAAATTCTTTCGGTGTATGATTATCCGTCTTTAAAATTACTTATGCTTCACATCCAAACAATTTCCATCTCACTTACATATTTGCGTGCAGTGCCAACACTACCATCTAATTCAATATACTGCATCAGAATTCTATATTTGCAAAGAAGTTCCTTAATACATTACGTATCCAGTATGCTTAGCGTAATATTTCAGAAGAGCAAATATCTACACATATTTTTAAATTTTATACATTTAACCGATTTTGGGGTGGCGACAAATTAATGTTTGAATTATTATGTGGCAAATTGTGAATTAGCCGCTTAGTAATTTATAGATTTGTGCCTATTAAAGTGTTTAAATTATAATTTAAGAGAAAAAAATTTGCCTACTTAATTGCAAATTTTAAATTAAATAAGAACTTGCCGGGCAAATACCAAAAACATAATAAAAGATTTATAAACGATTTTGAAGATTATTTAAAGATAAAGATACATGAAAGTAAGAATATAAAAAAGCAATGCAAGGCACACTCATCTAGAAATATATAGTTTTTTTTCGTAATCTTCAATTGGAAATTGGTAGAATAGCATAATTAGGAAAATATAAATGGATATAAAAAAGACTCTTTATAGATCTAAAGCCAGAACACAATAAAAAAAACTGCAATAATTTTTACTCGTGAATACCAAACAAATTAGTATGATCGTATATGTTTTAAAAAGTGACAAGAAAAAAGGAAAATTCGTTTATATATATTTTATGAAAATTCGCAACATTTACAATGACTCAAGCATATCCATTGAACTTGCAAAAGCATGCTGTTTTCTAGATGGAGATTCTAGCGGTAATGAATATCACGGAATTAGAGACCCAGAATGTAAATGAATGGGGTAATAGTATATAAAAAAAAATAATTTCGAAAGCATTTGCTTTCGTTTCGAATTACACCGTGGACACCAGATGGGCGGCAAACCTTTTTTCCTTAATTGATATACATATGTATTTGCAGTAAAATATGAGGTTTGCTATCATAAATGCGGTCTTAAATTTTTAGCTCGATCCGACGGTGCCTTCTGGTGCCTTGTGGGGCTAAAGTACCCGATACAAAGTGGGGGATTTTGTTCAAAAAATGGGAATATTTAAAGAAATTTATTTGACATATTATCAGAAGTATACATACAATAATTGAAATTTATTTGCTGGTTGTTTAGCATGTCTATATACGTATTTCATTGGTGCTTGAACCAAATCATCAGTAGACTTCAACCACAATTGTTAACGGTCACAAACCTCTTAATGTATGCAGAGACTTTCAAAAACTATAGGAAGTTAAAACCCGTATTACCATACAAAATACTGGTTTTAATTTCTTAAAGTGTACTTTGTTTTGACTATGGCTACGCGCCAATTACATTAAATTTAATTCATGCTTTGTTACAACTTGAAATAACTTTGATTCAATATGATTCTTCATTTTGATTTTAACACTACGGGAATGGTAAATAGGAAATGAAATAATGTTATTTAAAAGGATGACTTTGAAATTTGCTTTAAATCATATTAGATTAACATGAATATGAAGCAAAATCATTTCCAAGAAAAAGGTTAAATTAACATTGATTTTAATTTGAAATTTTTCTGTGTTTTATGACTCCTTTTAATAATAGAAAAGTACGCAGATGAACAAAAGTTTATATTGCTCTACGAAATCAAAATACAGATGGTGATTGTTGGTTCATTTGTATGTCCAGCATGAGACAACCACACATATGCATTGATTGACGGGTTCATTTGATCGTCTCCAGCGCACTTAAGGGGTAGAGTTGTGAAAATATTGCAAGATTGAAAACTTACAGAAAAAAATATTTATGCTTACTTTTAGAAGCTTCAAATATATATTTATTTTTGATTTTATACATTCAGGATAATGTGCAAACAACTTCTTTTAATGATGGTATGCTTTTGTATGATATCCTTTTTATTTTAATGAAGCCTGAAGATTTAAAATTAAAACGCTTCTACTTTATGTTTTATATATATATATTTAATGCTTTAATTCCTAGGAGGAGCATAGAACCGTAACAAATAAATTTCATTGAGCTGAATCTAACGCTAGACGTTTACATTCGCTCCAACTTCTTCCGCTGTTTCTTCGCTCGGCAAGAATCTGCCTCTTCCAAGTGTTGCGTGGACGTCCAGATCTTCTACTACCTTGTGGATTGAATTAGATGGCTTTCCTTGTGATGTTGTTTGCTGGCTTTTTTAACGTGTGGCCAAGCCATCTATATTTCCGGCACATGATGTCTTCGGCTATAGGCGACTGTGCGGTTCGGAACCACAGGTCGATATTCGATATTGTTTCCGTGCCAGAGGCAGCGATTTACGAAAACGTGAAGGCTTTGTGAGTCGCTAGTGCAGAGATTCCAGCTGTCACATCCATACTGCAGAGTTGACTTTACAATGGAGTTAAACAGCCGTATTTTCGTTCGAAGTGAAATATTCACCGATCTTCAAATTTTCTTGAGTGTGTTTTATTTGTTAGTTTCTTTTGGTATATAAAATCTCTTCAAATCATAGCGGGAATATTTTCTTTCAAATAGCGCAAAATTTAATATATATATTGTTTAATTAAAAAACTTTTTATTCATATTCATATTCATACATACTAATATCCTTTTTCCTTGGGCCTACCCACCCATCTCCTTTACAAACACATTAATTACAATATACATACAAACATATTTATTATTGAATAAATACCTTGTGTTTCTTAATACAAATTGATAACTTTCAATATTTTCAACTCAAATTGCCACAAACATTTTCCATATTCGCATAATGTAATTTATCATCTAAATTTTAAGAGGAAACTCACTCCACATCTATGATGCCTGGTGTAAGAATGAAAACAATCAAAATAAGCGGCTTAACTACACATCTTTTTGCAACAATCTAAATAAAGTAAATGTATAAAATAAAACAATCCACCTATAAAGTAGAATTCAAGGCTTATGCTGTTTATAAACGTCAATATTTCATTCGCTTGTGCGTGTGTGGAATCCTTCAAGGCAAATTGAAGTATCGTTATAAAACGAACAGTAAAAAAATAAAGGAAAAAGAGTGAAAATAGTAGAAAAGGGGGCAGGGCAGGCAGCGCGAAGCAAATAAAGTTACGACAAACTCATCATACTTGAGTCTTTTATAACAAAATAATAGAATGTAACAATTCATTATAATGATAGACATTTACCGGAGCTTATAAAAATTATGTATCTCGTTTTTTTTACATTAGCTGGAAAAGGTACAACACCCACATACAACACAAACACGCACGCACACACACACACACGCATCCAGAAATATGAGTTTAATGAAACTTATTTGTTTTTATGGCCTAAAGGTAATAACAAAATAACAGCGACAAACAACAACAGCACGTATGTATGTATGTCTGTATATTCATAATATTATCGAGCAGCAGGAGCAGGAAGCCAACAAATAAAACATGTTACAACATGAAACAATAAACTTGATTGCTCGCATTACTGCCAAAGACGACTTGTTCTTTATCGGTTTTTGAAGCTGAAGAACTGAAATTGTTGTAACGCAAAAGAAAATTTTTAAATTTGGGTCTTGTTTAATTTAGAAGTTATTAAGTAGATGAAAATGAGAAATACAAAGTAACATATACTTCAAGTATATATTGGAACATCATACCGAAAATCAGCCTTGCTTAGCAGGGACGAAATTGGAAAATATTCTGGCTGTAAAAGATGTATTTTATATGAGTATATAAACCGAGTTTAAATTTTTAACACAAAGCCTTTTGAGGCCTTAAGGTACACACAGACTACACAATATTATTGAGTATTCTCAATATATCTATTATTATTATTGTAGCTTTGTTCCACACCATTCAACAAGCTGCAAAATATTAAAAAGTATATAGCACAGTTTTAATTACAATATATCGTGCCATAACCGCCAAAATAGTTTTTTTCTCTCATAAACATTCGTGTCTATCTAATGCAGTGGTGTCAAAAATAAATCTATAGTTGTATGTGTGAGAAAAGTTGTCTCATTCGTCTCTGAAGTACATAGGAAAAAATAAATATTTGGAACAAATGCAGTTTATTAAAGCAGCTAAAAATAAATAAAAAGGAGCCTATGTGATAGAAAATTAAAAAATAAAATGAAAAAATTAAATAAAAAAGTTGGCGGCGACCCATATTTTTCAAGTTATCGGGCTCTGAACTTTTCATAGGAAACTCTGAAAAATCTCATAAAAATAATTTTTAAATAGCTTATCAGATAGTAATGTGAAAAGTAAGAAAAAAAAACTTAATCAAAAAAATTTGCTGCAGGCCATATTTCCCGAGTTATTGGTCTTTAAAGTTTAAATAGAAAGTGCAGTTTAGTGAAAATGCTCCAAAAAAGTCAAAATGTCTTTTAAATACATATTAGTTTCTTTCCTTAAACGTTTTACAACATCAAACACATTGAATATCGCGAAAAGCATTGGTGATCATAGAATATTTTTCGCATACCACTTCTTTTCTTTCACTGTATCTATAAACAAATTAATACACCCGCTACGCATGTGTTCTCGTCGCTGTCTCATCGACGACTAAATGAAAGAGAATAAGAATGTGTGTGATTTTACCTACCACAATTGTGCTATGAAACTGACATCAATGATCTAATGCATGTAACAGCGCCCTTCTTCGTCGATATATGTAAACACGATTTGACGGCGAAGTATAATAACTAATAAATTTGTTAAAATTAGCAAAGCGCACATAAGCAGAGTTGTAACACGTGCTAAGCTTAATTATTAAATAACCTGCACTCTCTTCCTAAATAATGTAATATAGGTACACAATTTCAATTTGCCTGTGTTTTATTTTTTTCTTTCTATAAAACAATTATTTTTCCTGAAATATGTTCAAATTAAAAAAAAACACAAAATTTTATATTTTTATCAGTTTGAAATACTCAGGCTCTCTCTCTCTCTCTCTCTCTCTCACACTTTACATTTGGTACATTTGGTAATTATTTGTTTCCTTTCTAATCTTTATTAAAAACCGTTATATCTGACAAGCATCTACTCTTGTTTGCTTCTTGTTAAATGTTCAACTTTGAATGTCTTAAAATGAGACTTTGAATGGCGTCGTCGATGTCACCTCAAGACAACATTAAGTATTGTCACTTGTCTACTCTTTATAGGCAACAATTGAAGGTGAGCCGCGAATAACGTTTTAAGTGACAAAATAATGATTTTGCAGGAGAGCCACAAAACGTATTTTAAGGCAAGATTGTTTTTCTCGTTTACATTTTCTTAGTGTATCGAAAATAATGATAACTAGCATTATCTTTTCTTTTCGTATCTCTGCTACATGTATCAATTATTTTCAACAATTTTGTTTGCATGATTTATTAGTTACTTACAAAGTTTTCCACTGACTGACTGATTGTAATTGTATTTTGACGGCGATCAGATGCATAATTTTGGATGGTTTGATGTTTGAACAACGCAAGAGAGTTATGTTACTGGTAATCTGTGAAAAAACTGTTTTTTTTAAATTGTCATTTACAACGTTATTCGCGGCTGTGCTTCAATTGGCTCTTATTGACAATCTCGTAAGCTACTCGTACATCTAAAATTAGTAGTTTTAAGTCACATCATTCATTAAAGAATTAGGTCACTTAAGTTAACCTTCCTTGTATAGTCCATCAAAAATAATTGTTGCTGTGAAGCAACTCCTTAAGAGTGTCTGGTGCTTTCAATAAGGAGGACAATAAAAATTTCGGCTCTAGACATATAACAATTATTCAAGTTTTCATACTAGGTCACACCCGTTACTTAAAGAGGTCACACCTGTTACATTTTAGAAAAAGTTTTTTTTTTAAGTATTATTTTTATTAAATTTTGCAGAATATATTCTTAAAGCAAAAATTCTGTAAAAATCTGTAAGATCACTCCCTCTCCTGAGAGCGGTGCCGGCGATAGCTTTTCTTCTGGCAGGTCCTCCCTTGCCGGTAAGGTCAATGGAAAGCATCTGAAGCTAACAGCAATCCAAAACATTGGGCGACTTATCTGACTGGTCTCCTACCAACCAGACATCCCAGGATGTAGGCAAGAAAGCAACTTTTACAATCTTCACTTAGAAGTCCTCCGATCTCAGACTTATATTTCTGAAGGCCAGACTGGTGGCTACAACTGGCAGCACCAGTGCCTGTCTAGGATGATATGGGCTAATCACCCGTACTTCCGAATTATACTCAATGATTAATGAAACCGAAAGAAATGATAATATAGGCATGAAAACACCGAAACGATTTGGAACCTGGAGCGTTCGAACTCTATTAGAATTACGGCCCTATGTTCTCCCTAGGAATTAATGGATTAAATATATATAATACTCCTGTCATCTGATGACTTTTTGTTCTTTCACTATCTGCCTAATATTAAATATTTTTAAGATTAACATTCTTGGGAAACGCACACTTCTTTGAAATCTGTGACATTAAAAGGAAAAGTTTTGAAGTTTTGTTTAAAACTTTCAAATCGATTTACAAAAATTTCTCTCTTTTAGAAATTCGGTATCCACTTATTTGTTTTTAAGACAACATCGTTGTACACTAGACCACCCAATGTGCCGAAAGTTTTTATTTTATTCACTCCACCGTTTCTGGTGGACTGGTAATAAAAAATTACAAGTGCGAAATAATTGCACTGATAATATGCAAACCGACCATGCGCAATGCACTCTTCACAAAAAAAAAACTATGAACACTTTCGGAAAAATTTTGTATATGCAGTATGTGCAGTTTTTCTCTACATAATTTTGCCCTAACTATGGCCTATCAAGGTCCTTTCATGAGATGATGCAAAGTTTTTTGGGAAGACTTTTTTCCAACGGCGCTAAAATGTTCTTTGTAGTAAACTTATTGAACATCTCATATGCTTAAAATGTAAAGTTTGTATAATAACCTAAGTTTTGTCCGCATTGGTATCCCATTCTGCATTATTTTTGTAGCACCTTTGATTTAGTACACAGAGAAAACGGTGCCTACTAAAACCTCATAAATTAGAACAAAATTAATAAGAAATCTCTATGGTTTTTTTCAATAAGGAAATCTTATTAATTTCATAGAGAAAACTTTTTTGAAAAAATCAAGAAGAAATCTTGCAGTTTTTATGAGGTTATCTTATTGATTTTTTCAATAAAAAAAAAATTGCGTCTTTATTCTCTGTACTTATGTATTTTCATTTAAATTCTATACCATATATGTACATATGTATGTATGTATGTAGTATATTGTAGATGTTATTAATTTATACATACATACATATACATTATGTTATATTCTTAACTAACTTATTCACCAAGTATTGAACCAGCAAACTTCTACCTGATAGACAAGCACTCTAACCAATATGCTAACAAACAGCCTGAACAACCATTGAACTTATTGTGCAAACATTCTTATACAAATATGAAAAAGATAATGAAAAAAATTGTCTGTATGTCTATTTATAGAAACGAAATAACAAGACACCTCATAAAATCAAGAAGATTTCCTTATTAAAAAAATCAATAAAAAGAAAACCTTATTGAAAAAATCAATAAGGCAACCTAATAAAATCAAGAAGAAAACCTTTTTAAAAAGAAGGCAACCCAATAAAATCAATAAGAAATCCCTATACTTTACAATTTATAAGAAAACCTAATAGAATCAAAAAGTTTTTCTCTATGGATTGTTTTTTTTTTTGGTGCCTAAAATAACGGAAATTGAGTAAAAAAAGTTGTGAACAATAAGATTTCTTCTTGATTTTATGTGGTTTTCTTCTTGATAAAATTAAAATTAAAATTTACCACATAAAAACAATAAGGAATCTCTATGAAAAAATCTTCGCTTCTTTCTGCTGGGTTACCCCTTAGTCTAAGAACGTTTCATAGAGAAAATCTTCCTGATTCTATGAGGCAGTTTTTTTCTGTACAGGGGAAATCTTTCTACACTGAAAAAAATGCAATAACTCTTAACTACAATCAAACGTTTTTCCCAAATGTTTTTAAATGTGGCTTGGCATTTAATAATTTAAAATAAATCCAGATGGAAACCTTCAAAACGCTCATAAATGTTTTTTTATATTTAATTTTGAAGAGCTGATTTAGTCGTTCGAAGCTGGTAACTTTGCCAAAGAGTTTGTTTTTGTTTTACAATGTAGCAGTTAGAGAATTTTTTTTTTACTTTCTAACTCCCGTCTTTGTGTACAATGAAATCTCCTGCTCATTTTACACTCTACACCACTGCCCCTCAAAAGTAATAAACAAACGCCATTTAATGGCATATTATTCATCAATTTTCAATTGCGCTAGAAAAAGATAATAAAAATAAAATCAACATATGGTTTTAAGCATTTTCAAGATAAACATGTGGTTTTTCTACTTATTGTCAGAAAAAAATTTTTAAATAATAAATTTTAAGCCGCTTTTTGGTCAAATAATGATTGCATAAATACTACAGCATTTAAATGTGTTTGGTGTTGGTAGTACGAGTATAAAGTGTTGCCATCACACATTCGTATAGTCCGGTGCTCATATTGGCTTAATGCAGTGTGTGAGCCAAAATCCTTTTTTTATGGTCATACCTTTGCTGCTTGTTGCTGTCGTTGTTGCTGTTTAGAGTTGGTTTAAAATTTGAAATAACAATGGAAATTGTGTCTGGTCTAACAGTTTTCAAACAAATATTTTTCAATTGATTTTTTGCGTAGATGAAAGTGTATGTCAGCAAGTGGGTGGGCGGAGAGTTAGTATGAAGGGGGTGGGGAGGGAGAGGATAGAGTGGGCAGAGAGTGCACTGAATGTGTGTAGTAATGCGGAAGTAACCAGGTTCTGTAGTAATTTAAAATTAGATTAAATTTTATAAACAAATTGCCAAAGTCGATAAATATAATTGTATTTTATGCTTAAATGCAATAAAGCTTTTAAATTGTGTTTTACATACTTGCGATTAATTATGGCGAGAACAAAGGTTTGTTTTATAAATTTTAAGTTGTATAATCTTTTTTAATTGTAATATTAGGCCGGGTTTACATCTGTGTGCCATGTGCCCAAAATAGCGTAACCACTAATTACTAATGAAAAACTGTTTGATTCAGACATGTATTGTACTTTATTTTGACTGTTAAAAAGCTTTTTTTATTTAAATTTTATTTTATTTGCATCAAAACACATTGAAGGAATATTTGTTCTCTATTAGCAGAATTCTCATTTTTTAATCTATCATTCCTTTTTAGGGTTTCGTACACCAAAGGTGAAAAAACCCCTATTGTTTTCGCTACGCTGTCCGTCTGTCCGTCCGTCTGTCACAGGGTATTTTCTCGAGAACCGTAAGAGCTACGGACCTGAAATTTGGACAGAGTATGTAGACCCTACACACAACAACAAATACATGAGAGTTGGAAATTAAAGCGTGTGCCAAAACGAGCAACCAAAAATTTTAAAAGCCCATGTACAATTGTATGTATATGCACTTGAAATTTGTATATCTTGGAAACAGTAAGAGCAAACTTCTTGAAATTTTCAAAAACGGCAAAAAATCCCAAAATTATAAAATCGCCAAACCAAAAAAAAAAAAAAATCGCCACAGCAACAAAAAATCGCCAAAATGAAAAAAAGCACCAAATTAAAAAAAATTCTAAAACGGAAATAAATCGCGAAAAACCGGGAAAATCGCCAAAATGAAAAAATCGCCAAAATGAAAAAAATCGCCAAAATGAAAAAAAAATCGCCAAAATGAAAAAATCGCCAAAATGAAAAAAATCGCCAAAAATTAAAAGAAATCGCCAAAATTTTAAAATCGCCCAAATTAAAAAAAAATTGCCAAAATTTAAAAAATCGGCAAAACGAGAAAAAAGCGAAAAGTAAAAAAAAAATTATTTAAGCTGAAAAAACGTAAAAAAACACTATATTAAAAAATTGCTCAAAGCTCAACGCACGGAACCCTTCGTGCGCGAGTCAAAGTCGCACTTTACTGAATTTATTTAAGATATATTTAAATTCATGCAACCCATTACATGGGACTACTAATTTAAAAAAAACGGAAAATTTCAAGCTACAAAGTGGGCTTAATGATATGTGGAAATATTTCTTTAGCTTTACCGTAGCTATAACTTTGCCAAATATTGTTAGCAAAAAATTATGAGTTCCTGTAAGTTATTCTGAAAAAAAAGTGAAAAAAATGTTTTTCCTTAATTTTTGGAACAAAAAAAGTTCTCGAAGAAATTAATTTTTTGACACAGGTGTTACCAAGATTTGCTTGGTAGGCTCTTAGCTACATTATTGTCATATATAGTTAAACCCTATCACTAAGTCTGAATTAGCTGTTGGCCAAGAACTGGTTATACCATTTTTTGACGGCACATTGATTTTCAAAATCTTTGGAGGTCCATAAAAAAATTGGTCACCAAAATCGCCAAACTGAGTATAGGGGCTTACTACCCTTTGGTAGTACTCGTGCTATCGAACCTATTACATATGTTAGGACCGTGTTGATTTTTCACTGTTGCACGACGGTGTAATTAATAAAATAAAATGACTACATTAAATTAAATTCATGTTGTTTCAACGCGAAATAACTTTGATTCAATATGGTTAATCGTGTTATATCAGTATCAAATTCTCGTTGTTTCAACATGATTCTTCATTTAAATTTAATTAACAGTACTGGAATGTTAAATCAACATAAAATTAAGTTATTTTTTTTCATTTCATTTTTTATTTATAAAGAGAAATAACACTCTTTTCATTTTAGGCAAGAGATATACTCGTAGAGTTTAGAGAAGACAGGTGGTGAAGGAAGAGATAGAGGAAAGCTTCATTCTGTTACAAATCTGCTTATTTTTTTCTGCACGTTTTTTATAATGCATTGTTGCAGCGCCTCTGGTGTCAATGAGGTGTGTTAAATTTTCCAAGCTGTGCTTAGTAGCCATTTTATTTAATATTTTACTAAGCCGATGATTCTGCTACGCAATCACGACGAAGGAATGCGCTCTGATATTACATTAGTATCCGCTGAAGCCGGTGTAACTCAGTGACCATTGCCTTCATCCTACAACAACTGATACAAAGGCACACTAATGCACAACAAGAAAATGTGTGGTGTTGTTACTTAGCTACTGTCGGAGTTCAAGCTCGAACCCAGGACCTTCGGTTTTGTAGTCAATGTGCTATCTACAACGCCACCCTCAAGTTATTTAAAATTTTCTCTTAATATTACTATAAATCATGTTAAATTAATATGAAACACATATGAAACAAAATCATTGCCGAACTTATTACAAATGATTCGCTGTTTAAAATACCCTTTAATAATTGCTGATATGTACGAGCACGTTATTTTAAAAATGTGATTTTTTCTGCAACAAACCAATATATTTTCAAAGTTTTGTATTACGACTATGAAATCATAAGTCATTTTAATGGCGAACCCCATTAAAGTATTTTCAAAAGTAAATAAAATGCTACTCTCAACTATCGCCCCTTTTACTACCACGAGCATAATGAATGAATGAAAAAAATACTGCTAGAGAGACTTGGCTTGCGGAGGGAAGTACCCTATAATTTTTTTTTTAATTTAATTTAATGCTAAACAGAAACAAAAAATATAATTGATGTATAATAAAAAAAGGCATTTAAGCTGTTGTTGTAATTTACTTTAATTCATTTTACCTAGATTACTTATTATTGGGGGGCATACTTCCCCCAGCATGAAAAGAAATCAATTCCCAAACAAGAATAATGTGTGTAAATATTCGCGAACATAATGCGTAATGATAATAATAATAATTTTAAATGTTGAATGAATTATGTTGCATAGTTTTATGGGAGTCTCTTTCGAGCAAATGATACTGCAACAAGGTGATATACGAGTGCAACATACTCGTACACTTTCAGCTCACATGTTTACACCATTAAAGCGCCAGACACATTAAGTAAATTTAAATATGGGCATGAGCAACTGTGATGCACAGTGTAAAAAAATACCTGTTTAAATATTTGCTTAACTTTTTTGTTTATTTCTTTGATTTTTTTTTCGCTACAGCTCTTAAGATAGCAGACAATAAAACGAGTTGGAAAAAAAGGAACTTAATAATAAATGAAATCTGGTCTGATCTGCCCTTATTTTAAATAACCACTTAATAAAAATCGTTCGGCACGTAGTCTCTTACATACTTGCGTTTCATATTATATTACATTTTTTTACGACTCGTATGTGTTTTTGTGTGTATTGTGCTCTTAATCACTAACAAATTTTTCCTCAGGTCTCTGGAGAAATGGATTTTAATGTTGCACAATTTAATCGCTTAAACACACACACACACACACACTAGTCCTCTTGCCTCTTTTCCCTTATTTCACGAAGGAGTTGGAAGTTTATTAACAGAAATAATCATAATAATGATAAGAAGAAGGTGTAGCCGATATTAAAAGAGTTTCTTTTTTGTTTGGCCAGGAAATTAAGATCTGCAACATTTTATGAGTGCCAGTGAGTCTATTAGTGTGCAAGTGCGTGTGTGCGTGTTGGCGTACAAGAATGACCAGCGAACGCATTTACACACGCAAGCATATTTTAATAAGAAATCTCTTTTATTCCATTATACTTATTCAACATCATGCACACAACTACGACGACGACGTATTGTGACCCATAAACTACTGACATGACCCCAACACAATTGAAAAATCCCAGTTGGCAAAATTGTCCTAGACGACGTAGTCTACGAAGATATACATTAGGGATATAACTTTTTAAAAATTTTTTCAAATATCAAAATTTACATAGCACAGTCTGATAGAGCATAAAAAAGTATAAGGGAACGTATATTTATTTTTTCGCTAAGGTCAAAAAAGTTCACACGCCAACCGCGATGGAGTTTTATAAATTTTTAATTTTCTTTCTGGTTAAGAAAAGATAATAATATGTACCCCATTTCTGTAACTTGTGAAAAGTTCTCGCATCGAAAAAAATTAAATAATAACCAATATATTTTCCTATTTTACACAGGGTTACTCACATAAAAACTTATATAAACTTACAAAAAAAATTAACAAATACAGTTTTTTTTCTTACTCACCCTGTGTTTCACAGGATGATAACAATTTTTTCGACTCGAAAAGTTCTCACATTCCTTACAGAAACGAGGCAATGTTTATTTAAAATAAAAAATAAATAAAAAAAACACCATATGAAATTATGAGTATTCAATATTGCATTAAGAAGACCTCGAAATAATTTGAGATTATGTAAAATAATATTTTTGTTAGTTCAAGTCCGTGCTTTAAGTGTTACAAAATGTCATTTCTAAGGATACAAAAAGTAGTCAAAATTGTATAGTCAAAATTACATAAACAGATAGAATACCCTTTAATTTTGATTTTTTTCAATTTCAATGTTAATTGCTGTAGATTGTTGTAGTCTGCATAAAAATGCACTAACTTTGAAAAATTTCAAGTGTCTACACCCTGTCGGAAACTAAGTTAACCTTAAACTAAGTTAAAGCTAAATATTTCGCAAGTTGTACGGACGAACACTTGGATTACTTTCTAATGAAAACAACTAACTATTTTAACATTGCAATGCCTAAGCTTTAGTCAATTGTCTCACTCTGCACTACTTCTCAACTAATTTAAAGTTGATTTTATTTAAGTCACCTGGTAGTCAGTAAACTTACAAAAATTCTTGCTGGAATTCGAACTATGTATCATCACACATTGCACAGTCATCGTGCTACTACCCAGCTAGGTTAGCAGGCTACTGGTGAAGAATGAAATATAGGGGTCCAGCTCACTTGGGTCCAATACGATGATCCCTTTGTGCTAGGTTAGGTTAGGTTAGCAGGCTACTACCCAGCTAAAGTACCATTTAAAATAACAACAGCAAAATGTTAACATAAAATTTATCGGAGTTTCAAAGTAGCGGAGAGTAAATTTGTTTGATCTCACCAAATCCAATTACGTACTCAACTTAAGAATTAATTTTGGATAAGTTCTGGATTTAATTAGCTTTTAGTTAGTCTAAGAAAAGTTGATTATTTTTGTAGTCAACTACACACTCTCCCACAGTGTATATAATTGTCTATATATTACATTAGGCTTTCAACACCTTTCGTTGCTCCCTTTAGCACACGGACAGACGGACATCTCAGCGTTCCTTTTCACATTTGGTGTACGGAACCTTAAAAAGAAATAACCATAATAATAAACAGCAAGTGCAAGATCGTTTTGTAAAAATGTTTGTGTGAGTAGTTTAATTTTATTTAAATAATAAAATTATACCAAATTAAAATGTCTTCATTAAGATCATCAAAATAACAAAAACTTGGCCATAGCAATGGTCAACGATGAAATGCATATCATGTCGCTTATTTATTCGCCAACGACATGCTGCAAGAAATTGTCGCTTGTGTAGTGGTTGACGATATGATAGAGGAAGCTGTCGTTTGTATAATCGTATGCGATACGGTGTGTGGTCTTGCGCTATTTCATTTCCAACTGGGATCGTTATTGTGAAAGAATTTAATTGCCAGAGTGTGTGTATACGTGTGTTTGTTTATATATTTATATATATATATATATATATATGTGTGTGCGTGTATGCGTTATTGTGCTCCTTTGTCTGTGATTGTCCTTATACCATTTTATTCATTCACCTTGTAGCAATTTGATTGGTTTTAAGGACAACAGTGGAGCATGAGCTAGAGCCGCAGTAGTAGCAGAACAGTAATGACGATGAGGATGACGATGATGTTGTGCTAAGACTTTAAGGGCTAAAATTTTTTATACAATTATTGATAAAATACAATAAAATCAATGAGGTGTATAGCAATTGTCTCGTATGATTAACTACAGGGTGTGGTAAAATAAAGCTGCAGAAGAGTCTATGAATTGAGTTGAATGAATGAATGAATTAAGTTAACGGAAAACACCAGGGGCTAGAACACCTCATCAAACACAAACTCTCCTGATGAATCTCAAGATTGCCAGTGGGTCTAGTGTTGGCAGTTCCCAATCCTCCAAATAGGTGATTACCCAATTTGCTATATCTTCTACGGCATAACGCTTCACAGTCCCTCAGAATATGCTCTGGAGTTTCATCGTCGAAATCACAGAATCTGCACAGGCTGTTACTCTCAGTGCCAAGTCTTTTGAGGTGTTTTCTCAGTCTACAATGGTCTGTGAGGAAGCCTGTCAGCATTCTTGGATTGTTTTTACTGAGGACATGAGAGCCAGAGGTGTTCCCTATTACTCTTGATCTCATTCGATATATCCTGCAAGATTTTGTCCAATCCAAGTCCGAAAAACGGATTTGTTCCGACCATTTTTATACTAGCCCCCCTTCTGGCTATTTTATCTGAATTTTCATTTCCTACCATACCGACGTGTCCAGAAACACAGCAGAGTACGACCTTACTCAAGCTGCTTAGCTGATTTAGCTTAATGCTTCATTCCCAAGCTAACTTGATGGCAGCCTGACTATCGGAGCAAATGGCTATTTCTCTCCCTCGGTAGCCCCTGTCAAGATTATATTGTGCACATCTCTCAACCGCATAAACTTCCAAATTAAATGGTAGGAGATTTTCCCAATACTCGTGGTAGTTAGTTCTTGGTTCTACGACTCCCACATCAGAACCTTCCTGCGTTCCAGAACCATCAGTGTAACACCTGATGGTGCCAGTTTAACAGAAATACAGGGCTGCTATTTCTTCCTTATTGCTTTATATTAGGACAGTTTCAAACCTCTTGTAGAAGTTATATACTTTTTTCATCACGTTAGAGGGTTGAGGAAGTAGGAGAAATCATCTTGCCAGGAATGATTGCTCCCATTGCAATTGAATTGCGTTAATATGTAGTTTTAACAAATCTAGGAGAAAACTCACTCTTTGCTTAGAGTTGCCTGACATGCTTGACACTTTTTTATACTTAATTAAAGTAGTGATTAATGAATGTGTTAAACTTTGCAATCTTAAACAGCTTTCCCAAACACATCATAATGTTTAGTTACTCCATCTATCAATCTGTACCTCTCATGATTACACATTACAATTTAACTTGGTTGTTTTAACTAAAAAAGTTTGTTCCTTTCTAAAAACATCTTTAAATATTTTAAATTGGCACGTTCATCTGAAACAGCAACAATTTTGACTAAAAATTAAATAACAACTACAGATTTATTCTTTTAAAGGGCTAAAATTTTGTTGATTGTGATCACAAAAACGATTTAGACTAACTGTAAACTTGACAGTTGAAATCGGTAAGATTAACCTATGAGACTTGTTAATGTGTAGGCTAAACGCTGCACAAAAAAATAAGACTGGATATAGAATTGTTTTTAAATTAGAATATATAATGAATCTATAGCTTTCATTCTCATAACAATTTTTCTTGGTTGTGTTAACTAAAACAGTTTCAGAAACATAACAATAATTTGAATTAAAAATGAAATGAAAGCTGAAATTAACTTAACTTAAAGAGATAAGATTAATTGTAAATTTGACTGCTGAAATCGGTAAGATTAGCCTTTGCGATTTGTTAATGTGCAGGCTACACTCTGCTGGAATTGTCATGCTTTAAGATGATCAAACAGGTTACTAAGTTCCGCATAGTCTTAAAAGAATTGAAAGGCACAAGTAACCTTCCATAAGATTCTTGAAATATTTTTCTCATATCTATTGATATTGTATTACAAAAGCTTATTGTTCAAGTTTTCACACACATATTCTTTCTTTAAAAATTAAACCTGAAAGCATTATTGTGATTTCATGATTGTCTTTAACAATATGATGGAAAGTGCTGGATGGAGTTAGATTTCTTTGCTATGTGTATGTGATAATAAATATCACATAATAAGTACCATTCGGTTATAAGCATTAAGCAGCTGCTTAACAAGTAGGAAAAGATTAAAAAAAAAGTTTAAACCTATATAACAGCTTTTTTTGCCTATTCAAGCAATTTGATTTTTACCTACACATTCATCTCATTCATCTAGTCGTACTTTTATTTTACGAGTATTTAGCAATTACGAGTACTAAAGCATACTTTACGAGTTTCCCAGTTGACCATGACTTTCTTTATTGATATCGATTTTGAATATATTTCCAGCATTTATCGTGTAAAACTATCGAGAGTGACACTCAAAAATTAAGCGAAACAAGTTCACCTTTTGCTAGCAATATCAAAATAAAAAAATATCGAAATAATTTCGATATCTCAAAAAGGCAGCATAAAAAGTAAAAATGTAATTTTTATTTTTTAATTAATTTATTTTAACTTACTTATTTTATTTCATTTATTATTTTTTAATTCCTTAACTTACACGCTGCAGGCTTTGGACATAGTGCTTCCATTCTAACAGGCTAGCACACATAATTCATTCGGCTACCGTCGCACATTCGAAAAGCTACCGAGAGAAATTCGAAGCTTTAGCGAACATTCGATTTTTTTTAGACTTGCGAACAAATATCGAACAATTTGGTTTAGAAATTTCTTCGCTTTAGTGGGCGTTCGTGTGAAAAGGAACCCTATTGTTTTCGCTAGATTGTCCGCGTGTCCGTCTGTCCGTCCGTCTGTGACAGGCTATTTTCTCGAGAATCGTAAGAACTACGGATCTGAAATTTGGACAGAGTGTGTAGACCTTTGGCCACTACAATTAAAAATTAAAGGGTGTTCCAAAACGAGCAACGAAAAATTTTAAAATCTCATGTAATGTACATACAATTGTATGTATATATACTTGAAATTTGTAAAGTTAGTGTAATTTTATACAGACTACAACAATTAACACTAAAATTTAAAAAAATTAAAATTAAAAGGTGTTCTATCAGTTAATGTAATTTTGACAATGTAATTTGGACAACTTGCTGTGTCTGGGAAGTTGGAAGAGCCAAACTCTTGAAATTTTCAAAAACGGTAAAACTAAAAAATCCCAATATTATAAAATCGCCAAACCGAAAAAAAATCACCAAAAACCAAAAAAAAAAATCGCCAAAAAGAAAAAAGCGCAAAATTTAAAAAAAATTTTCAAAACTAAAATAAATCGCTAAAAACCGAAAAAATCGCCAAAATGAAAAAATCGCCAAAATGAAGAAAACGCCAAAAACCGAAAAAATCCCCAAAATGAGAAAAAAGCGACAGAACTAAAATAAAAAATCGTTTAAACTGAAAAAAACGCCAATTGCGAGTCGAAGTGTGCGACTCGAAGTCGCACTTTACTGCTTTTCTTACAAAGCATGACTAAGAATTTAGTGAAGAATTGAAAAGAACTACCGGGTATTGCAGTACACATTTTTTATATGTTGTTTGTTGCCTTTGTTGAACACTTTTTAAGAAACACAAAGAATATGCTTTATTGGCAATATTCATGCATTGTCTGATAGTTTTACTTTTATATAAAAATGAATAAATGAATCAATGTATATGCTTGAAATATGGAGGTAATGTTTTGGAATGGTAAGGATAAAAGTTGTTTAGAGAAAACCTCAGTTTATAAAGAAGATGATGACGGTGTTTGCTATCAGCCTGATAGATTCAATTTGGTTGAAACTGTCGAGCCTTATAAATAAATTGAATCATTTGGAGCAAGAAAGTAATAGTAAATCTTATTTTTTTCTTTCAGATTTATTGGCACAAAGAGAGTTTCAAAATGTAGTAAAAATATTACATTTATTTTAGAGAGTTTTCCAATTGCACGCTCACCTTTCAATCTAAACTGTCATCAACATTTCTTTCATTTGTTGAATTTTTAATTTGACTGCTTTTTATTTCTACTTCAGTTTTTATTTTATTTGTATTATTATTTTATTGTTTTTCCATTTGCTGTTGACAGACAGACATCAGCTGCAAAAATCTGTGCAATTATTTTGTAAACAATGAAATTGTTTTTTTACGTCACACTGCTTCCACAAACACCTCCTTAAGCTGCCTTCAAACCATGATTGAACCAAACCAACCACATGACAAGGCAACAGCTAAAAAAAAGGAATTTAATATGAACATAAAAGTGTGTTGTTTCGTACTTGTTGCAAAATAAAACCAATCCAATGAGACATGAAGGGTGTTTTTTTTTAAGCAACCTGAATAGGAAATTTGCATGCATTCAGTAGTATGTGTCATTTTGATGGGGTGGAATCGTCTGCCACGTTTGCCTTTTTGTTCTTGTTGGCAATAAATGTTGTACATTTGTGTAAAATGAATGTGGAATCAGGTGTTTGAGCTGTAACTTTGATTTGAAATTGTTTAAAATTGAAATTATTTTATTATATTTTACCTATAAATTGCAAATGTATTGACTCAAGGGATGTTTGGCTAAAATGGATTTTTGTCGCCCTAAAGAAAAACAATTTTAAAATACTAACTCGATAATAAAATAGTAACTTAGAGTGGAGATTTGTGGTGCGAGAATGTGATGAAGTCAACGAAGTAAAGACTAAAAATTATTATAGCTATGCTATTTATTGCGGGATACAGGATTTTCGTAACAAAACTAATCCACACTTTTACAATTATAAATTTATTTTTGTTTTGATTTATTTGTACTTAAAAGAAGAGTACGAAAATAAATGAAATAAATGGTTTGATTTTGTTTTGTTTCGTTCTTTGAAGTGAGTGAAACAAAAACAAAACTAATATTTACATTGAGAAGGATTGCTCAATTTGTTTTTGTATTATTTTCGCACATGAACACAAACCAGAGAACACAGCCGATCGACTGTAAGCGGGCAAACAGCTACCGCCGGCCGCAAACAATACATTAATTTATGTTTTGAAATATTTGCGGCGAATTTGACATTATCATATATGCATTTTATTGCATTGTTATGTAACACATGAAATTTGTTTTATATAGCTAAGCAGCATAGCTTTAATGGGGGTGTCCCAAGACACCTATCTTCTTTTTATCTATATTTTGAGTCAGACAGTAGTTTATAAGCTGTTTAAGGGCCCAGTACTTATATAACTGCATATCGCTCGTTTACTCAAACAACGTTATAACTGGAAAAAACTAGTTTGCCAGAAAACGAGTTTAACGTTTTCAATTAATACACAACTTAATGGGAAAAGAAAATTTTATTTTGCTTTCCAGAGTTGAGTAAACGAGATATTTGTATGGAATTTTTACACAATATTAAGAATGATATGATAATTCTGCATTATTAACTCAAAAATTTCGTTTTTTGAGTTATGATGTTAGTTGAGTAAATGAGCGATATATAAAAAAATTAAGTTTCAATATCATCGGAGGGAGCACATAAGTCTTTTGACGCCAAATATTAGATTATATTATATTATTCCATTATTTGAATATTTACTCAAAATAGAATACGAGAGTTAGTTATTATACAGTCGCTTTTGCATCTTGCACTTTATTAGTTTAGTTAAGTTGTTAATTTGCGATACATTTTTCTCTCACACTAACGCCGCATTCATTATAAAACTAAGAATAATATTACGATTGTAAACTTTGCTGCTCTGTTGACAAATCTTTTTTTAAATGCACAAAATTTCTAAATAATTAAACTGCAACAAAACATAGACAATACATTTCAAATAATTATACCAACGAATAAAATGCATGTATGTATGTTTAAAAAAAAAGAAAATTTAAATTCATTGTCGTCGACAGATACAAATCTTTGCAACATTGTATTTGCAAAAGGTTGTATTAGGCAAATGGAACTTTAGATACATCATTACACCTTCTGCCGAACACTTTCAAAACATAAGAGGAACAATTTCAAGACACATGTTTTCTATGGCTGCCTGAGAATAACTGACAACTCGAAAGATTGATTAATGGGTAGAACATAAGAAAGTTCAAAACATTAACAAAACAACCCAGCAAAAAATTACACATTACCATCAGAACTACTTGCCATATAATGACTTACTTTTCTGATTACCAAATTTCATTACTCGCTTACAAATCACATTACCTAAAATTTAAAAAAATTATGTACAAGTTGCTAAATGAGGAGAATAATTTTTTTAGATTAAATAGATTACGTGAACAAGTTGCCAAATAAAAAAAGTAAGTACTTCTCACGAATCGATTAATTTTAGTCTCACTTATTGTTAAAATCATTAAGTTGGTAATCCAGTAAGGAACAGCTTAACACCAAAAATGCTTAATTCCAAACCCGATTACCTTTTTTGAAATGTTTTGCTGGGAACAGCATGTATTAAATATTTTAATATAAATTTTTTTTTCGGTTGCTTTCAAGCAGTGGGTATCAGAACTGTAAGGAAAATTCAATGTTTTATGAATATGTATTTAAAAATGTTATCTTAAGTGGCAAGATTATGTTTGATGGCGTTTTCTTAAAAAAAAATGTTTTCAATGGAAATTTGCAACAAACTAGTTTTTTGAAATAGAGGTTTTATTATAAATTATAATTATTATCCCTTATGGTACTATTTATTTATTATTTCTGCTTTAAACGAAAGATATTTTGCATTTTTTCTTAATAACAAGTTAAAAAATTTTGCACTGTTTTTTAGAAAAGAAAACTGCACTAGAAAACGCATATTTTAGTAGAACGTTTCCTGTCGATAGCGTGGGACAGGCAGTAACGTTCAGCTTTATAAATGGCTTGAGAATTGGGTTTAATAGCAAATGTCTAAACCCTTTCAATTTAAGAGTGTAATGGTGGTCTGTTCCTGTAAATACGAACGAAAGATTCAATCGATTATTTATAGTAAAAACAAAAATCAAAAACAGAAATTTATTTTTGTTTCCAATATTAATATACGAGCGAATATATCATTCGCATATAAACGAATAAATAGGCAATAAATTTATGTGTTCTCTTGAGAACAACTTGCAAATTATAAAAAAAATTAAAATAACTGCTGTGAATTATTTAATTCACAATAAATGTTATATTAACCCCTTGTTTCCAGAACACGGACGGTCGAAAATTTATGTGAAAGGCACTCATTTTTTGGAGTGATTTTAATAAAAACTAGACAATTTTAGACAATTTTGAAAAACTTAAAATTTTCCAAGTCAGCTTTAAACAGTAAAAAATTCTTTTCTTTTTTTTCATTAAATATTTAATACCTAAACTCCCTTTTACCCACCACTTTCATCCTTCACTGTACATTATTAAAATAATTCATTAAACAAAAACATATGTACATTGTAGGCACATTTCAAAATTTAATTTCTGATTTACCAAACGACACCAACAATAAAAAACTTAAAAAAAATACATACATACAAATCAAATATAAACCTGAAACTACAAATTCGCTATTTCTATGATCTGATTTTCTTGGCAAAGATTGCAAAAATGCTTTTAAAATAAATTGTCTGCAAGAAAAAAAAAGAATTAAATTGAATGAAAAAAAAACGTCTTGAAAATGTTTTTTCTAGTTTTTTGTTGACACATGCATTTCACTGAACACCACCTGAAAGGTGTTTTTCACGGCATTTGAAATGTATTTCAGGCAAAATGTGCCAGAAAAAAATGTTTGCTCTGCCATTAGAGCAAATACATTAGAAGGCATTTGAAATTCTTATTCTGGCACAAATAGATTTCATTTAATGCATTTATTTTATTTTAATTTAAGTTTATACTAACCGACTCGTTAAGGAAAGGTACGAGTACAAAAATAGTGTGCAATTCGAGGAATCATCATGTAGTGCGCTCTGGTGAAACTTTTATATATGATTTATTTTCTTAATTTTTTATACACTTTTTTATTTATTTATTTTTTTATTTTATTTTATTATTATTTTTTTTTTTGAAGGGAGAATTAGTTGAGGTAACGAATAGTAATATATAATTCCATATTATGTTCGGTACCATTATTTCAAAATTATTAATTTAATTTGAAAATGCACCGAGAATGAGTTAAAACTGAATGGGATCTGAGGTTGATTCAACATGAACACAACTCCAGTAGGTTGGATACAGTAGATTATTTGAATTCTGTAGCTTATGGATTTTATGGCTTGATTACGGATGGCAACTGAAATTTTATTGTGTTGCCAGTTGTTAAAATGCTATTGAGTATGGTAACTTACACTCTAACAGCCGTTAAATCCAGTTGCCATATTTCAATAATTTAAAAACTTTAATTGCTGCATAGTTTTTAACGTAAAAATGCTAAAACTAAAAATATTAAATTGAATAAGCTTGCTTTGGGAAGGCGAAAATATACTTTAAGAAAAAAAAAAAAAGAAATTGTTTGCTAAAAATTATTTCTAGCAATTGCAATTGCCCGAGATAGAGGCGATAATTCCAAAAACGATATAAATTGCCTGTTAAATGCCGTCCAATAATTGCCAAAATTTGTACTTTTTTTATCATGATTGAAATAAAATTAAAGTGAAGTAATAATGAAGTAATAATCATATGGTTTTTTAAACACTTTTGTTTTATTTTTTTTGCCTATCTTTCATAATTCTTTTTTTTTTTTTTGACAACTTTATGTCCATAAATAAAACTGAAGAATCACATAGAATGTGTTATACGCTATATTCAATTCAATACGACTCCGTCAACGTAAATTACAAATTTTGCAAACTTTTAACTTTTACCGTACGTTGAGTAGTTTGACAGTTACGTGTAGTTTCCACAATGCAAGCAAGAAACTTCTCTAGAAAAATAGATATGAAAAACAATCATATTTTTGAGTGATTCCTTCACAAATTTTCTAGACAAGTCGCTTGCTTGCATTGTGGAAACTCCATATTATATTTGGTTATTTTTTTTTTGTGGTATGTTTGGATTTTTGCCCTAATTCAGTAAGAAGATTTAGGACGTTTTTGTTTGAAAATGCTTCTGACTTCTTGTCTTTGAAGTCTCTACATTATTTTCTTCAAAAATGGTTGTTGTCTTTGACAATGAAAAATATAAATATTATTGCCATGTTTTTAAAACATAAAAATTCAATTAAAATATTATACAATAGTTTGAAAAATATATGAAAAAATATGTGTTGGATATAATGTTTAGAACAAAATCATAAAGCAAATACACGAACCTTCTATCATAGACAATAAATAATAATCGTTTTAAAGAATCAAAACTGCTTCCTTTTTTCGTCCATTCGACAAGACGATGCATTCGTTGAATAGAATTAGGGCATTAGATTGTCGTGTTTTGCGGCAACCAAAATACAATAAAAAAAATAAAATAAATAAAAAGAACTTAAGTTTAGTTTCCACAATGCAAGCAAACGAATTGTCTCGAAAAAATAACACTCTGTTTCCACTGTATGTAAATCACTCAGAAAAATGAGAACTTTTCATGTAAATTGTCAACTCAAGTCTGACGTATGATGGATTCTATCTGACTCTGCCTTTAATTGTAATTTCAGTTGCGTTTCCAGTTCAAAACGCAACTAAAACTCGGTTACCATCCGTAATCGTGTTCATTCTGAGTATTTTCGCGAAGATGTCTGTATCGATGTATGTATGTATTAAGGTGTGTGTGGATAATCTTATGTGCATATGTGTGTTTGTGTGCATGTATTTAAAAACCTCATGACCTTAGAGCGGGTAAACGGATCGGAAGCAAATGACGTCAGTGGTGAATCAATTGGTTCAGTAGATTTCGAAAATTTTCGAATATACAATTTTCACAAAAGTCACTGTTTAAAACTGTTTAAAATTGAAAATTTTACTTTAACCTTACCTGAGCGGTAAGTTAGATGAAGCTTCATCCTACTGGGTAGGTTCAAGTTAAGTTGTAATAATGAATAACTTTATGTGCGTCCGATAAAATATTCGTGCACTAATGGCACTAAGACGATCGAGTTCAAAATCGGAGCATCTCGAATTTTGACTCAAATAGGGTGATTCGTTCTAGAGATATCGTTGACGAAAAATCGAATTTGAATATTCATTGATTTTCAAAGACTTAAGGAGTGTATCGCATCTCACAAATTTCACCAAAAATTTAAAAATTTTTTTGAGATGACCCACTTGGTAGGTCTCCAGGTATGATCTTCTTTCTCCACGTCCTAGCTACATTAAATTATATGTATATAAATAAAACAAAATTGCTATTTGAATTTGAATCAGGAGCCGATCCAATCGGTAAGTGAAATTTGCAATATATTTTTGCAACAATGGATGTCATATGTCAGTGATAACTTGGTGAGGCATCACTAGGGTTTGGGAAACGGGAATTCCCGGGCGGGAAATCCCGGCAAATGTCTGTCTAATATTCCCGGGAAATTTTTGAGATTTTCCCGGGAAAACGGGAAATTAAAAGTGCATATTATTTCATAAATATATAGAATTTATAATCCAATTTTATTTTAATATAAAAACTTATTATTACAAAAGTTCGTTTGAATGATTGTACTCGTATGACTAAATTTACACGAACGTTGACACGTTTTTCATCGTCTGTTTAAACACTTACATAAACCTTGTTCGAAGGAAATTTTTAATCTTAAAATTTAAATTGAGTTTTTGTTTTAAATGTAACTGTAAGAAAGTAAGAATTCTTTCGACTCCGATAAACATGAAGTAAAATGTCCATGTTTTTTTAATATAAAATAAAAATGTGAGCTATTCAAATCTAGTCTGAAATTTCATAAAAATTACATTAAATTGAGGTCATACCATATCTCCTAAAAAAAGTGGAATAAATTGTATAAGTATCAATGATTGCAATGATATAATCGTTTCCTAAAGTAAATAATTCGATGCTAAGCGAACTTGAAGTGATTTTACGCCGAACTAGTGAACAAATTTTGAAAAATGTAGTAACAATTTTAAGCTGTAAGAACTCTGAGTTGACGAAACTTAAATTGATTACAAGTAGACGCTATTATGGAAACCCTGCAGAAAATATTTTAGGAGAAATAAAATGAAAGACACTTAGACATACTTTGGCTCAGGGTATTCAAAATTCGGCGCAGCGCAGTATGGTACTGTAACCTGCTTGTACTTAACGATAAGAAACCGCCTGGAACTTTTTCAAAAAGAATGAGAAACAAGCAAGGCAAATTCTTATTAAAATGAAGGTAGGTCTTATTAGAAAATTGTCTACTAATTGTGGTAACAGTCGTCAATTGGTTTTTATATGATCTTTTGCTGTGTAATAACTTTATTCCATTTGCTTAAATTCAATTAAAAATTCTTAAAAATTTGTCTTAGAACTGCTTTTTTATTAACTTTTATTTCAAAAGAATGCTTATATTAATAAAACAATCGAAATTTCACCAACTTTCATTTAATAAATGTATATAATTTAGAAAATTAGCTTTTCCCGGGAATTCCCGGGAACTTGATTTTTTAATTCCCGTTTCCCGGGAAGTGCAAAAGTCCGGGAAATCCCAAACCCTAGGCATCACTCATCTGTGAGTTATCAGTGTAGACCATAGACTTCACATAGAGTCAAGCGGTCTCACGCTGAATTGTCTTGTTAAGCCCACGCTAATTTTCTACCTCAATCAAAAATTCTTCTTATTTTGCAAGGCTACGCCATTAAATAAATTTTTAATGAAAATTTATATATTTTTTATTTTTAAAAATATGTTAATTTAGAAAAAGCCCGTTTCTTTGAGCACCTTGGAAAATGAACTTCAAAAATTAAGAGTATTCTTCTTATAGAATTTTTTTTTTATTATTATAAAACTTTAAATTAGCAATTCATTTGATTTCACTTATAACACACTGTGCAGACTTTCAATTCTTTATGATACATTTTACAAATAAATTTGTTGCACTGTAAACAGGTTTTGTGAATAAGAAAACAATAAAAATTCGGCGAACTATATCTAAATGGGTATTTGAAAATCATCTTTAGGTTTCTCTTGTGATTTTCGAATGATCATTCATGATCTTTAACGGTTCAAAATTGGTTGCAGTTGGGTATTTTTTGTACTGTGAAATTGATCGGTTATCACTGTTGGCTGATGACTTTTGCTCTTACAAAAGCAGAGTGGATGTATTCGGAGATTAATGCAAATATCTTGCTTAAATTTAAACGCAAAACATCGTAGCTTTTCGTTAGATCGTATGTGTATTTTGTTGTTTGATTAAAAAAAAAGCTACAATATTTTGCATTTACATTTACAAGACCATTTATATCAAACACCGCATACCTCCAGTAATTTCTTTTCTTTTTAAGAATTTGCATATTCTATTTCAAAGGTAAATGCAACGCGAAATTTAGTAAAACTATTGATCATTTAATTTTTTACTCTAAGTCTGATGCATGAAGTTTCATTTTATCAAGAGTTCTGCTGGGAGTTGTTATGCAATTTGTATAGAAAAGCAATAATTTCGAATTTTCTAATCAAATTACATAATAACTTTCCGTGCTAGGAAAGAAAATGTCTTGTGTGATGATAATATATTCAATAATTTTTTCCAAGGGACTTAGGGTGAACAAAAGTTGCTATTGCTTCTTTCAGGCATTGCGTTTTATTTTTCTATATTACCAGCGAAAATTGCACAAACTCAATCATTTTAATGGGCGATGACAGATAGTTTAAGCACAAAAAGTGCTGATGTTCGACGAATAATTTCTGAGAAAAACACATTGGGAACAAGGTAAATTTTAATTGAAATTGATTGTGAAATTAAGGCATTTTAAGTTTGAGTAAAAACTACAATTTGTTTTTTTTTCGACTAAATACTTATCATTTCTATTTGCACATGAATGAACGGCTACAAAATTTTCTTCTTATTTTATCAATAGACGAAAAAAAATAGAAAATTATACTTGCAAATAGAAATTCGTTCTTGCGTATACAATTATTTTTATATGCATATATTTTATTTTTCAAATTCATGCTAAACTAAATTAAAAAACCATAAATTTTGTTTGTTTTTTTTTTTTTGCTAAAAAATACATTTAAAAAGTTTTCTTGCAAAAAGGGCTTTCTAAACCACTTCCTTGCAAGTATCAGTATTAATGCAAAAATAAAAAAAGAAATAGTTCTAAAATTCAAAATGTTTAGTTATGTTTTTTTATTTTAAGGAAAAACAAACTTATGTATATTTATTTATATTAAGAATAGTGTATGTGCTGATGAAATTAATATTGTTTTTCTTGCATAAACAACTTGGGTGTTTCTCTGGTTTTTCGGCAAGTCAGCTCAGCGTGTGTGTGAATACTTAGTTAAACTTTTTTGCAAATTTTAATATTTATAACTCATCTTGTATCAAAAGGAAAGCAAAATATTTGAATTTACACGTAATTTTGCTTTTATAACGACTAAGACAAAACTAAGTCTTAAAGTATTTAGGAAGGATTCCTAAGGATTAAATAAGTTAAACAATTTACAAAAGTAATATAGAAAGGCCCTAACTCATAATTTTTTTTTTGAAATCGAAGTTTTTAAATTTTTCGACACATTATATATTTCTCTATCGAAATATACAAAAATCTCGATTTTAAAAACATAATTAGTTAGGCCCTTTCTATATTAAGGTAACGATATGTATGTCTGTACATTTTACATGTGCATATGACTTTTTCTATCAACTTCACGTATATAAAAGAGTTAACTGCGGCATGATTACCAGAACCATATTATGATTGTGGCGAACAATGTTATGTTGTAGCAAACAAATTATAGTTTTCAGTTGCAGCATTCGTTTATCGATTGAGCTCCAATCTTTCCTATAATAAAACGGTTATTACACCGAAAGAATTTTGCTTCATAAGTCCAATGAACCAATTTCATTAAAATTTTTCCACAAATCTAATGATAATCTCACAAATCCAATGAAAATTTCATGAACATTATGAAAGAATTTCATTAGAATTGCTTCGTTGATATTCTGGTTTCGAAAGAATGTTTTATTGGATTTATGACAACAATATTTTCTAATTATTAAGGAACCCCTTTATATTTAAGTTATTTCATTCTTGTCATGAAATTATTTTATTGTGTCGATGAAGTTATAGCACTGCAATAATTACACTGTTAAATAAATTTGATGAAGTTGTCAATCAAATAATTTTGACGAAACTGGTTTCATTAATCCAACAAAGCGTGACGTTGGTTGAATTTGAATGAATTTTTCATTAGATTAATGTCGAAATTCATAGAATTTAGGCCGAAAATTCTTTCAGTGTACGTCAGATTCTGGCAGATAAATTAAAAACTTTTCGGTGTATCAGCATTTTAAAAGTTTACGTCTGAATTTTATTTAAAGGTTGGTTGAAAGTGTTTCCATTATGCAACTTTTTATAATTCAATAGCAAACAAAATAGTATAAGCTTAATACTTTAAGTCCGAACTGTGATTCAGAGCTTTTTTGGACCAAATATTTCGAGAAAAATTCTTCGTAACATTTTAGCTTTGTGAGGTGGAATTTGTTACTTTTTATTTAAATGCTGAATTGTATTATTCATACTATTCTGTGATTGTGATTAAAGGGAATAAATTATACCCTGATCCTGTTATAAGACTGCGAACTCACCACAGCTCTAAATTCAGCTTAAAAAAAGAAAATAATATAAATTAATTAGGTACATAAAATGTGCTTAGTAGATTTATATAAAATTTTAAGAGGAATATTTTTTTTGAAGATTTTAACCCTCTGGCTCTTCTACACATGATTGTTTTCTTTTTCATAAATAGCAGTCCAGCAAGTGTTTTGACGCAACGAATGTCCTCGAATTCCTTGTTCATAAGTTATTTAAGTAAGATAACTCTCACATCTTTAAATAAATTCAGTTAAGTGCGAATTTGAGTCGCACACGAAGGGTTCCGTACTGACACTACATACATACTAATAATACTACACAAACTTAAGCTGATATAATCGAATATCTTAACTGATGTCGATATTTTTTTTTTTAATTTGGCGCTTTTTCTTTGCTATGACGCTTTTTTCGGCTTTTGGCGTCTTTTTTGTTTTTGGCGATTTTTTTTGGGGTTTTTGGCGATGTAGTATTTTCGTTTAGCGATTTTCTTAGTTTTGGAACTTTTTTTTTTGTTTTGTCGATATATTTCAGTTTTTATCGATTATTTAGTTTTCGCGATTTTTTTATTCTGGGATTTTTTTGTTTTAGCGCTTTTGGAAATTTCTAGAGTTTGCCAAGATACAGCAAGTTGTCAAAATTACATTAACTGATAGAATACCCTTTAATTTTGATTTATTAAATTTCAGTGATAATTGGTGTAGTCTGCATAAAAATTCACTAGCCTATTTATTGTTACGGAAATTGCATCGAACAGAGCTAACGTGAATTTTTTTATATAGAAAACATTTGGTTAAAAAAAAAAATTATCCTGAAACGTTTAGCTAAAGAACTAAATACACATGCGTAGGCACATAAATTATTAAATAAATATAAACATGCTGTAGCAACAACAATAACGAAATAGCTTCTGCTTGTTAAGA
The DNA here is from genome assembly GCA_944452675.1 of Tachina lurida. NCBI lineage: Eukaryota > Metazoa > Arthropoda > Insecta > Diptera > Tachinidae > Tachina > Tachina lurida. The sequence continues at coordinate 174,776,944 of OX101752.1, forward strand.
AAATACACATACATACATACATACATACATACATATACATATATGTACATTGTAGTACAGAAATAAAAACATAAAGTAAAGAACCACCATAAACTACTTTCTTAATGATGAAATATGTAAACCATGAAGTAATTGTTCGATTGAAAACAAGCATTGTAAATGCTGCTGAGATTGTCTAGACGTTGCTGTCATATTCCGGAAGACTTGTGTGAAGTATAAAATGGGCGACGCATCTGCTGGCAGATCAATCTATCATAGAGTCAGCCTGAAGTTCAGTTGCTTAGTAGTTGATCATAAAGTTGATTGTTGTGAATATAACTGAATGAGTATATCGTGAAGTCTTGTTGCTTTGAGTGAAGAGCAAAGTGAACATCGCATCTGCTAGTACTGCATAAGTGTGTTAAAGTAAAGCCAGTGAGTAATTTTTGGTGTACAAAAAGTGAGCATTAGGAGAGTGAGTCTTGTGTGAGAGGCGGTATTGCTTCAGTACCAGAGTAGCTAGTTTTAAAAGACGTGTATATACAACAGCAGAGTAAACGTCGTTGCAACCAGTTGTGAATCATTTAAGTAATTTAAGTTGTGCGTGTATTTCAGCTGCTGATATTATTAGTATAAGTCCATTTAGTAAATAAAGTGTCATTTCTAACTCTAATTAGTATTCTGGGAATATTTCATATTAAATTTCCATAAATAATTGCAATTCTACTTGGCTGTCTGTCCCTTAAACTATTGGTTTTCTAAACCACTGCATATTCATGATTTTAAAATTTCAACTTGTTTTTGTGTATGGGTATGTGTGTGTGTGCGTGTTCTCGGTTGCATGTGTGTGTGCTGATGATGCCTTAAGAACGGGAATTGAGTTACTCACTCACTCGCTAACATTGTGATTTGAATTCACTTACAATATTCTTAGTTAAACATAATTTTAGAGTTGTTACAATTTACGCTTGTATAGTTCATAGGTTTATCTGTTAAAAAAAGAGAAGAAAAGAGAAGAAAAACTAAAAAAAAGGTTTGTTTTTCTAAATTGAATATATGAATGGTTATTCATATGTAAATGGTTTAAGTTTTGTTAGCATTATAAAGGAAGTTACAGTGGTAGATGATATATAAAATACTAAATTTATATAATACTTAAACTAAATAATTTCACGTTGTTATAGTGTAATTTAATCCCTCTTATATTAGTTGCCGTTTTTGCAACAGATTAAATATCACCCCAACATTTGTCCTTACATCTAGGACCAAAATGCGATACGGCAATCACGATAAGGGGAATACATATTTTAACTATGAAAAAACTATGAAAATTTGTTTTAAAAACCATTTATAAAGCCTTAAATATAACAGATACCTAAAATATGCCCAGTATTTAAAACTAACGATGTGCAAATATCGTCATTTTATCATGTTCGCGTGATTGTGATCAAATTTATTATTAATCATGCGTGAGTGCGTGAGCATGACTTAAATTAAATTACTCGTGCGTGATCTGTTTTTAAGAATCATGCACGAATTGTCACGCTCTCACAAGATAACATTCCTGCATCTTTTTAAATAATATTTTTATAACAAATACTACACCGAAAAAATTTTGCTTCATAAGTCTAATGAAACAATTTCATTAAAATTTTTTCACAAATCTAATGATAATTTCACAAATCCAATGAAAATTTCATGATATTGTGAAAGAATTTCATTGGAATTGCTTCGTTGGTATTCTGGTTTCATAAGAATATTTTATTGGATTTATGACAACAATATTTTCTAATTATTAAGAAACCCCTTTATATTTATGTTATTTCATTCTTTTTATGAAATTATTTTATTGTTTCGATGAAGTTATGGCACTGCATTGATTACACTGTTAAATAAATTTGATGAAGTTTTCAATAAAATAATTTTAACGAAACTGGTTTCATTAATCCAACGAAGCGTGACGTTGGTTGAATTTTAAGGAATTTTCTTTAGATTAATGTCGAAATCCATAGAATTTATGCCGAAAATTCTTTCAGTGTACAATCTAATCTAGTCTAGTTTTTAATTCAAAGAGCGAACAAGAATTGCTTATTTTACTACGACCAGAGAAGAAATTTTTTTTTTAACCAAAAACAATACAAATTCAATTATATATATTTTAGTAAGAGTGCGTGGTCGTGATAAGTTGTACACCCCTCCAACGTGATTGAAAATATTTTATTCGTGAGCGTGCGTGATCGTGATCATTAGATTGTGAAAGTGCATGAATGAAATATATTTTTGCATGAGTGTGAGTATCGTGAATTAAAAAATGCTCACGTGTACAATTCTAGCATATAAGAAAAGCCAAAGGTGTCAATAATTATCGTAGAATTTCATCTACGAGTATGCATGGTTTCACTGATTCCATACTTAGTCTTAGAATAAATTCGACTTTATTTATTGTTCGTACCACTGTCTCAAATTTATTTTTGTACTCAAAGTGTGAGTATGTCTCTGTACACTTTTCTAGTTTCAATTCACATGAATTTTCTAATTCTAATAATTTTGCTCTCTCTCTTTTTATCATTCCTGCATGCATTAAAAAAAAGAACCTGAAATTTATATCTTACATATAAAATGCTAAAATATTTGTTGCATGTGTATACGAGTAGAAGGCAAGAAGTTACAATTTAAAAGAATTATAAACTAAATTTTCTACGTGCTTGTGTGGTTACGTAAAAGTTGAAATAAATGTAATTGAAAATATAATTTCCGTACAATATCCCTTTTCGTGGCATAAGAGTAGATAAAAAAATCTATGAATGATATTAAAGTAGGATGAACAATATAAGAATGAGTTTGAAACAAAAAAAATATCACTAGAATAAATAGTCCGAAGAATTTGTGAATGATATTATAACGAATATATTTTTTAAGAATACGTTACTGAATTTCCCATAGTTGCACTGTGGGAGTAACTTTTTCCTTATTGTAATTTTTTGCCACTCAACAGTTTGAAAAATAAATTAAAAAAAATATAAATATTCACAGCTGATTATATATAAACAGTAGGGCGGGTCGATTTAAAAATCGCACAAATTACAAAGAAAATCGTATTCTAGGGATCAAAATAAGAAACTTTGCCGAAGGAATCAACCTCTAAAATGTATTTTGATGTCCCGACTTTTGATCCGAAAGGTCATATTTTCTTGAGTTCCTTAATCGAGTCAAAATGTCGACCCAAGTGGCACACCCCGTGGAACCACCCAATGGGGTTCCCCATACAAATATTAAAAAAAATCACAAATGTTTGTATGGGGAAGCCCCCAGGAATGGTTCCAGGGGGTGTGCCACTGGCTTAGGTGGGTCGGCCCTCCAAAATTAGTGGGGCTCGGTCATACATTTTGACTCGATTGAGGAACCCTAAATGGGTCAAAGTGAGATTTTTTTCAAAATTTGACCCTTCAAGAAAATTTGACCTTTCGGATTAAAAGTCGGGACATCAAAATACATTTTATAGGTATGATTCCTTTGGCAAAGTTTTGCCTCCATACAAATCGACCAGCCCTTATAAATAGAGTTGCCAACTAGCAAAAGGTTTTGGCATTTCTGTCGTCGAAGTAAAGAAGAAATTAAATCGTAATTTTTTTTCCAAAAGCGAAAGTTGAAAGTTGTAATTGTAATTGTATTTTGAAAGACTAGATGCGTTTTTTTCGGGTTAGTTTGTTTACTACTTTTTTCTCCTACCCAAGAAAATTTAAATTTTTCCCCAGATAGAAAAACAAAATTCCAATTTTTTCCGAGATATAACATTGACAAAAATTTCATGTTTTACCGATACATTAAGTTTTAGAAAAAGTATACACGAGGCCATAAAATCCGGATAGCTGCTAAAACTAGCAAATCCCAAATTGGAGAAATTTCGCACGAGAATCAGTTTGAATTGTATGTGTTACATTACACCGAAAGAGTTTTGCTTCATAAGTACAATGAAACAATTTCATTAAAATTTTTTCACAAATCTAATGATAATTTCACAAATCCAATGAAAATTTCATGAACATTGTGAAAGAATTTCATTGGAATTGCTTCGTTGGTATTCTGGTTTCGTAAGAATATTTTATTGGATTTATGAGAACAATATTTTCTAATTATTAAGAAACAAACCCCTTTATATTTAAGTTTTTTCATTCTTGTCATGAAATTATTTTATTGTTTCGATGAAGTTATAGCACTGCATTAATTACACTGTTAAATAAATTTGATGAAGTTTTCAATAAAATAATTTTGACGAAACTGGTTTCTTCATTAATACAACGAAACGTGACGTTGGTTGAATTTTAATGAATTTTTCATTAGATTAATGTCGAAATTCATAGAATTCTTTCAGTGTATGTAATCAAATACAGTGTTGTCCATAAGGTTGGTTCCAATAGATATTTTGTATGGTTATGGCACGTCTAATTGAACCTTAATACTAGACGTTATATTATGAAATTAGTTGCAGAAAAAGGTTTTTATTTGATAATACGGGGCGTGAAGAAGCAAATCAGTTACCACGAAAAAATGCTTCAGAGATTCATGCTTCGCCATATTTGTATGTTACTCTCCTTCTCTAGCGATCCTTTAGGCAAAGAGAACAAGTTTCGTGCAATAAGGCTTATGATGAGCTTAAGCGAAAATTTTGTAATGTAAATAAGTTGATTTATTTTTATTAAAAAAATATTTCCTTGTAAAATACCTTAAAAAGATAATTTAAAAATTTAATATAAACATTTTGTAAATTCAGTAACTTCCCATAACTGAGAGTTACAAAAATGTTTGTGTAAAATTTACTAATTACTAAATTTATGACTAAGAAACCATTTCTAGAAAATACTGAATTGGTGTTGAGCCTATTAAACTATTAGTTGAAGAGTTCTTATTTCGAAACTAGTTAAAGGATAAAATGTGTAATTAAAAAACACAGCCACAAAATTTTCTATACTAGTTAGAATGTTGTTTTGGTTTAACAGCAGTTTGCAACACATTCATGGTTTTTAAATAACTTTTAAGTTGCTCCTGGTTAAACGTTTCATTTTTTCACTTGATGCTGCCAAATAAATACCTTTGGAATTACACAAATTTATGGGCCTACATAAACTATAAAGATCCAGCTTAGTCATTTAAATTTTTTTCTCTTTTAACAATAGCGAATATTTTTATGGCCTTGACTAAATAAAATTTATAGTTTTAGCGTAAACGCGCAAACTTTTTTTTTATAAGATTTTAGTTTCTTTTTTTTTTTTGTGTGAAAAGGTGGCAAATGTGACATAAAACCGTTAACATTTATCTTGACAAAAAGAAAAACATAAATACACACTCATCAAAATATCCTGACAATACTGCTGCAAAAAAACAAACCCAAACTAACGAGAGAATGTATGTATGTAAGTTACAACAGTTAACTTCAATATTCTAGCACAAAACAGTTTGTACTCGTATGTGTGTGTTTGTGTGTGTGTTTGCATGTCAATGCAGGCGCTTGCATGTGTTATGCTGGGCTTGATATTTTACTGTTATTTTATTTTTATTTTTTCTTTTTTGCTATATTTAGTTGAGTGAAGCTTTTATGCCATACATTAGTACGTGTTAACAACTGCAACAATAAACTGTAATTGATGTGCAATTCAAAACAATGACATTACGACTACTGCAAAAAATAAAAATATGAAAATGAAAATGAAACAAAAAAAAAATTATTTTTTGGAAATATTAAAAAGTTACAAAAACAAAACTTTGTGTTGTTTGTGAGTGTGTGTGTACTAGTGATGCACGAATATTCGAATTCGAATTGTCGAATATTCGGCCATTTTTTAGATATTCGTATCCGTATTCGTATATTCGCCAAATTCAGGCGAATACGAAAACGAATATTTTTCCAAACAAATTAAATAAATAAATGCATAAATTCTAAACGAAATTTAAATAAATATTTAAAAATATTAGTTTGTAGAAATCCCTTAATTTTTTTTTACAGAAATTTGTGCTTTGTATCATTTTCAAATATTATTTAATGACGATCATTAAAGTTTTGGGTAGTTTTTATTAACTTTAAAGTACGCCAACAGGAGTATAACGTCCTTTTTAGGGTTCCGTACACCAAAGGTGAAATGGAACCCTATTGTTTTCGCTACGCTGTCCGTCTCTCCGTCTGTCCGTCTGGCCGTCTGTCCGTCTGTCCGTCTGTCCGTCTGTCCGTCTGTCCGTCTGTCCGTCTGTCCGTCCGTCCGTCTGTCCGTCACAGGGTATTTTCTCGAGAACCGTAAGAGCTACGGACCTGAAATTTGGACACAGTGTGTAGACCCTTGGCCGCTACAACAACAAATACATGAGAGTTGGAAATTAAAGGGTGTGCCAAAACGAGCAACGAAAAATGTTAAAATCCCATGTAATATACATACAATTGTATGTATATGCACTTGAAATTTCTAACACTAAAATTTAAAAAATTTTAATTAAAGGGTGTACCATCAGTTAATGTAATTTCGACTATGTAATTTTGATAACTTGCTGTATCTTGGAAACCGTAACTTCTTGAAATTTTCAAAACGGTAAAACAAAAAAAATTCAAAATTATAAAATCGCCAAACCGAAAAAAAATCGCCAAAATCAAAAAAAAAAAAAAATCGCCAAAACAAAAAAAAAGCACCAAATTAAAAAAAAAATCTAAATCGAAAATAAATCGCGAAAAACCGGAAAAATCGCCAAAATGAAAAAATCGCCAAAATGAAAAAATCGCCAAAATGAAAAAAATCGCCAAAATGAAAAAAATCGCCAAAATGAAAAAAATCGCCAAAATAAAAAAAATCGCCAAAATAAATAAAATCGCCAAAATGAAAAAAATCGCTAAAATTAAAAAAAAATCGCCAAAATTAAAAAAATCTCCAAAACGAGAAAAAAGCGAAAAATAATAAATAAAAAAAAATTATTTCAGCTGAAAAAACGGAAAAAACACCATTAAAAAAAATGCTCAAAGCCCAACGTACGGAACCCTTCGTGCGCGAGTCAAAGTCGCACTTTACTGAATTTATTCATAAAATTTTTTTAATATTTCATATTGCAGGCGCAATTAGAACCTCCATTTAATGTCTATAAAATTCACATACAATATTCGTATTCGCATTCGTATTCGCGAATATCGTTTCAAATATTCGTATTCGTATTCGCGAATATCAAAAATTGAGATTCGTTACATCACTAGTGTGTACTATTTGCATTTGAAATACATACTATGTACATATGTTATTGTTGTAGTTGTTGGTTATTTATTTTATTGTTGACTAAAAGTAAAACAACAAAATAAAAAACGGTGGCTGTAATTTAGTAGCGGTATAAATTAAATATTTCTTTATGGTTTTTAATAGGCTAAAATTAAGTTTTTTGTATTTAAAAGCTATAATCCGTATTCATAGTCGTGCACTAAATTCTACTCTTGTTGAAGTAAATTTTAAACTAAAAAGCTCATACTATATTTTTTTAGGGTTACGTACACCAAAGGTGAACATGAACCCTATTGTCTGTCTGTCACAGGCAGTTTTCTAGAGAACCGTAAGAGCTACAGACCTGAGTATGTAGTACTTTGTCTACTACCACAACAAATCCGTGGCAATAAGGAAAAAGTGCTTAAGTCATATTTGACTGTTTTGCAGGAGAGCACTTTTAAGCGTTCAAGTCGATTTTTAGCAATTTATTTCTTTTACATGTAAATTAGAAAATTCTCTGTTAATCTTTATTTTTTTATACAAACATCGTTCTACACACTGTAAATAATGCATTGAAGTTGAAATATACCAAAGTGTAAGCTAAATTAAGCTATTATTCCAAATGAGTTTTGAAGTCTTAAAAAGATAAGCCGCAATTCATTTCTTGAAAAATCACACAAATTAATTCAGATTTTGACCAGGGATACTTTCAAATATGCAGATCACAGATCTACCATTAACCCAAATTTAGCTTATCTCGACTTAAGCACTTTTTCCTTTTCGCCACAGAAATATGTATATCTGTCATATAAAAGTTATAGGGTGTTACTAAAACGAGCATTGTAACTTGTGGAAATCAGAGCTGTTAAATTTCGATTACGATTAGTAATCAATTAGATTACATTTTAAAAAGAATTGTAATGATTATATAATTGCCTTCAAAAGAATTGCTGATAAATAATTGATTACGATTACTAATAATCGAAAAGTAATCTGAATTACTTAAAATTACTAAAATTAATCAAAAGTAATCAAAAAGTAATCCGACTACTTTCAAAGATTACTTTTGATTCTTAATAAATAATCAAAAATAATCAAAAGTAAGCCTTAGAAGTAATCGGATTATTTTTTGATTACTTTTGATTCTTTTTGATTATTTTTAGTAATTTTAAGTAATTCAGATTACTTTTGCATTATTAGTAATCGTAATCAATTAGTAATCGTGCGAAACTGAATATAATCGTAATTTAATCATTACTTTACGTTTAAAAAAAAAGTAATCAAATTAATAATCATTACGATTACTAATCATTACTTAACAGCTATGGTTGAAATGCATGTAATATACAGACATTTTTATCGTTACATTTTTACCCTATCAAAACACGTTTCTTTGGTATAGTTGTAAATGAATTAAATAACAGTGTTCTACTAAGGGTTAAGAATGACACTTTATTTACTAAATAGACTTATACTAATAAAAAAATTAAGACTTAGATACACACACAACGTAAATTACTTAAATGATTCTCAACTGGTTGCCACGACGTTTACTCTGCTGTTGTATATCCACGTCTCTTAAAACTGGCTGCACTCATATTGAAGCCTTATCCCTTCTCTGCTGTTCTTCATACAAGTTCGACTCTTCCGACGCTCGGTTTTTGTAAAACAATAATGACTCACTGGCTTTACTTTAATACACTGGATTATCAGCTGCGTTGTTTACTTTACTCTTCACTCAAGACAACAAGACTTCACGATATACTCATTCAATTATCTTCACAACAAACAACTTTATGATAGAGTCATCTGCCAGCAGATGCGTAGCCCTTTTTATACTACACACAAATCTTCCAGAATGTGACAGCAACGTCTAGAAAATCTCAGCAGCGTTTTCAATCGAGCAATTAGTTCATGGGTTAATATGTACTAGGGATGTAACAAATACCAGTTTAGCGAATGCGAATTCGGTAGCGAATGCAAATATTACAATACGTTAATAAAAATCACATGAACACAAATTTGTATAAGAACATGAAGTTGTGTTGTATACATAAGTAGATCTACTTATCTAGTAAAAATAAAAATTCTTAAACAGAAAGATATATGAAATCACATTAAAATAAATACAGATAATAATTAAAAATAAATTTAAAGAATGTTAGGCAATCAAACCATTCGTACCTTGGCCCTAAAACCTTGCACTAATTCAACATTTCATGTGAAATGCTGCCAAATACATTTTAAGAAAAATTTTAATGAATTGTTCCTGAAAATTTTTGCAGAAGTAGTTCTCTATTAATTTTGGGAAAAACATATGTGACATATACGAGTAAGTTCAACATTTTAAGTCTTCATGCGAAATAATATGGGTGCCATTTGTTTCGCGTGGAATTTACAACAAACAAGGAGTAGTTACTATTTTTTGCATTTACAATTTTCAAAAGTTTAAATAGAAAATATTTTTGCGCAAATCAAACAATGCCTTTTCTTTTTCAAAAACTGAAAAATATTTCCAAACACCGCTGGATTTGGGTTTCATTTTGATACTTATGAGAACTTATTTATAGAAAAGTTTTCCGCTAAAATTTTAAAGCTCTGATTAGAATCCTTTACTTGTAAGTATGTGTATGTTTTTCAATCTAGCTTAAAATAATTTTGATGTTTTTAACGTTTATTAATCGTAAATTTTTTTTTGTCTTTAGTATTCGCTTTAAATATTCGCATATATTTTAGCGAAAGCAAGAGCAAATGCAAATAGCAAAAGTTAGCGAAAGGGAATGCGAACATTCGTTACATCCCTACTATGTACCAGCGATGCCAACTTGGTGCTTTTGGCACTATTCTTAGTGGTTTTTGCAGACTCAAAACGTCTAATTTCGAGCGTTAGTGCCAAACTAAGAAAAAGCATTATGTAGTAGTGCTTTTAAGAAATTTGTGTATTTCTTAAAATTGCTTTAATAAAAACTTGGTACATTTATTTTTTCTGTGTAAAGCGTTCCTTTTTGGTCTGATATCCATTTAATTAAAGATGGTACTGTTGCCGAAATAGCGAATAGCTTAGAAAATAATAAACTTCACTCGTTTTTCACGTTAGTGCTTTTTACGTTTTTTTAAATTTTTTTTTTAAATTTTGATGTGCTTTTAGAGCCGAAAAGGTTGAAGTCTGCTAAAGTTGCTAACGCTACAATTACACTACCAAGGTTAGCTTTCAAGTTTTTCACACATAATGGTTGTCAAACATTATTTAAATTGAAAGCTGTGATAATAAAACAACAGAACTTCATGGCTTCTGTAAAGCTCTACAAACCACAACACATCATTGTACTTAATATTTTTCTTCACAAACATATTTGTTGAAATGTTATTAAAACTTTTCGGCCGAATATATTGTTTGACAACAAAAACGCAAAGTGTGCTCATTGAAATTGCGGTCAGCTGTTTTTTTACTATAAATTGAATACACAATTGGAAAGATATTTTGAAAGTCGCATCAAATTTTAAAAATATTAATGGCCTGTTTCACAATAACTAAACAAATTTTTCGACTTAAAATTTATATTTGCTTAATTCACAACAACTTGTATCGTTGTATCTTGTATCAAATACACTTTATGTTTATATGTTTGTGAACACCCAGTGTATATTGTATTAACGTATTTTGTATTTTAAACATCAAAAACATAATTAGAAGAAGAAAAGAAGTATTCAAAAGTAGGGATTATGGATACAAAATGAAAAACAGAACTGAAAAAAGTAAATTAATAAACTTTTTGTGCGAAAAGTATAATTTTGAGATATTAATGGTTGACTCAAGTAAGTTTCCCAAGAGTTTCTGCGTTTTTTGTGTGTTTTAATATTTGTCTATTTACAGGTTGCGAAGAGGATGAAATACAAGAAAATTTTAGGATGAACTTAATTCACCTATGTCGAATCGCAGAAGTGTTCATTTAGGACTACCAAAATCCCCAGTATGGCGTCACAAGATTTTGTGAAACTTTGACGATAATAGATTCAACCAAACTTTCTTCGATCAGGGTACATTCAATAATACGGGAACCAAAGATGTCTTCGAGTGCATGGAAGTAGCTGCACATTCTTTCTAAAGTATCTAAAACGAAAACTATCATTTATGGTTTGAAAAATTATGAATCTTCCGAAAAACTTACTTTTTATAGAACTCTTATCCATATTGCCAACGACTGTGGATCCCTCCCATGATTTTGGTTTGTTATAACTAACTCGTAGGTTCCTAACTTTAGATCGTACTTATGTCCAATCTATGTCGACCATTTTTTCCAAGCAAAATCTCCGGTAATACGATTGAGCTGTTGGTTTCCGAAATATGTACATATGTACAATCTACATGCACATATAAAGCAAATTGAAAAAAAAAATGTTTGTAAAAACAATTTTATTTATGTATGTATGTACCTTAAACTCCCGATCCAATAAGCAGCTTCTCTTCTGGCACTGTCCACTTTCTTGCCGGATTAAGACACACTCTTTTCCGCTTTATCTACAACATTAAAATATGTTAAATACATACACAGATAAGTAAATAAATTAAAATTTTGTGTATACTCTTACCGCATTATTTCCGTTAATTTCCATTTTTATTTAATAATTTTTTTGCTGCCAAAAAGAAAAAAAATTAATTTTTTTCTTCTTGTCAATGAATGCCATTCACATTACAACTTTTTAAAAAGATATGAAATAAAAGTGTAATAGTGTATTTAATTTTTATATGAAAATTACCAACAACAAATTTTACATTATTGTATTTAATACAATAATACAATCGATACAGAGATACAAAAGGTTTTGTGAATTAAGCAATTGAAAACAAAAACAAATTTTCATATTTTATTTTTGTTTTCAATATAAATTTTCAGTCCAAAGTTTTCTTTCGTTATTGTGAAACAGGCCATGAATGTATTAGTGAAACTTGCTCGTGTAACCCTCAAGTAAGTCCTAGTTTACACTATGCACGTCCTATTGCTAAGCTGATTAGTTTGTAGGAGAGAGCGACAGAGTATTCAGCTCATGTACTGTCAATACGTTTTGCTTTCTTATTCTTAATGTTAAAAAAAGCACAAATGCTTACACAAAACTGTCCATAAAAAATATGAGCTGAAAAATAAGACTTGCATTGTGTGAACACCGATGAAAGTTCAAAAAAGAAAAAGTGCTAAGCTTAGCAAGAATACTTGACTAGTGTGAACTGGGACTAACCAAAACAGAAAAAAAAACAATAACTTCAAATAAAATAAACAGTTTATGTCAAATAAATATACTTCGGTAATTCTTATATGAAAATAAATTTTTTTATTTTTTGGTAATCGAAATATAAATTAATTCTTTTCCAAAAAAAAAATTAATTTTAAATTTCCGCAGTATATTTAATCAATTTGTACTGTACAATAAATAAACGAAAACATTGTTAAAAAAATCCCCATAATATTAGCAAATTAGTTCCGCGTTTATGTGAGCGACAAAATGACAATACAACAACAACAACAACAACAATATAAACACCTTAAACCCGTACAAGCAACAACAACAACAACTTCCTGCTGACAAGGAGGTAATTTTAAAATCAAATCAAACATGTCACATGTAAATCAAAACAAGCCATATAATCAACACATCTGCACAAACGCACACACATACACACAAACAAGAATACATTGCAGGATATTGATAAGTATACAATATAGAATACAAGCTTTGAAGCTTTCGACAGAAACCCTCAAAACTCAACATAAACACAAGACAAACAGCGCAGCAAGCATATCAATGTAACAAAATCCTTTCAATTGCAGCAATTTTAAAGGATAAATAGGATAAAAATCGAATTTAAATGATAAACAAATTTTTACTACAAATACATGCATACACCTCCCCCTCTTCCCACACCCCCCTGATATTCAGCCTAGAAGGAAGAAATAAAATTTATAAAAAAACTACACATATCGTGTAAATAAAATAAAAAGTAATACAGGAATATATCGTAGGAAAGGATTTTATTATTTTTTTGCTGTTTATTTTCACTTTACGTATTGCAGAGAACATACCCAGCAAAAAACTTTGCCTACTAGAATGCAAAAAAGTGTATGTAGTCCTCAGTCGTAAGTACTTACAATTTGACTGAATAACCCATTATTTTTGTTTGAGAAGTTCAAAAAGTATGCGGTACCCTATACTTTTTGCCTACAAACATGCAAAAGTAAATATATTACTGATTGCCTAAAAGTACTCAAAATTGTATGGGTTATTTTTTGCTTACAAGTATGCAAAATAATATAGATAAAGTTTTTGCTTAAACTTATTGAAAATTAATTTGCTATTTTTTCTAATAATTTTTCTAATTTTTTTATTTTAAATAAATAAATATTTGTAAAAAATTTCTCCAGATATATTTCCTTATTAACTGGAAAGTACTACAATAACTACTTTCACGTAATGATATAAATAAGTACTTATTTTATTCATTACATGACAGTCATTATTATGCAAATAAAATAATTAAATAAATAAGTATCACTCGTTACTTTGTAAGCCATTAAAAGAGTACTACCCATTACAAAATTTTGAAAAAATTTTTGCTGGGTAATAATACAAATACAGCCAGCTAAGCTGATTTACTTTTAGCGATATTGGGGATACGTTACATTCACTAAATACGCACATTTTAAAAGACAAGTAAAAACATCATCGAGGGTTGAACTAATGCAAAAAAATAAATAAAAATTTAAAATTGTAATCGGCAAGTCTTCGATTTCTTTAACATAATCGAAACTTAAATTGTCATTTTTATGGTTCATGTGTGAGATTTTATGTGAGTATGAATTTATATTAAAAGAGTGTTAAGAATCACAGGCTCATTTGCATAGACATACAAACACATGTGGGTGTGGGTGTGTGTGTGTGAGTGGATGTCTTAAAATGCAGGTTTTTCTTTTTCCAATTTCAACACACATTTAGAAGCAGGGAATGCAAGCAAGGGGTTTATGTGGATTGTAGATAAGGTGTGAAAACACATAAAAACGTAAAATCATTCAACTTATGCGTCATAAAATTGTAGCGTCCCGTTAAAAGTTAAACTCCATCAAGAATTTTTTTTAAACCCCGTGTATGAATAAATTAAATAAGGAGGTGCTAGAGCTTTTCCGCGGATAAAATGTGTAAAAAAAATAAAAAAACGCTGATGTCCTTTATTTTTCCGTTAACATGACACGCAAACTTTTCTTAAATAAATGTCTGGGGAATTGCTTCGAAAATTGCGTTCTTGACTAAATGGCTATTTAATAAGTCTGATACACACCACAGAAAAAATACCAATGTAAAATCACCATGCAAAAAGTTTGTTTCAAATTCATTTAAATCACATTAAATTTACAATTGGGATATTCTTAAAGTAATAACATGAACAAACATGACTGCCCCTCATAATTTACAATTATAAATATTGTACTTATTTGTATTTTGGTTTTAGCACCTTTCTACATTGCTTACTCTCTCTCTGTCTCTCTCTCTCTCTCTCTCAATTTCTTTGGTAAACTCTTACGTATTTCTACATGTAGTTATGATAAATAATAAACATAGCTGCAAAAGTCTTATTACTTTATGGCCTTTTCGTTTGAGCCACAGCAACAATTTTTTTAAACTATGTTAAAATGTTAAGACATTATGACACTTAGGACACTTAGGACACTGGAGTGAATACCCCAAACATATTGTTTAAGCGTGTTGGTATTTATTTGCTTTGTTCATAGCTGCAATACACTTTTCTGCTTAGTTATTATTTTGATGTTCGTAAATAGCCGACAAACTCCTGCTGGCTGGTAGGCAGTGTACTAGTCTTGCAGTCAGAGTTTCACAGGTTCGAATCCTGGAGTCAAGTCAAAGTATTTTGTATTTTCTTTTTTTAACTAAAACTTTTCCAATAAATTGTGTGTTAAATGATAAATGAAGTAATGTTAAATTAAAATTTTATTCATGATGGTACATATTCATCCAAAAAAAATTAATTTGAACTTCAAAATTTTTATAAAAATGTTATTTTAACGTACACTTCAAGCTGAAATAATTTTTTTCTTGATACGGCCATATGTGTGTTTCTAATGAATATTTAAAGTTGTTGTGGCTGCAGGCGTAAGCACGTTGACTAGCACGCGATGGGTGCCGAGTTCAAATATTGGCCGGGCAAGCCAATTTATCTACAAACAAAAATTTTTCTGATGTCTATGTCAAATATAACGCAAGTTAAATATGTAATTAATAATATTAATATATTTAATTAAACATTAAACTCAACATGATTCTTCATTTTGATATTAACAGTATGTAAATAATAAATCAACGTTAAATAAAGTTATTTCAAAAGCAAAAATTTTCTTTCAAAATTACTATAAACCATGTTAGATTAACATGAAACACATATGAAGCAAAATAATTGCCGAAAAAGATTACACAGAGAAAAAACTGCCTTATTGAATCAAGAAGATTTTCTTTATGAAACGTTTTTAGGCTAAGGGGTATACCAGCAGAAAGAAGCGAAGATTTTTTCATAGAGATTCCTTATTGTTTTTATGTGGTAAATCTTATTAATTGTATAAAGAAGAAAACCACATAAAATCAAGAAAAAATCTTATTATTTACAACTTTTTTACTCATTTTCCGTTATTTTTGGCACCAAAAAAACAAGCCATAGAGAAAAACTTCTTGATTCTATTGGGTTTTCTTATAAATTGTAAACTATAGGGATTTCTTATTGATTTTATTAGGTTGCCTTTTTGATTTTTTTTTAAGATTTTCTTCTTGATTTTAGTAGGTTCCTATATGATTATGTGTTAAGCATCTTGTTGATTTTTTTTAGTAAGGAAATCTTCTTGATTTTATGAGGTGTCTTGTTATTTCGTTCCTATGAATAGACATAGAGAAAATGTTTTCATGATCTTTTTTCATTTTTGTATAAGAATGTTTGCACAATGATTTCAATGGTTATTCAGGCTGCTTGTTAGCATATTGGTTAGAGTGCTTGTCTATCAGTCAGAAGTTTGCTGGTTCAATAATTGGTGAGTAAGTTAGTTAAGAATATAACATAGTGTGTATGTATATGTATGTATAAATAAATAAAATCTACAATATACTACATACATGCATACATATGTATATGGTATGAAATTTAAATGAAAATACATACATTTTATGAGATCGCCTAATAAAAACAAGAAGAAAACCTTATTGAAAAAATCAATAAGATAACCTAATAAAAACTAGAAGATTTCTTCTTGATTTTTTCAAAAAGGTTAGAGACCCATAGAGATTTCTTATTCATTTTGTTATATTTGATGAGGTATTTAGTAGGCACTGTTTTCTCTGTGTAGATTAACTTTGTTTACGTAGATGTTAAGTTGGCATTTTTCTATGTGTAAAAATCGTCAATATACTACAGAAACAATTGTCATTCTTGTATTATCCCCATTATCTGGGGAAAAGCTTTAAATGCAAAATCTTTTTTCTTTCTCTCCAAAAATTCCATTGATATTAAAGTTTTAACAGGCCGTTGTCACATACCTTCCTACTGTGTGTGTTACAATTGCTGGTGCATCGTATTCATCGTAAAAATTCCACATGAATTCATTTGAATGGTAGACAATCGCTCACCTGTGAAAAGCCACCAATTTGTTGCCATTGAGTTAACGTTATTTACAGTCATTCCTGCCATATTTATGATTTTTATTTGCAGTCTCTTTACTACTTTTTTTTTATTTTTTTGTTATCCATTCTGATTTTATGCATTTCGATTGTTGGCTGGTATTTTGTCAATGGTTTGGAAATGATTTATTAAACGGAAACAATGTGGTCGGCATATTTAAATTTATGTTATGAATTGTCTATTATTAACTTTTCACTGGCACACATATATTTACATACACACACGTGTATATGTGTGTGTGTGTGTGGGTGAATTTTTGTTTACCTTATGCTTGAATTTCAAAAAAATAAAAAGAAAAATATTTGTATTTACGCATTAATTCATAAGAAGAAAAATTTCAGAAATTCTAGGTCAAAGAGCTTAAAGTCTTAAATATTTAAAAAAAATATTACAATTTAAAAAAAATGTTGCTTGCTAATTATGGAAAATATTTTTTAAGCTGTTCGATATACATATTTATTTTATTAAAGAAGAAAAAAAGATTTATCATTAAGAGCTGAAAAAACGTCCTTGGCATTCATATCAATTATTTATCTCTTATTATCAGGGAAACCAGAAATATGCTCTAAAAGAAGTGTTTTATGCGCATTCAATATGCACTAAAACTTTGAAAATATGCGCTTAAAAACAAAAAAATATGCTCTTAAAAACAGAATAAATTGGTTTGTTTTTTAAATGAAAATATATTTTTTGATCAAAAACTCAAAAAAAAAAAAAAAAAATTGGTATAAAATAAGACAAAACAATAAACAAAAAAAAAAAAAGAAACAAAAATAAGAAAGAATAACTGGGTTGGAAGTCCAGGTTAAAACAAAATTACCATACAAATTTTCACTAAAACCAACAATACAAATTAATTTTTATTGGATACATAAGAATTTAACTTCAATTTCAAAAGACAACTATATCAGAATTAAGGCTTTGAAACTGTATGTTGGAAAAATAAGACAATATTTTTATTTATAATTTTTATTGCAATAAATAACAAAATATTGACCTAGAGTTTCAAATAAAAATCGTTTCTGTCTCATCTAAGTGAACATTGACAATGTTCCTTCAATGTCTACTCGGGGCAGAGTCCTTCACAAATAGCAAAACTAAATTTTTATTGCAACTAACGTCCGTAAAAATGCTTAATATACATATAAGAAAAATTTACATGGAACATTGGAACAGAGATTTAAATGGCGAAAAAAATATAAAAATTTTGACCAACCCCTTAAATTGAAAGCATACAAGTATTAACCCAGATAGGGCAGGAAAATTTTTTTCTCTAAAATTTAAATTTTTATTTCGAAAATGAAATTTTAATAAATCTGTAGAAAACAATTTTCATAAAATTTTTAAAATGATGGTTGTACGAAGTGGGTTAAAATAAAAAAATCTATAAAGTAGCAAAATATGCTCTAAAAGCGTAAATTATGCTCTAAAAATTCGAAAATATGCTTAAAATATGCATGTAAAACTGATATATGCAAAAATATGTTTTAAGGGGTAAAATATGCAAAAATATGCAAAAATATTCACTAACAAATCGATGCCAAAATTCTAAAAGGTTCTGAAACGGATAAATATATCTTGTCCCAGCATCAATACGTGACACAAGAAAAAACATGCAGTTGCATATTTGCGGTTTCCCTGCTTATTATTATATCAATTTATTATCTCTTAGCTCTTCGGTATTTGTGGTAAAAATATAAGCGAGATGGTGCAATGAAAACATATAGAAATTTAAAATTTTGTAAATATTAAAATGTTTTGACTCTCACAACTCATTGCCCCATATTATCTGTTGGAATATTTAAATAACTTCTTCTATAAACTATAACGATAACTGGAAACTATTTTGAATAAAGTTTTAATATATTGTGCTGAAATGTTCATAAAAAGAAACGAGTTTCTATCCTCTTTCTTTTTTCTTTTTAATTTTTTTCATTAAATTCTTTTTATTCTTATAATAAAACTCGTACGAATACGTTGCAGTTGATTTTTAATTTTTAAATTTTACATCAATCATACGTCATGTTTGAAAGTAAACAGGAGGAGAGCACACAAAGAATTTCAATACTTATACAAACGTACGAGTATTTGCAAATTTATTTTGAATTTAATTCAAATTAGCAAACAATTTATTTAATCAATCATTAGGAAAAATAATCGTATTCATTTCCATTGTTATGCAGCTCCCCTCTTTCTTTCTTATGCTTAATTTGTTCAATTGACGAGACTGTAATTTATTTTTATTTACAAGTAACATTTATCTGTCTTGTAGAATTGCAGTGAATTTTGAAGCACTTGATCACGTGTCTTATAATCCAATAATTTTACAACAATTTGACTTGGAATGTAAGCGAGAAATGTAATTTTTGTAATTTTCACTTGTCAAAAGGTATTAAAGTGTTTTAAAAAATATAAATAAGATGTAGATGTTGAAAAAAAAACAATATTAGAGATATTCGTTTGACAGTATTAAGAGCAGGATATTGAAGTAATCTACTAAGGGGAATATTTACTATATTTCCGATATATTTATCTTATTAACTTGTATTGAGGCCTTAAGTTAAAAAGTAGGCTGCTTTAGCAGGTCCTCACGCAACACCTTTAATTCAAAGCAACAACAACAAAAAATTAATTAAACGGGGCAAATCATGGCATTCGATACGACTAGTAATTTAATATTTCAATAAAGTTTATATGGAAATATTTTTAAATTACAAGTCGTTTGCTTTCAAATTGAGAATGACTTTTTTACAGAAATTTTTTTATTCTGTGGTACTCTTTTTGGGATTCCGCACACCAAAGGTGAAAAGGAACGCTATCGTTTTCGCTACGATGCCTCTCTTCTGTCTGTATGTCACATGCTGTTTCCCCGAGAATGGTAAGAGCTAAGCACCTGAAATTTTCACCTAACTAATATGTTACACTTTGGCTAATACAGCAACAATTATATCCGGCTTAAAATTTAAAGACTGTTCTCAAGCGAATAACCATACATGCTGTAATCCTAAAAATGGCTTACCCTGGAGTTAATGTCGACGTCGTCGACGGCGTCAAATGTAAAAAAAAAAGTTGAATCGTATGAAATTGTATGAGAGCAGTTAATCTCAACGCGTTGCAACGCCGTAAAAGTTCAATCTGTTTTAACTTTTTCGGCGTTGAAACGCCGTCAACGACGTCGACATTAATTCCACTATTAGCGATATCGATTGCAAAAATCATGAGTAATAAACAAAAATAAGTAGATAATTTATTTTATACTTTTTGCAGCAAATCGGGAAAAAAAATTTTTAAGCAAACTAATGGCGTTTTCTGTTCTAAAAGAAAAGTGTAACATATATGTTACATATAATTTGGCAACATTTTTAAATGCTCACCTGCTTTTTAAGAAGTGTTGCGTATTTTGCGTTTACAAAAGAACAATTTTCCAACAAGTTTCGGCATAAAACAATGACGAACTATAAAATGATTAATTTTTTTCATAGACAATAACAATAGCTGTTAATATAATGCTGCACTCATGCCCCTTTAATGAAAATGAGTGTTGACCATGTAGCATTTTTCTTCTTTTTAAGGGTAACATCATGAGAAAAGAACGCGTTGATTTTTAAAATAATACATACTTTTCAGAAAAGAACACAAAGAAATGTAAAAGGTAGCATAAATGCAGCATATTGCTCAGAAAAGAACACGCCATAAAACAATTTATCTCTGATATTTAAAAATAAAAATTACAGGGTATTCTATTCGTTAATGTAATTCTATCAATATAATTATGACAACTTGCTGTATCAACGAAACCGTAAGAGGCAAACTCTTGAAATTTTCAAAAGGCTAAAACTTAAAAAATACCAAAGTTAAAAAAGCGCTTAAATGCGCAAAAAATCACTAAAAGTAAAAAAGTCACCAATAAAAAAAACCGTTAAAACTTAAAAGCAATCAGAAAAATCGCCAAAACGAAAAAAAGCGCCAAAAATAAAAAAAAGCTTAAACAAAAAATCGCCAAAACGAAAAAAGCGCTATAATCAAAAAAATCTTTAAAAGTTAAAAGCAACCAGAAAAATCGCCAAAATGAAAAAAATAGCTAAAACAAAAAATCGCCAAAAACCGAAAAAACTGCCTAAACGAAAAAAAAATAAAAATTACATATATATTGTCTCAAGTAGAAAGCCGTATTTTTTACGAAATCAAGTTTTTCATCACAAAAATTTATTGCAAAACTCTTAAAAGCAGTTGTACAAAATAGTTACATTGTGAATATTACAGTTTCTATTATGTTTTTACCTTCTCCTGTAAAGCTACAATTATTTGACTTAGGGCCTTTCTAATTGAGACCAAAGGCTTATAGTCTACGCAACCCTTCGTGCACGAGTAAAAGTCGCACTTTAGTCAATTTATTGATATCAATTATAAAATTAAAAAATGTCAGTGATTCATTTCTTCAATTAAGATCTTTATTGGTTTAAGAAGTTTGTT
This sequence comes from Tachina lurida, assembly GCA_944452675.1. Lineage (NCBI taxonomy): Eukaryota > Metazoa > Arthropoda > Insecta > Diptera > Tachinidae > Tachina > Tachina lurida. Next base: position 174,798,346 of record OX101752.1, read on the forward strand.
TTAAGTGGCTACAATTAACGCAAATCACAAAACTCGGTTCACGTTATGAATTTGTTTAGTGAAGCAAATTTTATTATTATAATTTTTTTTTTGATATTACAAACTTTTTTACTTAATTTTCTACATGCATAATTTAAATGCAACTCTTATTACAGTCGAATCCGCTTTATCGCAACACGATTTACTGAAAAAAGTCGGATTAAGTGAAAGCGATACAAATCCCCATACTGATTTTAAACGCAGCTAGTGGTATTCACTACGCTTCAGCGAAACATCGCTTTACTGAAAATATCGTATTACTGAAAACCAAAAGCAACTAACTGACCTAACTGACATCATTTTGAAAAATGAGTTAAGTCCACGACTTTATGAGTCATAATAGACCTTGTCCAAAATTTGTATGACTGTAAACATTACTATCGTGCCTATAACAGTAAATGTAGAAAACAATCATAAAGGCTCCTCTCCTGTAAAATTTACAAAATGTCAGTTACGTCAGTTACTTAAAACAGCGACGATATGCATTTGTATGGGGTATAGTTGGGTACTTTTTTAAGCAGTACGCTTAACTGTAACAAATTTCAGTAATCCGAACTACGTTTTAGAGAAAAAATCGGATAACTGAAAAAAACTGGGTTTTGGTTATTTCCAGTAAAGCGGAGTCATATTATAAATAACTTATTTTGGCATACCAAAATTGAATACCACAACCTTTCAAACACTTTAATACTAAAATGTAAAACTACTTTATTAAACATTTAATTTTCCTTAGTTTTTAATCTTACAGTTTATTGGAGAAAAAAAACACAAAATTGCCGGCCTCAGCTGTTTGGCAAAACCAAATTATTTTTTTCGGTATCAAAGCAAAAAAATTCTATCCCTTAAATCAAAATTTTTTCACTACATATTTTCTTTGTTTGAGAGAAAAACAACCCACCTTTATGTTTTCAATATAAAAGTATGGCTTAAAGCTACGAAAGTTATTAATCCAAAAACATATGAAAACATCATCATTATTAACAGCGTCATCATAAACATTCACTAAAGCATGTGCTTTTTTACTAAGTGAAAAATAAAAACTCATATAAAAACTTTTGTTGAACCAAACTCTATTCACATATTGAATGCAGATAATATTGAACGGTGAACAAAGAAATAAAATGGAAAAAAACTTGAATAAAAGACATCGGCGGCAGCTTATGCAGAGTACAAGCATAAAATCAGAGAGAAAGAAAAATATATATTTCAAAGGCAAAAAGTACAATCTAGCAATGGTCAGCAAAATGACGCCTGACTTCCGGTCGAAAAGTAGAAAGAAAAACTTTCACATATTAGCACAACATATGTTACTTATATTGCATGTATGCATGCATGTGCTCGCATTAGACGTTTTGGCAGTTTGTTTGAGCATATGCTCGTATTACACGTATGTATGTTTGATGTAACTTTGTAGTACGTATTAAAACAAAAATGTTCAAATACTTGTACTTTTACTTTATATCATATACATTTTTTATTTTACACTCATGGTTTAACTTTAAAACATAAAGAACTAGCAACAGTGTTCTAAGAAGTAAGAAATTAGAACAGAATTGAAATGGAAATTTTATTGAGATTTATTTATGCATACGCGCCAATACTATTGCTAATGAAATGAAACAAAAAGATCTAATTTTGTATATTTCCTTAGATCCTATGTAATCCGATTTATGCAGTTTTGAGTTCTTACTAAAAAATTAAACCAATGTAACCTATGCTTAAAATATCCTAAATCTTGTTAACGAGGAACACAACTTTTCCCAGAAAATTATCATGACCGATAAGGAGACCCATTTCCATCTCCTCCTATACCTGTATAAAAAGACTTATCGCTTGTAGGGCAACGAATATACGTGCATAACACACAAAGAACCATTACACCCACTCAAAGTATCAACTCTTACGAGTATATTTTCAAGTACCAATTAAAAGCAATAATAATATTAAATTTAATAAATTGAAAATTAAACCAAATAAATTAATTTTTATTTTAATATAACAATCTAAGTTTAAAAGTTTGTCTTAAGTAGAACAAAAATAAACAAATTAATTAACATGTGCATAATTAGTAAAGAGCAAACGACAATGGCAAGACTGTTTCAAATTTACAGATGGCAAAATTGAGCTTTCTTTACAAAAAAGCTTTCAGCAAATTGTAATACGATGAATCAAAACAATTCACATATTTCATTTGCAATAAAAAGTGGAGTATATAAAGCAAAAATCTGCAACAACTGCAAAGAACGCTGATGATAAAGTTGTAGTGACCTTCGCAAACAGCTAGTTGTTCCGTTCTACTAAATGTTTGTAAGAATATTTATAATTAACTTTGACGTTATTTATTCATTAATAATTATCACATGTAAATTGGCTTACAAGGCGATACGAACCTTAGCCTAATCAAAATCATAAATATAAAAACAAACGAGCAATAATAATAAAACTAACTAAAACTTTAACTAAAAGAATTTATCGTTATAATAATAATAAAAATATAATAAGCGTTATCGGGTCTTATTTTTTTTTTTTCGAAAAGCCCGCCGGCCAAACGGCTACTGTGAATTGCATGAACCCCAACCGAAATTCTGAGGAATTCATTTCTGGGATGACTGATCTCGCGTTTTGGTTTTTAGGGGATTTTTTTTTGAAGTCACGAGACTACGTCAACAGGCCTCAGACTCTTGAAGGCCTCCAAGAGAATATCAGTCAAGAATTCGGGTAACTGCGTATAATCATAATTGTATATATTTTCTCTCAAGCAACTATGACTATAGCCGATTCCAACATACAAAAGCATCTCCACTTTTTTTATGCGAAAAACTAAAATACGCTACAACTAAAAATAAAGAGGCACATCAAGCGCATTGACTCTCTCTCGTACTTATAGTCTCAGTATGCTTATAATTGGAGAAAAAATATAGGCATGATGCATTAAACACATTCACTACAGCAAGTTACCGACTACTAAATGTCAAGGACAGAATACATATGTTAATATGAGAATCATTCTTTTGAAGTCAGCAAGGCAACAGGGCGACAGGTTTATGTCCATGCTAATTTTGTCGCTGTACTCCAATTAAACTAATTTCTATTTTTTTTTTGGCTACAATGAGCAAATTTAGTGTTGCCAGTGTAATACAAAATGTTGAATGAATGATATCGCACAATTATTTCATATTATTTACCAGAAACAATATCCAAAAAATTGATGCAAATAATAAATTGATTAATTTTTGTACTTTTACGTGAAATAAGAACATTTTAAAAGAGTAATTAATTCTTATAAATGCAAAATATATGAAAGTGGCAATACTGAACTATGTTTTTGTACTTGAATGTCAGGTGCAGCTGGTGCTGCTGCCGTCTCCAAAATAATTAAGTAGCTGGCTACGAGGCGACAAATGCTGCTAGCGGCATTTGAAGTCGTGTGTTCGTGTAGCCTGCTGTGGTGAATGTGTTTAATGCATGATACTTGCCTGATCACAAGGCAGTTATGGACTCACCTAAATAAGGAAGGTACGGATTACTTAACTTTGAAGAAAAGGAAACAATCTCGATTCTAGTGTCCGTGTTAACCGGACACTGTCTCAGAGGTAGGCATGCACAAAGGCTAAGAAGGGTTGAACACAATGATTTTTGCCGTAGCTGCCAGGATATCGATGCAGAGGAAAGCATAGAGCACTTTCTTTGCCACTGTCCTTGACTTGCAGGAAAGAGGATGGCCACAATGGGCGCTCTTGAGTTCAGGGAACTTTCTGACGTTGCTAATATTGAACTTCAACGTATTAGTATCTTTATATTGAGCTCTGGTTGGTTCAACGGTGGGGACTCCGCATAAGCAGAGTCTCCGTGGTATCACAATGGACCAAAACGGTCTAAGTGAGTCCGGGTTTCTGACTGCCACCCCTACCTAACCTAACCTGACCATGATATTCGGGATATTTATTCATCATTCGCCACCGTATACATATAATTGTGTATATTAAATGGAATGGAGAATGTGTGCGTGTGTGTTTGTTTGCAAACATGCTTTATGTATGCGTATATATAAAATAAAATAAAAATAGACGTGTATAGCCAATTAATAGTCAGAGTATTTTTATACTCATGCGTGTAATTGAACCTCACACATTCTATAAATCGTAGTTATATATGTTTGTGCTGCGTAATTAAAAAAATGTATATGAGAATAGTTGTTGGATGTTTATAGTTATACGCATTCGGTTTAAAATTAATGCGTGTGTTTACATATAAATTTTTTTTTTATTTTGAGCTGTGCGCATTTTTAGTTGTTTATGACGCCAATAGTCAAAAAGTACTTAAAATTATACTTTTGCTTATCTCTGGATAAATACCTTCCGGTAGTAGGTTCTGGCAATATCGATGGAAAACTCCATAAACCGAGTACGAGTAATTTATGCGTTTTGAATGTGGTTGAGAAAAATGTAGAAGAAATAATTCCTGGAGATGTTGTATCAACTTTGAGCGATTTTCTGCTACATTTTTATATAATTGTTTCACAAAAATTCATATAAAAAAAGTGTTATATGAAAACAAAATTTTTTATCAAATATATATTAAGAAATACATAAAATTGAGTTTGGGGACTATTGGCGATTTTTAAAATCAATTTGGCGAAATAGGTCGTAAAATTTGGCCACCCTCTTCGGGCTGCTGCCACTGGGCCTACTTAATGAAAAAAAAAATTATACATCCAATAAACACAATACAAAAGCAAAACTAGAGTTTTTCATTTATTAAAATAACAAAAATTTAAAATTTTAAAAACCCCCGAATATATCTAGAGAAGATTTGATATCTTCTAAACGGCTGGACCAATTTTCTTAAAACATAGTTATAAACCATTTCGAACACACACATCGCCTTTCAAACAGAAAAAAGTAAATCGAAATCGGTCCAGCCGTTTGGTCTGTACGTCGACACGGACAGACACACAGATACACAGACACATACTACAAACTTATAACACCCCTTTTTTTTAGTCGGGGGTTAAAAATACAGTCAAAGCACTTTGGGTGACAACTTTTGCGCCACTTTGTACATGAACCGCCTTACGAGCTGTCACACTGTAAAAAAATATGTATCAAAAATTGAAAGTTAAAAATTTAATTTTCCGCGTAGAATTTAGAAAAGGACACTGTGCCACATTCATATTTTTTACACTTTAAAGGTACTATACATGATAAGTGAGTGCAAAACACTCACACGTGCACACCCATACACCCAGCAATTGGAAAAAAACAAAACTTTATACGTAAAATTTTTTTGCGTTAAAGACAATGTCTGACACGGATGTTGTCGATATTCAACTAATGGTTTAGTTGACCGAAAAATAAAAAAAGGAAGTGAAAAAATCTACTTTCCAAAGATAAAGTGAAAAAAAAAAATACTCTGGTGTATTCATACGAAGGTATGTTAAGCACAATACTCTAGATTTTGACACTATAATCATACTTATGCAGTTGCACACATAAACACACACACACACACACACTCACACACTCACACACTCACATATAAATGCTTATATGTATTCTATATTTAATATCTGTATGTGTAAATATTTCAACGTTTTGTTTTACTTACGAGCAGCATAAACTTTATTGCAATATCTGGGTTTTCTTTTTTAGATTTTGTATTAAACAAGCTTTTTTTGTCTGCTCAACGGTCTTCTTCTTTAATACAATTTTATACAAATACATGTGGCCGTGTGTGTGTGTGTGTGTGTGTTTGTGCGCTTGTAACATGTGTATATTTACAGGAAGTATGATTTATGTTTATGAATTGAACTTCCAACTTAACTGAAACGAACTAAATTGCTGTTGTACACACACGTTTATTCCCACTTTCATCCATTTATTGGTAGCCTGGTATCATCTCCCTCTCTCTCTGTCTTCTTTCCTGGTACATACGAGCATGTGTCTTCTGAAGTGTCTAAAAGTTTTATTCTAAAGTAAGTGTAGTAGTTGCTGTTCAAAAGTGTGAATCTGTTCCTTTATGCTTGTCTATTGTTTTTCTTACAGGAACAAGTACAACAAAAAAAAAAAAAAGACAGCAACTCTGCTGTTGTTGTAGTTTATCGATTACATTGTATTATTCTATTAGTAGCTATTAGTCTTCTATTATAATTGCTTTATGAAAGCAAGCCATTCAGGAAAAGTAGCAAAAGTATGTATCTACGTGAGGTTTTCACTGATTAGTTTATGTGGTGTGGAAAGTTTTTTTCTTTCTTTATTTCTCCTTTTGCTTAAATTTACTAAAGCTTTAAAAATTACTGGCATATTTTGTGTGGGTATTAAAAGTTTTACTTTTCTTTATCTTTTGTTTTTGCAGATTAATTGAAGGGAAGGAAGGCAATACAAAAGTGGTAAGTGAAAATTTTGTTTTAATTTTAAATTGAAAGGAATCAATTATTACAAAGTAATATGTCTCACACCAAGTAAGAATTTTGTAAAATATGTGATAGAAACATAAGTTGGACGAATTTCGTCGGCAAGAATTCGCTGTGTAAATTCGTCGTGTGTATGCAAAAGCGAAACATGAAATTTAATTTTCGTAACAAAAATTGCAAAAAGGACTCTGTGCCACATTCATATTTTTTACACTTTAAAGGTGTTACGAGAAATAAACAGCTTTTATAATTGATAAAGTTGTTCACTGTTTGTTCAAATGAAAATAGAATTTATATTTGGACGTACGCTGACGTAAGAAATCTTATATAAAGATTAATATTCACACACACATCATACACCGATATTGGTGAAACATTTAAAGGTATTTTTGTGTAAATACTATTCACAATGCAAATGCATCATAAAAGTGGTTATTAACAGTAGTTGAAAACGTTTTGTGACTGACTGTACACAACCTATGCCTTCACATAGGAAGTAGCAACGTGGTTGTTAAGAAATTCCACAGAAAACCGCAAGATTATATGGTTATCCGTGGCAGATCAGTCAACCAGTGCGAGCGAGACGAAAAACTCTCGAAGGCCAAACAACAGACACAAGCCTGACCGCACTTAAGAAATAATTACGATGACGCAAGAGACGTTCTCCAAACCAGAGCTGCTTAACGACTGAAGCTATTTATATAAATTCGCTTTGTTTATAATATATAAGGACATATTGATATATGTATACTTAAAATCAATCAAAGCCATGATTGTGTGTAGTTTTATTTTTGTACATAAATGCATCCCTGCAAATAATGCGAATAGTCCATACAACTTTGTTTTTTTATCGGACTTACTCCAAAAGTATCCTATATGGAATAGTTATAGACTATTCGCACACAATTTGTAAGCAGTGTTTAAAAAACTGAAATGCCTTTCATTTTGCTTCTGCTTTCGCTTTTGAAAAATACAACACTTTCCGTCAAAACAAAATCACAAAACGATTTATGGGCAAGTCACAGTCGAAGAAATCTGAAACTTTTGCTTTTAGAAGTTTTAGGCAATCTGCTTCTTGTCTGATATGCAAAGACAACAACAAGACATGACAAACACCACAAAATAGTTGACTGAACCTGCTGAAAGCTTTGTAAAACCAATAGCTTTTGCTTCTTCGACTGTGTCTGAAATTCTAACTTTTGAAATCGTCGACTGCTGAAAGTACTGCGCAATTGTTCATGATTCGTTTTCTGCTTCTGCTTTGACTGCGACTGTTGATTATTTTCACAAGCACAAGCACAAGCTCATTTTAAACAGCTGAAAAAAGCAAAAGCAGCGAAAGGTAAAAATTTTACGACTTTTGCTACTTCGACTTAAGTTTTTTAAACACTGTTTGTAAGTGTTTTAGAAGAGCAATCATAATATTTTAAACACCACTAACACTTGCGTGCACCATTGATTGCTTTTGTCGAAATGACGTGCCCCACGACTGCGTTACATGGGTCCATGATGTAACTAGTCGGTTTCATCTGTACTCTAATATTATTTGCAGAGATTTTAATCAGAAATAATTTCTTAATCAAGCTTAAGTTCAGTAACTTCAATTCTTATTGACGGAAATATTTTTATTAATTAATGTGAGTTTCTAAAGAAGAGAAGAAAACTTAAACTAGACTTTATTAGCTTTTCTTCTCTTCTTTAGAAACTCACCTTAATTATTAAAAATATTTCATTCGATAAGAATTGAAATTACTGAACTTAAGCCTGATTAAGAATTTATTTCTGATTAAAATTCACTACAGTTCAATTAAATCTAAAAATGTCTGATTTGCAGGGATATTTTTTTGCGGTCAACAATTTTTCGATCGTCTCAGCTGTGTTCCTAACATTACTTTGGTAAGACATTGCTCGGTTTTCTTTTTCTCTCTCTATCTGTCTTCCCCCGAACAACAATAATGAAGCTTCATTACGGTGTTTTCTATCTCCTTTTAATTTTTGTTAATTTTTGTCATTATTAAAGTATTAATTTTTTAATCATTTCTGTGACAAAAAAGAACAAAGTACTTTGTAGTGTACCATAATTTAATTCTTTTAAGCCAACATGCCAAAGCATGAATGCACTGATTTATATGCATGCAAGAACTAAGGAGGTGTCAACTGTCACCCAAACGCTCAGACGGCATTTGATACACGACAAGTGGCTGTTGTTAGGAAATACGCCACATGCTATTGTGTGTGTGTGTGTGCTTTTGTGTGTGTGCCACTTTCCACTATGGGAAAATAATTTGTTATTTGAAACACATGAAATAACATTTTGTTTTGCCATATACACTTCTAAATATAGAAATATGACATTGAGTGAATTTTTGGTAGACTTTCTGTTATTCTAATCTCGGTTCTCCTCATAATTAATATATAAGCTGACTAAATTTGTAACTAATTTCAATTAATAAAATGCTTTCAGAAAAGCTTCTTGGTGACTATTTAAAAGTATTCAACTGCTTTTAAAGGCATTCAGCTGCCTCACTACAATCTTAGCCGTAGCGCCGGCTACACTCGGGTAGGTAGGTCCACCATTACTTAACAATCCTGACATTATCTTTAAATTAAACCTTTAAACCTTATTTTCATCGGTGCTCAAGTATAAGAGTATTTTGAAAGTGTTAAGTTATTTTAAGATTTTTTTAAATTTTTCGAAAAAGGTTCTAAGGTCGCAAAAGTCAATTAACTCAGAAATGGTAACTAACAGCAAATTCAAAAATGATTATTTTAAAATTATTTAGAATGAATTAACCTTTCAAGATACATCATAAGATTGTTTTAATTTTTTTAAAAATTTGTAGAATTTAAAAAATGTATAAAAAAATTATAAAAAATATTAATGTACATACGCTATTTAAATGAGCAAATTCATTGCCAAACATTTTAGTTTTTCTACACAAAAATAAAGCTTGGACATTTTTCTTTTAAAATGTTTCCTCAAAATTCAAGAAAATCGTGGTTTTTCACAAAGTTATGCAGAAAGCACAAACAACGGCTAGCAAAATCGATTTCTGACAAAAATCTTATAAGATTTCAAATTATGATTGAGCGCCAAAAATATTTTTTTTTAATTTTTAACTTTTTTTTCAAAATTTTCCAAATTTTTAAAGACTTTTTTATGTTAATATAGATCTAGATTTGGAAAAAGTAATGAGTTGGGGCCTTTTTGTATTCTGGGCAAAATCTCAATTATTTTGTACAGTTTTTCAGGAAGCGAAATAACTTGCTGCTAGTCTTTTTTTCGACTTGTGGAAATACAGGCAAATCCCGGTATAACGAACGATATAATGTCAGGCTCATTCATTATACCGAAAAATGTGTTATATTGCAAAGTTTTTTAAATGTTATTTTAATTATTACTAGATATACCAAACGGCCGACACAATCGTCCGCATTCTAAACAGAAACAAAATCTCTTTATTAAACCTTATTCAATTTATTGAACTCTCGTCCTATAAGTTTTATGCAGCGTGACCGTTTGAACGACAAAAGTGGCAAATTGCCACTTTTTCGACTGCCTTGCCACTTTTTTCCCCTTTTTTTAGAGTGAATTATATAATAATACATTAAAAATAAAAATTTAGTGTAGTTTTCACGTCTTTTTTTAATTTTGCCCCTTTTTTTGATAAATCCCCTATTTGTTGCAACTTTTTGAAAAATGTCATCGGCCACCCTGGTTTTATGGCTTTCATACAATAACAAATAAGAACAAGTAAGAGTGCTATATTCGGCTGTGCCGAATCTTATATACCCTTTACCAACGTACGTACATATATATAGTATACAGACACCATACATATTTGTTTTGTAAAAAAATTTATAAATTTCTTCATTTTGGAGATTTTTCCCATTTTTTTTTCATTTTGGCGATTTTTTTCATTTTTGCGATTTTTTTTTTATTTTGGCGATTTTCTTTCATTTTGGCGATTTTTTTTTATTTTCTTCATTTTTTTTTCATTTTGGCGATTTTTTTTTTGTTTTTGGGTTTATTTTTATTTAGGCGATTTTTTTCTTTTTTTGTTTTTTTTTTTCATTTTGGCAATTTTTTTGGGGTTTTTTTCGTTTTGGCGCTTTTTTTCATTTTGTAATTTTTTTTAATTTTGCCGATTTTTGTCTGTTTTTAGGTTTTTTTCGTCTGGTGATTTTTTTCATTTTGGCGACTTTTTTTTTGTTTTTGGGTTTATTTTTATTTAGGGGATTTTTTTCTTTTTATTTGTTTTTTTTTCATTTTGGCGATTTTTTTTCATTTTGGCGATTTTTTTCTGTTTTTTAGGTTTTTTTTCGTTTTGGCGTTTTTTTTCATTTTGGCGATTTTTTTCGTTTTGGCAATTTTTTTTTTGTTTTTGGCGATTTTTTTTCCTGTTTTGGGGTTTTTTTTCATTTTGGAGATTTTTTTCTGTTTTTTTTTGAGTTTTTCTCGTTTTGGCGATTTTTATTTTAGCGATTCTTATCATTTCAGCGATTTTCTTTCATTTTGGCGATTTTTTTTCATTTTAGCAATTCTTCCGTTTTATGCGATTTATTTTAGCTTTAGAAATTTTTTTTAATTTGGTGCTTTTTTTCGTTTTGGTGATTTTTTTTTTGTTTTTGGCAATTTTTTTCGGTTAAGCGATTTTATAATTTTTTGTTTTTTAGTTTTACCGTTTTTGAAAATTTCAAGAGTTTTGCTCTTACGGTTTCCAAGATACAGCAAGTTGTCAAAATTGCATTAACTGATGGAACACCCTTTAATTTAAATTTTTTTAAATTTTTGTGTTAATTTTTGTAGTCTGTATAAAAATACACTAACCTTACAAATTTCAAGTGTATATACATACAATTGTATATATACTACATGGGATTTTAAAATTTTTCGTTGCTCGTTTTGGAACACCCTTTAATTTCCAATTATCATGTATTTGTTGTTGTAGCGGCCAAAGGTCTACATACTGTGTCCAAATTTCAGGTCTGTTGCTCTTACGGTTCTCGAGAAAATAATAATATAGTTTTAGACATAGTTAATTTTACATAACACAAAAAGTTAAGGTTTTCCAACCCTGGAAACGTCTTTTTAATTTTTTTGTATTTCTTTATTTTAAAATTCCAATTTTAGTCGTACTGAAGTGTAAAATATGTACATTTATTAAAAAAAAAATAAAAATTTGTTTTCGGGAGTTACTTTTATATGGCAAAATGAAGTTTAAGTTTTCCAGCTCTGCAATCGTCTGCCCGATTTTGCTGAATTTCAATACCAATCTATTTTGGAAAATTTCTGACACACCAGTCCAAGAACGAAGTCTCTAGCTCTTCTGGGAGCTTCGGAAAACCGATTTCACGTACAGACAGACGGACAGACGGACAGACGGACAGACGGACAGACGGACAGACGGACAGACGGACAGACGGACAGACGGACATCGCTTATTCGTCTTCCCTATGCATAAGGATCCAGAATATATATATTATATGGGTCGCTTATTGATATTATAGAAATTACAAACGGAATGACAAACCTATATATACCCTTTTACAATTTTTGTTGGTAAAGGGTATAAAAAAAAATGGAATAGCATGAAAAATAGTACACAAATACACACACACACACACACAGTGTAAACTAACAAATGAGTGTATACTATGTTTGCATGTAGTAGTAGCAACTTTAAACGCTTATAGCTCCCAAAATACTAAACCGATTTCAATAAAATATAGATTCTGCACATCTGTGCAGAAATTCCTTTAAAATGATATAAATCTTTCTAAAATTGGTGCAGTAGTTCCGGCGTAAAAGGGATTAGAAAAAACGTGTTCGCCTATTAATTACATAGAATAGATTATTGTAAATATGATACAATACAATAGAGAGAATGACAACAATTTGTTTTCAAATAAGCGAAACACAAACGCACGCTATCACACTTTTTTTAAGTTGCTAGGAAGGTTTTGTTTTTATTTTCCGATTTTTTTCTTTGTCATTCGTTATACCCGGTGTAAAATTAAGATATTATTCGCTGTATAAGGTTGTTAATGTAAAAAATTTGGACATTCGTTATATCGGATTTTCGTTAAAGCCAGATTCGTTATACCGAGATTTGCCTGTATTTCAAATTGAATGTAATAGCTATAGTGTGCAGAGCCATGTTTTCCTAAATAAACCAAATTTCCAAATTTAACTGTAAAAGAAACTAACTTCTAAAAAGTTTAAATTGAAAGTTTAAAAATATGCTCCTGCAAAACAGAGAAATATGACTTGAGCACTTTTTCCCTATTACCAGAGATTTTTCTAAATACAATAAATTACCGCTGAAGTTCATTCATTCTTACACACAAATAACTCCATCTGCTTTTCATTAGAAATTAAATTTTTTTTTTCAAAAACTCACACACACACACACACATCAATAAAAAGCAACCAACCAACCAACCAACCAGTCTTCTTCTTAAGGCTTGAAAACATCCTGCACAAGATGTTAATTTACATAATTACGCCTGTTCGTTAGCTCTCATTAACATTAAAATTATCATTAAGCATTTAGGCTAAAAATCTGCTCTTCCATAAGGTTTTGCATCAAAGTGTTTGCTGGCACTGACACAAGCAGACACACACACTCCCATGTAAAAAAAAATATAAGTACTCGTAGTTGGCAGGTGGTTTTGCCTTTGCTGTGCTGTGTACTCGTTACACTGTTAATGTAAAATTATAATGTTGCTGGTAAGATTATAAAGCAAATAACATTTGCCACGTCATAAATTACCACAAAACATGTTGAAAACATACGCGTTGGCATAATTGTTCATACTCAAATTATTGGAGGTTGATTTAAGTGTGGCGTATACAGTTCCGCATATCCGTGTAGGCTTTTTAGTCATTAATATTTTGCTGAAGAACACTTCACTAATTACCGCACAATTTGTGGTGTAAAATACGTTGTTGATTTGTGAGTCAATTAAAGTCAAAACCAAGCCATTTTAACTGTCATTATACTCTTTCTCTAATGCAGACATGCACACAAACCCTTATTACAAAATGTAACTATAAAATGCAACCTTTACTTTGTTAGTGGCGTGTTGTTGCTGATTAGGTTACTTATTCTAAAATTTGTTTATGTGTGCACGCAAGTATTTCGAGCCGAATGTGTTGTGGAAAGGCGTTTCTCAAAGGCTTCACAGGTTATTTCACTTAAACTTACGAGTAATTTAAACTTTCGTCGCTTGACGGTGCTAATGTTTTGAGGAAACACAAATAGGTGCCAGGCTTTTTTGATCGTTTTGTTAAAAGGGACCAACTAAAAAAGTGCTGGATGATTTTATTATATTGATATATATGTAGCCAAATTGTTGCACTCCTAATCGAATGATTTTTTAAATGAATATTTTACTTTTTGAGATAGCTGTTTACGATATCGAAGGAGTTGTTGCGAAATTTGAGATTATAAAGATTATTTTTTAATTCTTATTAAATTTACGAAAGGGCTAACTGCGAAACAAACTGTCATGTTGCTCCCAGTTTTTAATATCTTTCATTGGTATACTCGGTCAATCATCATAACGCTTCAACATTGCTACCAGATTTACTTCGAAAATCAGTCATCAATTTGCACAACTTATAGAGGACTTCGTGTGTTCAGCGATGAGACTCAATTCTGAATTTTGTTTGTATGTTGATAAACAAAAGTGCCACATATGGAGTGGCACCAATCCACAAAATGCCCTAGATAAAGACCCCATTTCATCCAGAGAATTAAAACGTTTGCGATTTACACGTTGGTGGCATCATTGAACCTCTTGACGAAGGGGATTCAGGAAACGATCTCCATTGAGCTAACACGAGACCTCATTTCTTCGAAACTATGCAGCTTCAAGAGCAACCGCCGCGGTCATGTGGCAGAAATAATTTTCAAATATTTATGCCATGCATAGATATTTCGGATAAAAAAAATTTTGGACTAAAATTAAAATTTTTTTATTATTTTTTACAATTTAATATTCCTTCGGGCTAAAAGAAACACCCTATAGTATTTGATAAGGAGCAGCCGGTGCAATAAATGCTTTGTAATTGCTACCCTATTGTATATAAAAAGCTTTATTAAATATTCTTATATAGTTAGTACAGTCATTTGTCAGTTGACACCTGACGATTTTGATTTTCTTTAAGAATGTATTCGTCAATCTAAGAAAGAAAATATGATATGTAAGAAAATATATACATATGTCTTACATACTTTTGTATATATACACACAGAAAAAAATACCAATGTAAAATCAACATGCCAAAAGGTTGATTCAACTTCCTTCAAATCACATTAAATTTATAAGAAATAATATTTTTTGCGCTTAGTTGTGTAGGTTGTTTTTGTATTGTTGTTGTTTTGTTTATGTTTGTAAACACTCGACAAACTGCTGCTGGCTGGTAGGCAGTGTACTAGTCTTGAAGTCGGAGGATCGCAGGTTCGAATCCTGGAGTAAACTCAAAGTATTTTGATTTTTTTTTAACTAAAACTTTTAACTAAAACTAAAATTTTTCAAATAAATTGTATGTTAAATGATAAATAATGTTAAATTATAACTTAATTCAAGATGGTACATATTAGTGTGCATCTTAAGAATATTTGTGCCTGCAGGGGTAAGCACGTTGACTACCACGCGATGAGTTCATAGTCCAAATCTTGGTCGGGGAAACCAACTTAATTTATATACAAACATTTTTCTGATGTCTATGACACTCACACGTAAGCTAAATAATTAATAAAGTACAACTACTACATTAAATTGAATTCATGTTGTTCCAACTTGAAACAACTTTGATTCAACATGATTCTTCATTTTGATTTTAAGAGTAAGTAAATGTCAAATAGACATGAAATAAAGTTCTTTCAAAAGGAACAATTTTCTTTGACAATTACTATAAATCATGTTAAATTAACATGAAACACATATGAAGCAAAATTATTGCCGAAAAAGGTTAGATTAACATTGTTTTAGTAGATTTTACGTTGAAATTTTTCTGTATGTATCCCAAAGAGTCTAGAATGTATTTATGACTGAAACAACTTAATACATAAGCATTAAATTTTCAAAAACCTACTTAGTTTGTTTTATAAAAATGATTTAATTTTTCTTATAAGGACTCTTTTTAACGAAAAAAAGGAAATAATAAAAAACGCGAATTTCTATGCAAAATTAAAAATGAATTAAAAGTTCAGTTTTAAATTTGAATTTCTCAACAACCACTGTACTGATTCTAATGAAACTAATTTTGAATAAAAGCTTAATATGTTATCCATGCACTTAAAAAAAATAATTACGGAAAAATCTTCATTAGTTCAAAAGTTTTGGTTAATGAAAAATGATTATAAACCACTGTGCGGCAAAGTTTATTCCAACACTTTCTGTTGCCTAAATTTTATTTTCGCAACTGAATTTTACGAATGCTTTAAAAAAGAGTTCCTAAATAGGACATCTCGAACAAAAATCATGCCTTAAGGAAGAGAGTTTCGAAGCAGCACATCATTCAAACCTCGCTTTCAAACTCGCTTCAGCTAAGCAGTTGTTCTTTGTCTGCTCATCAATATCATATGGTTTGCATGCGCATCAGATGCATTGCTGTGATTGATTTTCCAACAGGCCTTAAAGTTATCATATCTTTGATGAAATTTCGATCTTTTTTATTGAAAAACAGACCACAAAATCTCTAAAATTTTCAAATAAATTCCGATACGACAGACATTGAACCCCTCAATTGCGTTGCAAATGATTTCGATAAAAATGATATTTTAATATATTGCAAAGAACTTAAATCGAAATAAAAAAAATTATTCCCAAAAAATTTTGGAACAATGTTCTAAAATCGAAGTCCACGGACCACTGAGCGAACGTAGCAATCACCTATGGGATACGCGTAAAGAGCCGAAAAGCAGTGTTTTTAAAAATAATGCATACTACATACGAGTACTTTTTTTATATTTTATTTTATTTTATTTTATTTTAATTTATATACATAATTATAATTATGTATGTATAACCAGTTGCGAAATCTCTAGACACAAACAACTAAATATTAGTGGGAACTTTTACTCCTCACTGCTTAATATAAAGTGCACCAGACTCTGTACTGACTGTTATTGCCATCAGTTTCGAAAACAGCTGATATTTTTTGTTACCATTTCATTTAGTTTTATAAAACATGTCAAAAAATTTTTTTAAAAAGGTTCCGTGAAGGGAAATTTGAAATCTAGATGTATTGCGATGGAATGCAAAATTTATATTTAAACGATCAAAATCCAAGAAATTGTAAATCAAATTTAATTTTTTTAAACTAAAAGGTAATTTGTATGTAGGTTTCAATAATGGAACGACGAGGGTAATAAGTGCGGCCGAAGATAAAATATTATTTAAATAAAAATTTAAATTTGATTGATTTTATATTAATTCAGATATCAACAAAATCTTTTCCCATTACTCACTTTATTTATAAATATAAGAAAATATGTAAAAATAGGATTCGTTATTTATTTATAATTATTTCAACAAAATTCTTAGAATAATCTATTTTATTCACGTGCATAAAAAGTTGGTCTCAATACTATAAAAATATCTCAAATGATGACCACATAAGGTACGAGAGTGCAAAAGTGTAATGGAAAACCTTTCTTGTCTAGTCCAATACCAAGTGACAGTGTTTGTGTGTGTGTGCATGTGGATATGTATATGTTTCCTCCCATCTGTTACACTTGCAATTTTGTACATTCAGCTAATGCAGCTAATTAAAGTGGTTGTTGCCAACCACAAATTGGCTAGCAAACATACACATACACACACGTGCATTCCCTTACAAAGTCACATCTTCCAAAGCCAGCACAGATTTTGTTACAAGGACTCATAATTCATGGTTAAATAACAACCCTGAAGGAAATGTCGATGGTGAAAATGTACTGAGTCGCTTTTGACTTTGTCACCAGTACTACTCTCTAATTAATCCCCATACAATACTTTGTGCTATAGACATTTAGCATGTGCTTGTCATTGAAAATCTACTAGTAACACTAAAACAGTTGACTAGGTAGTGACTACATAGTTCTTATGGGAACATGGAGACAGACCAACCAGACACTTAGTGGTACATTTCTATACCTTACGTACATACAATTATAGGAATATTGACAAGTTGTTGCAAAACGCACCACAAATGCACCACATCTGTTTTCTCTCGTTCTTTTGTACTGACGAATAGAAGAGAAATTGTAGACAATGTACATACTACTAGAATTTTAGTGTTGACATAGGGACATTTGGCCCCAGTCTGACTGCAGGGAAGGTTTCTAAACACACGCACACACACTGGCATAAATATAACGTATACGCACACTGAAGTATGTATGTATGTGAAACACAATTCAAGTTAAATTTTATACTTAATAAAATAAATGAGTCATTGTTTAAGAATTTTACATGTAGTTTGATGACTTTGCTTTTAGCGTTAACAACCAACAGGTTTTTGTTTGCGACAGACACCTCCTGCTCTCAACTATTCAGATTAACTTGAAGTCTTGTCAATTTCTTTACATTTTAATGACATTGACTTTATAATATTTCAAACTTTATTAAGATTAATGAGCCATAATTACTTTCAGAAAAATTTTCACTTTTTAATATACAAAAACTTTTTTGCAAGTTCATGCTCAATCCTGATGTTTAAATTAAATTTCAAAATATGTAAAACTTCTTATGTCATCATTGCAGCCTTTTAAGGTGACAACAGTCGATCATTGTTGTTGATTTCTGGTTAAATGACATGATTAATTATAATTTTCTTGCCTTTTCATCTTGCTGCAACGTGTGTTATAACATTCTTTCGTTATGTGTAACTAAGCGAAGTAATTGATTTTCTTATTTCTCCTCTAATGTCTTAATGTTGTGCCATTAGTTTTAATTTAATTCTATTACGTTTGGCTTTTTGCTCTTCTTCTGCTTTTTTTTAAGGAAATTATTATTATTGCCATTTTTTCACAGACAATTTCCTGTTTAATGTTACCTTTAGTTTTATTACTTTCTTTGACGTTCTCTCCTTGTAACTTTTTAAGTCCTTACAAATGCACTTCACTTGTTGAAGTCATATTTTATAGTTTTGGGTGTTATGAATGTAGAGAAATAAGGTGACCATGCTGGGTGGTCATGGGAAAGTGCAACAACAGGAAAAGCTGAAAATAAACTTTTGTCTACTTAACTAATTTTGTTGAATTCCACAAGAATCTGACCAGACTGTTTGCATTTTATTGGAATTTTAAAACTAGATCGGATCACTTTCTGAGAAAATCTGAAACTTTTGTAAAAAAATGTAGGAGGAACAAATTTAAATTTTACTAACTGACGTTGAAGGATGTCACAGAGTTGAACAAAGTATTAATCGAAGGACAAGTGGTAGTCGCGAATAACAAGTAGAATTTTTGCATCCATGAAATTTTTATTTTCTTCGAAGGAAAAATACTATAGTCAATCTCTCATTAAAATTTTCCCCCGCTGCACAGTGGGGCATTTAGTTAAGAAATTCAAATAATTATGCAGTTTCAAAACGGTACGATTGTAGTGAAATTTCAATGTAATTTAACTTTTTATAATTAAATACATGTGCTTACAATTTATAAAGAGTTTCCCTGGAAGAGGCCTTACACAAAGCAATGCTATTAAATTCGCATTTATCAATATTTTCGGCTGAAAATTCTCTTTTAGCTGGAAAATGATGCAGTTAATATACAGAAGAACAAACAGAATTTTTCTTTTGAGTTCCCGGCAATTCCCAAATAAATTTCTTAAAAACCCCAAAATGGGATTTTTCAGTACTTTTGATGTATTATTCTTATTTTAAAATATTTAAAAAACATATTATGTCTTAAGCAACCCGACGATATTAGCAGAATGGCCATCGACTGGAATCCCCAAGGTCAATGGGAGACCTGCTCATACTTAAAAAAAGAGATAGCTAAATGCCGAAATAACAACTTCAGGATGCAGCTGGAGCAAAATAAAGTGCATCGCAAATGATAGAATTGATTGGAAGAACTCTATTGTGGTCCTATGCTCTTTCCAGGAATTACAGGATATATTATATGTGACTTAAGGTAGCATGATAAAATGTTTGGTTGCACCTTTGGAATTGGAGAAAAAAGTTCTTAAATGTGATATTTATAACAAAAATAGGTCTATTTCGAAGCGATATGGTGCCATCAAAAACGAAAATTTTGAACAACAGATTTATTTCTTGGTAATATTTGTTATAGTATAAATTTGGAGTTGATATTTTTTCAGAAAATAGCGAATTAATTAACCCATTTTATTCAGCAAAAAACGCCCAAAAATCTACTTTTTTGAAAATTTTAATTTAAATTACATATAACTTTTCGACTTACTTCAAATTTTTTATTTTAATGATTAAACATTTTGTTTTAAATCCATAATAAGTTTCTTTTTCCATATCAGACAATATTTGACTTATTCATTAACAGAACAGTGGACCAAGGTTGGTAAAAAAGCCAAAATTTTAATTGTTTCTAAAATTTTTACTGAACGCTTAAATGTAGCACACTTTTTTAGGCCTTGAAAAGAAAAATCTAGTTGTAAAAATCTTTTTTATAAGATTAAAATCATCAGCTTGACATGGGTTTGAACTTTTCATTAACCCGAGGTGGCCCAATTTGGGGTTTTGTGCCTGCGCCCCCTTTAAAGATATATAGTCAAAATTAGTCCAGAATTAAGCTCTGTGGCATCTCCTCAATGGCTGTACGAAGTTTCATAACTGAAACTGCAGAATAATTTCCATATTTTTAACTAAGTCCTAGACTGTGCGTTCTCAGTTCTCAGGGCCAATTTCACCTACTCTATTTAAATATCAATTCATATTTAAATGATTTCATAAACGACTTTCATGAATTTTTGTATGGAAAAATTACTTTTAAATATGAATTGATATTTAAATAAGTTGTTGCAATAGGCTCTTAGTGAATTAAAAAATAAATAAATAAGACTTGTAAAGCTTATTTAAAGTCAAACATATTTAAGTTTAACACTAAAGGCTAATGAATCAGTGTAAGTTAATCTCTATTTTTGGTTTAAAATGTGTTTTAACTAGCAAACCTATAAATCAATACAGTACTTAAACCATCCGTAAACGCATAAAAGTGGGCGTTTAAATTACCCATACAGTTCATATGGTTTTGTTAATTACGGACCATCCCCCTTATGCAAAAACGATTGTTAAACTTAAAGTTGGTTTAACAAATGAATTTTGTATGGCGAAACCGGTTTTAAAGTATGGTTTAACTTTAACAATCGTTTTTGCATAAGGGCACATATCTTTTGCATTAAAAGATCACTCAACTATTTCCCAAGTTTCTACTTTTTCTCGGGATCTTGTTCGACCGCATTTCTTACACTCTATTATTCTTTTATACTATTTTACTTCGCCAAGCATAAATATATAATTCCTTTCTCAGTAAAATTTGGCGACATTTAATTAAAATTTTTGTAATTTTTTTTGCATTTTTGATTGTGCAAAGAATTGATAGCCTGCTGCGAAACAGCTGTTTTTGACATTTATTCTAGTGCTGCCACAATATTATTTTTTAAACTACACATAACTGTATTCATGCTGAGTTTAAATTACATATAAGTTTGAGTTTAGTTTAACTAAACCAGCGTTTAAACTTTGACTGTTTTATTAGCCCTAAGAAATAGAAGTATTTTGGGTTTCAAATGAATTGTTTTTAAGTGCAAAGTTGTGTTTTTATATATTCTAGTTGAAGTGGAAAAACTTATATATTATACGACAGCTATAAATTTGACTGCATGTGAACCAAAAAGGTTAATACTCTATGCAAAAGGGATGTTAAAGTAACAATCGTAAACATTATTTACTGAACTTTTGAGGGTGGCATTGGCTGAAGTAGTTACCACGTTGACTACAAAAGCGAAGGTCCTGGGTTCAATCCCTGTATCCAACAGTCATTAAATAACAACACCATCCATTTTTCTGATGTGCACTAGTGTCCCTTTGTATCAGTTGTTGTAGGAAAGTTCAAGTGATGAAGGCATAGTCACTGGTCACTGAACTATACCGACTGCAGCAGATACTAATCCTAATGTAACATCAGAGCGCCCTCCTTCGTTGTGTAGCAGAATCATCGGCGAAGTAAAATAATTAATAAAATGGCTACAAAACACAGCTTCAAAAAATTAATACGCCTCATTTAACATCCGAGAGGCGCTGCAACACTGCATTATTAAAAACGTGCAAAAAGCAGAGTTGTAAAAGAATGAAGCTTTCCTCTATCTCTTCCTTCACCAACTGTCTTCTCTACCACTATCCCTTTCCTAAAGAAGGTAACACCTAGTAATAGTAGTAGTCATTAATTGCCTAAGTGTTACTTCCCTTTAAAAAAAAAAATTACTCTTATTTCATGACATCGACGTCACTTTAACACAATACCAAAAAAATTGGGCCTTGTTTACTCGCTCTCGAGAACAATGTTGTGCTACTAATAATCCATTTCCGTTCCCTATAGTCTAAAAAATAGTATAAACCTGCCAACAGGAGTCAGTTGTTTTCGACAACGGGCACACAAGCACCAAGGTTTTGGTAATGTGCTAAAGTGACGTCGATATCGTCAACTGTAATAAGGGTGAACAATTATATATTTTAATATTTAATTGAAAGTGAAGTTTTAAAATTTCTAAATGCAATAATTCAGTTTGCCTGCAAAAATAAAGTGAATAAAACCAAGGCAAGAATATTATTCATGAAAAAGGGGCTCAAAACAGGGAAACAATTTCTGAGGAAATTTGGGGAAAACGAAAAATATTTCGAGGGAAAAACTTTTCACCATGGTGGTGAATATGATCTGAAAATATTTGTTTACAAACAAGACAAATAATGTCTACAAAAATAATGTGAAAAAAAGCTTAAGCGAAAGGGGAATTTAACCATGTTTCATCAGGGAAAAGCAAAATTTGTTGAGGGAAAAATATTGACGATAGAGTTGAATATTTATTTAGGCCTGTTAGGTAAATGCATGCTATGCACAGTGCATTCGTGAATGCAAGTAGTTGCAACACTGAAGATGCTCACAAATGGAGCTATGCAGCACATTTGGTACAAAAACAGTATAAATCACAAAAGCAGGTCATGCAAAGTTAGAAAAATCACAAACATATGATTAATGAAAGCATTCTGGACTAATCCAGGACTATAATACATTTAGTAACAGGAGCTTTATATTGCGTTCATTAAATATTTTTTCAATAAACTTAAAATAAATACATAAAAAATATACTCTTATTTGCCAGAGTGAAACGAACAAAAATTTAAAGAGAAACTTTTATTTTACCTACGCCATAAATGAAAATAAATCTGTGGTGATATAAAAAGCAATGAAAATTTTATGGCTCATAATTAATAAGAATGTCTAAATAAGCCATAAAAAAAGTAAAAACCAAAAAAAAAAAAAAAGAAAAAACTACTTTTATAATTCACAATACTAAGAAGGAATAAATAAATAAAAATATTGAATGTAACCACAATTTAAGATTTATGACAGTCATACAATTTATGAAAATAATAAAGACGATTTTTATAATTTTTTATTAGAACATTAAATTAAGTAGTTACTACAAGTTTTAGTACGTTTTATTTGAGTTATTAAAATTGTAGAGATTTTTGTTTTTAACTATTTATAAGAAATTGATTTCAAAGTGGTTGCGTAAATGTAGACATTTTATCAAGGATACAAGTACAAGTATTATTTAATGCAACGTTGGTTTTTATAGATAATTCTACACAGTTTATTAATTACTAGCTTATATGTGCCAGAACGTGGCCAAATGTTGTCAGGACTCATGTGTTCATATCAAAAAAATAAAAAAGATTATCTTTATTTAAAAAAGCAAGCAAGGACTTTGCATAGCCTTCGCTTTAATACAAGAGTACCAAAGAAAACACATAAGTAGAAAGCAAACAGCATTGGGACAATTACGGCAATCGATGCGATCAACTCTATTGAAATATTTCATAATCTCGTTCGATAACGAGTGCCGTAATTTGCCCCCTGTTTAAAATTAACATGCCTAAATTAATCGTTGAGACGTGGTGGCAGGGCAGCTTCATGCAGACTGTTGATGTGCAGTCCTTTGAAAATATTTGGCGTTGGAAGTAATCCATTAATATATACATGTCGTCACTTTAAATGCCAACGGACGTAAATAACCTTTTATATTTTTTTTACAGGAGAAACAAAAAACGCCAAAAAATTAATAATAATAAATAGTTCTTGAAAATTTTCTACGAAATGTACTTGTAGTATGTATACTTATATCGAGCCTTATTTTCGATTTTATCGTATCGATTTTATCAACAATTTTGCCATTTTGATAATTCTAAACTATGAGTAGGACAATACAATTTTTAATTCAATAAAAAAGTATATTTTCCATAACATGTCGCTTACGATAAAATCGAAAAAAGGGCTCAATATGTTTTTAACCATTTATTTCCTTGCTATATACATTTAAGCTTTTAAGTTAGTTACGTTCCTTGCAATAAATAATTCTTTCTGCCAAAAAAAACCGACTTTAATGCAAATATCTGATAAGTGAGATATAAAATTAAATTTTAATGGGCGTTACTCCGCCCACTTTTTCAAATGCAAGATTGTGTGTTTTTCAGGGCTTATGGTGTGTGTTATGTTTTGTAAAAATCGATAAAGTAGAACCACTTAATATAAACTATTAAATTTTAATGGGCGTGACTCCGCCCACTTTTTTATATGAAGGATTATGTATATTTTAGAGCTCAAGGTGTGTGGCAAGTTTCGCTGAAATCGGCTAAGTAGAACGACGTGAAATATTATAATAAATTTTCATAGGCGTAACTCCGCCCATTTTTTCAACTTTCAAATTGTGTAATTACAAGAACCAAAGGTATTTCATAGGTTTCGCAACAATTAAAATAAGTAGAATATCATAAAATTAAATTTAGAAAAATTGTGGGCTTGTCCCCGCCCACTTTTTTTTACAATAGGGCCAATGGGAAGCTAAACCCTTTCCGACAACAAACAAATTTTTACAATCGGTGTAAAATGTACCGAGTTATGAAGTAACACACTTAAAAAATATAGAGACGAACTTTTAACCTCCTTCTTTTTTGAGGTCGGTTAAAAATAGATGAATTCGTAATTACGTCCGTAATTTTCTAATTCATTAAACAATTAGATTTAGTTCAACTAATTCCCATTAGATAATTGAAATTTTTATTCCAATGATAAAACTAATTGCAATTAGTTGCCATTAGCAAAAAAAATTGGTTTACCTTTACAATTAGAAATCTAATTGAATTCTGCTAATGCAATTAGATATTAAATTCAAGCTAATTAAATATCTAATTGCATTAGCAGAACTCAATTAGATTTCTAATTGTAAAGGTAAACCAATTTTTTTTGCTAATGGCAACTAATTGCAATTAGTTTTACCATTGGAATAAAAATTTCAATTATCTAATGGGAATTAGTTGAACTTATTCTAATTGTTTGATGAATTAGAGAATATACACCAATTGTATCAATTGCTAATTCTAATTGGAATTTAACATGTATCCACATCATATTTTTCTAAAACATCAAAACAACTTTTAAATTTTTTTAAATAAGTTTGAAAAGGAACTTTGGGTGTGTTCGTAATCGCATCACTGTTCTGCATCATACGTGCAAACTTTTATTTAAAATGCAATACTAGTTCGCTGATAATCTGTTTTAGTAGTAATCATGTTTGTCCTAATTTAAACGCAGCAAGTCTTATTGCTAAGCTGATAAGTTTTCTAGGAGATAGAGACTAGGGGAAAAGAAATGCTTATGTTCCCCTAGTCACTATCTCCTACAAACTAATCAGCTAAGTAATAAGACTTGCTTATTGTAAATTAGGATTTTGTACACCATATTTTACATTTATTTGTGAGTTATCTACTTCAGTGAACAAGAACAGTTTAGAACATTTAAATTTCCATTTGCAGCCCAGTGATGCATTTACGAACAGACTTTTTTTCTGGCCCTACTGAAGAAATTTGCTATTTGGACATACGCTGTTATTAATGAAAACCACAAATAATCCTGACAGATATTGGAAAAAATTCCATTTATGCTTTTCGATTTTAAAGCTTGAGCTGCCCATTCCGCTAGAAATGTATTTGCAAAAAAAAAAGACTCATAAAGCACCTTTTATTGAGTTTTCCAGCAAAATATGAATAATTTATAGAAATTATGGAAATTATTTTCTTTGACAAAATCAGTTTCCGCATTTGTTTAAGTTTTTTCTGAAGCAGAATAAAATTCTAAAATTCCAAAATAATTTAACGATAAGAGGAAGTAATTTCACGAAAAAGTTTTATGTTAATGTAAGGATCTAATAGGAATTTTATTGCTGCAATATGACTTAAAAATTAATTTTATTATTACTTTCCACAGGAATATATTTTTGCTATTGTAACTAACTAATAACAATTTAGAACAATTTCATGGGAAAGTTTTTGATTACTTTAGCATTAAAATTGATTTCTAGCTGATTAAAATTTATCTCTTAAAAGAAAGTTTCTTTTATAGATTTGTTATTGTGATTATGATTATGGGTCTGGCTAATCACACGCGTTTCTGGAAGCTAAATCTATAAGTTTTTTTTTTAAAGAAGAACATACATACAAAATTTTATAAATATTTTTAAAGTAAGAAATTTAAAAACGATTAAATCCCTTTTTATTTGCATGTTGAAGTTTTTTTTGCTAAAAAAACACAGTAACAGCAGGAAGTGTAGTTTAAAGACTTGCCCTATAGTACACAACAGCAATCTGTTAACAGCTTATGTTAATTAACATAAAGGATAAAATTGGATAACATTATTTACTATAACGTTAAAATTTAACGCATGCTCATTTCTTGCTTGTGAACTGTGGCACAAAGGTTTTATCCAGTAACACACGGAACCTACAAAAGGAATATAAATTTTTTTTCTTGTGACAGATACGTTGTTTTCATAATCAGAAAAATTTTGTTGTTTTGTTTTACCTATAAGTATGTATGCAGGTGTGTTAGTGCAGTAGGCCTTTTGTTAGTTATTACAACTCACACTTTTATATTCGTTACCTTTATCTGTTGTTACGTTGTGTGCGCCTTAAAATGGGAGGTGTTTAACTCTCTTATTTGTCATGATTTTGTTTTATGTTTTTCCTTAATGATGATGATGAATATGAAAAATGATGTATTGCGCACACCTGAGAGTTTATGTATACATACATATGTACATATTTTTTTACATAAAATATTTTATAAAGGTATGTGTGTATCTATGTACCTTTATATATACATATATATTTTATGTACATTTGTGAGACAACTAGATAGAAATGGTTTTTTCATAATTGAATATTCCATCTCTCTTTTGCTCTTTATATAATATTGTTATAACTTCTTTATTAAATATTAAGGTCCTAGTTCATCAAAAATATTTTGATTTTATAAAAGGTTTATTACTCAAATTTCCATAGAAAATTTGTTTCATAAAACTCTTATTAAACAGAAATATTTTTTATGAATAAGGCAGTAAATGTTAGAATATTAATGTAAGATTAGTTACAATAAGGAGACACTTATCCTGTATTTTTAAAGCTACAAAACTTTAAGTTGGCAACAATGCTTGTTGATATGTTTAGCATTTTGACAGCAGTTATTTGTTTTATAATGGGATTGGTTTGCCACTTTTCATCGTGAATACACCAAAAGAATTTTGCTTCATAAGTCCAATGAAACAATTTCATTAAATTTTTTTCACAAATCTAATGATAAATTCACAAATCCAATGAAAATTTCCTGAATATTGTGAAAGAATTTCATTGGAATTGCCTCCTTGGTATTCTGGTTTCGTAAGAATATTTTATTGGACTTATGACAACAATATTTTCTAATTATTAAGAAACCCCTTTGTATTTAAGTTATTTTATTCCTTTCATGAAATTATTTTATTGTTTCGATGAAGTTATAGCACTGCATTAATTACACTGTTAAATAAATTTGATGAAGTTTTCAATAAAATATTTTTGACGAAACTGGTTTCATTAACCCAACGAAGCGTGACGTTGGTTGAATTTTAATGAATTTTTCATTAGACTAATGCAGAAATTCATAGAATTTATGCCGAAAATTCTTTCAGTGTAGACTGGTAACAGAAAAACGATTGAAGACAGTGCAAAATGGGCTCAAACCAAAATCTCCGTTGATCCCGACTTTCAAAAAAAAAAAATTTCAAGATTAAATTAGTTTTTGGATGAATGGAAATGTCAATAGGAAAAACTGACACATTTAGTTTGAAATATACGGCCATGTCACAGAGTTCAATTCCGTTCGGAAACGGAATTGAATCCACCTAAACATCTCAAACCCCAGCCGAAGCATACTCCAGCATACTAGCGCCCCTAACAGTCCGGACACACCTGACAACAACTTTAGTTTTCTTTTTTAGACAAAAAATTGGGTGGATTGAATTCCGTTTCCGAACGGAATTGAACTCTGTGACATGGCCGATACTTATTCTTCATCATCATATTACTCATACGTCACCACATCCCAAAAAGTACGAATACGAACATATTTAAAGTTATTTTTCTTATTGATTAATAAAGCAATACATATGGAAATTTTATTAATCATTTAATAGGTAATTAAGTGGGTGTTAAAATGTTTGCAAAATTTATTTCAATATTTTATTTCTATTTAATAAAGGGTGCTTTGTCGAGTGTCACAACTTTAAGTTGGCATCACTGCTTTATTTGAGCACCCATTTAACAGCTTTTAGTAGCTTTTGCTCAGTTTGTTTTGCAATTTCATTATGGATCAACTTACACCAGAGCAACGCATGCAAATTCTTGAAATTTTTAATCAAAATAATTGTCCTATTCGTCAAACTCATCATGCACTTCTTCCATTTTCCGATGAAGCCCATTTCTGGTTGAAAGAGAACGTAAATAAGCAGAATTGTCGCATTTGGAGTGAAAAGAATCTACATGCCTTTGTCGAAACATCATTACTTCCACAGAGAAATTACTGTTTGGGGCGCTTTATGGGCTGGCGGAGTCATTGGCCCATATGTCTTCAAAAACGATGATGGTCAGAATGTTACTGTCAATGGTGAATGATATAAGAACATGATTTGAAATTTTTTCGTACCTCAATTACGTGACATTAATTTTGCTGATATGTGGTTCCAACAGGAGGGAGCCACATACCACACAACGTATGTATGTAACTTTGTATTACATATATATATATATTCAACTTATTGTTCCACTGCAACTTCTTGCATCTTTAAATAATTTACTGCGCCATTTGACTCTAAACAGTGCTGCCAAGTTATGCGTTTTTGAACGTTAGATGTTCGTGATGCTGCAGACGTGCACTATAAATGCTTTTACGAACGTACCCATACTTATTTTTCACCATCATATTACTCATCCGTCGTCACATCCCAAAAAGTAAATGATGAATACATTGACAATACGAACATATTTAAAGTTTTTTTTCTTATTATATAAGGCAATACACATGGACATTTTATTATTCATTTAATTGGTAATTAAGTGAATGTTAAAATGTTTTCAAAATTAATTTAAATATTTTATTTTTGTTTAATATATTGAAATAAATACTTGATAAATTTTGGTATTATCGAGTATAACAACAAATCTGTACTTGGAATTTTTCGAACACCCCCAAGATTTTGAGTCAAGGGTAAAAAACCTTTTTTTCGTACACGTAGGAACTTATCAACCTCTAACTGAATTAAGTATCAACTGATTATAAATCTATAAACGGATTTAGAAAGAAGAGGCTACGACCTTTCGAACTATATACATATATCTTGTTTAAGTAAATTTCAGATATACATATGTACATATGTGTGTAATTTTTCAACAAATATAATTTTTTCGGTTTTTTTTTCATTTTTTTTCGAGACTTTTCTAAATTGGACTCGTTCGTAGTATTTTTGCACTAAAGCCATACTGTTTATAGCTTTATTTATAAAATATAATCGAATAAGAGTAATTCGCAGGTTTGTTTTAAAATATTCCCTAGAAATTGACTGAGTTATTAAACATTTTATTAGAACATTTTATGTTAAAAAAACTACCTGTCTGATATATTTTGCTTTCTATTTATACGCTTTCTGTGTATTTCAGCTTCCAGGATGATGAAAGTACAATTTGATAGAGTTACATATATCAACACAGAGTACAAAATTGGTACAATAGTGGTCGCCAAATGTTTTTCTTGAGAACCACAATTTTCTTTTAATTCGATTTCAATTGGTCTAGAAAAAAGAGTACTATTGCACTTAATGATGTGATATATCAAAGGACATTAACGACAGGAGCGGAAACAGGAATAAAAACATTATGAATTAACTTTTTTTTTTTTTTTGGAAAGGCAATAACATTCTACATTTCTTAAGTTTTAACATTTTGCTTCACAAAAAATTTTAGTAGCACTTATCAAAAAAAAATAAGCTATTGGAAAATTCTATTTGAATTAGAATTTTGAAGCTATCGACAGAAAACGCTTATGCTAAATTTTATTCATTAAAACGTTTTAGTCCAAATTTCTACGGTAGACGTTTATATTTAAAATGATTTTGTTGTACAAAATTTTCGGTAAATTATTCCTTTTTAACTCCCGACCAAAAAAGGGGTGCTATAAGTTTGTAGTGTGTGTCTGTGTATCTGTGGATCTGTATATCTGTGTGTCTGTCTGTGTCCACGTACAGACCAAACAGCTTGACCGATTTTAATTTAGTGTTTCCTGTTTGAAAGGTGACTTGATCGAGATGGTTCTTAACCATGTTTGAAGAAAATCGTTGCAGCCGTTTAGAAGATATCACATATTTTCTAGATAATTCGGGGGTTTTTAAAATTTTTAGTTTTTGTTATTTAGTTTGTAGTAGACGACTCAAGTCGTAGCTTTTAATTTCAATTCAATATTAAAAATTTGTCTTTCAAATTTTTTCTATATTGGATTTTCCACAATTTTCTCAATGTGTGTTGTGTTTTTCCTATCACTGAGCTTTTTATAATATCTGTTATTTTCAATAAATTTGTTGGTCGGCTTCAATAATTGAATATTTTTTTTTTTGTTGCAATTTTTTAAAATTTAAATTAAATTAAATTCTGTTTTCTATTGAACTAAATAGCTTTACAGTTTATATCAACAAAATTGCCTTTATTTTGTGAACATTTTGTTTCTTAAATAAAACATTTATTTCATCATGAATATTTAAGAGGGTTTACACTGACTGCATGCCTAACTCTACATACAACACACAATGCCGCACATTCTCTGCACTTGCTACACACATTTAACCAAGCAATCGAGTGTTTAGTTTAAAACACTAAAATAATTAAATGTAATATTTTAAATGACGACTTGCCTAGAATATTTAATTTTATAGACATTTTAAACTTAATCCACCTGTGGTTTCACATAATCACTTTAAAACCAACTTCAAATACAAAATTTATCTATTATCCACACTGAAAGGATGGATGTTTGTAGTTTGGGTTGAGCGCAAAGAGCAACAAGTGCCAAAGTACGAGTATATTTATAACTAGTTAACACATTCACTCGCTTACAGACACACACACACACATACACACACTACCATACACATATGTACAAAAACATTTGGTGCCATTAAACGTGCAGCTTTTGAATAAACATTAAACTATACACGTTTACATTTCATTAACGCAATTTGAAAACAATTTACGCACACAAACTACACGTATGAAATTACAAACACACTTGTTTAAATGTGAATTTGTGTACTTCTGCCATGCAGAAGAGTTACCAGATAAAATAACTTTCAAATCGTTGGGACTTTTGAAAAGCTATTTTTTAAAGGTTTATTTCAAATATTGGATTGTTCTGTAAGAATTCTAGTGTCCTTTAAGGTTGGTCAATTAAATATTTTTTTAAATTTTTTTAACAATAAAAAGATTTTTCATTGAAAAATTAACGTAGTGGAAAATATTTTTAATCTCAAACTCCCAACGAACCGTATTTTAAGCTTTAATCGAATTTAAAAATAAAAGTGATGTACACAGAGAAAAATTATTTTGATATTTGAATACGAAAAACACCGATTCAATAAGAAAACTATTGCATTTTGTGTGATGACTATTTTTGCAAATTTGAGAAACGAGGTTGCACGTTTATTGAAAATAATATTTTTTCATTCAATAAAGAAATGTAAAGAATCGAAGAAATTAGTTGTTGAGTAAAATTTAATTTTTAATTTAATCTAATTGTTCAAAGCAGGGTTGATTGGTTGGTTTACGTGGCTGCCTACAAGACGCAGGCATTCAAGTGGAATCGGTGTCAACCTATGTAGAACCGTATCTAAGTATTGTGATACGGTGATCGTTACTAGATCCAACCCGTCGTGCTGACATATCTGATAAGGTCACTCAACCCAATCTCAGATAATTCTGAAAGATCGAGATTTGTGTCTCGAGAGATGCAAAGCTGGACATTAGCAAAGAAAGTGGAAGATTGTTTCTTCTCGACAACTTCGGCAGAAGTCATTATAGGACAGACCTATCCTACTAGCATCCATCCAGTGTCCTGTCATGACTGCAATGAGCCTCGAGATGTCCCTACGATTCCTATTTGTTTATTGAGCTCCTATCATTGTAGCAAGGCCACCTTTTCTTAGCAACCTTACACGTGACTATATTGTGCCATGTACATTCAGCCTTATATAAATAGTGCTTGAATATACAACTTCTAATAGCACAAAACGGCATGGCTACCGATGCGGCATTGGAGGCATTCATATCAGAGCCAGCTCTAGCCATTTCATCCGACCGTTCGTTACCTAAAAAATTGTAATGTGCGGGAACCCAGATGAGGCTGAAGTCAGCCTTACCACCCAGTCTAGAGAGCAAACTCTTACACTGCTCGACTAGAATAGACAAAGTCATATATGATTTTAGGGATAGAAGCGTTGTTTGGCTGTCGACAAAGATACTTTACCCTCAGCACTCTAGCCGCTTCCCTTGCCGCTAAAATTTCAGCCTGAAATACTGTGGCTTCGTTAGGGTGACGAAAGGAGTATTCTATACCAAGATCAGCCGAAAAGACCCCAAAGCCGACACAGTAGACCATTTTTGATCCATCTGTGTATGCTCTGACGTCGTATTCTGTCAATATTGTATCTCCCTTCCATTCCCGCCTGGATGGAATCAGAACTCTAAATACTTTATCAATGTCCAGATGAGGCACCATCTAATCAGTAGATCTCCTCAGCGTAGGGTGTAGCTGATCGAGGATTCTGGCATGACGATAAGACCTCGATCTCGACCTCCCGGATGATGCTAATCTTGCCGTACTACTTGAGGATACCGCCAATACATGAAATTCGATCGGAATAAGGTTTACTATAGCATTCAGAGCCTCCGAAGGACTAGTACGTACACATCCTGTTATCCCTACACAAGCGGATTGCTGTATTCTATAAAGCTGGTCAACCACGTATTTCTTTCAAAGCAGGGTAAATATAATAAATGTATGTAAATAATAATAAAACAAGTATACTCAGAGAAAAGCTGCAACTTAAAAATAAGAACGCGTGATATTAATTCAATAATTTTCAATATAATAGAAAATGTATATTGAGATACTTAAAAATAAATAAAATTAATAAATTAATACTGCAAGTTAATATTTTACCCTATTTTGAAATAAAAAATTTCAACATGACTAGACTTTCGTTAATGTGTCCTATTAGTTCAACATGGTGTTTATAGATTTTAAGCTGTTTTTTCTCTGGGTGTACAATAAATTAAGAAGAGAGGCAAATATTTGCATGTGTGGATATTTCGCATATATAAGCGCAGACTTAGCCACCCTGTTTTTTTAAAGTGATTATACATATGGCATCTCCTTGTTTACGAACAGAAGAGAACTAAAAAATATAAACAAAGAAATCTAACCAAAATTAATTTATAACTGTAATAGTGTCGATTATTTTTGTAATGAAAATCACTTCCTAACTCCTGTGTCTGGCATAAGGAGCATAGCTCTAAAACAATTTAATTCTCTAAGATATCTTTCAAGTTGGCATCAAGTTGGTCTTACGGTCTTAAAAGCTTATATCATAAAGTCGGCTGAGTTTGCTAGCGATTTCAATTTCATTTTGATATTGTTCATCGAAGTCTACAATGTTGTTACGTTTTTTACATAAAAAAAAATTCGTTTTGTAGGTCGAAATATTTGCAATTAAATAAAAAGTCCCCAGTGTACAATTCTTACCAAATCATAACACTTTATTTACTTAACACTGTTAATGAGAGCTTTTACGCACACAATGTTAAATTATACACTACTGGAATACCATGATGTTAACTTCAGTGGTCTTTACACAAAAGGACAGCGTGTCTTTATACTTAAACTAAAGCTTCCAAAAGAATATTAGCAATATTCAGAAAGTCACAGTACATACAATAGCCTCTAGCTTAGCTTTCGATCATGTTACTAGTTCCGTGCTACAATTCTTTCTGTTGTTTGAAGTGTATGTATGTATGTATATACGTTGCAAGGCGTTAATAATAGACCATCATTGTAGGAGCATTATAGTTTGTTGTTGTTGTTGTTGTTGTTTGGTGTTATTTGTTCATTAATAATTATCACATGTAATTTGTTAACAAAGCGATATGAACTTTAGCCTGATCAAATTATAAATATAGAAACAAATGAAGTTCGAACAATAATAATTAGAATTCATGAATATTAATTCTTTTCGTAAAAAAGTCCTTGAAACGACAGCAGATCGTTAAATCTGGCAACCTTGTGCAAGCAATACCCTCTAGCCAGCCTAGTGCCATATGTCTCTATGTCAACACTCTTTTCTCTAGCGACAATTGCACTAGTTGAAATGTCGACAATTTTCCTTTTATGCGCGAGTAGAGATACGTTAGAGACAACAGTTCTAATGTATTTCTGTTGATATTGCCAATAGTTTGTTTTTCTTTTTTATTATGCTATGCTATAATATATAATGTTAAAAACTTACGTACATATGTATGTAGGTATGTATGTATTTAAGTTTGTTGGCCCAACCCTTATTAAATTGTAAACGAGGGTCACTAAAATGTACTAGTGATTCTTTAGTTCAATTGTCTCCATATGGTCGTAAATGAATAGTGCTAAAGTCTACTGGTAGATTTTCAATGACAACCCTATGTTATATGTCAATAGGCAATTACATTGGCTGCGGTACACCTATTCAGTTGTACTATTGACAATGTCACTAGTAAATCACTACAATTTTACTATTGATATGGAGCGAGGAAATATCGATATTGTAGACTGGAGCCCCTAAAATTTACTAGTGAATCTTTGGTTCCAATGTCTCCATGTGGTCCCAAAAGAACTACTTAGTCAGTATTGCTACAGTCTAGTGGTGGATTTTCAATGACAAGCTAATGTTAAATGTCAATAGATAATTACATTGGCTGGGATACACCTGGTCAGTAGTACTACTGACAATGTCACTAGTAAATCACTACAATTTCACTATTCGCATTTTCTGCAGGGTAGTTTGTTGTGTAATTGATAGTGTACATATTTACATATGTATAGGTTTGTATCACTGACGCTGTGCGTGTGTGTGTGTGTGCTTTTGTAATTGCATATGGTAATGAAACTAATTTTAGTGTAAATGAATCTAAAATAAAGTGAATGACAAGTTGCATGAAGTTTGTGTTCTCGAGTGGCTTAATATTTAAATGCTTGAAGTAATTAAGCTTGATTACAGTATGTAGGGAAATTTAATGTCAAGTTTACAACAAAGAATAAAAATAAGAAGATTTTAAAAAGTTCGCCATAAGATTAAGACGAAAGAATGAACTATAAATATTTGTGTGTGAACGAAAGTTAATAGAACAGCGAGAACAGAAATGTGATTTTTTTTGCCCTACACCGTTCGTGTTTCAAACACCAAAAATCGTGTTTCAAGAATCATAGAAAATATCATACGTGTAAAAAGTTGCTTGTTGCTCCTAAAAGTATGCAAAACAAGTAAGAGTGCTATATTCGGCTGTGCCGAATCTTATATACCCTTTACCAACGTACGTACATATATATAGTATACAGACACGTACATACATATTTGTTTTGTGAAAAAATTTAAAATTTTTTAAAGTTTCCATCTTTGGAGCTATAATTTTCATTTTTAAAATTTCATACACCAAACTTTTCTTTCAGAAGCATAAAATATATTCAATTTATAAAGAAAAAGAAAAAAATTTTTAGACCTATTTAATTTTACATAACACAAAAAGTGTAAGTTTTCCAACCCTGGAGTCATAATTTTGGATTTTTCTGATTATTGATACCAATCTAGTTCTTTAAAAAATGCATAAAATATGTTAAGTGAAAAAAGCAAGAACGAAATAAGTAAAAACTTAGTTTCATTTAATTCCTTTAATATTAAAAAAAATCAGTTAAGTGCGACTTTGAATCGCGCACGAAAGGAAGGTTTTTTGCTTTTTTGAAGTTTTTTTCAGTTAAAACGATTTTTTCAGTTTTGTCGCTTTTTTCTCGTTTTGGCGATTTTGTCTGTTTTTGGAGGTTTTTTTTCATTTTGGCGATTTTTTTCTGTTGTTAAGCTTTTCTTCATTTTGGAGATTTTTCTCATTTTGACGATTTTTTCTGTTTTTTGGGTTTTTTCGCGATTTTTTTGGCGATTTTTTTGTTTTTTTTTTTCGTTTTGGTGATTTTTTTCATTTTGGCGATTTTTTTTCATTTTGGCAATTTTTTTCTTTTTTTTATGTTTTTTTTTCGTTTTGGTGATTTTTTTCATTTTGGCGATTTTTTTTTCATTTTGGCGATTTTTTTTCATTTTGGCGATTTTTTTCTGTTTTTAATTTTTTTTTCGTTTTGGCGATTTTTTTTTCTTTTTTTGGCGATTTTTTTTTCATTTTGGCGATTTTTTTCTGTTTTTTAGGTTTTTTTTCGTTTTGGCGATATTTTTCATTTTGGCGATTTTTTTCATTTTAGCAATTTTTTCGTTTTTTTGCGATTTATTTTAGTCTTAGAAATTTTCTTTTAATTTAGTGCTTTTTTTCATTTTGGGGATTTTTTTATGTTTTTTGGGGTTTTTTTCGTTTTGGTGATTTTTTTTCATTTTGGCGATTTTCTTTCATTTTGGCGATTTTTGTTTTCATTTTAGCAATTTTTTCGTTTTTTTGCGATTTATTTTAGTCTTAGAAATTTTTTTTTAATTTATTATTTAGGTTTTTTCTTTTTTTTGGCGATTTTTTTCATTTTGGCGATTTTTTTCTGTTTTTAAGGGGTTTTTTCGTTTTGGCGATTTTTTTTTCATTTTGACGATTTTTTTCTGTTTTTTAGGGTTTTTTTTCGTTTTGGTGATTTTTTCATTTTGGCGATTTTTTTTCATTTTGGCGATTTTTTTTCTGTTTTTTAGGTTTTTTTTCGTTTTGGCGATTTTTTTTTCATTTTAGCAATTTTTCCGTTTTTTGCGATTTATTTTAGTTTTAAAATTTTTTTTAATTTGGTGCTTTTTTTCGTTTTGGCGATTTTTTTTTCTGTTTTTGGCTTTTTTTCATTTTGGCGATTTTTTGTTTTTTGGGGTTTTTTTCGTTTTGGCGATTTTTTTCATTTTGGCGATTTTTTTTTTCATTTTGGCGATTTTTTCTGTTTTTTAGGGTTTTTTTCGTTTTGGTGATTTTTTTCATTATGGCGATTTTCATTTTGGCGATTTTCTTTCATTTTGGCGATTTTTGTTTTCATTTTAGCAATTTTTCCGTTTGTTTTTGCGATTTATTTTAGTCTTAGAATTTTTTTTTAATTTGGTGCTTTTTTTCGTTTTGGCGATTTTTTCTTGTTTTTGGCGATTTTTTTCGGTTTGGCGATTTTATAATTTTTTATTTTTTCAGTTTTACCGTTTTTGAAAATTTCAAGAGTTTTGCTCTTACGGTTTCCAAGATACAGCAAATAGTCAAAATTACATAGTCAAAATTGCATTAACTGATGGAACACCCTTTAATTTAAATTTTTTTAAATTTTAGTGTTAATTTTTGTAGTCTGAATAAAAATACACTAACCTTACACATTTCAAGTGTATATACATACATACATACAATTGTATGTATATTACATGGGATTTTAAAATTTTTCGTTGCTCGTTTTGGAACACCCTTTAATTTCCAATTCTCATGTATTTGTTGTTGTAGCGGCCAAAGGTCTACATACTGTGTCCAAATTTCAGGTCTGTAGCTCTTACGGTTCTCGAGAAAATACTAATATATTTTTAGACATAGTTAATTTTACATAACACAAAAAGTTAAAGTTTTCCAACCCTGGAAACGTCTTTTTAATTTTTTTGTATTTTTTTAATTTAAAATTCCAATTTTAGTCGTACTGAAGTGTAAAATATGTACATTTATTAAAAAAAAATAAAAATTTGTTTTCGGGAGTTACTTTTATATGGCAAAATGAAGTTTAAGTTTTCCAGCTCTGCAATCGTCTGCCCGATTTTGCTGAATTTCAATACCAATCTATTTTGGAAAATTTCTGACACACCAGTCCAAGAACGAAGTCTCTAGCTCTTCTGGGAGCTTCGGAAAACCGATTTCACGTACAGACAGACGGACAGAGGGACAGACGGACAGACGGACAGACGGACAGACGGACAGACGGACAGACGGACAGACGGACAGACGGACAGACGGACATCGCTTATTCGTCTTCCCTATGCATAAGGATCCAGAATATATATATTTTATGGATCGCTTATTGATATTATAGAAATTACAAACGGAATGACAAACCTATATATACCCTTTTACCATTTTTGTTGGTAAAGGGTATAAAAATATGTGAATTCCTTAAATTTCCTTTAACTAAATCTATTTCATTTCCCCTTCCGTACGAATGCCATTTCTGACCCGACTATACAAATTTTATTTTGCTTACGAAAATTGCTAATTTAGTAAATATTTTATTTTTTATCAATAACTCAAATTGTGTTAAATATAAGAATTTAATGACAGCCTGTATGCACACGAGTAGATTTTCAAAACCTACATACATAATTTCCTATGTGTGTAAGTTTAATTGTCTTATTGTTTGTACTCATTTATTATTAACGTAATCCTTCCACAAAATAAAGTGATACAGCCACAAACAAGGCAAATACACTTAAATAGATTTGTACACAATTGTACACACGCACGAAAGCAAACAAAAACATACACTTAAGTTGTTGAATTACCGCCACATACTTGAAATAACATTTTCAAAGGATTTTTTTTTTTGTTGACATTGTTTGCCTTGGAAACCTCCCAACCACGGTTTTAGTCAAAAAAAAAAAAAAAAACTTATGCCTGCTAACTCAAAAGACTGCTTATTAAGGTTTTTGACAATTTTTGTTTAGAAATATGCTTCGCGGAAGGAGGAGAGTATTTTATGAAATAAAATTCCTATCGCGCATAACACTTGAGGTAAGAATAATACCAACAATTAAGTGTCATCAACATCATCATCATCATCATCGTCAGCCACATCCATACACACACACACACACACACACACACACATACCGTCTGTCTTTAAACGTAAAGCACATAAAGGCTTATGAAGCGAAATTGAAATTTTTTTATTAAAAATTAAGCACAGAACACATGCTCAAATGTTCCCATTCTTTTTCATATCAGTACTTCGTTAAAAGGATATGAATAGTCGTTACTTTGTTTTATTTCCTTTTTCTTTTTGATGACAGACAAAATGTCTTTGTTGTTTAACACTGTGTTTAATTTTGGATCTTCTAGCAACACCTCAAAGTGTTTTAAGTGAAAAAAACATTCTTTTTAAATTTCAAGTGCAAAATTGTTGAAATAAGTCTGTGTATGTT
The DNA here is from genome assembly GCA_944452675.1 of Tachina lurida. Lineage (NCBI taxonomy): Eukaryota > Metazoa > Arthropoda > Insecta > Diptera > Tachinidae > Tachina > Tachina lurida. The sequence continues at coordinate 174,837,827 of OX101752.1, forward strand.
CTTGTGTTCATAAAATATTTAAACGTATGTTATGTTATGTGTTAACTTTTTCGTTTATTTTATTTTAATTTTCTCTCTAAAACTCACACATACGCACATCTTTAATACTTTTAAAGTGTCAACAGGCCTGTTATCTGTCATACCATCTTTCACTTTTGTCAGCAATTTAAACAATGGTCTCTTAATTACATCATGTTGACAGTGTGAGTGAAATTTTTATCCTGAATTCACTTGCTGCTTGCTTGCTCAACTCCAAAAAAAAAACCTTCACAACTTTTATGATTGCACTCGTGTTTATATGAAGATGATTAAGTGTCATTGTATTTGTGTGCTCTTTTGTCAAAGGATATGTATTTTAAAGATATTTTGAAACGTTAGTTTTATATTACATAGTTAATGGAAGTTGCAATTTTATTGCAACAGTTTGAAAAAATTAAGTGTACTAGTCGTATTGCTTAGTTAGTTTAGTTTACTTTCAAAATTTTCTCAATTAAATTTGCATGCTTTGAAGATCATTACCCAGTGTTGACAATCGGCAGGCAAAGTGGGACACATTCGTTTTTTTTTTATCTGAATCTCTCAAACTTACAGATAGAAAAAAAAAATAAACAAATAATTAATTCTCTTATGAGAATTCAAGGAAGAAGGTTGTATTGTTGTTGCTTTTAAAACATGATTATATGCTTGTAGAAATCTTTTTGTCAAGTTAGAAACCGTTTAACAGTTTAAGCGAGAGTAAAATGGATGACCACTAAGAGAGGGTGCTTTGGTTTCGCTATGCCTGACTTATATTATCCAATAAACAAGTCTTGTAGTGCATTTGGAGCAAATAGTGTAAATGGCTCGTTTTATTTCCCAGCGGGATGTGACTCACGAGTTTTTCATATACTGATTATATCTAGAAATATTAAAGATAAGACTGGATTTACATACGACAATTTAAGCTCAGTAACATTCAGGTTTATGGAAGAAATAGGAGCAGATAATCATATAGCCATCATAAATCTTCTTCTCTCGTCTATACACTAAAAAGTTTCTCAACTAAAATGTCCATACGTGAAACCATTCTAATTAATTTCAGAGCTTCAAATCATATTTTTGTGTTAAACAGAATTCACAAATCTTTTCAGGCGAAATATTTTTTTTAAATTTTTAAATTTTATTTTCAGATCAGTACACACTGTGGTATATCGCAAATATAAGTGGACAAAATTAAAAAAAAATATGTCTGACAGCATTCTTTCTAATGGTTTAAGAAAAAGTAAGCTTTAAAGACAATTGTTGTCAACAAGTCCATTCAGATTTCAAAGAGAAGGGTATTTTTGTGTCACTTTGGTTTATGATTAACCTAGATAGCGCCGGAAAAATTTTTTCTTTAAAACTTAAATTTTTATTTCGAAAATGAAATTTAATAAGTTTCTGAAAAAAATTGTATATATATTTTTTCGGAATGAGGTGTCCTTTTAAAAGGATGGTTGCGCCAAATGGGTTAAAAAGGCTACGGTGATTTTGTTGTTTTATTTTTTTTTATTATTATTAGCTCTATTATTAAAAAAAATTTGTTTTGTGATAAGTGCAAAAAATAAAATACATATATTCTTTTTTCAATTAGAGTTAAAGCTGTTTTTACGGATAGTTCCGGTGTAAAACTATATTTGGGTTAAACTTTAAAATGTGCACTTTAATGTTTCTTATTTAAATACTAGAAATAGCTTGTGATCAAGTCTTCCAGCGAAAAAAAAATCAACGTTATACGTGTATTCGTTTAGCCACGAAATATACCATAGTTATAAACATGTTGAAACCGAAAAAAAAAATATTAAAACACATGTAATTTTCTTCACTTTTCTGACTTAAGTAGTATCTCAGAGCTACAAATCACAATTTAAAGCCTTCAAAATTTACAAGAATTTCGTTGTCTATCGAGCTGTGTACTTAGTTCGTAAGAATTCTTTAAATTCATTTTTGATTTTGTGGCCAGCTTTTTGGCTCAAATACTCCACTGTGCATGGCAGCGAAAACAAAAGAATCCTTTTTTACCTTTGGTGTAAGGAAACTTAAAAAGAACTTATATCTTTTAATTTGTAATCATTGTTTAGATTTAATCAAACTGTAGTGAATTTTAATCAGAAATAATTTCTTAACCAGGCTTAAGCTCAGTAATTTCAATTCTTACCAAATGAAATATTTTTATTAATTAACGTGAGCTTCTAAAGAAGAGAAGAAAAATTAAACCATACTTTATTAGTTGGGGGAAATACCGATATTTTTCCGGGCAGCCACACACTTCATCACCACCCATGTCTATCTACTGGGATAGAAATTATTATTAAAACCAGCTATTTAACTTAAATTTTCTATGAAATGGAATATGAGAATCGATTGTGTGTACAATTATGGACTTACCTTTGGTAAATGCTTTTGTAAGTATCACTATTCATTTTCCGTTTTTCCATTTTCTATTTAGGTTAGCACGAAGTTATATCACTCTACCTAAGTATGTTTCACTATTCTTACTTATCTTTTACGATCATCACATTAATTATTTTTTACTTGTTCCATGCACCATCGGTACATACATTTAAGTATTATTGCAGTGACTTTATGTTACTTTGTTTTTGCTTTCTACAGTTGACTTCGCTTTCCAGCATTCTGAAGCTGTGATTGCTTTCATTTCATAGAAAATTTAAGTTAAATAGCTGGTGTTAATAATAATCTCTACCGCAGTAGATAGACATGGGTGCGTGACTGTACAGAAAAATATCGGTATTTCCCCCAGCTAATAAAGTCTAGTTTAATTTTTCTTCTCTTCTTTAGAAACTCACATTAATTAATAAAAATATTTCATTCGGTAGGAATTGAAATTACTGAACTTAAGCCTGATTAAGAAATAATTTTTGATTAAAATTTGATATCATTTTTATTTTATTGGCCAGCGTTTATCACAATAAAGTTTTAATTTTGTCGTGTAGAAAAACTAAACTAATTAAAAAAGAATTTGTTATAACAAACATTTTGTCGGATACAAATGGCTGAATTCATCTTAAATGCTTTTACTTAGTTCATGATATAAAATAATTTTTAACAAGTAAGAGTGCTATATTCGGCTGTGCCGAATCTGATATACCCTTTACCAACGTACGTACATATATATAGTATACAGACACATACATACATATTTGTTTTGTAAAAAAATTTATAATTTTTTTAAAGTTTCCATCTTTGGAGCATAATTTTCATTTTTCAAATTTCATACGCCAAACTTTTCTTTCAGAAGCATAAAATATATTCAATTTATAAAGAAAAAGAAAAAATTTTTAGACCTATTTAATATTACATAACACAAAAAGTGTGAGTTTTCCAACCCTGGAGTCATAATTTTGGATTTTTCTGATTATTGTACCAATCTAGTTCTTTAAAAAATACATAAAATATGTTAAGTGAACGAAGCAAAAATGAAATAAGAAAGAACCTAGTTTCATTTATTTCCTTTAATATTAAAAAATTCAGTAAAGTGCGACTTCGAATCGCGCACGAAAGGTTGGCTTTTTTGCTTTTTTGAAGTTTTTTTCAGCTTAAACGATTTTTTCAGTTTTGTCGCTTTTTTCTCGTTTTGGCGATTTTTTTCTGTTTTTGGAGGTTTTTTTCATTTTGGCGATATTTTTCTGTTTTTGGGCTTTTCTTCATTTTGGAGATTTTTCCCATTTTGACGATTTTTTTTCATTTTGGCAATTTTTTTTTGTTTTTGGGCTTATCACCTAAATAGGCGTTTTTTTCTTTTTATGTTTTTTTTCCATTTTGGCGATTTTTTTGGGGTTTTTTTCGTTTTGGCGATTTTTTTCATTTTGGCGATTTTTTTCCTTTTGGTGATTTTTGTCTGTTTTTAGGTTTTTTTTTTCGTTTTGGCGATTTTTTTCATTTTGGCGATTTTCTTTAATTTTGGCGATTTTTTTTTCATGTTAGCAATTTTTCCGGTTATTCGCGATTTATTTTAGTCTTAGACATTTTTTTTTAATTTGGTGCTTTTTTTCATTTTGGCGATTTTTTTTTTGTTTTTGGCGATTTTTTTCGTTTTGGCGATTTTATAATTTTTTGTTTTTTTAGTTGTACCGTTTTTGAAAATTTCAAGAGTTTTGCTCTTACGGTTTCCAAGATACAGCAAGTTGTCAAAAGTGCATAGTCAAAATTGCATTAACTGATGGAACACCCTTTAATTTAAATTTTTGGAAATTTTAGTGTTAATTTTTGTAGTCTATATAAAAATTCACTAAACTTACAAATTTCAAGTGTATATACATACATACATACCATTGTATGTATATTACATGGGATTTAAATATTTTTCGTTGCTCGTTTTGGAACACCCTTTAATTTTCAATTCTCATGTATTTGCTGTTATAGCGGCCAAAGGTCTACACACTGTGTCCAAATTTCAGGTCTCTAGCTCTTACGGTTCTCGAGAAAATACTAATATAGTTTTAGACATAGTTAATTTTACATAACACAAAAGTTAAAGGGTTGGAAACCTGGAAACGTCTTTTTAATTTTTTTCATATTTTTTTATACCCTTTACCAACAAAAATGGTAAAAGGGTATATATAGGTTTGTCATTCCGTTTGTAATTTCTATAATATCAATAAGCGACACATAAAATATATATATTCTGGATCCTTATGCATAGGGAAGACGAATAAGCGATGTCCGTCTGTCCGTCTGTCCGTCTGTCCGTCTGTCTGTACGTGAAATCGGTTTTCCGAAGCTCCCAGAAAAGCTAGAGACTTCGTTCTTGGACTGGTGTGTCAGAAATTTTCCAAAATAGATTGGTATTGAAATTCAGCAAAATCGAGCAGACCATTGCAGAGCTGGAAAACTTAAACTTTATTTTGCCATATAAAAGTAACTACCGAAAACAAATTTTTATTTTTTTTAATAAATGAACTTATTTTACACTTCAGTACGACTAAAATTGGAATTTTAAATTAAAAAAATATGAAAAAAATTAAAAAGACGTTTCCAGGGTTGGAAAACTTTAACTTTTTGTGTTATGTAAAATTAACTATGTCTAAAACTATATTAGTATTTTCTCGAGAACCGTAAGAGCTACAGACCTGAAATTTGGACACAGTGTGTAGACCTTTGGCCGCTACAACAACAAATACATGAGAATTGGAAATTAAAGGGTGTTCCAAAACGAGCAACGAAAAATGTTAAAATCCCATGTAATATACATACAATTGTATTTGTATTGTATAATTTGTAAGTTTAGTGAATTTTTATACAGACTACAAAAATTAACACTAAAATTTCCAAAAATTTAAATTAAAGGGTGTTCCATCAGTTAATGCAATTTTGACAACTTGCTGTATCTTGGAAACCGTAAGAGCAAAACTCTTGAAATTTTCAAAAACGGTAAAACTAAAACAACAAAAAATTATAAAATCGCCAAACCGAAAAAAATCGCCAAAAACAAAAAAAAATCGCCAAAACGAAAAAAAGCACCAAACTAAAAAAAAAATTTCTAAAGCTAAAATAAATCGCATAAAACGGAAGAATTGCTAAAATGAAAAAAAAATCGCCAAAAGGAAAGAAAATCGCTAAAATAAAAAAAATCGCCAAAATAAAAAAATCGCCAAAACGAAAAAAAACCCAAAAAAACAGAAAAAATCGCCAAAATGAAAAAAACCCCAAAACAGGAAAAAATCGCCAAAAACAAAACAAAAATTGCCAAAACGAAAAAAAAATCGCCAAAATGAAAAAAATCGCCAAAACGAAAAAAAAAACCTAAACAACAGACATAAATCGCCAAAATGAAAAAAAATCGCCAAAATGAAAAAAAATCGCCAAAATGAAAAAAATCGCCAAAACGAAAAAAAATTGTCAAAATGGGAAAAATCTCCAAAATAAAGAAAAGCCCAAAAACAGAAAAATATCGCCAAAATGAAAGAAACCTCCAAAAACAGAAAAAATCGCCAAAACGAGAAAAAAGCGACAAAACTGAAAAAAAAACCTAAAAAACAGACAAAAATCGTCAAAATGAAAAAAAATCGCCAAAATGAAAAAATTGCCAAAACGAAAAAAACCCAAAAAAACAGAAAAAAATCGCCAAAATGGAAAAAAACCCCAAAACAGGACAAAATCGCCAAAAACAACAAAAAAATTGCAAAAACGAAAAAAATCGCCAAATGAAAAAAATTTCCAAAACGAAAAAAAACCTAAAAACAGACAAAACTCGCCAAAATGAAAAAAAAATCGCCAAAACGAAAAAAAAAAGAAAAAAAATCGCCTAAATAAAAATCGCCAAAATGAAAGAAAATCGCCAAAAAAACAAAAAAAATCGCCAAAATGAAAAAAAATCGACAAAATGGGAAAAATCTCCAAAATGAAGAAATTTATAAATTTTTTTACAAAACAAATATGTATGTATGTGTCTGTATACTATATATATGTACGTACGTTGGTAAAGGGTATATAAGATTCGGCACAGCCGAATATAACACTCTTACTTGTTAATTTAAAATACCAATTTTAGTCGTACTGAAGTGTAAAATAAGTTTATTTATTAAAAAAAATAAAAATTTGTTTTCGTTAGTTACTTTTATATGGCAAAATAAAGTTTAAGTTTTCCAGCTCTGCAATCGTCTGCTCGATTTTGCTGAATTTCAATACCAATCTATTTTGGAAAATTTCTGACACACCAGTCCAAGAACCAAGTCTCTAGCTTTTCTGGGAGCTTCGGAAAACCGATTTCACGTACAGACAGACGGACAGACGGACAGACGGACAGACGGACAGACGGACAGACGGACATCGCTTATTCGTCTTCCCTATGCATAAGGATCCAGAATATATATATTTTATGTGTCGCTTATTGATATTATAGAAATTACAAACGGAATGACAAACCTATATATACCCTTTTACAATTTTTGTTGGTAAAGGGTATAAAAATACTTGAATTGAAATTCCTAAGCACATTTGAAAATTGATTTATTGGCAAAAAAAACCTTAATTTTCTCATTTCATCCACCTTGCATTTGTCAGCATTGACAAATATGTTATCAAATCAAAATTGTCCAATGAAATTAGATTGAAATCATATTTCATATTACGAAATACACAAAATGTCATTAAACGTAATTCGTTTAACTACAGTTATAGTACCTCACAAACACACATACATACATACATACATACAACTCCATTTGTGTACAACTTCTCTAAATATATTCCGTTATTCGCCTGCTTTAGGTTTTCACATGCATCATCTACTCATTGAATAAAATTCAATCCATTCTATTTCAATTTGTTAACAATCAAAATCATACTCTCGTACCGAAACAAAACAAAATTTTCAAAATTTCATATCAAATCAAAACTAGAAAATACCAAAAGACTCTCTGGACTAAACTGCATTTGAGTGCATTTACATAATTTTGCAACAAAATACGCATACACTAACACACGCACGCACACACACATATGGGGAAGCAACGACAAGGACAAAATATTTACTAATTCATACACTGGGAATGTAGAGCGATAAATACGAAGAAATTTCATTGTAGAATATTTATTTACATATGTATGTATGTGTGTATGTATATGCATGTATTTCCAAATGTAAGTGTATGTGTTCACTTCGCATAGAGATAATGCGAGTGTGCATTATGGTACGAGTTGTACGATAGTTAAGCTGCAATTTGAAATTTTACAAATTCAACATTATTGATGTTGATGTTGATGTAACTTTGTTGTTAGTATTCAATATTTTAAGTTATTTTTGTGTTGTTACTGCTCTGCACTGGCTAATGTTTGTTGTAATTGTTGTTCTTGCACATTTGATTAGAAGTTGGAGTTGTAAATCACTTGGTTGTACAAGCAGGATTTCGATTACATTAAGCATTTTAAGCCAATATCTATGGGAATGTGTCTAAATTGGGATGTATTCAAATGTACATATGTATGTATGCATGCATGTAAATGTGTATGAGAGAGACAGAGAGAGAAGGTAGTTTGTGAGAAAGTATTTTAAGAAAACAGTGAGTAATAAAAGCAGACACTTGCAGTTTTATTTTTTGTTGGATTATAATAATTAGGGAATTTATTTTCATTAGATTTGAAATAATTCTTTGTGTACTGATCAGAGAATGACAGTGAGTACTCAAAAAAAATATACACAAGTTAAAAGTCTTAATTTTAGTAACTGCGTATAATCATAATTGTAGCGCAAACAATCCGTACGCTCTCATATTTTCTCTCAAGCAACTATGACTATAGTCGATTCCAACATACAAGATAATATTCGGGATATTTATTTATCATACATTTGTGTATACAAAATGAAATGGAAAATGTGTTTTGGCTGTTTAAAAACATCAGTTATGCGTGTGTAAATAAAATAGCCTTGTATATAAGAATGTGTAGCCGATTAATACTCAGAGTATTTTTATACTAATCTGTATGATTGTATCTCAAACAGTCTATAAATTTTAGTTGTAGTCGTTTGTGCTACGTAATTTAAGAAATCTATACGAATATAGTTGTTAGTTGTTTATAATGGGTGATTTTTTAGGAGCTTTGGGATATGATTTAAAAAACATATAAAACCTAGAGAAATATCGAGCCTTTCTTTCGATTTTATCGAAAATGGACTTTTTTATTAAAATTAAAATTGTATGAGCCTACTCATGGTTTAGAATTATCAAAATGTGAAAATTGTTGATTACTTTTAATATACAACAGGCTGTACAATTTTATCGTAAGCGACAATTTACGTACAAAAATATACTTGAAGATTTAAGAAAAAACCCTCTCCTGAAAACTTCAGTTTTTGTCGCTTACGATAAAATCGAAAATAATTCTCGATATATGAAATCTTTATTTGAGTTGGTAGCACTATCTATATAATTCAAGGTTTAAAGATGATTTCGTGTAAATGTTGACCGCGGCTACGCCTGAATTGGTTCATACGCTGGGCCCAATTTTGGCATAAACTCTCTCCAACATATCGGCCGGTATCCCACGAATAAATTCTTCAATATTGTCTTACAGTGCGTCCAGCGTTGCGCGTTTTCTCCTATAGACATGAGGCTTAACATAACCTCACCATAAAAAGTCTAAAGGCCTTAAATCGCATGATCTAGGCGGCCAATTGACCGGTCCCAAGTTTGAAATAAACTGTTCACTGAACTCGCCTCTCAATTGGGCCATTGTTTCACGTGGTGTGTGACATGGTGCACCGTCTTGCTGAATCCACATGTCAGCCAAGTCCAGCTCTTCGATTTTGGGCAAAAAAAAAGTAACATAGACTACATCATCAACAACACTGGCGGATACAGCTGTGATATTTTCCTCTGTCCGAACTCTATGTATGCGAGTTGGTATTTTAATATTTAATAATAAAATTTTGTTGCGAAATTTAGTCAAAAGAATCAGAATAGTCGCATCAGAAGGTCGCGCAAACTGACCATAAAATGGAAGAGTGCACAATGCACTTTCTTAACCGAGCATGAATTTTCATAAAAAATTTAATAATCTCCAAGCCGTTGTTCATTTGTGCATAAGAAAAAATGTTGTCAAAATAAAATAGATTATACCTCTCGACTGCTGTCTGGGTCTGTTTTTTGTGTCAATTTGTATGGAAAATGTGTTTATGCCGCAATTCTGTTTGCTCATTAGGACTAACTTAAATTGTCTTGCCTTCTTTAGAAATATAGTAATGCATAATAATATTTGTTTCTAAGATAAGAATATTAAAAATACTGAGCTTGATCCCCATTAAGAAATTATTCCTTGATTAAAATTTAAACAATCCTCCTTATTATGTAATTATTTGCTGACATAACGTCAATACAATATCTAAAAGTTATCACTTATCTACGGCTTGTCGTTAATAATTAATTGTAATCGATAGCCTATTATTATTCTCTAAGACCTGCAAAATAGAAAGAGTCCGTCAATAATGCTTAATTATTGTGGACAATGGGCAGACAATTGTTAGTATTTTAATATTATTATTTATTTATTTACTTGATATTAAAATTATATAAAATATAACATTAATATATATGGGCATTTCCACAGGAATGTGAACTTATTATTTATTAATATGTTTGTGTAGGCCGTAAGCAGCTCTACGTTAAGTAAAATTTTAAGAAAAATCGAGTCACATTCTTCAGAAATACAAGATTAATTGCTTGCTGTCGCACGTGACAAAAAAGTGGAATTTCTCAGAGAAATGCCCATATATTGATAGCACTGGCTGCCAAGGCCATCGGCTATGCTATTTTAATATTGAATTCAAGTGATTTCGACAAATGGTTACAGTATAAGAAGGGATATTTATATTTTTAGAGTTCATTTCTTGCTTTAGCTGTATTACAAATTTTGTTATCGACTGTTAGTTTAAATATCTCTGCCGAATGAAATCGTCAAAAAGTCCTGTTGTAAACATTGTCGGTCAGTTAAATGACCAGTCAGTCGTTTCGTTTTGTTTCGTTTTTGTTGCTGTTGTTTTCTCAAAAGAAGTTACAACCTTCAATATGATATCAACATGAAATGGTGTTGTAGATGTTGTTGCTGCAGACAATACAACATTTATGTTTTATATCCCATGCAAAGGCAACAACAAACTACTCCTAATACAAACGTACATAAATATAATCAATTTATCAGAGTGTGTGTGTGTGTGTGTGTGTATGTTACTATTACAAAATTTCTATGCAATTGTTGCTTTTATCGTTTTGTTGCGTCTGTCTGACAGTTTCTAATTTCAAACAATGTTGATGTATTTAGTTGATTTTACAAGGGATAAATCAACTCTCTGTATATATGGTTTATTCTAATGCCAGTCAGTCACTGGTTTATATGCCTGTGCATGCGTGTGTCTGCACTTGTGTTTGCAACAAATCAATTTTGTTCATTTTACATATGAATGATTATTTGATTCCGAATCATATATTTTTTGATGGCAGAGTAAAGTGTGTATGTGCGTATGTGTGCGTGTGTGTCCTTTTATGTTTGAAAGTTTTTACCTCCAACTCTTGATACGGATTGTCATTTTGCTGAAATTTTATGAGAATCGTTATAAAATATTAATTTTCAATTTGAATGATTTTATGTGTAGAATTGTTGGAGCAATTAATTTAATTGCTTGCTAATATTTATGAATTAAATTTTACCAACAAGTCGCACGTGAATTTACATGTCGCTCCTTAATTGAAAAATAGACGTATCTCAAAAAATGGGTTTTTGCAAAAAAAAAATCTTTTACTATATTTAGTCTTGTTTAAAAATTGCATATCAAAGGCTTGCAGTAGCCAAGGTTAAGGCCAATAAAATAATGTAGAATACTTTCAGTGTTATTGCTCTTGCCTCACAAGAAAGATAACAGCCACCAGGACAGCTCTTGAGTTCAGGGAACCTTCTGACGTTGGCAGGTTTGAACTGCAACATGTTAATAGCTCCATATTAAGGTATAGTTGGTTCGACGGTGAGTAGGTCTTAGTAGGTCCAGTATTCTGAATGCCACCTTTACCAAACCTAACCTAAAGGGATCTAGCAATTTGTTTTTGTTGCTCTACCTTACTCTTGTTACCTTGTAGATTTTTCTCATCGCCTACATCTTCATTTTTCTAAGTTTACATCTGCTTTGCCTTCTATAAGTTGAATTAAATTTTCTTTTGCTTGTTCTCTTTATTTAATTTTGCCTTCCTTTAACAGTTTAATATAGCAGTAATATATTTAATTTTTCTTCGTTTTTTTTCTTTTCCTATAAAAAATTAATCATATTTTCTTACACTGCAAACGGAGAATTCCTTGTAGCATCTACTTGCTACTTGTAGGTATTTAATAATGTTTACACTAAAATAATTGAATTAATAATTACTGCGTGTGGTTTTCAGGGTTTCGCAGCTAAAAACATAAAAATTACTTTAGAAAAGAAATAATAAAAATAATTATTACAATATCGTATTATGTATACGTAACGAAGAAGAGCAAATTAAGGAAAAGTAGAATTAAGATTTTCGCTTAGTAATTGCCTTGCAACACATTCTGCTTTATCTTTGGCGTTGACGGTATCTTTTGAAAATTTCGTGTTGTAATGGAAAGTACACTTAACGAAAAAAAAGTATGAGGGAGGCAGGCGTATACAATTTTTATCCATGTCTTTTGAGAATTACGTCCCTTTTCGCAATATATGGTTAAGAGTTAACGTGAACTTTAACTGTAAGTTATTCATACAAAACTTGCCGTTAAAGTTCCTGTTAGCTTTTAATTGTACATTGTGAAAGGGACCGTCAGCCGTATAAAGTAGTTTCCATAAATATTCTTGGTTTGGAGCAGTACCCATTATACCAGAACTAATGATAAATATGAACCTCTGAATCGGTATTTTTTAAAGTGAAAAATTGTTAGTCCTTATATACAGAAAACAAACTACCAATATAAAATCATCAATCACAAATATTTTTATTGGAAATCATATTAAATTGTGTTCAAAAGAATACGAGTATTTAAGGTTGATGTAGCTGCAGCGGTAAATATGTTGACATGGCCGGGAAGCCAACTAGTCCATACAACACAAAATAATTTTGCTGATGCAAATCAATCAAGTAGGTTAAAAATTAATAAAACAAAATAACTGCATTAAATTACATTTATTTTAAAATTAATTTGAATCAACATGGTTCTTCGTGTTATTTCAATAGCACATTCACATTGTTTCAACTTGAAATGGCTTTGATTCAACATGATTTTTTATTTTGCTTTAAAACGGCCCACAGACACATACTGCTCATGCTCATGCAATAAGCATGTGTTGGTAAATTTAAAATTTTTGTTAAGGTATTCGTCACACAGACAAATGCATTATGAAAAATCGAAATAATTTTGATTTTGAAATGAACTCAAAGTGCTGACAGTTTTTCAAATGCAACAAAAATGGAATTTATTAATTTTTCTGATATGTTTTTTTTAATTTGATGTTTTACTAAAAAAAAAAGAAAATAAAACAAACAAAAAAAATAAGTTTTGAAAAAAATGTGTAAATAACTCTTTTTGTTCTCAGACGCATGTTTATTTTTTAAATTTTTATTTGAAATGATGATTGATAAGTTTGTGGTAAAATATCAATCATACACGCATACCAGCTGTAAGGAGTATGTTTCTATGGGCCCCTTAACAGTACTGTAATGTTAAATCAACATGAAATAATGTTATTTCAATTCCTTTGAATATTACTCTGAATTATGTTGAATTAACATGAAACACATATGAAGCAAAATCATAGCCCAAAAATGCTAAATTAACCTTGTTTTCGTGTAGATTTTAATATGAAATATTTCTTTGTTGTATGCCCGGTATTTTCTGCGATATGTAAGTCGGACTTAAAGCACTTTTCAGTGCAAGCAAGTGCTTTTTGCATCCGCTCCTTCGGATTACAAATCGGCTTTTAAGTACTTCTAATTTATAAATTCTTGGAAAATTTGCGCAATTTTCTTGTACCCAACCGATTCTAAGCGTGTATTCACACTAAATTGTAAATGTATGTGTGTGCACGAGTTTATCTTTTAAGTTGATTTAATAAATTAACGTTAATTAGCTGATATTTTGTGGTTTTAATTCATCTTCCACTCATTTTTCTTTCTTCTATTCCACTTAAAAGATTTTCTTCGCTCTTTTATATTTTCAAGGAAAAAGTTTTTTTAATATTTGGTTTCTGACAAAATGCGTACGTACGAACAACTCACTATACACGTACGTGTCTATTCATTTAATTCAAAGATTGTTTCTTTCCTTCTGCAAACACAATCAGCAGAAGCTGCCTGCACTAGCAAATAAAAAATAAAACACTTAATTATGCTTTTTGACTTATTCTTGGAAAAGATATAAAATTTACTTTAACAAATAAAATACGAGTACCACGCGCACAAACATTAAAGGTGTCATTAGTGTGAAACCATTAAATTTTGCCAACAACATTGTATCGATTTCTTTTTAGAAATTTTCTTGCGAATACCTACAAAATAAATTATTTTCTATTTTATTAAGCAAACTTTAAAGTGTCAGTTTTTGTTTTGTTTTTAGAAAATGCATTTTTTTACTATTCGCACGTAAAGTTTTAAGTGTTTGTTGGAAAATACAGCAGCAGCACAGACCAGCAGATAGAAAAAAAGAAGTATCGTGAAATTTTATAAGAAACATTTAGGATTTAAAACAATTTAATGAACAAAAGTTTGTAGTTTGTATTTTGGGCATTGAGCCAAATTAAAATTTATATACAAGTTGTATGCACACAGAAAAATTTCATATTAAAATCTAATTTCGGTATTGATTTTGCTTCATAAGTGTTTCATGTTGATTCAACATTTACAGTGACCTTCAAAGAAAATTTTGTCTTTTAAATAACTTTATTTCATGCAGTATTGTTAAATCAAAATAAAAAATTATTAAACTCATTTGAAACAACGTGAATTTGATAATGAAATAACACGAAGAACCAGATTGAATCAAATTCACTCCAAGTTGAAACAACATGAATTTAATGTAGTTATTGTATTTTATTAATTATTTAACTAACGTCATAGCGTATACTGGCACAGCCATAAGGGAAAGTGTGTACTGGAACAGATGGCGTTGGAGTGAATCTACATACCGCTGCAGCCACTATTACCTTAAAAAAGTCAAGGTACTAACTAAATCATGAATTAATTTTTAATTCAACAGTTATATCGATTTTTTTACAATTGGAAGCTACAGAAACACCAGGAATCGAACTTGCGACTTTCTTTTTTTCTGTGTGTAAATTTCTTTAAAAACAATTTGTTTGTGTACCTTTGCACAAATTACAAATTATTACACACAAACTTACGCTTTTGATTGGCAGCACTTGCACAAAGTGTTGTTAATATATTTCATGCAAGTGAATAAAATTGTTCGGAACACAGTGCAGATGATAATTATTTCAATGCAAGTTTTTGAACAAATGTTTAATGTTTTAATGTTTTAAAAATTTTTAATAAATAAAAATCAATTGTTAATACATTGTTTTACCGCCATTTTGGTAAACATTTGTCTTGACAGTTTATCTTTGGTTGTCGTGTCATGTATCATGTGTAATAAATAAAATGAATTTTGCTCAAAAACTATTTCAGCGCTTAAGAGAGACCATTTCTTTTTTTTTTTTTTTTATTTTAAGTTTACACAGATATTCTAAAATTAAAGATCTGCGTAGCACAGTGGTTCGGAATCGTTTATCTTTTGAATTTATCATTCAACCTTGCTGTTATAGACTTTGTATAAAATTCCTGCCCCAAGCAGCCCCATTAAATTTTTTTCCAAAGTACAATATGAGCAGCAACTCATTATTATTTTTTTATATTATTGATAATTAAAGAAATTTCTTTTACTTTTATTGTTGTAAAATATGTGTGAACATAAATTTAATGTACATACATTGTGAATACCCCAAATATATAAATAAATGTTGTATAATATTCTTAATTTATGCAATTTCTTTTACTTTTATTATTGTAAAATATGTGTGTACATAAATTTAAAGTGCATACATACATATATAAATAAATTTAATATCAAAATACAAAATATTAGGACTCTATCTTAATTATTTACAAATTTATGATTTTTGTCGTCCTAAATTCTTAAATCGAACACTGTGCAGCGGGTCAAACAAACACAACACGACTTCAAATGCCGCTAGTTGCATGTGTAGCCTTGCAGCCAGCTCCTGAATTATTTTAGAGGCGGCAGCACCATCATAGTCACCTGATATTCGAGCATAAATACATATATACACATATTTCTACAGTGATGCCACCTTCAAATATTTTATATTAATAAAATTAATATTTTAAAATGTACTTAAAAAATAAGTCAATTTATTTCTGTCGTAATGTTCTGGCAAGACTATATTTGTCATTTTGGCCAACACAAATAGAAATTAGTTTAATTGGAATGGACAACGACAAAATCAGCTGTTGTCAAAATAATGATTTTCATATAAACATAAGTATTTTATCTTTAACATTTTAAAGTCGGTAACTTGCTGTGGTGAATATGTTTAATGCAATCAACCTTTTAAGTAAATTATTGCATTGCATTAATACAATATCAATGAGAAATAGCACTTGATCCTATTGCCAGTTTTTATTGCATTCAAGTTGGATGTACAATTACTGAACTAGCAATTGAGTATTCACTAAGCATCTATCTTATTAATAATACCCCCAGGTACTATTAAGCAACCCAGTAATATCCTTTTTAACATTAAGGAGGTCTTAAAATATTTGCTGACAATTTGCCAGTTAAGCTTTACGAAAAAATAACGGCCCCTGTCGAAATACATTTAAACTTAATTTTACAGGTATTAACTACATAAAAAGTCAAATGTTTTTCTAAATGGCCTGACATAATGTTAAGAAAGAAAAAAAAAAATATCCCTACATATGATTCTTTCCCTTCTTGGCCGTGACGACTACAAACAATTTTTGTATACAATCCGGTTAAAAGCGGCCATAAATTATAGAGCAAATGTAGCCCAGTCCCTTTTGTTATTTAGGTAATAAATCTCCTTAGTTAACGTGTGCTTAGAATGGTCAGTATTCCAAAGGTTCTTTTTTAATTTTAGTCTAGTTATTTCCACCAGCTCGTGGCAAGCATGCAAAGAGAGAAAGAGAGAGTAAACACTTTCAAAAGGACATCCTGAAGTCCATTGTCATTTTTACGTTGTTCCGTTGAAGTATTTTTATTTATTTCTTTTGTTTTGTTTTCTTTTTTAAGCTCTCAAAATAAACAAACGAAATGGTAGTAGAATCCAACCAATAAATTGTAATTTTCTTGCTGTGTGTATTTCAGTCATGAGCTTTTTTTTCTTCGATGGCATCAATTGGTTTTGGAAGCTCAATCATCAGTGTTAAATTTATTACTTGTAACGATTGAAGTTTATTGGTTTTGTTTGTTTGTATTTCTTCATTTGGCCCATATAAAACGAACGTCTCCCTCCAACTCCTGTTATTATTGTTAAGGGGGCTAAAACAGATCAATTGATATACGACTTTATGTGAGTTGATTGAGTTACATTTCCGGTAGCCAATTGCATGTGTGTGTACTCGTATGTGTTTTTGTGTGTGTGAGTGTTTGTGTATTTGTGTGTTTCAGGTGTGACAATAACCGTAAAAGACTTTGTTAATGTGCGGTCATAAATATTGCATTAGAGTGTTTAAGTGATTGGGATACATAAAATTTATATTTATTTTCAAATACTCGTTAAGGATAATGACTTTATCTCTAGTCATACGAAAATCGATTAATAGTATTAAATCATTGAACAAAAATAATTGCCAATATTATAAATTTTTTAAATTCACGCTACGGAAATTGAGATAATTCGGGACATAAAATGACCAACCGCAAAACAATAAAGTTATTTTGGCTTCCAGGCAAGAAAATCCCAATGTGTGTAAAAACTAATTAACTCATATTTAAATGTAAATAGAGTACCTACACGGAATTATTTGTTTTAACCGTATCTTTATAAGTTTGCCTCTTTTTAGGGTTCCGTACACCAAAGGTGAAATGGAACCCTATTGTTTTCGCTACGCTGTCCGTCTGTCCGTCTGGCCGTCTGTCCGTCTGTCCGTCTGCCTGTCACAGGGTATTTTCTTGAGAACCGTAAGAGCTACGGACCTGAAATTTGGACAGAGTTTGTAGACCCTTGGCCGCTACAACAACAAATACATGAGAGTTGGAAATTAAAGGGTGTGCCAAAACGAACAACAAAAAATATTAAAATCCCATGTAATATACATACAATTGTATGTATATGCACTTGAAATTTGTAAAGTTAGTGTATTTTTATTCAGACTACAACAATTAACACTAAAATTTAAACAATTTTAATTAGAGGGTGTACCATTAGTTAATGTAATTTTGACTATGTAATTTTGATAACTTGCTGTATCTTGGAAAACGTAAGAGCAAACTTCTTAAAATTTTCAAAAACGGTAAAACAAAAAAATCTCAAAATTATAAAATCGCCAAACCGAAAAAAAAATCGCCAATAAGAAAAAAAGCTCAAAATTAAAAAAATTTCTAAATCGAAAATAAGTCGCGAAAAACCGGAAAAATCGCCAAAATGAAAAAATCGTCAAAATGAAAAAAAATCGCCAAAATGAAAAAATCGCCAAAATTAAGAAAATCGCCAAAATGAAAAAATTGCCAAAATGAAAAAAAAAAATTGTCAAAATGAAAAAATCGCCAAAATTAAATAAAATCGCCAAAATTAAAAAAATCGCCAAAACGAGAAAAAAGCGAAAAATAATCAAAAAAAAAATTATTTCAGCTGAAAAAACGTAAAAAAACACTGTATTAAAAAAAAATGCTCAAATCGCAACGTACGGAACCCTTCGTACGCGAGTCAAAGTCGGAATTTACTGAATTTATTCTCTGTTGTCATTTTAATCAAGTTTATTTAATGATTCTCTAGTGACATACTTAATTTTTGTTTCAAATTTTGAAAAACTGTCAGCAAACATTAAATGCACATTTTGTTTGTTATTGATTAAATTATCATTTTCATACACAGAAAAGAATATTCCTGCAATAAACAACTTGGTTATAGTGAGTATATAAGTCACAGTTTCTCGATTTACTTTCACGACGTATTGCGTTATACTGTGCTGTTGTGAAACTGTTTTCTATGAAAAAAGCTTAAGCTTTATCTGCAAAAGATGAATTGGCTTAGGTTGACTTTCTGAGTACATCTTTTTTTATTTTGGAAGGTCTTGTTGGACTTGCTATCGTTTCCTTAAGAACTGCAGCCAAGTCAGCATTTCCTTCCTTGCTGCTGCTGCTTGTACTAGTAAATCACTTTGCCCTAATATAGCCGTTGAGAGCTCCGCTGCTGCTCTTCTTTTCCCATGTTCCAACTTTTTGCAACATGGAACAACCTCTGGAGGTCCCACAGTGGAAAAAGTTGTTTTAATAGCTGCTTTTTTAATTTGGAAATATATCTCGATATTTAACCATGAAAAGTTTTCATTTCGAAACTGATTTTCTGAGTTTTTTGAGTGTTGTTTTAACCAAATTTCAAAAACTTAGATTTTTTTCAAAGCATAGGAATCTGCAAAAAATTACATTACTCAGATTACGCAACTTTACGCAATATGAGATAAATCCGAATAAATGAACCACATTTCAGTGTATTCAAATATGTTTACATTTGGTTTGCCAAACGTTAACATTTTTTTAAAAGCTTACATGAAATTAAACTTTTGAGAAAACCCCCATTTTAGGGGTTATGTTAAAAATTTAATTTTTCCAAAAAAAAAATAAAAATTTTCAGGAATTTATGAAACAAATCTTAAGTACTTACATGACAGATTATTTTCCATTACAAACTTTGTATAAAATTTGAACACACTTTTCACAATAAATGCTCAAACTTTCGATAAAAAAGTGATATTTTACAAAATTGTTTCAACACGTATGGGAACAATGACTTTGACTGCGCACTGTCAAACAGTATTTTGTACTTTTCAAAAAAAAAGTATCAATTTGTTTGAGTTGGAGTTTTAGTAACTGGTTAACAAGAAACAAATCAATATGGATAGTTTCCAAATTTGAATTTCGCACGGAAAAAGTAGGTGTTTGAAACATAGTGCAATCAATGGTGGGATATTGTAAAATTTTTTTGTAAAATAAATTTTATTTTTCATAAAAGGATAAATGCAGCTCAACTAAAAATTATTCAAATTTAATTTTAATTTGTAGACTTCTAATATACAAAAGTGATTTGCAACCATCCATATTTCTTGAATTGTATCATTTAATTCAATCGAAAGTTTATTTTATTTCAATTATTCCTTTCTTTTGCACTATCTTTCATCTAAAAAAATCTCGTAGGTCAAACTAACCAATTTAAATTGTCAAGCTTGCTTGGAATTTTTACGCATTAGCATTTACTTGCACCTTCAACTCAGAAATTTTACTTTAACACATTTTTGGATTACATTTTTTGACTACCTTACATTGGTTATTTTAACCAATTTCATTGGTAGGTGCCATTTGCATCATCAAAATTTTTTGGATTTACCTGTAACATATAAACATATAACATACCAAACCCAGCAAATAATTTATATTCAGGTGAACTCATTTTATTTTTCTACATCCTTATACAATTAGAAATCCATCGGATAACAATTATTGTATGTATACTTCTGACAATATGTCAAATAATAAATTTCAATTAGTGTTTTATTTTCCATTTAGCCTTGTAAATACTTTTATTGTTATCCGATGGATTTCTACTTGTATAAGGATGTAGAAAAATAAAATGAGTTCACCTGAATATAAACTATTTGCTGGGTTTTGTATCAGTTTCAAAGCCTACTAAGTTTATTTTTTCTTTTGTGATTTTCAAAAATATTATTATTTTATGAATTCTCATATAGTTTTTGAAAGTCTGTGCATAAAGTAAGAGGTTTGTGACTGTTAACAATTGTGGTTGAAGTCTACTGATGATCTGGTTCAAGCGCCAATGAAATACGTATATAGACATGCTAAACTACCAGCAAATAAGTTTCAATTATTGTATAATACTCAATATTTATATATTTTATATATTTAATATATTTTATTTTGAAATTTATTTGCTGGTGGGTGGTTCTTAAATTGAGTATTTATTTTAGATTACACAAGTACGAACAATAAGGTGGATCAGTTTTGTTACTTACAACAATCTTATTCAATTTCTTTTGAAATCGATATATTCTTCAAGAGGTTAATAGCATTTCATAAATCTCCAGGATAGGGGACCTAATATCAAGTCCAAGTATCACAAAAACAAAAAGGAAGAGCATTTATGGCATTAAGCATATTAGAAACATTTTAAATCAATAAATATTGTTCTTTGCTTAGATTTATTAAATTTTTTTCATCGAAGATAGTTTTGGCTGTTTGTTGAGAAGAAAAGTCTTTATGTTACCTGTGGGTAGGAAAAGGATAGTGCCAAAGCAAACTCATAACAGGTAAATTTGAAAACACAGCTGATCTACCTTTCTTTTTTGCCCAATTCAAGGCGAATTCATATAACTGTTGGCTCATGTGTCAAAAGTTTCTTTATATAGTCCTAATTTACATTAAGCAAGTCTTATTGCTAAGCTGATTAGTTTGCAGGATAGAGAGACGAGGGGAACATGAAAGTTTCTTTTCCCCTCGTCTCTCTTTCCTAAAACACTAAACAGCTTAGCAATAAGACCTGCTGAGTGTAAATTAGGACTTACAGAGACCTGCGCCTGGCAATTTTTTCGGCGGCGGCTGCTCTTGATAAAATCATCAGCGGAAGCTGAGAACAAATATCATGAAACGGAGAATGGGCGGCTGTTTTTCAGGCGACATGAGCCAATTTTTTTTTCTGCAGCGGCGTAGTGGATTAAAATTACCAACGGCTCGGCTCAGCCGGCTATGAGCTATCATGGCATAGGTCTCTGTTTTAGTATCTTCAATCAGCTGCTTTAGACATACCAGCCTCCTAAGGCAACAACAAAATGCCATATGGTTTTTATTGTTTGTACTTTGTTGTAGTATTAACTTTACCTGTCATAAGTTTTGCCTTGGATAGTGATGAAGTGACAGATAGATAGAGAAAAGAGGAACTATATTCGTTCTTCCATTTTTTACAACTTTGTTAATGTAAGTTCTTTTAAGTTTTATAGCAACGTTGAAGCGCCTCTGGTGTTAGGTGGGCACATTATTAGAAACTATTCAGCCATTTTATTAACAATTTTACTTTTTCGCATCCGATAGCTACAAATATCGACGAAGAAGCTCTTTGGCCATATCTTTTAGCATAGACAGTAATTGAACTTGGGCATTCGAAGACCGTTATTTGGCTTGTATTTCGAAATTTTCCACCAAATATTTCTCCCATGTGATCCAACACGTCTACGATTTTTAAACCAGTCGTCCCATCCGTTTTTAAGGCTTCGTAGTCGTTTTATTTATGTCACACTTTGCTTTAATACAATTATAAATCCTTTCTGCCAGCTATTTGTAATCAAAATGTTTTACCTCAATTAAATTACAAAAACAAAGTTACAAGCAATTTGCAACTATTCAAAAGCCCTTATAAATGAAAACAAAAACTAAAATAAAATCAAACTAAATTAAGTAGTTTGTTTCGAAAATAAGCAACACAAACAGCCACAAAATCAAGATTTTATTTAGTTTTTCCTAAAAATAAACTAAAAAAAAAAGAAATTCATTTTACACTTTGTTGATTTTTCACTCAAAGTTTTAATCTAGATAAAAAAAATAAATAAAGAAAAAATGTTGAAAATCATGCTAAAACATTTAGAGGTACAATGGACATTCAACTACAAATATACATACACATACACATATACATATACGCATAAGTCCTCTATTAAATGCTCGTGTGTGAAGATGTGTGATTATTGTCCGTTTTATTTAGCAACAAGATTGCATATCCTTTTCGTACACGGATGCTGGCGAAAATTTGATGCTTTTAGCTTAGATTTTTATGTTTCTGACATGTGTCACTCTCTTGTTGCCCGGCATTCGTACGGATAAAATAGTGGAAAGATTTTTTAGATTTTCCTCACACATACACGTACACACACACACGTACACTTACTCAAAAAGTGGCACACTACCACGCTTAGCTGTCATTGTGTGGTCTATGGTTTTATCTCAGGATTTTCATTTTGCCCATACATACATATGCAATCATACGAGTACATACATATATAGAAGTGATTTGAAAACCTACATGCGGGATAGTTGACTTTTTTTCCTTGCCCTTACATTCTTTTATTAGAAGAATGACCATCAATGCCAACCCAAAAAATATTTAGAAATTTTGCTCAGCAAAAAAAAAATAAAATAAAATAAAAATAAAAAAACGACAAATTGTTGCAAAATTTGCATTTTCTAAATATTGTCTAGAGTGCTTTAATAGAAAATGATTTCATTTATTTTTTTTTTGCAACAAATAACAATAACATTCGAAATAACAATTTTATTGTTAATGCAAATATTTGCTTGTGCAAGTCCTAGTGAATATTTTTCAGTGTTTTAACAAAAATGTTAAATGCCTTAGTGACGTCCTTTTTGACTGCTTTATTGTATGGATATGTTAAGATTTAGTCCACGTCATGGTAACTTTGTTTATCAGTTATAAACACTAGATTTTTTGGCATAAATTTTTTTTTTATTAAAGAATAAATTAGTAGGAACGAGTTGAGTTATATGTCAGCCATAAAAGTCCTTTGGAAATATTAATATACATAAAACAGATAAAGTTAGGTGCAACGAGCAATATAATATCCAGGGCATTTGATATTTGAAAAAAAAAATAATTCGTTTGAAAAAATACGAAATTGAGCCTTAAAAATATTTAAAATTTTGACAAAATTAAATCTCAAGCTTTCTTTGCATACAAAGACTTTTTTGCACTCCTTGACAAAATGGGTATTGCATGAGTTGTGGACATCTCCTAAGTACTGGGCTTATTTAAAAAAAAAAGAAGAAAAAAATATTCCTTCCGATCTTACACACTAGTGCTAGACATATTCTATACCCCACTTATCACCGAAGGCAGCGTCAGTACCCTTTACGAGCATTTTCATTATTTTAACTTCAATTTCCGTAAAAGGTAATGGCAAATATGTAGGAAAGTTGGCAAATACTTTCAATCGATTTGTATAACAGTTGGTAGTGTCTGACAGATGAGTCTAGGAATATCATGATTGCCTGACATGAGGGCCTCACCTCACTGTGTTTCTAACAACGGCTGAACTTAAACGTTCATCACCGCCAAAAATGTACTATGTGACTTACAAGGAATACAGAGGCAACAATCTTCGAACATAGTTATTTCTGACCATGAGCAAGCGCCTAGCTGCTGTGCTGGGAGCTATTTAATTTCGCGGTGCTTAAGAGGCTTGCGAGAGACAGTCCTAGTGCGGTACTGCACCTGTCAAATAGCAGTATCACCTGGAATAGTAATTGGCAGACCAAGTTGGACCACTCACTGGCATTGGTATGATACAATGTACCTGAGAGCATTCTTCCTTCGATTTTGGTAGCCAATACATTACTTCCTTAGTGATAAAACGCAATTATGGTTGGTGACAACCATGGCGCGTTCTTCTAGAGAACACTTCACCAATAATCGAAGCTACACAAATATATGGTAGCGAATGATGAACAACTAACCCGAGTATCATGCGTATATTTTTTTGTCCGACTAAATATCCATACTCTGAGTGTAAGCATACTCCGACTTTAAGTATGACAGAGAGTCAATACGCTTGATACGCATGCGCCCTATTCATTTTAGTTGGTGAGTATTTTAGTGTTTCGTTCACTTGCTTGATAGTAAATATGTGTTCGTACGAATTGTTTGCGCTACAATTATGAGTATACGTATTTAATGAAATTAAGACTATTTGCTTACTTTTAGTTTTGAATACTCATTGTCATTCTCTGATTCATATACGATCTCAGAAAGTATACATATATATTCTGGGTCCTTATTAATAAATATTATAGTCGAACAAGCGATGACCATTTAGCCGTCCGTCTGTATGTAAAATCAATGATCTGACGGCTATAGCTAGAGACTTCTTAGACTGATGTGTCGGCCCCAACTTTTGATCCGAAGTGTCAAATTTTCTTGAAGGGTCAAATTTTGAAAAATCTCACTTTGACCCATTTAGAGTTCCTCAATCGAGTCAAAGTGTATGATTGACCCTCACTAATTTTGGAGAACAGACCCACCTATGCAAGTGGCACACCCCCTGGAATCACCCCTGGGGGGTTCCCCATACAAATATTTCAAAAAATCACAAATGTTTGTATGGGGAACCCCCCAGGGGTGGTTCCAGGGGGTGTGCATTTTGCATAGGTGGGTCAGCCCTTCAAAATTAGTGGGGGTCGGTCATACATTTTGAATCGATTGAGGAACTCTAAATGTTTCAAAGTGAGATTTTTCAAAATTTGACCCTTCAAGAAAATTTGACCTTTCGGATTAAAAGTCGAGACATCAAAATACATTTTAGAGGTATGGTTCTTTCGGCAAAGTTTCTTATTTTGATCCCTAAAATACGATTTTCCTTGTAATTTGAGCGATTTTTTTTTTGCCTCCATACAAATCGACCCGCTCTATTGCACATACTTTGTTTATATTTTATATTTAATATTTATGCACAAGTTTATTATGTGTTAAACAAAATTATGTAGATTATTGTTTGTAATTTTATCGCTCATTTAAGGCGAAAGAAAATCTCAAACTCAATTTGATTTAATTAAGTAAATCTAACTTAAAATGCTCATTATTTTGTAATGTAAAACAAAATCAATACACACTGAAATAGGTTTAATCTTCCAATAAATAGTGAGTGTCCTTCAAACATGCTCTATTACCAAACGAAAGTTTAACTACATCCTGTATTGAAAAGTAAAAAATTAAAATAAAACGTCTAACACGTGATATTTAATCACTGTCATGTCAGTGTCACTTTACTAACGAAGCAAAATTATCGTAGGGGTGTGCAAAGTAGAGTCATGATGAAATCGATATTGTAGATGACAGATTCGTAAACGTTTTCTTTTTTTGTTTGTTTTGCTTTTCCTCCCACTTCTTTGCTTTCATGTCTTGTTGCGATAAAAGGTAATTATGGGCGCTGGAAGTTATTATTATTACGAGTATTTAGCTTGGGGTTCTCCATTCCACATTAAACTACATTAGAATTCTTTTAGTTATTATTATTATTATGTATGTATGTATGTGCGTGTGGTTTAACTTGTTTAGGTAAAAAGCAAAATGTTTGCTTTTGTTTGATAAACAGCAAAAACACAACAACACATTAACAAAAAAAAAACTCTGCCATTTAAGTAGAAAAATCTGCACTTGACTGCCACCTACAAAAATCAGGAGAAGAATAAAAAAAATATACAAACAACAATCACTGCAACAAAATACTTTTGTCAATATAATAGTTGTTGTTGTTGTTCTTGTTGCTGTTGTTGATTTTTTTGCGGTTTTTATCGTTTAAAGGTTAAAAATGTCATTACGAGGTTGGGAGGACATTATTTTCTCCCGTATGAATGAGTCTTGTTGTATGTTGACATGTTTACTGATTTCATTTTAAAAGATGACTTGGAACATTTAAAAAGGACAATCATGATTTTTCGTTGAACAACGAGACAAGAACGAGAACGAGAACGGCAACGAAAATGATTGATGACACATTATTGGCATTATGAACACAAATCAATACGAGTACATGCATGCGTGCACACATACTTTTGTTGTATTTATGAGCAGGGATTGAAATAAATAAAATCTTTGAAGGCTGTTTAAGGGATTTTAAATATGTACGAATTAAGAATTTATTGATTAGCTAAAATGAATTTAGACTTTTCGTTTGAAAATGGTAAATTAGACACCGGCGTTTTGGATTTTGTAAGTGTTTGGTAAGATAACAGTAGAACCTCGCTATGACCTGCTTAATCAATCAAGTGAAATTCTGTCCGTCATCATAAGTATAATCTGAAAAAATGTGAATGGAAACCACAGAATGCTAACACTTGGACTAATGATATAATGCTGCCTATCACAGGTGAATTTATTAATTTGACTTAATCTATAAGAAAGGGGGATTGCTACGCAAAAAAAAAATTTCCTCATAGAATCAAGAAGATTTTCTCTATGAACCGTTTTTAGGCTAAGAAGCGAAGATTTTTTCATAGAGATTCCTTATTGTTTTTATGTGGTAAATCTTATTAATTTTATCAAGAAGAAAACCACATAAAATCAAGAAGAAATCTTATTATTCACAACTTTTTTTACAATAACCGTTATGTTTGGCACCAAAAAAACAATCCATAGAGAAAAACTTCTTGATTATATTAGGGTTTCTTATAAATTGTAAAGTATAGGTATTTCTTATTGATTTTATTGGGTTGCCTTCTTGATTTTATTAGGCTATCTTATTGATAAGGTTTTCTTCTTGATTTTAGTAGGATATGAGTATGTGTAAAGCATCTTATTGGTTTTTTTAATAAGGAAATCGTCTTGATTTTATGAGGTGTCTTGTTGTTTCGTTTCTAAAAATAGACAATTTGTTTCATGATCTTTTTCATTGTTTTATAAGAATGTTTGCACAATAATTTCAATGGTTATTCAGGCTGCTTGTTAGCATATTGGTTAGAGTGCTTGTCTATCAGGTAGAAGTTTGCTGGTTCAATACTTGGTGAGTAAGTTAGTTAAGAGTATAACATAATGTGTATGTATATGTATGTATAAATAAATAACATCTACAATATACTACATATATGTTATAGAATTTAAATGAAAATACATAAGTACAGAAAATAAAGACACAATTTTTTTTTTATTTTTTTATTGAAAAAATCAATAAGATAACCTTATAAAAACTACAAGATTTCTTCTTGATTTTTTCAAAAAGGTTTTCTCTATGAAATTAATAAGATTTCCTTTATGAAAAAACCCATAGAGATTTCTTATTATTTTTGTTCTATTTTATGTATTTTTCATCAAAATATAAATAATTCTGAAATTTCAACAATCGCGTTTGAATAGTACAGGGTGGCTGATGAAATGCGCAACCAAAATAAACTATAATAACCTTTTTCTGTAAGTTATTAGTTAAATTGTTTTTATTTTAGAGGGATATCTTAATTTAGTAAAAATGTAAGATTTAGTTGAAAAAAAAACACGTGTGCCGCTATCAAGCACTCGAGTCAAAGAGAGTATCGATGCTTTTTTGGAAGCACGTCTTCCAGCAGGTGGACAATAATGAGGTTGAACTTAAACCACACCAAGCAAAGCAAATTTAGCCCAGAATATAGTTAAAGTCACACAGGAAAGCGAAAGATTCTGCAAACATGTGACAGAATTCACAGCCTTTGGGTATTGAAATATTCATGCTGCCTTAGTTGAGCTTGCAAATGAGCTTAAACCTAGAATACTAGGAAGAAATCCAATTGTACCTGCTATTGGTATATCAGGCGACCCTGTGCACTCAGGCATAACAATATCTGTAGGTCAGACTTCATGCCAGTAATGCAACCTTCAAGTATTGCACAATTAGCCATTTAAAACAATGTACTTATACTACGTCAAAGTACAATAAATTCAGTGAAGTGTGACTTGGACTTGTACACGAAGAGTTCCATACGGCGTACATTGGGTTGAATCAAGTCCAAAGTCGCTATTAATTAATATTTGCCAGTTACTGTTTTCGAATAAAGTTTTATGTCGAGTAAAAAAAGATCAAATTCCGCATCACTAGTGATCAAAATCAGTGTTTAATGTTGCTTACTTTTTCTGCAGTGTGCTGTCCAAGTACAACGTTTTTTCGTGGTTTTGCTAATAGTGAAAAAATTGAAATTCAACACATTTCAAGTTCTCTCTTTTTTTCTGTTTAAAAGTTATTTAGTGGAAATTTTGTGATGGAACTTCAGGTATTTTAGTGCGTGGTTGAGAAAGTTTTGTTTAAATTTTTTTTGAAAAAATATTATTGTTGATATTGTTAAAAATGTTCCAAAATTAGAGTATTTTCAATATTTGGTGGAATAGAACTAAAAATTTTACAAATTGTTTGTGTTAATAAAGCATATAATATCAGCTTTTATATTCAAGAACAAAATCTTTCGAATTTAATGCCGTTTTTTAAATATTTAAGTTTTAAGGAAATTACTTCCAGTAATTCCGATAATGAAAATGATGATGATCATGATGATGAAATGATGATGATAATGATGATGATGATAATGATTATCATGATGACTATAGTGAAGGAGACAATGTAGATTATAATTTTTGTCCATAATTTATATAAAAGTAATTCCTAAATACATATTTTTTCTTTTATAAAAAACAAAAATCAAAAAAATGCCAATATTTTCAAAAATACATTTTTGTAATCAGTAAGGCATACATTTTCCAAAAAAAAATTAAAAAAACAATTTTCCACCTTTCCCTGAATTAATAGCAACTTTTTGGCTGATTCAACCCACTGTGCGGTGCACAGAGGAGTATTTCAGCCCAAAAGCTGGCCATAAAGGCAAAAATGAATTTAAAGAAATCTTACAAACTAAGTACACAGCTCGACACACAACAAATTTAACATCATATTGTAAATTTTGAAGACTTTAAGTTGTGATTTGTAGCTCGGAGAAAATACTCTATTTAAAATTTCAAGTGTCTGCATATTACAGGATTTATTTTTTTTTGTTCGTAGCTCGGCTTAGAGCACCATTTAATTTTTAACTGTCATATAGTTGTTGTTGTAGCAGCCAAAGTTTTACATATTCTGTAACAATTGCAGGTCCCTAGCTCTTACAGTTCTCGAGAAAACAGCCTGTGACAGGCAGACAGACAGACAGACAGACAAGAGGACATCGTAGCAAAAACAATAGGGTTCCCTTTCGCCCTTGGTGTACGTAACCCTAAAAGTTAATTTATTTTTTTTAATAAAATAATTTTGAACTATCATTCACTCTACATTTGGAATTATATTTTAAATACTATATTTGCTCATTGTCGCTAACAAAAATAGAAATGACAAAATCAGGAATTTTACTCTGTATTTCGAAACGAAAGAAAATGCTTTCGAAGTTGTGAATTGATATTTTGATATATTTTTTGCATTTTTGCATTCCAGATTATATACTCAGATTACTCTTGTATATGTGAAAGTTTTGCTAAAAAAATCTGTTGCACTCTTTCAATGAACTCATTCCTTCTAACAGTGTTTTTTTTTCTAATAAAACACTGTTACACCCTGTTTTCACAATCCAGACGGTCGGTTTGAGTAGAAATTCATGTGATAAGCACTCGTAATTTTAAGTGATTTTCATACAAACTTTCTAGACCAAACGACTGCCTGGCTTGCGGCAACAGGGGTTAATTTAAAAAGGAAGTAATTTAATTTTAAGATGTTAAACATTAATTGTTTAAAGAAAAAATAAAATAAAAAAAAAATCATAAAAATCTTACATGTCACTGTTTTATAAGTGAGTGGGCGTTTATTGGAAAAGGAAGATAAGGCGTTTTTAGAAGGTGAAAGTGATAAATTGTTTTAGAACTTTTTTTTAATAATTGTTTTGAAATTCACTTACTTTGTTCATTATTTAAACTTTTAAGAAGATTTCTGAGACAATTCTTGCATTCTTCAATTTTTTTTAAAGACTTTTTGTACGAAAATTACATCATTTATCGTTTTTATTGATTTTTGTCTTTTGATGGTAAAGTGCTTTATGTTTTAAAACGATGACCCTGTCAAAAAGGAAATTGTACAGTTGAGTAAACGCATAAATTTTAAGAAATGGTATTTCTTGTGTTTTTGTTTTTTTTGCATTTATTTCTTGTAGCTGGATTTCCTTAGAAAAGTGTGTAAATTTAATACACACGTTCGGATTTCTCCTTTCTTGTTCAGTTAATATTTATTTTTGCAGTTGCCGTTGTTGTTGTTGTTATTCGTATTCAGTATTTTTTGGCATCTACACATGACCATAAAGAAAACTCAATTTCCTTTTAACCCATCAATGGTTTATGATTGCTTTCATTTTTTTTTCTTTTTTTTCATATAAATTTTTGCATGCTTTTACGGTGTTCGATTCTGCTTCCGAGTTTTTTTTTTATTTTACCCTTTTATTGCGTTTTTTTTTCTAGGCTATTGCAAATGTCCTTAAGTTATTTTCCCCCCTTTCTACATCATTCTTGGTAAATTACATTCATTGGTATTGTCTGAAATATGTATGTGGCCAAACATAATCACAGTGTCAGTTAGAGAAAACATTTTTTTATCCAATAGATACGTTTGTTTTTCTTAGCAGAATCTAAAGCATCCAGCCAAATCATATTTCCTTCATTGACCTTTAAAGAAAGTTAGATAAGCATATTTTCTTATTTTAAACACACAAAAAATAAACGTGTTGCAAAATATAAATCATGTAAGTGCTTGTGTAAGGTTAAGAAGGGTCTCAGATTTAACGATATTTTAATCGAATAATTTTAGTTAAATATTTAGGAAAATTTCGAAATTACTTGTTGATGGTTTAAATAACTAAATATTTCATAAACATACAATATGTTTATAAGATCAACTGCTTTTAAATTTTGCTCTTATTAAAAAGTGTCTGCACAACAGCGGTTTCGATGTTTAAATAAAAATGACAGATCCTTATATATATTTATCTCCTGATTACGATGACGTAATTAGTTTTTCCCTATCAGCTCTAGTTTTAAGGACATACACAGAGAAAACAGTGCCTACTAAATACCTCATAAAATAGAACAAAATAAATAAGAAATCTCTATGGTTTTTTTTTCAATAAGGAAATCTTATTAATTTCATAGAGAAAACCTTTTTGAAAAAATCAAAATGAAATCTTGTAGTTTTTGTGAGGTTATCTTAGTGATTTTTTCAATAAAAAAATACAAAAAAAATTGCGTCTTTATTCTCTGTACTTATGTATTTTCATTTAAATTCTATACCATATATGTACATATGTATGTATGTATGTAGTATATTGTAGATGTTATTTCTTTATACATACATACATACACATTATGTAATTTTCTTAACTAACTTACTCACCAAGTATTGAACCAGCAAACTTCTACCTGATAGACAAGCACTCTACTCAATATGCTAACAAGCAGCCTGAAAAACCATTGAAATTATTGTGCAAATATTCTTATACAAAAATGAAAAAGATCATGAAAAAATTGACTATGTCTATTTATAGATATAAAATAACAAGACACCTCATAAAATCAAAAAGATTTCCTTATTAAAAAATCAATAAGATGCCTTACACATAATCATATAGGAACCTAATAAAATCAAGAAGAAAACCTTATTGAAAAAATCAATAAGGTAACCTAATAAAATCAAAAAGAAATCCCTATAGTTTACAATTTATAAAAAGCCCTAATAGAATCAAGAAGTTTTTCTCTATGGATTGTTTTTTTGGTGCCAAAAATAACGGAAAATGTGTAAAAAGGTTGTAAATAATAAGACTTCTTCTTGATTTTATGTGGTTTTCTTTTTGATACAATCAATAAGATTTACCACATAAAAACAATAAGGAAACTCTATGAAAAATATTCGCTTCTTTCTGCTGGGATACCCCTTAGCCCAAAAAACGGTTCATAGAGAAAATCTTCTTGATTCTATGAGGCAGTTTTTTCTCTGTGTAGTGACATTTAGCTTTTGCATAATTTACACCAGTTTTTGTATTATTCCCTTAATATTTCACGAATGGTCCTACGAACTAAAAAATTATTTCTGGATTATTAATCTACACATTAAACTCTTTCATATCAGAATATCTTACTGTTATTGTGAGGATTTTAAAAATCGTATGATTTTAGTTAAGTCCTTATTTTTTTTTTTTTTTGATTATTAAGCTTGTTTTGCGGTTATGGCTCGATCTACTCATATTATGTATTATTTGTTTAGCGCACATACATATTCCAGAATATGTGTCCTATACATCTAAATTTATAATTTTACTTATAAAAATAAAAATCATAAATATTTCATGGGTAGTTGGCGTAAAAATAAATATCCCACCAAAGATCTTGTAAACCTCTACCTTACAAAATGTGCTCAAAAAAAAAAAAAAAAAAAGTAAAATAATAATATTTCTCTGGACGTACGTATGCATGCAGCCCACAATCGTCATAAATAAAATAAATTTTCTGCAATTTTGTGGTTTGGACATGTAAGAAAACGAAAAAAAAACGAAATAAATAATAAAAGGAGTAAATATGATTTTTACCTTTTTTGTTTCCGGTTTCCTTTTTGTCCGGCCACATATCATTTTATATCTGTAAGTGTGGATGTGTGTGCATTTGAATGGCATTTTGTATGTTTAATATGAAAACCATAAAAGGATTGTATATATTGGCAATTTTATATTTATTGACAGGACATCTTTCATGGTTTATTTTTATGAATAGGTGTCGAAGAGTTGAAATTGAGGTTTTTTTCCTTTGCTCTTCTTGCAGCATGGAATATCGTTGGTGATAAAGGGTTGCAACAGTGGGTGTGTTCCTTAACGGAAATATGGAAAATTATATATAATATATATTTTTTTTGTATAAAGCAAGGGTTAAATAAATCAAATTAGACTTCTTTTACACTAGTTTATTTGGCGTTTGTCCCTGCTCAAAAAAAAGTTAAATGTGAATGTAAACCAATCAAGTTGGTATAAATTTTTTTTATTTTACGAGTGTATCATTTTGTTCATCTAAAATATTTATGTGGTACAGTTGATTAAATGATAGTAATAATGCGTCTTGGAATTAAAATTTATGTAGGAAAATAATATGGATATTATTTGAAGAGATATTTGGCTAGTTCAAATCGCAAGAGGATACTGAAATGAATTGATTGATGTATTAAGCCTAAACCAAACTTAAAAGATGCATTAAAATAATTAATAAATTAACTTTATTAAGTTTTCTCTTGATTATAATCACAGTAATAGTTCCGTAAACATTTAAAAAAAATTAATTTATAAAATTTTCTTTTGTTTTGTTAATTTTTGGCCCTGTTCTGTAAACCGAATCCTAGTAAATTTCTCGTTTTCAAAAAAGTAATGATGGTCCTTCAGACGTGTTTAAAAATATTTGAGAATTTATATAATAAAAAAATTAAAAAATATCTAAAAAAATATTTCTATTGTCGGAGTTAGTAGAAACATGCAGGGATAAGTTTGGCAATTTGCAACTCAGATGCGATTTGAAAGTCATGCGATTGCCAGAATATACCTGGTAGTCTAAGTGAAATATATCTCAAAAGCTTTGTTGCCAATTGGCTACATATTGCAAATACAACATAGTAAATTTAATCAATGTTCGCAATGTTTTTTTTATATATTAATTTTTTTAATTTAGAAGAAATTTTATTTAATATTTAACAACACTTTATGAAAAAATTTCATTTATTTAAAAAAAAAATTTCCGAAACAAAAAGAAATAATTCGTTCTATGTTTTTCAGAGCTCAGGGTGCTTGTTAAATCCTGTAAAAATCGGTAAAGTTAAACCATTTAAAATAAAATATTAAATTTTAATGGGCGTGACTACGCCCATTTTTTTCAATGGAGGGGTTACGCCAATTTTTTTTTAACATTCAAAATGTGTAACTACAAGAACCAAAGTTGTTTTT
The DNA here is from genome assembly GCA_944452675.1 of Tachina lurida. NCBI lineage: Eukaryota > Metazoa > Arthropoda > Insecta > Diptera > Tachinidae > Tachina > Tachina lurida. Next base: position 174,872,084 of record OX101752.1, read on the forward strand.
ATAGGTTTCGCAGGAATGAAATAAGTAGATTATCATAAAATTAAATTAAAAAAAGTGTCGGAAGCTATACCCTCTCAGACCAAAAAAGAATTTTTACAATCGATCTAAAATGTACCGCGTTATGAAGTAACATCCCAAAAAAAAAATAGAGACGAATTGTTAACCTCCTACATTTTTGAACTTGGTTAAAAAGAAGGGAGGTGTCTTAGAGCTATGCTTCTTAGCTATACAAAACAATGTGTGAAATAGCAATGGAATAAAATTATGTTATATGATGATTTCAAATTCGCCGCAAAACTTTCTAAAGGGGAAGGATTAATGTATTGTTTGTGGCCCGCAACGGCAGTTAGCCGATTGGCTTCGTTCTCTGGTTTGTGCTTATGTGCAAAAACAATACAAAAACATATTGAGCAATCTTTAATATTGTTTCTGTTTTGTTTTTGTTTCACGCACTTCAAAGAACGAAACAAAATAAAATCAATAATTTTCTTTCGTTTATTTTCCTACTTTACTTTTAAGTATAAAGAAATCAAACGAAAATAAATTTATAACTATAAGAATCCAAATTACGTCCCAAGTCCTATATCGTTCCATAAGGAGCATAGCTTTAAAACCTTTGCTGGATTATTTTTGTTAAGAAAATCACGTCCTAACTCTTATATCTTGCCATAAAGAGCATAGCTCTAAAGCCTTTGCTGAATTATTTCTGTTAAGAAAATCGCGTCCTTACTCTTGTATCGTGCCATAAAGAGCATAGCTTTAAAACCTCTGCTGAATTCTTTACGTTTCGTTGTTTGCCTTACAATAGTTTTTATTTAAATTTACGCTAACAAAAGAAACAATTTTATATAGTATGTAATTTTTTTAACAATTTCTTTTGCAAATTTTTTTCAATTCTCAAAAAAAAACCAAGTACACAAATCAATTAATATGCTCAATATTATAAATCAATTGCTTGTACAAAACATTTTTAAGAACATGTAATTAATACTTGTGCAGTTTAAGTGGTTGTGTTGCTTTCTTATCATTTTTGTTTCCATGGAAGTTCTTACACTTCATTAAGAATCTAGCAAATGTTTTGTACTCACATAAATAAATAAATATTTAATTAATCGACATTTTAATTTTAAGCAAATACAAATTTAAGCAAATGACAAAAATCCATTCACTTGTGTTTGTATAGATACGGATAGAAATCTATTTTTTGTTTGCGTTGTCTTTAACTAATCGATGACCATCAATTTTGTTGATAGATTGGCTGCTTAAGGACTAAAGACTTTTAAGAATGAAATAGTTTTTATTTACTGATTTCTTGGCAGTTGCTTAAGGACGAGCGAGGGCAGGAGATGTTACAGTTAAGTGGTGCATTATTTGTAAAGAGATAATTTAACTAGATACTCAATCTTGTTGTATTTAACAAACTTGAAAGGAAAACAAACTTTTAAATGCGTTATTACCTCTTTTTAGGTAATTGAATTTTTAAGGATACAGCCATAACTCACTCAACAAATGCCTTGTTGGGTGGTGTATTAACGTTTAAGGATATTTTCATTTCTACAAGTTATTTCTTTTATTATTTTTGTGTGACAGCGCGAGGAAGGTGGTATTAGGTTGTAATAAATGTAGTGGAAACGTAGATATGTAAGGTGGCCCAAAGAACCAAATAAATTAGGTAGAAAAATTAAAAATTTTGTTAAGGTTGAGTTAGGTTTTGTATTTGCTAAAGCGATAATAAAGAGCTTAGGGTTTTTGGCAATTAATTATAAATATGTTTGCTTATATACATAAGTTTTAGCATAAATATTAGTATTAATAATATTAGATTTTTATTGATGTTTTATATAAAAGTAAACGTCGAATATTGAGGCAACAGAGACTAAACATTAATTGAAATTTTATTTATTTATTTATTATAACATACTACACAAAGTAAATTTGCATAACAATCGTTAAGCAGCTCTGGGTCGAAGAACATAATTTCGCGTCATCGTAATTATGTCTTAAGTGCGGTCAGGCTTATGTCTGTTTTTAGGCCTTCGAGAGTTTTTCGTCTCGCTCGCACTGGTTGACTCATCTGCCATGGATAACCGTATAATCTTGCGGTTTTTTGAGGAATTTCTTTAACAACTACGTTGCTACTTCCTATGTGAAGGCATAGGTCGTGTACAGTCAGTCACAAAACTTTTCTAAAATACTCTTAATAACATCTTGGGCATATGGTCTAGTTACTCCGCCCATATTCGTGCAAAACCATACTATGCAAATTTACTTTGTATAATAAATTTACATAATATGGTGTTGCACAAATATGGGCGTACTAACTAGACCATATGCCCCAGATGTTATTAACAGTATTTTAGAAAAGTTTTGTGGCTTACTGTACACAACCTATGCCTTCACATAGGAAGTAGCAACGTAGTTGTTAAAGAAATTCCACAAAAAACCGTAATATTATACGATTATCCGTGGCAGATTAGTCAACGAGTGCGAGCGAAACGAAAAACTCTCGAAGGAAAGACAACACACACAAGCCTGACTGCACTTAAGAAATAATTGCGATGACGCGAGAGATGTTCTTCAACCCAAAGCTGCTTAACGACTGTCAATGCCTATTAAATTTTAAAATTATAACCCTCGGCACTTACCTCGTGCTTTAACAGACCTCTACTAGCGTGTTAACAGGGCTCTGTTAATATTTTAATCTAATTAACGCATTTCCAGGGGACGATGGCAAATACTCCTTTATCTATGCCCATAAATTTATTTCTGAAAGTTTGTATTTGAAATAGATAAAATTGGGATTTTCTAAAGGAAAATCAGGGCTTTTTGGGAAGAAATTTACTTGAGTGGCAAGAGTTTCCATCAATTAATTCTCAGTTAGTTCTCCAAAAGTACACACATTTTCTCAGATTTAGAATTCCAACGAGTTTTTCTCTCGAAAAACTTTGAATTGGCACCACATATTGAATTTCGTAAGGAGTTACCCAATTTTTGGGAAGAAGTTAATCACTAATCAATGATCCGATTGTAATAATAATCACCCTTATTAAAGTTGTCAACAGCGATGTGATGTCAGTACAATGCCAAAAAAATTTTCAGTCTCTTTCTGTTCCCTGAGATCTATAAAATAAAATGTTGCTATACGGACGGATCAAAAACGGAGGATGGAGTTGGTGCTGGAATTTTTGGGCCCAACGTAAAAACCTTTTTGCCCATGGGCAAATGGCCTACGGTATTTCAGGCAGAAATACAGGCAATCGCCAAATCTGTTGACATTAATTTAAATGGGGGCATTAAAAGTGCGCATATAGCTATCTTTTCCGATAGTCAGGCAGCTCTTAAGTCTCTCCTTTCATGAGAATTCCGTTCTAGGGTGGTTTAAGACTGCTTTGACTCATTACAAAAGCTATCCATACGGAACAAGGTTTCCATTTATTGGCTACCTGGCCACAGCGGTCATCCAGGGAATGAAGTAGCGGATGAACTGGCCAAGAGGGCCTCTGCTGCTCCTTTTATGGGCCCAGAGCCATTTTATAGCGTAAGTCGGTCGACTGTAACATCTCTGATCAAAGAAGATGACACTTCGATCGCTAAGGAAATATGGCTGTCTTCTCCTAGTTTAAGGCAGGCCAAAGCTTTGATCCAGCCATTTACATATAATAGAATCCTGAACCTCAACAGGAATAATTTACGGCTTGTTACTGGTTTTCTTTCTGGTCACTTTGGACTGAACTATCCTCTGTGGAAAAGTAACCAAGTTCGTTCACCTTTGTGTCGTTTATGCTTGGAAGACGACGAGACGACGACACACATTCTTTGTGATCGTATCGTATTATGTGAGAGTAGAAGGCGTGTTTTTCATTCTGAGTTTCTGTGTTCAGATGATATTAGGCGGGCTTCTCCAATATCTGTACTGACTTTCATAAGGAGAGTCATACAAAGATTGATTTAATTTAATTCACAGATCTGTGGTACAAAAGATCCATCAGGTGTTGCAGTGCTGGTCTTTTGACCAGATCTTCCGCCTATTCTATTCTATGAGCCCCTCAATAGCACCCAGTTGTTTTCGATAACAGATAAACAAGCCCAAATTTATGGTACTGTCTTGACGTGACGTTTTAAAAGAAGAGTAAAAAGAAAACCTTGAAGTGAACACAATCTGTGTGAAATGTTTTGTCTAAAATTGCATTGTATTAAAAGAAAAAACGTATGATTATGATTAATCAAAAATTTTTAATAGTTTCTTAAAAAATTTAAGTTCCACTTTGTTTTCCCTGCTATTTGCATGAATGTCAACAGCAAATATATGCATATATTTATTTGTTACGAGTTTTATATTCATAAATATTTTTCGAGTTTATTAAACATGGAAAGCAATGTTTTGTAACAACTTCCTGAAATGCCAAAGGATAAAGGATTTTGCTTTGTGATGGGCACTTCAAATAATGCATGGACTGACTAAACGAACACATACACACATTTAAATGCAAATATAGCAACAACAAAAAAAAATCTAATATCTGCTTAGACACAAAGACATTGAATAAAAAAAGTTGCAAAAGAAAAATAACTACAAACAGGATGTTAATTTTACTACACTAAAACATATATAAGAAAGTAACAAACGTCATAAGAGAAAAAAGAAATTCTTGCAACTTGATGCTGACATTTCAAAAAGCAATATTTAACATTTTGATAGTCAAAAACTTTTTAAAGAAAAAACTCACATACACAGAAAGAAAAACTAAGATGTCTTTAAGATCCTTGCAACCAATCAAACACCCACAACACTACAAGTGCATTAAAACAAAACTTATGTATGCATGAGTATAAAAGTTTGGGGACTATTTCAAGTGTGAATAATACATCATGTTTGGTAATAAACTAAAGTGTAACAAACCCAAAAAAAAAATATATAGAAAACTGACCTTTTGTTAAGTGCATTCATTTCACCATAAGATGGCCAAGAAAGGCGCAAGATGTAAAATAGATGAACTATATTAAAAAGGCTGAAAAGCAGAAAGAACAAACATTTTCTAATGGCCAAAAGCAAAATTACATTTTTGTGGTCTAACATATACAAGGAGCAAATAGCATTTGATGTAAGAAGAAAGATTTTTTATCAAAGAAATTTAATTAAGAAGTTGTTAAACGGAAACAATCTTACACAAATTGTAACACATTCAAAGAAGAGTGATTACATACACACATATACATACAAATACACTCGTGCATACATGAAGCAAAGCAAAGTTTTTTTATTTTTTGTTGTTACTTGCATCCTTGTAAATCCTTGTGCATGTGTAATTTTCTTGGACAATATGTAAATAATGGCCACTTGTTCTTTTTCGTTTTTTTTTTAGTTTCAATTATTTAACTTTATGACTTCAGGATATTTAAATGTCATAGTAATAAGATTTTATTTGATTATGAAAATAAAGCAACATCATTTTATAGTGATTTTTTGCTCTTAGTGGCAAAATTTTTGACATTTAATTGAATTTTACAACATTCGAGAATGTGGGTAAAAATGAAAACCAGCTGTTTTTTATGCTTTTTATTAGAAAATGGTTCAAACATAAAATCAAACAACATAATTGAATTAAAATTATTATCTATCTATTTAAAAAAACAACCTTCTTCTTATTAACATAAAAAAACGAAGATGTACTTGCAACAATAACCGAAAATAAAATAACACAATTTATATTGGTAACAAAATGAAATTATTGTAAATGAGAGTATAAACATAATGGACATGTGTTGTGGCATTTGGACAGAGAAGCCACAACACATGTAGGAGAAGAAGAAAAATATTCATAATACCCAGTAGAATATTTTTGGTATAGAAATAATACGCTTCAGAGTAATAGTTATAAATCTAAAAAAATTGCTAACAAACTCGTGTTCTTTCAGTATGTTCGTGTTGGAATTCGCGTTTTCCAACTTGAATTAACTTTGATTCAACATGATTCTTCATATTGATTTAACAGTACTGGAATGTTAAATCAACATGAAATAAAGTTATTTCAATAAGTTTAATAGAATTTATTCTACGAGAATTGAGCGTCTCGTATGTGAAAAAAGGAGAGTTAGAAGAGAATGGCAACAATACAGATTACCCTTAAATAAAATTAGATTTACAGACTCAAAGCGCTGCTATCATTGGAAAAAACTGCATTACTGCAAAAAATATCTAGAAGGTATCGATGTCACATCAGCATCTAATTACTCTTTATGGCGCATTGCTAGAAATTTTAAAAGACCTGTTGAGCTTAAATCACCACTGCGCACTTCCACCGGAGTTTGGGGAAGAAGCGATAGTGACAAAGGTAACTTATTTGCTGAGCATTTAAAATCTGTATTCACTCCCACTTTATGTACGGATTCTGTTGTTTTACCGAGTGTGGTTTCTCTATCCTCTAATCCCTTAAGGTTTAAGATGCGTGAAGTACAAAAAGTAGCTGCTAAGCTCAACCCGAAGAAAGCTCCAGGTATTAATGAAATTAGTAACAAGATGCTAATGAGCTTGCCTCATATTGCAATAAGAATCCTGCTATTTATTTTTAATGCCATTTTAAAAATGCAGTATTTTCCACATAGCTGGAAACTTGCCAAGATCAAAATGATTCCAAATCCGTGAAAGATCTTACCAAGGCTTAGTCATATAGGCCTATAAGCTTACTATCAACAATCTCAAAGCTTTTCGAAAAGCTGCTCATGACTAAATTGTCCAAAATTTTTGCTGATAGTGGGTGCATCCCGGACCATCAATTTGGTTGCAGAAGTCAGCATAGCACTGTTAAACAAACGCATAGATTGGTTCAAGTTGTAAGAAGAGCATTTGAAGAAAAGAAGTATTGTTCTGCTTTCTTTATTGATGTTTCTTAGGCATTTGGTGAAGTGTGGCATGAAGGTTTTAAGTTTTAAAATTGAAGACATATCTGCCAGTAAACATACAAAAGCTTTTGCAAAGTTATATTATTGATAGGAAGTTCACTGTAGTGGAAGGAGACTTTATGAGTGTGCCCGAATCTATATCTTTTGGTGTGCCACAGGGTAGTGTTCTGGGGCCAGTTTTGTATTTAATATATACTTGTGATATGCCTGTAAGCAATAATATCCGAACTTCTACATTTGCCAATGATACAGCCTGTTTGAGTATGCACGAAAGCCCTTATGAGGCATCCCGCAATCTTCAGGAACATATCAGCCAGCTGGAAACATGGTTGAACTTATCCAGAATTAAAGTAAATTAACAAAAGTGTGTCCATATAACGTTTACCCTAAGAAAAGATACATGTTCCCACAATCGAATCAACAATAAAAAAAAAATTCCTCAACATTCTCAAGTGAAATACCTTGGCATACACCTTGATCGAAGGCTTACATGGCAACATCATATTGACTCTAAGTTAACTCAAATGAAACTTAAGTTAACTCAAATATATTGGTTGCTGGGAAGAAATTCAACACAGCCTAGACTGCAAACTTTTAATATACAAGTCTCTTAGAAGCCAATATTCAGCTATGGGGTACTGCTTCAGCTTCAAATGTTGAGAAAATCCAAGGAAGGCAAAACAAATTCTACGTTTGATAACATCGGCTCCATGGTACATCAAAAATTCAAATATATATCGTGTTTTAAATATGCCACAAGTGACTGAAGAAATTGCAAAATACGCAGTCAAATATTTAACAAAACTCCAGTCACATCCTAATCCGCTTGCTCTTAATATCTTGAACTTTACTGGACACTCCCGCTTAAAAAAGATGGACACTAGGTCTCTGATACTCAACACTCCATATGAAACTTTTTTAAAATAATTCGTATGCTTAATACGACATTTATATATTATTAATTAAAGAAAGAAATTTTGCTTCATTAGTCCAATGAAACAATTTCATTAAAATTTTTTCACAAATCTAATGATAATTTCACAAATCCAATGAAAATTTCATGAACATTGTGAAAGAATTTCATTGGAATTGCTTCGTTGGTATTCTGGTTTCGTAAGAATATTTTATTGGATTTATGACAACAATATTTTCTAATTATTAAGAAACCCCTTTATATTTAAGTTATTTCATTCTTATCATGAAATTTTTTATTGTTTCGATGAAGTTATAGCACTGCATTACTTACACTGTTAAATAAATTTGATGACGTTTTTAATAAAATAATTTTGACGAAACTTGTTTCATTAATCCAACGAAGCTTAACGTTGGTTAAATTTTAATGAATTTTTCATTAGATTAATGTCGAAATTCATAGAATATATGCCGAAAAGTCTTTCAGTGTAAGTTTATGTACGATACTGGTCGGGCCTAATAATTATGTTTAGATTTAGGATTTGAACACTTGTTGTTAGTTCATTTCTAAAGGTACAATAAATAAATACATGTATAGAAAAAAATATAAAAAAATTTCAATAAGAAAAACTTGCTCTGAAGATTACTGCAAATCATGTTGAATCAACATGAAACACATATGAACCAAAATCATTGCCGATAAATGTGGGATTGCTTTTGCTTGCTAAGATTTTAATGTGAATTATTTTTCTTGTGTGTATCCCTGCTTAATGGTATTTTTAAGAAGAGTTACAGGATTAAAATATGTATATATTTACATAAAATTCCTGAAGACATGTCCTATCCAAAATGTTTCATAGGTTCACCATGATTATGTGCGAAAAGGAGAAAATTTCAACCCTTCTATCAATAGCACAGCCTGGCCGATACAAGTATGAATTTGTTAGTTGCTTCTTGCTGAAACAATTGATAATACGAGTATCTTGAATGTTATTAAGCATCTTTTCAACGATCTAATTTTCTTTAAAGTACAAAATTTTTATATCTTTGTTCCTACTGGGTCGTTCAGCTAAAATGAAAATTAAGAGAATTACTTTGAGAAACGTGTCCCATCAAAGTGAATTTGATTAAAATCTTAAAAGATTGAAAATAGTTTGTGACTCCTCCGTTCATAACAATTTATTCCTGGACAGTAACCCTTCTAGAGTACAAAATAAAACGTACAAATAAAATAAAATCAAATCAATATGTTTTTGTTGTCGTCCACGTTCCACGGTTCGTTACATTTTTTTATATATAAAAATTCCAGCAACAACACGTTTGAGGACAATAATTTGACCACAAACACCTAAAAAAATATATCAAAGGCAAAAGATTTCCTTTTTTCAAGCAACACAAAGAAAAAACTATCTAATAAAAAAACATTGCTACATTTCTAAGCAGGCTCTTTCTTGGTTGCACGAGCTTATTGAAGTTGGGTTTTTTTTCTCTCACACAAAAAAGGAATAATTTGGAGTAAAAGAACTAAAATCAGATAAAAATTTCATTACCTTATGGCCGCATATTATCAACATCAGGCATCTACTCCAAACATTTTTTTTTGCTTTTCAAAGGATTCGAGTTTTTTTTTCCCCCGGCACACATGTCTGTCTCCATGAATGTAAATTGGTGTCAGTTTGAAACTCTCATAATGTATGTCGATGAATATTTGTGCATGAGAGAATTATTTTTTATTTCATCATGTTTGCATGCTGCTGCTGCTGATGATACTTATACGATATTGTAAAATTTACCAACAAGCCAAATGTGCTTTATATCAAATACACAAAAAGTTTTACAAAATGAAAAATGTACATTTTGTGAAGAAAAAAAAATAAATGTATAGGAGAATATTGCAAATTATTTCTTTTCACTTGGTTTTTATTGTGATTTGGCAGCACAAAAAAAAATGTATTCCATTTATTTCTTTTGTTGTTGTTGTTTGTTATTGTCCTTAACCGGAAAATATCCCACAGGAAACTAAAGCGCTTTTTTTCTTTGACTGTTTGAATCTTTACCATCACAAAGTCATTTTATTTCGGATTAAAGGCCATAACGTGCTTCTACGAATACGAAGGAGCACTTTGACTTTGGATTTTTTCCATATACATTTTCTTTTTATTAAAGTTTAGTAAATAAAATAAAAATATTGGATAAAGTCCGTTACACTAAAAAAAAAGATTAAATGTATTCATAATCAGCATCATCATTTATATCAGATTTTTTATTTTTATTTTTTTGTATTTTTAAATAAATGTACGAACATTATGATATCAAAGGTTTTGCCAATAGAATTTTAATTTGATTCAATTTGGGGTTTTTAAGATTTTTTTTTATTATGTGTATGTGGTTTTAATAAGTTATTGCAGACTTTAGTTTTAAAATCTGTGGCTCTTGAACCCCGTTGAAAGGAAAATGTCTAAATAAAACTCAAATTCCCTTTAGTCTTTATAGTTAGCTAGTTATATATTGATATTTTATTCAAACAGTGGCTTGATTTACAGGAAGTATTGTTTCTACTTTGAATAAGTTACGTCTCAAATGTTCATAGTAAGTTAAGATAAAACTTTGTAGTATAAGTCGCGTATTATATTTTCGAATCATCATCAATTTTATTTACACTGAACACTTAGAAAAATTTCATATTAAAATCTAGGAAAACAAGCTTAATTTATATTGTTTTCATATCAACCTATAATTATGAAAGTGATCCAAGTCATATGCATTTTTTCTTCGAAATGTTAAATAAATCTTAAAAAACTTCAATAAATATTAAATAAATTTATATAAGTTGAGCCTAGTACAACTCTAAATTAAAATAGTGGATAAAATAAAAATATTTTTTGATTTGTTCAAATGTAATGCACTAAATATATCGTCCAAAGATATGTATGATTTAGACCACTTTCATAATTAATTCAACATGATTTACAGTAATACTCAAAGAAAATGTTTCCTTTTAAAATAACTTTCTTCCATGTTGATTTAACATTCCAGTACTGTAAAATGTTCAGAAAAATTTTATATGAAAATTTAAGAAGACAAGATAAATTTTAAAGTTTTCGGCAATGCTTTTGCTTTATATACCTTTCACGTTAATTCAACATGAATTACAGTAATATTCAAAGAAAATGTTTCCTTTTGAAATAACTTTCTTCCATGTTGATTAAACATTCCAGTACTGTTAAATATTCATTTAAACTATTTTTTCAATCTTTAGATCTTTATATATTTTTATTTATTTTTTTTATTTCGATATTTCGATAACCTTCAAAAATTTCTTATTTTTTTCTTATTAATTTTTTTTTGCTTTCAAGAAAATTTAAAAAAAATAATAAATCAGAAAAAATAAAAAAAATTCCTGAAGAACTATAACGAAATATCGAAGTAAAATAAATAAAAATATATGAGGACCTAAACCTTAAAAAAATAGTTTAATTGAACATATAACAAGATGTTAAATTAAAATGAAAAACCATGTTGAATCAAAGTCATTACATGTTGAAACAACGTGAATTTTTTACCGAAGTAACACGATGAGACATATACTCCTTTTAGACACGGAAAGTTTACTTTGCAATTTCTTAATTCAGTTGGAAGAAAGACAGAAAGAGATTGGCCGACTTCCTAAACGCAAGTTGCAATGCATAATTAAAAAAAATTAGTATGTCTTAAGTGCAACCTTGTGTTGCAGAGACAGTTTTTGCATTTTATCGGCATTTAGGAACGTCGCTATGTAACTCATACATATGTTTGCATTCAAAATGAATATGATCCTGGATTTTGAAGTCTATGAATTTTATACATATATGCATTGCAACTTGCGTTTAGGAAGTCCGCCGGCCATTGTATTCCTCCCTCTGTCTTTGACACAGCTGAATTAAGACTTTGCAAAGTAAACTTGGCGTTTCAAAAAGGGGTAATACTGAATCAAAATTATTTAACGTTGAAACAACATGAATTTAATTAAATGTAGTCATTTTATTTTACTACTTATTTGACTTTAATTGTGTATATTGGCACAGGCATCAGGAAAATGCTTGTATGCAATGCATGTGTTAAGGTTTTATTTATTTTTATTTTTCTAAATAGAATATTTCAGTTTTTATTATGCTGCATTTTTTTCCCAAGAGTTGAGAAAATTTTTCAAACATTTAACAAATTAAATAATAAATGCAAACAATAGTTAACTAAATTGTTGAAAAACATATTTCTTTGTTGAAATAAACATGTTTCAAACAGAAAATGACAATTTCAAGCATTAATTTTAAAGTGGTTTCATTTCAAGCAAATTCTTCGTTTATTATCAACTGTTATATATCTGTCACATGAGGGAGGTGTCATTGAAGGTTCAATCAATAGCCATAACCATTTTCTGAACCATAAATACATTTGCTTCACCTATTAGTGGTGCCATAACCATAAACAGCTGTCAATTTTATCAGTTCGTGCCATAACCGCCAACAAAGCTTAAGCGACATAATTTTCGAACTTCATATTTTGACCAAAATCGATTATTTGCGCTTGTAAATAGTCGATTTTCGTCAAAATAACAAAGTCCGAAAAATGTGTCGCTTAAGATATTTTAGCGGTTATGGCTCGGGTTGTGTACGAGTATTAATTTTAAAATTACCACAACAAATATATCTAACCAGCAAACAGCTGTTTATGGTTATGGCAAAATAAAAATATTCAATTGGCTTATATGGTTATGGCGATATGGCAACTCACATACATTTAAATACATTGTTGCCCATAAGTTTGGTCCGAACAGCTGTTTTGTATGGTTAGGGTTATTTCACGTTTAATTGAACCTTTAGTTAGTGTAAGATTTGCCATTTAATAATATGGATTGTGGAACAACCGAAGAATGCGTAGAAATTGTTAAAACTAGAGGGGTGATTCAAAGGTGGTGGCCAATTTTCGAGCACTACGGGATAATTATAGCCATCATAATAGGCCTACAGTGCAAGAAATTGGCAAGATTGCAAGGAAATTTGAAGAAACTGTAAGCGTTACAGATGTGTCAGGTCTGTGTACTGCCGAAAATATCGCTTCTGTTAGTGAAAGTATGGCGGAATATCCGAAGAAATGCTAACGTTAATCGAGAGGGCTAGGATGTATGAATACGGACTTTTTGTGGCCTGCAAAAAACTTTCAACACGACTGTTCCAAGAGCCACACAACACGACCGATTTTGGTTAAGTTCCATGGGAAGTTTCACAACCGCCTTATATTACGTTTTGGCGACATTAATCAGCCAGTGAGATGATGCCGTTAGACTTTTCGTGTGGCTACGCCAAAGACTGCCTAAGAGGACAATTTCTTAACTACGGAGCATTTTAAAACCAACATTGGTCAAGTTATCGCGGTCATTTAAACGACATTGTATTTCGAACATGATTTCAAGACCCAACTATTGTAATGAAGTAAAAGTTTCTTCGAAATCATAGCTTTATGTGTAGTTTAGTTAACTTTATATTTGAAACCGAAAATATGGATACTTCTATATTTAAAGCAAGTTTAGTTTTGATATGTTGCTGAGAAGAGAAAGTAAGTTTTCAGTTCACTTGGGTCCTTTGTCGTTGGCAAGCAGTATTGAGGAAGAAAGTGCAAGTACAGGGGACTTTAATTAATTTTCACAACTCTGGTATTGTGTGTTTAGTTAATTCTTATTGCATCGTTGCAGCGCCCCTAGTGTTAAGAGGACACATTACTTTTTATCTGACTGCTCAAGGCAAAGCCTTTGTATGTAGTTATGTTTGTGTTCCTTTGTGGTGGTATATAAACCTAACGCGTAAGCCGATTCTTGATTATTATTACGTCAATCAATTTGTCTTGATCCCATTACAGTAGTCACAATTCAATATGGTGGCCAACAGACGCCATTTTTGTAAAAATACGAAAAAAAAAAATAAGTCTGCTAAATGAGCATCATTCATCATTTTGAATGACCATTTAGAATCTTTAAGGATTTAAAGCTGGTCGCAGCCGGGATTTTTTAATTTTGTAAGGTTTTACTAGTTTAAGGTTTGTAACTTCTTCGTTAATTAGTTTACTTCGCTGAAAATAAATATCTGCATATCAGAAAAATATGTGATATTATTAATAGGACTAGGTCTGGGCACTAATCATCATTTGCTTTGTAATCGACGCATTAACTACTTCAGTCAACAGCATCCTCTTATGTTCATATGGCTGCATTTACATCTGGCATTTCATGTGTACCAACTGCCCAAAATAGCGTAACCACTAATTACTAATGAAAAACTGTTTGATTCAGACACGTATTTATCAAATTAAACAGTTTCCTACACAACTAATAGACAATTTTATAGAACCTAAACTGATTGGAAACGGTTTAGATCAATAAATATATGTCTGAATCAAACAGTTTTTCATTAGTAATTAGTGGTAACGCTTTTTTGGGCACATATAATACCGATGTATAGCAGGCGTATTTTACTCTTTGCCAAAATGACACAATCTCTTTTCACAAAACTACAAGCAAATTAATTAATTGTGTCCTACGAAGGTCTGATGTCATCCCTTAGTGTCCATTCCTGCATTTTATTTCTCTTAATTACCTACAAAATATCTTAACTCGCATTGTAGATTGATCCTTTGAATACTTTTGCTTACAACACATCACTTGTGGAATATTAATTTATAACACATACGCTGCTTCTGTATGTGATTCTGTTTCTGCTTCCTTTAGTTACAAACTACAATTAATGTTAATAAACTGAACATTAATTAACATATGAAAACTATAAAATTACCATATGAAAATGAAACTGCTCCATTATCGTGTTGCCTGGATAACAGTAAGGATGCATATGAATTTCATAATTACCAAAAAAAAAGCACAAGATGTCCAATGTCCTTAAAAGTATAAATTTATTTCTTCTTGCTTTTTTGTTTGTAATGATAAAACGTATAATTAATTGATGTGGAAAATGGGGGAAAAGTGACCAGCAAAAATTTATATTTTCTGAAGGGGCTGCTGGAATGAATATTGTTTAATATTCATTCACATCCAGAAACAATTACATGTGATTTGCATGTATACAAATGGGATATTTGAATACAAATTTCTTATGGAAATACTATGTAAAATAAATATTAAGTTCTTTTAATTAATTTTTGTTACATATGCACGCAAAGACTTGAATGTCAATATGTTAAAGAGTTTAACAAAAATTCAAGAAAAATAAAATCAAAGTGCTACGAGACTGAATTTATGCTTAGTCACTTAAGTGCCATTTTCAAAATTTCATTTAATAACTTTCACAGGAAAATATTAAATCAGCTTGTTACCTCTTTTTTTATCTTTCTCATTAATGAAATGCCATTTATTTACCTTTCCTTGCATTACCGCCAATAAAGTGTGTGTGTGTGTGTGCTTAACAATTGCCATCATCAAAGACACAATCAAGTTCAAACAAATTTAAATTTAAGCAATAAATGAAAGAAAAAGAAAAGAAATCGTTCGTATTTTTTTCTACTTTCTATAACAATGTCTCTAGTTACAAGGATACAATGTCCTGCGATGCATAAAATTTAACTACCAGACCAAATAAAAAAAACTTATACACTTACATACGTAAAGATGCGTATGGATGTATTTAAAATATAAAAATCCGAAAGGTATTGAATTTCAAACAGCTGCGTGGAATCGCTTACTTGAACAGGAATGAAATTGAGGAGTATACAAAGCAGTATATTGTACGAGGGTTGCGTTTTGTTTATTGTGAAAATTATATACATAAATGTATATTTACATAAAATACAGGATTCACTTGAAACTTTTTACACTCCCGGTGACATGTTGAACTAAATAGAAAATAAAATTCTACAATGCCACTTTCTATACACAGCAAAAAGTTTTCTGCAATCAGCACCTTTTATTGAAAAATAACCAATTGAAAATTTTATTGAGCCAATTAAACTATTGTTGTGAATTCTAAATGATTTAAGGTTTAACCAAAAACTTAATTGATTCAATAAAATTTTTGCTTTAACAAAAAATCTAATTAAATGTTTATATATGTGTTCCTTTCACTCCCCGAGGGAGCATAGGGCCATAAATGTTTAATTGTATTTTAATTTTTTTTCTAACTGACTTCAAAAAAAGGAGGAGGTTAACAATTCGTCTCTACTATTTTTTTAGGTGTGTAACTTCATACCTCGGTACATTTATGACCGATTGAAAAAAATTTTTTGTGTCTGAGAGGGTATATCTTCCCGTTGGTCAAATTGTAAAAAAAGTGGGCAGGGTCACGCCCACAATTTTTTTAAAATAATTTTATAATATTTTTTTATTGCCGCGAAACGTATAAAACACCTTTGGTGCTTGTAATTACACAATTTGAAAGTTAAAAAAATGGGCGGAGTTACGCCCATTAAAATTTATTATAATATTTAACGTGACTCTACTTTTACGAAACTTACCACACGCCTTAAACTCTAAAATACACACAATTGTTCTATTAAAAAAAATGGGCGGAGTTACGCCCATTAAAACTTAATATTATATTTCACAAGCTTCTATTTCACCGATTTTTATGAAACTTGGCACACTGCCTGAGCTTAAAAAAAGCAACAATATTGCGTTGAAAAAAGTGGGATGGGGCATGCCTATCAAATTTTAGTTTAATATATTACGAGCTTGCACTTAACCAATTTTTACGAAACTTGGCACACCTTGAACTCTTAAAAAAAACACAATCTTGTTTTAAAAAAGTGGGCTTAGCCTCGCCCCATAAAATTTAATACTATATTTCACATACTTTTACTTAATCGATTTTTACGAAACTTGGCACCCGCCCTGAGTTTTAAAAATTACTCAAGCATGTGTTAAAAAAAGTAGGAGGGGGTGGGGGGCTACGACCGTATAAGTTAAGTATTAAATTAAATGTACTTCTGCTTATCAAAATCATGCACTAAAAAGGTAAAAATAAAACTTAAAAAAGCACTAAAAAGCTAAAAATAATACAGATCTAGTTAAATAAAATATTTTGATATATGGGCATTTCCACAGGAATGTCAACTTTTCGTAGCGTGAGACACCAAGCAAATACGCCTGTTTAAAAAAAAAAAACAAAATTTTATTTTACTTCTTTATACATATATTTATGTAGGCCGCAATTTGCTTAAAAATTCAATTAATTACAAAGTTTAATCAAATGTTTAATTGATACAATTAAACTTTGAATTGACACAGTTAAATGTTTTATGGATTTTTGACTTATTTTCTTCAATTATATGATGTTTTACAAACACTCAGATATTTCATAATTCTCGTGTGGAATAGTGTTCATATTAAAGCAAGGACGATTACCTTAGGAACAATTAGTACAAAATTTCCTCCAGGATTACTATAGTGTAAATCACGCCACACATTAACAATCGTAGAAAATCAAAACATCAGAAATTTTAATATAAAGACAATGACAGCATACAAAAATGTTGAACTGTAAACTTTTAGTTGTCACTGTTGTATTGCAAAAATCTAAATGGCAACCCTCGTATGCTGGCTCATTTGGTTAGTTTATCTCTACCTTCCTTTGCAAAGCAAATAACAGACTTTTGTTTCGTACATCTTCAACTTTGGCCATTTGATATAGAACACGAATAAAATATAAAAAAAACAATAAAATAAAATAAAAAACAATGGAATAGAATAGAATACCAACTAAAGAAATCATCCAAAGGGCAGTAAAAATCAGTAACACAAATCCCAAAGTGCGGGCTAAAATAAAAGTTTATGCAAATGCTTTTAAAATAAAACAATGCAAAGTAAGTGTATAAAATTAAATAAAACAAGTTGCAGAAATGGCAATCACACACACACACACACACACTGAAGAAAATTATTTTAAATGTTACAAATAAAACAACAAAGGAAACTTAACGTTTCTATTACAAGTCTCAGGGTCTGCTGGGAAATTCAATTGATATTATACCTGATGAATGGACAGAAAAGTTTTCCCTTACCCACCATTCCATAAAACATGCGACATATATAAATTTTTTTTAGAAATTTGTTTCTTCAAGCTCACCTAATTTTACATGCATACAAATACTTAAGAAACGAAAAACTTTTTGAAAAGTAGTGGGAATAATTTCAGGTGTTTTTTTTTCTTTCTTTTAGCAAATTTTTCATAAAAACAATAGACAGGAAAAACTTTAAAATATTTCCTTTGCAAACGGAAGAGAAAATTAACATAAAAACTTTTTTTAAGTTTTTATTATAATAATTTCTTTATGCGAAATAGAACCTCACAATAATATTGGGCAACGCATTTGAATGTTTAACAACTTTGCTACATGCACAACAACATGCACTAATTTTAAGTTTAAACGGAAATCATGGCGGACATGTTTCGTTGCCGTTACGGAAATGTGTTTTAAAAAGTTAACAAAAATTTAAGTGTGGTCAGTAATCTTTTCATGAATAAATGTGCGGGTTGTTCTCATTTGCTACAATAAAATTATTTTATTACACACAAGAAAGTAATATGAATGATTTTGTAATACTAATTAAAATATTTGTAATATAAATTCAAAAATTAATTAAATTTTCACCAATAAGCAATTTGGTAATATTAATTAAGTTTTTCCACTCAAATTAATAAATACATTTAACATTTTAATTGAATTAATTAAATTCTTAATTGAAAATATTATATGGTGAATACTAATTAAATTAAAAAAAAAAGAAGAGAAACCCGGTTATAGCTATGCTGCTTAGCTATATAAAACATACTTAATGTGTAAAATAACAATGCAATAAAATTATATAATATGATGATGTCAAATTTACCGCAAATATTTCAAAACGTTTGCATTTATTTCCCCTTATTTTTGTTTCTAGCGGTGTACGACAAAATTAATGTACTGTTTCTGGCCGGCGACGGCTGTTAGCCGGCTTACAGCCGATCGGCTGTGTTCTCTGGTTTGTGCTTATGTGCAAAAATTAATTGAGCAATCCTTTTAATTTTTTTTTTGTTTTGTTTTTGTTTCACTCACTTAGAAGAACGAAACAAAACAAAATCAAACAGTTTGTTTCGTTTATTTTCGTACTCTGATTTTAAGTGCAAAGAAATCACAACAAAAATAAATTTATAACTGTAATAGTGTTGATTACTTTTGTTACGAAAATCACGTCTTAGCTCCTTTGTCGTGACATAAAAAGCATAGCTATACAAATTATAGTTATGATGAAAAATAAGATCCTAATTGTCAAAATCTCCTCACCAATGTGCTATTTATATAACGAAAACAAAAATTTTAAAATATTTAAAATGTTGTGTATGTTTTTCATACAAATTCAGTGGGGTTATTACAAGTATATAATTTGATACGAAAGAAAGAGTTTTCAAATTTCCATTTTAAAAGCAAACAACTTCGAACACAGGCTTTGCTTGGCCTTTCATAAGTTTTAGAATCAGTTTGGTGATGCAACCTTTTACGGAATGTATATGAATACTTTATACTGTTTTTGTTGTTGTTGCACAGAAATTAATAATTTAACCATAAATGGCACATGCGAATTAATGCTACGGACAATTCTATGAAAACTTAAGGCTCACAAAAGCTGGAAAATTAAAAGTTTTCACGATCCATCCACTTAAAGTTTGAGGTTTGTTTATTTAAAAATTATAACATAGTCAAAAGAATTTTTTCAAAACAAAATTTCACATTAAACATTAACGTGACCATTCTAAAGCAAATTTCATCAAAATTTCATAAAGACATTTAGCAGTCTTTGTACACTTCAGAAAACATATTTCCTTCTACTGACTTATTGCTTAAAAGACAGCAAGACAACTGCAGCTCCTTAGAATTACAAAAATGAAATTAAAAAAGTGTACTATTTAAATAATACTAATATCCCCCACTGATTTTCAAGGTCCTGTAAGTGAAACCCACCAAAATAAAAAAAATAAAAAATAAAGTCAATAACAGAAAATAAAATAAAAAAAACTTAAGTACACGACATTTAATTTAATTTCGTGCTTCTTGATTTCTTCATTTTTATACAAATACTCAAAACCACACACAAACTAATAAAGTGAGAAAGTAAATGGCAACGCAGAGAAAATGGAAGGTAAGGGAAGGCCGGGCAGAAAGTCTAAGGACCTTGTTAAGGATGCCACTAACAGCAGTAATACATCATGACTACAACTTACGTTTAAGATTGTAAAGGTGGAGAAGACGCCAAACAAGGAACTCGCTAGCACTTGCACCGAGACAAGTTACTTCATGTTGCTGATGATAATGATGATGGCGATGATGATGATTATGCTGATGGTGATGATTCTATCAGCAATAAGAAATTAAAATAGAAATTTTGTTGTTGCATGTGGCCATTGCTGTTGGTTTTCGTTTGTTATTCAAATACAAGCACTTACTTGTACACCGTCAATGTGCTGGCTTCTTTAAGTGCCTGCCCTCACAAAAATTGTAAATCACTGCGATTTCTTGCCTGAGCTGTTGCTGGAATTAATGCATTTCTAAGTCTACAAATAGTCCAGGAAAGAGCGTTAAAACAGCAATATGTTTTATTAAAAGACATTATGGTTAACTTTCTCTTCTTCCATATATATTTTTTTTTATTAAGTCTATAATTTATTTTATGGATATTTTCCTTCATTTCATATTCTCTTGATTGTTTTTGACTCTTGGCTACTGGGAGGGTTTAAAAATTAATTAATATTTAAATTGTCTTGTTCTGTTCTTAACTGCAATATATTTTTTTTTATATAAAAGATTTATTTCATTTTATATTTTAAAGAATCTTGTTAATGAATTTAAGGTGTAAAATGGAGCTCGCGAGGGTGTATAACTGAAATTATCATACGTTATTTCAAACAAGGAATTGTTAATAGTTTCGACAGATAAACAGGGAGCAAATCACGGCATTCGATACGATACTCGTAATTCAAAAATATTTTAATAGAGTTTATATGGAAATATTTTTAAATTACGAGTCGTATCGACTTTTGTTTCCTTGTGGAAAAAACTGCAAAGAAAGAAATATATTTAGTGTACTTTGTGTTCAATTAAATAAAAATATTCTGAAAATTTCAAATTTTCTATTAAATCCATTATTCGGACTGCATTTTATGGCGAGTAGTATGTCGAATCAGTTAAAAAAAAATGTATGATACAATCATACATTTAGCCATTTGGCAGAACTGAAGGAACTTTTTCGTTGATGGATGGATTTGAAACTAAAAAAGTTCACTGTTTTGAAGCAATGATAAATGTAACATGCAACTACAGTTCGATAAAATTTTTTTATATCCTTCACCAAATATGGTAAAGTTTGTATATAATAGTAGATATATACACAAATTCTTTATCCTTATGAACAGAATACTCGAATAAGCTATGCCCGCCTGGAACTTGAGCATCTTAGAGGGATGTCTTGAAAACAGCGGAATTTTCGTAAATTGTGCGGCCAAAATATGACACGTGACACTCATATACATCTCAATGCTTAAAACGTTGTTTAAGTTGTTTCGGTATCGATATTAATATGGTACACCGAAAGAATTTTCCTTCATAAGTCCAATAAAACAATTTCATTAAAATTTGTTCACAAATCTAATGATAATTTCATAAATCCAATGAAAATTTCATGAATATTGTGAAAGAATTTCATTGGAATGGCTTCGTTGATATTCTAGTTTCGTAAGAATATTTTATTGGATTAATGACAACAATATTTTCTAATTATTACGAAACCCCTTTATATTTAAGTTATTTCATTCTTTTCATGAAATTATTTTATTGTTTCGATGAAGTTATAGCACTGCATTAATTAGACTGTTAAATAAATTTGATGAAGTTTTTAATAAAATAATGTTGACGAAACTGGTTTCATTAATCCAACGAAACGTGACGTTGGTTGAATTTTAATGAATTTTTCATTAGATTAATGTCGAAATTCATAGAATTTCTGCCGAAAATTCATTCAGTGTAGAAGATAGTAATATTTATAAAAATGTGTCGTAATTATAAAAAATAAATGTTTTGCATATTATTTTGTTTTACAAACGGCATACAGTCATCACACGATGATGATGATGTATGTATTTAAAATTTTTTAAGCTTATAAATATATGCAAACAAATAATAGTTATTGGCGGTATTCCATAGTTGATGCAAATAGTCTTGCGTCAGTGTAAATGCAAAATATCGTAGTTTTCCTTTCAAATCCAACAACAAAATACACTACATAATCCAAAGAAAAGCTACCATATTTTGAATTTGCACTTACGCAAGACCATTTGCATCACACATCGAATACCGCCATTGTAATATATTTTTATTTAGCCATGTACGATTAAGTTTGCTTTATTAATTATTGTATTGCAATTTTATGTTCATACAAATTAAAACATCAAATGGTCTATTGGGTATTAGATAAACTTAAAGGCAAATTTTGTAAATAGAAACGTTTTTTTCGTTTTGAAATTTGTATGAAAAAAATATTTTTTTAAACGAATTTTTGTTATTTTTCATACAAATTTGAAACGTTTAGAAACGAAATTTTTTACAAAATCTGCCTATTAAATTTGTAAAATAAAAACTCTTTGTTGTAATCGAACCTTGAGATTTTATTGCAGTAAGGTATAGTGAGAAAATTGTTTTTGGAAACATGTCTAGGTTTATAAAAATAATGCTATGGCAATTCCCAAAGATTCAATTTCACGTGGAATTCAGGAAATACCCGAATAAATAGTTACTGATGTTACTCAAATATTCGAAAACCGAACTTTGATCATATTTTAACGTTTTGAGATCTTGGGAGTCGATTCTGGCTAATTTCGCAATGATGCCCGTATGGATGTATGTATGAGAGAGTAACAAAAGTATGGTTTTAAGCGCTTTATGAGTACTGGTCGTCAGACAACTATGAATGCGTACAGCTTCAAATAAATAACATGCTCATATGCAAACACACCCACAAAATTTCAAACCGAATACCTATAACTATAAACATAGTTCTTGGGTGTTTATACGCAACTTCACGCAGCGCAAAAGGCGAAAACTAAAATTTATCGAATGTATGACCTACAATGAGTATAAAAATACCCTGGCTATTAATCGGCTAGACATGCGTATATACAGGGCTCTATTATTTACAGACAGATAAAGTATGTTTTCAAACACCCACACCCACACTCTCGCATATTTCTTTCCATTTTTATACACAAATGTATGCATACATTTGCCACTAATGATGACTAAATATCCCGAGTATCATGCGTATATTTTTTTGTCCGATTAAATATCCGTACCCTGGGTATAAGCATACTAAAATTAAAATTATAATTTTCTGTTAGTGAGTGATAGTGGGAAAAACCGACTTATTAAAATTCAATTAAAAAAATACATTGTTTTCCAATCTGGTATGTTCTGTATTTCTCATGAAATTAAAATGTTGGGTATTGTAACGTTGTTATAACAAAAATGTTATAGCCATTCTAATCGATTCAATTACATTGGAACAAATGTTCGAAAATCCAAATTAAATCATATCTCGATGTTTTGGGGTCCTGTCAGTTTATTCTGGGGTCTAATAGTCGCTTTCGATAACAAGCTGATTCGATCACGCGATTTTTCAGTTTGAGATTATGGCATTCGGTATCTAGTAATGTGATAATATGGTTCGATATAGAAATTAGAAATACGTGTTCGAATCAGCTCGTTATCGAAAGCGACCCCTGACTATTTTCGCGATGACGTCCGGATGTGCGTGTGTTTGTGAGTGTGTCCTTATGTGTATGTTTATGTGTGTAAACATCTCATCTCAACTTGAGAACAGGTCAGATGCATTGGCTGATTGGTAGAAATTCAAACCTCAGTCTAGATTGTAAACTCTTACAGCCTTATATAATTAAAATTGTTAAGGCTTAATAAAGGTTTATAAAAGAGATTTCTATAAAAAATTTTGCTTATTAAGCTTTTATAAAGTTGTAAAATTTTTAATAAATAAGGCAGATGATGTCCAAGTCGCTTTTGAAATATATGTATATATATATATATATATATATATATATATATATATATATATATATATATATATATATATATATATATATATATATATATATATATATATATATTTTGCTACGGCATTCAGCTACGAGGCACTGTTTCAACAAAGCAAAACAAAATTTTACGGCTAATAACATTGACTCCATAATAGGGATGGGCAAATGAAAAAAATGTATCGATATATATCGTATCGATATTTTTGAACAGTATCGATATATATTTTTTGTAAACATCGATATTTCGATATATCGATATTTTTTGCCAAATGTTGCCAAAATATTCCAAATCTAAAATAAATACACATACTAACATATCGTGCCATAACCGCCAAAAAAAAGTTTAAGCAAGGCTTCATTAGTCTTTACTTTATGTTGCTGTGCCGTTCTATTTTTATATTTACTTTTTCTTTAATAAATTAGCTTTTTCTGACCAGAACGGTTACAGTTTTCCACTAAAGTGATGAGTTTTGTATCGTCCATTGTCATGTTTCAATATAGTGTTTATGTTCTTCTGGTAAAAATTTAATTTTTTAAATTCTTAAAGCACAATCACAGTTTATTTCGAAATATTTTTATTTTATTTATTTTGCCACTTACAATTACTTAACAGTTTTTTGATTTTCAGAGGTTGAACCGAAACAAAACTGGATGAAAGAGGAAAACTATAGGCTTATATCCATACAATCCAAATTTGGCATTTAGCTCAGTTAACAAATAAAAGTCACCTGCATTAGTTGGGTCACCTTATAGATGCGCCTGGGCTGTTATTATGAAATTTCTCTTTTTTTTCTTCGCGTCACTAGTAGTGATGCCAATATCGTAGTTAAAAAACGGATATAGCTCTTGAAAGTATCGAAACCCGATACTCGTAAATAAGAATCGATGTATCGATATATCGGTTTTTGAAATATCGGCGATATATATCGATATTTATTTTCTTAAATATCGATATTTCGATACATCGATATTTTTTGCCCATCCCTACTCCATAATACATCAAAAATTGAAATTTACATCGTGTTCTAAATAGGCAAATAGTGACTACAGATATTGTAAAATATGCAGGCAAATATTCGAGGCCCATCCTAATCTCCTTGCTCATAGTATTTTGAACTTTACTGGAGAAATCCGCTTAAAAAAAAAGTATACTGGGCTCTAATACGCAACACTCCAGATGAAGTTTTCTGAAAATATTTTTGTGCCTAATACGACATTTATTTATTAGTTATTAATTACTATCACAAGTTTATGGCCGCCACTGGTCGGGCCTAATAATTATATCCAGACTTAAGATTTGAATATTTATTATTAGTTCATTTTCGAAGATATAATAAATAAATATATATATGTATATAAAAAAAGAATTCAAAAGATGTTGAGCTCACTTAGATGCCATAAAATAGTGCATCGATTCGATTTTCGATTTTTTTCGAAAAATTTTTAAAACATTTTAATGAATTTAAAATTACTGCGCCGATCAAGTTAAAAAAGGGAAGTCAATTGCTGTCTAGTTGACTTAAAGTGAGTTTAACAGAAAACGAGTTTAAAGTTTTTAATTGACTCACAACTTAATGGAAAAAGAAAAGTTTCTTTTTTTCCTAGAATAGACTAAACAAGATATTTGTACGACATTTTTAAACAATATGAATAACATACTGCGATACGACAATACGAGTAATAACAGATTAATTCTGCATTATTACTTGAAAAATTAAATTTTTTGAGTTATGACGTCGTTTGAGTAAATGAGCAAATATGTGTGTGCAAATATAATTATTTGCAAAGATTATGTTTCAACTGAAACCCGCTGAAATGATTAATCAATTAATTGATTAAGTTTGCAAATGATATTTAAATTAAAAATATTTTGTTGTATGTGTCCTTGTAGTCAACGGGAAAAAGACTATTTCTTTATTGGTATGATTAAAGCGAAAAGCAATAAAAGAACTCTTAAATAAAATTTATTTGTGAAAATGTTTTTTCTATTTAACAAACATGTTAAAATTACTTCAGCACTTAATTTGCAATTTCCTTAAATACTTAACATTCATTTATGTTGAATAATGAGAGTTAACTTAATTTTACCTTTTTTATCCCTCTTACATTTTCAGGTTGTTATACTTACACTCGTGACTAAAGCAAACAGCAAAAAAAAAAATAAAATAAAAAATAAGGGATCCTCTTCAAAATACAAGTAACTTCTGCTGCAACACACAATGGAAACCAAAGAATAAAAATTGTCGAGATAATCACTTTAGATTTAACATTTAATAGATTATGTGGCTTATAAAATGCACAGAGTAGCTGCTCATGAACAACACGTATGTATGTCTGGCTGTATGTATGTAAGTGTAGGTGTCATATCGTTTGGGCCACCTTTCGCATTGCCTTTCACGCCATCTCCTCAAAAGCTTGGTCGTATGAAGCGAAAAAGTGCTAGGTAAACTTTTGGCCGTGTTAAAGTTTTTTTCCGTCATGTACTTGCTACCGATTGTTGTTACTGATACTTGAAGGATGTGTTTTTTTTTTCTTCAACCACTGTTTTCAGTGAGATGATGTCATGTCTGTTAGTTGGATACTGGAGGAACAGGAAGGAGCAAAAACAAACCATTTACTTAAAAACACAAGAACTCTCTTGGTTTTATACTACGAGTATGTGTGGTGGCTCATTGTCTAACACCGTGTACGTGATATGAAATTTAATGTTTCAATTAGAGGTAAAAGTTAAGTACAACCACTTTTACTTACACATACATTAAATGTAAATTGTGGCTCAGCATGAAAAAGGAAGTACGCAAATTCATCTGGAGTTTGGTGGTGCTTAGCTGTTGAGCTGGTGGAGTCTCTCTGCTACCCGTAAGTTTTTGCACATTTTATTTAGAGTTTTTTTTTGCAACTAGTTGATGGTATTATTATCTAGTAAAAATAAAGTGTCGTACCTATGTCAGCACTTATCGGGAGATCAGTTAAACTTTTCCTTCGCTTTTATTTTAGTGTTGTTGCTAGAATTGAGTTCCACAATATATTCATTAGAGGTTGAGGTACTCGCACTTATCATACGATACGAGTACGTGTATGTGCTGTTTTAGATTTTGTGGTTAAATGTGTTGGTTAATTCTAAAGTGCTTGGCAAATTTTTACTTAATGTTATTTTTAAGTGGTTACTTTTTCATGTGCAATATATGTATATAAAATACAGATACAGTGGGCCTAAGTTAGACTTCACTAGTTTTAAAAGGTAAACTAATTTCAAATAATTATGGATGTTTTTTTTAAATGCTTGTGGCTCTGAGCTTAAATGTCAAAACAGTATTTAAATAAAGCCGCACGTATTAAAACAGTGCAACGCAAATGTTTTCCAAGTTTCATGGGCATAGAGTGAGCAAAATTACACCTAATGTAAGACTGTATTTAAATGGGCGTGGTACCTCCCACTTTTTTAAGTGCAGAATTATGTCACCTTCATAGCTTAGAGTGTGTACTAAGTTTCTGGGTAGTCTATTGAGTAGAAACATATAAAATAAAATAAACTAAATAATTTTAGTAACCTAGGGTTTACACGTGCAGGTGCAAGTTCGAAAAACTTAATTCACTCAAACTCTTTTACTAACACATCTACACTTTCAGCACTTGCAGTCTACTTCCAACTCAACTGCCAAGGAATTTTACAAGACAGTGGCTTGGTGAACTTGTCGCAAGTAAATGGAAAGTTAGCTAATAATACTTTAGCACAAATTAACTGGATTTCAGTGTAATGTTATATGAGTTTTTACTCATTTTAAATACATTTAAAAGCTAATTTAATAATATTTTCTTAAATATTCATAAATCAAGCAATTAACTAATTTTCTTGAGATAAATAACATTGAAACAATACGAATAAAGTTCAATACTATCTGGTTCTCTTAAAATTAAACTTTTTCATGTTATGGACAACTCTGCACTAAAAGGTAAACATGCCAGTTGCAAGACAGTCGGCCATTTGTGCGAAATTTTCGTTGATAATACGCACACAGAGCTTACATGTGTAAACGCAGGGTAAGCATGGCCCCCCTATCTGAGCTCGATATTACCTCATTAGTAGAGCCAAAGATAAGTGCCTAATTTCGTGGTAATCAAACAAGTAAAATAACATGAAATCAAAGCAAAAACTTTAGTAGGCATGGTCCCGGCCACCTTTATGGAAGCTACACTCTGTCAGACAAGAGTTTTCTTAAATCACCCTTGAAGTTACACATATAAAAAAATAAAAATACAATCGTTTTGAGAACCATCTCCGTTTTTGAAGTGGGTTAAATATTAACCGCCATATGCAAAAAGAAAAATATCGTGTGCTTGAAGTGTACGTTTGTTTAATGTACACTTCAAGCACACGTTATTTTTTTTTTTGCATATTCGGTTAAATTATATTTGTTTTCTTATAATGTTATTTTTTACGAAACACACTTTACCTTCCATTTATAACATTTTATACTTCTTGCAAATTTCTTCCAACATAAATACTATTGTGGCCCACTGTTTAGCTCTCTGTTTCAAAAAGGTACATTATCGAAAAGTGTTTTAATGTAATCCCTGAACTAAATCTCTGTATCAAGCACTTTTAGTTAATTTGTTTGCACAAGACAAACTTTTTACTACACGCCCGAAACGAAACGAAATGAAACGACATTGATTTTATGGAAATTAAAATATTAATTCTCGTAAAGTTACTAAAACTTTAATATAAAATTGATTCAGCTTTAATTTATGTACTCGTAGTTCAAATATTAATCATAAAATAACTTTTCTTCTGTTTTTTTTTGTTCTTTGTAATGTGTGAAGACATTTGTCTAGAAATAATATAAAGATTTCTTTGTTTTATATAAAATGTTAACCTTCTGGCAGCAAAGTGGTAACTTATAGTTAAAAAGGTACATGTAGTTGCAGCACAATGTGAGGAAAAAACTTAAGGGGTGGGAGAGGAGGGAAAGAAATAAACACAAAGACAGGCACGACAGGCAGAAACAGACAGTTAAATATACAGGCAGTCACTCAAAATGATTGATGAACTTTTTTTTTGCACACAAATGACTTTGTATGCGGGTGTGTGTGTGTGTGTGTGTGTTAAAGTGTGTTGCAAGATGTCCACTTACCCAGCGAACACAATGGGTCTAATGCATTAAACCTGAGCATTTGCTTCGACTCAAAATTTTTGAGCAAAATTTACATTTTGTACGCATAAAAATATTTGCTGTAGCTCTAGATGGTATACTTGTGCTCATTGCTTGAGATTGTACTCAGCAGACTTAGTTTGAGTTAAAGTTCAGTTTTTATGCATTAGGCTCAATGTTAAGCTTTAAAAATCTTTTTTTACTACAGGAATAATTTCTTAATCGGACTTAAGTTCATTAATTAATTATTTCTTGGTCAATTAAATTAATTGTGTATTTTTTTACTACATGTTTCATATAAAAGTTTGTTGTTAAATGGCTGACAAATTGTTGTTAAACACCAAGAAAGCACTGTCTCTGAGCTATTAGCGATATAGAGATGACAATTTTGACAATGCTGGTCACAATAAGTTTGGTCGTCCTTGAGGAATTTTCTTTCTAGTGACAGCGCAAACTTTAGTTGTTGCTTTTTTTGACAAGCGATTTTTAGAAAACCGAATGTTGAAATACACAAAAAAAAATATTTGAAAATCGAGACTTTATTTAAACCATGTTAACATTTTAAAATTATTGAAATTTTAATCAGGAATAATATCTTAGCCGGGCTTATGTTCAGTACTTTCAATTCTTATTGAATGAAATATTTTATTTTATTAAAGTGATTTTCTAAAGAAGAGAAAAAACATAAACTAGAATTTTTTTAGCTGGGGGAAATGCTAATTTTTCTATGCAGCCACGCACTTTATCAGCACCTCTGTTTATCCACTGGAGCAGAGATTGTTACTAACATCAGCTAGTTGACGTACATGTTTAATGAAATGGAATATGAGAAAAAAAAAAAACCATGCAACAGCATTTGTTTATCTGCCAAGCGATGGCATTAGTTATTGTAGTGACGAAGCATATTTCACTAGTGCACACTGAATGACAATTGTAAAATGAACATACAAGTGTAAAAATAGGTGTATGTGTAAAATAAAAAACAAACAACTTAGATTATTTGAGCGTGTTAGTTCGCATGCGATACTGTTCTAAGTTTTATAATTTATTAATTTAAGATTAAAAAATAAAATAAATAAATAGTAAAATAAAAATAATATCGTTCACAATGTAAAAGGTTTTATTATCATTTAAAATTTTATGAAATTTTGAGTTTGTAAAATGAAGTATGGTGCACTATGAAGTGTACAATAAAAATATTGCACACTAGACACAACTGTCTATTCAACTGTTATACAATGAGTTTGTGTGTTTTGTGTATCCTTGTTCTCTATTTTTGCCTCACACTCAATTACAACCACCACTACAAACAGTATTCGCTTTTGAAAAAAATACAATACTGTGCACTTTTTCATAGCTTGTGCTCAGTTCTAGTGCATAGAATTATTTTATAGTTATGTATTAATTATTGAAATTGTTTTGTTTTAATACTCAATTTGAAATGAAACACACTCGTATGTTTGCTGGGTATAACAGTGTATGAACAATCAGTCATCTGCATGAGATTTAAACGGAAAATACTCGTAATGTTCTATTATTAAAAAGCTAAAATTAAACGAAACTTGTCATCTAATACTCGCACACAGATACACACACGTATGTATGTATGTATGTATGTATATGCTGTTACTACACACATGATTTTAAAGTAAACAATTCACAATTTACATTTACACTAAATACCAGAGTTAAATAGTTTAATGGTTTTTTCCTGGCCATTTTATTTATTTAATTTAAAACTTCTTTTTGTTATCACTTTTTAAACATGACTGATTTTTATTGTTCAACAAAACAGCAACAGATTTTATTTTTTATTTATATACATAGTATAAAAAGTTTTAAAATATTTATAAAATCTAAATCCCTTACTCTGCTGTTCAGGACACGTTGATTTGTCTAAAAGTTAAAAAAAAAAATACTAGCGTTTCAAATCTGTTGTGTAGCTGAGACGAAAGTTGTACACTCTATAGCACGTAAAACACGTGAATATCGAAGCCGCACTAACTTAGACAAAGAGCTTGACAATGCAGATGACATTTCTGTCTCTTTACTGATTCACTGTTGACTTTGTCGCCAATACTACTGACGAATTATACCTCAGACATTGCTTTTTGCTATAGACATTTAACATGTGCGGCCCATTTAAAAGCAACTACACGTTGCTACATGGAGATAATTCGTAATAGCCATATGGTTCTTAAAGGACCCGAAGGAAGTATTAATAAATAACACTGTGTGTAATTTTTTAAGTCATGGAAATATAACCCTGTACGGACACCACTACGTAATAAAATACTAAAAAAAAGACCCGTGTCTCCAAGTTTTGCCCCAATTGAAGCATTTTTATGGGCCCCAAAAGATTTGGGACCTCGGTGTCATTTTTGTATTTTCTCAGGCTCATATCTTGTAAACTGTTCGGAATTTATATTTACTCTCTGAGGCAAAGTTGTAGCTCTTGTCATAAAACATAAAAATTGTCCACACATAAAATTAAAAAAAACTTCATCTTCAAGATGAAAATCTCAAAGAAGCGAGGATTTTTTCATAGAAATTCCTTATTGTTTTTATGTGGTAAATCTTATTAATTTTATGAAGAAGAAAACCACATAAAATCAAGAAGAAATCTTATTATTCACAACTTTTTTTACTCAATTTCTTTTATTTTTGGCACTATAGGGATTTCTTATTGATTTTATTAGGTTGCCTTCTTGATTTTTTTAAAAAGGTTTTCTTCTTGATTTTAGTAGGTTCCTATATGATTATGTGTAAAGCATCTTATTGATTTTTTTAATAAGGAAATCTTCTTGATTTTATGAGGTGTCTTGTTATTTCGTTTCTATAAATAGACATAGAGATAATTTTTTTCATGATCTTTTTAATTTTTGTATAAGAAAGTATGCAGAATATTGGCTGCTTGTTAGCATATTGGTTAGAGTGCTTGCCTATCAGTCAGAAGTTTGCTGGTTCAATACTTGGTGAGTAAGTTAGTTAAGAAAATAACATAATGTGTATGTATGTATGTATAAATAAATAACATCTACAATATACTACGTACATATGTATGTATATGGTATAGAATTTAAATGAAAATACATAAGTACAGAGAATAAAGACGCAATTTTTGTTCTATTTTTTTATTGAAAAAATCAATAAGATAACCTCATAAAAACTACAAGATTTCTTCTTGATTTTTTCGAAAAGGTTTTCTCTATGAAATTAATAAGATTTCCTTATTGAAAAAAAAACTATAGAGATTTCTTATTAATTTTGTTCTATCTTATGAGGTATTTAGTAGGCACTGTTTTCTATGTGTATAAACTTCCTAGGAATGATTCTTACCACTGTTAAGGTAGCCGCAAAAGTGAAAAATGTCCCGAAAATTTTTTAATTGTATTTCTTTGGGAGAAACGGGTATGTTTTTTTGTGTCTTTTATAACGTTATGGTGTCCGTATATGGTTATATATTTTATCGTGTTGCACTGTGTAATATAACAGGTAATTTAAACGTAAAATGCATGATATATGTTGTTAAAACATCTCCCTTTGAAAACTAATGACTTAATGTATTAAAGGATGTGAAATCTTAAGCAATGAACTAAGGAATTCATTCAACTCTGGACGACATACCTAAACTCAAGATAACTTTTCAACACTCGCATTTTATTTTTAGCTTTCTTGTGAGCAAATTTACTCTTATAAATCAATTTTCAGCAAAGTTTTGGTATGCATATAAATTAAATTTTTTTGTTATCCTAGAAATTAATATATTCCTTCCAAAAGCCAACCTTTTAAAGAAACAAATTTTTCTGTCCTTAAAATAGGGCAACGAAAATCCTAACAATTCACTCATAAATTCTATTGTATTGAGAATACCTTCATAACAGCCATGAAGTTGAAGAAAATAATATATAAAAATAAAGAGAACATTCAGCAAATATTATCATCATATGTGAACAATAACCATACAAAACACACGGTTAAATATGATACGAAGCATTCATTCATTCATTCTTTTCAGTTTTTGTAAACCTACATATGAGCCTCTATTGATGTGTGGCTTTAGATTGTCCTTTTTTAGTTGTTGTTGTTCTTGTTGTTGCTGCTGCCTGCCCTTTTGCATTGTTTGCAGCTTAGGATCTGCTGTCAGCAACACACATATACTCATGTGGCGTTTTGATTTTTATATTTTGAAATTTATTTGAAATTCATACATTTGAATAAATATGTAAAAAAAAAGCGTTTTGCTGATTTATTTAACTTTAGTGGATTCACGCAGTGCTACACAAATACATATACATATATGTGCATGTATGTATATGTATTAATGTATGTATGTGTGTATATGACTGGTTGGTATAAAGTTTCTATGCTACAATACCTGTGACTTAGTAGCGCTTAATAAAAACCAGCTTAATATGCGGCAAATTTATTGCCTTGTGCAAGAACTGGAAAAGGAAATAGAAAACAATATATTTTTATTTCTTCTGTGATAAGAAAAAAATCTCATCACAAAAATTTGGTTCGGCTTGGGAAGTTGTGAATAGAATGTTTTCCTTCCTCTCTCTCTGTTCTCTTTTTATACTTACATTTACCATAAATAATTATTTCGTCCTATAATTCTGAGATAAGCAAAGTTCATGGAAAACATTTAGGATAATTGTTTTTAACTTATTATTTAATGCATTGAAGTTTTATTCAAGGAACGTTTTAATATATATTGAATTGCTTGATGTCTATCTAAATTAATTTAAATTGATGATTGATTCAATTATATTTTAAATTTAGTTCAATATTTTTTTTTACTAATAAAATTAAAAATCATCATGCTACCTTGAACATAAATGAAGAATAAAAGCAAAAATGAATGGTTATACTTAGAATAAAAATTCATTTATCAACGGTAAATGAATAATGGTTTACCCATAATAAAAACCATTTCTCGTATACCATTTCATTTAAAAATTATGTTTAAAATCTAATGTTTTTAAACTATTTCCAACCAAGTAGCTACACATAAGTGTTGATGGAGTAAATGGAAGCACAGAAAAATGCTGAATTTTCCCCAACAAGTTGAACTCAACTTTTCTTGTCTTCCTAACAAACTCACATTAGTTGATCATTTTTAAGCAAGGAATAATTTTCTAGTTGGTCTTGAGCATAGCTGTTTACAACTCTGCTTTTTGCACGTTTTTAATAATGCAGTGATGCCGCCCCTCGGATTTTAAATGAGGCGTATTCATTTTCTGAAGCTATGTTTTGTAGCCATTTTATTGATCATATTACTTCGCCGATGATTCTGCTACACAACGAAGGAAGGTGCTCTGATGTTACATTAGCATTAGTATCTGCTGAAGTTGGTATACTTCAGTGACCAGTGGCTATGCCTTCATCACTCGAACTTTCCTACAACAACAGCTACAAAAGGACACTAATGCACATTAGAAAAATGCTTGATGCTGTTATTTAACGACTGTTGGATACAGGGATTGAACCCAGGACCTTCGGTTTTGTAGTCAACGTGCTAAATACTTCATGCAACGCAACCCATTTACTCCTGCAAGGAGCATAGGGCCGTTACAGTTTCGGTAATCAAGTTGTTCTTGTCCGATCCTGGTGTTGGGGCTGCCAACTCTACATACAGGTGAGCTGAGTTGCTTCTATGTGTATTCACTTTAGTTTTTTTTAATTATTATAATAATATTATTTTTTTCATTATTAAGTTAATTGGTTTTGGTTTAGTTTTTAATTAATATTTTGATTCATTCAACGAAATACTTTGATTGAAATGATATGGTATGACGTGTTTTCCACACGTAAAGTTTACTTTGCAAAGTCATGACTTTGTAAGACAGAAGGGAAAATATAATGAGGCTCTTCTCCCTGCTTTCGAGCAAACTCATGACCTTGCAAAGTAAGCTTTGTGTGTGGAAAAGCTGTCTATATTTCAATAATATTGCAAAAAATTAACTTGGTTTAAGTTTAAGAATTTTGCTAAATGATATCATCAGTTTGATTTTGTTTTCAATTAATATTTTGATTCATCCATTCAAAAACTTTATATGTTTTCAATTATAAATAATAACAAAAGAATAAAAATGCGTTAAAAAATTCTTTATATTAATTTTTGCAATTCTGCGAAATGGTGATATGTGTCACAATTTTGGTGACAGATGGAAAAATTAAATAGTTTTAGCATGATATATATTCCAGAATATGGAATGGAAATGTCCTTTAGACTCCCAAACGAATGTAGTAGATTACAGGTGAGTTATCTGCCACACTGGCTGTGGTTCTATCGGATATCAAACAGAGATATCCATATTATGACTGACAGCAAATCTGCTATTAAATCTCTCATAGGGCTATACACCACTTCCTTTCTTGTCCAAGAATGTCTTAAAGCCCTGAATGGACTTGCGCTGCACTCAAATATCTCGCTAAACTGGGTGCATGGACGTGGGACTATTTCAGGAAACATAGTTGCGTATGACCTGGAAAAGAGGGGAACCCTACTAAGAGAAGTCGCTGTCGACAATCTTTGTGGTCTCCCACTCTCATCCTGCTGGAGACGTTTCGATGTTACCTTTCTTGAATTAGCTCAAAACAGATGGCACAATGAGTCCACCTGTGTAATAGTGAAAACCCTCTGGCCTCGCCTGGACTCCCGTAGAACGAAAAATCTCATGTACTTCAATAAGAAGTACTTGATTAACATCGTGTCGATGTCTATGTCTACAAATGGAATAAGGGTGATTAATTTAATAAATTTATTTAGCAGATATTTTTAAAATAGCTGACTACTTAGAAGTATTTGGTATAAAAGAGACAGTAATCTCAGTTAGATTCTAGTTGATAATTTTTTCTGAGTCCTAAGATTATTTTTTTTTTTTTTTGTAATCATTAATCAGGAACCGGAAGTATATTAAATTCTGGTAATGTTGTATGCTTTTATAAATTGAGTTTTGTCTTTGCACAATTCCATGTGTGCACATATACTTACATAAATTTCTTTCATCCACCTTTCAGGACTTTTAAATAATACAAAATGATCAGGCATCTGGTGGATGTCAAATTAACTGCGTCCTGATTTACTTACATACATGACAAGCATTATTGCGGAATTATTATCAATAGAAATTCTACAACAGCTACAGGTATGTGTGTAAAGCAAAATTCTTTTTTTTTTTATAAAATACCTTGCATGCTCTTGGGAACAATTTTTAAAAAAATTAAAAAGCATGCCGATTTTTTTAAATACATATAGTTATACATGCAAATACTTACAAACATGCATATTTAAATACATATGTACAAATGTGTACATGTATGTATGAACACCCAGTTGGCCACGTCTTTAAGACATCTTTGACGACGGGTACCTGGCAATGGTAAGTCGTAGAAGACATATTGAAGACAGCTCCATACAAATCGTCGACGAAATTTTCATACAAATGGTGGCGAGGTCACACAAGACGAGATGGGCGACAATGTCGCTCAGATTGTCGTCAACACTGCTTTATTGAAGACAAAACTTATATGACACTGTCGCTCAGATTGTCCTCAACAAAGTCTTATTGAAGACAAAACGTATGACATTGTCGTTCAGGTAGTCGTCAACACGGCTTTATGAAAAACAAAACAAGGGAAATAGTCGTTCAGGTTGTCCTCAACAAAGTTTTATTGAAGAAAAAACGTGTGACATTGTCGCTCAGATAGTCATGAATGACGATTTCCTTTAAATTGTCGATTAGAAAACCTGTTCGACAGGCGACATGTCGTCCATTAATCGTCCAAGACAATGTCGTTTGCGTATATTTGGCCAACTGGGTATGAAAATAAATGTTTATTATTCGCAAAAAAAGAAATCTACTTTTCAAGTTGGCATGCAAAAATTTTTCATATTCAAATTATTTGCTTTGAGTTGTTGTTTGTGGTTTGGAAAAAAGGGTGTGTTTAGCAACTCCACTTTTGACAACTGTGATGCGCGTCCGTCTTTCGGGGCGGGAGTAAGAAAATAAAGCAATTTGTATTCAGAATATGAAAGCAACATTTTCAATTTAGTTTGTTGCTGTTGTTGTTGTTGTCGTTTCTTGTTGTCAATGCCGTTGTTTAAATTTTTTGTGTCAAATTGCTTTGTGGCAAAGCAGCAGTAAAATTATTAAAAAAAAAGATTGAATTAAAAAAAATTGATCGAAATACTAGAATTAAGAGAATTTGTTAGGCAGGCAAAGACGACATTAGATAAACCCTACACAAGTAATTTTAGCAATATGTTTATACTTGCATACATATGTATCTCTTATGTATATTTATACTGTATGCATAAACATAAACATATAATATATATTTTTTAGGTTAATTATTAATTTAAAGTTCATACCAGCTACGTAAAAGCCATATGCACAATGTGCAAGCTTTTATATAAGAGTTTTATGCTTTCACACCGACATCGTCGTCCAGGCTATCAACGAAACTATAATTAAAAAAATTTATTATTAATTCACATTATTCCAGTTGTTGACATCGACGTCACTTTAATACAATACCGAACAATTATGGATTGTTTCAAGGCACATTCACAAGGTAGTAGCGGAAATGCAGCTGAGCTATTTTTTTTTCAAATTAAAGTTCATCTGAAACTTCAAAAAAATTTTACGAAAGAGAAATTAAAAGAAAATGTAAAAAAGTTCAATATGAAAAATATTTTATTAAAAAAATTCTGTGAAAACAAATCTAAAAATATGAAAAAAAAACTATTAAAAAATTGTGAAAAGTGCTAAACGTTGCAAATTTTGTTAGTGGTAGCTGCCGTGGAGAAATATTTTCAAATTTATGTGAATAATTTTTATTATTATTATGTTAAACAAATTATATTTTTGAAGTTTTGGATGAACTACAACCCATGTTGTTTTTTCATTGTTGTATTTTTTAATTGTTTTTGTAATCCTGATATTAACTGGAAATGAATCTGCCTTGGATTGTTTGTTCGCTCTAGGGAACAATTTTGTGCTACTGACAATCTATGTCCGTCCCCTAAGGTCTAGAAAATAGCATAAACCTACCAACAGGAATCACTTGTTTTCGACAACGGGTACGCAAGCCCCAATTTTTTATTATTGTGTTAATGT
Organism: Tachina lurida; assembly: GCA_944452675.1. NCBI lineage: Eukaryota > Metazoa > Arthropoda > Insecta > Diptera > Tachinidae > Tachina > Tachina lurida. The sequence continues at coordinate 174,910,289 of OX101752.1, forward strand.
GAAGTTGATATCGACAACTGGAATAAGGGTGAATTTTTCAAACCTAAAAAAAAGGTTAAGCAAGATGCAAGAGAGAAATGAAAATATGTCTACATTTTAATTATTGAAATGTAAGAGCCTATTCAAAACATCCTATCAAGTAAATTACATAGTTTTAAGCTACTGGGGGCAAATTACGGCATTCGATATCGAAGAAGTTTTCATACAATTTTAATTGCGTTTGTATGAAAATTTCGATCGATATCGAATGCCGTAATTTGCCACCTGGTTTCTCTGATTACGCAACATGTGTACGCATTGTAGGGTGCAACTAAAATGTTTGAACTTGGCGGTAAAAGTGTGTGTCAAGTATTCCTTGCAAGCACCCTTAGTGACATTTGAAAAAATAAAATGGAAAAATATGTAGTCACCGGTACTCAAAATACCAGAAATATTTTAGTGGTTGCGGTAGAAATTTTTCATATTTAAATAATGAAAACAAAAAGGAAAAAGACTAAAGAAAATTATAGTTCAAATATTTTTGGCATTCCCACTAAATGTACGGCATATTATTTCTCTGATTCGTTTATTGACAGACATTTTGTCAGTCAGTCATTTAAGCAAACCATAGCACTACCAAACAAACCATGTAAAGACTTCATTCAACAAGAAATGCTTTAAGTTGCTCGTATCAAATAATATGTATGCAAACAACAACAGCAACAACATTCGCTACATGCCACAATATTTTCCCTAACTGGCGCCACTTTAAAGTCATCTTCACTTCATTCATTACTTTTGTAATGACAATGACTTACATTTTTTTTTCAAACAGTTTTTCTCTGAAGAGATTGAGGAAATAAAAAATAATTTAATTTTTTATATTTAAAGTAAAAAAGTAGAAAAAAAACACACTTGAGGCGGGTTTTGTTTGGAAGATTATTTAAAACTTCCCGTACTTATTAAATGTACGAATAAGTTTGTGTACTTGTATTATTTGTTACTATTTGTTTTTGGCAAATCTTTGTCAATTTCTCATAAAAGTTTATTTTTAATCATAAACATATACACAAGTGGTTTAAATATTTGATTTCGCTCCTAAAGGGTATCTCATTAAGTGCTTTCTGTCTTTAGATTTAAATGAAACAAAAAGTTTGAAATAGATCCTTAACATATTTTTTATTCACTTGAAAGGGTTATTGCTTTGCTGAGTAGCGGGCATCAGAGAACAGCAATGAGTAGTGAAAAAGTGAGTAGAGTTGAATCATGACTTATAATTTCTTGTAATTACTTATGCGCACTCATACTTATTGCAATGTTGTCTATGAATCATATTCACTCGAAAGTTTGAAGTGCGCATCTAACTCATACTTAGCAACATTTATGATATTATTGCTTTCAGCTCTGCTTAACTCAATGCCAATGGACGATGCAAAATAATTATGATTCACAATGCGAACTTCGCATACCAACGTTAAAGTTCTCATTGTGAAGTTATGTGTTTCTTTGTTGCTTTTTTTATTTGCACGAATTGAATAACAACGCTATTGATTACTACTGTATACTACTTGCAAACTGTTTAATGACTAAAATTTTAAATAAACATACATGCATGAGTTGAGTGAGCTGAATCAATGTGAGTGGTATAAGTATTTTCCTGAAATTTGAAATCAAACTGAGGTGATTGATGAGTGTGAGACGGAATCATATTTATTTCAACCTATATTTATAAATCAATGTCATCGCGAGTATGCATAAATCAGAGTAGTTGTGTTTAAATTATATCTACTCACTTACATTTTAAATTTCATGAGTCAGTGTGAATAGCGAAAACACGATTCATTGCCGATCACTGGCGGGCATCCAAAATGTCCACTTAACACCATATCTTCTGGAGATCACTAAGCCCTCAAATTGCTTGTGCAGAATGTCCAAGGTAGCATGAACTGTATAGCACGTTGCACAGTGAGATTTTACCAATTTTCAAAGATCTATGAATACTCTTTATATTGCTTTTTCACGAAGAGGAATCGATATCATCCGATTCTGGTAACCATCGAATTCGTGCGATTGCAAAATCGGAAACACAAGCGGAACATTGCCCTTACAGACAATCAATTGTGATAAAATCCGTCCATGATGGTTAGGCAAGGCAGACTGAATAAAGTCAATTTTGCAGATATACTCAACAAATTGTTCACTATAAACTGTCAAAGTTTGTGAAGTCTTTATTCGAAGAACTATTACAAATAAAATTTTTATGAAAATCACTTAACAAAAATCTAAAGCAATTCAATAAATTTTAAGCTGATTGTGGAATTTTCAACAACAAAAGTTTATAAATATTACACAAAGTGTAATTTACAAATGTAGAAGTTCAAGTTTTAGTTGATAAATTCATAGAAAACACGCATACATACACATGTATGTATGTATATATGCAAATTTATTTTTATTCCTAAGCGTATGTGTGTATGTATAAAGTAGTTCGATTAATTGGAAAACTTTTTCCTTAAAGGATTATTTTTTTAGAACAAACCAAACAAACTTGAGAATTAGTTTTGAGAAAAATTAAATAAAATGCAAATCATACTTTAAGAATTCACCTTTTCTGTACTCATAAGCAGTGAATAGTCATAACAAGGACAGCCAATGTTTGCAATTACATCATATGCAAGTTATCCTTGCCTTCAATTCTCTTCACTTTGCAAAGGACTTCGTTCAGTATGCCATACTTACTCTTCATACATGTTCATTTAATTATTGCTTTTTAGTTACTGCGGTTTGCACTGCATGTTCGTATTATTTTCACATTGAATCACATTCAATAGTAGAATTGTACAAGAAGCTTTACTTGTTTGGTCTTCTTGTGAGATTTTCTATTTCGAAAATAACAATTTTCAGCATTAGCTGGCAAATGTACAACAACTTGTTGTGTGGTTAAACACAAAAATCTTTTGGTTTTATTCCTTTAGTTTAATTTTTTTTTATATTTTTGGTGCACTATCTGCAAAATGTTGAATCGAAAGTTATTTGATGTGAATTTAAGTAATTGATAAGAAAGACGAAAACAATTTTTGGTTAGTTTTGCGTTTATTAAGAAAAGTTTGTATTGCGTAATTAATTTTGATTTAAATTTTCTTTTTTTTTTTGCAATATTGCTTACACAGTGTCACAAACTGAAACGTTTGTTTTATACATGTAAAACATATTTGAATATTATAAAAAAAACCTTCTACTGCAAAATTTCATTTCTGTCGCTTACGATAAAATCGAAATTAAGGCTCCATTTTCGGAAATTCGATTACATATACAAAATCGAAAATTTCGATAAAATACTACTGCAAAAAATAAATTGCTCTTTTATTGCAACATATCGATTTTTTGGATTTTATCGTAAGCGACATGTTATGGGAAATAGACTTTTTTATTGAAATTAAAATTTTACATACACATAGTTTAGAATTTTTTTCCTGATTTTTCAAATTAAGTTTAGTTTTAAATTTTTTTTAATTTGATTTTTTCTTGGTTTTCGGCAATTCGCTTCAAGACGTTTTTTATCGGTCAAAAATTCGCATGATCATAACAAATGTAACGGGTCTTCCATTTAGTGGTATCAAACCCGCCGGTCTGGCAAGGCTATCAGCTGTTAAAAATCTTTTGAAGTATCACGTATTGAGCAGATAATCTGCCATTTACCAATATGGATCGTTTAACAACCGGAATGTAGTTTAAAGTTACTAAAAAACCGCTGGCCACTTTTCGAGCACTATAGGGTGACTATAATCGTCATAATCGACCTACAGGGAATTGGCAAGATTATAAAAAATTAAGAGACTGAAACCATTACGAATTTGATCAGGTTTATGCATCATTGCAGATGTTGCTTCTGTTAGGCAGTGTTGCCAGTTTAGAGGATTTGTCCTTAAATTGGCGATTTTTTTCGCGATTGGAAATGAACCTTTCGTAATGGGGATCTGGGGATTTGTTGGGGATGATAACTAAATTTTAGGGGATTTTTTTATAACTGATGGCAACAAGAATGATTTTTTAACTAAGAAATATCCGTCCGGCAAGTCTAAAAATGTGTATTACTATTCATAGTGAATGATTTCTAAGAAAGAAGAAGTATCAGGGCAGATTAACCAATAATGAACACTACCAAAACAAAAATACTTAACAAAATGCAATATGACTTGTTGCAAGCACTTTAAAAATAATTCAATTTGTTGTGACAAATTTAATCCTTCTGCTGAAATGCTAAAGCTTTTTAATACAAGTACTACGTACAACAAAGTTTGAGGCTGATGAATCAGAAGATTTCGATTCTGAAGTTCTTGAAATGGTAAACTTGGTAAGCTGGTTAAACATTTTTTTATACTTGTGTATATTAAACTATGTGTAATTTTTTCTTTACAGTTTTTATAAGTACAAATTAAATTAATATAATTGTAAATATAGCTATCAATTTAAATGAATTTTATTTAAAAAATATGTTATTTTTGTCATTATTTCAAACTCAAAAAACTCAATTTGGAAATTTTTGGCGATTACAAATCAAAAATTGGGGATAAGCTCAAGAAAAAAAAGTAGCAACACTGCTGTTAGGGAAAGTGTGGCGAATAATGCGAAGAACCGTTACCGTCAATTCAGAGCACTGTCAATTTCTGGCTGCAATTCAAGATTATAAGCTGGACGATATATGGTTTTAACAAGATTCACATGCACAATTGATTTTTGCTTAATAATATGAACGCACCCAGAGAAAAAATTGCTTAAAATCAATTAAGACCATAATTTAATTGATAAGAAGCATTAACGAATGGCAAGTAATGTTGAAAGTTCTTATTTCAATATGGAAAAATATTAATATACAGTATTAATTTATTAATTTTATTTATTTTTAACCCCAAATTTTTAACCAAAAAAAGGGTGTTATAAGTGTCTGTCCGTGTCCACGTACAGACCAAACAGCTGGACCGATTTTAATTTAGTTTCTCCTGTTTGAAAGGTGAGTTGATCGAGAAGGTTCTTAACTATGTTTGAAGAAAATCGGTCCAGCCGTTTAGAAGATATCACATATTTTCTATAAATGTCGGGGGGTTTTTAAAATTTTTAATTTTTGTTACTGAGTATCTCAATATACATTCTCCATTATATTGAAAATTTTTGAATTAATGTTACGCGTTCTTATTTTTAAGTTGCTTAAGCTTTTTCCTGAGTGCGCGTAGTTTCACATTTTGCCGAGGTGAATTGTCCTGCAAGATCATGCCGTTAGAATTTTTTGTAGAGCTACGCCAAACACCTTCCCTAAAAGCATTTCAAAACCAACCAAAAAAATTACTCGAAATGTAAAAAATGTGTGAAAAATTGATCGAAAAGAAACCTCAAAAGAAAAAATGCAATGCAATACTTCCGTACGAAGGACTCACTAATATTCTAACTATGGAGTCTACCATACGAAATAAAAACACTTTACACATCTCTCATACAGAGACTTTCGATATTAAATTAAATAAGAAAAAAAAAATATAAATAAATTTTGCAAGCCTGTTATGCCCTTTTCATACTAAATTTAAGGATAATCACATAATTATAATTAAACCAACAAACAAAAAGTATTAAAACAAACATTGAAAAAAAAAAAGAAATCTGAATGAAACGTGGCATAACGGACATGTAATTAGAAAAATCTCGCGGCTTATGCTGCTTTTTGTAAGACCTCATGTAAGCGCGAGATGGTCACGATAATGCTGACCATCTTTTTGCATGGCCGTGTGCAAAAGAAAGGCACGAAAAAAAAATCAAACGGAAGGTGCATGTAGAGAAATTATGGCATGAGAATAAGCGAAGAAAAAAAGTTTTTTTTTTTGTTTGCAGGAAGTGTGCAAAATATAAAAATAAACATAATTCTTCTTTATGACTACAAACATGACATTTGGTGTCGAGTTCTGTGCAATTTTGCTACAACCACTGGCCATAGAATATAGAAAAAAGACAGGCAAAAATGGTGTAGGAAAAAACTAAAATGAACGTAATTTGAAATTTACGGAAAACGTAGAAAACATTATCAAAGCCGCGAAATGTAACCAAGAAACACCATGGAACATAATAAATTAAAACCACACTTGTATGCGCGTACTACGAGTAACAAACACACTACAAAGAGATAAAAGAACAGAAAATAAATAAAGCAGGAGTTAAGCTTTTATTAGTAATATAATAATCCTTTGAAGGAGGAGAACTAACTGAGCAGAGTATTCGCTTGTTATGTTTGTTTATTTGTTTGTGCATATTTAGGTTTAATGTAATAATGGTCTGGTTATTAAAGTCCAGATATGCAAGCTGTGTATTTCCGCGAGATACTTGTTACCATACATAACTCTTCCTTTAGATGGCATAATTTGTTTATATTTCACGTAGCAATTAATATTTGAAACTCATTCTTAGTCGAGGCCTCTCCTCATACCCAATCAAAATTGGTGTCCTTCATGGTAAATTGCTGCTTTGTTAGCGGTGCATAGTGCAGACATTTAAGGTGTTTGTCTGCTACTATTCCCGCTCAAATATCGTTTTACAAGTATTGAAGATAAAACAGGTGTTGTGTATATAATTTATGGTCTCCATAATTAAAGATATTACAATATGTAATATCATTGGAATTATTGAGAAAAAAAACATTGTTAATATGTATGGAAAAAAATATGTTTTGAAACGAATTTTCGTTATTTTTCGCACAAATGGGAAACGTTTAGAAACGAAATTCTTATAAAATCTGTTTATACAAGTATATATGTGCCTTGAATTATAAAAGTGGTCTAATATATATGACATCTTTGGTCAAGACATTTGGTAGATTACATTTGATCGAATCAAAAAATATTTTTATATAAGTCCTAATTTACACTAAGCAAGTCTTATTACTAAGCTGATCAGTTTGTCGGAGAGAGAAACGAGGGTAACATAAACGTTTCTTTTCCCCACGTCTATCTCTCCTAAAAATCTGATCAGCTTAGCAATAATACTTGCTGAGTGTAAATAGGACTTGTGCCACATCTTAATTTAGAATTGTATATAAATTTATTTAATATTTATTAAACACTTATTGTATATTTTTTAAGATTTTTTTAATATTTCGAAGCAAGATTGCATATGACCTATTTCAGTTTCATAACTAAGGGAACACACATATCATTACGAGTTCGTGACTTTTCGAACTTCCCTTGTAGATATATAAAATGTAACCCTGTTCCCATCAAGTACCACCTGTTAATAGACTACTGTCAAGTGTCGTCATATACTTTTCGTTTAACAGCTGTTCAAAGCATACAACCTCGTGTATTTTTCTACAAATGGAAAAAAGTGAATTTCGAGTGCTCATTAAACATGGACGGCCAATTGAGGTCAGTACATCCGAAAATATCGAGAAAAAAAGTCCACGATATTGTTTTGGCCGACCGAAGAGTAAAAGTGCGTGAGATTGTTGATGACATAGGCATTTCATATGGCAGTGTGGTTTCGATTTTAAATGATCAGCTGGGCTTGATAAAGTTGTCTGCAAAATGGGTACCGCGTTTGCCCAAAATCGACCACAAACGCATGTGCTGTTTTCATGGCAAAAATCTTTGAATTGCGCTATGAATTGCTCCCTTATCCGCTCTATTCTTCAGATTTAGCCCCGAGTTACTATTTCTGACTTGAAACTTAAAGAAATATATTTGACTCCAATAACGAATCACTCCACAAAAAATTCCTCTTTTAAGAACCTAGAAAATCCTATTTTGTGGAAGGGATACAAAAAGTGGAGAAACATTGCGCTAAGTGTATTGAGTTAAAAGGAAATTATGTTCAAAAATAAATTTTTGTTTTTCAAAAAAAAACTTTGTTTCATTCAAAAAGTCACGGACTTATTGATCCAATCTCGTACATTAATAAAGAAATGTCTTAAATCGTTATTTTTTGTATATTTCGATAGAAGATCATCTATCTTATGTATCGAAAATGAAAAAAACTTGATTTAAAATAAAATAATGAGTTAGGGCCTTTCTATATGACTAGTGGTCATCAAAAAGAGAAAATGTCCTCTGGTCAGCCTTTAACCATATGTCTCTATGTCAATAGTCTTTTCTCTAGCGACAATTGCACTAGTTGAAATGTCGACAACTTTCCTTTTATGTGCGCGTAGATATACGTTATAGACAACAGTTCTAGTGTATTTCTGGTAACATTGTCAATAAATGCGTCAATAGTTTGTTAAATAATGTTAAAAACTTATAGACATATGTATGTATTTAAGATGTGCTAGTGAATTTTTAGTTAAAATGTCTCCATATGGACGTAAAAGAATAGTGCTAAAGTCTACTGGCAGATTTTCAATGACAACCCTAGGTTATATGACAATAGGCGATTACATTGGCTTGGATACACCTGGTCAGTAGTACTATTGACAATTTCACTAGTAAATCACTACAATTTTACTATTGACATCGACCAAAGAAATATTGATATTGTAGACTAGAGCCCCTAAAATTTAGTAGTGAATCTTTGGTAACCAATGTCTCCATGTGGTCCCAAAACAACTACTTAATAAGTAGTGCTACAGTCTAGTGGTGGATTTTCAATGACAAGCTAACGTTAAATGTCAACTGATGACTATATTGGCTGGGGTACACCTGGTCAGTAGTAATACTGACAATGTCACTAGTAAATCACTACAATTTCACTATTCGCATTTCCTGCAGGCTGCTTAAAAGTGTGAATGCACTAACACATGTTTAGTGATGTTGGCTATAAGTTTTCCAATCTCAAAAAATTAAGTAGTTTTTCTTTTTGTTACTCCTACATTAACCCGTTGCAAAAATACTACATTTTCCAAAATAATAAGCATACAGAGAAATTCTATTAATAAGTCCAACAAATACAAAACCTTTCATTTGTATGCCTTAAATATGAATATTAAAAAACATTTAAATGCAAATTTCTAATTTCTTTTTTCTAAGAAAATATCGCATGGCGTTGACAGCTTTTTAGAATGACATATAATTTCCTACCTTTCTAACGCATCACCAGCCGTTCATTGTTTGCGAGTGTCATAAATTTAAATTGAAAAAAGTGACACACACCAACAATGACAACAGCAAAAAAAAAAGAAAACAACACACCAAAGAAATTAAAAATTGCATTCAAACAATACAAGAACGGCAAACAGTGGATAGATTTATTTTCACTCTAATTTCTTATATTCTTGGCAAACACTCATGCAGCAGTAAAAGAAGACGAAGAAGAAAAAACGTACAACCATTGCTTAGCCAAGACTCGTACATTTATAAATAATAGTTAAAGTCACGGGCAAAATATTCCTCCCCTGCTGAAATTTTTCCATTTCTTGCAGTTGGTTATTTTAGAATTTTTTTTTGTTTCACCACAACTTTAAATTATGCCAGACACGTCCAATAGGTGAGACTGCTGCAATAAGCCCGAGGTGTATTTTGCTTTATTTATGGACATACTTTCTTTTTTTCTCAGCTAGATTTGTATTTTATTCTTCACTATATTATTCGTTTTTTTCTTTGCACTAGTAGAAATATAAATCAGTATTAAAGCAGAAGTGCAAAGGAATGACATCTTGTTAAGTTAAACTGGTGCCGGTAAAATTACCCACATAAGTATGATTTGTACGTGCGGGGTATTAAACTGACGCTTACTTATTTTGGTATGTATTTATGTATGTATGTAGTATATTGTAGATATTATTTATTTATACATACATACATACATACATACACATTATGTTATATTCTTAACTAACTTACTCACCAAGTAGTATTGAACCAACAAACTTCTGACTGATAGACAAGCACTCTAACCAATATGCTAACAAGCAGCCTGAATAACCATTGAAATTATTGTGCAAACATTCTTATACAAAAATTAAAAAGATCATGAAAAAAATTGTCTCTATGTCTATTTATAGATATGAAATAACAAGACACCTCATAAAATCAAGAAGATTTCCTTATTAAAAAAAATCAATAAGATGCTTTACACATAATCATATAAAATCAAGAAGAAAATCTTATTGAAAAAATCAATAAGGTAACCTAATAAAATCAAAAAGAAATCCCTATAGTTTACAATTTATAAAAAGCCCTAATAGAATCAAGAAGTTTTTCTCTATGGATTGTTTTTTTGTGCCAAAAATCAAGGAAATTGAGTAAAAAAAGTTGTGAATAATAAGATTTCTGCTTGAGTTTATGTGGTTTTCTTCTTGATAAAATTAATAAGATTTACCACATAAAACTAATAAGGGGTCTCTATGAAAACATCTTTGCTTCTTTTTGCTGGGATACCCCTCAGCCTAAAAATGTCTCATAGAGAAAATCTTCTTGATTCTATGAGGCAGGGTTTTCTCTGTGATCATTTTTTGAAATCGAGTTTCTTTTGTAAATTTCTATTTTGAAAACTGCAAAACACTCGATTTGAAAATAATAATGAATTAGGTGCTTTTGATATCAAGGTATTTAATACAAAAAAATTTATTTTGTTTTAAATCCACTTTTCATGTAATCGTAAATCGCCACAAAAACAAATATCTTATCTGCTGTTAATTTTAATTTTAGTTTGCATACTTTCAAAGTTCTGCTTTTACGTTAACACTTTCTGACAGCAAGCACTACGACAATGGAACGAAACCGCAAAAAAATAAATGAAAAAAAACAATAATAACAGAAAAGGTCTTTGCTTGCAAAATAATGAACATCGAAAGAAAGTAAGTAAAATACGGACTAGTGAGTGTGTGTTTTTTTTTCTAAAAAAAAAAAACAGCCTCAAGGTATTTCACTTGTACAATTTACATTTTAATGCAAGAAGCTGTTGAAGGAAAGTATGAATTAAACTTGAAAACATGTTGTACAGAGAACAATAAATTCACGTGTTGTTTTTTTTACTTCTTAATTTTCAACGCGAGGGCGATGACATGACAATTTAACTATTATTCTAGTATTTAATTCAGCATGAAATTGGTTGTTCTCTTGTATTTATTTAAATTTTTGATGTTTTTTACATAAAAAGTATATAACTATATGAACATTATACATATATTGAACCATAACCGCTAAAATAACTTAAGCGATACATTTTTAAACTTTGGATTCTTTTTTACCAAAATCGACTATTGACGATCGCAAGTAACCGTTTTTGGTTAAAAAACGAAGTTGGGAAATTATATTGCTTAAGCTGTTTTGGCGGTTATGGCACGATATTATAAAAGATAAAGATACTGGTAATCTGCAGGCGATCTGATGATTGAGTAAATGTGGTGACAGGTAACGCAAAATGTAATATAATTCAATTATGTTTTCAATGAGTATGTTTCCAAAGAGTAGACGGATTCAATCTTTTGAAGCCAAGAAGCAAAACTTTTATGATATCAAAAATCGACCACCGACAAAAAAAAAAGTTATGATTATTATGACTCAAAGTTTTTTTATAAAAATTATTTTTTTCCACTAATAGAATGTTAATTTGGCATTGAAATAATTTATAATTATTTTAATTAAAAATTCCTGGAACAATGCAAAACTAAAATTGAATTTAAAAATTTTTTTTATACACACCGAAAAATTTCAACTTAAAATCAAGTTAAACAAGTTTAATCAAATCTTTTTCGGCTTCATATCTATTTCATGTTAATTTAACATGATTTATAGTAATTGTCAAAGAAAATTTTTACTTTTGAAATAACTTTATTTCACGTTGATTTAACATTTATGTACTGTTAAAATCAAAATGAAGAATCATGTTGAATCAAAGTTATTTCAATTTGGAACAACATGAATTTAATGTACTACCTAATTGTATTTTATTAATTATTTAACTTACTTGTGGTTGACATAGACAGCAGAAAAACGTTTAAATGTTTATTCTTAAGATACACACTAATATGTACCATCTTGAATTATATTTTGATTTAACACTATTTTATTGATCATTTAACATACAATTTATTTGAAAAGTTTTAGTTTTAGTTACAAAAAAAAAAACAAAATGCTTTCACTTGGAAAGCTTTAGTTAAAAAAAAACTACAAAATACTTTAACTTAACTCCAGAATTTGAACCTGCGATCCTCCGACTGCAAGACTAGTACACTGCAAAACAACTCACACAACTAAGCAGAAAAGTGTATTGCAGCTATGAACAAAGCAAATAAATACCAACACACTTAAACAACATATTATTTCTTGTAAATTTAATGTGATTTGAATGAAGTTGAATCCAACTTTTTGCATGTTGATTTTACATTGGCATTTTTCCTGTGTGTAAATACTGATCTTAATACTAGCGATTTATATTTGATTTTAAAAATAATACACCAGTATGGACAAATATAATTTTAAAAATGAAAAGAATTAATTGCAAATTTAATTAAATTTTATATGATTTAATTTTATTATAATGTTTGTTTAAATCCATTTTTTTCGAGCTCTCCTTTTTTTATTAAGTAAATGCAAGTAAATGTCCTTTAGCTGTCACTTTGGATTAAAATAAACATCTGCATTATGGAATACGTGTTATGAATCCTTTGCTTAACTGCACGGAAAAATTTACAACTTACAGCAATAAATTGTTGGCCATATGAGAGAAAACAGTGAAATAATAACAATAAAAAAAAGAATTATAAGTACATACCTAACACATTTTGTAGAATCAAATAATATGTACTCGTATTTTACTTAGCCTCCATATTAAGATGCGTATAGAAATAGACATTAAAATCCTGGTGTAAACTACAGCATCATAGCGTCACCGAGGCTGTCTTTCTTCCGTACTTGTGTTTTTCTATAAATAAATTTCAAGATGAAATTTTCCAACTCAGTGTATATCCCATTCTTTATATTATATTTTTGGAATTGGTAATAAACACTATAGGGTTACATCCGCTAACACAACTACAGCAATAACAACAATAATGAGAACAACATTGGCTTGAGAACACAACACTTACTCGTAATACAAAAATTGTATGCGTGTCAATATTATTGCAGTAAAATAATAAGAGAATTACAATAAGTTTTTGGCTTGAATATGGCAAAAATATTTTACCTTCTGCATGAACGATAAAATGTTTTTTTTTAGTTGCCCCAGTACCTTGTGTTTTAGGCCATAAAAACAAAAATAATAGAAAGAAGGCATCTAATAAATATGTTTAGTCGTACAAGTGCAAACGTTTGTTCTTGCAGAAATGGTGAAAATTATTACTTTTCAAAAAGGCAATTGTTTGTTTTTTTTCGTCCTCATTCTTGGTTGCATTTCTAATAATGGCTAAGCAATAGCATGCGACGATACGCGCTTGCGAGCGAGCAAGTGTTTGAGTGAGTATGAGTTTCCTCCCCAACTCCTAAATGTAGACATTGCGTATACGCTCCACATGACAAAATCACATTTGAACACAAGAAGCAAAAAAAAATAAAAATTATAAAAATTAAAGAGTTCAAAGTCAACGGTAAAAGCCATATAATGTTTTTGAAAAATTTATATCAACATTTTTATTCCCATATAAATTTTACTCAGTTCATGCATGTCTATTGTTACGATTATACGATTAAATGTGTGTTATGCGTGTAAAGAAAAATTATGATTTTCCATGTCTAACCGAAGCCAAGAATAGTTGTATTTGGTAAAAGCTTTTGCATTATTTGCACTTTAAGCCTTGCAAAGTACATTTATTCATTTCTAACCGTGACTTCTGCTTCATCGTTAGTGCCAAGTATACTAAACCAGGACTCGTTGACAAACGTGTAAAAATTCAGTTAACTGATTTTAAATACAAAAAATTCAAATATCACCTGCCTTATTCATAAGATTTGAATATTTCAATCAAAATGTCTCTAAGCAAAACAAAATATTTATAAAATGGTTTTGTAAGGACGCTTAAATGGTGCGCCTCTCTAACTGAAACACTTTAAAAATATATGAAATAATAGTGTAATAGTGCATATCATTTTTATATGAAAATTACCAACAACAAAGTTTCCATTATTGTATTTAATAAAGGGTGTTTTTAAAGCTTTATCTGAGCACCCATTTAACAGCTGCTAGTTGCTTTTTACCACTGACAGCAGAGCAAAGCGTGCAAATTTGTTAAAATTTTTTATCAAAATAATTATTCTATTCGTCAAACTCATCGTGCACTTCTTCCATTTTGCTATGAACCTCATTTTTGTCGAAACACCATTAAATTACTGTTTGGTTCACTTTATGAGGTGGCGTAGTCCATGAATTTTAGAAATTTCAGCCAAATTTCCAAGAACTTTAAGGAATTTCACCCAAATTTTGAAGAATTTCGCCAAAATGTCAAAATTTTAATTGGCCCAGGACTCCCATTATACAACTACTGGCATATAAATAGAACGCGAAATACATCATGCCGGTAGTTTTTTTTAACGAAAAGTCTGCTAATCAAATATTTAATAACTCGGTAAATTTCTAAGAATTTTTTTTAAACAACCCTGCGAATTACTCTTAAAAATTCTGCCTAAGAACGAATCCGAAGTAAAAAGTGCCGAGAAGACCAAACAAATTATGTTTGGTGAAAAAATACACAAATATATATCTGAAATTTGCGAAAACAAAATGTATATTGTTCGAAAGGTCTTATTCTTTCTTTTCTTTCTAAATCCATTTATAAGTTTTAAATCGGTTGATATTTAAGTTAGTAAGAGGCTGATAAGTGCCAACGGGTACAAAAAGCCAGGTTTTTACCGGTAACTCAAGATTTTGGGGGTGTTTGTAAAATTTTTAATACAGATTGTTGTTATGCCCGACAATATCTACTAGAAAAATAGTAATACCTCCCAGGTATTTCGATTTCATTAAAATTTAATTCATGGAAAGTAAGTCTAAAATATTACTCAAATATTCGACATAAATACTTTAAATAATTTCGGCTTTATTTATAAAACTTATTAAGGCTTTATAAAGGGAGTTTAAAACAAATTTTCAAACCTTAATTTTTTTATAAATAAGGATGTTTAAGTTCAAAAATGAATAATTTTCTTCATTTCAACAAAAACTATTAAAAATAATTTATCGCATTATTAGTGTTACAATGACAACTCTACACGCAAAGAAAAGATATGGTTGTAAAATGGTTGAGAAAACAATATTATTTTCTCTGAAACAAATGTGTGGTCGTTGAAAACTAGTTATTGTTATTTTAAACATTAATTTCGTTATGATAATATGTACATATGTATGTATGTATATCTCATTATACAGATTTGTCTGTATTTCGTGTAACACATATACATATGAAAGTATACATTTCTATACATACATACATACATACATTTTATTTCAATTATTACATTTATTTTTTACAGCTGTTTTAAAATAAAGATTTGCCAATAAATATATGATTAAAAAACACAATATTATTATTACATAAAATAACACTATGGTCGTATTTAACAATATTATTATAATATTAGAACATGATATGGTAAGTCTCAATTATATTTTACTCACATCTAACAATAGTGTTGTCTTATTTACAATAATAAGATTAGGTATAACAAAATTAATTGTTTTTGTATATAATATTATTATTAACTCAGAAAATAATATTATTTAAACTTTGCTATTCCATTGACAATAATATGATTTGACTGCAACCATATAATTCAAACATAGTATGTTGCTGTTTGATTATGGTTACCTCAAACATATTTTTTCTTTGCGTGTAGTCAAACTTTATAGCAATATTTTGCTACAAAGTTTTTCGCAAATATTTTGATTGCACTATTAATTCTGTTGTGACTAGATTTTTCAATTAAATTTCATCTATTGTATTATTCAACTTTCAGTTAGTAAATATTATCGCTTTATACCTTTCAAAACTTTATTAATAAAGCGAAATATTCTAAGCGAAAACTAATTTTTTAAATTAAATGTCAAACAAAACTAATATGTTTTTTCTAAATAAATAAATGGAGGACATGAAAATGAAAGTATGTATTTAGTTTTTTTCCCATTTGTCGAATCTGCTCCTTGTTGTTTGCATGCAGAAGAATTATTTAGTCATGAAGTAAGTGTAAATATTTATGTTGTTGTTGTTGTTTTGTTGGTTTTTTAATATCCTTGTTAAGTTTTTATGTGTGAAAATATGCCTGTCAGCCATATTTGCATTCATACAGTTTCGAACAAACATTACACGAGTAATCATGTGTTATTGTTATGGCTGTTTTTTTATTTATATTTTTATTTTTTTAACCGGTTGTATTGGTGTGCTCATGTATGTTTTGTTTGCGATGACGGGTTTTAATTGTTTGAAAATTTGTGTTAGCACTTAATTAGTGTAGTCACACATACTTCATTAAATATGTAGCATAATGTGTAGCAGGGATGGAAATAACAGCACTGTGGTAATTATTAACTATTAATATGTAATTATATACCACAATATTGCACGGCTGGGAAATTGTTTAATATAATCTGAAATGTTTATGCAAATTAATTGATTTCGCGGTAGACTTAATATCTTGTGGTATATTAGAACTTGGTAATGGTAAAGATTACTACGTTCTCTGACTTTATTTCAACCCGAATTGTAGTTGTAAGAAGCATTTTTCTCAATATTCTTAGTGCTACTTAAAAGGACTAAAGTTAATGGAAAAAGAGGAAATTCCGCGCAATGACATGATTGAACAGTGTCTCTTATTGACATGTTTGATAATTGTTCTCTACCTTAATTTTGAATTAATACTTTTAATAAAACTAGGATCGCCCGGTGGTCTAAATTAGACCATTTGACATGTGTACACATCAGATAACAGCAATAATTAGTGTAAAAGTGAGTAGAGTTGAATTATGACTTATAATTTATTGTACGCATACTTATAGCAATGTTGTCTATGAATCATATTCACTCGAAAGTTGGAAGTGCTCATATAACTCATACTTAGCAACAATTATGACGTTGTTGATTTCGACTCTCCTTAAGTCAATGCCAATGTAAGACGAAAAATAAGTATGATTCATAATGCGAACTTCGCATACGAGCATTAAAGTTCTCATTATGAGGTTATGTGTTTCTCTGTTGCTTTTTTGTTTGTTTTTTTTTTGCACGAATTGAAAACCAACGCTGTTAACTACTATTATATACTAATTGCAAACTGTTTAATGATTACACTTTTAAATAAACATACATGCATGAATTGAGTGAGCTGAATCAATCTGAGTAGCATAAGTATTTTCCTGAAATTAGAAATCAAACTGAGGTGATTTATGATGTCGACGTCACATTCATATTTAGTTTAACCTATACTTATAAATCAATGTCATCGTGAGTATGCGTTAATCAGTGTAGTTGAGTTTAAATGATGTCTACTCTCTTACATTTAAAATTTTATAAGTCAGTATGAAGAGCGAAAAAGCAATTCACTGCCGATCACTGATACACATGTTTATTTGCAACTATAAAATAAAAACAAAATATAAACTTGTATCTTTTCAAGCAAATTTAAAAAACTTATTCCACCTTAATGCTTAAAATTTTCAAATAATATCTATATTGTGCATATCTGCACGAAAATACATTTTAAACCATATATGTTTAAGCCATATTGATGGGAGATACAATACCGAAAAGTGTACAACAAAAGAAATGTATGCCGTATTTATATGTATATAAGAATATTATCCATTGTAAGACTAAAATTTTCTATAGACTTAGAAAAATAACTTTTTAATTTACTTTTATTAAGTCAGCGTTTGTTTTAAGGACTTAAGGGAAGAGCAATTGCAAACAATTTCAAATCAATTTGTTGCGTAGGGAAAAAAGTTCTCCCTCTCGCTTCTTACACTTGATTGAACAAAATTAAGCTTTAATTTTTCATGTTTTATGTAACAAATATATACATTCTACCATACTACCACCATATGCTGCCCAATGTTATCTAATTGCCTTTTCGACATACACTTAATCCTTATTAGTCCTTTACCTTTTGATACCTTGCAAGAAAAAAAAGAAAAAGAAAAATAAAACTCATATATCGTAGAAGTAAATGGCAAACAGCAGCACTCGTGCTTATCCTTTTCGATTTTCATTCTTATTTCCCCAATGATCTCATGTTTAATGCAAGAAACGAAGATTTCACTTTAATTCAGCAGACCATTTATCCTTAAATAGTTGAGTTTTGATTGCTCTGCTGATACTTGTATTACACGCACTCATACCCACACAAACACACACACGCACACTTGAAATTAAAGCGTTCGTATGTATGTGTGTTTGGTTTTCCTTTGGTATTTTTCTGGCAAAACATTATTTTAGTAACACTTAATACTTGTACGAAGGATTTGGCAACATCGACCATTAACTTTTCATCTCAGTTTTCTTTATTTTATATTGATGAAAAAGTCTCACGTGTGTTGTAAGATAAATTTACTTCATTTTGAAATTAGTGTGAGTATCAATTGCTATTTCTTGCGTTTATTTGTTGCAGGGAGGAGGATGAGTTAATCTCTTCGGTCGTCATGTTCATACAATATTGTTGTAACAGTTGTTGATGAACTTATAATTGTTGTTGTTCTTGTGCAAACACCTACAACATTTGTGCTACAACTGAATTTGTGCGGACATGTGTTCAATAGAAAACTTTATGTTGTTGTATTTATTTGAGCAATTTTTCATATGGGGAGTTTCGTAAATAATTTTTTTAGTATTTTCACAAAAGCTTATGCCAGTAGAATGCAAATAAAGATATGTCAGGGAAGGCTAAAGTTATAGATTAACGATAAATGACTATTGGCAGCTATAAAAAAATGTGTTAAGTAACTGAATGTTATGATGACCGCTGCTATTTTGGCCTCTTCCAGGAGTTTCTTTTTTTAATTTTCCCCTTTTTCACATTCTAGCTTCAAGAATCGTATCGCTTTCTAAGCCAAATTACATTTGATATTTATGAACGAACAAATAACAGAAAAGTTAATTGTAAATATTTTGACGCAGTAGAACGGAACAACTAGCTGTTTTCGAACACCACTACACCTTCATCATCAGCATCCTCTGTGTTTGGTCCACTATGTGTGGTGCCAGTTGATGTAGATTTCTGCTTTATATACTCAGCCATTAATGCAAATGGAATATGTGAATTGTTTTGGTTCATGAAGCTAGTTGTTCCGTTCTACTACGTGTTTGTCAGAATATTTACAACTAACTTTGGTGTTATTTGTTTATTAATAATTATCACATGTAATTTGGCTTACAAAGCCATACGAAGTTTTCCTTAATCAAAATCATATGAATATGAAAATTCATTTTTGTTTTCCATATAAGTAATCGGTCGACACTATCTCCCTGCCATTGGCGAGGGCTTTTTAAATGATCTTATCCAAAATTGTATTAAATAGAAGAGGTGAGAGAACACACCCCTAACTGAAACCTATTCCAAATTGCACTACTTTATTTATTAATTTGTTCGATATTACAAAAATTCATTGCAGAATAGACTTTCAACCAGGTGTATGAGTTAGCGAGATATTTTTCTACATGACAATGCACGCCGAATCTTATCTTGATACAGTTTGTCGAAGCCTTAACAAAACTCTATGGAAGATACATAAATACAGTGATAAAAGGCCGTCAACAGACTGCTTTACACGATGACACGCAGGATGTTAATGCGATCGATAGTGAATTTTTTTCTTTCTCCTGTCATAAAGATGGTGTAATGCTATCGGAGATCCCTTTAGAAACTACCTTATTAATCACACTGATCAAAGTAATACCCCGGCATTAATCTCCCACATATTCCAGAATTGATGCAACAAAAATTACAATTCTGTATCGGGACTAACTTAAAAAAAAAAATTTTTAATTTTTCCAAATTTTATGATTGATATCAATATTTTGGTAAAAAATGCAAGTTTAAATATTTTTTTAATTGATTCGAGCAATTTGATTATTGAAATAATTTTTATACATAGATTTCAATTACAGCGAAATACCCCACATATAAAGTAATTGTGCTCCAAAGAATATTTTTTGTGTGATGTATTTTTAATCTTTGACAATTGTTGTTGGGGGAATTATCGAAAAATATAAACAGTCAAATGCCCTTAAAGATTTTTATTGAAAATGAATTGCAAAGTTTCTTAAATTATTGATTAGATTTTTAAACAATAAATATAAGAAAAGTTATAAATTCACATTTGTAGACATGCCTATAAGAAATCAAATATACAAAGGATCCTTTGATGTTTCAAACAAAACGTGATAAATTTAAAATTTTGCACAAATCACTTTTGCAAACAAAAAATCATGATTTGATACCCATTTTAACACTTTATACTACAAAAAAAAAGATACTTAAAAAATTAACAACTTCAATAAAAAGTAGAAGTTTAAGAAAATCGTATCAACTGGCAGCTTAAAGATAAATAAAATCCCTAAAATTTTGATTACAGCAAAGAATCAGATCTTTTGTTGAATTTATTCCCAAACATTTAAGAATGTGAAATAATATAATTTCAGATCTTTTGTAGAATTTATCCCAAGATATACGAAAATGTGAAAGTCAGTAATATATTCCAACCATACTAATGACTGCATCACAGAAATTTTTATATAAAAATATTAACTAAATAAATATGTTTTGAATATTGTATTTCTTTAAATTTTTAAAAGTTAAAAAAAAAAACGAAAAAATCTAATACTTTTTTTTAATGGCACTCAAAAACCCATCAAATTCCTTAACTAGGTGGAAAATGTCTGCAGGAGTATTTAAGTATTTGATTCCTAACCAAATGCTTAATAATCCTTTTAATGAATCTTATCCTTTTTTTTTTGTAAGCATTAGAAGAAAAAAAAATCGGCCAAATGTTGCCATTTGCAATTAAATTTAATTCGTTATGGTGCCTTTTAAATTAGAAAAATACTAGAGAAATCGGCCATTTAAAGAAGAAAACCACGCTAGAAAAAAATAACAAACAAAATTACTTTTAAAACTTTTCTTGCAAAAAAAAAGTGAGCCGCTAAAAATCCTTTTAAACAACCTGACAAAAATCATACACCAACCCTTTTTATTGATTTTTTTTTTTCTTAATTTTTTTCACCAGCCAAAAGAAAAACTTTTTAAGGATTAAAACTGATTTTTTAATTGACGTTTGCTGTTCAAATAGACATTTTTGACGTGCAAACAAAAACGAAAATTAGAAAATAAATGAAAGAAAAATAAAGAAATCTGCTAAAGATTGGCTTCAAGAAGTTTTTCAGCAACCCTTTACTTACTTTTTAATGAAAATTTAACTTAAAAACCAAAAAACAACTTCCCTTATCACAAGCTGTTTCCTTGGGTGGCAGTGATTTCGTAAGAAGATTTTAATAGAGAAATTGTTACATACCTTCATTATTGTTGATGGCCAATTAAACCTGATGGCAATTGGGTGTTGGATATTTTATTCCTTTTTCATCGCATAAAACAATTTAAAAAGGGTGTTGCTTGCCGCCTTATCCTGCTTAAAATTTCCTATCAGTTGCAGTATTAATTGGCAGACAACACATTGTTTTCATTGCTCATTAGTGAAATGATTTTTCATCAGTTTTTCATAACACTGCGAATGGAGAAAAATTTAAATTGATGAACAAATATTATCTTAAAAACTTCAATTTAATATAAAATCTTTCACAAAGTATTTATATACGCATTTGTATTATACCACCCAAATTGCCGAAATTATTTATTTCATTCGCACCACTGGCAGTTTCCGATAGCTTGGCCACAAAAAATCACACACTCAAAATATTATGTAGGTAAATTATTAGGGAAAATAAATGAAAAACCATTTGAAACGAGTAAAATGTTATTTAAAAACCCTTTCGCTTACATTTCATTTGAATCAAGAGAGTTTTTCAATTATTTTTTAATGTTAATTTTTTAACTAGCACAATATGTAAAAATAAAGAAAAAATCATTTATTTTCTTAAAAAAAAAATTAACTTGTTTATAAGTTAGATATTTTAGAAATATTTATTAACAATTGAAAATAAATGAACATTTTGACTGCACGAAAAATCATTTTAATTTTGTAGTTGTTTTTTAAGCAACATACATAAAACGTTAAAATATAATTTTTTTCGTAGGACAACTGTATTTTCATTTAAGTTTGACTTTACGGTAAACTTCTGAAACAACTACAAACAGTTAATGTAAAACTTTTTTGAGTGCATGTGTGTAAAAATTGCACTCATAGCGTGCAAAGAGGCCATGCGTATTGCACTTTTTTTGATTTAACTTTAGGTAAATTTTTTAGCAAATTTTTTTTTAAATCTTTCATTAGTTTTCTTATGCTATTTTGAAAAAAAGATAATAATGTAAATTCTTCCACATCCTTGAACCGAACGGCATTATATTGTAATTCCCATTTAATAATTAACCCTTTCTAAGCTCATTTTTTTAAGTTTTGCTGTACAATATAGAGTACATACAAACATATACATACATTTCTCTGAAAAATTAAAATCTTTTGTCACGTTCGACCGCAATTTCTGAACAATGTGACTAAATTTTTCATAAAATTTTACCTAACGTAGAGCTGCTGACGCCCTACACAAATGTATAAAGAAGTAAAAAAAAGTTTCGTTTTCTTTGAAAAAAAAACAACCATATTTGCTTGGTGTCGAACGCGACAAAAAGTAGACTTTTCTGGAAAAATACCCATATACATATCGTCGATTGATAATTTAATTGTCGTATGTGGATTTTGATAGTTTCGAGTAAATTGAGTTTAAAGTTTCAAAATTGTATCAGCAGGTGCCACATACGATAAACTCAGCACTCCATATCTCGAAAACCGTATGAGGTATCGAAAAACTGATTACGCCAAATGAAAGATCAGGTCGGAAAACGTAAGGAATCGATCTTAACTCAAAACCGCAAAAAAATCCACATACTACATTTAAATTATCAACCGACGATATGTACATATGTATCTTTGTTTGTAGCTCCTGTGTTTAGAATTTCCCTTAAGGAATATGAACATAATTATTTATCCATCATATTCGTACACAAATATATATGACAAACCAAAAAGCAAAGTACAAAGGAAAATTTGTATATAGAAAGAAAACTCATCATTAATTTCAGCAAGTCAAAAGAAGTTGATACACATACATGTGAAAGCAACAACTTTTGGATTGCAGGGAGGAAGGAGTAGGAGAGGGCATATGCTTCATGTGTTTAACATTGTCACAAATAAATAATTAAGAGACAATAGAAAGAGATCACGTGTGCTATAGTTTTTGACAAATAAATAAATGAGTATCTTTCAGATACATATTTATTTATTTATTTCTTCCTGAAAATAAAATAAAAGTTGATGGCAATAATAATAAGAATCACAATAAACAGAAAAATTCATTAAGCCACAAGCACACAAAATCTTCAATGCATCGCAAAGTGAAAATGAACTCCTTCATGTGAATGACAATGAAGATATTAAACAAATACCAATTTATGAGTTTACTTAGAAATAGTGGGGAGGTTCACTTTTAATGTATATGTAGAATGACAATTTTTTTTTTTGTTTTAGAAAAAAATTCTTCGAAAAAGAATTTTTAAAACCGAAAGCAACATTGTATAACAACATCTAACTTAATTGCAATATAATTTGATAAGCTTTTATGTACCCAAAAAAAAAACTACAATTTCTGAACTCTGAAATTTATGAAGTGAATACCCCTTCTACTATTTAATATTGTATAATGGCGCATAAATGCTTGCGGCACAATTCATTAATATTTGCTCCCTAACAACGTCAACGTCATCAAGTGTGTGATGTGTAAACGGGTTTGTTTATTGTGTGCATTGAAAGTATAAAACATTTAATCATAAAATAAGGTACGATTCAAATATGAATGTATGTAATTATATATATATATATATACATATATATATATATATATATATATATAAGTATTTGTACTGGTAAACTTCTTTAATAACAAATAGTCACATGCCATTTATAACTTCAAACTCATATGATTATTTTCCTCTCGCCTGATATTCGTACGTTGAGATGTTTTGGCAACCATATAAAGCTAAAAGATTTACTATGAAATCATAAACAAAATGTCCTTAAAGTTATCAATACATACTTCAGAGCCTTGTTTTGTCAACTATTTGATAAATTATATAATTTATATTAGATGACAAGTTACTGCTAAAGCAAAATGTTATCAAGATCTTAAGGTACGAGGCAAAGTTTGCTTAGGTTATAAGTATCACACTTTCTTTTTTATTCGTTTTTTTCTTAATTAAATTTATAACATAAATTTAAACCTTTTCCTTTAAGCTTATAAATCAAACAATTAGTCACACAATTTCTTCCTAAAGTCTGGTTGTTTTATGTTCGTTAGTTTCCTTGTTCAAAATAGTGACCACAAGAAACATGTTTCATATTTTTAAATGTTACCCAAAGGTCTAATATTTGGTTGTTTAACCTTCTTCGGAAAACTATTTGGAAATGTCCTTAAATTAATTTATTTATTCTTGAAAATAACACACGTACACACATACACAGACACATACACACACATAAATATGAGTGCGTATTTGTCATTTTAGTGGAAGTATAATTTATATTGTGTTGAAAATATCTTTCGTATACTTTCTGCAGTAGTGCAATAATTTAAAATTATAATTTTCCAAAGAAAAAGAATTTAAAAGTATTAAGTCATTTGAAAATGTAAAGCTTCCAACAATTCAAACCAAATAATTGTACGAGTTTTTCACATCACTATCAACTCAGCCGAAAGTTTTCAGGAAAAATCAACAGTCTCCAAAATATCGCATGATTGTTCTGAACTTCAGTGCCAATTCCGATAAATATTGCCAAGAAAAAAAAACAAACAAAATTAATAATTTTATTACGATATTTTCAAAAATAAATATTTTATGTACTGAGTTTGTCATAAAGTTCAGAATATGGGTGTCAAACTCTACCAAAATTAGTTAACGATAACAAAATACAAAATACTTTAATTTAAAAAATATGTTCAAGGCAAAAAAAAACAAATAGTTCTTTTAAAACACTGCAAGAAAACCATACTGAAGACTTTATGTTATAAGGTTCCTTTGTTGGAACATAGTCACAACTCAAATAAAATCAGTTTAACAGAAAATGTCGCAATGAATTATTATAACTAAATATATCTATTGCAATCTTTGTTGGAGCTTTTCACATCGTTATGCTTAGATACTTAGTAACTCTCAATTATTCGTTGCAAATTTGTATACAAAACAAAAGTATTTAAATTGAAAATTTGTTTCAAGAGCATGGCTTAACAATTTTCCAATTACTTATGGTTTAGATACTCAGGATGGGATTGAAGCCATTTGTATGGAATTATTATGTCGGGTCTTCCAATAGGGACTTACGAACTTTGGGAGTTACTAGCGGCCATATTATTGAAGTTGTATCCGTATAATTGGTTGTCATTTATTCAAGCTGTTCTGCCAAATTGCCACAGATGTAGTGTTTATTAGAACGTGCAAATTGTAAAATTATTTTGTAAAAATATGTGTTTTGTTCGGAAAACTTTCTGTTTTCCCATTATCGGGTGATGATAAAATAGAAAGCGAATTTTGTGCCAAAATTCCCCGATAATCGTTCTACTGGGAGAACTATTCTATTCAGAGGTATACTAAACAATCGTATAGACAAAACGCAAGATCTCCCGATGGTGGCCTCGGCTGAAGTAGTTAGCACGTTGAATATAAAATCGAAGGTCCTGGGTTCGAATCTGGTCCCCTAACATTAAAGAACAACACCACGCATTTTGCTGATGTGCATTAGTGTACTTTGTATCAGTTATTGTGGGAAAAGTTCTAGTGATGCAGGCATAAGGCACTGGCCATTAAAACTACTCCTGCTTCAGCGTATACTAATCCTAATGTAACATCAGAGCGCCCTCTCTCCTCGGTATTGCGTACAAGAATAATAGGCAAAGTAAAATAACCAATAAAATGGCTACTAAGCATAGCCTTGAAAATTTAATACGCCTCATAGACACCAGAGGCGCAGCAACACTGCAGTATTAAAAAAACGTGCAAAAAGAAGAGTTGTAAAGATTAAAGCTGTCATCTACCTCTTCCTTTACTGAAAAGACAACAATGTCAATATCCTTTTCCTAAAGAAGGTAGTTTTTAGTAATAAGAATATGCATTCATTGCCTGAGTGTTACTTCTCTTAAAAAAAAAGAAAGAAAGTATCGCTGCTATCCTTGAGAGTATGAAGGAAAGAGCTCTGCTTTTTAGCACACCACAGCATGGAAAATTTTTTCATCATGACTTGGGCCTGTAGCTATGCCAAATTCTAAATTCTAGAATTAGGGACGAAACGAATATAAGTAAGACCCAAAGGCGTCCCATGCATCGCCAAAAAGTGAGTGTTTGGTGTGTATTTTGGACTGGCGGCGTCATCGGTCCATATTACCTTTAGAAAGACGTGGGACAAGTTAACACTGTCAACGACAACAGTATAGATCGATTAGCTCTAACTTATTTCGACCACAATTCGATGATATAGACACCAACAACATGCAGATGTCACTAAGTGTCACACAGTTTATCTCTCATTGGACATTATCGGCCTAACCCACGATATCGACAACGTTCGACTTGTCGCACATTTTCATTTGAACCAACAACAAAATATTAAAATTTGTTTTTGTTTTGAATGTAAGTGTGCGACAAGTCGAACGTTGTCGACATCGTGGATTTGGCCCTATGTACAAGTAATTTTAGCGCCTTGTCACCTTACGTGGAGCTGATGTGCACCGGTCATGGAAATAGTGCAAGTTTACCCTGTTAGACTTTTTCTAGTGGTGTTTTCTTAAGTCGAAGATCTATGCGAATAAGCCTCAAGCTACAGCAGTGCTCAAAGTGAGTCAGTGGTGGACATTTGCAAGGCCTTTCAAACGAGTTAAACTTTCAATAATATATCACACTTTCTTTTATTTGAATTTATATATTTTAAGATTTTATTTTTATGTAAGGCGAGTCTAAATGAATGAAAATTAAAAAATTGTATTTGTTAATGAATAAGCTCGTCTAGATGTATTTCATTGCAGCTCAAGCAAAACATCACAATTCAAAACAGCTTAGAAATCCTTTACTATGATTATAGTTTTGTTATTCTCAATAATAATATATTAAGAAGCATTGGAGTTCTGTAAGCTTTTTTGAATTGTGGTTGAAGTGAAGCAACACATCGGTTTGCTTGACAAGCAACACATCGGTTTGCTTTACAAGCAACACATCAGTTTGCTTGACAAGCAACACATCGGTTTGCTTGACAAGCAACACATCGGTTTGCTTGACAAGCAACACATCGGTTTGCTTGACAAGCAACACATCGGTTTGCTTGACAAGCAACACATTGGTTTACTTGACAAGCAACACATTGGTTTGCTTGACAAGCAACAAATTGGTTTGCTTGACAAGCAACATAATGGATCTAGACATGCTTAACCAATAACAAATACACTTTTTTAAAATTAATTACAAATATATAAAGCTTTTAATAAAACACTTTACAAGAGAAAATACGTTCTGATGAATTACTTTTAATTTTTAACTAACTACAAAAACCAATTTACTGAGATATGACTAAGTAGCAACAAACGAGCGATATATTATAGTATATTTGTGTAATGCATGGTTATATATTTTCAGTTGATAATTTATATATTTAGGCAAATATATTTGTAATCAACCCTTTGGTTAATTTCTTCTATGACTCTTGTACTTTCAGTTTTAGTGTTAGAAAGTTTTCTCTTCACAAATTTTCCAAGATAAAGAAAAGTTTTTGTAAGAAAACTACCTTAATGGTATCTAATGTTTCCCTGGAGGTAAACATTAACAACTTTTAATGTACATTTCAAATTTTATACTTGTGAAATATGTATGTATATCAAGAAAACAACATAAATTTGTTTGGCAAAACTTTTTCATGCAGGAAGGTTGTTAGTTTAGATTAAAGAAATGAAGAGAATTATAAAAATATGAATACAAAAATCTAGAATATTTTTATGAATTATTTATAAGTATTTTTTAGCTGAATTAAATAAATCCAAGTTATGTATATCTTTCAAATTTGTTTTCCATAACAACCAAGCAATTAATGAAGTTGTTAAATTAATAAGAATAATGATCTGCACTAGCAGGAGTGAAATGCGCAAAGGATCCAGCTAACTCCTCCCTAACTTATTTCAATGTATTTTTAATAAATAAAATATATTTTGCTGAATAAGTAAAATAATCATTTGGGATTATTAGTGCGTTAAAAAATTTATCAAATAGCCTTATGCAACAAATTTTTTACTGGGAAATTTAATTTTTGGCAACTTTTTTTTTTTAACTGATTAACTTATCTGCCTTTCCATTGACAAGAAGAATTTATCATCTAAATTCACTAATTTCTTAATGCGAAATTTAATTTTTTTTATTTTAGTACAAAAAATTCCGCACACTATAAAACTAAGAATTTTTTTGCATCAATGATTTAAAATAACATTTTATGATTGCACACCAAAAATGTTGTTTATTTAATATAATAAAAATAAATGAACAGAAAATGTTGCTCCTGCTTCCAAAAAAAAGCGATAAAAAAGCGATATTTAACGTTTTTACTGCAAACAATGTGCGTAAAGTATGCAAAGAATTGTAGCCAGCAAAGGAGTGAGAGAATTGAAATTAATAACGATGTTGTAAGAAAAAGTTAGAAAAGAAGAACAAATTAGCGGTAGCATGACCGAAATTGCCTTAGAGGCGGCTTTTACTCGTACTATTAATTAACCCCTTTCGCAATGATTGTCTGTCTCATCGCCATCTTCAACACTGAACTATATACAGTCAGTTATACGCTTCACAAAAGTACTCTTGTAGCTTCAACATCATAATGCAACATAACGAATGTTGCGTAATGCCAAAAGAAAAAAAATCACAGCATAAGAATGGATTTTGGTTGTTGTTAAAAGAAGCAAACTGGGAAATTTATATTAAAAAGAAAAAAAAATTAAGTAAAGTTTTTCCATTAAATCACAAGCCACAGGAATGAATGAACTTGCCAACGAAGGAATGAATGAACCAGCAGCAATCGAAGGGAATGGAAGAGTAAAAATTTATGAAGCGTTTAATTGAATAAATTAAAGAAAATAATAATTATAACAATAATACCTTCCATGCAAAAAACAAAAACCAAAAGCAATAATAACCTAAAGGATTAAAATCAACGGAATTATTTAAGCACAGGGAACGCACAGACTCCCAGAAAATAAGAACTAATAATTTGGCCATAACCACGATAAAGAGTTGTTGTTGTATACTTCTGCTTGGCTACGTGGCCGTGATAATGTTTTAAATTCTGTGTTTAATGTGAGACTAGCAGATTGTATGGCATAAGTATTAAAATAAAATTTAAATTAATTTCATCAAAAATTGATTTTTGTTATTTAATTAACGCGCTAAATGTGCCGTCGAAGTATTGTAATGCTACACCTTTTTGGGGGGTATTTTTTTTTTAAATGTTGCAGTGCTTGTTGCTTGGCTGTGTGATAAATATTTTTGTGACTTCTCACACTAAATCATGAAAGATACAAAACCACTTGTTCTATAAATCACCAAAAAGTGTCTAAAAGGAAGCTTAACTTTCTGCACAAACATTGCGATTTGTTTTTTTTTTCAATTCCTTAGCCTACAACATGTTTGCATATGTTGTTTGTACAGGCATTTATGAAAAACATTTGTACGTGGGTAAATGGTTAAGAAATTAGAATATTTCCATATTGCCACCTAGCAGAAACATTGCTTACTAGAATGCAAAAAAGTGTATGTACTCTCCAGTCTGCAGAACCCATTCTTTTTGTTTGACAAATTCCAAAAATAAATAAATTTGCCTTCGAAAAAAGTTTAGTGATAAGATTACAAGAGTTTATTCTTTTTGATGTGTAAACATCTATACGCTAGGGGATAAAAATCTTTTTCACAATACAATCACAAATTTTGAGTAAGATGTACGATGCGTTATCAAATCGGTGTGAGCTATGTATGGGTGTCCTTATTAGTGTAATCATACGGTCAACAAGAAGTACAGAGAAACTTAACAGCTGCATAGAAATACAGTCAATCGAATTTTAAAGCATAACTTCAGGAGCAATGTTAGTTTTAATAGAAATTGCTTGTGAAGTGTAATAGTGTTGCCAGTGGAGATAATTTTGTTAAAAAGTTGAAAAATATAAAATATATATAAACTTTTAAATAAAAGAGCGTCTTTATAAAGAATTTATAATATTATATTATAACATATCTTCATTACGTACTGTTATCTTACACTGAAGTTGGTGCACTACAATTGGGTAACAATCTCCATCTCATGCCAATTATTATGGGTGGAGATTTTAATAAAAATCGCAAGCTTTATCAAAATTTTTATTTGACGTTTTCCACTTTCTCCACAAACCCTCACAACTAATAATTCCACTACTATAGATGCAGTTTTCCATAGATTTTTAAATACAGTAGAGTCAAAAATTTATATATCTTATTTTAGTAAGAAAAAAATTCTTCATTACTAGATGTTTACACATCTCCCCTGTGATCGGACTCACATTGTTTTTTTTTTCTACAAATATAAAAAATAATGTATCATTACTTGCAAACAAATATCTAATTGTCGGGTGGTTACTGGTTTTCCGCAATATATTGTACTTTTAATATTCTGTTCGGCAAACCAGTAACCACCTGAAGTAATATTTAATTGATATTATATATTATATATATTTTCACAATCAATAAATTTTTGTCTTTACATATTTCATTAATAACTGGAAAGTAGTATAATAAGTACTTTCACTTAATCATATAAATAAGTGCTTCTTTTGTGCATTACGGGCAAGTCATTACTATACATATAAAATAATTAGATAAATAAGTACCACTCATTACTTTGTATTCCACTAAAAGAGTACTACCCATTACAAAATTCCCAAAGGTTTTTGCCTGGAAACTACTATTAAATACCACGAGAAATTAAGGGATTATAATCTAATGAGTGGTGCTTATTTGTATCATTTATTTGGTGGTTACTTGTTGCTAGTGAATATAATTATTATTTATATCATTATCTGAAAAAAGTATTTTGAATAGTTTCTTAATAATAATCAAAATCAGAATATGTACAACACATTTTCTTAATTCACAACCTATTGTAAGAGTCGTAGGTCCTACATTTTGAAATATTTATATAAAAATTGCAAACAATTCGAGTACGACTTCCAACTTCCTAAAAACGGTTGTCAGTTATGCAATTGTATATAAAAGTGCCCTTGTATATGCAACTGAAATTTTAGCACTTAAAAAAATAAGTCACCAGTGTTTCAGTAACGTCATATTTAGGCCATCGTTGGCTCACATGTCCTTTGAAGTTTAAAAAAAAATTACTTGTAAAAAATATAAACAAACATTAAATTCAAAATGGAGTTAGTTGTCCGTTAAGGTACCCATATACTATGCAATACTATAGAGCACTTTATTGCTATTATTATTCTCGTTTTGCTCCCTTCAATAAATTGCACAATATTAAAAAAATATAAGGCACAATCTTCCTTGCAATATATTGAGGACCTAACCGCCAAAAAAAGCTTAAGCGACATAATTTTCAAGCTTATTTTTTGAACAAAATTAACTATTTGCGATCGTTGATACTACATTTTCGTCAAAAAAACGAAGTCCGAAATATGTGTAGCTTAAGCTTTTTTTGACGGATATGGCTCGATATGTAAGATTAAATGAAAGCTACACCGGCTGGAGCCGAGAAATTATTCCTGATTAAAACTCACTCTTCTTCAATTAATTTGAATATGTTTACTTAAGTAATTTATTTAATTTTTGTTTTGTTTGATTGTAAAATGTTGTCAACACATTACAAACTACTGCGCAATGTAAATCAAGACTTTTGATTTTATCCAATATATTGAGTCATATATTAATGCAATATACCAACAGGCAATTCTATTGTACAATATAAATTATTGCCCAAATTAAGTGATTTTTAATTAAGTAGTTTATTTATTTATTATTTTTTTGTTTTAATGCATAATGTTTTCAACACGTTACAAAATATTGCACAATATAATTAAAAAAATTTTAATCTTATCCAATATATTGTTCCATATCAATATAATATTCAAACAGTAAATTTTATTGTAGAATATAAAATATTGCACAAATAAATGGATTTTTAGTTAAGTAGTTTTTTATTTTCTTTTTGTTTTATTGCACAATGCTGTAAACACATTACAAAATATTGTGCAATATAAATCAACACTGCTGATTTTATCCAATATATTTTGCCAATTTTATTGTACAATATTAATTATTGCACAATAATATTGCAAATTCTCAATAGTAGGCAAAGCTTTTGCTGGGATATATTATTGTAATACTACTTTTACGGATGCTATATCGATGGTCACAAGTAGAAAGGTCCTAACTCGTGATTCCAATATATTTCGCAAAAATACACCTCATCACAAAAATTTATTGTAATAAGGTAAATAATACTGCTTTTACAAGCAGTTGTACAATCAGTTGCATTGTTTTTTATTATGTATTTATTTACCTTCTCCTGTAAAGCTACAGTTATTTGAGTTAAGACCTTTCTACTTGTGACCAACGATATGGACATTGGTTATTTTTGGCAAATTTTTCTACAAAGAATAATTCCAAAATAAGGTTACTAAATACTTCCATAGAGCAAAATCTGAGCTGGCATCCGATGTCGGTTTTATTTATTAAAGATCTTGAACTAATGTGAGAAACCTATAAGATTATCGTGTTAAAGAAGATTTTTTATTTTCGTAATTTAATTTAATATTTGACTTAACAATAAAAATTTACTCTTCAATATCTTGCTCAAGGATCTCTTGCACATGACCGATTCACCTCAAAAAAGGTAGAATATAATATTTAAAATTTTTTAAAATGAGCATTTGTTCTAATGTACTTTAATACTTCGGCTTGATAAAATAAGTCGGTATGACATGAGCGTTCGAACAAAAAGTTGTCGTTTTATCGCTGTTTGTTTTATGCATTAAGCACATCGACCACTGCTGGCTACATAACTATACGATTTCAAATGCCTCTAGTTGCAATTGTCGCCCTCTAGCCAATTTGAGAATATTATAACTAAAAAGAGGTCAAGAAATTAGTAGAATTAATATTACTTATCTATAGAGAAAAGTTTCAACTTATGTTCCTTTTAAATTAACCATCGTAAATTAAAAAAAATGGTATAGATATTCAACCATAATATTTGACATATGCCCACCAAAAATATTGTTACAAATTTTTGCTGGCAACAGTTACCACGAAAGTAGAATGAGCCGAACAACTCTGTATTCATTTAACGTACAACACCCGCTGCCATAAGTCAAAATTATCAACAAGCCCAAGTATTAGTAAGAATTATGCTTGTCGCCTGTATATGATTCGTTTCGTTTGTGAATCTCAATGATTCCTGGCTTAATTCTACGTTTCTGTTGTGCCTAAAACAAAAGCTCCATAAGACTATCACGAAAAAAAATAAACTTAACAGCCATCGAAGTCTGTAATGTCACCATCATATCATCGTGCTTCTAAAGATGGATTACACAACAGCAACAAATATAAAACACTTTTCTTTCTTTAGTTTACGGCCACAGAGCATTAGACTCGAGTTGGAGATAGAAGATGAAATTATGTATTGCGTTGTTACAATAAACCTTCTTAAATGAACCCACAGTAAGTCGACACTTTACAAAGCAAAATAAAAAATAAAAAATTAAACCAAAATCGAAAACCATATTTCCAAAAAAAAAAAAAAAACATTTAAAAAGATACGCAAAAACTGTCACGCACGACACACGCAACATTGCGAAAAATATGTCTTTGATGTCATAAATCAATTAAAGTGTTCTACACGCAGCATTTTCAAAAAGAAGCCAGAAGAGGCAGCAAGCACTGGATGAAACTCACTTTAGTGTTGCCCGTACTCCCTGCTATCTATTTGTTGTTTAAGGCCCAAAATAAAAGCGAGATGAATCATGTTGACTGCATGTACGAGTATGTTTCTGTTGCCTGACTGTGTTTGTCTTTTGCCATGAACCAAACAAGGAATCAACTCGTAACTTGGGATTTATTTCTTGAATGATAAGTTTTTTGTTTTTCATTTCTTTATTTTTTTTTTTGTTACTTTTGCTCGGAGTGTGCAAAAGCCTTTGTTTGCTTTTGTTTGAGAATTCATATTTGTTTAATGGTATTTAAGGTATTAACTTATTTGTTGCGATTTATCGCTGTTTTAACTTGTTCGCCAAAGCAAAGCAGTATTCAAAAAGTTTTATTTTAGTGAGTTGTTAATAAGATTTTTAAGTTAATATTTATTATTTTATACATGAGCCTACTGTAACTTTTTTTAAGGCCGACCGACTGTTGCATTGATAAAAAGATATTTTGAAATGCTGTAATAATTTAGGTCTAGGGGAAGCGAACCACATTTATTTTTATATTTTAAGTGGTTTTGAGGGGTGTGTTAACTCCCATTTTGCCAAATATAAGTGTCCGTCCACTTTTCTAAGCACAATTCTAAATTCAAATTCGCGTCATTTTCAGAGCTCAAGGTATATGCCAAGTTTCATAAAAAATGTGGGTGTGTTCGTAAATGCATCACTGCGCTGCAAGTGGAATTTTAAATATCCTAAACTGGTTCATTGAAATAGATAACGCAAAAATAAATGTTAAATATGATTTACAGACGTGATTACTACTAAAACAGATTATCAGCGAACTTGTTCATCATTTTAAATAAAAGTTTGCACGTATGATGCAGAGCAGTGATGCATTTACGAACACAGCCTATGTTATAATATTAATCTTTAATGGGAATGGCTCCACCCATTTCTTTAAGCGCAAAATTAATTCATTCTAAGAGCCAAAACTCTCCGCAAAGTTTTGTGGGAATCGAACAAATACAATTGCATACAATTTAATACCAACCTTTCATAGGTGTAGCCCAGCCCACTTTTTTCAACACAAGATTAAGTCTTTTTCAGAGCTCAAGGTGTGTGCCAAGTTTCCTAAAAATCGATAAAGTAGAAGCATGTAAAGTAAAAATTTAATTTTAAAAGGCGTGGTCCCGCCCACTTTTTTAAATGCAAGATTGTGTTCCTGTTTTAGATTAGGATGCATGCCAAGTTTCGTAAAAATTGGTCAAATAGAAGTATGTAAAATATAACATTAACTTTTAGTGGGCGTGGATCCCCCATTTTTTATACTGTGAAATTTTGTCGTTACGAGAGTTTTAAGGCTCAATTAGTCGACTGTAATGTAAAGTAACTGCAACAGTAGGAAACAGCTGATCGATATTGTTATGTGAAAAGTAATGAAAATGTTTATAGAGATGTAATGTAACGTAACCTACTTTTCATAAAAAAATATCGATCAGCTGTTTCCTACATTGCAGTTACATTACATTATAGTCCGGTAACTGAGCCTTTATGTTTTGATTAAGTAACGTAGCAGTCAGTTATGCAAATATCATAAAATCAAATAAAAGAATTTGTGATATTGTCCCTTCTCACTTTTTTTACAATTATAACAAATGGAAGCTATAGCCTCTTAGTCAAAAAAATAATTTTTACAGCCGGTCTTAAATTTATCGAGCTATGAAGTAAGAATTCCAAAAAAAAAAATTAAATTACAGACGAATTGATAACCTCCTCTTTTTTTTTGAAGACGGTTAAAAAAAATTAATAGATATCGGGAATCTATTTGGACACCATTTTTGTAACAACTTCTCTTGTATTAAATATTATGCTCTACAAGTCTACGTAATGAGATTACTCAGATGCATGTACCCATGAGAATGTTAAAAGCACATATCGTTGGTCAGACGTAGAAAGGCCCTAACTCAAATAACTGTAACTTTACAGGAGAAGGTAAAAGCATAATAATAAACAGTGCAACTGCTTGTAAGTGTTATTTCTTACACTATTGCATTAAATTTTTGTGACGAGGTGTATTTGTGTGAAATGTATTGGAATCACTGAAAAACTCAATTTCGTGAAAATACGAGTTAGGGCCTTTCTACTTGTGACCATCGATATGTAATTTCACATGTTAAAGATGATCTTGTGCACATACTTGGTTTTCTTTTTTTACTACGAAAACTAAAAGATATTGAGAGGAAAAAAAATTTTTTTTCTGTCAACTAGTGTAGGTTAAAAGTTAATCATACATTGTGAAAGGCAGTTAAACCTAACTTACGGTTAAAGTTCATGTTTGCTTAAATTCATAATCATTCATTGTGAAAACGGCCGTAAATCATGTGAATGAGAAAATTACCAGGTAAGAGAGTTTTTTGACACACAAACTAAAGTCACATTTGACCCAGATTTAGTGTAAATTAAGTATCAAAAAAAAAAACACAAATTAAAATGTCAAAGAAAAGAAAGACAACAACAAGCATAAACACAACTATACGAATAAGTATTTATGCCTATAAACATATGCAAATGACAAAACAGCTGAGTACAATGAACACAGCTTTCAGCAATGTGTTTGTTTATTTACTTTTTTTTCTTAACAAGCGGCAAAAACCAGTCTCTGATCTCATGTATTTTGTATTGGTAAAAAAAAATATCAGTTAAGAGCATTCACGAATAGTATTTTTTTTTCTCAGCAGAACTTGCTTAATTAAGTTTCCAAATGGCACAAAAATACTTAATTATTGACAAATATACAATCTCTCCACAAAATATAAGATGAAATATGTACATATACATAAACATCATAGAATTGTGATATGGACAATAATGACCAAAAGCCTCTATTCTATAATTAGAAAAATAAACACACAAAAAGTAATGGTTTGCCAAGATTGAACAGGTGAAATAAAGCGTCATTCGTTAAGAGCTTTCTATCTTTAAATTTAAAGAAACTAAAGTGTATATGATGTGTATCAGAGAGCTGTATGAGTTGATTCACTTTTGTTCTCCACTCACTATTACAATGCTTTTGTTTTATTTTTTAACATTAGTATGTACTAATGGTATTGTTTGCAGTGTTCTCCTCTAACAACTGACTGTCATTAACTCATTCTCTTTTTTAAGTGTTGATAGTAAAAATCAATAAAAATTCTTTCTGTTGTTTGATTGTTTTGTATAGCAATTAAATAACTCACAAAAGCATGTTGACTAGATGAAGTCTTAAGTTAATAAAACATAACATATTAATTAATACTTTTTCTCGTATTAAAACAAATTATAAAATAAAATTGTGCTAGATATTTTATTCATCATACTGATTCATTGCTTTAGTGAATCATGTGAATGAATAGAGATTGCAAGCAGTGGCATGCATTTATTAACAACAGGCTCATTGATATGAATCATGCAATAGCAGCATTTAATATTTTAATGTTAAGTGCTGGCTCAATACTCATTTTAGAAAATGCAAAATTATGCCGTTTGATTCGCAATCATGCAGATATCTGATGTGTATATCGATGTCGTTAGATATGGGATATAACATTGCGTAAATCTTCGCTGTGGCTTCTCTAAGTAGCTAACATCTGAAATGTCTAATTTTTCAAATTAATATCCCTACAAGAAATGAATGACCAAAACTTGATTCACTAACACATGTCCAAAAATTTTACATTGAATTCACTAGTGATAGTGAATTAATTAGTCATTTGATAGGCACTGATGATGGATATACTTATTAATTATAGTTTCTGCACTCTAGCATATAAGTTAGAGTGGGACGACTAATGTACATATGTATATACATATACAAAAATTTTTAAAATATCGTCATTTATTTAAATGAAAAATACAATTTCATTCGGTCTGTGAAAATTAAAATTTTTAAAAGTAAAATACAGAATAACAGAAATTTGGAAAGTTTAATCTAATATATACGTATTTCCTTCAAACTTTTAGATATTTGTAAAAAGCAAGGTGCGCTGAAGGTGAAAGGGTGTGAAGGGGGCTAGTTTCCGCTTAGGATATTTTTGCTTATATATACATATATATTTTTCGTTAAATATTTTATTTTGTGTTTTAACTTTTCATAATTAAAATCAATTAAAATAGTATAAAAGTACATTTACTGCTAGTATATCAATCATTTATGATTGCTCAATTGTGGGGAATATATAAGTCAATTATGGTCAGTCAAACTTGACTAATATTTATGCTATCATTGATTAGTAAAAAGGAATAGAGTGAGCAGTGCGAATATATGTGTTATATAATGAGTGAGTGAGATGCAAAATCACACGTACACAAAAGTTTCCATCAGATTTTTTTCATTTTGCCCTTAATAATGCAATAGAAATTTTAGTCTAGTCAATGATGAACATAGCCTGCATGACTATTGAACAAATGACCTCTCATATGACTGATACTATTCTTGTAAGGATTCAAACATGTTAGAGTCCTGCGTAATCATTCTTGAAATGTAAATACATCTTGCTTTTTAAATGTATTGCCGTGGCATATACATGTAATATTCAACCAATAATAAATGCTGTCGTATAATAACCGAAGTACCATGGATGTAGTGATGTTCGTGTATATGAGTTCTTACTAGTGATGTTGAGAACACTTCTTCGTAACAAACAATCCAAATACCACAAGAAGAAGGAGTGTCTTCACCTGGTTACAAATACTTGTAACAACTACATAACATGATGGTGCTACTGCTGCGAATTTTTTAGATTTTCAGTGCTGCCGTAATTTTCCGGAGAAGAACTCCTAGGATTTTTAGCTTAGTTTTTTTGCGAATCTCCAATATGATTTGTGTCTTTGCTAAAAGGTTCGTGACTTGGACAAGTGGTTTGCGGAAGTGATAGGTGAAGGTGTTCCTGCTAAAATAAAAGAGCATACATACAACCAGAGAAAAAAACAGCTTAAAGTCAATAAAAACCATATTGAATTAATAAGAAACATATATATGGAAAAATATTAATTTACAGTATTAATTTATTAATTTTTAAGTACCTCAATATACATTTTCTATTATATTCAAAATTATTGAATTTTCCCTGACTGTAAAACTGATGTGTGTGTGTATGTACATTAGCGTGTCCGTTAGTTGAATGGAGAATTTTTATGGATTTCTTAAATTGGTTGAGTTTTATGTAAATAAAATACAAAAAATGTCATAGCGATAAGTTTTGTTTTAGGGGCTGCGTCCGCCTCTTAAAGTTGGACATCAAGCCCATTTATTCAATGTAATTTTTGTTTGTTTTTTTTTTTTGTTTAGATTTTTTTTACTATACGTAGTATACGTACGAAACAATTTAACATATACATATAAGCTCTTCTTGTATATGCTTAGTATAAAATTTTTGGTATTTTGTTGGTTATTTTCTTCATTATTTTCTTAAATATTAAGTTTAGCAAAAAAGTTTCTTTGAGGCTAATGTTGTTGACTAAAAAATCTGAAATATTGCCATATTCTTGTAAAATGCTTTTTTAAAAAGATAGTCATATGCAAACAAATTACATTGAATAAATGGGCACACAACACAAAACTTATCTCTATGAAATTTTTTTTGTATTTTTTTACATCAAACTGAACCTATTTAGGAAGAGAGAATATAAGAAATAAAAAACAATATAGCGGCCACTGTAATGTACATGCATGCGTAGGAAAAAGCAAACATCACAAATTCTTTCGTCACGAAGCCTTTGCTGCTTTACTTCTATACCTACAGTAACAAATGTCTTGCAAATAGTGTGGTTCAGTGTTTGTTTTCTTCTTTCTTTACAGTCTTCGCTACTGTAAAGCATTTGAAAAATCCCTCATGTCGTGAAAGGTCTTTTAAATGCTCTTGTGTAGGGCTCTAATACATATCGCACACTAAATCATAAAGAGTCACAACTCAAAAAATTTCAGATGCTGAGTAGTTGCAAGCAACTGTTGATACTGTACAAATGACGCAAGTATGTGACATAAAAACAAGCATGACGGTCTTTTATATTCTTCAAGAAGACTGTATTGCAAATGAAACTGTTGAGGTCGTTAAAGATTTCTTCAATTAACTGGTTTATAAAAAAAGCAAAAGCGCTTTTATAATTTTGAGTTGTGACTCTTTATGATTTAGTGTGCGATATGTATATGAAATGTCAAACAAAAACTTTCCTTCCTTTTGTAAAAATATTTCACCATAATAACTTTTTTTTTAATGCAAATTAAGAAAACTCTTAAAATTTGCCTGGCTTCGTGCAAGGTGCGAGAAGGAACAAAATACTTTGTTATTTTCAAAATATACGAGCACCGTTGCCAATTACTGAAAATATTGTAATAGGGCTTAATTGAAATAATTCCCTGACCAATATTCAATTTACTTTCAACTATGCAAACAATAAAAACAACAAGGGCAATAATAATCATACTCAACACCATAAAGAGCAATATATAACAAAAAGAAAAAAAAAAGAAAGAAAGAAGAACGTTAAGCAAAGTTTCCTGCTCCCAATTGCGCAATCAAATATCAAAAGCTACTTTACAACAACAGGCGGAAAACTCTAAATAAATACACGAAGAGCTCTTGTGTAATTTACCTAGAAAATACTTCTGCAATGTGCCATTTCGTCTTGTATGTACCTTTGGCAATAAAATGTTGATTTGTTTTTCTATTTCTTTTTCTGCCAGTCTTACAAGAAGTTCTTAAAGGCCTGTGTGTGTGTGTGTGTGCAGGCATTTAAAAACTTTGTAATTTAGCTGGCTGTCTTATTTCATTTTCTTGCTTCCCTTTGAGTTGACCCCCTCTCCCACGTTGCTTTAACAACTTTTCTTTTAACGTATCACAAGAGTGAGTTCTCTTAATTCAAGGAAACAACTAAATTCAGGATATTGTTTCTTTTTTTTTGGAAATGTATTTTTCTTCCACGAAGTTGTGTCCTTATGCTTTTTATTTCCTCAGTGTAAAGTGTATAGTGGCCGTAGGTATTTTTATTTCTTTTTTTTTGCATTTCATTCCTTGAGAAGAATATCTTATTTTGCCATTTGAAATTAGCCACTTGTTTTATTTTCTCTGAAGTTTATTTCAAGTTTAAGTTAAGGTTGGCTATATCAGATTATGTCTCGCCAGACATTTAAGAAAATCAAAGATATTTTATGGTACAAGTATTGTGAAAATATGCTAATCTTGATTTTCAATCTGTGGAATTTCGCTTTGTGAAATAGTTTAATATTTGCAGTAAGAATGGAGAAGGTTAAAAAGCTTGGTGAAATTAAAGTAGTTATTTTTTAATTCCCTAAAAACAAAAAAAAAATAAGATAAACAAAGATTTAAATAAAAACTTAATTAGTTTTTAACCAAACACAAGAATTTTAGTACTAACTCCATCGTTTTAATATAATTTTCTTTCGATTATTTCAACTAAAAAAATTATATATTATTTTAAAGTTTAACTGATGTTTTTTTAAGCTTCGATTAAACTTGAATTGAAACTTTTTAAAGATTCAGTTAATCAAAGAATTAAAATGTTCGTAACTTTTGTTAACGCACTAATAATAACAAATTATGTGCATAATTAGTAAAGACGACAATGACAAGACTGATGATAAAATTGAGCTTTCATTGCAAAAAAGCTTTCAGCAAATTGAATACGATAAATCAAAACAATTCACATATTCCATTTGCAATAATGGCTGAGTATATAAAGCAAAAATCTGCATCAACTGATATCACACATAGTGGACCAAACACAATAAACGCTGATGGTGAAGGTGTGTGTAGTGGCCTTCGAAAAAAGCTAGCTGTTCCGTTCTATTGCGTGTTTGTTAGTATATTTACAATTAACTTTGGTGTTATTT
The DNA here is from genome assembly GCA_944452675.1 of Tachina lurida. Lineage (NCBI taxonomy): Eukaryota > Metazoa > Arthropoda > Insecta > Diptera > Tachinidae > Tachina > Tachina lurida. Next base: position 174,952,195 of record OX101752.1, read on the forward strand.
GTTCATTAATAATTATCGCATGTAATTTGGCTAAAAAAGCTATACGAACTTTAGCCTGATTAAAATTATAAATATAGAAACAAATGAAGTTCGAACAATAATAATTAAAATAATAATTAAAATTAACTAAAAATAAGAAATTATTATTTTTCTTAGTTATTCAGTAAAATATATTTTACTAAAAAGACACATAAAAAAGTAACATGAATAATTTTGTAATATTAATTAAAAGATTAATTAAATTTTCACCTATAGACAATTTGATAATATCAATTAAGTTTTTCCACTGAAATTAATTGCATCAATTAAATTTGTAATTGAAAACATTAATTGGTGAATACTTTTTTCTGTGTACATTGAAATTGATAATTGAGGGGTTTACTGGATCCAATACGCATTTCATTGGAAACTGGTTTTTGTAGTTTTGTTGTAGTTGTAAGAAGTATGTATGTAATAGGGCCCTGCACAAACATACTTGAAATGTAAATACGTCTTTCTTTTTAAAGGTATTCCCTGGCATTTATTATGCTACACCAACAATAAATACTGTCGTGTAATAAGCGAAGCACGATGGGCGTATTGATGTTCGTGTATATGAGTGTTTACAAGAGATGACGCAAACACTTCTTGTTCGCAACAAACACTCCAAATACCACAAGAAGGAATAAGGTATTAACCTTTGATGCTTGCGTGCTTGTTATTTTGCATATTGTACATTTGAGTGTATGTGCAAAGTGTATATGAGCTGTCGGAAATTCCGTTAACTTTAAACTAACTTTAAGCTAACTACTTCGCAACTAGTACTCACTGACACTTGGATTACTTTTCAACATAATCAACTGACTATTTTTACATTGCAATGCCCTAGGCGCTAGTCAATTGTCTAACTCTGCATTACTTTTCAACTAACATAAAGTTAATTTTTTTAAATCACCTTTTAGTCAGTAAATTTATAAAAACGTTCTGGGTTTCGAACATATATCATCACACGTTGTGTACTCAACGCGCTACTACTAAGGCACCATCTAAAGTTTAGATTCTAAACTAATAACAGCAAAATGTTAATATAAAACTGAAGAGAGTTTCAAAATAGCTGAGAATAAATTTGTTGGCTCTCACCAAATTCGATTACGTACTCAGCACAAGAATTAATTTTGAATTTGTTTTGGATGACATTGCAGTTAACTTTTAGTTAGTTTAAGAAAAGTTAACTATAAGTTACTTATTTTTGTAGCCTCCGACAGGATGGTATACTATTATGTTTGTGTTTAAAGCAGTGGTCGGCAACCTATACCATTACATTTTACAATTGTGTGCATTATACTCTCACCATGAACCGGTGTTGCCAGTAAAATTTCTTTTGATTTAAATTTCCAAAGGCAAATTTGGTGATATTGTATGCAAAGAGAATAAACCTATCTCAGAGTTCGTCACACACGACTAATTTCGTTCTACGGAGGTGTTGTGTTCACTTTCATATGCGCAAATGTATTTTATTTTTTATGACGAAAGTTCGCACCTAAATATTCGTCGTTCGTCCCAGTTGTGTTTCTAGCATTACACAGAAAAACTTAACGTGAAAATTTTGTAATATCAATTTAAATTTTGCGAAATCAATAAGATTATCAATAGTAAACAATTTAATAGTATGAATAAAGGTTTTCCGCTTTTTGCTGCATAGAAAATGAAAAATTTAATTGATTCAATTAAATTTTTAATTGTATTAATAAATTTGAGTGGAACAACTTAATTGATGTTATCAAATTGTTTATAGGTGAAAATTTAATTAATTTTTGAATTGCTGTTACAAATATTTTATTTATATTACTGCTTTGTATACATATAAAAAAAACACTGTTGTTGAATAATTTTAAATGGGTTTCTTAAGCTAAACTTGTAAATATAAAAATAAAAAAAAAAAAAAACAAAAACATCACTTTTATTTATTTAAATAAGTCGATAAAATAATGAGTTTGTATGTTAATAAGTTAATGAAAGACATAAATTTCTTTTTAGTCATGGAAACATTTAAACATAAATAAATAAAGGCAGCCGAAGAATTAAGTTTTAATGGGAACAGTGTAAACAATTAGTCCCAATATATTATATTGTTATCAACTTAAAAATGCCACCACGAACGCATTTTGAGGTGCGTGTTCATAAGCATTTGGAGAAGCAAACGGCGACTTTATTTATTTGCTTGTACTCATGCTCTTGTAAAAAAAAATGTACACTTTATATGTTCTCTATGCGGTCGGCCAGTTACCTTGGCTTTAACATTAAGTTGCCACAACAAGAAAGTTAAAAAAAAACTTTGTTAACTTGGCTTATGGGTACGTAGCACAACTCAATGGCAGAAGCACAACTCAAGTTCTGGTTTATTTCATTCTTTCTTTTATTTTTTATTAGAGAGCGAAAAAGATTACACTTGGCTGGCTAGTTAGTCTCTGAGGCCACTAATGGAATTTTCATAAAAATCTTTGATTCACTTTGCTACACTTCATTTAAGCTTTAGATGTGCTAACGTCAACTCGAACAAAAATTAAGAACGAAGAAACGTTAAATTATTAAACTATTTATTATACAAATAATTTGTGGTTAACAAAGTGATATTTTGCTTAAGACAAAATGAAATTTTTGCAAGCATGTAAGTGAATACTTAATGAGTCGTTTAAGAGAAGTGAAATTTTGAAAGCAAAATAAATTGATTAACAGAAAAATTATAATGCTATTGGTAACATACTTATTTTAATTAAAAAAAAAATATTTAAATTAAAAAACAACCATAAGGCAAGTGTTTTACTAAATATAAGTTTTAATAGTGGCATTATATGAAAACAAAGTTAATAATTTAACAATCTACTAAAAAAATCAAATGAAATATATATACAGAACGTATCAACTTTTCTGCAATATTTTTTATAATAATTATAAAATCATAAATATTTTTGCTTCCCATTATTATATAACTTTTAAATAAACTTAAATAAATATTGCAAGCCTTGACGAAAATCTTACATAATACAAAGTTAATCAAAAGAATATTTATACTAAGTGGATCAATTAACAAATAAGTGACCCCGTAAACGAATCAATGTTTATTACTTAAATAAAAAAAAAATATTTCTCCATTCAAGACCTTGAATTAAAAAAAACCAGCCAAAAATCGATTAAAAATTTAATTGTGTCAATTTATCTTTTTAATTAATTAAATTTTTATGCAAATATTTAACTGAATCAATTAAATTTTAATTTAATCATGAAATAATTTCTTTATGGAGGAAAAATTCATTGACAAATGTCAAATTCCATATGCGACAGCGCATAAAGAAAGGGACCTAAGGGTAAAAAAAATCAATTTTCACTTTTTTTTGATGTGGACAACATCTGAGCATCGAATGAGACCGATCCCATGCCCCAAAAGTGTTCGCTCCCAGAAATATGCGCGTTTTATGAAATTGAAGTCGACAATTCTAAGGTTATGTGAACAAATTTTCGTACTAACATAGTGATATTCACGATTTAAAAGAATTATAAATGAGTATTTATTAAAATTCACAATTAATAATTTCAGAAAATAAACCTGGATTCGAAAAAACGCTAGCAAAATTGATATCAAACTCATGGAAACAGCGCGCTAGGTAGAAAGCAGTAAAAACCAAATATACATAACAAGAGGTAGGGACGACCTACGCGCATTTTCAAGGTTGACCAAAACGTACCTGACGTCATGAGATGTGTCGCTTTCAAATGAGACCAATACCAACACGCTCCGTGATGGTACGCCAAAGATACACGTATTTAAATCTTAAAAATGGCTCTCCTGAACAAAACCGGTTTTTACCCTTAGGTCCATTTCTATTTTGCGCGTCACATATAGAAAAAAGAGCTAATATAAAAAAATTATTTTTCAATATCAAATATGACTTTTGTTATGATAAAAATATATCAGGTGTAGACGTAGGCTTACTTTTCAATTCTTATTATAGAATGAAATAATTTATTAATTAATGTTACACTCAAAAAAGGAATATGAATAATTTTGTAATATCAATTAAAAAATTAATTAAATTTTCACCTATAAACAAATTGATACTATCAAGTAAATTTTTCCACTCAAATTAATAAATGCAATTAAAAATTTAATTGAATCAATAAAATTTTTAATTGAAAACTTTAATTGGTGAATACTTTTTTCTGTGTATGTTCTAAAGAAATCAGAGAAAGTTAAACCAAACTTGGTTGGAGGAAATGAGGCATTTGTCTGTGTCAGCACTCACTTAATTAGCTTCCATGTCCATCTACTTTGGTCAGAGAGTGATTGTTAACATCAGCTACACAATATGCGTTAGCGAAAAAAAATAAACTTTCTTTTGAGGCACCCTGTTTACAAAGACTTTCTTTATTTTTTCAAAACTACCCATTTTACTAAATGTCTCTTATACTTCATAAACTTTACCCTTTACTCTCAAGCTTAAGAGTGGCAGACTTATTATAAGAGGCCTTTAGCAGCTTAAACGAATACCACTATTGATTTGGATAAAAACTTTTTCTTTAGATTTCTGGCTGCTTTTCATGTTTTTAATACAAAAACAACTTTGTCTGTAGTAATTACATGTTAATTTTGTTGAAACTCAGTAAAGTTCGTTTGGCAAACGTCAAAAGATATGACTTTATGACTTAATATCAACTTGACTTCGACCAAATTCACGAAATGACTTAAATGTCTTTTATTGTTGACTGGAAAAACTTTCGAATCAGTACCGCAAATAATTTTTATACGACTGGAAGTGTAATTAATTTTTCCAAACTCCTGTGAATACCCATAATAATAATGATTAAGTATTTATGTATTTATTTCATTCGAAATGAAAAATAATAAGAAAAACCTAAAGATGATTTTAAAATACCTGTGGAATGATACCCATTTTTATATTATAGTTCGCCGACTTTCTATTTTTTTCGTATTTACAAAATGGCGTCTGTTGGCCGCCATATTGAATTTTGTCAACTGACATATCTTAAGTGACACTCCCGGGATTAACGCAAATCGATTGACGTAAGAATCATCAAAGTCACTCGAGTAGAAATACGTCACTGAGCAGAATATTTCATTGTATACGAATTAAAGAAATTATGTACATATATCAATCTAATAACAGTTGAACCTCGATTATCCGACTTATACCTCAATTATGCGTGAAATTTAAAAATTTAATTTAATGTTTTAATACAAACTAAAACTGCATGTACTTAAATCACACGTATCCAAATTGGCACCAGAGTATCGCCCTTCAATCGGCTTCTTATACAAATGAATACACATACAAGAATATATTTCGCTCAGTGGCCAGCATTGGCATAAATAATAGGAGAAGCGGCCCATCCACTTTTTCCTAGTGAAGTCTAGCACCTGTTATACTCTCCCATACAACAAAAAAATTTTACTTTTAATTATTATTGTTCGAATTTTATTTGTTTCTATATTTATGATTTGATTGGGCTAAAGTTCAAATCGCCAAATTACAAGTGATAATTATTAATGAACCAATAACACCAAAGTTAATTTTAAATATTCTGATAAAGACTAGCAGAACGGAACAACTAGCTGTTTTCCAAATTCGCAACACCTTCATCATCAGTTGTTATTTATTGCCATTGCAACATAAAAACTTTAGCCTAATTAAACCAAAATAAGATCAAAAATAAATTAACTAATTGATAATTTTCTTTTTTAAATTTGTTTTAAAAAAAGCTCTATGTAAAACTTATCAGAAATAATTCCAAGTTTCACTGCTTCCGAATTCCAATCACTGTATCTTATTGAGTTCTTTGGCTTGTGTTGCTGGCTGAAATATAAAATTTTCTTTTCATTTGCAACGTATTCTGTGAACACAACCTCCTTTAACGATCAAAAGTCTTAATCCTACCCCATCTTATTTTAAAGCTCTCAAATTGATTTAAAATTTACATTATTTTCTTGTAGCGCTTGTCTTATGTGGCTTGAGCTTTATCACAAGCTTGCCCACAAAATCTGAAGATGAATCAGCAGCTTTATATGCCGGCCATGCATCACAGATTATTGCTACAAATCTTTTAAAATCCTACAATGACATTGACGCCAATCAGGTACACAGTCCTCTGGGTGTCACCACAATTTTGGCTGTTTTGGCTGAAGCAACACAAGGCGACACTTACGATGAGTTCTACAAAGTTTTGGGTTACCCCAAGGAACGTCAAGCATTAAGAGACTCCTTCAAATCTATTTTATCCAAATACCAAACAAAAGCATTGGGAGGAGTGCCTGCCTTTCAAACTTTTCTTTACATCTATCGCAATTTTACAGTGAGAGAAGAGTTTAAACAAATTGTCCGCGATAATTATTTTGTAATTGTTAAAGACATAAATCGTGGAGAGCTTAATAGTCAGCAAATAAATGCATTCAATCAGAATCCATTCTTAGATTTAGATGAGACCACCAACAACAGCAAAGATATTATTGGCTTTGAGACATTGAAACGTTTGAAAGTCGATGATGACGATGATGACGTTGCCCATGATCTTGAAGCTACAACAGTGAGTTCGTATACTGACAATTATGGCGAAGAGATGATAGAGAACGAAACTTCTAAGTTTGATCGTTTTGTGGATGACAAACAGTACATGGAAAAAGCGGACATAACTGAAGAAATTAATAAAGACCAACAAGAAGAAACACAAACTGAGAATAATGCACAGTTCACCAGTACTTTAGCAGAGAGTACGAGTAATGGAAATGAAGTAACTAAACAGCCGGCAATTGTACAGGCTGAGAAACTGGAAAATCTTGCAGCAAAACCTGTTGCTGATGCCATCAGCATGGATAGCAACAAAAATGATGATGCTGCTGCTGCTGCTGCTGCTCTTGATTCCAAGGATCCCATCAAACGCGAAAATAATTTTAATTTAGAAGAAAATGAAACTGTACAAGAAAATGAAAAAGTATTGAAAAACTACAAAGAAGAAGACGAAGAAGAAAAACTGGAACTTGATGCAGAAGACAAAGTATCAATACCCATACAAGAAGTTCTAGAGTCCAATGAACCTGAAAAGGTATCATTGCGATTGCAAAGACTGGTAACTGGTTCAGTTAAAGCTTCTAAAGATTCAGCAGCAGAATTCATTTGGGCTTTAAGAAACAACTTTTTGTTAGGATCAACTGTAAGTAAAATACAAGTATTGCAGCAGACAAAAATTAAAACATTTTTAACCAACTTGTTTTTCAACAGGCTTTTGGTGGTCGTAATCTGTTCCGCAAAAATGATATCACTTCTTCTTTAAGCGCAAATAGCATAACCGGCAGCGACGTTAACTCCAAAACAAAAATGTTACTTACCAATGGTTTGTACTTTAAAGTCGGTTGGTCACACTTATTTAGAGATACACAAAATGTGAACGAGTTCTTTTTTATAACTTCGGAGGATGCAATCAAAGCACAAATGGTACATGCACGCGGAAAGTTCCATATGGCGGAGATGGAAAACTTGAATGCGAAAATCATATGTCTGCCTTATCGGGTAAGTGCTAATTGTTTTATGAACTGAAAGGACAATAGAGATTCTAAGTTTAAAAAGGTCAATAACTCAAAATTTTGTTGGCCTAAAAACAGAACATACCAAGTTAAAAAGTCGCCTGGCTCGCATGGGTGTGGTTAAGGATACAACATGTAGAGGTTGCCAGGAAGATGATGATGCAGCTCTCTCAGGTTCCTAAACTGACAAAGTTTGATAGATTTTTATTGTGAGTTATTTAGCACTTTCTCCAATGTCTTTTCTTTAAAAATATAAATATAATCCGGAAAGGCTTGGCTCAATATCTATTGACCTAGCTGGATCCAATGCGTTGTTGCTATTGCAGATCATCAGGGAACCTTTACCCAAAAATGTCATAAAACAACTAGTGATATTATGTTAAACTTTCATTTAATCAAATGAGGAGTTCAACTTATATCACATGTAGTTCAAACAAGAACTCAATAATCAACATTCTTTTTAGTTTCTTACGTTACCATTGCTGCATGGGCTGACATTATTTCAGCTCAAACTGTAGTTGTGAGAAGTATGTAAATGAAAATAAATGTACAAAACAACAAGAACTTAATTCATTGCTTTCGCAAGAATAGTGTCTTACCAAACAAGTATTTTTTTACCAGGTGCTGTCAAGTTTATAATTTGTGCGCTTTTTGGGAATTTTCTCAGAACGAAATTGTAATGAATGTGAGCATTACAACTTTTTAAATTTTTTAATCGATTTTTAATAGAAAACGATTCACATCATATACTTGCGCAAATTAAAAATATTTTTTTATAAATGTGTGGCTATAAGGAAAAACTGCTTTTATCATACTTTACTGTTTTGCGGCAGAGCACTTTTAAGATTTCAAGTCCATTTTAAGAAATTTGTTTCTTTTATAGTTAAATTGGGAAATTAGGTATTCATTAAATTTAAAAAAAAACATCCCTCTATACATTCTAATTATAAGTAATACATGAAATTTGAAATATACCAAAGTTTAAATTTAATTAATCCATTATTCTCTATGAGATTATAAGTTGAAAAAAGATAAGCTGCCAGTCATTGCGCTGTAACTAGCTGAAAAATCACCGAAATTAATTGAGATTTTGCCCAGGAGCACTTTCTAATATGGAGACTACAAGGGTGCATTAACTCAAAATCATCTTATCTCGACTTAAACACTATTTCTTTTTTGCTAATTAAATAACTAACGTGACCAGCTGGTTTTTGCAAACAGCGGTACATGCTCGATCCAAAAACAGGATTTTCTAAGAAAATACCGCTCAAAAAGCAGGATAAAAAATATGTATATCTTTGAGAAAGCGGGATACATAGACATCATAATCACTTTTTTTAAGACCGGCTGCTATTTTTCTTGTTTGTCATAGCCTAACTCAGGTTTTTACGGAAATAATTTTGAACACGCCCACTTTTTTTAATTTATACTAAAACCTAGAACGACTGGACTGGTTTGTACATTTTTTTTAATATTCGTAGTAATTTAAAGAAATAGTATTAAGGAGTGGATCAATGGGCGTGGCACATCCCATATATACCAAATATTTATTTTGATATATACTGCGAAATAATGCGATATATTTTGTATGACTTATTTCATTTAAGTAAAAGAACAAGTTGAAATAAAACAAATGGGCGTGGCAGCTCCCATATAACATTTTTTATTTTGGAATATAATTGCTATAAATTTTGTGTAAGTAACAATTTTTTTATTTTGCGTTGTCTTGCAAAAAGGTTCGAACTGGACATAAGGGTGTGACACCTCTCATAAAGATAAAAAAGAAGAGAGGTGTGTTAGGACACCCGGTTATAGCTATGCTGCCTAGCTATATAAAACGAGATTAATGTGTTAAACAACAATGCAATAAAATTCTATTATATCATAATGTGAAATTCGCCGCAAATATTTCAAAACGTTTCCATTTACTTCCCATTCTTTTTTTTTTCTAGCAGCGTACGATTAAATTAATTATTGTTTGTAGCCAGCGGCGTCTGTTAGCCGGCTTACTGCCGATCGGCTGTATTCCCTGGCTTGTGCTCATGTGCAAAAATAATACAAAAACAAATTGAGCAATCTTTCTCATTCTTTGTGTTTTTTTTCTACTCTCTTCAAAGAACAAAATCAAACAATTTGTTTTCTTTATTTTAAGAAGAATTCAAACAAAAATAAATTTTTAACTGTGATAGTGTCGATTATTTTTGTTACGAAAATCACTTCCAACTCCTGTGTCGTGACATAAATAGCATTGCTATAATATTTTCTTTAAGATATCCTAAAAACTAATGTGGGGAAAACGTTAAAATTTTACAGGGATAAATATCTTGATAATGTGCATTGTCTCTGGAAACAATTTCAAAATAGAAAAATTTGACATGGTGTCGATCATAAAGTACAAATTTTTGTTTGTCTTCAAAAGTAATACCAGTGCACCGATCTGGCTGATTACCCTGCAGCGTAAGGACCATCTGGCCCTCTAGGCCTAATTTTGGCATAACGTTTGCCACATAGAAGTAACACTTACTTCAAGATATCTTGTTAGCCAAAATAGTGGTAGTCAATAAAAGATCTAAAAGTGTGTCAGTTTCTAAGTAAATTAAATTTTAATTTTTTAACATCTTGGTATCTGCTACAAACACAAACTTGAAATTCCGCTGATTCAGCTCATGATAGAAAATAATCGGGATTGTACAAGTGAGCGTGGCTCCACTCAAATAGAGAAACTGTTCATTTAACAAATTATCTTGGAAACTAATGTAGTGAGAATTTAAAAACTCTTCACACTAATTTATAATAATAATGACTATTCTACAAAACAGTAAAGCATATCAAAAATCATTCTTTTTATCATAAAACGTATATGATAAGGTGTATCGAAGCACACAGTATTTCTGCTAGTTAAGCAATAATATTTATAATTTTTATCAGTTACATTTTAATAAAACTATGTAGAGAAAAATAAATGGAGATTGGAAATTTTTAATCTCCAAAGAGCGGGATAGAAATTCGAGGCGGTATGCAGCTATGAAAAGGGGCATAATCCCGCTTAAAGTTGGATAGTGCCGACTAAAGCGGGATGTCTGGTCAGGTTAGGTGTAACCGATGTTCTTTACAAGCAAAGTCCACTCTATATAAAGGGTCCGCCAGATAACATTTCTTTTTTAAATGCTATGCAAAACATCGAGTGTAGCTTCGGCTGTGTGGCACGTAGCGCCGTCCTGTTGAAACCAAGTGTTGCCAATATCCTCCTCTTCAATTTTTGTGAACAAAAATTCGTTCAACATGGCCAGATAACGATCGCCATTGACTGTAACGGCCACTCCTTGCTCATTTTCGAAAAATAGCCCAATTATGCCTCTGGACCAAAATCTGCACCAAACAGTGACTCGTTTTGGGTGCGTCGGCTTTCCAATATATGCGTGCGGGTTTTCTGTGCCCAAAATGGGACAATTTTGCTTGTTTACATACCCGCCAAGATCAAAATGAGCTTCATCTGAAAAGATGATTTTTTTTTTTTGCAAAATCGGCATCTTCTGTAAGTCGATATTTCCCAGCGCTGTGCAAACGTATGCTCAATCATATTCGTTCAGCGGAAGGATAAAACTAATTATCTCTCAAATCAGACATGAGCTAAGTGTTACCATTCACGAATTAAGCATCAGGTTGAAAAAAAAAACGTTAGACCCATATATATGACTACTTTCTTTGCTTCTCTTTCCAAATATTGCATTTAATTAATTCCTCAAATAATATATATATACAAATTTCATTTAAAATCATTTTTTATTTCAGAACAAAAAATACACTCTTATGATAATTTTGCCCAACGAAGTGGAGGGTCTTCATTCAGTAATTTCGAAATTGCAACCACAAGACTTGCAAATGGCCAAGAGCGCAATGAAAGAACAAGACTTACACGTCCTTTTACCCAAATTTCAAATTGAAGAAACTTCTCGATTCGTGCCAACGCTAAAGAGTTTGGGATTGACAAAAGTCTTTTCACGCAATGAAGCAGATTTATCGCTACTGTCCGAAGATAATGACTTGCACGTTGATGATATTGCACAGTATGTTAATGTTCAAGTCAATGAGGGAGGCAGCATAAATAATCCTGCCTCCCCTACGGAGGCGCCGCTTAGAGATGATGAATATGAATTGTTTGAGAAATTTGAAATAAATCATCCATTCGCTTACTTTGTTATGGACTGTGAGAAGGATTTCGTTTTAGTATCGGGTAAAGTACATGCGCCCGATTTTCCAGAGGATTGGGTTGAAATTGACGATGATTATGAATAATAATATATATTTACATACATAAGTTAAAAGTAAGTTCTCAAGACTTAAAGCGATTATATTTTAAGAATTTCGTGAATAAAATATAATAATAATAAACATATATTTCTTTGTATTTGCAGCTTTATTTGGATAGATATTAAAACTAAATTCGTTATACTTAAGTCTTTTATTTGAGGTGCTTGCTTTTGAGAATTTTGGATAAAACAAGTTCCCATGACAAGAATAATTGAGCTGTTGTCCCTGTTGTCTTATTTACATTTTTTCGGCCTGCAATCAAAACAATTGTTATAACAATTAATTTTACAACGAGTATACATATATTGTTCGTAGAGTAGAAGAAAACTTAAAACTATTAACAACAACCCCACTCTTAAAAAATCAATTGCCTGGAATAACAAATTTATCATCATGCAGGCAACATTCACTTATCACTGCAATGAATGGCAAAAACTCTTCTTTGTCACGGCAAACAGACGAAAAACAAAATTTACTAAATTTTAACTTCAAAGGGGTTGTTTAGTTGGCATTTTCAGAGTCTAAAGCACGTTTTTACTTTTTCGAATACATTTTACATAAAAATCGCACTATGAATTTGAGTGAATATTCTTTAAACTACAAAAAGCATCATTATCATATTTTATTTAGTAAATAAAAAAATAAGTACATACAATTATGTATTAATCTTTTTCTTTATTTTGTTAGTGTGTACTCGTATCAGGGACTTTTGTTTAAATGCTGCCGCCGATGATGAACACAAAATATTTCACTCATGCACAAGTTGATCCTTGATCCTGTTAATGTGTTATTGTTTTTATTTTTATTTTTATTCATTTTTATATAGAAATTGTCAGATTTTCACTCGCATCCTTACAATTTGATGCATCATGTTTAATTTAGTAGACAACAAAAGTAAGACACGTGCCGTGCCATTCATTCACTTTTTGGTCCTTGTGTCTATTTTAGTGAAGTGTATAAAAATATGTGTATACATACATATTATACATATCGTTACCTTAATATAGAAAGGCCGCAGCTCATTTTTTTAAATACAAAATGCAATGCAAAAATATGCTTAAAAAAATAATGAGTTAGGGCCTTTCTATATTAAGGTTTCGATATACATATGTATGTACTTATGTATGTACTAATTGTTGTGTTTTCTAGCAAAATATCAATTCATGTGGCAAACATTAATCACAGGCCTTATTTATTCTGAAACATTTACCTGGAGTTCCTTACTGTAATGACAATGCAAATACATATCGCTCATTTACTCAAACAAGTTCAGATATCAAAAAATTTAGTTTGCCAGAAAACGAGTTTAAGATTTTCAATTTACACACAACTTGATGGAGAAAGAAATTTTTATTTTTATCTTAAGAGTTGAATAAACAAGTTATTTATATGAAATTTGTACACAATATGAATAATGATATAAGGAATAATTTTGCATCCTTAACTCAAAAAATCCATCTGTTGAGTTTTCACGTTGTTTGAGTAAATGAACGATATGTACTTAAATGCTTCACAAAAGAGTCGAAGCAAAACGTTTTAAAAAAATTTTAGAAGACTCAAACCGTGTCTCGCCAGTGTGAGAGCTTTTCGAGTCGAAAAAAAGCTTTGGTCTTTATTGTCAGTAACTTTCGAGCTTCGAAGGCCGTAAATGCTTAACGAATGAGTTTTTATTTGGTATTATGAAGCGCACCCGACAGAGAATGTTGGTATTATAAATGTCACTCAATGTGATTTTTTAAATTTGCAACAATTTTAAGATTTTAACAGTAATGGAAATAAAAATAGAGTTGGTCCTGTAATTTAAATTGAGGATTTTCTGCCATAAATGAATTCATTCGAATACTAATAGTTTTTACTTTTATAAAAAATAATCTTTTAACACTTACATAGATGTAAAAAAAGAATAGAGGTGTCCCAGGACACCCGGTTATAGCTATGCTGCTTAGTTATATGAAACAAATTTCATGTGTGAAATAACAATGCAATAAAATTATATTATATGATGATGTCAAATTCTCTGCAAATATATCAAAACTTTTGCATTTATTTTTCCTTATTTTTATTTCTAGCGGCGTACGATTAAATTAATGTATTGTTTGTGGCCGGTGGCGGCTGTTAGCCGGCTTACAGCAGATCGGCTGCGTTCTCTAGTTTATGCTCATGTGCAAAAACAAATTGAGCAAAAGTTCTCACTGTTTTTGCTTTGTTTCTGTTTCACTAATTTCAAAGAAAGTGTGTTTCATTTATTTTCATGTAATAACTCCTGTATAGCGCAATAAGTAGCGTAGCTATAAAAAAAGTAATGAAACAAGTGTATTTTATTGTACAAATATTCTTACAATGAAGCGAAAAGTTGTGTTGAATTTGCTTTGGTGACACCAAAAATTAAAGTTTAAATTTAAAAAAGCCCTCTGCGCACCAGCCAAAAAATTTTTCGTATAAAAAATGAAAAAAAACCAGCAAAAAATGGTGCGAAACGCACCGAGTTGACAACGCGGTAATTAAGGAATTATATGTCCTTCATTCCTTGAGTACTCCCCAGTAACAAATTGTTTTATTTGTACTGAACATGAAATTTTCTTTCTTCTTTTTGAAAAGAAAATAATACTAAGCATGTGATCTTATTTTCTCATGGTGGAAAATTTTATTTGGCAATCATACCTCTAGCAGGCAGCTTTTCTAAGACAATGTCCTTATTATCTATCTAATACATCAGCCTATGCGTACAAGTTATTTTTAAATTGTTATATCACTACATGAGTCGAACATAAATAAAAAGAAAAACATCAAAGGTAAAACACGTTCATCTAATTAAATAAATCATTAATGTCTTTCAGCTCACTGCTCCACAGCTGTTAAGCAAACACTCATTTAAAAGGAAGAAAAAATATCCTTTAATCTATGATTTAGAAATAAACAAATGTATTAGGTTAAAAGTAATACTTGTTAGGTAAAACTTTAAAGAAAAGCTCATGAAAATATTATGAAGCCGCAAGCAAAATGTATGCGGATGGTAAATGCTTCATTTGATTGTGGCACTTGTTGTAAAAGGTGATTATTTGTTGAAAATAACTTTGGGCAAATGAATGAATAAATTATTTATCTTAGAAACACATTCCCTCAAAAGCTCAACAGTGAGTGGCAAATAAAAATATTTACTTTAAAACAAGTATGGTCGGGGATGTTTTGCACAAAGATTTTTTATTTAAAACATTTCGGAAGTCCATGTAAATTTTGCTAAAAACTAATAAATCTTTTGTACCTTTTCATATCAACTCTATGATTTATGTGTATCTTTTTATCAAATTTTATTTTTTATATTTTTTTTAATATTTTGTTATAACACAAGCGTTTATTTATCTCTTTGTTGACGGTTGCGTTTTATTATTTTTATGAATATTATTTTTTTAGATGTCGTATTTTTTAGAGCTGTCCAGAAATACTTTTGCTCAATATACCTTTTATGGTTGTTTAACTTTAATATTTGTGTTTTCGCTTCAACCTCCACCACCCTTCAATGCGAGATCATTCATATACATACATATATGTATGTATACGATGGTATCCATATATATTTTTTCATTTTGTTCAAAATTAACAGAGTTTTTTACGCTGTCCAGATAATATTGAGGCAATACACTCGAGTGAAAAATGTTGGTAAAAGATAAACATTGAACTTACATATTTGTGTTAAATGAGTTAAGTGGCTATTACACATCGAGCATGCGGTCGAATATTATATTATTATTATACTATCATTATATGTTTAACCAATAGATATATTGGGGTCGACAACTCTTTCACTAGTTCATTTGTGATACAAACGAATGATCAGCCTCATTTAAATGACATGGGTTTTAGACTTCGGACGAATTCGCTCAGTCGGTCATTTTAGATAAAAAAATTTTGTCTAATCCATATAACTTCAAAAGTTTGATCAATGCTTTATATCTAAAATGAGTTTATTTTTGACACAAAACTATGACCAAACCCATGTAATTTTATTGGAATTGATATTATCAGAGCTGGGTCCAATTCGTTCACGCTTTCATTTGAGGTACAAACCGATGATCAAACCCATTTAAATTAGGTGAGTTTGATCATATGTTTGTGTCTAAAATAAAATAATGAACGAGTTGGAGCCAGCTCCACGGGTTTGATGTAATTAAAATGGTTTGACCACTGGTTGGTGTCTAAAATTAACGACTGAATGAGTTGGGCCCAGCTCTAACAAAAATTAACACGAACATTAGAGCTGGGTCCAACTCGATCGAATTCGAGCCATAGGTTTGTGTTTAAAATAGAGTTGTGCTCAACAGATTTTTTGAACTAAAATGATCTGTTGGGTCAAAATTGCCAATGCACGCCAACGAACTAGTTGAAAAAGAGCTGTTGGACACTAGAGTTGTATCCCAAATCTCTTTTTTAGATATTTTGAGAGCGTCGTAATCAAAAGTTGTTTTTGAACCGACTTGTACCCAACAGAATGAACTAATTAAAAAAAAACTGTAGGAAACAACTCTAGTGGACACAACTCTACTCTAAATCGACCGACTGAGCGAGTTCGAACGAGTTCTAACGAACATATATTCAAAACCAGGTAATTTAAATTGGTTTGATCATATGTTTTTGAGCTAGTCTTCCAACTAGACTTGTGTCCAACAGCTTTTTTGAACTAATATGAGCTGTTGGACACAAGTTCGGTCAACAAAAACTTCCAACAGCTCTAGTTGGAAGACTTGGGTTGAACTAGAGCTGGGTCCAACTCATTCATTCGCTCATGTTTGCCACAGACCTATGATCAAACCCATGTAATTTAAATGGGTTTGATGATAGGTGTGTGGCAAAAATTCACGAATGAACGAGTTGGACCCAGCTCTAGGTCGAACTAGTTCAAAACTTATGATCGAATCAATTTATATTACTTGGTTTGAATATAAGTTCGTTAGAACTGGGTCCAACTCGTTCAGTCAGTCGTTTTAGAGTAGACTTGTGTCCACTAGAGTTGTGTCCAACAGCTCTTTTTGAATTTGTTCGTTCAGTTGGACACAAGTCCGTTCAAAAACATCAATGTAAATTAGACTTGTGCGCAACAGCTAGACTTGGGTCGAACTCGTTCACTAGTTCACTAGTCGAACGAGTTCGACCCAAGTCTGGCAACAGCTCTTTTTGAACTAGTTTGAGACCGTTCGAATCAAAAGGTGTTTCAGACCTATTTAATTTACATTGACGCTTTTGACCGAACTTAGTCAAAAGAGCTGTTGGAAACAAGTCCAATGTAAATTAAATGGGTTTGAAACTTCTTTTGACTCGAACGCTCTCAAACTAGCTCAAAAAGAGCTGTTGGACACAAGTCTACTTCCAACAAATTCAGGTCGTCGATCATGCTTTAGATTTTTTTTTTGCATTTTGGATTGCCGTTGAGCCACCAAACATGTGTAATTGTTTGTTCATCCGACACACTTATAAAATCTGAATTGCAGAAAAACTGAACTTAACCAATGCAGCTGCAAATTTATGCATAATTTCGAAGCATCCTGTCGAGTTGTGTCCAAGAGCTCTTTTTGAACTAGTTCGTTTTGTTGGACACAAGTCCGGTCAAAAACATCAATGTAAATTAAATTGTTTTGAAATAACTTTTGACTCGAACGCTCTCAAACTAGTTCAAAAAGAGATGTTGGACACAACTCTAGCACCTTGCTTGAAAATTTGATTTTACTGATGTTCGCTAACAACTGGACTTTTGTCCAACAGTTCTTCTTTGAATCAAAAGTTGTTTCAAACCAATTTAATTTACATTGATGTTTTCGACCGGACTTGTATCCAACTGAACGAACTAGTTCAAAAAGAACTGTTGGACACAAGTCTCCTAACAACCAATATGCTCGACGATATGCTTGCTTTAGCTACTTTACATTTCAAGGACAAATGGATCCAGTATTAAAATATTAAATCATAAACAGTCACCATTCAAGAAATGTCAGATGTAAAGGAGTGACAAACCATTGTTGTGTTCAAGAAGACCTGCATTGCAGATAATAACTGGTTTATGAAAAAACAAAACCATTTGGATAATTTTGAGTTGAGACTGTTTATGATTTAGTGTGCGATATGGTTTTTGCATCATTATTGCAAAAACATAGAATTCATTTATGTTAAATTATTTCGGCTTCAAGGCCAAATGGATGCAGTATAAGGGAGGTAAAACTTTTGGAAGGTCAGCCAGAAATATCTATATCTCGTTTTTGCCTTATTGTTACAAAAACTGATAAGGTATAAAATTTATATTTAGGAATATTCTTCCTAAAAACTCTTGAAGATACATCCTCAAAATATTTTTACTATTTTATTTTTGCGAGCGTATACTTTTCATATTCGCTAAACAAAACACACACATATACATATGTATGTATGTATATGTACCTTGTCCTGTGTAGTAGAGTCATTGAATACAAGAAACTGGCGTAGAGAATTTATGTACGGGACTGAAATGTATTTAAAATTTTTTTTTTTGCAAAAGAAGACACAAAAACAAAAATTACGATTATCATAATTTTGTGTTACGTGAGTTTTCATGTGGAAAAGATGAAACATCATCAGTATCGTTTTATTAGTGAGAAGATACTTTTTAGTTGTTGTTTCTCTT
This sequence comes from Tachina lurida, assembly GCA_944452675.1. NCBI lineage: Eukaryota > Metazoa > Arthropoda > Insecta > Diptera > Tachinidae > Tachina > Tachina lurida. The sequence goes on from OX101752.1 coordinate 174,970,722, forward strand.
GCCGCACTATCTGTATTAGTGCTACAGCTTGCGACAGTAGCCACAGCTACAGTTGTGTTAGGGAAAATTTTCCTGCTCCTGTGTCTTCTGCATAGCACATCAACAACTCGGATGTCCTTTTCCAGTACGGTACACTTGTGTGTGTGCGTGTGTTTGAAGTTGTTGTTATTGTAATCGTCATCACCATAATCATAGTTTTGCAGTTACTCCTGATTTTACCTCTGTTTTGTGGCGCCCGTCTGACAGGCGCCAATCTCTACGTTGTGTTTGGTTCTTTAAACTTCTTTGCTCCCTTTTTTTTTTTTTTTGCTCATACATAAAGGAATTTCATTCATTTTCCTTTTGTATGTGCTTGTAGATGAAATGTTAAATGGAATGAGGACGAAATGTATGGAAGAAAATTCACATTTTTGTTGTAGTTAAACATCATATCATGTTGTTTAATATTTCGTATTAAAAGATTGTTGTATGTTTTATTTGCTTTTTACTGACACCGACAACTACAAACTAAATATTACTTTTAGCCAGACTTTAATACCACACTTTAATATGCACATGTACATACATACATAAAGCTCGTTTACTACAACAAGGGCATAACTCAAAAATAAAAATAGTTTCACAGAAAAAGAGCTTATTGATTTAAATTTGGACACAACAATTTAATTTTTTCTCCCAAGAGTCGAGTATAGAAGATACATAATCAATTAAATTAAATAATTAATTCTGTATTATTAACTCAAAAATTTAATTTTTTGAGTTATGATGTTATTGAAGTAAATGAGCGTTATTTAAGTATTTGTAGTCTCTGTACTTACGTGTTGTTTTATTTTAATGATTGCTTTTTTTGCAACTTATGTATGTATTTGTTTATAGGAAATAAAAGGTGGGTGTAGAAAGGAAAATAAACTTTAAGCTTAAGTTGACAAAACTAAATTAACTTTGTAATAAATTGGAACTTTTGTTAAAATATTCCAAAAACATTTTATGTTCTTATGCCGATACGAATTATTTATTTATTACTTTTTGCATTCTTGGTACATATTTGGTGGCAAAAGTAGCTGTACCAGAATAGTATAAATTCAGCAGATAATATAAAAATTACGACTTGCAGTGTTTAGTTTCTCAGCAGAGGATGCTGAGAAATTTTCAGTAGAGTTTTCATTCTAATAAAACTAAATACAAATTAAAAATATTCACACCATATTTTATGAAATTTTCTAAGCTTTCATTTATTTCCCCCTTTAATTAAATTGAAATGTTGTCTAAAACCAAACAAATTTAAAATATGTAAGACATTCATCATTTCAAGAGAGAGAGACACTTGACTTGTACACATTTAACTTTTAATTTATTGATTCAAATTGAAAGCGTAACACCACCCACCACCCATATCCCAAATGAAATGTGTGGGAACAACATCAATTCGCTGCACATTTGGTAAGATCATCATACATATCTAAATGATCATGCAGGACTTGCAAAGAAGTGAAAGTGAAACAAATCAAGTGACACATTTTCTAACATTCCATTTGGAAATTGAACACATGTGTTTAAATATAAGTTTTGTGTTTAGAAACAATTTATTTTGAAATTAAAAACTCAAATTGTTTTAACATTAAAAACCAGCAAACAAATCAGCATGACGATTAACTTTAGATTTTTGTGGTGGCTTAACATCTGGATGTTTTTCAAAATTTGAACAATCTTCGTCATGCGCCAGGTTGGGCACATAAGGCGGAGGGATTTCTTGATTCAGCAGTGAATACCAGTCGACATTTTTAAACCAGGCATGATTTTTTATATCTTTATTGCCATTTATTAAGTTACCAAATCTATTACCAGAAAGCGTATTTTAATAAAATTTTAATCACGAAGTTCTTGTCCACACTTGCAATTTTTGTTGCTGCAATTTTTTTAAATTCTGCCAAAAACTTTCATTAGTGTCCACATTAGAGATGGGCGCGTGTCGCTTTTTTTCGTGACACGTATACGCACAACTAAACACGAAGGATTCGTGATCAAAAGTCGGATTTCGTTTCGTGTTGAGCAAAATTGACACGAAAAGCACAAAACGATTTTAGATGTAAAATGTGTATGAAAGATTTTGCAGTTGAGAAAAAATTTAATATTTTGTCAGTGTTCAGACGAAGAGATTCTTATTTTTAAGTTTGCTAGTTTATAGGCGAGAAAAAAAAAAGCATACATGCATACACAAAACTATGCATAAAAAATATGTGCTTAAAAATAAGAGTCGCATTGTGTGAACACCGAAGATAGTTCAAAGAAGAAAAAGTGACAAAACTTGACTGGTGGGAACTGGGACTTTTTATCGTCAAACACACAACACCAGCATATTTGTTGTTATTGCCGCTGATGCTTAAAATTCTGTACGTAAACTGATGGTATTAGCTGTGGTCGCAGATAGTATCAGCTGGCAGTGCCAACTTGGTGCCATATTTTGAAAAGCGACTCTTGGAGAAAATCAATTAAATTGTATGATTTTTTAATCAGAAATAATTTCTTAATCAGGCTTAAGTTCGGTAATTTCAATTCTTATTGAATGAAATATATTTTAATAATTAATTTTATGATTTTCATACCATATCAATAATATTTCGTGCGTGTTGTGCAGTATCGTGTTGACAAAATTTTTCGCCTGCGTGTTTCGTACGTGTTGAGCGTCTTGGTATTCGTGTTCGTGTCGTATTGGAAAAATTCGACATGCGGCCATCTCTAGCCCACATTATGAAATTCTAATTTTGTAATTATGTATTTCAAAAATATATTACACCACAAATTTCCCTGATTTTTTTAACTAAAAATTACTTTAAACATTGGTCACTTGTTGGGTCAAAAACAAAACGGAAACCTACCGGGTGTTGACCCGAACCTGTGTTCAGAATTTCAGCTCCACAGCTCTTATAGTTCCAGAGATCATGCGTTAGGCACAAACACACTACGATTTTATACAAGTGAAGAAGTAATATTATAAAAAACGTCAAATACAACTAACTACTTTAAATTAACAAGCACGAATTTCAAAACAAAAGAGAATTGCATTAAACCATGATATTTATACCATGCATAAAACTGTTTAACCCTGGCCAATGTTCTCACCAATAAACCCAAGAATTGCTGCAACAAAAATTGCAAGTCTGTACAGGGACTAACAGAACAAATAGAAATACCTTTTTGATAAATCAACTTGCAATAAATTCTCCACTAAATCCTTGAGCGCGGCACTAAAAAAAGAAGGCATTTTATAAGTGCCTTCACATATTTTGGTATACATCACCATAACATCGCGATTGTATGGTGCAAAGGGAGAACTACCCGCTACCAGTTCAAAGACTAAGATGCCAAATGCCCACCAGTCCACGCTGGTGCCATACGGCTTGGATTGTATAATTTCGGGAGCCAAATACTCGGGCGTACCGCACAAAGTCAGAGTACGAGTTTCTACTTTCTAGGCAGCACAAGAAAATGTTTCAAATTATTGCAAATAATCCCATAAATTTTTTTTAAATCGAGATTTTTGCAAAAAAAAAAGTTTTCCTAATATTTACTGTTTTATTGAAAAAAAAAATAAAAATTAATTAAAAATTTTATTGACTCAATTAAACTTTTAATTAAATTAAAATTTTAAACAAAAAATTCGTTGACACAATAACATTTGTAATTGATCTTTGTTTTTTTAATTAAACGTATTTATTGCAGGAATTTTTTTCTGTGAACATTAGATGTTCTTTTATTGAAATTTACAAAAAAACTCGATTTCCAAACAAAAAATTATGAGTTAGGGCCTTTCTCTGTTAAGGTAACGATATATTATACTTACTTTGGCAAAACCAAAATCGGCAATTCTCAAATAACCATATTTATCAATCAAAATATTTTCCGGTTTTAAATCGCGATACAGCAAACTCATCTGGTGTATATACTCCAAGCCCATAAAAACTTGGGCGGCATAAAATCTGGCATGTTTTTCATTAAATTTCCGCACTCTTAAGAAAACATATTTAAATTAAATAAAACCTCATTTACAATTAGTTTAATGCACTTACTTGCGATGATAGGTAAACAGTTCCCCGCCACGCACAAAAGGCAACCCCAAATACAAGAAATCATAGTCCTTGGCTGAAAATTCCAAATTGATAAGAAATGGAAAGCTGACAGCAGCCAGCACACGCTTCTCATTGTGCACATGAGCCACCTGCTTGGTTTTAACAATTTTCTCTTTAGCCAGAATTTTTACGGCATAAAGTTTGTCGCCCTCATTTTGTTTGGCCAAAATCTAAAATAGAAAATTGTTTGCTTAAGCTAAAAGTTAAATGGCAAAAATCATCAAACGAACTACCACACGCCCAAAGGAGCCTGAACCTATGGTAGTCAGCTCTTCGTAGCCTTCCAAGCCTTTTTCCGGCGAAATTGGTTGATCTTCCCACAATTTGCCAAAGTCCTCGCGAAATTTTAACAGCAAATCATCGTACGCTATTCCGGGACTAAAATACTTGGGCGGTATTGTCCTACGAACAACGGCTTTAACAACAAATACATGCTTGAATAAATAGCGAGTCGGGAATTCAACAACAATTCCTATAATTACTCACGTTCTATAACATAGCTGCTCGGTTGAATTTTTAATTTAAATTTGCTGTATTCCAATTCATCAACATTTTTAAGGTTCTTCTTTTCCAAATCATCGCCGGAAGATTGGAGACTTTTATTTTTTATTAAATTAAAAATTAAAATTTGTTGTTAACTTCTTTCAACTGAGAAGAATACGAACAAAAACTTACGACTTCATGGCGGGAAAGGTTTTATTGGGAAATGTAATGAATTTTTGAGCTTTTATTTCAATAAAGACCTTTTTTATTAAGTTATTAATTTAAAAAAATATATACATAAATATTCATATGTCAAATTTCCTTTTCACAAGGAAAATGTAAAATGTTTTTGGAAGCAACTTTTAAAGAGAATTGAAAAGAAAACGAAATATTTAAATCCTCGTATGGGCACTGCCATGGTGTAATTAGATACAGCTTGGGCACTGCTACACGTTCAATATATATTATGATATTTGAGATCGCGATCCATTCTAATGGATTGATGGATCACGAGCGTATGATACATGTTCAATATTTATCGCGTCAGTATTTACGTTATTTGTGTGCTGTGCGGATCGTTTATTAATAATGAATTTATTAATAAGCTTTAGCCGACACAACTCCGGCAATGCCTCCAAATTAAAAATCAAGTCTCAAAATAATTTTTTCGGTCGTTATTTCTGATTCCACCGGCAGAATCCACTCGCTTTCACTATCTTCTGCCATTACACTTTATTAAAACAAACTTTACACAAATGTAATAAACTTTTTTACTATTTATTTGTTAAATTTTTTGCACCGCGCCTTTTATTTTATTTGTTTTATTTCACTTATTATTAACGTATCGCGATCTAATATCATGAAAATGCTACACGTTCAATATTTATCACGCGATCCGCGATCCGCGGATTCCATAATTTAGGCCTTTCTGTGATATGGATCGCGATCCATCAATACTGCACGCTACACGTTCAATAAATATCACGATACTGTATCGCGTTCAATACATATTGAATGTGTAGCAGTGCCCTATGAATTGGAACATAGCAATATAACCAATGCATGGTGCATGGGCCATAGTTTTTAAGTTTTAACTATTATATGAATTGTTGCCCATTTCACATTGGTTCTAGTTTTAAATACAAATAATGATTGATTTTTAAGAGCTTTCGGATTTGATTAAAAAAACACGTACATACGTCTAATTCAAGGCCTTTGTCTAATGCTAGAGACACAATTGGGACGAACGACGAATTTTGTCCATGTCGAGGAATTCGTCGACTAGAATTCGCTGCGTTACTCAGCGAATTCAGCTCTTATAATTTGTAAAGTTGCTTATTGTGTGTGCAAACTGCACTGCAAAGAGAGTTGACTTCTGTCCAACAGATCTTTTGAACTAAAATGAGCTGTTGGACACAAGCAGCGTGACCGTTTGACCGACTAAAGTGGCAAATTCACACTTTTTCAACTGCCTTGCCACTTTTTGTCCCCCTTTTTAAGACTGCATTATATAAGAATACATTGGCGGTATTCGATGTTTGATGCAAAATATCGTAGCTTTTTTTTTTGGTTTGAGTGTGTATTTTGTTGTTGAATTTGAAACAAAAGCTACGATATTTTGCATTTGCAAGATAATTTGCATTAAACATCGAATACCGCCATTAAAACTATACAGTTTAGTGTAATTTTCTCGTTTTTTTTTAATTTTTCCACTTTTTTTTTTTTGATAAATCCCCTATTTGTTGCCACTTTTTAAAAAATGTCATCGGTCACCCTGGGCACAAGTTTGGTCAAAAGCGTCAATGTAAATCAAATGGGTTTGAACTTTGAAACAACTTTTGATTCGAACGCTCTCAAACTAGTTCAAAAAGAGCGGTTGGACACAAGTCTAAAAGAGAGAGAGAGAGAAAATTGTTTTTTCGTCGTTCCTCGGCTACAAAATAGAAATATATCTAACTCATGCATTAAACACATTCACCACAGCAGGCTACACGAACACACGACTTCAAATGCCGCCAGCAGCATTTGTTGCCTCGTAGCCAGCTACTTAATTATTTTGGAGACGACAGCAGCACCAAGTACAGCAGCTGATATTCAAGTACAAATACATAGTTCAGTATTGCCACTTTTATATATTTTGCATTTATAAAAATTAATTTTTCTTTTAAAATGTACTTATTTCACGTAAAAACACAAAAATGAATCAATTTATTATTTACATCAATTTTTGGATATTGTTTCTGGTAAATAATATGAAATAATTGTACGATATCATTCATTCAACATTTTGCATTACACTGGTAACACTGCATTTGCTCATTGTAGCCAAAGTAATAGAAATTAGTTTAAATGGTGTACAACGACAAAATCAGCATAGACAACAACCTGTCGCCGTGTTGCCTTGCTGTCTTCAAAATAACCATTTTCATATAAACATGTGTATTCTATCCTTGACATTTGGTAGTCGGTAGCTTGCTGTGGTGAATGTCTTTAATGCATCAGACTTCATCACTCACGACGAATTTCGTTCTACGGCGGTGTTGTTTTCATTTTCATATGCACAAATGTATTTTATTTTGTATGACGAAAGTTCGCACCGAATAATTCGTCGTTCGTCCCAGTTGTGTTTCTAGCATCATAATTCACAAACAAAAATAGCTTAGGTTTATTACAGGTTTATTTGGCAGATAAAATTTAGGGAAATTTATCAAATAAATCTTTATTTGAGACGATAGAACGATACATAAAATTCAATGTTTAAGGATGATTTCATGTAAATGTTGACCGCGGCTACGCCTCAAATGATCATAACTCTAAAAGTTAGATTGCCAGAAAACGAGTTTGAGGTTTTCAATTTGTATACATACATATATCTTAATGGAATATGAACATTTTATTTTTCTCTCAAGACTGATGATGACTATGATGACGAATGATGCTTTTTGTAGTCTGAAGAATATTCATAGTATCGACCATGTCGACCGTTCGGAATCGGAATTGAATGAACCTCAAAATGTCAAGCCCTAGACGGAGCATACACTAGCATAGCACCGCCTATCACAGTCTGGACACACCTGACAAATTTCCGTATTTTAGTTTTCTTTTTTAGACACCATCTCCTACAAAAATGGGGTGGATTGAATTCCGATTCCAAACGTAATTGATGTCTGTGACATGGCAGAATATACTATTTTTAAAATTTCTTCGAAAAAGTAAAAAGCATGCCTCAGACTTTGTCTCCTCCACAATTCTCAAAAGCAAACACCTCAAATTTAAGACTTAAGTATAACTAATTTAGTTTTAATAACTATCAAATAAAGCTGCCAACGAAATGTATGTATAGTATTAACTATTTACGAGTATGTATTTTATTCACGCAATCCGCAAAATATAATCGCTGCAACTATTGATATTATATATATACTTTTAAATTATGTAAATAGAAACTAATAATCATAATCATGGTCAACCATGTCCTTTGGAAATTCGGGCTCATATACTTTACCCGATACCAGAACGAAATCCTTTTCACGGTCCATAACAAAGTAAGCGAATGGATGATTAATTTTAATTTTCTTATATAATTCGTTATCTGTAATCGGCACAACTATAGCGGAGAGAGGATTATACGAGTATATGCTGCCTCCCTCATCGACTTGAAAATTAACAAACTGTATAATTTCATTAACATGCAAGTCAGGATCTTCGGAAAGTTGAGTTAGATTGGCTTTATTGCGGGCAAAGAGTTTGTTCAAACCCAAACTCTTTAGCATTGACATAGATCGAGAAGTTTCTTCAATTTGAAATTTGGGTAAAATGATGTGTAAGTCTTGCTCTTTCATTACGCCCTTGGCCATTTGCAAGTCGCTCGGTTGCAATTTCGAAATAACTGAATGAAGACCCTCCACTTCGTTGGGTAAAATGATCATGAGACTGTATGTTTGAATCTGAAATAAAAAAAAATTTCAAATAAAATGTGTATAATTATATTCCCCCTTATGGCGTCGTCGACGTCACATTAAGACGGAAGTAAAAATTGTCACTTGTGTACTCTTTGTCGACATTAATGCTACATTAATTTACAAGATTAGTAAGAAATTGTCAATAAGAGGCAATAAAGAGTGGACAAGTGTTAATATTTACTGTCGTGTTGATAGGACGTCGACGACGCCATTCATAACAAGGGGGATAATTTGCAGAGTTAGTTTAGTGCAATATTTTGAAAGAGAAACAAAGAAAAAAGAAATATATAGAGTGAACTTGGCTAGTAAAGAACATCGCTTATACCTAACCTGACCAGATATTATCCCCCTTTTCATAGCTGGACATCTCCTGGAATTTCTATAGTTTTGAAATTTTCCATCTCTATTTATTTTTCTGTATATATTTTTATTAAAATGTAACTGATACAAATTCTAAATATAATTGCTTGAGTAGCGAAAACACTGCTTGCTTCGATACACATCTTATACATTTTGAGATGAAAAGAAACATTTTTTATATTAGAAGTGCCACGCTTACGGTTCAAACTTCACTATTTTGTAGACTACAATAATCATTATTAACATTAATAGTCTGAAGAGTTTTCAAGTTCTCACTGCATTAGTTTGTGTTTGTAGCAGATACTAAGATATAATAAAAAGAGATGTTTTATGTGTTTAGGAGCTGATACACTTTCGGCTCCATTATTGACTCCTTTTTAGAATACTTTTCTTGTTATTGTTATGAAAAAAATTTAAAAATTTCAAGAAATCTTGAAATCAATTTTGCTTCTATGTGAGAAGCGCCATGCCAAATTTAGACCTTAAAAAAATTAATACCATCAGTAATACACTGTAAGATTATCAGAAACATCAGTAGGTACACTGGTATTATTTTTGAAGACAAACAAACATATACAGTTTATGAAAGGCACCACGCCTAATTTTTCTGTTCTGAAATTGAAGAGAGTGGGCGGTGGCACGTCTCTTAAATTTTGGTATTTTATTTTATGAAGCTCCTGCCCAGCGATCCTTATGAAACTTTGAGCATACTTTCGACTCATATCTTTTAGATGGTATAATCATAATAAAATATAGGCGGGAAGTGGTCTTCCATATATCTGTATGCGTAATATAAATAAGGATGTATTCGTATGTAACATTGGTAACGTGTGTTACCAGATTTTGTTTTCAGTTATTTCAACTAGTCTCTAAAAATTTTAGTTTCAGTGCAATAGATAAATAAATGATCACCACAAAGCAAAAATAAGGGTTTAAAAAAAATAAATAATTAATGAACTTCAAAAAGTTAATTAATTAATTAAAAATTTATGATTTTTTGGCAATAGTTAAAATTAAGAATAGAATTAAGTTTAAAATTTTTGTGAGCGCATCAATTACACAGTGCAACACATACGGACACCACTAAGTCATGAAAGACCAGAAAAAAAGACCCGTGTTTCCCAGTTTTGCCCCAAATTAATCACTTTTTTATGGACCCCCAATGTCATTTTTGCATTTTCTTAGGCTCATATCTTGCAAACCGTACGGCAAAGTTGTAGCTCTTGTCATAAGAAACAAATATTGGGAACACATGAAATCAAAAAAACTTCATTTCCAAGATCTATATCGCAAAAACTTAAAAAAAAGGAGAGAGGTGTCTTAAGACACCCGGTTATAGCAATTGCTACTAAGCTACATAATACTATGTTCACACTTATGTTTTTAAACGTTTTTAACACCTCATTCGTGTTTAAGAGCTTAAACACGATGATTTTGAGATTTTTTACCATACATTGACTTGTTTTGTTAAACATCTCAAATGAAGTGTTTTGTTAAACATCTCAAATGAAGTATTTAAGATTTAAACACTTCCTTAAACACTTAAATAAAGTATGTTCAGACCGTTTTTTGATAACTCTGGCACCTTTGTTTTGTTATTAAATGGCGGCACCTGATAAATTATTTGGTAAGCAAGTAATTACTTAAAAAATACTCAATTATTTAAAAAAACATTTGTTGTTGGAAAAGCATAATTATTCGTAATTTTTTACAATACAATAATTTACAATTTTTTATTGACAAAACGTCAACCTTAAACATCTCAAATATAATACGAACGGTTGTGTTTAGTTCCCAGTAAAAAAAATTGGAAGTCATTCTAAAGGAACTACATTTTCAATGCTTCCAAAAAATCGATATCTTTAATTTGCCGATAGTTAGCAGAAGATCAAGTATAAGTTTATTTTAGTCATACAAAACCTTGTAATTCCTCTATAGTTTAAGAAATTACTCACCAGAATTTAAAAAAAATCGATTTTTTTGAAGAAACTTATGAACTAGTTTTAGTCTAAAATTTTGAAGTTATTTGTTTAAATTTACATGAAAATACTGTTTCGCGTTTAAATTCCTATAAAAAGAAACTGATTGTTAAAATAGGTAACTATTAACAATTTTTTCTATATGAAAATATTATCATAAAACACAAAAAAGGACATTTTCTTAAAATCGCTTCCAATTCGGTGACTAGGCATCGAAAAAGAGAACTTCTTGCAATGACAACCCTATATAAAAATCATTAGATCGGATCGAAATTTGCACTACTTCCAGATCGCAAACTCTACATTTTCATGACTTTCTTGGAGTGTCTTTTTTTACTGGGTTCTTAAAAAACTTTGGTTCTTATAGAAAACTCGTCTTAAACATAATTGTGAAAATGTCGTCGTTTGGTTTCTGGTTTGCTGCAGACATAATGTATTTTAAATATACTGTGCCGCAATCCAGAAACCAGCTGACGATGTATTTAACATGTTTAAAAACATAAGTGTGAACATAGTATAAACCAAACTTAATGCAATACAATGCAATAAAATTATATTATATGATGATGTCAAATTCGCCGAAAATATTTCAAAACGTTTCCATTTATAACCCATTATTATCTTTTCTAGCGGAGCACGATTAAATGAATATATTGTTTGTTGCTGGCGGCAGCTGTTATTCGTCTTACAGTCGATCGGTAATGTTCTCTGGCTTGTGCTTATTTGCAAAAAAAATAATACAAAAACAAACTGAGCGATGTTTCTCATTGTTGTTGTTTTGTTTTTTTTTTCACTCATTTCAAAGAACCAAAGAAAACAAATTCAAACAATTTGCTTCGTTTATTTTCGTACGCTGCTTTTAAGTACAAAGAGATCAAAACAAAAATAAATTTATAACTGTAATAGTGTCGGTTAATTTTGTTACGAAAATTATTTTCTAACCCCTGTATCTCGCCATAAATAGCAATAGCTATAAAAATTCCGTTTTTTTACCTTTTTTCCCCTGTTCAGGTCCATAGGTAGCAAACCGTTCAAAATCCAAAGAAACAATATACTATAGAAATGTCTATAAGATCTCAATAAATAACTTTCTACAACATATGAACTTCCTAAGAATGATTCTTAATACCGTTTAGGTAGCGCTTAGTTAGTCACAAAAGTTAAAAAAATTCCCGAAAATTTTTTAATTAAATTTTTTTGGAAATTTCTCACAATTTTTTCAAATTATCAAACTACATTGAAAATTATTATTGAAAGGTTTAAACACTTCCCGTTCAGTTCATAAGACATTTAGCACTTACCTGATAAGGCAGATATATGATATTCGCATTCAAGTTTTCCATCTCTGCCATATAGAACTTTCCACGTGCTTGTACCATTTGTGTTTTGATTGCATGGTCCGAAGTCATAAAAAAGAACTCATTATAATTTTGGGTATCTGTAAGTAAGTGTGACCAACCGATTTTAATGTACAAACCATTGGTAAGTAACATTTTTGTGCTGGAGTTAATGTCGCGGCCGGTTATGCTATTTGCGCTTAAAGAAGAACTGATCACGTATTTTCGGAACCGACTGCGACCATCAGAAGCCTGTTCAAAAACGAGTTGATTAATAATATTTTATAAAGAAAAGAAACGAGATTTAATTTCTTTTATTTTTTGTCGTTATATCTGCTGCAGTACTTGTACTTACAGTTGGTCCTAATTTGAAGCGATTTCTTAAGGCCCAAATGACTTCAGCTGCTGAGTCTTTAGAGGCTTCAACTGAACCAGTTTCTAGTTTTTGCAATGTTACATTTTCAGATTCATTGGACTTTAGAACTCCTTGTATGGGTATTGATACTTTGTTTTCTGCATCAACTACCAGTTTTCCTTCTTCTTCGTTATAGGTTTTCAATACTTTTTCATTTTCTTGTTTAGTTTCATTTTCTTTTAAATTAAAATTATCTTTGCGTTTGATGGGATCCTTGGCATCAAGAACAGCAGCAGTATCTGCATTTTCTGCAGCAGGTTTTATTGCAAGATTTTCCTGTTTCTTAGTCTGTACAATTGCCGGCTGTTTAGTTACTTCATTTCCATTAATCTCTGCTAAACTACTGGTGGACTGTGCATTATTCTCAGTTTGTGTTTCTTCTTGTTGGCTTTTATGAAGTTCTTCATTTATGTCCAGTTTACTATCCACGAAACTACCAAACTTAGAAGTTTCCTTCTCTATCACCTCTTCGCCATAATTGTCAGTATATGAACTCACTGTTGTAGCGGCAAGATCATTGGCAACGTCATCATCGTCATCATAGACTCTTAAACGTTTCAATGTCTTACAGTCATTAAAATCTTTGCTCTTGTTGGTCATGCAATCTATATCTACGAATGTATTTGCTTTCTTGCGGAGTTCATTTGGTTTCTCACTATTAACTTCTACACGATTTATGTCTTTAATAATTACAAAATAATTATCTCGTAGAACTTCTTTAAACTCTTCTCTAACTGTAAAATTGCGATAGATGTAAAGAAAAGTTTGGAATACAGGCACTCCTAACCATGTTCTTTTATAGTATTTGGATAAAATAGATTTGAAAGAGTCTCTTAATGCCTGACGTTCCTTGGGGTAACCCAAAACTTTGTAGAACTCATCGTAAGTGTCGCCTTGTGTTGCTTCAGCCAAAACAGCCAAAATTGTGGTGACACCCAGAGGACTGTGTACCTGATTGGCGTCAATGTCATTGTAGGATTTTAAAAGATTTGTAGCAATAATCTGTGATGCCTGGCCGGCATATGAAGCTGCTGATTCATCCTTGGATTTTGTAGGCAAACTTGTGATAAAGCTCAAGCCACATAGAACAAGCGCTCCAAGAATATAGTAAATGTTAAAAATAATATCACATTAAAAGTTTTAAAATAAGATGTGACAATAAGAAACAGTTGTGTGCGTAGAATGGCGTTGCAAATGAAAAGCAAGTGTAAAATTTTAGCAAGAAAAAAGAACTTAATATTGATGGAAATGCGTAAGCAATGAAGCGTGGGAATTATTTATGATGATTGGTTACTTAGGGCTTTTTTTTGCTGAAAGTGCCTTTTTTAACAAATGTAAAAATAAAACATAAAATTCTCAATTAAATTGTTTTTAGCTCATTTTAATTAATTTTAATTGTTCGAACTTTATTTGTTTCTATAATTTGTTTATACTTTGAACAGGCTAATTCGGCAAGACTGTTGTAAATTTAGAGATGGTAAAATTGAACTTTCATTACAAAAAATCTTTCAACAACTTGAATACGATGAATCAAAACAATTCACATATTCCATTTGCAATAATGGCTGAGTATATAAAGCAGAAATCTACATCAACTGATACCACACATAGTGGACCAAACACAAAGAACGCTGATGATGAATGTGTAGTGGCTTTCGAAAACAGCTAGTTGTTCCGTTCTACTGCGTGTTTGTCAGAATATTTACATTTGACTTTGGTGTTATTTGTTCATTAATAATTATCGCATGTAATTTGGCTTACAAAGCGATACGATTTTTAGCCTGATCAAATTATAAAAAAACATAATTTTTTTTAGTTTATTTCTGTTTCTGTTTATTTCTTTTTATTTAAAAAAAATACTGAATGGTTTCATTTTTACTTTTTTCCGATTTCCATTTGTGAATCGATGACAAATAAATTTTTAATATGAAAGGGTATATATTTTATTTTATTTTTTGGTAGATTTTATAGTAAATTCATAAATTATTAACTTTAGTAAAGCACTTTCTGGGTTTTTTAATTTACATTTTTCTTTTGAAATTGTGAAAAGTGCTTTCGAGATTTCACTTCTTTTAACCAACTCATTAATACCCTGTTCGACGAATGTATCGTCTTGTCTATGGACGCAAAAAAGAAGCAGCTTTGATTCTTTAAAACGATTATTATTTATTGTCTATGCTAGAAGATTCGTGTATTTGCTTTATGATTTTGTTCTAAACATTATATCTAACACATATTTTTTCATATATTTTTCAAACTATTGTATAATAATTTAATTGAATTTTTTATGTTTTAAAAACATGGCAATAATATTTATATTTTTCATTGTCAAAGACAACAACCATTTTTGAAGAAAATAATGTAGAGACTTCAAAGACAAGAACTCAGAAGCATTTTCAAACAAATACGTCCTAAATCTTCTTAATGAATTAGGGCATAAGCATTCACTTACATGCTTGCAAAAATTTCATTTTTTTTTAATATCTTTAAGAAAAAGTATGACTTTTTTATCCACAAATTACTTGTAATCGTTCTTTGTTCTTAATTTTCTTCGAGTTTACACTAGCAGGTCAAAAACTTAAATGAAGTATAGAAAAGTGTATCAAAGATTTTTATGAAAATTTTATTACTGGCCTCAGAGACTAACTAGCCAGCCAAGTGTAATATATTTTCGCTGTCTAATAAAAAAATAAAAGACGGAATGAAATAAACCAGAACTTGAGTTGTGCTTCTGCTGTTGCCGTAAGCCAAGTTAATAAAGTTTTTTTTCAACTTTCTTGTTGTGGCAACTTAATGTCGAAGCCAAGGTAACTAACTGGTAGAACGCATAGAGAACATAAAAAGCTTAAATTTTTTTTACAGCAGTTTGAGTACGAGAAAGTAAATAAGTCGCCTTTTCATTCTTCAAATACTTGTGAACACGCTCCTGGAAATTGGCATTCCAAGTTGATCACAATATATTATTGCAACTAAATGCTTACAATGCGTCCATTAAAACTACTGCTTTTATTTATTTGTGTTCAAATTTTAAGTGCATTATTCACGGTCAAAATGCATGACCTGCATTATAATAATACTAGTGGAATTTTGTTTGTATAAGTCACACGGACGAAATCTAAATTTTTTGATTTTTGTACATGCATGTATACACCACAAACGTAACAAGATAATCTACTCAAAGCAGTAGGGATATACAAAGAACTGTCAAATTCTATACGTAAAAAGTTTTTGTATGTTTTTGACATTTAGCTTGCACTTTGCTTGCAAAAAGATGATATTAATTTGTCATTCAAGCATGCACGTATATGCATACGGTGCTTGATCGTGAATATTGCGCTTTGCCAACAAGTATTGGCTTAATGTATTAATTTGACCATCTGCAGGTCACTCAACTTTAACATTAACTCTTATGGGTGCTTGAGGTAACCTAATAGTATTACTCATACGGTTTTCTGTTATAACACGTCGTCTGAAGGGAACGAGTCCTTATATGTTTATTAACAGCCAGTTAACATGGTCCAACAGAAGACCTCACCAATGTCCAGTGATAGTAGTTTCCTGACGTTGCAGTTACATTCCATTACAGTCGGCTAACTGACCCTTAAGCACTATTGCGATGTCACAAAATGCCATAATGTATAATTGTATGTAAAGTAAAATTTATAAACGTTTCAACAGATAATGGATTTTAGCGAAATCGTAACAATAACGAAAATATTACTAAAAATAATTTATGATAAAATATTTGTGCATTAAATTATTTTTTGTCATTTTCGAGAACAAATATAAAAATATCGAACTTCCGTGAAATACTCACATGCATACATTCATAAATAAATTTCTAATGCAAATATGTATGTATATGATCTTGTGTGTGTATGTGTAATCGCATTATTTTATATAAAATAGCATTCAAATGCATATTTGTACTTTTGTTAGTAATGGCAAAGCTTTTAAGTGAATTTTTGGCTAATAAAAATATGACCCAAATAAAACACGATATTTATTAATAAATATGGCTATAATTGCTGCTACAACCAAACGACGACAAATCCATTAATTCGTTTCCTTCAAAACAAACAAAAAAATAAAAATAATAATAAATAAAATGGCCAAATGTCAGGCATTAAATGTCAGTTTATCTCTTCAATAATAAAAACGCCAAAATGCAGCTTTCATCATTTTCGTTTAGGTGGCCATTAAAAATCAATTAATCTACCACATGATACAAATTTGTTAAAATTTTTTATAGCAACATGTGTACACAATATCCCACTTGACCTGAGATTCGATAAAAACGAATGCTCACTAAAACGAAACATTTCGAAACAAAATAGTTCGCTATTTTTTTGTAAATCTAAAAAAAACGAATGTTCGCTAAAGCTTCCAACTTCGAACTTCTCTCAATAGTTTTTCGAATGTGTGACGGTAGCTGCGTGGATGGAAGTGTGCTAGCCTGTTATTCTAGATGTACTAAGTTCGAAGCGTGACAGAACTGTAAGTTAAAAAATAAAATAAGAACACATACCTACATATCGTCACCTTAAATGCAAACGGACGCAACTACACTTTCATATTTTTTACAGGAGAAACAAGAAAGTTTCAAAATCAATTATAATAAAGTGTTCTTGAAATGTTCTTCGAATTTACTTGTAGTATGGATACTTATATGTTTTTACGTTTATTTCTTTTTTATATATATGTATTTAAGCTTTTATGTTAGTTACATTCCTTGCAATAAAAAATAGATACATTCGTAATTACGTCCGTTTGAATTTCTTTTATAAAGTCATCATTTTTGATCGCAGAGGTCTAAATATTTGCGTGGACATGTAATTTGATAAAATGAACCATACTCGTAATCAATCAAAAACTCGATTTCGAATTTTTGTGTAGCTACGTCCGTTGGCATTTAAGGTGACGATATGTGCAATAATTGAACAGAAACAAATTTGACACGATAGCCTAGTGGATGTGTGCTAGTCTGTTAGAATGGAGGTAGCATGTTCAAATCCTGCATCGTTATATGTTAAGGTGTTAAAAATAATAAATAAAATAGTTTAAGTTAAAATAAATAAAGTAAAAAATATAAGAACTTTTTTACTTTTTCTGCTGCCTTTTTGGGATATCGAAGTTAATTCGATAATCTCTCACTTTTGATATTGCTAGCGAAACATCGATATCAAAGTTTTTTTGAGAGTGTCACTCTCGATAGTTTTACACGATAGATGTTCAAGATATATCCGAAATCGAGATCATTAACGAAAGCCGAGGTCAACTGGGATTTCCCATTGCATTGTTTGTGGATGTGTGATTGCATGTGTGTGAGTGTTTTTGTACAGTCTTCTAAAAATCAAATTTAATACTGACATCACCTTGTCATACATTTTTGCTTCTGCAATTGGCCAGCAGTGGTTGCAATGACTAAAAGCCATTGTTTAGTAATTTGGGATGTTGCTTCATAAGGAAGTCAGTCATGAAATATGCATTATAGCTTGAAAGGCATACATACGCAATGCTTTCTCTAGATATAGGAAAAATAAAATTTAATGAGTTTTAAAGTTGTGTATTTAAATAAGGCCAATTTTTGGGGTATTAAGAAAGTAAAACTAAGAGCGCAAGTTATCATTATTAATGAACAAATTAATCAAGGAAATTTTTAATTTTGACAACCAGTTAGCACAAGTGGCGAAATTGTTGTACATGGTCTTAACGAGTTCTTCCATATATTTCGACATAAAAAAATTGGCAAACATAATGTAGGTTTAACACACTATCAAGTACGAGTACTAGCGTGATTTTTAATGTAAAATTGTATGGCAAAACTGGTTGAGACCATGTTTAATTTTGACACTTATATTAACTAACATAACATGAAGTTTTTCCTTATGCATAAGGCTGTGCAGCCAAAAAAAAAGGAAAAGTCCTTAAGTCATATTTTACTGTTTTGCAGGAGTGTACTTTTAAGCGTTCAAGACGATTTTCAGAAATTTATTTCTTTTGAATTTAATTTGGAAAAGTCTCTATTAGCCTTTATTTTTTTAAGCAAACATCCTTCTGCACACTGTAAGTACTAGTAATACATTTAAGTTGAAATATACCAAAGTACTTGTACAACAGAAAGTAACCCACTATATCAAATGATATTTGAAGTCTAAAAAAGATAAGCCGCAATTAATTTTGCTATAAATTCTTGAAAATTCGCACATATAAACTGAGATTTTACCCAGTAGTAGTTGCAAATATGCAGATTACTGCAGTGCCATTAACTCAAAATCAGCTTATCTCGATTTAAGCACTTTTTCCTTTTTGCCACTGTTACATGTAATTCTGACATTGATTGTAAGCTTTTGTCATGACTTAATAAAGGCCGTTTCACACTATAATACAAGTGTTAATACTTTTGACGAAAATGCATCCCTAATCAAATTTCTGTTTCAAAAATTTCAAAAGACAATAACAACTCAACATGTCAGAGTTGCATTTTGCACAAAAGTATTAATACTTGTATTATAGTGTGAAACGGCCTTAACGGATATGATGAACACAACTGAATTAAATATTATGAATTGAATTTTAGTGCCAATTGTTGGTATTTGCAACTAAAAGAAATGTTCATTCTAAATGTATTTCACAATAAAGACTATTAATCGGTTGTTGCAATTGAATGTTGATTAAATGTACTACGAGTAGCTTGGTTTGAGAAAAGCAAAATTTAAAGATTTACAACCGAGCTCTGTGATGTTGGAACAACGGCCAAAATTCGATTGGCGAATCTGTTTTCTCATCTCTGGGTTTCGAGAAACGTTAGTACAGAGTAAGCAGATCTTGGTTACACATATCGCTGCACCTTTAATGTCAGCAATCACGTTTTTGTTTTATTGCGCCAGTGTTTGTCGGAATATACGACGGTGCATCAATAAGTCCGTGACTTTTTGCATGAAACATAGTTTTTTTTTTTGCAAAACAAAAATTTATTTTTCAACATAATCTCCTTTTAACTCAATACATTTAGTCCAAGATTTCTCCAGTTTTTGTAATGTCAGCAATCACGTTTTTGTTTTATTGCGCCAGTGTTTGTCGGAATATACGAGGGTGGATCAATAAGTCCGTGATTTTTGCATGAAACATAGTTTTTGTTTTGCAAAAGAAAAATTTATTTTTCAACATAATCTCCTTTTAACTCAATACATTTAGTCCAAAGTTTCTCCAGTTTTTGTATCCCTTCCAAAAAATAGGTTTTTTCGAGGTCCTTAAAATAGGCATTTGCTTAGTCAATAATTTCATCTTTGGAGCTAAATCTTTTTAGCGTTGGAGATAGGAAGTAGTCACTAGGGGCTAAATCCGAAGAGTATGGCGGATGGAGTATCAATTCGTAGCCCAATTCATAGAGTTGTGTCATTGAGACTGCACAAGTGTGCACTCGTGCATTATGGTCAGTTTGGAGCAAACGCGGCACCTATCTTGCAGACAACTTTCTTAAACCCAGCTGATCAGTTAGAATCAAACCACACTGCCATATGAAATACCTATGGCATCAACAATCTCACGCACTTTTACTCTTCGATCGGCCAACACCATATCGTAGATTTTTTCGATATTTTCGGGTGCACTGACCTCAATTAGCCGTCCAGAACGTTCAGTGTCATTTGTACTTGTGTGACCACAACGAAAGACCAGTAGACTACATTTTTACTTTAAATCGATGGTGCAGAGTCCCCATAGTATTTATCGAGCTTTTCCTTGGTTTGATTGACGGTTGTTTTTCCGCTAAAAATAATGTTTAATGAGCACTCGAAATTCACTCATTTCCATTTTTAGAAAAATACACGAGGTTGTTTGTTTTGAACAGCTGTTAAGTGCAAAATAAATGACGACACTTGCTGAAAATTTTACAGTAGTCTATTAACAGGTGGTACTTGATGGGAACAGTGTTGCATTTCATATAACTACGAGGAAAGTTCGAAAAGTCACGGAGTTATTGATCTGCTCTCGTACATTTGTATTTACAAGCAATTCACTACTTTCCTTTAAAGTATGAGTGTCAAACACTTTTCATTCAGCTTTATTTCAGTACAATTATTGTTTCTATCATTTTAATGTATATAATGTATAGAAAATCACAAAGTGTAACTAATCTATATGATTTCTATAGCCAGAAGCTGAAACTAACCAAATGTCAAATATAACAATACAAGAAAACACATGACGTCAGCCAGTGACAATGCAAAAATTAAGAAGTCAAAAAAATATGCCATTCACTGGCAAGGAGAGAGGGTGATTTCATTCATAAAAGATTTAATGTACTTTTTTGTGTTGCTTATCTCAACCTTGGCACAAGGAGACAAACCAGATACTTTTGTTATGCCACAAATCATTTGAAACCCTTTTTATTATTATCTAACGTGCAAAATGTTACCTTCTCCGGTGACTTGTGCACTGGACAAAGAAAATTAAATTTTGCCTTAACTGCTTTTAATTTTGTGAGTTATTAAAAGTCAGTGTGGCTGTGATACGGCTGTAGTCAGTGAATGGAGTTGGTTTTAAAGCTTTTATGGTTACCACCCAGAGAGATAGAGAGAAAGAGACCCAGTGTATAAAAAGGTGAAAATTGTTACCTTCCTGCGCAAAATACATACAGATGTATGTATGTCTGGCATGGCGTGGCGTGGCTATGAATGCATGTAAGTATGTTGGCATCAGTGTGCTTCCATATGAAAATTATCCTTTTTATTGATGTTTTGTAGTTGTTGTAAGCGTTCCATTATATTGAACACACACTATAATAATGCGCTGATTTTAAACATCATTGTTCAAGCAGCGGGTGTTTTCAATGTTCGTTTTAAGTTTTTTTTATTCGTTTCCTTCTATCAGCCTGCTACCAAAGTGCCCCTCTAGTCAGCCTAGAACCAACACTCTTTTCTCTAGCAACAATTGCACTAGTTGAAATGTCGACGACTTTCCTTTTATGCGCGAGTAGAGATACGTTAGAGACAACAGTTCTAGTGTATTTCTGATGACATTGTCAATGAACCCGTCAATAGTTTGATTTTCTTTCTTATTATGCTATGCAATATGTATTTAAGTTTGTTGTCCCAACCCTTATAAAATTGTAGACGAGGGTCACTAAAATGTAGTAGTGAATCTTCAGTTCAAATGTCTCCATAAAGAATAGTGCTAAAAAGTAAAAGAATAGTGCTAAAGTCTACTGGTAGATTTTAAATGACAAACCTAGGTTATATGTCAATAGACGATTACATTCGCTGAGGTACACCTAGTCAGTAGTACTATTGACAAGGTCACTAGTAATTCACTACAATTTTACTATTGACATTGAGCGAGGAAATATCGATATTGTAGACTAGAGCCCCTAAAATTTAGTATTGAATCTTTGGTGCCAATGTCTCCATGTGGTCCCAAAAGAACTACTTAGTCAGTAGTGTTACAGTCTAGTGGTGGATTTTCAATGACAATGTAATGTTAAATGTCTATAGATGATTACATTGGCTGGGGTACACCTGGTTAGTAGTAATGCTGACAATGTCACTAGTAAATCACTACAACTTCACTATTCGCATTTCCTGCAGGGGCGTATCAGTGTGTATCAGTGTGTTTATGTGTGTGTGTGTTCACAAAAAGGTAATTTCAATTTTTGTAATGTAAACTAAAATGCGTAAATAATTTGCCAGTTTTTGCACTATAATAATAATTTTTATTTTTGGAAATTGTCAAACATTTACGTTTATTAATGGAGTTTGAAAACCTTTTGTGTGCGTGTTCATGATGGCAGGAGGAAGGGTTAAATATACCCAAATACGAGTAAAAAAAGGGGTGTCATCTAACAACACTAAATTGAATTTTTGCTGCTTCTGAAAGTGCTAGAGAAATTTACTGTAGTGCACAAATGTGTTAAATTTGTAAACGTGGTGAGGAATTGATTGTTTTTTCACGTATCGATACGAAATGCGTAACATATGCATATCGCTATTTAACTATTATTTTGTATAACTTCCATTTACTCAAATACAGAAATGTTTTGTACAGCTAAAGCTGATAATGAAGGTGTGTGTAGTGGCCTTCGAAAACAGCTAGTTGTTCCCTTCTACTACGTGTTGTTAGTCAGAATATTTACAACAAAATTTGGTATTATTTGCTCATTAATAATTATCACATGTAATTTGGCTTACAAAGCGATACGAACTTTAGACTGTTCAAATCATAAATAGAGAAACAAATGAAGTTCGAATAATAATTAAAATTAACTAAAATTCCAAAAATATTTTTTCCACGCCTACAAATACCGCCCTTTTTCCGATCATAACATTTACCAGTGTTCATGGCTCTGTAAGTGCTACATTTCTGTCTTTAATAATTTTTTACTGCCACGTCATATTCCAGAAGCTGCACTTCTACCTTCTTTTGATTGTGTGTGTATTTTGTCATTGGATTTTAAAGAAAAGCTACGATATTTAGCATTTACAATGACGCTAGGGAATTTGCATCAAACACCGAATACCGCCAATATTTTCTTTAAGGTTGTTGGTATTTATTTGCTTTGTTAATACTAGGGTATTCAATTAATCGGGGTTTTGCTTTAATCGATTATTTAACCGAGGATTGGGCTTAATCGGTTACTAATCGGTTAATCTCGGTATTAGCCGATTAACCGATTAATAAAAATTTTCCATACATAAAGTTTTTTCAACAAATAAAAGTACATATATTATTTATTATTTTGAATTTATTAGTAAAACAAAAAAAAAAACATACACACATAATAATTCTTAAACTAAATCAAGCAAAAAAAAAATTCATATATATTAAATATTAAATATTAACAAGTCTGTAGGCTTATTATATAATTTAAAGAGATCTTCTAACAAAATCTTTCAGAAAAGTAATTTGGTTTTAATTTTTAGGACTTAAGCGATTCTGTTTTTCAGTTTTGGTAAAACCTGACTTGAAAAAATCCATTTACTTATCTTAGATGTTAAAGAAATCGAAAGCAATCCATAGTACAGAATATCTCAGTATCTCAGCCGTCTTCCTGTGTTTCTCAAAACATATAAAATCATTCATTATGCCCCTAGAGTCCTGTTTTATTGATTTTTGCAATTTTGACCTTTTATTATTATGAATCAACTATTTTATTATAAATTTAAATTTTTTTAGAAATTTAAACATTTGTTGCGTCGGTTAATCGACTGAAATTAAACGGTTTAACCGTTAATCGAAAAAAGCCAATTTTAAATTAACCGACCTGTTAATCGAGTAGTAATTAACAGGTTAACCGATTGAATACCCTAGTTAATAGCTGCAATACACTGAAACAAACCAAAGTAGCTGCCCAGTTTTTATTTTTTAACTATAACTTTTATTTCAAATTTTATATTAAATGTTCAATTAAACAATGTTGAATTAAAATTTTATGCCTGATGATATATAATTAGTGTGTAGCAATAGAATATTTATGGTTGTTGTGGCTGCAGCCTTGAGCCCGCTGACTACCACGCGACAAGTTCGAGTTCAAATCTTGGGCGGGGAAACCAGCACATAATTATTTTCCTGAAGCCTGTGTCACTATACACAATAACGTAAGTTTAATAATTAATAAAATACAATAACTGCACTAAATTAGATTCATGTTGTTTCAACCTGAAATAAATTTGATTCAACATGATTTTTTATTTTGATTTAACAGTACTGCAATGTTAAATCAACATGAAATAAAGTTAATTCAAAATTAAACATTTTCTTTGAAAATGACTATAAACGCTGTTGAATTGACATGAAACACATATGAAATAAAATCGTTGATGACAAATTTTAAGTTAACCTTGTTTATTGTAGATTTTTATGTGAAATTTGTTTGTGTTTATATTACTTTTTTAAAGTTCATTTTAATATTTATTAATTTTATTTTGCACCTAAAAAAATTTAAAGGAAAGCCATGTAAAAAACTGTTTAAATTAGTTAAAATTTTATACAGTTTGTTGAGGGATGTGAGCTTCCATCTAATTTCTGTCAAAATTTCTTAAGTAGTTGAGTCATAAGTTTTCTCCTTTTACTTTTACTTAATATTACTTTTAAAAAACAAATATGCTAATGCTAAATCTTTATTTATGTTTGTGCTCGTTGTGAATACGAAATTTTTTTGTTAAAATTTTAAGCAAAGTGAATTAGAACTAATTTTAATTTTGTTAAAAATTTCCCTGCTTAGTGAAAAGTAAAATAAATCTTACTTGAATATTGCAGCGACTAAAACGAAATTTATTTACATATTGTATTTGATAAATCTCGTGCATTTAACTAAATTAGTAATCGTGCAAAAACTAAACAATTGTCCGCAGCCTAAAATGATGGTAGCGAGACAGCGGCAAAAACAACAACTAAATGCCCTGGTTTGAGTAGATCCATTAATTTTGCGCCTTATTCCTTATGTGTGCATATTTAGTGGAAAGGAGAGAGTGAACTACTGCTAAGAGTATCTTTTTGTCAATTCGAGCTCAGATACTCACACAACAAAAGTACCAGTGCGTTTCAAGTTTACAGTGCGTTAAAGATAACTTTTTGTTATTTTTATTTCCGTTATTGTTGTAAGATATGTTAACGACTGCAATAAATAAACGGATAATATCTGTTTAGGCCTCAAAATAAATTTATATTTATATCTTAACTTTCTTCGTACGTAGCACGAGTAGTTTATTTTCTATTACACTTTATGCCACTCCATTTCATACATACTCGCATATATGTATGTATGTATGTATGCGCATATAATTTCAAGTCGTTACTTAATCGTACATACAACATTTAGAAAGCGGGAACATAAGTATCTTTCATAGAGATTAAGTCATACATACACGTTTTTCTATTAAATTTTTCTTCCTTTTTTCTTTTTTTTTTTGGAAATTTTTGTTATGTGTGACAAATAAGCAAAGCATATATATATTCCCCATACCTAATGTTATGGTTCTAATACATATACTCGTATATACACAAACACACTAAAGTGCTTGTTAAAATTCATTAGTTGTATTGGTTTGTTTAGTTCTTATAACAATGTTTCATTTACTTTCACTTTTCTCAGAAACCCCAAAGCTCTCCCCCCACCCACCATCAAACCATCCAAACTACAATATCACCAGCCTAAAGAAACGTTTGTTCTATGCAAAATAATTGACGCCTCGATGAACTGTTGACACACATGGCAATTTGTCTTGCCATTTGGCAAACATATATTGATAGCATTGTTAGCTGAATATGAATAGTGTATATTACTTCTAATGTTATATTCAAGTCTTAAGTAATTGTTTATTAGATTTGAGCAAAAGTATAAGTGTATATATTAGGGCGGGTCGGTTTGTATGGAGGCAAAAAAATCGCTCAAATTGCAAGGAAAATCGTATTCTAGGGAACAAAATAAGAAATTTTGCCGAAGGAATTATACCGCTAAAATGTATTTTGATGTGCCGACTTTTGATCCGAAGGGTCAAATTTTCTTGAAGGGTCAAATTTTTAAAAATCTCACTTTGACCCATTTAGAGTTCCTCAATCGAGTCAAAGTGTATGACCGACCCCCACTAATTTTAGAGGGCCGACTCACCTGTGCCAGTAGCACACCCCTGGAAACACCCCTGAGGGGTTCCCCATACAAACATTTGTGATTTTTTTAAATATTTTTATGAGGAACTCCCCAGGGGTGGTTCCAGGAGGTGTGCCACTGGCATAGGTGGGTCGGTCCTCCAAAATTAGTGGGGGTCGGTCACACATTCGATTGAAGAACTCTAAATGGGTCAAAGTGAGATTTTTCAAAATTTGAACCTTCGGATCAAAAATCGGGACATCAAAATACATTTTAGAGGTATGGTTCCTTCGGCAAATTTTCTTATTTTGATCCCTAGAATACGATTTTCCTTGTAGTTTGTGCGATTTTTAAATCGACCCGCCCTGGTGTATATACGTATATATATATATAAATGTTTCAATTTTAATATTAAGGACGGCTGCATTTTAAACTAAAATTTCGTAGATATCACAAGACCTTTAACGTATTTTTTGTTTTTTTAGTTTTTTTCGACCATTTTTTTATATGTAAGGTTTGCTTAAAATGAACTTTTCAAAAGTATTTCCTTATATTAAGAAAGTACTTTTTTCGAAGGGCAGTCTTCTTCAAAAGTGCTGTTTTAAAATTTAATTTTTAAGAGGTACTAAAATTTCATAAGCATCATAAAACTTTTAACGCATTTTTTGCAGTTAAAATTTTTTTCGACTGTCATATTTTGGTATATACAAAAAATTAATTTTTTCGAATAGATTCTGATTGAAATGGTACGAGTACCTTCTTAGAATTATTTTTTTAATGTACTTTTTCAAAATGTACTTCTTAAAAAGTGGTCTTCTTAAAAGAAACTTTTCTGAAAGGTATGTACTTATCTTAAAAAGTACTCTTGGCAAATAAATTTTTTTAAAAGGTACTACATATTTTAAAATGTACCAGAATACTTCTGAAGGTATTTTTTAACAAGTATTTTTGCTAAAAATTACTCTTTTTTAAAGAGGTATCTAAAAATATTATTCATTTTGAGAGACCTTTTTATCTATGTATCATAAAATATATTTTTAAAAAGTGCTTTTTCAAAATGTACCAAGGTACTTTTTAAGGAAATTTTTTCAAACAAACTTTTTCTAATATGTAGCCTTTAAAAGAAGCATTTTTTTGTAAGGCACCTTTTAAAGTCACTATTTTACCCTTCCTTTCCAAAAGGGTAAAATAGTGTTATTCTTAAGAAGTGCAGTTTTCAAAGATATGTTTTTGAAACCACACTTTTTTATACCGTACTCTTTTTGAGGATAAGTTTTTAAGGGGTTTTGGTGTTAAAATATACTTTTTGAAGTGTACTGTATTTGTTTTTAAGGTATGCATCACATAATTACAGAAGTATAGTTTTAAGTACTTTTTGAGTATTGTCCCTCCAACATCTATGAATGTGTAAAGCTAAAACTAAAAATACGCTCACCGAATATGTGTAACTATAAACATACAACAACTATGTTTATAAATATTTGTTTAAATTAAGCAACACTAACAATTATAACTAAAATGCATAGACAGTCCAACTTAAAATCACACGCATGAATATAAAAATACTCTGACTATTAATCGGCTACACATGGCTATATATTGGGTTATTTTATTTGCGTGCCCACATAAACAGCCACACACACACACACACCCACACATTTTCCATTCCATTTTATATAAACATATGTATGTATACGATGGCGAGTGATGAATAAATATCCCGAGTATCATGCGTATATTTTATTTGTCGGATTGAATATCTAAACTCTGAGTATAAGCACAACCCAATTTTAGTTTTTTGAATAAACGAAGTGAAGATGCTCTTGTATTATATTACAGAACAAGTTGCTTGAGAGAAAATATGTGAATGCAAGAATTGCTTGCGCTACATTATGATTAGACTTAGTTACTAAAATTAAGACTATTTACTTAAGAATATTTCTTTTGAGTACTCATTGCCGATGTTATTTAATTTATTACAAAAACATCGTAGTCGAAGGGGTAAAAACTTTTTTTAATTTTTTCTTAAGTTTCTTTTGTAGAAGATGGGTACTGCAACTTTTTCCCGGCGGTTTAGGAAGACTTTGTCTGCAGAGCCTCTGAGTATTTCTGCACACAGGCAAACGACGGCAAGGAAATGGTTCGTTTGGTAGTCAAAAGATACAGCCCCAAACGTAAGGATACTTATAAAAGGCATGTACAATATAGTAGAGGTACCCTAATAACAAAAATTGTATAAACATAGTGGATGAGTTAAAGCGTGATTGTTAACTGGTATATACATACATATGTATATGTATTTAATTTTTTTTTTATATAAAATTTAGTTTTTGTTTGACATATATAACGAAGTAGATTTGACATTTTTCAGGATTATCGAGGTGTTTTGTGTTAAGCCACAGACTGAAAAACAAACACTTTTCGTAAATTGCCTTAAACAATTAAGTTAAAAGGTTTTATCTCACAGAGAAAAATGTATTATTATTTTTAATAAACTAAAGTAAGGAAGCAACTAAAAAAATGCTTACTTCAGCAATAAAAGCTTGAATATGCCTATGAGACATTAACAAAAATTTAAATATTTAAAACAAGCGCTGCACATAAACATGTTTTAATTAAATTATTTATAAAACTTCGGCAAGTATTTTAATTTGTGTGTACCGATAACAAATAGTTTTAAGGTTTTGTTGCCTGTTTACTTTGCGTAACTTTTCTACTTTAAAATTAGTAAGTAATATGTACTTTACCGGGCCGCATATGAATATAATGGAACTTACACACGGAATGACAAACTTGAATCAAAGTCGAAATAAAGAGCAGAAAACTTGGGTGATTGGTTCGAAAAAAAAATTAGTTGAAATTAGCTTTTCAGTTTAAACTAAAGTTTCTACGCGGGAAAAAATCCCGGGAACTCCCCGGAATTATTTTTTTACAAATCCCGAGAAATTTACAATGGGAATTTTCGGGAATTTAATATATCCGTTTTCGGAATTTGCTTTTTTTACATGTTTTATTACTTAAAAATACAACTCTGTAACGTTGGATAATATAAGCATGGACGCAGGTGCATCCAACAACTTGAAGCGTTACGAAACATTTTCAACTTAAGAAGTCTTTATAGGAAATAGTATCTAGATTGGCAGATGTAGATGGAATTTCCATCCATACTATTACTCAAAGCATATGAATTTTTTTTCCATTTTGTTTTTTTAAATATTGTTGTTCATGAAATGAACGAATAAAGTTGTTTTGTTTTTAATTTGAATGTTTTCATAAAATTATATTTTTATGGAGGTAAATGACCTCCGTAACAAATGATTAAATTCATATGTTTTTGAAATTCTCGAGAATTCCCGGGTATAAAACATTTTACTTCTCGATTCCTGGGAATTGAAAAAGTCCGGGAAATTAGAAACCCTAGTTTAAACTTAATAATGGGGCTTCAATACGATATATGTATGAACATGAAGAACAATTCCATTTACTATAATTTATTGTCCATATGTCTCTTCGTTTTTCACCGTTAATCAATATTAAACTTTTCCATTTATACATATTTAGATTCCTTCCCACAATTATAAATGATGACAAATTTCCTCTACTTAAGTAGTTCTTGAAATGGAATCCTTACTCTTAACCAAAAGTCCATTATTCTGGCTTACCTTCAAGGAAAGAGACTGGGGATAGGGGGGGGGGGGTGGGGAGAAAGGACAACAAATGACCACAACTATTATTGAAATCTATTACCAACAAGAAGAACATTTCAATTATTTTTCATCAGACATGATGACTGACGATGATTTTGGGTTTTATCTGTGAGAGGTCTACGTAAATTACCTTAAAAGTACAAAATGACAAATTCACTCAACTATAATTGCTAAATAAAGTGACAGTTTCCGGTAACATTAAACAACCCAGAGCACTAACTATTTAAGTAAAAGCCTAAAAGCCTACTTTCGTTTTATACAACAGCTCAACAACTTGTGTATGTGGAGCATCCATTTCTAAAACGCAGGAAATGACAGGAAGGTGTATGTACATACGAGTAGATGTGAGAATGTGTGCGTGCGTTTACCGGTCTGACTTTTTGATGGACGATGACGGCAGCAATACAACAATAGTACAAAAGTTTAAGAAAAATGAATAGATGTCCAGTTGATAAATGATGCCAACTAAGATTACATAAGTTGGTAATTTTCTACAACATTTATTCTTCATTTTAAGTTTAATTTTTCAAAGGAATATGGAACATGTTTGAATTTGTGTTACTCGTATGAATGTGTTGTTTTTTTTTTGGTCGGAGGAGTTTTTTTTTTATTTTGTTGGGAAATTGTTAATATCCGACAGGGTGACAGGCACATGTTTGTCTCAATGATTTTTATATGTGTTTGTTGTAAATATGCAAACGTATTGCGTATACTGAGAGATGGGTGGCTGCATAGGCGATGATGTTTCGTTTTGTGATAAAGTGATAGATACTTGGGTTGCTTTGTTAGTTTTTGGGTTCATCTTTGTGATACCGCTTATTTGGTTTGAAAATCTATAATTTATAATAGTTTTTCAATCACTGTTGAAGGTTACATTTATTTTTATTTTTTTGTAGCTGTGATGTTATTTTTGTGTTGACATACAAACCGAAAATTCGTTTATTCGCTTTTATATTTCGGGAGGGGTACTTTGAAGAAAAGTGAAAGCATTTGAGGTTTCAATAGCATGACCTTAACTAGCTTTTGTATTTGAATACTTTAGTATGTTAAAGTAATTAATCATTGTATTTTATGTACAGACTGTGAAAGAGAGAGAGAGCGAGAAAGGGAGAGGGAGATTTAAGCTTCCTAATGTAAACGAGAACTTTAGAAATTTGAGATTTGGAATGAAATATTTTGTGTATGAAAATTCAAATCTTATAGAGCATGTACACTTGCATAATGTCTAGCAGATTTCAATTTAAATCCTTATGGAAAATGTGTACTTCGTACGTAAAATCGAACCACCAAATAAGTGCCTTTTTGCTCCAGGATGTGGTACAAGTACTTTGGGATAATAATAATCTTTTTGACAAACTGAAAGAAGGCTTCCTCGTCAACATTCCCAAGAGAGGTCTGTAGGAACTTTGGGGGGATCACATTCCTAAGTATGATAAATAAGGTAATTGCCAAACTTTATCATTAGAAGACTTTCCGCCGTCCTCGACAAGGAGTTTCGTTGCGAGCAGGTTGGATTTAGAGCTCATAAATCCTGCGTTGATCACGTAAACAGCCTCCGCATAATAATTGAGCAATCAGTAGAATGGAGATCTCCGCTATATCTGGTATTCATAGACTTCGACAAACTTGTCCATACTACCATTTGGAAAGCACTTATATGTAAAGGCGTACCGCGGAAAATAATAGAAATAACACAAGAGCTATACAGCAATGCTTACTCTTTAATGTAGTGCTGGACATAGTAATGAAAAACGCAACGAGCAACAACAGGGGCATAACATGGGGCCTAGGTGATCGTCTGGCCGATATTGACTATGCCGACGGCTTATGCCTTCTAACACACAGCCATTCCAACATGGCGAAAAGCCCCAAAATGGTAGAGATATAAGCTGCAAAGGCAGGACTAAGAATAAACATAAACAAGACGAAGGTCTTGCAAGTAAACGTAACATCCAATCGACCATTTACTATCCAATACATCCAACTCCAAGACATGGATCACTTTTGCTACTTAGGTAGTATCATCACATCAACTGCAGCTTCTTCTGAAGACAACTTAAGCCGCACCGCAGTGTGGAAATCACCATCAATCTCCACCCGCACTAACATGCCAATTTTCAATTCATGCGTGAAGTCTGTGCTCCTCTATGGATGTGAAATGTGGAATATGGCGGCAAAAGACGTGAACACCTTGCATGTTTTTACCTACAAATGCCTAAGGAGGATATTAAGAATTTTCTGGCCCAACAGAAATTCTGGTCAAAGCCAAATATATACCGAAGTATTGTGGAGGAAATGGAGATGGATTGGCCACGCATTACGAAGAGCACCCGAAGATGTCACCCGCAATGCCATTGACTGGAATCCTCAAGGTATCAGAAGGAGAAGACGGCCTGCCCACACTTGGCGAAGACAACTAGCGTCGAACAGAAACGATTGGCAAACTTTTGTTGAGGCCCTATGCTCCTTATAGGAACTAAAGGATCTAATATATACATATATAAATATATACCTCGTACAAGAAGTTTTTTTAAGATTTATCGAAATTTTTTATCCAAAACAAAACCCATTAACTGAAAATTTTCCAAAACTACAACCAACCAATGCAATGTAGCCAATTCACACACCTTTTTAAGTACACAGGATTACTTTTTTGCATAAATTAAGAAAAAACAGTTACACCACTAAGTTCTACTAGATTTTAAGTAGATTTTGACACAGTCTGGTGACAAAGTAGATTTTGTTTTGTAAAAAAATCTTCGGTCTCCGAAAACAAATCCAATAATAAATAACTCGAAATAAAAGTAAAAATATCAGTTTCGCTTTTCGTTCCCACAAACTTGAGCAAATTCCTAAAAAATGCTAAGATATTGAAGGCATGTCAACAAGCTGTTTGTCATTCGTGACTTTTTTTTAACTTTTAATATTATTCTAAATCAATAAATTTGTCTGGCATATAAATTAATTAAAAACCTCAATGCAAAAATAAGGGAAATTAAAGAGTTTATTGAAATTATTCTTACATGAGTTTCATCAATTTGGGAACGAAGATTCATAGCTCTTTCAGACTGCCGAATGAATGCAGTGTTTTCCAGGCTGATATTTTGGAGATCCTGGCCACCAACTCGGCCAGGAACGTAGCTGAAGGTGAGAAGTTAACCTTCTATGTCAACAGCCAGGCAGCGCTAAAAGCTTTGAAGGGACACAATGTCAAATCCAAACTTGTTAGTGATTGTAGGAAAGCCCTCAACTTGCTTATGAATAAATATAGTGTCAGACTATGGGGTCGGTATTAGATGACCCCTACTCGGGGAAGTCGATATTGACAATCTCTGTGGGCTCCCTCTTTCGTCTTGCTGGACAAGCTTCGATACTGTCTTTCTTAATTCAGCTCAGGAAAGATGGCGCAATGAGCCTACCTGCGTTATATCGAGAACCCTTTGGCCTCGTCTAGATACTAACAGAACCAGAATCCTTATTAGCTTCACCAGGAAGCACCTGAGGAGATTCCTCACACTTACAGGCCACTGCACTTTCGGAACCCACGCTAAACGTATGGGCCTCCCGTATAATGATTACCGTTACATCTGCAATGATGAGGAAGAGGAGGAAAACATTTCGCATCTTCTCTGCTTCTGCCTTGCTTTGGAGGATCTCCGTCTGCACTTCCTTGGCAGAATATCCTTCAATAGCTTGTCCGAGCTATTGGAAATAGGACTTAGAAACCTAAGTCTATACATTAGGAGCATCGGCTGGTATGGCCGGTAGCTTTCCTCTACGGCATGTGTATGTACTAGACCCTCTCCTGTCCCACTTCTTCTCTCTTTTACTCTCTCTTATTATACAGAAACTCTCCATCTATACCCTCTCCATCTTTATGCTCCCTATACTCCCGGTCTCCCCCTTATTCTTATACTTTTAACTTACAGGCAGCACAAAGGGATCATCGTATTGGACCCAAGTGAGCTAGACCCCTAAATTTTTCATTCTTCACTAGCAGCCTGCTAACCTAACGTAACCTAACCTAGATGAGGGAATGACGGACAGATCAGTGAAATTATCGATAGGTCATTAATATAGGGAACTCAGTAATTGGGTAGAAAGCAGGACCAACAGTTCATGGCGAAGTAGGGAGGATTGTATAGTCTCAAAGATTTTTTGGTTAAAATGTGACTCAAGAAGATCGAAACTGCTACTGGATATGAATAGGAAGTCGATGCGAATCATGATAGGCGCGTTGACAGGTCAGTGCTTGGTCAGAGCCAGAATCAGCATTTGGGAAACTGGCACTCCAGATTTTTGTAGGATGTGCGGAGATGAAGAGGAGCCAGAAACCATTGAACATATTATCTGTCACTGCCCGAAGCTGCAACGTCATAGGCATAGTAATGCTTTCATGGTTTCATGGAAACCATGATAGCGTCCTAAGGTGGGTGAATGACAAAAATATAAAATACATATTTTTTAGGAGAGTGTTATGTTTCCACAATTTGCAGACAATATCTCGCTCACTCATTACATGTTTTAAAATTTTAAAATAACAACGTTCATATTGCTCATTTACTCAAACAATGTCATAACTCAAAATAACCAGTTTGCCAGAAAACGAGTTTGAAGTTTCCAATTTACACGCAACTTAATGGGAATAAATTTTATTTTTCTCTCAAAAGTTGAGTAAACAAGATATTTGTATGAAATTTTTAGACAACATGAAGAACGATAAGAGAATTATTTAAAAAATCGAAGTTTTTGAAGTATGACCTGCTTTGAATAAATGAGCGATATTTAATTTTTCTTTCCCTTTTTGTACGATGTTAAATGAATTTAAAAAAAGTGTGTATTTTAGTATTTCCACATTAATGTATTCTCCAAAATATTTTGAATTTATTTAATTAAAATTTTTTAAGTCTCGCACTAGCAGCAAATTTATAATGATTTATTAATTTTAAGAATTACTTTTTTCAAAAGAAACTTATATCAACAATTCAGAAGAACTTTCCTAGAAAAATTCAATTTTAAATATAAACGATATGCAATAAAAATTGTTTTGTAACCTGTTAACACACGCCTGTCAAGAACGCATACACGAGTAGAACAAACTTTAAACTTCCTCCCCCATCCTCTTTTTATTCTGGGAAAAGTTCACAAAATTCTTATTCAAATAAATAGTTATTAAAAAAGCACTTATTTAATTAAGATGGTGTTATATGAAACAGATGTCGACAATTTTATTTCGATTTTTTTTTTAATTTTCATCTTAAGAACAAACAAAAGCGGCCAAATGCGAAGAAAAATTTTGTATTGATTGGTAAGAAAAAAAATCAAAAAAGAAACAATTAAAGTTTGAAATCAAAATGAATCACTTGTGGGTGAAGGCCTTTAAGATCATAGATTTCGACATCTTGAAGAGTGTGGAAATTCCTTCTTTTTTCTTCTTCGTCTTCTTCGGAATGGCCTTCACCGCCAGGGACAAAGAAATCAATAATAAACTGACAGGTTATTCTCTGATGCAAATATTTTATTAGCTCATTTAAAAATAATTCATTGCATAAATGTATGTATGTATGTTTATTGTTATTGCATAGAGAAAAAGTTATTTTTAAAAATATTAAAAGTATACGAATAATTGCATAATAAATATTAATAAGAAAAATTATGGAATGAATTTATTCGATTTCTTTCATTATTATTTACTTTTTAACATAAATTTTTTTATTGCAGAGGGAAAGAGTAATTTTGTCCACACAATGGCTTCCGAATTTGCAGATGTAAGTCCGATGGATTATTCCATCTGAGCCACTTTGAAGAGCAAGCAAAGTGAGCACTAAAAATTATAGCAGTATGGATGCGCTGAAGAACGCCCTTGTACGGGAAAGGGTTAAGATAACATAGTGTTATCAAGGCAAAGAGTTTCTACATCCAGCTAAAGTGAATAGACTTCAATATTAAGACAATAATTGTTATGATTTATTATATATTTTATTTAAAACAAACACAACCCGCGAAGCGATTAGCTTGTCTGCAGAAAACAACCAGGGTCTGTGGCGGGAATCGAACCCATGACCTCTGGACTGAGAGGCTAACATCGCTACCACTCAGCCACAGAGGCACCTGATGTAATCCTGCTTGATTATTATTGATTGATTGTTTCAAATAACTTGATAATAAAAATCTTACAGCCTTATTTATAAAACTTATTAAGGATTTAAAAAGGTTTTTCTAAAAAAAATTTCATACAAAATTTTTCTTAAAGACTTTAGAAAGCCTTAATAATTTTTATAAATACGGCTGTTCTTATTTATTCTGTAAATTAATTCTGTATATGTTATTTAACTAAGTTTTAATTGCTCAATGTTCTAATGTTCTCTACTTTTTTTCTTTAAAAACTTTAATTCTTCTTGCAATCATTTTTTTATTTTAAAAGTGTGCAAAATTTTCGTAATGATTTGTATGATTTTTATGATTTTCTTCTATTTACAAATGACAAGTATTTAACGTTTTAAGGGTGGCAATTGACTCTGTAAAAAATTTTTTTGTTCAGTTTCTATTTAATTTCACATAAAATTATTTGTTATGTCTTATCATTAGTTTCATGATAAGAAATTGTATAATATTTTTACAGATAAGCGAATGGTAAAATGTGAGGCTAGAATAAAGTTAAACTACAACTGAAGCTTCCTAAATTGATGCTTTTGATTTAATATAAAGATACTTTACAAGAATTTAAATTTCTCATTTTTGATATTTTCTTGAAAAAATTGATTCTCTTAGATAAACAATTTATTATTATCTCTTTTGAAAAGCCAGTTGAAAAGTATGTACATTTTTAAACACCTTCCTAAAATTAAATTAAACCAGTATAACCTTAGCATAATTCATACATCCCATCAAACATTTGGCATACAATTGCTTTATCATTTGATTTAAAACATTATTACATAGATATTTTTATCTAATTTTTCGACCTTTTTTATATGTTAATTAATTTCAGCTGAAAAAACAAAAGAAAAAATTCAATATCAAAAAAATAACCGAAAATTAATAATATTCCAAAGAAGTTAACCGAAGGTTAACGAAATATCGAACTATAAACTGACCTAAAGCTGAAAAAAATTGTTTAATTTATTATTATATAGAGGACGGTCTTTTTAAAAGAGATCACACATAATCCAAATAAAATATTTTAATCATGCATGTTAACAACTGATGAATAATGATTTTATTCAATATGTAACAACTGAAACATTTGGACTGTCTTTGGTTTTTTATTATATTTTTTTTTAAGACAAGTAACACTCAGGCAATGAATGCCTACTATTAAATATTACTAGGTGCTACCTTCTTTAGAAAAGGAATGGTGATACAGAAGACAG
Organism: Tachina lurida; assembly: GCA_944452675.1. NCBI lineage: Eukaryota > Metazoa > Arthropoda > Insecta > Diptera > Tachinidae > Tachina > Tachina lurida. The sequence goes on from OX101752.1 coordinate 175,008,050, forward strand.
GTAGTGAAGGAGGAGATAGAGGAAAGCTTCATTCTTTCACAACTCTGCATTTTTTTGCAGATTTCTAATAATGCAGTGTTGCAGCGCCTCTGGTGTTAAATGTGGCGCATTAAATTTTTTTAAGCTGTGCTTAGTTGCCATTTTATTGGTTATTTTACTTCGCCGGTGATTCTGCTACACTACGAAGGAGGGCGCTCTGATGTTACATTAGAATTAGTATCTGATGAAGTCGGTGTAGTTAAGTGACCAGTGACTGTGTCTTCATCAGTTGAACATTCCTACAACAACTGTATCAGTATCAGGACACTAATGCACATTAGAAAAATGTGTGGTGTTTTTATTTAATAACTGTTGGATACCGGGCTCGAACCCAGGACCTTTGGTTGTGTAGTCAACGTCATCACCTTTACATTGCTGCCGACTTAGAAATTTGGGAAGAACGCGAAGACTACCAGCAAGCGATAGAAATATTGAGTAAATTACATGTTGTGAATGTCGCTGCCGAAAGAGACGTAATAGAAGAAGATAACAACATATTATGTCGTAAGGAAGAAGAAAATATATCTTTTACTTCAGATTGTCGGTGAAAATAGCAAGAAATATCCTTCTCATAGTAAAAATTAATTATTTTAAATACAACAATAAATCATACACATTATTTAATTATAAAAATATATTTTTACATTTTATATTATTATGGCCTTATCTATAAAAATTATTAAGACTTTATAAAGGGTTTTTAACACACTCATTTGCATACAAAAGTTTTCTTATTAAGCCTTACAAAGCACTAATAATTTTTATAAATAATAATAATAATATTTTTTAAAAATTAAAATTTTTGTTTATGGGTACCCCCCAATGATTGAAGATGGAGACTAAGTGTGTTCTGAATAAATATTCGGCAACAAAAGTATTGGGGGTTGGTCATATAATTGATTTCCCTAGGGCCACTCTGGGGCTAGTTAAGATGATGGGGGCTAATTTTATAAAAAATAAAATTTTGTATGGGAGCACCCTTAAGAAACGCAGATAGAGCGCTAGCATGTTCCTTAAAAATTAAGAGGGGGTCAATCTTACATTTTAACCCTCTAGGAGCGACTCAGGAACAGTTGCAAGGCTTTTGGATTTTTTTTCGTTTTCCCCTACTTTTGGCCATTTACCCCCATACTACCATCCTAATTTTTTCATTGATGCATTTTTTTTCCTAAAATTCACAACTTTCACCTCTAGCGTATTAAAATCAAAAGATAGTGCACTATTCAAGCCCTAATGTACACGCATGAGCAAGCACGGAAGGTCACGCTCTCGGGAACTAAAGGAAATAGTACAGATATACAAAATGGTGTTGTCACTGGCATCAGAATATTAAAAAAATGTTTCTCGTCGCCTAAGTCTTAATTTATTAATCAAAACGTATTGAAAATTGGTGCGAATAAAATACCCATACAAAGAAGAGTTATAACGTTGAAATATTGCATGAAAATATTTCTCTCAGGATTTAACCTTAAGCTACTGAACATATTGCATACCTAAAATTCAAGCGTGAGTAGGTACAAAATTAATTCTTAAATGCATTTTAAGTTTGGACTAATTTCTGGTGCTTAAGTTAAATTTCGAGCTCTGCTTTGTTCAAAGATTTTATAAGAATTTAAAGACACATACATTTGTAGAAGTCCTTAAATCTTTATATGCCCGCTTAAGGGTACTTTACCATCACCTATTTGGAAAGGAGTCACTTAGAGAAGAGTTGGAGAATCAAATTGTTCGAGCAGAATGCATATTGCTAAGATGCTAGAACAAACTGAACAAATCTCTTACATAAAATGCAGGGGTTTAAGTTTTATATGCCGATTCACAGCACCAATGTACAAACCAATTCAATAGGTCGAGTTTAAAACCTTTGGCGAATTGAGTAATTTTATGACCAACTGGATTCTTGTTGTTTATTAATTTATTGTATTTAATTTTTAATTTTTGTATAGTGCTATCAAACATTGATAAAATATGCCCAATTCAATTTCTTATCCATATGTGTTTGCTGGGATGTCTCTGGCTCCTGTATGTTTTCAATTTGCGCATTTTAAACTGTCAAATAAAAAAAAATATATTCCAACAGAAATAAATGCAGTATTAACAACTTAATTAATTAATACGTATTCGTTTTCGCCTCAAAAAAAATAGAAAGAGTTTAATGCAGCTGCTGTGAAAACTTTACCTTGCAACAACGCCAAATAAATTTAGCATCAATTTGATTTTTCTAAAGAACATTTAAACTTTACGTGTGTTCTTAAGGAAATGTTCTGTTAATTAAGTGCATGCAATGCCATTTTTCCTATAAAGTTGATTTTAATATTTTTTGTTTGTTATTTTTATAGGGGAAAAACTACTTTAAGGTGTTTTCAATAAAAGCATTTCGATGCCAAGAATAATATTCATACTCTACTTGGTTGTTTGCATACATACAAGTGAACAACAAATTTTGCAAGTGCACAAAAAAAAATCATATTAAAGAAGGCTAAATAAAATATATGACAGTGCTAAAGCGTATGTATGTATATGGAGAATATTTTAGAAAATAAAAGGAACATATTGTAAAGCCAAAAACGTTTAACCACTGAGTGTATCAATAGGAGAAGAATATTGACTAGAAAATTTGTGTTTTTGTTGTGGTTACACATGTCATCTGTCACCGGAAGCAGCCGTTTTAGACATATATTGAATTTTATGCACAAAAGATGTTTTTTTTTTTTGCTTTACCAAAATTTTTTACAAGGATTTTGTAATGGCAATGTGGTTTGGGAAGGAAACAAACCAAAAAAAAAAATAACTTTAGTGCAGCTAATAAAAATATGTTAGATTTAAATATTTTTTTATATTTATTAAAAATGATTTCTTTCAAATTTTTTCTTTGAATTTTTTTTCAGTTTAGATATTGCGCAAATTAATTATAAAATATTTTTTTGAGAAATAGAAAAAACTGTAGCAAAATCATTCTTCCCCCTTACTCACATAATTAATGTTCACACTTCATAAGTGAAAAGCTCCTTACAAATCTTGGCAAATATATCAAAACTGCAGAAAAATCTGCTTAATACTCTTATGACATTAAAAATAATTAATCAAATCTCCAAGTAAAGAGGAATAATTTTTAGAGTAGAACATTTTGCTTCCTTTCTGGCCTTTAAATTCACCTGTGTACGAGCAACATGCAAATATAATGCAGAAGATACAAATGCAGCAGCAAGATAAATTGCCAACATTGACAGCTAACAGCAAATTAGTATAATACTTTGCATTTTCCTTGACAGCACAAGCTGAAGTAAATAAAACAAGTCGTATGTATGAGTTTGGCGAATCAACTTTTTTTTAATTGCACCTAAATTTCGAAACTAAAATATATACGATGTGTATGTATGTATTAAAAATATTTTATTTTCTGTTTTTATAGTTAAGTTCATGCGTCTACGTCTGCATGCTAAACTTGTACAGGCAAATCTGGGTATAACGAACAATGTTATACCAATCATTTTTGTACAAATATTTGCACAAGTGTGAACGTACGTACCATTAGTTATTATAAGAAATAAAATTAAGTATTCACTTGCTATGTGTATTAATAAAAAAAATATGTGCACATCGGCCAGGTTCTTAAAATCAATTCGTTTTAAGACCGACAAATTTCAGGAAAAAAATCACCAAGAAAGCTCACTTATTTGGTTTTAAGATTTCATATGCTTAAGATATTTTATGCGAACAATTAATAAGTATAAGAAGTAATACTTTGGAAATGAATACCTACTACTATTACTAGGTGCTGCCTTCTTTAGGAAAGGGATAGTGAAAGCGAAGACAGGTGGTAAAGGAATATAGAGGGGAAAGCTTCATTCTTTTACAACTCTGCTTTTTGCAATTTTTTAATAAGGCAGTGTTTCAGCGCCTCTTTTAAGGTAACTCAGTATCGTTTACCTCAATACCTAAGCTTTTTCATTCAATACCTATAAGCAGGATAATAAAAAAGGAAGTGCTTCATGCTTGCTCTGCATGTTCTCCATGCATACCCTGCATTCATTGTCATCTGTGGCTCCAATCTGATACAAATGCCCTCGTAAATTATAGTGTCCCCTTAAGATGCCGGCCAACTTTCTTACCCCCCCAGTGGTGCGATTCAGTAACTTTTAACGATCTGACAAACGTTATTTGTGTCTATACATTTTGTCGCTTGCAAAAACGATTGTGTGATTCTGTAACTTCTTTTTAACGATAGTACTCAGCTGATATTTTGTGTTGATTTTTGTTGATAAAATTAGCAGCACATAAATTATTGTCGCTTAAATAACAATACAGCTGACATTAACCTACAGCGAATATCGTTAAAAACGTTACTGAATAGCAAATTCGATAAGTTTTCGTTATAATTGTTTTAACAATGTGATTATCGTTAAAAAAAAGTTAGTGAATCGCTCTACAAGTTTGCTTAGTTTTAACAGTCCCCCTGTTCTTTCTTCGGCTGGGTAGCCCTAACCTTGGTTAGATTACCCACAGTATGATTATTCCATCGTGTCCTGTGGGCCATATTCGCACAATTTCCTAACTCAATATTCGCTGCTTTGAAAGTGTTTGCATTGGCCAGTCCATTTGCACGTTCATTTCCGATTAAATTGTAGTGGGCGCGCACCCATACAAGATTAATTTTGCCCTGTACTGCGTAATCGTTAAACGTATTCTTGCAATCTAAAACGGTCCTAGAGTTAATTCTTTCGGTTGTGATAGCCCTAATTGCAATCAATAATGTTGATGTCAGTAAATATTAGAAGTGAACGCAGGCCATGAAAAATTGCACAGTATTGTATTTTTTTGAAGAGCGAATATTGTTTGTAGTGGTGATCGCAATTGGGTGTAAAGTAGTGAACCGCACACCATACCAAAATTGTGGACAAGAAAATCACACACATGCTGATGCTCTTTCATTTAGTCATCACTGAGAAAGCGATGAAGCAAGTTGTGAAAGCATGTACGAATTGTTTTCTGGTTTTTTTGGCTAATAAATGAAAGTTAAAATTTAATTAATTTGTAAGAAATAAGAAATAAAAAATCTAAAACTATTCCCAGTACGAATTTTAAGAGCATTCACGCCAAAAATTGTTGATGCCCTATTATTAAAGAAAATAAACACTCTCGAACGCACTAATCCTAAACGACCTGTAGTGCGATTCAGTAACTTTTAACGATCCGACAATCGTAGTTTTTTTCTATACATCTTATCGCTTGCAATAACGATTGTGTGATTCCGTTACTTCTTTTTAGCGATAGTACACAGCTGATGTTTACTATTGAATTTTGTCGATAAAATTAACAGCACATAAATTATTGTCGCTTAAATAAAGACTCAGCTGAAATTAATCTACAGCGAATATCGTTAAAAATGTTACTGAATAATAAATTCGATAAATTTTCGTTATAATTATTTTCACAATGCGATTATCGTTAGTGAATCACACTGCTGGAGACGATGAAATAAACCTTCAAGCGACTTATAAATTATAAATATAATTTTCAAATTAATTTAAATGAACATCAAGAAGCATAAAAGTAAGGCCAAAGTTCACAGTAATTAGTTAGTTAGTTAAGAGCAATAGTTTAACCAATAATATTTGATTCAAAGCTCTTTGTTTACCATTAGTTAAACCGCTAAATATCATTGGTTAACAAATAGTTAGACAACAGCTGATTCGTTGTTAACCTTATTAGTATTATTGTTTTGTAAAAAATTTTAGAAAAATTTTACACATACGTTGCCAAGCATCTTCTTTATATTTAGCTGTAACACTTTCTTTTTTTTATATTATATTTTGTTTTTCCCGAAACAATTTCAGCACTTATTCAATATCTTGCACGCTAAAGTTAGACGAGCGAGCACTTGTTTTATTAAATTTTAAGAAATAATAGGTTTGTTCCTTTACTTTGTGGACAAAGTTCGGCAAAATAAGAGGAAATTATAATATACAAAAATGCACAGAAGTACGGCAACACGAAAAACCAAAATTTTAACACGAAAAGAACGTCAATGCATGTATGCACTTACATATGTATAGACACATACTTATGTACATATACACTTACATACACTTTACTTACATGATTTAGCATACTTTCATATTAAAACTTATAAAACTTTGTTAACCACTAGTTTTTAAAATTTTTTTCATACATTTTTCCATTTTTTTAATTTTTAGGAAAACGTAATTTTTCTTTGTAATTGTTTATTTTTGAAACAGCTGATTGATTTTGTGCTTGACCAAACTAGCATGAAGGAAAAGTACGGGCTGTTTCGTGCAAGAAGAATAAGAACATTACTCTCACAAAACCTGTCTCATTTGCCCGCGGGATCCCAATGTAGAATAAAGAAACACACCTAATATAACAAATGTAAACAAAAACCATATGGTATAGCAGAGTTGCCAATAGTGAAATTTAATAGTTTGATGGGGTTACCATTCTTTGCTCATATTAAAAACTTTAGTTAAATCAATACACTGTGAATATGAAGTATTAGTTAAACAATAGTTATCATTTAAATTTACTTATAATTAATAAATGACTGTCAATTTGGCCGTAAATGAAATAAGACACAAGTTTGTTTAACAAAACTGGCTTTGGCGCTTAAAACAAAAAAATCATCAGCCGACGAAGACATATATGCAAACCCACTGAACGAACTCAAAATTAAAATAATGATTGACGAATTTATTTATACATCTCTACACGACACTAAAACTATACACACGCTTGATGGTTTGTTTGATCGTCTCCAGGACCCACTAAAAGCTTTGCTCTTTTCTTATAAACAAGATATAAATTAAGAGATCCACCAGGAAGTTATGACCGTCCCCACTCCTATTGTTTATATATAAAAGTAGCATCATTTTCTAACGTGAAAAGTATACAAACTCTTGTGTATTAAAATTGACGTGTGTTTGGTTGATGTTTTGAGCGTGATTATGATGCTGTTTAAATAACAAACGTCCGAACACTTTCAAAATACATTTATAAACACATGAAGACACACGCGTTCTTAACACACAAAATTTTCAAGTTGTTTATATAAAAAAAATTGTAAAAAGATGCTGCTGGTGCTCATGATTCTTCTCGTGATGATGATGATGATGATGATGATGATAATTTTGAAAGACCCTCCTGTTGGGTCTTTGATTTTGAAAAGTGTTTTCCAATTTTTATTTTTTCGTGCATTAATTCTTAAGAAATTAGCTTTCATTCGTTTATAAATTAAAAATTAAAAATAAAAACAAGACACAAATGTAGGGAGTACGTTGTTGCAAGTGTGGCAGAAAGTGTGTGTCGGTGTGGCGTATTTTAAAAATAGTTTGCATAAATTTTGATCAAAAGGATTAAACGTGTCGCTGAGTGAATTCTATTACACACAAGTGCAAGTGTTGCTGGCCATTTCGTGTAGCTGCCGTATGCAAACACAAGGTATGAATTTTATTTATTTTTTTCCCCAAGTGATTTGTTTAAAAGATCATTTCCATTTTTGTTTTCCTTTCTTTCTTTCTTTCTATATTTACACATTTTTGAAATGCATTTTCTTTGCACTTCAGTGAATGTATTGATGTTTGTTTGCACGGTGTAAATATTATTTGTGTGTTTGTTTTTTTTTTTTACTTCTTACTTCCCTGTGTTCTTGTAGTTGTTCATAATCATGTTGTTGTTTATGAGTTTGTTGTTACATGCATTATGCGCTTGTTTGACTATTGAAAACACTTTGGGGCACGTTTCTTCCATGGCATAATATTTTGATATTACTCGTAAAATTTTTGATTTCTTTATTTCGTCTTTAAACAAATTAATGGAATTTTTTTTCTTAAAGTTCTTATTTGCAACACAAACAATTAAAATATATTGTTTGGCATTAGTTTCTTTTGTAAATTAAAGCAGGTGCAGCTGCAACAATGTAGCAAAATGTTTATTTATTTCATTTTGTATCGACGAAAACTTATTACTAATCTCCTGCTAACACTCTGCGACAAAATATTAAACTATTGCTTCAAGGAGATTGTTTTTCTTTTTAAAATGTATGCTTATATTCTAAAAAAAACATATTTGTGCATTATTTCTATTGTATTGCTAAGCAATTTTTTGAATAAAACAAATGTATACGAAACGTATTTTAAGTTCTAGAAATTACAGCCACTGTTAAGTGATTAACAGAGCTCTGTTATTACGAGTACAAATAAAGAAGTTATGCCAACAATAATGGTTCATGTCTGTGCTACTTAAGGTAGGATCACACGATTGTCGCAAATACACCAATTTGACCCAATTTTTATTGTGCTGAATTGGTGCACAAATAATAAAATTGTTTTAATTAAATACGTTTCACTCGCATGATTTCCCATTTTATTGCCACCTCAACTAAACACACGCAGATTGGCGAAGCATGATTGTGGCAATGCTTGCCGCAACCTAGTCAAGACTGTGGTATGTGCTAAGATTTTCTGGATGTTGTTAACATTCGTCTGGAGCTTTTGTGTTAATTATCAAATGGGCACTGCAGCCGCTAAACAGTCAGTGGAGTTAAGTCAGGTATTGTGTAAACAACAGCGAAGTTAACATTGTGGTATTCTAGCTGTGAATTATTTAATATTATGTTTTTTAAGAGCTCTTAATATTGGACTTGATAATAATTTTACACAGGGGACTTTTTCTTTTATCAAAAATATTCAAAGCTATGTTTTTTATGTAAAAATTAAAAATATTTCTATGTCAAAAACGAAAATTGCATAAGTTGTGATAAGCTGATGTTGAGTTAATTGTACCTCCAAATTTGTATATTCGAAAGTATCCCTGGTCAGAATCTCAATTCATTTATTAATTTTTTTTTAATTGCATTAACTTTTTTTAACAAACACAACCCGCGAAGCGATTAGCTTGTCTGCGGAAAACACCCAGGGTCTATGACGGGAATCGAACCCGCGACTTCTCGACTGAGAGGCTAGCATCGCTACCACTCAGCCACAGGGGCACCCAAATGTGATTTTTTAGGAAGTTATAACACTATAACTTGCGACTTATCTTTTTTAGACTTCTAATTTGATTTGGAATAATATTTAAAGGGCTTATGTTATTTCAATTCAGATAGTGAGAAGTTAAAATGTTTTCTATTTGTATCCAAAAACTTTGAAAACTAAGAGCGAAAAATTAAAACTCCAATTCAAAAATTACATATTTTGTAACAATTTTAATTCGACGACAAAAAATTTTAGCTTTAACAAGCTCCCATTTTGATAGACCGATATTTCTTATTAGATTTTACTGAAATGCTCTTTTACAATTTGCCATTGCTATAAAAATACAAAATTGCACTTGAGCAGTGGCCCAGTAGCTTAAATAATCTTTAATATTTGACGAAAAAGCAAGCCGGACCCAAAGAGTTTATGCCAGTTAAAAAAAAAATAAAAATGACTGAGTATATCACATTTCTATTTCGCTCTAAAATCGCAAAAAGCTGCGCCTCAAAAAAAGGACTAATTGACAAAGAAAGTCAATTAACTTCAGAAAATTATTTTCACAGTGCAATAGCATTTTTCAATATTGAAATTTTCTCAAATATATAAGCAATACTTTGTTTTTTGAAATTCGCCACACAATACTGGCAAATGACACTTCTGGGAAGGCGTTTATATAACAGATAAAATATAAATGCTAAATACCCAAAACCCTTTTTAAGGAAACGGAAAAACAAAAAATCAACAGGGGCATAAACAGTTAAAAAATAAAACGAATTCCCAATACCACTGATAGGTGTGACACTCTTCAAGTGATTGATGAAAGGCGAAAACTTAATGTTTATTTCATACAACGAAATCAAGAAAAAATCACAATAAAAAACATACGACTGCAAGGAGAAAAAAAAACGAACGAACGGCTGTCATACCAAGAAAGCAACTAATTTCCACATTTTTCACATTTGTTAAGACAAATTGAGGTGCAAACATTAGGTCAAAATAATAAAATGTCAGAGAGAGTAAAACCTTCAACAAATTGTTGGTAACACACACACACACAAATAAAAGTTTATAAAACAAATCTCACATAAGAAATCTTAAGAAACAATAAAAATAACAGCAAAGGGGTGTCAAAAATGAATAAAATTTAAAACACACGCCAAAAGCTTCAAACTTAAAGACTACAGACGAGCAACGCAGACGAATAGACTATCCGGGGAGGCACACTTTTAAAATTTAAGCGTAAAACTGTAAAAAGAAATGCAAACACATATAAACCGACAAAATTAATCGTATCACAATCTTATAAAACTACTACACAATTGCTATTCTTTATGTGAGACCATGTCTTTAGTTTAAAATATTTTTCAGTTTTGTTTTTTTTTTTTGCACATATCAAGGAAAAAAAAGGAGTGGATAGAAAGGGGTTGAGAAAACAATAGAAACCGAAAAAGGTCTCATTGTAAAATAGCGGCCTCATGTCTATGACAATAAAAAAGTCAATATCAATTTCAATAAATATATTTCCGTTTCTTCAAACCTCAACTTGCAACGCACAGGACACACTTTCTAACAAAAGCAATACAGCAATGTATTTGTGTGTATGTACATATATGCGTATGTGCAAAATAAAATTGGTATTAATGGGCCACAGTGGTATAATTCACTTAAAAATTGTTTAAGAAAAATTCTTTTGATAGTCAGAAAAAAAGTGATATTGCTACTGATATTGTCATGTTTTTTTTTTTTTTTTTTTTTTTTTTTTTTAAAAAGAGAAGTAACACTCAGGCAATTAATGCCTACTACTATTACTAGGTGTTACCTTCTTTAGGAAAGGGATAGTGATAGAGAAGACAGGTGGTGAAGGGAGAGATAGAGGAAAGTTTCATTCTTTTACAACTCTGCTTTTTGCACGTTTTTTGATAATGCAGTGTTGCAGCGCCATCTGGTGTCAAATGAGGCGTATTAAATTTTTGAAGCTGTGTTTTGTAGCCATTTTATTGATTATTTTACTTCGCCGATGATTCTGCTACACAACGAAGGAGGGCGCTCTGATGTTACATTAGGACTAGTATCTTCTGAAGTCATGTTTTCAGAATGAAAAATGATATACAAATTGTAGTTTATTGGTAATATTTCAAACATAATTTTAACAAAGTTTTTGTTGGCGCTTAAAAAAAAATATTAACTTTCAAAAAAAAAAAATTCCATTGCGTTTATTGTTACTGTACAATTTGTAAAATAACTATTTGAATAGTAGAATAAAACTTAAAAAAAAAATTAAACCGACTTGAAAAATAAGCACTAGGTTAAAAATAATTTAGATTCATAATTTGTTCAGACTAATTTATTAATACACAAACAACACCTAAGTTAATTGTAAATATTCTGACAAAGACGTAGTAGAACGGAACAATTAGCTGTTTTACGGCCTTATCTCACGGGTGCCAAAGCACCGGGAGTGGGTTAGACGCCAGACCAACGCCCCCATGCACCATCTTAGGAATGCACCTATGTTCACTCCACAAAGGCACATAGGTTGCAATCCTTATATATAGTTATCCCTCTACTATATTTAATTACTTTGCTGAGGTAATTTGAGCTATCTAAACTCTGCTGCTATGTCCGTTCCCATAGCAGCTTCTGTTGATTGGCAAAAGCATCTAGAATAGTGTCTGGCTGACCGCGTCATACCAACCACTAGCATTGATTTAACACTGGTAAGCCAAGACTGTTCTCCCAGCGTTTTTGGTAGCAACCACAGCCACCACGATAATTATCTGGCTTCCACGTTAAGGTGTTGTGTATACAGTCATAGTGAGGTCCCCAAGAATTCCTCAACCATTGCCGGCACAGCGCAACCACCCATCCGAAATAAACCCATGCCTGTGTCGCCAAAAATCCAGTGCCTACTCCACACACACCAAAATCATTCCTTAAACCCCGTGGGGTAGGACGAACTCGGCCTTTTAGCAAAGGATCCTGACGACCGCTACATGCACTCAAATTTTCAGAGCAGCTCGACTGTCGGGAAACCAGCACCCGTGGCACCAGAAGTAGCCTCTGGTCAGACCTCGCAGTTCCAGGGGCAGTTCTAGGTGATCATGCACCTAACTGACATCAACAGGAACCTGTCTTCCTTTTATAAATATGTGCACATCCTTTGCTCTGTTGCCAGAGATCGGATAGTAACACATAAGTTCTATGGGTAATGTGTGTGTTGTCTGTTGATGTCGGTTTCTTCTTTATATACTCTGCCATTGTTGCAAATGGAATATGTTACAATAACAATTATAACTAAATGCATATTGTGCCATGACCGCCAAAAAAGCTTAAGCGACATATTTTTTTTAACTTCGTTTTATGGTAAAAATTGACTACATACGATCGTAAATAATCGATTTTTGTAAAAAAAATTCAGCTCGAAAATTATGTCGCTTAAGCTTCTTTGACGGTTATGGTACGATATGCATTTAATTATTTATTGTTACTGTGATTTTGAATAATACTTGTAGATAACACATATAAAAATATTTGATTTAACTGAATCTAAATTAATCTTAACTCTTTAGTTGTTATTTTAAAAGTCAAGTAGAAGCACCTGAAACATAATGTTAATCTTTAGTGGGCAATGCCCCACACACTATTTTAAACACAAAATTATGTCATTCTAAGAGCCAAAATTTTTAGCCAAGATTCGTGGGAATTGTATAAGTACACCGAAAGAATTTTGCTTCATAAGTTCAATGAAACAATTTCATTAAAATTTTTTCACAAATCTAATGATAATTTCACAAGTCCAATGAAAATTTCATGAATGTTGTGAAAGAATTTCATTGGAATGGCTTCGTTGATATTCTGGTTTCGTAAGAATATTTTATTGGACTTATGGCAGCAATATTTTCTAATTATTAAGAAACCTCTTTATATTTAAGTTATTTCATTCTTTTCATGAAATTATTTTATTGTTTCGATGCACTGCATTAATTACACTGTTAAATTAATTTGATGAAGTTTTCAATAAAATAATTTGGACGAAACTGGTTTCATTAATCCAACGAAACGTGACGTGGGTTGAATTTTAATGAATTTTGCATTAGATTAATGTCGAAATTCATAGAATTTCGGCCGAAAATTCTTTCAGTGTAGATGTACATATAAGTGAATATTAATCTTCAATGGGCGTAGCCCCGCCTACTTTTGTTGAACACAACATTCACCCTTATTCCAGTTGTCAAAATCGATGTCGCAACACCAACACATATGCCTGTCGATAGGAGCGACCTAAAATTCAAAAATACGTTTTCGTAGTTGTTGTTGTTGCTGGTCTCTGACGGCTGCATTGGCTAGTATGTTTGCGTGGTTGTATATTTCTTAATAAGCATAAATGTGTAAGATTCTGACAATTTTAGTTAAAATTTTATCAAAGTTAAACTGAATCTCTGCAGGCTTAAAAAATGAGGCAAAGTGATCCCGAAAAATTGCAAAAAACATACTTGAGCCGGGATCCCACTATCGGTACAATGTACCGATTTTCGGCGGCTCAATGCAATAAAGTCGTCAGTAATAAACCAAAATTTACTTATTTCTCAATTAATTCCGGAATAAGTCTATATGGCTTCATTATCACTGCAGTGTGGGGCAACTATGTCTTTATATTTCAATCAGTTGAAAAATACGGCCAATTTAGCTTAATACTTGTAACTTTATTTTAGTGAGCCGACAAAAATCGACACATTGTGCCAATAGTGGGATCTAGGCTTTAAAAAGAATTTGATTTTTTTTCTTATAAAAAACTTTTAAGCATAAAACATTGAATTGAAAAAAAAAATTAAAACTTTTCCAGAGAAACATTTCTCATAATTGTTTCCATAAATGAAACATAAATAATGTTTTAATGCTCACTTTTCTGCATTCTTTTTAATGATATAAGAGAAGTATTGCGCACTCATTATCTTCAACCTGCGCATATTATAGTGTTTTCACACTGAAAGTTAAAAACTGGTTTTAAAGTTAAAATCATAAACAGCTGATTTTGCATTCACACTGCAAGTTTGCTAAATTGAGGTTTTAACTGACAGAATTTCTGTCTATCAACTTTGTTCAAAATAAAATAAATATTGAGCAGAAATGATGTATTTTTTTCTGCTTTTTATAACTCTTCGTCTATACCTGATATATTTTTATCATAACAAAAGTCAAACTTTATATTGAAAAATAATTGTTTTTATGTTAGCTTTTTTTGCTATACGGAATTTGACATTTATCATGATAAAAATACATCAGGTATAGACGTAGGGTAACACTTATTTGACAAACTGTACAACAACTGTTTTGGTTTGTATGAAAAACTCGTACATTTTACAATGCGTTGTAAAATGGAAATTATTTTATATTTTGTAAATAAATATTTTAAAATTATGGAACTAGTAATACAAAGTGAAGAACTTGTTACTTGGGAATCAAGTTATTGTATATAAAGAATGCACAAATACATCACAAAATAAATTTTTTTTATCGGCTGATCGATGTCATTCATATCGTCTATTTTCACTTCCCAGAGGTCAATGAAAATATTTTCGTTAGTTTCCTTACAAAAAACTTTGTTTTCCATAATTTTTGATTATTGTTGCTGCTGCATCCACTTTTAAGTTGAAAATCTTTCAAGCGACATCTATTGTTATTCAAATTTGAAAATTTATTTGCTGGTAGTCCAGCGATGTCTATATGCATTTCATTGTTGCTGTAACAAATCGTCAGTAGACTTCAACCACAAATCTTGAACAGTCACAAACCTCTTATCTTATGTACAGACTTTCAAAAACTATTTGAGAATTCACAAATAATAATATTTTTGAAAATCACAAAAGAAAAATAAGCATAGTAGGCTTAGAAACTTATACATAAACATTACCAGCTGCTGCCGGTCATTTTAACTTGGCAGCACTGAATTCTGCACAGGGAAAACAAGGTTGCATTTCATAAAACCAACTTAAAACCAATTCAAAAATGGTTTTAACTTGTTTTTCACCAAAACAATTTGTATGGTAAAACCAGGGTTTAACAGTTGGTTTTAACGTTAAAATCAACTTTTATTAAAATCATGTCAGTGTGAAAACAATATTACGTGCGAAAGTGCAGTTCTCTACACAGAAACAATAAGTTTTGTGAAGGTGCGGTCACACTGGCAAAACATTTGCCAAAACAAACGTAACCACGAAATACTAATGAAAAACATTTTGATTCAGCCAAGTCTATATTGAGTGTTTGGTGTATAGACCACGCCCATATGAGGTGCCAACATTTTACAAACTACCTTCCATAACTCCACATCCTTTGATTTGCAACTAAAATTTTTTTCAAATTTCTTTAAATGTAATAAAAAAATGTTTACTAATTGAAGGCTAGCCGCGAATAACGTTGTAAGTGACAAAATAATAATTTGTCAGGAGAGCCTAAAAATGTATTTTAAAGCAAGATTGTTTTTTTTCGTTTAATTTTTATTTTAGCTTAGAGAAAATAATGATAATTAGCATTAAATTTTCTTTTTGTATCTCTGTTACATTTATCAATTATTTTCGACAATTTCGTTTGAATGATTTTGTTAGTTACTTTCAAAGTTCTTCCACTGACAGACTATTTGTAATTATATTTTGAGAGCGATAAGATGCATAATTTTGAATGGTTTGTTGTTTGTACAACGCAAGAGAGTAATGTTAATGGTAGTCTGTGGAAAAACTGGTTTTCTAAAAATTGTCTTTTACAACGTTATTCGCGGCTCGCCTTCAATTGTTATTATTCTCAGATATTTCGAGGTTATATGACGCACGCTAACTACTGTGCTTCCTTCATTCAGTTGTAACCAGCTCGCCTGTGTATTTATGTACTAGTTTTTCTTCATTACACTTCTTGCTGCGCGCTTGTGTTAATATGCCAATGAAGCATAAGTATTTCAATGTTCTTTTTATACCCTTTACCAAAAAAATGGTAAAAGGGTATTATAGGTTTGTCATTCCGTTTGTAATTTCTATAATATCAATAAGCGACCCATATAATATATATATTCTGGATCCTTATGCATAGGGAAGACGAATAAGCGATGTCCGTCTGTCCGTCTGTCCGTCTGTCCGTCTGTCCGTCTGTCCGTCTGTCCGTCTGTCCGTCTGTCCGTCTGTCCGTCTGTCTGTACGTGAAATCGGTTTTCCGAAGCTCCCAGAAGAGCTAGAGACTTCGTTCTTGGACTGGTGTGTCAGAAATTTTCCAAAATAGATTGGTATTGAAATTCAGCAAAATCGGGCAGACGATTGCAGAGCTGGAAAACTTAAACTTCATTTTGCCATATAAAAGTAACTCCCGAAAACAAATTTTTATTTTTTTTTTAATAAATGTACATATTTTACACTTCAGTACGACTAAAATTGGAATTTTAAAATAAAGAAATACAAAAAAATTAAAAAGACGTTTCCAGGGTTGGAAAACCTTAACTTTTTGTGTTATGTAAAATTAACTATGTCTAAAACTATATTAGTATTTTCTCGAGAACCGTAAGAGCTACAGACTTGAAATTTGGACACAGTATGTAGACCTTTGGCCGCTACAACAACAAATACATGATAATTGGAAATTAAAGGGTGTTCCAAAACGAGCAACGAAAAATTTTAAAATCCCATGTAGTATATATACAATTGTATGTATATACACTTGAAATTTGTAAGGTTAGTGTATTTTTATACAGACTACAAAAATTAACACAAAAATTAAAAAAAAATTTAAATTAAAGGGTGTTCCATCAGTTAATGCAATTTTGACTATGTAATTTTGACAATTTGCTGTATCTTGGAAACCGTAAGAGCAAAACTCTTGAAATTTTCAAAAACGGTAAAACTGAAAAAATAAAAAATTATAAAATCGCCAAACCGAAAAAAATCGCCAAAAACAAGAAAAAATCGCCAAAACGAAAAAAAGCACCAAAACGAAAAAAAAACCCTAAAAAACAGAAAAAAGTCGTCAAAATGAAAAAAAAGTCGCCAAAACGAAAAAAACCCTAAAAAACAGAAAAAAATCGCCAAAATGAAAAAAATCACCAAAACGAAAAAAAACCCTAAAAAACAGAAAAAATCGTCAAAATGAAAAAAAATCGCCAAAACGAAAAAAACTCTAAAAAAAATCGCCAAAATGAAAAAAATCGCCAAAAAAAGAAAAAACCTAAATAACAGAAAAAAAATCGCCAAAACGAAAAAAGCACCAAATTAAAAAAAATTTCTAAGACTAAAATAAATCGCAAAAAAACGGAAAAATTGCTAAAATGAAAACAAAAATCGCCAAAATGAAAGAAAATCGCCAAAATGAAAAAAATCGCCAAAATGAAAAAAATCACCAAAACGAAAAAAAAACCTAAAAACAGAAAAAAACGCCAAAATGATAAAAAAATCGCCAAAATGAAAAAAATCACCAAAACGAAAAAAAACTCCAAAAAACAGAAAAAAATCGCCAAAATTAAAAAAAGCACTAAATTAAAAGAAAAATTTTAATTCTAAAATAAATCGCAAAAAAACGAAAAAATTGCTAAAATGAAAAAAAATCGCCAAAATGAAAAATATCGCTAAAACGAAAAAAAAACCTAGAAAACAGAAAAAAATCGCCAAAATAAAAAAAACTAGAAAACAGAAAAAATCGCCAAAATGAAAAAAAATCGCCATAATAAAAAAAAATCGTCAAAATGAAAAAAATCATCAAAACGAAAAAAAACATAAAAAAAAGAAAAAAATTGCCAAAATGAAAAAAAATCGCCAAAATGAAAAAAATCACCAAAACGAAAAAAAACAAAAAAATCGCCAAAAAAATCGCGAAAAAAACCCAAAAAAACAGAAAAAATCGTCAAAATGAGAAAAATCTCCAAAATGAAGAAAAGCCCAACAACAGAAAAAAATCGCCAAAATGAAAAAAAACCTCCAAAAACAGACAAAATCGCCAAAACGAGAAAAAAGCGACAAAACTGAAAAAATCGTTTTAACTGAAAAAAACTTCAAAAAAGCAAAAAACCTTCCTTTCGTGCGCGATTCAAAGTCGCACTTAACTGATTTTTTTAATATTAAAGGAATTAAATGAAACTGAGTTTTTGCTTATTTCGTTCTTGCTTTTTTCACTTAACATATTTTATGTATTTTTTAAAGAACTAGATTGGTATCAATAATCAGAAAAATCCAAAATTATGACTCCAGGGTTGGAAAACTTACACTTTTTGTGTTATGTAAAATTAAATAGGTCTAAAATTTTTTTTCTTTTTCTTTATAAATTGAATATATTTTATGCTTCTGAAAGAAAAGTTTGGTGTATGAAATTTTAAAAATGAAAATTATAGCTCCAAAGATGGAAACTTTAAAAAAATGATAAATTTTTTCACAAAACAAATATGTATGTACGTGTCTGTATACTATATATATGTACGTACGTTGGTAAAGGGTATATAAGATTCGGCACAGCCGAATATAGCACTCTTACTTGTTGGTTTAATAGGTTGGACAACAAACAAGCAAATTCAGACGAAACGCCAGCTCACATGTAAAGTTTTCCATTTCATTTAAGACAACAACAAGCGGCGGCTAAAAGAAAAATCCCATAAAATCCTTTAACTCCTGCCAAACCAAATCGAACGAAACACCCCTTCTGCTAAATTCCTTACAAGTTTAACACAAACAACAATCAAACAATATTGTATTCGTCAGCTCAAGCGTTGAAATGTGTGTGTATGTGTGTGCATGTATGTGATTTAAAAGTCTGTTTTTGTTATTTTTTTTTTATATTATATTTATTAAAATAGATAACCTACTTTTATTTAAAGTAATGATTTTTAACTTCTTCTATACACCCCCTGGATTCTTTTCTTCTTTTATGATTATTTTATTTAAAAAGTAAAAAGTTTGTATGTAAAAGTTTTTTTTTTCAATTTTAGTTCAGTTAATATTTATGACCATTTAGTAGCAACCAGATAGAAAAAAATACCCCTACAAAATTCATTTATGGCCACCATCGTACGTACCGTGTGTGTGTGAAGCAAAAAAAAAAAAAAAGGGTGTTAAGTCCTCGTCGTGTGTTGTAAAGTAAAAGTTCAGTGAATAGTGTTTGTTTGATAGCCGTTGTATTACAGTTGTAAATTTTAAAATAAATACCATTAAAAGTTTAACTTTTTGTTTGGTCAGGAATTTCTTGTCGTTGTGTTTGTATTTTGTTTCCAGTTTAGTCTAAACAATTTGTACTTTTATTGCTAATATATGCGCATAATTTTGCAAACATACAAGGCAAACAAATGCACAACCAATAATTTCTATTCGAATATTATTTGGATTCACATAAACACATAAATATGTATTCCCATTTTATAACATTAAGAGCCAGAGTGTTTTGCTTTAATGGAAATGGTGTAGTTACAAATCAATGCTTATTTAATCATTTAATATTTACGTTTTGTCCATTTAAAATTATTGTCTATCGTTAGAGATTTATTAAAAGCACGCGGTTTATGGGACCCATCTTAGCTTTACTAAACCATAGAAATAGATATAAAATTTAATGTTGCCCTATATACATGTAACTCTGGTACTAGATTCAGTGATCCAATTTTACTAGATCAGGTGACAAGGAAGAAGATAATATAACAGACCCATATGAGGAATCTGGTGATTATGTTGTTACTGCTGTTGCTGACGACAATTATGTTACTCTTTATGCAGCTACGTTTCTTGCAAGAGAAACACCAGCTTTCAAAGGACAATTGGATTGTTGACAAAGTTAATTTCAAGTAAGTGCTAATGGCTTATCAGCTGCAAGATTGGTGGATCTAAGGAAGTAATGTGCACGGCCAAATGCTACCAATCAAAGTTGATTCAAGTGCTGATAAAACAAAAGGATGGCACCAAAAAACATGTGAATTATCCTTTGGTCATAAGCGTCTAGGATCGGATGATAAGCGATCCCGTCGGCAAAAAAAAACAACTGTTTTTTTAAGAAAAAAGTCCAGTTATTATTTTTAAAAATTACTTATACTTTGTCTTGTAAAAGCAACATGGTTCAAAGTACATAGTTTCATTAACTGAAAACGTGATAGCGGACGGAACAAGAAACAAAGGATTAGAAATCTGTCGGACAGCATTCGATGCATTTCCATAAGAAAGGCCACAAGAAATAATTCCTATTTTGAGCCATTTACCCAATAAAACCATATTTTATATTTATATTTTGAATTTGTACTGTATTTATTTTCCTTTTTATCTGTGTATATGTGCATATGTGTATCTGTGTGTCTGTCCGTGTCCACGTACAGCCCAAACGGCTGGGCCGATTTTGATTTAGTTTTCTCTGTTTGAAAGGTGACTTGATCGAGATGGTTCTAAATCATGTTTGAAGAAAATCGGTCCAGCGCCTAGAAGATGTCACATCTTTTCGAGATATATTGGGGGTTTTTAAAATTTTTAATTTTTGTTATTGATAATGTTTTGCTTATAAGTTTTCCATATGAAGAATTATTTCTTTGTTCTTAATAAAATAAAATTAAAATATAAATAAGAGAAAATTTAAATACGTAAAAGCCTTTTTTAATCATTTCAGCTTTATTGGGACATTACGTCCCACCGTAAAAACATATTGGGATTATACATCCCAGGATAAGGGAAAGGATCTTCGACTTCTCATGTACATATGCCCAACGTTTTACATATATGTATATGCCTTATTAATCTAAAAAATGTCTCATTCCTTATAAAAATTAAAAAAACCTACCAGTTTTCGTGAAAAACTCAGGGCTTAGGAAAATCTTTTATGAAAAATTTTAAATAAAAATTTTGGATAAAAATATTTGCCGAATTTTGAATTTGTTCAAATATTTTTTTGAATATTTAGAAGAAACCTTCTCCTGAAAACTTTAATTTTTGTCGCTTACGATAAAATCGAAAATAAGGCTCGAAATATTGTTTTTTCATACGAACTATTAGAACTAAATTCAACATTTCTCAATGTTGTTCTTTAACAATTTTTCGCATGTTTAGCGAGATTTTTGTTGGATAGATAATTTTTCCGATTATAAGCGTGGTTTGTTTATTCGAGTATTAGCGATTAATATGATTTTTCTATTCGCAACAAATTTTTAATCTGTTATTGAATATATTTGAAGAAATTTGGATACAAAAATTCATGATGCCATTGTAGACAATTTGTTATTTTGGTTGAAAAAAAAAACAAAATAACTACCGTCTGCCAAACAAATTTTAATTTAGAAAAGCTCTACAAAAAAATGTTTTTTAGAAATTGGTTTAAGCAACGTTTTATAAAACAATTTTTTCGGCAGTTATTTTTTTTCAAACAAAGTAACAAATTACCTACAAAAACTGCACCATTTGTCATACTAATAAGGACTTATGTATTTTTAAAACTACTTTCAGAACTGGCCCATGTTAAAATATGAAAACTAGTGTAGGAAAATCACTGCAAAACCACGAACGCTTTAAGTATAATATTTAATTTGTTATAATAAATATAATTATTCATTTTTCCCCAGGATAAAAAGTGAAATATTCCTGCCGGTGTTTCAACAGAAATTATTCAGGCACATGCTAACAAAAAGATACTCACGCTCTCTTCCCTTTTGCTGTGCAACAAAAGCCGCCAATTAATCAACCTACAAAAGAAACACAAAAAAACAAGGTTTGTGCTTCTTGAATGAAGTTGTTAAAGTAACAAACATGTGGTACGAGTAACAACAACACATCTTAATTAATAAAATATCTTAAAGGATAAACATCCTGTTATTGATTTTTATTATAAGTGTATTTTAGTTTTTTGCTTTCATAGAAATCACTTCAATATTAATTTAGCTACTTTGGTGTGTAATTTATTATTTTGACTAAATAGAATAGAATGGAACTTTTCAGCCTGGGGTTTTTCTGCAGGCGGGGATGTTTTAGTAGATCTAACGTACGCTGTTATTTATTTATGTATTCAAAATTTTTGCTTTGCTTTTCTGGTCTCAACTTAATTATGCGTAACAGAAATTGTTTTCCACTCACATTCAAAGGCAAATGATAAGTATTTTTATTATTATTATTTTTATTTTTACAAATCATGCTAAAATCAATTCCTTTATCACAAACAGGATGCATAATGTTCCTTTGCTTTAAGTTACTTAACTTGACCATTGGTCGTTTGTTTAGTTTTCCTTTTCTAGTATAAATATATATTTTAATTCTTTTGTTGCTGCCGGATATTATACACCAGAAAGAGGAGTGAATGCTCGAAGAATATGGCAGCACAGGGCATATGAAATTCGTCTAAGGATTTAATATTCAAATGTCCAGTCTGTGACATTGCACAGTGGGATGGCTTTATAGACATTTGTGCAAAAACTCTAAGAAATGATTCTAGATCATTGAAACTGGGCAACGAGCATTGCATTGACTAAGTTAATAAAACAAAATGACATTTCATGGAAAACCGCCTGCCGCCCTTCAAACAACATCGATTCTTTTCGCATAAAATTTTTACTAACCAAACATAAGTTGGTACATACACTTTCTAGAATAAAAAAAGTTCAGTAAAGTAGAACTACGTAAAATAAAATATAAAATTTTAATGGGCGTAACTCCGCCAATTTTTTAAATAAATGATTTTGTCTATCTCAGAGCTCAATTTGTGTGGTAGGTTTCGTAAAAATCGGTAATCGTGGTTCTACGTGAATTATTATAATAAATTTGAATGGGCGTAACTCTGCCCATTTTCCAAACTTTCAAATTGTGTAATTACAAGAACCAAAGGTTTTATAAATTTCGCAGCAATCAAATAAGTAGAATATCATAAAATTATATTAAACCAATTGTGGGGGTGTCCCTTGCCCACTTTTTTACAATTAGACCAATGGGAAGCTATACCCTTTCAGACAACAAGCAAATTTTTGCAATCGGTCTAAAATGTACCGAGTTTTGAAGTAACACACCTAAAAAAATAGAGACGCATTGTTAACCTCCTCCTTTTTTTGAAGTCGGTTAAAAAAGACGAATACCGTGTTTCATCAAAATTGGCCACACCTACCGCCCATGTATATCAAACAAACAACTTTATTTATGATTCATGCTTGATATCTTTGACTGCATCGTCACATTCCAAATCCTGAATGAATGACTAATGCTTGTAAAAGCGTCTAATGGAACCAATAAGCGGGGAAAAAAGTCAGTGTTTGTGGAAGCTCTATTGCAATTCTTTCTTACTTCTTCCTATTCTTCACTTAGCATCTAATAGAAAAAATTGTTGCATCCATGATGTCTGCTCCATGCATTAGTATTTTGTGGACAGTGGGGGCATATATGTATACCAACCATATTTTTCAATGCAAATTCTTTTCCTCTATCGCACCTATAATTTTTTAACTATTTCGCATTGATTTTTTTCTGACCATAAGTTATTACTTGTAGTATTTTTCTTATTGTAATACTTAATTATTTCTTTAAACTTCTTCGCCCCCATTTGTTAAATAATTGACGCAAAGCTTCCAATAATGTTCTAAAAGACAAATGTTGCAAAACCTGTTTAATCGAAAATAACAGCTAACATTATTCTCTGGCATTGTTCATTGTCATGCATCTTATCGCCGCACAGTGGGGCCAAAGGCACATTTTTCGCGAATCAATTCACAGCTCCCCAACTACAATAGTGGAAGTCTTAAATACAATAAACTGTATGTTCCAGCAAAATCTTGGTGGTATAGCAGGGGGAGACGGGCACCCCCACACAAAATAATTATTATTTTCCCTAAGTCTTCGGAACTACAATAGTGAGGCACATTAAATTCGATGTAAATAACTCTTAAGATAAGCTGCATGTTCCACCAAAATTTTAAGAGTATAGAAGGGGGAGACGAGTGCCCCACATACAAAGTAATTCTTAATGAACTAACAAATATAATTTTATTTATTCCAGAAATACCGAAGCAGAAACAAAAGGCATATACGTCTTTAAATATATTTGAAAACTTTAATTTTTGTCGTTTACGACTAAGGGATAATAAGTCAGTGCAAGTTAATTCCTATTTTTGGTTTAAAATTTTTTTAAACTAGCAAACCTATAAATCAAAACAGTATTTAAACCATCTGTAAACGCATAAAATTGGGCTTTTAAACTACGAATACAGGCCATATGGTCTTGTTACTTATAGAATATATGTTATGCATTAAAAGAGCACTCAACTTTTTTCCAAGCCTCTATTTTTTCTTCACATCTTGTTCGACTTGTTTTCTTACCACTTACTTCACCAAGCATAAATATAATTGCTTTCTCAGTAAAATGTGGCAACCTTTAATTAAAATTTTTTAACTTTCTTGCCTTTTTCATTGTGCAAAGAATTGATAGCCTGCTGCAAAACAGCTGCTCTTTGACATTTATTCTAGTGCTGCCACAATATAACTTTTTAAGCTACACATAAGGTACACAGAGAAAACAGTGCCTACTAAAAAAAAATTAATAAGGCAACCTAATAAAATCAATAAGAAATCCCTATAGTTTACAATTTATAAGAAAACCTAATAGAATCAAGAAGTTTTTCTCTATGGATTGTTTTTTTTGTGCCAAAAATAATGGAAATTGAGTAAACAAAGTTGTGAATAATAAGATTTCTTCTTGATTTTATGTGTTTTTTTTTCTTGATAAAATTAATAAGACTTACCACATAAAAACAATAAGGAATCTCTATGAAAATATCTTCGTTTCTTTCTGCTGGGGTACCCGTCAGCCTAAAAACGTTTCATAGAGAAAATCTTCTTGATTCTATGAGGCAGTTTTTTCTCTGTGTATGGTTTACTGATTTACTCCTGTTGAGTTTAAACTACATATAAATTTTAGTTTGGTTAGACTAAACCAGCGTTTAAATTGTGACTGATTTATTAGCCTTAAATCGAAAATAAGGCTGGATATGCAAGTCATTTCTGGTTTAGTACCGTTGAATGGATTTTACTTCCATTTTTTTTGCAAAAATATATAAACGTTTTCTCAAAATGCACATTTTTTATTTTAGAATCTCTCTACATTGTTCGATTTTTGAAATTGAGTGGTCGAAAAATGAGGTTTCTGGCGCCAAAACCCCACTGTGCGTAGTCAAGTTCAAAGAAAATCATTTTAATACATATTTATTTAGTTGGATTGCTTTAAGTGAACTATTGTGGAATATAAAAATTTTTTTTAAACTTTCTTTAAAAGTGCTCAAAAGAAAGGAAAGATACAACGCGCAAATGTATGGCAAAGTATGGCCTCGCTATTAGAGTATTTGATTTGTACTTATTTATTTTTGTATTAATTGCATCTAGGCTGCAATACTTTTTTAGTGTTTAATATTTAAGATCAAAACTAAATCATCATTAACTTTTAGTTGGAAATCTGTAACGAATGTCAAGGAGAAGAAACAATACAACAATATTAGCAATTACTTTATAAGAAAATCATGTTTCACATAAATAACAAATAAACCATAAAATGTCAATTAAACTAAATCTCTTAAGATCCACTTAAACTTCCTGCTCAACAATAAGTAGACAATTTAACACCCTCTGCGGTAAAGGCGCAGCAAGCGTTCTACTCATTTTGCAAAATACAGATAAAACGTAGAAAAGAGAAGCAAAAAAAAAAAATTTGAAATGCAACGAGTAGTCGTGTTGCATGCAAATCAGTTGCAAGTAATAAAATTGGCTTGTAATTTAAACTTATAATAAGACCAACTAACCAAATCCCGTGAAAAGCTGGTGTGATAAAGACAATTGTGTTCACGTTTCTTGAAGAAAATAAATAAAAAACAAAAAGAAAAAAATCTTAAAATAAAGGCAACATAAATTGTTAAATCTCGTTTAGTTTTTAGCAAAAAAAAAAAAAGCAGAAAAATTCACAAACCATAAAGTATGAAGAAAATTCTCTTTTGCAAAGCCACGGCAAACGTTTTAAAATGGCTGCCATCAGCTCTTATTGAAATTCCAATGCGGACGGATGTCTCCTCGTACTGTAAGATGATGTAAGATGAGCCTTTCTCCTCCATACACGTTAAACGTAAACCAATAAACCACCGAAAGCATGCAAAGGAATGCCCAAGCAAGTGTAAAGTTTATATAAAAGACAAGCATTTTAGAAATAAAATAAAACAAAATGTTAGTGCGCTAAATATTAGAAAAACTTTCAATTCCTCTGATTTGATTTAGATTATTCATAAAAATATTAAACAATTAATTAAATTTTCCATTTCATTGAGACCACACTGTTGTTAACTTTATTAAGTGGTTAAACAGGGACAATAAAAACTAACCTTTACACTTCCGCCCCAGTATGAATGGCAAACTTCTATTAAGTGCTGGAATGTTACTCAAAAGATTTAAATGCAATTCGTGTTCATAATCCTGCTCAGTTTTGTTCTTTCTTCTACTACTACATACAAACAAAAAAATGCAAAAAGGACTACAAAATAAACAAGGAAATGAAAATATAGTTGAAGTACTTGGCAAGTAAAATTATAATATTCGCAACCTTAAACTGTAGCTGTTACGTTTCTCATATGGTTTGTGTTTAAGGCCGGCCTCAGCATACAACAACTCCACGCACTTACTTCCGTTTCCAGTTCGTACTTTGTTGTCTCTAGCATTTGTGGCTGGAACAAAGATTTCTTGCAAGTACTAGTGAATGCATATCTGTGTGTGTGTGTGTGTGTGTATTTGGCTTTAATATATTTATGTTGCAACATAAATCTGTGTTCAACACTCGAAACCTAAGAACAGCTAAAAAAACTAACATAACGTTGTTAAAAGTAAGTATGTATAAGTAAATGTATGGCAGCTCTATTATTTTTTTTTTGTAATTTGCAGCTTAAAATTTATGGCTCGTGCTTCCACTATATGATGGGCCTTGGTGTATACCAGACAAGTTTAAAGCTTTAACTGTGGATGGCAAAAGTTAAAAAGATTTCTCTGTTCTAGAGAAACGTGTTGTAAAAATTTTACAAACACAATTGTAGAAAATAGTAGAAGTAAGAATTAAAAAACAAAAAATTAAAAAAAAAATATTTATGTTAAGCCAAAACATATTTATGACCGCGACATGACCTCTCCTATCAAATGGATTTGGAAATGTGTTAGTGCAGTTTTAAAGTGGTTATCTAATGTGGAATGAAAGTTAATATATGACTGATTGAGGTGGCATGGTAAATGGTTTCATTTCAAGGTAACTACAGTCGCACGTTAAAGTCATCGGACAAAAATTATTTTTAGTTAACTTAAAATTTGAAAAAAAAGGAAAAAGAAAAAACAAAAAAACAAAAATCAAAATACAATATACTATATCCTGAAGAAGTAAACCGAAGGTTTACGAAATATCGAAATAATAAAAACATAATACAAATAGACCTCAAGCTCAAAAAAATAGTTTAATTAAAATTTTACATGTTAAACCAAGTTTAAAGGACTTTAACTCTATTTTTTTCCATGCCATGTTATGTTTTTTTGGAAAAGTATTAACATTCAGCAATTAATATACCTGCGAATATACAAATGTATGTTTATTTCTTCCTTAGGAAATGGATAATTTAAAGAATACAGATGCACAGACAACAACCTCGTAGTTAATCAAAGAAAAAACAGGTCTTTTATTCAAATTTATGTAAAAATTCTTCAAGTTGAATTTTTGTAATTA
Organism: Tachina lurida; assembly: GCA_944452675.1. Classification (NCBI taxonomy): domain Eukaryota; kingdom Metazoa; phylum Arthropoda; class Insecta; order Diptera; family Tachinidae; genus Tachina; species Tachina lurida. Next base: position 175,035,775 of record OX101752.1, read on the forward strand.
AATAAATATTAATATATAAATACATATACATAATATAATAAACATATAAATTTGAAGTATAAAGACTCAGTTTGCGGCCTGTAATGGAATGTAACTGCAACTGTAGGAAACAGCTGATCGATATTTTTATGTGAAAAGTAGGTAACATTACACTAAATCTCTTTACCCATTTTCATTACTTTTCACATAACAAAATCGATCAGCTGTTTCCTACCGTTGCAGTTACATTTCATTACAGTCGGCTAACTGAGCCTTAAGGGCCAATCGATACAAGACTAGTATGAATTCAAGTAAGCTTGGGTTAAACTCGTGCACTAGCTCATTTTGAACACAACCCGATGATCAATTCCATGTAATTTAAATGGGTTTGATTGATTAAAGGTTTGTGTCTTAAACGAGCTACTGAAAGAGTTCGATACAAGTGTAGTATGAATTCAAGTAGGTTTGGGTTGAACTCGTGCACTAGTTCATTTTAAACACAAACCGATGATAAAACCCATTTAATTTAAGTGGGTTTGATTAATGGTTTGTGTCTAAAATGAGCTATTGCAAGAGTTTGATACGAGTCTAGTATGAAGTCAAGTAGCATAGGGTCAAAATCGTTCATTAGTTCCTTTTGGACAAAAACCGACGATCAAAGCTATGTTTCGGTTTCTTGCATCGTCAGCAAAAAGCTTCAGAGATAGCCAGAAAATTTAAAGGTCTTCTAAGTTATTCCCGTGTATTGTGAATGATATATTCTTAGAAGATTAAAGGCTCAGTTAGCTGACTGTAGTGGAATGTACCTGCAACAGTAGTAAACAGCTGATCGATTCTGTTATCTGAAAAGTAATGAAAATGGTTATAGAGATGTAACCGGAATGTAGGCATCTGTACATTACTTTTCACATAACAATATCGATCAGCTGTTTCCTACCGTTGCAGTTACATTCCATTACAGTCAGCTACTTAACCAATTCTATTTAAATATCAATTCATATTAAATTTTTAAAATTTTTTATTGTTATATTTTATATTTCTTATGTTATGTTTCATATATACAGTTGAAAGTTATCACTGTCGTATTAAGTAGCAAAGCGTTACCATACTTGTTTGTGTTTGATTATTTAAGTTTTTAAACAGAGTTTTAATAAATATATTTAATTAAACAAAGCGTTACCGTACTGTTTAGTGTTTCGTTACTTAAGTTGATGATAATAAAAACTTTTTAAAACCGACTTTAAATAAATCTGAAATTTATTTGCTAGTGGTTCAGCGATGTCTATTTGCATTTCATTGTTGCTGTAACAAATCGTCAGTAGACTTCAACCACACATTTTGAACAGTTACAAACCTCTTATCTTATGTACAGACTTTCAAAAACTATTTGAGAATTCACAAATAATAATATTTTTGAAAATCACAAAAGAAAAATAAGCATAGTAGGCTTAGAAACTTATACAAAACCCAGCAAATAATTTATATTCGATATGAATCTATTCTATTTTTCTAAACCTTTATACAATTAGAAATCCATTGGATAACAATAAAAGTAATTATAAGGCAAAATGAAAAATAAAATCTAAATTTAACATTTAAGAAATTTATTATTCGACTTATTATCATAAGTTTATTTTAATCTGAAATTTATTTGCTGGTGGTTCAGCGATGTCTATATGAAATGAAACAATGAAATGAATATAGACATCGCTGAACCACCAGCAAATAAATTTCAGATAAAAATAAAAATCTTTAAACAAACTATAATTAAACTAAAGATCTTTATTTAAACAAAGATCTTTAATTAAATGAACTTTATTTCAGGTCTGCTTAAAAAGTTTTTGTTTGCACCAACTTAAATAACGAAACACGAAAAAGTATTGTAGCACTTTGTTATTGAACATGACAGATTTCCGTGAGCACCTGCCTTTACGGCCTTATCTCACGAGTGCCAAGCACCGGGTGTAGGTAAGACGCCAGACCATCGCTCCCATGCACCCTTTTTAGAATGAACCTAGTGCCCATCCTCAAATGAACATACGAGTAGGTTGCAATCTTTGTATATAGTTATCCCTGAGCAATCTAAACTCTTCGCCGTAATGACTTTGTCAAAACAGTACTATCTGTTGTATGACAACAGCACCTAGAATAGTGTCTGGCTGACTGCGTCACGCCATTCACTAGCATTGTTTTAAAACTGGGAAGTAACGACTTTTCTCCCACCGTTTCTGGTAGCAGCCACAGCCAAGACGTTTATTCTCCCGGTTCTCACGTCACAGGTCCTGTGTATACACCCCACAGCGAGGTCTCCAAGAGAAATCCTCAACCATTGCCGGCACATCTCAACCACTCATCCGAGAGGAACGCATGCCTGTGTCGCCAAAAGTCCAGCGCCTACTCCACACGCATCAAAATAATCCATTTAATACCGTGGGCTAGGACGAACTCGACATTTTTGCAAATGATCCTGACGACCGCTACATACATTAAGAACTTCAGAGCAGCTCGACTGTCGGGCAACCGGCACCCGTGGCACCAGAAGTAGCCTCTGGTTAGACCTCGAATTACCATCACAAAGGCTTCACTTCTATCGTCTTTTGAATTCAGGGGCAGTTCCAGGTGACGCTGCACCTGATTGACATCAACAGGACATGTCTTCCTTTTATAATATGTACACATCCTTTTCTCTGTTGTCAGAGGGTTCCCACATCCGTGGTCAAAAATAGACTCCCCTGGGGGATTTAACATGACTGCGGCATCTTTTTGCATTCTTAAAATAACTTGTAATTAATCCCCTTGTTATTTTTAAAGTTAATATTATTTTATTGTGCACATTTCAAATTATAATCGTAAACTATTTTACGAAGTGTGTATGTCACCAATTTTGAAATTGTTAAAGTATGCCGCAACAGAAAAAAGGTTATAAGACTCACTGGCATAGATATTTATGCATATCACAAAAATACATGATGTTAACGTGACTGTATCTGGTTCTGGGATTGAACTCTGACTCTCCAAGACCGTCATTGGCTCTGTAGTCGAAACACTAACTATTCTTTTACCCCCATATGCAAAAAAGATAACGTGTGCTTCAAGTGTACGTTAAAACCGGTTTTTGTATGGAAATTTTGTTTTAACGTACACCTCAAGCACATGTTATCTTTTTTGCATATCGTGGTTAATCTCTAAGAAATTTAAGAAATTTATTATATATGTATATAAATGTATTATATGACATATTGTCATAATTTCATTTTAAATTAAATTTATTTGTTGGTGGTTAAGCATGTCTATATACATTTCATTGGTGCTTTACCAAATCGTCAGTAGAATTCAAACAAAACTCTTATCTCATATGAACAAATTTTCGTTAACTATTTGATAATGATTTTCAAAAAGTCACATTACAATAAGCATAGTAGAACTTATACAAAACCCAACATATAATTCTGTGTCAAAAAGGAAAAAGTGCTTAAGTCGACATAAGCTGATTTTCAGTTAATGGTACTATCGTAATCTGGACATTCGAAAGTACCCGTGGTGGCTTATCTTTTTTAGACTTCTAATCTCATTGGGAATAATAGCTTAATTTAGCTTATACTTTGGTATATTTCAACTTAAATGTATAACTTACAGTGTGTGGATCGATCTTTGCTTGAAAAAATAAAGGTTAACAGAAAATTTCCCAATTTTACTGTAAAAGAAATAAAATTCTGAAAATCGACTTGAACGCTTAAAATTGCTCTCCTGCAAAACAGTAAAATATGACTTAAGCACTTTTTCCTTATTGCCACAGAATTTATACTCGACATGAACCTATTCTATTCTTCTACACCTTTAATGGGAAAACCCATTGTTTAATGGTCCAAATCCAATCTATAATTTTAATAAAAGAGCAGTTTTGTTATGAGAACATCACTTGATTAAAATTAAGTTAGAACAGATGGAATTTATTTAAGAAAAACAAGTAAATAAAATTATTTCTAACAAAACTATTTCCTTGTAAATATGTTACTTTATATGTATGTAAGTGCCAATTGACTGTAGCTAATGTATTAATGAAATTGTATGTACGTCCTTCAAAACCTCATATATTATTACTTTTCGTTATAAATTATCTATTTTTATCATATAATTAAATGTCCTTTTACATTCTTCTATTAAATAGTTATGGGCGAAAAAAAGATATGAAAATAAAATAATTCAAAATATTTGTTGGCCATTTATTGAATGTATTGAATTACAATTACAATAAATGCGACAAAAACAAGAACGAAATATTATAAAAATGACCACAATAAAAGTGTGTACACGTTCCATAAACAAATGAATACTTTGGTTGTTTGTTCCTTTCCAAATATTTATAAATATTAAAAATAAAACCTAATTTTTGATTCTATAAAAGTTGTGGTTGGCGAAAAAGTGAGCTACAGCTAAAATTTTTAGAACAATTTCAGAGTCCTTTTTCACTTTTAAAAAATCTTTGTTTTTTATTTTGAAATTACGTCATAAGATGTCCAGGATTCCTTTCCAATGTGTTTGCCAAAGGCAAACCAATAATTGTATACACAATCAATTCTCATATTCCACTTTCATAGATTTTCAGGTTAAATAGCTGATGTTAATAATAATCTCTACCCCAGTAGATAGACATGGGTGCTGATGAAGTGCGTGGCTGCACAGAAAAATATCGGTATTTCCCCCAGCTAATAGTGTCTAGTTTAATTTTTCTTCTCTTCTTTAGATACTCACATTAATTAATAAAGATATTTCATTCATAAGAATTGAAATTACTGAACTCAAGCCTGATTAAGAAATTATTTCTGATTAAAATTCACTATAGTTCAACTAAATCTAATAATTATTTTTTTTTTGGAAATTACGACGTAATTTTTGACCAAGGGTTCGTTCCAATATTTGTCTCTATCATCTATAATTTTTGTTTTAAAATAACAAAAATCCATATTTTACTACTGCAATTGAAAGAGGATATACATATAAGGAAATAATTTAAATTATTTTTCTGGTCCAATGTGTAAAAATAGCTAGTTAAGTCCATTTTATAAGAAATAATAAATATTTACTCCTTTATGTGAAAAAAATTAATTTGTACCTCAAGTTTGGTTTAGTTAAAATTCTTATGGATATTATATTTTAACGTACGATTCAAGCTCAATTTTTTTTTGAAAGAAAGGGTTAATGTTTAACAGAAGCCTGTTAGTATAATAACACAAATCTGCTAAGCACGATAGCTTGTGTCAAGGGTCAGTAATCATTAAAGCATAATGGTTTGTGTCTAGGATCAGTAATCATCAAATTTTATAATTTTTCATTAGCACCGAAACTCAACTGAAGTCGAATTTTGACTGTAAGTGTTATGATTTCCGAAGTAAAAAAGCTACTGCACATTGTACGAATATCAATAAAACAGGAGTCAAATGGTATAGGCCATATCCTGTAAACCGAATAGATTTGAAATCGCGCGATTTTAGAAAAACCTAACTCCGATTATAGAAATATTTTTTCATACTCTTTTTAATCCTTGCATTATACGATTACTAATTTTTGAAATCGTACGATTTGAAATCGATTCGATTTACAGAACAGGGCATATATAATCTTCGATTATTTTATGATTACATATATATAAACCTCAAAATAATATTTACTACTATAAAACAACCCAATTTCTGTTTATATGTGCAAATTTTTAGCAGCCAAGGATAATTTTTTTTAAATAAGTCAAACTAAAGCATGCTGTTAATAACATTATTATGTTGTCCTCTAAAACTGACTGCTTCTGGTTTGTAGGGTATAATTAAACAGAATGAATGTGTAATAAATATATTTGTTTATGAAATGGAAAATTAGAAAATAATTTTGTATATTTACAACTAAACAGAAAACAAGCAATTGCCACATTCAGCATATTTTAGCAATTTCAACGGTTATTGGTTGTTGTTGGTCAAGTCAGTTTGAACACGACAAATTGTTTGGCGAGAGAAGCTTCCTTTTTTGAACTTTTTTTTCTCCCTCCCAAAAAAAACACAATAAACACACACATTTTCACATACTTAAATAAGCATTTAGCATATACTTATTTACTTGGCTAATAAATTTATTAGTTTTGGAAAAATTGTCCACAGCAAGAGATTTGCAATGGAAAGATTTTTTGAAACAAATATTATGGCAAATTTTATTTACTAATTTGTTAAAAGTTCGCAAAAAAAAATTTAAATATAAAGGGCGTTTTTAAAGAGTGACACAAGTTTAAATAACAATAACTAATAATAAAACAATGAAACATATTTTTCATATCAATGACACGGGCTTTATGGGAAAGAACATTGTATGAAATTAATGTTTAAATATGATTTCTGCCATGTGGCTGCCCCAGCTGGCGTTTAGAAGGTGCAATCTGGAACACCAATCTCCAACAACTTTTCGCAGCATTTGCGGCCGTATTTCGCCAATAACTCTTGGATGTTGATTTCCAGGTGTTCAATTCTTTGTGGTTTATCGACGTGGATAAGTGACCTAACATAACCCCAAAGAAAATTATCCAATGGGGTTCACTCACACGATCTTGGTGCCCAATTAATTGGGCCACCACGTGAAAATATTTTTTCATTAAAAGTTTCTTTGAGTAAATCAATTGTAGCACTCACTGTGTGGCATGTGGTTCCGTCCTGTTGGAACCTATACCGTTCACCATTAACAGTAACATTCTGACCATCATCGTTTTTGAAGGCATGTGGGACATGACTCCGCCATCCCATAAAGCGCACCAAACAGTAATTTTCTGTGGATGTAATGGTGTTTCGACAAAAGCTTGTGGAGAATCCACACTCCAAATGCGAAATGGGTTTCATCGGAATATAATTTTTTGAAATTTTCAAAATTTCAACAATTTGCACGCGTTGCTCTGGCGTAAGTCGATTCATAATGAAATTTCAAAGTAAACTAACGAAAAAGCAACTATCAGCTGTTAAATGGGTGCTAAAAAAAAAAACACTTGTGACACTCTAAAAAAACACCCTTTATATATTTTTAATGAGCAAATGGATTATATTCATTATTTATATAACAAAAGTTTTACTGAAAGGGCATTTACATCAGCACAAAATCTAGCATATTTTCATTAAAGTCTTTATGAAAATCTATACCGTTTACACCAACTTATTTTGACATTTATCAAGATATTTTTTATCCAAAACAAAACCCATCAACTGATTTGTTTCCAAAACTACAACCAAACAATTGATTTGTAGCCAATTCACACCTTTTTTAAATCAGACCGTAGCTAATTCAGTCACCTTTTGTTGTACAGGGCAGTAATGAATAAATAAAAACATTAGATTTTTATTAGATTTCCTACAAATCTACTGAAAAATAAGATTTCGTTTTGTATGGGAAATTTCGAAAGTACTAGATTTTGAGACAGTGTAAATGAACTATAATGTTTTTTTTTATGCCACCATTTTTTAAAGCCTATGAATGCGGTTGGTCTTTCTCTTGTATGAATTTTATTATAGTGTGAATTTATTTATTATGGTTACAATGTTGTAGGAGAGAATACCATATGATATAATAAAATTTTAGCAACACGCCTATATAAGAGGCAGATTTGTTGAGGCAGACTTGCAGGAAGTTGTACTATAAATGATATTCAAAAATCTTTCGTTCTAGACATTTATACCCTAGCTATGTATATTCATCGATATAGAAAGGGCTTTCAATGTTTCAATCTCGACACTAATCGAAACCTTAAGCATCTTTGACTTGGATTAAGGGATATCCACTTGCATAAGTCATGTGCTCATTATAGAATACCACCATACACAGCCTACTAAGGATCCAACCGAGGAAGGATTTAAACCCATCTGTTATACAGACAATATAACAATCGCTGTAAGCGAAAAGACAGACAAGCTGGGGAGGATCACATCCTAAACAGCATCATACCAGCAAACGCAAAACATTTTCAAAAATACAATCACGTAAGTCAAATAATTAATAAAATAAAATGATGACTACATTAAAATAAATTGATTTTGTTTAACATTAAAATAACTTTGATTCAATATTGTTCTTCGTGTTATTTCGGTATCACATTTACGTTGTTTCAACCTGAAATAACTTTGATTCAACAGGATTCTTCATGTTGATTTAATAGTACTGGAATGTTAAATCAACATGAAATAAAGCTATTTCAAAAGAAAAACTTTTTTTCGAAGATTATTGGAAATCATGTGAAATTAACATGAAAAAATATATGAAGCAAAATCATTGTTTAAATATTAAATTAAATTAACCTTGTTTTTGTAAATTTTAATATGAAATTTGTCTGTATATACAGGCTTAAATTATCACCTGTCTTGCATAAAAGTGGACAAGCCAGCTTTTTCCACAAATCTAGCTTCATCAACATGGCTGCTATCAATTGTGAAACCCCGAAAGTCCTTGCTGGAAGACGCATTCAAATCACCAATTTAATTCTAAGAATCAAACTAAAAAACCAACTTTTCTGCTGGAGTCATTGTGAAAAATATTCTTTAAATACAAATCACACCACAAGAAATTTATTACATATTTGTTTAATTAATTTCCATGCAAACGCCCAAGATCTTTATATAAAAATATATTCGCTCCCGCTTCAAGAAACCATAAATAAATAAATATTCATCTATTCATCACATGAAACTGTTAATACTCGTATGAACACATAAATACAATAATATTTTTATTATTATAACCAAATAAATCAGTATGCGTATAAATTAAGTAAATTAGTGAATTTTTAATAAAGTGTTTTCATATTCATTTTCGTCTTCATTCTTCATCTTTTGTTATAAAATTTCTTTTTTTTTTTTTGGCAGTTTTAATGTGCTAATAAAAAGCACAAAATGAAAATATGGCTAAATAAAGTTAATATTGGAAATGGAAATGAAAATAGATTAAAGTATGAAAGAATTGGAAAAAATAAAGAAAAAAAACAACAAATAAATTAACACAAAGTACACAATTATTAGTGATTGCAAAACCAGGCGGAGGTGTCTCGGGCCAGCCATACGGTATCACTCAACTCATTCCATATTAAATAAAATGTATGCGAATACACTAAAAATGCCAGCTAGAAGATTATTACGAGTATAACAAGTGATGAGGAATAAAAATGTACAATAATTCACGTTTCGTTTTTATAAATTTTTTTATATTTTTGGCAATAAAATAAAACAAGTCAAAACGAATTGATGCGATACATACATACATAAATACATATGTACACATAGTTACGTTAAAAAATTATAAAATTCTGTTTTTATAAGACAAAAAAGGGGTTCCTGCCTGTTACGTTTGTTATTCCATATGTATCATATTAAATAATATGTGAATGAATGTTTGTCATTTGTATAACTTTTCAATAAGAAAAAGTTGTGTTACATTCAAGCAAATTTTTTTTAAAGAATATTTTATTTGAGTAAATATCTAATAAAAACTCTTATTTTATATAATAAAATAATTGAAAAAACCAACTTTTATAAAAAATGAAATGTATTTATTTAAAAATTAAATATCTAAAACGTCTCAATATTTTTTCATCGACTGACTAGTTTTTCAGAAGAACTTCAGAAAAACTATTAATATAAAAGTATTATAAAACTAAGTAAACAACAGCAAGTATATTTCAACACTCCCTCTCAATTAGACAGTTTTAACAAATCTCTAATTGCAACAAAACTTCTTTTATCTAAGGCTTTTGTAAATACATCAGCAACTTGATACTTTGTGGAAATATGTTCAATCTTCAAATGACCTTTCAAAATATGATCCCTTATAAAATGATGTTTAATGTCAATATGTTTTGATCTTTTAGATTCAGAGTTTTTAGCCATTGCAATACAACCAGCATTATCTTCATAAAGCAAAAAAGGTTGTTCAGATGTTGTCACCTTCATGTCATTTAAAATACCGTTCAACCATAAGCCCTCTGAAGTAGCCAAACTAAGAGCAATATACTCTGCCTCGCTAGATGAAGTAGCTACTGTTGTCTGCTTTTTACTACACCAAGATACTGGACATCCATAGACATAGTATATATATCCACTTGTTGATTTTCTGTCATCTATACTAGAAGCCCAATCTGCATCTACGTAACCAACCAGAACTTCATCAGACTTAGAGCAGTTGTCAAATTTTAGTTGAAGTAATTTAGATCCTTTAAGGTACCTTAAAACTCTCTTAAGGGTAGACCAATGGATTTCACAAAAGTTTTCTTGATATCGTCCCATGTATCCAATAGCATAACAAATATCAGGTCGTACACATAGCATCAAATACATCAAACTTCCTAGCAGCTCTCGGTATGGTTTATCACTAACTTCGCCTTCACAACGAGGTAGTTGTAAATTCTTTTCCATAGGAACATCACTAGCATTACATTCAGTCATTACAAATTTCGATAAAATTTTATCAATGCTAGCAGTTTGACTCAAAAACATTTCTCCATCTTGAATTTTGTAATCAATTTTTATGCCAAGAAAATATTTCAGTTTTCCACAGTCAGACATTTCAAAAGCTTCACATAGTTTTTTCTTAACACATTCAATGTCATTCAAATCATTTCCATTAATTAAGACGTCGTCCACATAAAGTAGTAGCAATATTACTTTACCATTAATACACTTTGTATAAAGGCAGTAATCGTGTTGTGATCTTGAAAAAAGGAGTTCATTAAGAACTGAATTAATTTTTTGTTTCAATCCGTACAAAGATTTAATTAATTTTAAAGCCATTCCAGGTTCTGCATTCATACCTTCTGGGATTTCCATATATATTTCTTCTTCTAATTCACCGTGTAAGAATGCAGTTTTTACGTCTAGTTGGTAAAATATGTAACTTCTTTTCACACCAACAGCCAAAACTGTGCGCAATGTGGCTAATTTTGCCACAGGAGAATAGGTTTCATCATAGTCAACACCGAATTTTTGTAAGAAACCTTTTGCAACTAATCTTGCTTTAAACCGAACAGGGTTTCCATTAGAATCGGACTTTATAGCGAAAACCCACTTGGATTTTAAAAGCTTTCTGTCACTTGGTTTTTGAACAACATTCCAAACTTTGTTCTTTTCCATAGAATCTAATTCGCTTTTCACTGCCATGAGCCAAAATTCTCGGTTTGAAGAATCTTTAATTTCTGAGTACGAGCTAGGGACATCATCATTGGATACAGCTTGAAATACAGATTCGTATATCTCAGTAAATCTACTTGGAAGCTTTCTTTGTCGTGTACTTCTCCTAAGTTCGTTTTCGATTTCAGGTTCTTCTCGAATTGTTTCAGAACTTGCATTTGAATTTGGTTCTTCTTCTGTATCAACAGAAACAACACCACTATCATTTTCTCCCTCTTGTTGGTTCAGATACTTCAGTAGTATCTATGTTGGTCATATCATCAGAATTTTTGCGTTCTATTAGCTGTAATGTTTTACTATTTCTGTCTTCAATATACATAAATGGAAAACTGGATTCATCAAATTTGCAATCTCTCGCTACGATTAATTTATTTTTATTTTTATCCCACAACCTGTAACCATTAGGGCAATAACCCACCACTATATATTTCGAACTTTTAGGATCTATTTTTTTTAGTTTTTGGCTCGGAATCCAAGCATATACAGAACATCCAAAAACTTTAAGTTTGGAAAAATCAGGTTTTTCATTGAGCCAAATTTCTGCTGGAGTTTTATTGACTGACAGCGATTTTGTAGGACATCTATTTATTAAATAAGCGCTAGTATATACCGCTTCACCCCACAACCATTTTGGTACATTAGATTGAATCAAGGAAATCATCATGAATGAAAGAAACAATAACATCTTGAGCCTTTGCATCTAATTTCAAGAATGCCTGTTGACCGGTGGCTTCTGCAGGTGCTGACTCAGTAACAGCTTTTGAACAACCTACAGACGATAGATGCCTCTCTACCCGGAACTTCCAGTTATCGAAATTAGAACCAGCGAACTGCGCAATACCAGTTGATTTTTCCGTGGAGCCCATAACTTCTTATTTTATATAATAAAATAATTGAAAAAACCAACTTTTATAAAAAATGAAATGTATTTATTTAAAAATTAAATATCTAAAACGTCTCAATATTTTTTCATCGACTGACTAGTTTTTCAGAACAACTTCAGAAAAACTATTAATATAAAAGTATTATAAAACTAAGTAAACAACAGCAAGTATATTTCAACAAAAACTATTTCAACTTTAATCAGGAATGATTTCTTAATCGTGCTTAAGTTCAGTATTTTAAATTCTTATACAATGGAATATTTTTATTAATTAATGTGGTTTTCTAAAGAAATCATCATCATCAGCACATATGTCTATCTATCAGCCACATTTTCACTAACAGAAGCGATATTTTTGGCAGCACGCACATTGCGATGTTGCACAGGGCTGACCATATTTTGATATTAAAGTGAGACAGGATTATAATACGAATTATGAATCAAAATATATACATATGTATGTGTGTATCGTTTTTCCGGGAAAATCTTAAAAATTTCCTTTGAGTATTGAGCACACTTTTCACGGCAATTCCAGCTTCCCAAACCCTAATCTCGACATAATCACAGCATAAATGTATATAAAATATCAATAATCATTACAATGCTGTTGCTGCATTGTTTTTGTCTCTATTCTAGTGTACTCACTATTCTCGTTATTATTGACAGTTATTCTCCTACATTTTATTGATTTGTTTTGTTAGTTTACTTCTCAAGAGAGCAAAAAAAATTACTGTAAAGTTTAGTGCCTAAAAGTACAGTACTGTACAGTAGTGAAGTGGGAATAAAAGAATAGCTGGTGCAGTTCTCTAATACAAATATGAGAACTATTGACGCTATCACAGGCCTTCGTCTACATCATCACACACATATTTGCGCATTAACAATAACCTAATGAATAGAATAATAAATATAAAAAATACAAGAAACAGCAATAACGAAAAATCATAATTTTATAGCACATTTATTAACACGTTTATGTCTAACCATATAAAAAAATAAGTGAGGGCCTGTATGTGTGTGCGTATTTCCTATTTTAATATCCCATAATTTTAATTTAATGCTTCCACACCAAACACACACCCCAACGAATTCCTACAATTTGCCATCCTGCATGCAAAAATGTAGAAGTTGCAAAATTCATCGAAAAAAGGTGCGCAGTAGATGTTATTTTGTGCAATTTTTATACTTATATATATAGTTTATAGTTATAGTTTTGATGGTAAAATTTTTTGTGTTTTTAATAAAAATATTTATTATTACAAAAAAAAAAATTAAATAAAAAATGCATGAGATATTTTCATAAATATTACTTAAATTTAATTATAATTACTAGTTATTGTTCGTGAACTTTTAATAACTACACTATAATTACTAAAAAGTAACACCTAATTCACACGAAAACTTTTATGAAGTCTATTTTTCGACGTCATTTTTGGTTTGATAGCGAACGGGGTAGAGAAGAAAGAGGGGTAGAAAAAATTACTCGATTTCTGTTTTCTATGGTTTTTTTTCATATTTTTCTTTACACAAATTTGTGTTCCTGTTGTTACGTTTTATTATTAATATTCTCATATTGGTGTGTTCTTCGAAGGAAAATTTTATTAATAAAGTACCCTGTCGGAAATTAAGTTAACTTTAAACAAACTATTTCACAAATAGTACTGACTGACACTTGGATTACTTTCAATGTAATCAACTGACTATTTTAACATTGCGATGTCCTAGGCGGTAGGCAATTGTCTCACTCTGCACTACTTTCAGCTAACTTAAAGTTGACTTTTTTAAATCACCTGGTAGTCTGTAAATTAAAAAAAATTTTCCGGGGTTCGAACATGTATCATCACACGTTACTCAATGCGCTATCACTCGGCTAAAGTACCATCTAAAATAACAACAGCAAAATGTTAATATAAAACTCAAATGAGTTTCAAGGTAGCTGAGAATAAATTTGTTGGCTCTCATCAAATTTTATTACGTACTCAACTTAAGAATTAGTTTTGGGTTTGTTCTGGATGACATTGCAGTTAGCTTTTAGTCAGTCTAAGATAATAATATTAAATTAATTATTTTTGTAGTCAAGCACACATTCTCCGACAGAGTATGTAAATGTATGTATAAGCAATAAAAATCAAAATCAATGAAAAAAATTAGACATGTAAAAATAATCATCGTATGAACGCAAATAATTTTTGGTACCATTTTCAAAAGGGAATCAAGAAAAATAGACGTCATAAATTTCATCGTCTAAATCCTGTGTAAGACAAACTGAGCCCTTCATTTTGAAAGTGAGATAAGTCAATTTGTGAAAAAATTAGTGTTATAGTTAGAGCTAATAAATCAGTCAAAGTTTGAACGCTGGTTTAGTTAAACTAAACTCAAATTTATATGTAGTTTAAACTCAAGAGGAGTAAAGGCTCAGTTAGCCGACTGTAATGTAATGTAACTGCAACATTAGGTAACAGCTGATCGATATTTTTATATGAAAAATAAAAATAGTGTGGCAGTTACTTTACATTAAAGTAGGCTAACTGAGCCTTTAAATCAGTGAAACATACATACAGTATGTGTAATTTAAAAAATTATATTGTGGCAGCACTAGAAAAAGTGTCAAAAATCAGCTGTTATGCAGCAGGATATCAATCAAGGTAAGAAAGTTAGAAAAAATTTAGTTAAAGCTCGCCAAATTTTACTGAGAAAGGAATTATATTTATGCGTGACGAAGTAGAATTATATAAAAGAATAATAGAGTGTAAGAAAACAAGTCGAAAAATATCTGAAGAAAAGTAGAGGCTTGTATTGGTAGTTTAAGCGCCCAATTTTATGCGTTTACAGATGGTTTAAATACTGTATTAATTTATAGGTTTGCTAGTTTAAACACATTTTATTTATTAGCCCTTAGTAATTACAGATTAAACGCCTGTCCCACGATGTCAACAGAAAACGTTCCGTAGTAAAAATAAAAAAAAATAATAAAAATTGTTTTAGTTTACAATATAAATAATCGAACGAATCTTTTCTGTCGACATCGTGGGATAGGCCGTAAATTTGTTGTGATTTTTTCTTGGCAAATAATTTGTGGACTTGTCCCACTTTGAAAGTGAATGGCCAATTTGATGGACTTTTAAAGTGTTGTTTATGTAAAAAAAATATTTACTTCTGAGTTATTGTTCGTGAACTTTTAATATACTTCAGTTGCTAAAAAGCAAGATAATTTGTATTGGCAAAAAAAATGTGCTTAAGTCGACATAAGCAGATCTAAAGTTAATGGAACCTCTGTAATCTATATAGTCGAAAGTATGCCTGGGCAAAATCTCAATTATTTTGTGTGATTATTGAGGAAGTTATAGCGCAATAATTTGCTGCTTATATATTTTCGACTTTCAGTCTCATAAGGAATAACAGCTTAAGTCAACCTATTCGTTTATGTGTTTCAAATTGAATGTATAAAAGTTGTATTGTGTAAAACGATATTTTCTTAAAAAAATGTAAATTAGCAACGAACTTTTTAAATTTAACTGCAAAAGAAATAAATTCCTGAAAATTAACTTGAAAGTTTACAAGTGTTCTCCTACAAACCGGTAAATATGACTTAAGCACTTTTTCCTTATTGTGATAGAATTTGGTGCCTTCATTTTGAAACTGAGATAAGTAATTTTTTGAAAAATGGGAAGTATAATATGAGTTAATTTTAATTATTATTGTTCGAACTTCATTTGTTTCTATATTTATGATTTAAAAAAAAACGATACGAGAAGTATAATATTTATAGATTAAATTTTTCATAGTTTTTATTCGCCCATTCGTTAAAGTATTAAGGTGACCATACAAATATTTCATTTTAATTCGAAACCAAATCGATCTCACAAAGACAAAAAATTGCTATCAGGGTATAATATATAAGAGTTATGGAGAATTACTATCAAGTAGCAAAAGTTCACTAGATGGCGCTAAATTAAAATAAAATATTATGTCTTTCAAAGCTATTTTTGACCCCCGACCAAAAAAAGGGGTGTTATAAGTTTGTATTGTGTGTCTGTGTATCTGTGTGTCTGTCCGTGTCCATGTACACGCAAAGAAAAAATATGGTTGAGGTAACCATAATCAAACAGCAACATACTATACATTGAATTATATGGTTGCAGTCAAATCATATTATTGTAAATGGAAAAGCAAAGTTTAAATAATATTATTTTCTGAGTTAATAATAATATTATCTACAAAAACAATTAACTTTGTTATACCTTATCTTATTATTGTATTATTATATTTTAGTCACATCTAACACTATTGTTAGATGTGACTAAAATATAATTGAAACTTACCATACCATGTTCTAATATTATAATAATATTGTTAAATATCACCATAGCATTATTTTATGTAATAATAATATTTAGTTTTTTAATCATATATTTATTAGGAAAATATTTTGTTTAAAACAGCTGTGCTGTAAATCCGAAATAAAAATAAATTAATATTGTTGTATGTATGTATAGAAATGTATACTTACATATATGTGTATACAAGAAATACAGACATATTTTTATAAAGAGATATACATACATTCATATATACATATTATTTTTATTTATCTACCCTTTTGTTTATACTTTTTTTATTTATTTAACACCACGCGTGCACTACCGATGCTTACAAACGAAACACTGAACTGACAGAAGGTGTTTCTGAAAAAAAAATTTAAAAACTTAACATAGTATGGTTTTGGATAACATTATATTGTTATTTACATCATATTATTTTTACACAATAATACAAATTGTATTGTAGCCATAAATTTTTAACAAAACTATATTTTTAAACTCTAAGCATATCACACTTTCTATGAATATAATAATGTTATTATTAAATTCAAACATTACTGTGTTTATCGTAACGAAATTAATGTTTAAACTAACAATAACTAGTTTTCAACAACCACACATTTGTTTCAGAAAACATAATATTGTTTTCTCAACCATTTTACAACCATATCTTTTCTTTGCATGTACAGCCCAAACGGCTGGACCGTTTTTGATTAAGTTTTCTATGTTTGAAAGGTGACTTGATCGAGATGGTTCTTAATCATGTTTGAAGAAAATCTTTCCAGCCGTTTAGAAGATGCAACATATGTATTTTCTAGATATATCGGGGGTTTTTAAAATTTTTAATTTTTGTTATTTTAAATAAAAATTTGTCTTAGAAACAATATTAGTTACTGCCGAATGAATTGATTGAGTAAAAACTAATTCTTTGCCATGCTTTTTGTCCCATTAATTAATCTAGTCTAGAGTATTTTTCGTATTATTTTCCTGCGTTATATATATCCGAATCTTAAATAATTTCCCTCTCCACATTCTCAGCGAAACCAATTGACAATAAAATTCCCATTAACGAACGTAAAAACTTTTCAAATATTACAACACAATGTGTTTGTCGTGTTTTTTTCTTCTTAAATTGGATTGTTTATGGATTTTACGTGAATTAAAACACGACTCGCAAATTTTATGACTTGTCAAAAAAACCAAATGAAATAAATACGGCAAACCGACAGAACCAAAAGAAAAAAATATATATTTTAATGCAGTTTACAAAATGATTTTTATGATGGCAGTAACATGTTTTCAATGGAGTTTTATGACTTTTTGGTACGTTGAAGTGGAGGCAAAGAAGCAGGAACTTGCCTGCTCTCTCAAGAGGCCCAAAATGCACTCAACATGTTGTCAGACCATGATTACAAGATC
Source organism: Tachina lurida (assembly GCA_944452675.1). Classification (NCBI taxonomy): domain Eukaryota; kingdom Metazoa; phylum Arthropoda; class Insecta; order Diptera; family Tachinidae; genus Tachina; species Tachina lurida. Next base: position 175,053,570 of record OX101752.1, read on the forward strand.
ATAAAATCAAATAATATAAAATGACATAAAAATAGGGCGGAATTTTTATATAAAAAACAGGTGACAAAGCAAAAAAGTTTTTTATATGAAAGTGCTTGGAAATTGGTGTGATGCAATACTTTTAAAATTAGATGTTTTTTTTGACTAAAGTGTAACAAATGCTAATTTTATTTTTACCATAACAAAATATCTTGAAAATTTTAAAACCGCAATAAATTTAAAGAAAATTTCTTCTTAAATTATTTACTCTAAAAAATCTTTTTTCTTTCTTTAAGCCCTCAGAGGATATTTAATTTTTCATTTCTTCTTCTAAATTTCTGGCAAATAATTTGGCACTTATTGCTGGATTATGAGTATGTAGAACTTAAAAAGCATAAAAGCAAAGTTTTACCTTTCTCGCAAAACCGAAATCACCAAAAAAAAGAGAAATTATAACTAAAATAACTTAAAGTGCCTTTTTGTTTTTTCGTTGTGTTGTGTGTAGCTCGTTCGTACCTTTTGCCAAATTCATTTGACCGGAAACTTAAGTTTGAATTTGGATGTGATCCAGTAAAAAGCTTTCTGCCATAAATGCACACACACGCACACACACACACACAGAAACACACATACATAAATGCACTTACGTGCCTGTCCCCATACACAAACAATATATGGATTCTACGTATATTTGTGTGTGTGTGAGTGTGTAGGGATGTTGTATCACTGTGCATTCTCAAAACACGCATTGCCGTCTACTCTTAGAAATCAATGTCACTAAAATGCATAAAAATTTTTCAGAATTTTAGTGAAACTGCTAGAAAATAAAAACACATTGACACTGTCTACAGTGAGAAAGTATATCGTAAATTTTCATTGTTCTATTAAATATACAGACATACACATACATTCACATAAAGTCTGTAAAAAATACAACTTAAAACCTCAATAGCTTATGAAGAGAGAAGAGCGTTAAATAATAGCAGTGCTTTTGAAAACATACATACATTATTTGTATTAAGAACTTGTGCAAATTGTACTTGATATGAAGCAAGAAATAACCAAATTTCAAGGTATTACTGATTAAAACTATTTTTTAGATAATTTTTTCTTAAAAAAAATACAAAATATACTTTAATAAAAACTGCATCCAAAAACTTAACTTTCAATTAACAATTTTTATATATATTTTTTGTTGGAAAATATTTTCCATAAAATGTTCACATGTTTTTTCTGAAAAATTTAATTTTTTTACACAATAATTGTTACTTAAAACTGTTGTGATTCATCGCATTATAATTTGCTGAAAACTTTTTTGTAATGAAAGCCCAATTTTGCCATCTCTTTCCATTGTCGTTTGTTCTTTAATGATTAAACAGAATAAGTCCGCAACTTCAGGAAAAATCGCTGTCAAATTATCAAAGCCCAAGGTGTATTTAAACAGGTGGCAGCGTTACTTCAGCTGATACTTTTTTGCTCTATTTGCTTTGTAGCTAACGAATGTCAAAAACTTCGTTTTGTTTTGGTTTTGGTACAATTATTTTTGTGCTTTTGACATTCTTCGGTTCTTTACAAAGCTATGGTTGCCGTATTTTTGTATAACAAATCCTTACGCAGTCACCTGTATAATTACACCATGACAAAGCCCATAATAAAAACTACGACAGTAACTTCAAATGCTCTCTAATTTTTGTTTCATTTTCTCTTGTGGTTATATTTCTTTTTAATTTTGTTCACAAAATGTATGAAATTTATTGAAAGCATGGTAGCATTGTTGAGAGAATATTAATTTATATGTGAGAACATAAGAAAAAACGCTGTCAAAACACAATGTTTGCGGTGCGGTGCGATTTCTCGTTGCGGGAAAAAATAATAAACATAATACAACGGAAGACGGCTACGGCAATACTTGTCAGTGTTTGTTTAAATTTCTATTAATTTTTTGTGGATACATTTTTATAAAATTTTCTAAAATTTTACTATTTGTTTAATATTTTGTAATGGAGGACCTATGCTCCTTATAGGAACGATGGGAACATATATACATATGTATATATATACATACACATATAATATTTTGTAATGGCATTAACCAAAAACAAGAAATTATTAACATTTTATACATTGGCAGATATATTAAATATATGTTTTAAACTTTTATATTTTATGACAAAAGTTTTTGAACTTCACAATAATGTTTTGAACACCGCCAATTATTCAAAAACTATGGAAACATCAGAAAGAGAAAGAGAGTCAAAAATTGAGAGAATAAGGAAGTTCGCAGAGAAAATAAAATAGATTTTAATTTTATACCGTTCCGCACTGCGGGTTTTTACTTCAAAATCGTATGAAAACCCGCACCGCAATAAATTATCGTTGCATTGTGTTTAGACTCTAAAAAATAGATTATATCTCTCGACTGCTTTCTGGATGTACTTTTTTGTGTCAATTTTTATGTGTTTATGTCGCAATTCTGTTTGATCATTTACTGTTGTAAATTTAGGGATGGCAAAATTGAGCTTTCATTACAAAAAAAGCTTTCAACAAATTGTAATACGATGAATCCAAACAGTTCACATATTCCATTTGCAATATTGGCTGAATATATATAAAGCAAAAATCTGTATCAACTGATACCACATACAGTGGACCGAACACAAAAGAACGCTGATGATGAACGTGTAGTGGCCTTCGAAAACAGGTAGTTGTTCCGTTCTACTAAGTGTTTGTCAGAATATTTAGAATTAACTTTGGTGTTATTTGCTTATTATTAATTGTCGCATGTAATTTGGCTTATCTATAACATGTTCCGAGCGTACTTTAACAATTGCGCTGGCGTTTGACTCAGAGATCACATTCGACTCGATGGTCTCAATCTCTGACAAGGGCATATGACCCACCATGTTGTTATGAAAAATTTTATATAGAATTTGTTTCTGAAAAAAATGTATGTACGTTTGTCTTTATAAACTTTTTAACGAAAAGTTTTATAGTGTAATTTTTAACGAATTTTTATAGAAAACTAAGAAAAATATTTATATATTACAAAACTTTTAAGAAAAAAATTTATATAGAAAATGATTCAGAAAAAATTTTATATAGAAACTTTTTAAGAAAAACTTTGAATGAGAAACAAATTTAATAGGAAAAACATGTCTACAAAAACTTTTTAAGAAAACAGTTTATATGAAAACTAGTTTATGAAAAATTTAACTGCAAATGGTTGAAAATGTTCAATATTAATATGTACATACTTGTAACAAAATTTTAAAAATATATAACTTTGCAAAAAAATTTAAAAAAAATTCTGCAAAACTGTTTACCGAAAAGATTTCACCGGAAAATTTAAAAGAAAATTTTTCGAGAGAAACTTGTTCCGTACGTAAAATTTAAAAAAAAAAATCTTTAAAGGAATATATGTACATATTTTAAAGGACTAATTCGATGAATAAACAAAATATTTAAATTTTAAAGTATTTAATTTTAAAAATTACAAAAGTTTTTATAAATATAAAGTTTACTTTGCAAAACATTTTCTACAATAATTTATTATTTTGTTTTTATTTTACTAACACAGATTTTTGTGAAATATTAAAAAATAGGCTTTTACGTAAAATTTCACGATTTTGTTTCAAAAAACTGGCTCATAAGAAATTTTTATAAGAAGTAGTACTTAAAAAAATTAAAAAAAACGCGCCAGCTACCAACTTTGAACTATTAAATATCCAATTTTTTTCGTATTTACAAAATGGTGTCTGTTGGCCGCAATATTGAGTTTTAATTACTGTCACGTCTTTAGTGACACTTCCAGGATTAAGATAAATCGATTGATGTATGAATCATCAAAATCGGTCCATGCATTCGGTTTATATAGCAAAGGAACACACATAGATACATACGTACATACATACATACATACATAAATATATACATTGGCTGATGAACACAATAAATACTTTACTTTGCGTCGCACAGTCGGGTAAAAAGATAATGTTCTACAGCAGAGGTTCTCACAAGCTCTTTCTTCGGGGACCCCTTCAGAAATTTTAATAGTAGCACGGCCTACCGCAATGCGAAATATACGTTTTACATTTATTATACAAAAGCCATATTACTAAATATTATGAATGTTAACTTTTGAGGAATCATAACAATATTTGTTTAGCTCTTCGCGGACCCCTTGGAATTTTCATACGGAGCCCCATTTGAGAACCGTTGTTCTACAGAAACATCGGACAGACAGGTTTTTTGTTTTTTTTTATACCCTTTACTAACAAAAATGGTAAAAGGGTATATATAGGTTTGTCATTCCGTTTGTAATTTCTATAATATCAATAAGCGACCCATAAAATATATATATATTCTGGATCCTTATGTATAGGGAAGACGAATAAGCGATGTCCGTCTGTCCGTCTGTCCGCCTGTCCGTCTGTCTGTACGTCTGTACGTGAAATCCGTTTTCCGAAGCTCCCAGAAAAGCTAGAGACTTCGTTCTTGGACTGGTGAGTCAGAAATTTTCCAAAATAGATTGGTATTGAAATTCAGCAAAATCGAGCCGACGATTGCAGGGCTGGAAAACTTAAACTTCATTTTGCCATATAAAAGTAACTACCGAAAACAAATTTTTATTTTTTTTAATAAATAAACTTATTTTACACTTCAGTACGACTAAAATTGGTATTTTAAATTAAAAAAATATGAAAAAAATTAAAGAGACGTTTCCAGAGTTGGAAAACTTTAACTTTTTGTGTTATGTAAAATTAACGATGTCTAAAACTATATTAGTATTTTCTCGAGAACCGTAAGAGCTACAGACCTGAAATTTGGACACAGTGTGTAGACCTTTGGCCGCTACAACAACAAATACATGAGAATTGGAATTTAAAGGGTGTTCCAAAACGAGCAACGAAAAATTTTAAAATCCCATGTATATACACTTGAAATTTGTAAGGTTAGTGTATTTTTATACAGACTACAAAAATTAACACTAAAATTTTTAAAAATTTAAATTAATGGGTGTTCCATCAGTTAATGCAATTTTTACTATGCAATTTTGACAACTTGCTGTATCTTGGAAACCGTGAGAGCAAAACTCTTGAAATTTTCAAAAACAGTAAAACTAAAAAAACAAAAAATTATAATATCGCCAAACCGAAAAAAATCGCCAAAAACAAAAAAAAAATCGCCAAAACGAAAAAAGCACCAAATTTCAAAAAAAAATTTCTAAGATTAAAATAAATCGCATAAAACGGAAAAATTGCTAAGATGAAAAAAAATCGCCAAAATGAAAGAAAATCGCCAAAATGAAAAAAATCGCCAAAATGAAAAAAATCGCCAAAATAAAAAAAATTGCCAAAACGAAAAAAAACCTAAAAACAGAAAAAATGGCAAAAATAAAAAAAAATCGCCAAAATGAAAATAATCGTTAAATGAAAAAAAATCGCCAAAATGAAAAAAATCGCCAAAACGAAAAAAAACCTAAAAAACAGAAAAAATCGCCAAAATGAAAAAAAGTCGCCAAAATGAAAAAAATCGCGAAAACGAAAAAAACCTAAAAACAGAAAAAATGAAAAAAACGCCAAAATGAAAAAAATCGCCAAATCGAAAAAACCCCAAAAAACAGAGAAAAATCGCCAAAATGGAAAAAAGCCAAAAAAAAAAAAGAAAAAAATCGCCTAAATAAAAGAAAACCCAAAAACAGAAAAAAATCGCCAAAAGGAAAAAAAATCGTCAAAATGAGAAAAATCGCCAAAATGAAGAAAAGCCCAACAACAGAAAAAAATCGCCAAAAAGAAAAAAAAATCTCCAAAAACAGAAAAAAACGCCAAAACGAGAAAAAAGCGACAAAACTGAAAAAATCGTTTAAACCGAAAAAAACTTCAAAAAAGCAAAAGAGCCTACCTTTCGTGCGCGAGTCAAAGTCGCACTTTACTAAATTTTTTAATATTAAAGGAATTAAATGAAACTAACGGCCTGGCCGATCGACAACTTGTATTGCAAACAACAACAAATTTTCTAAAGTTATTGTTGTTTGCAATACAGGTTGTCGATCGAACGATTTCTAGTGACATCGTGGGCCAGGCCGTAAGTTTTCCCTTATTTCGTTTTTGCTTTGTTCACTTAACATATTTTATATATTTTTTAAAAAACTAGATTGGTATCAATAATTAGAAAAATCCAAAATTATGACTCCAGGGTTGGAAAACTCACACTTTTCTGTTATGTAAAATTAAATAGGTCTAAAATTTTTTTCTTTTTCTTTATAAATTGAATATACATATTTTATGCGTCTGAAAGAAATTTGAAAAATGAAAATTACATCTCCAAAGATGGAAACTTTAAAAAAATGATAAATTTTTTCACAAAACAAATATGTATGTATGTGTCTGTATACTATATATATGTACGTACGTTGGTAAAGGGTATATAAGATTCGGCACAGACGAATATAGCACTCTTACTTGTTTTTTTTTTGTTTTTGCAAATTATTGTGAAACATAAAATTTCATAAAAGCCGTTTAATATAAATTTAAAAAAAAATTCAAATAATTTTTTCCGTACTTTTATTTTAACCTCATCTGTTCAATTGCTTGCAGCAGAGTAAATTTTTTTATAACAAATTTTATTCAACGAATATGTTTTTGTTGCTGCAACACTTTGTTTTTTGAAGTGGACAATTGGTTTGTGTTGACATCCCATGACATTTTTTCTTAAAACACATGCACTTGCAAATGCACTATTTGTCTTTCTTTATTTTTGCTGCTCATGTTTGCTCACCGTAAGTTCACCTCCCCAAAAGTTATTTTTTTTTGTTTGTTTTTAAAATTAATTTGATTTAATTTTCATTTTGTGTTCGTCGTTGCACATTTCAAATTTAATTCTATTGCAACAATTAGTTTTTAAAAACGCACCTCAGTCAGTTCATCAATCAAACTTTTTTTTCTTGTTGCCAGTTTTGTTTTTGCTTGATGTGCGTTCAACTTTAGCGTTTTCTTTGGCGCGCTCTAAATACTTTCACGAAATTAATACAAACCATTTTTCTCGTCATGTTCTTGTCGCTAATTTTATTTTTCTTTTTACATATGAACAATTTTATTGCGTCTTACGTTCAGGTGACTTAATGGTGCGTTTTGTCTGGCGCTCACAGATTATTTTTTTGGCAGACAACAGCACTTACCTTTTTAATTTGCACATTATTTCAGCATCACAGCAACAACAACATTGTCATCAGTTTCTTTTTTTGTTTAATAGTGTAAATTTTTTAATTGCGTTTAGTGTGGAAATAGTGCGATCCATCTACGCCAAGAGTATGTTCTTGGCTGTGCAGATCATTAGAAGTCATGTTAATGAAACTTGACAGTATAAATTGTTAAAGTTTAGAATTGTGAAAGTGTAAATGTTGCCCCAGAAAAACTGAAGTTGAGCAAGACAAAAAAATTTTTTTTTGATAGAAAAAATTTCTTACGACAATTTAAATACAAAAAATTCGAGCGAAATTTTTTGATTTTTTTTTAAATTTGGGCAGAGAAATATTTAAAAAAATTTTTTTTAAAGTATTTTAAAAAATTTAGAAAAATCTTATTTAATTCAGGATATTTCGGGTACAAAAATTTTTTTTTAAACGAAAACTTTTAAATTTTGAAATGTATTTGACAAAAATTGTCTACAAAAAAGTGTTCACACAAAAAAATTAATATTCAGAGTTAGTTTTCTAAAATCGTGCGGTTTGAAGTCGTGTGGCTTACGGAACATTGTCGATTAAGTTTATTTTGTATTTATATATTCATATATATTTTATTTTTTATTGCAGAAATTTGTACATGAAAAATAGAAAAAATTTTATTAGACAAACAGCCCAATTACGAATTTTCACTGGAAGTGTTTTCTCATCCCTATTATTTCTTCCCAGGGAAAAATTCTCTTATTCTAAATAGCCGTGGTATAAGCAAATGCCGGAGAGAGTAAAATCTGGATCAGCTGAGAAAATGGAGCTAAAGCTGAGCTGGGTACATATGCGAATGGATTAAATTTCGAATGACTGTATGTAGCAAGGAAATTGTAAATTTTATAAAGTTTTTCTTAGTCCCCGTCCATACAGTGAAACATTTGCTTCAAAACTTTAGAAATTGTCGATAAACGGGGAAAGAAGAATGGCAAAGGTTCCCAGTAAAAAAAGACACTCCAAAAAAGTCATGAAAATGTAGAGTTTGCGATCTGGAATTAGTGCAAATTTCGATCCGATCTAATGATTTTTACACAGGGTTGTCATTGCAAGAAGTTCTCTTTTTCGCCGCCTGGTCACCGAATTGGAAGCGATTTTAAGAAAAATGTACTTTTTTGTGTTCTATGATAATATTCTCATCTAGGAAAAATGGCTAATAGTTACCTATTTTAACAATTAGTTTCTTTTTATAGGAATTTAAACGCGAAACAATAATTTAATGTAAATTTAAGCAAATAACTTTAAAATTTTAGACCAAAATTAGTTCATAAGTTTCTTCAAAAAAATCGATTTTTTAAAAATTCTGGTGAATAATTTCTAAAACTAGAGAGGAATTACAAGGTTTTGTATGACTAAAATAAACTTCTACTTGGTTTTCTGCTAACTATTGGCAAATTAAAAATATCGATTTTTTGGAAGCAATGAAAATGTACTTCCTTTAGAATGACTTCCAATTTTTTTTACTGGGTTATTATGTTTCATGTACACGAAGTTCTTGTTGAGTACGTCATTCTCGCCTCATTCTTATGAGAAATATATGACAAAATGTATTAAGCTTCAAAAGAAAAACTTCACAGTGTTGACACGAATGCAGTTACAAAAGAAAAATCAAAAATGTTTCGCAGCAAATGTTTCACAAAATTTTGAATTTACGTATTATGTAAACTCAAAAGGAGGCGTGTAAAAAAAGTTATTGCTTTATTATATTTTAGGAGAAAACTCTCAGAAAAGTCTCCATCATATTTAGGACACCTACTATTTCCCAGGGAAATTTCTCTCGGGGAAATTTTAATTCACAATAGGAGGAATGGAAAAAGAAAAAAATGTATTCATAATTGGGCTGCAATTTTGCAACAAAAAAATTAAAGGGAAAATTATTTTATAACATTTTTGAATTACCAAAAGTTTTCTAAAAAAAATTTTTTTTAGAAAATGTTTTGAAAAAGTTTTTGGTCAAAAATGTTGGTAAGGTCTTTTTTAAAAGAAATGTTTAAAAAGAACTTGAATAAACAAAATTTTCTTAGTTGCTTTCTTAGCACTCATATTGATAAAAAAAAAATAATAAAATGAATTTAAAATCCATTTTAGGAAAATTTTTTATGAAAAATTTTATATAAAATACAGTTCAAATTCATTTTAAATTTTTTTAAATTTTATGATTATGGGGGTTTAGCTTATAAATTTAGTAGACAGAGAGAGAGAGAGAGAGAGAGGAGACAATTTGCTGGCTCTCCTTCGAACTAAAAATATGTTCAACAAAAGTTGAAGTGTATGAACCCGAACTAAGAAATGTCCTTTTGTCTGTCTGAAGATATTATCTCAAGAAAACGATATAAATTTAGATATTCTTTCTGAGAAATTTGGGAAGATTCAGTTAAAATTCTTTTCAGTGTTAAGCCAAAAGCTTAATAATCAATTTATTTACTTTAAGTTTAAATACCAATTTGACAATCAATAGCTTAACATTAATTTTTCTAGTAAAATCCTTTAAAATACTTAAGGTGTTAAAAAAAAGCGTCGTCAAGTCTTAATGCTTTGACACTTTTTGTTAGAAAACAAAAGCAAAAACTCCTTTCTGGAAACGCACAATGAATCTAAAGAAATTTGCATCTCAAGCACATTTAATAACCGTGAGTTCTTAAGCAGGTGTTTTAACATTTTATTACTACAAAAGAAATAAAGTAACAAAATACAGCAAATTGAGCTCGCTCGACTCCGCAGACATGTCAGTCAATATGCTGATGCCAGGGATTTTCATGTTGATCCTTTTATTTTGCTGTAGCAAAAAAAAAACGAAGAAAACCTTAGGCCTTTTGCTTACACGTATTTTTTGTTCTATTTTGAGGCAACAACAAAATTTATAATCAATCTTAAAAGGACAACAGAAAATATAAAAATAATATGAGCGAGAGTTTTAAAATAAAGGCAACCAACAAGATGGTAAAATGATGTTTTTATTTTGTCAACGACATTAAGTAGCTGCACAACAACAACAACAACAACAACAACAAAAGCAACTCCAACTCTATGACTGATAGCAAAATTGACAGACAGACGGAGATGGTGGTTTACTCTTGAGTTGTTAATTTTAAAAGACAAAATAAAAAGACAATTAGAGACATTTCTATAGGATGAATTTTATGCGGTTTGGGTGTATTTATGAATAATTGTCTTAAATCAAAGTCAGTCAAATATGCCCACATAGAGGATAAAAAAAAAACGGTGGAATAGCACCGTAGCCGATAGCACCCTTTGATCGAACATAATGCCTTTATAGTATTATTAATACGATTTTTGTTTAAAAAACAATATACTCTCAACTATTGCGGAGATGGAGAATTTCGCAAATCCATTTGAACCAGACCTGCAGCGGAAAATAGGGTCTCAGATACGACACAACTTATTTAAAAACTTAAGTATGGTATGCAAATAATAAATGTTGAAAATTAAATGATTTATTAAACAAGTAAGAGTGCTATATTCGGCTGTTCCGAATCTTATATACCCTTTACCAACGTACGTACATATATATAGTATACAGACATATACATACATATTTGTTTTGTAAAAAATTAATAAATTTCTTCATTTTGGAGATTTTTCCCATTTTGACGATTTTTTTCCATTTTGGCGATTTTTTTTTTGTTTTTGGGTTTATTTTGATTTCGGCGATTTTTTTCCATTTTGGCGATTTTTTTGGAGTTTTTTTCGTTTTGGGGTTTTTTCATTTTGGCGATTTTTTTCATTTTGGCAATTTTTTTTCATTTTGGCGATTTTTTTTTCATATTGGCGATTTTTTTTATTTTTGGGTTTATTTTTATTTAGGCGATTTTTTTATTTTTTTATTTTTTTGTTTTTTTTCATTTTGGCGATTTTTTTTTTCATTTTGACGATTTTTGTCTGTTTTTTTAGGGTTTTTTCGTTTTGGCGATTTTTTTCATTTTGGCGATTTTTTTTTCGTTTTGGCAATTTTTTTTGTTTTTGGCGATTTTTTTCTGTTTTGGGTTTTTTCAGTTTTGTCGCTTTTTTCTCGTTTTGGCGATTTTTTTCTGTTTTTGAAGGTTTTTTTAATTTTGGCGATATTTTTCTGTTTTTGGGCTTTTCTTCATTTTGCAGATTTTTCCCATTTTGACGTATTTTTTCATTTTGGCGATTTTTTTTTTTATTTTTGGGTTTATTTTTATTTAGGCGATTTTTTTTTCATTTTAGCGATTTTTCGTCTGGCGATTTTTTTTCATTTTGGCGATTTTTTTTCATTTTGGCGACTTTCTTTCATTTTGGCGATTTTTTTTTTTGTTTTTGGGTTTATTTTTATTTAGGCGATTTTTTTTTTTTTTTTTTGTTTTTTTTCATTTTGGCGATTTTTTTTTTATTTTGGCGATTTTTGTCTGTTTTTAAGGTTTTTTTTCGTTTTGGCGATTTTTTTCATTTTGGCGATTTTTTTCCTTTTGGAATTTTTTTTTGTTTTTGGCGATTTTTTCCTGTTTTGGGGTTTTTTTTTCATTTTGGCGATTTTTTTCTGTTTTTTTTGGGTTTTTTTCGTTTTGGCGATTTTTTTATTTTGGCGATTTTTTTCATTTTAGCGATTTTCTTTCATTTTGGCGATTTTTTTTCATTTTAGCAATTCTTCCGTTTTATGCGATTTATTTTAGCTTTAGAAATTTTTTTTTTAATTTGGTGCTTTTTTTCGTTTTGGCGATTTTTTTTTGTTTTTGGCGATTTTTTTCGGTTTGGCGATTTTATAATTTTTAGTTTTTTTAGTTTTACCGTTTTTGAAAATTTCAAGAGTTTTGCTCTTACGGTTTCCAAGATACAGCAAGTTGTCAAAATTGCATTAACTGATGGTACACCCTTTAAGTTAATTTTTTTTAATTTTAGTGTTAATTTTTGTAGTCTGTATAAAAATACACTAACCTTATAAATTTCAAATGTATATACATGCATACATACAATTGTATGTATATTACATTGGATTTTAAAATTTTTCGTTGCTAGTTTTGGAACACCCTTTAATTTCTAATTCTCATGTATTTGTTGTTGTAGCGGCCAAGGGTCTACACACTGTGTCCAAATTTCAGGTCTGTAGCTCTTACGGTTCTCGAGAAAATACTAATATAGTTTTAGACATAGTTAATTTTACATAACACAAAAAGTTAAAGTTTTCCAACCCTGGAAACGTCTTTTTAATTTTTTTATATTTTTTTAATTTAAAATTCCAATTTTAGTCGTACTGAAGTGCAAAATAAGTTTATTTTAAAAAAAATTAAAAAAATTGTGTTATCTAGTTAGTTTTATATGGCAAAATCAAGTTTCAGTTTTCCAGCTCTGCAATCGTCTGCCCGATTTTGCTGAATTTCAATACCAATCTATTTTGGAAAATTTCTGACACACCAGTCCAAGAACGAAGTCTCTAGCTCTTCTGGGAGCTTCGGAAAACCGATTTCACGTACAGACAGACGGACAGACGGACAGACGGACAGACGGACAGACGGACAGACGGACAGACGGACATCGCTTATTCGTCTTCCCTATGCATAAGGATCCAGAATATATATATTTTATGTGTCGCTTATTGATATTATAGAAATTACAAACGGAATGACAAACCTATATATACCCTTTTACCATTTTTGTTGGTAAAGGGTATAAAAAAAATCAAAAAAAAAATTGAGAATCAAAACTGTAAGATATCGCTCCTACCGAAATATCGGTAAACATTAAGTATTGCCAATATATCGGTATTGGTATGTATATCGGTTACGTATTACATGGAATACGACATCCCATGAAAGCGGAGTTTTCAAAAAAACAGCAGATATTCTTATAATATAAAAGCCTTGTAAATTTATAGCATCCTACATCACGATGTCGGTAATTTTTGTTGAAAACAAAAACAAATTTTTAATATTTTATTGTTGCTTTCAATGCATGTTGTTGGTCGAACGTTTTCTTTCGACATAGTGGTCCAGGCCATACATTTTTCTATTATTTGAGAGAAGCCATAATATCAGTTGCAGTGTGATGAACAACTAGAGAGAATTGTTACCTCACTTCACTTCTTAATCAAATAAAATTGTTCTACATTTTTGCAAGAACAGTGCCTTTTTGTTACTAATTATAAAACCATACTCTTAAGGAATACACCCTTTAACAGTTTTTTTTCTTTTATAACATCATTATAATGCCTAAAACCTTTACTGATGGACGGTATTGTCCTTTTTTAAATAGGCAAATGTTGTTATTGCAAAAAAAAAAAAATAAATAAATTAAACAAAAAAGGTATTAATGAGACATGACACTATAAAAGTCTTTTTGGTGAATGTTGGCAGGCAAAAATATGTAAAAGCAAAGTGTGCTGTTAAGCCGTTATTCTCTCACTCAAAATGATTGATTAGCAATTAATTAAAGCAACAACGGCAGCAGCAACAAGAAAACTAATTAGATAAAAAATATACATAAACAGCTCTTAAATCGCAGAGGCCAACGAAATATTCAAATTAGAAGTTTAGTTTGGAAATATTAGTGTAACGTGCGTAGTTCCTTTTCGAGATTTGTTTGGCGAAATAGATAGAAAGGAATTTGTTAGAGTATGCTCAAATAGCGAATGCCCATTTTGAAAATATGTGGCTCGTGGTGGTGGTAAAATTTTATTATTAGTATCCATAACAAAGTGACTTAAGCTACGGTCACACTTGACAAACATTTGCTTCAAACATGTTTGCCCACATTTGCCTGAAATTTTTTTAGAGTTTGTTTGATGGTTACATTAGGATCAAATATTTCATGAAATTTGTTTTGCCAAACAACAAGCAAACAGCTTGAAATACAAACTGCGTCAAACATGTTTTCCTTGCGGTCACATTGAAACAAATATTTTCTATAGTAATTTGTTTCATCAAACAGTCAAAAAATATAAATTTGTTTTGTCATAAATAAAATTGATACGGAAGATTGGGAAACAATATTTTTTTAATTCAATTTAACTCTAATTAATAATTGATGCTTCATTATTGCTTATATAGCAAATATAGGAAACACAGAAATGTTATTATACATATGCACATTTATTCATACATACACCCTTACAGCAATCATTTTCCTCGTCTACACTCAAAACAATGTTTGAAACCGTCTGCTGTGTCTGCTTGTCCTCCGCGCGACCCACAAAACTCATGGCATTATAAAACCTCCATTTAGGAGCTTCCACAATGCCCTGGCCTGATTTCGTCTTCGCTCTGGCAGCATACCCACGGAATTGTATCCTCAAATTTGTCCACTTTACGCTTAAGTCTACAACACAATATTTTCCTTTAAAATGTTCGTTGATAATTCTCCATGCGCAGTCCCGTACAGATTTAGCGTTTTTGTGTTTCAACAAGCCCAATTAGCTTGTAAATGTCGTCTTCTTGCCACTCTTTGGTAATTTTGGCTTTTTTTCTTAACGCTTTCGGAGGTGAAGGCCCCTTGTTCCTCTCTGTTATCTAAATAGACATGCACATAAATATACATATATTGTACATACACACATACGTATTATTCATTTGCACTTACCTCTTTACTTTCCGAACCATCTTCAAGAATCTGGAAAATATTTTATAAGGTTTGTATATTTATTCCAAAACATATACATATATGTATGTATGTATGTTACTGCAAAATAAAACAAAATTGATTACTTACGTCCATAGCACTCTCCAAAAATTCAGTTTCGCTGTCAAATTCACAATCCTGAAATAATTTATTTATAAATACATATATATGTATATCTATATATGTATGTATATATAAACATATATATTATATATGTATATATTATAATATATACATATATATATATGTATATATATATATTAATTTCTTTATAAATGAATAAACTTACCTCCATATTGTTCATCAAAAAAAAAAAGAAATTTTATTTTCAATCGCACAGCTGTTTTGAATATTTATGTTTGCTTCTCAGTGTTAACAACTACGGCGTTTTTTTAACTAGTAAATAGAGATGCTTAAACGGCTGATATACATATTATTCTGTTTTTATAACAATAAATCGATCGAATTTAAAATTAAGCATACCACGGTAAATCCACACGGGACGGCGCATGGAGAATTATCAATGAATATTTTAAAGATAAATATTATGTTGTAGACTTAAGTGTAAAGTGGACAAATGTGAGGATAAATAAATAATTATTTAAAAAAAACATCGACTTCCAAACAGAGGATGAGTTTCAAATCTGTATTTAGTGAAGATTTTTTTTTAAATCGGTCCATAAATGGTGAAGTTATTAAAACCCGATTTTTTGAACGGATATTTTATATATCCGATTTACAAATTTTATTTTATGTTTTAAAGCGCTTCACCAGCCTCTTCCAAAAGCAGAAAACATTTTCAAAATCGGTTCATAAATAGCGGAGTTATAAAAACCGATTTTTCGGACGGACACATATAAAAATAAAAATACAACCGAATTGATAACATCCTCCTTTTTTGAAGTCGGTTAAAAAAGAAGCCTTTCTACATTTTTTCGTCTTTTGCATTTTTTCGAAAATGGCTTTTATGTTTACATATATAATGAGGGTAGGGTATGAACGAAACTTGTCCAATTTATTTACTTTAATTTTTGCTTCACTTCCTTACAGTAAATGGACAATAAGAAAACATTTGCGAAATATAACGTCAGCAGTAAAATACCGTTCTGCAAAAAAATTAAAAACATATGGCATGCTACACAATTTCGCTTTTGTAATTCTTGAGCTTATTTCAAGTCTATTCAAGTATTTGTAGTTTTTGGTGATTTTATTGAAATGTTGGTAATTTATTTTTAACAATTACCACACTGCTGGCAACAGCTGTTATTTGTCTTTGTTTGTTCTTACAAAAACTTTGTGAGATCAAATAATTATTTTCTCAAAAAAGTGGCAAATATTTCACAGAGAGTGGTCACACTATGGTCACATTAGAGGCATTTTTATTTGATACCAAACAAATTTGTTTGCTCACAAACTGGTTTGCACCTACCAAATATTTTGTGGTCACATTACAACAAAGAAATATTTGCTACTTTTGGGCAAATATTTCAAAAATGTGACCGTACCTTTAATCACAATATGCATAAAGGCAAATAAGAAAGTACTTGCACTGTACGAGGGTTGTACTCAAAGTACAAGTTGTGTTATGTTTTTAGCGAAATTTTTTATTTGAAAATATTCACCATTATGCAATCAACACAATACGAAAACAAGTAAGAGTGCTATATTCGGCTGTTCCGAATCTTATATACCCTTTACCAACGTACGTACATATATATAGTATACAGACATATACATACATATTTGTTTTGTAAAAAATTAATAAATTTCTTCATTTTGGAGATTTTTCCCATTTTGACGATTTTTTTCCATTTTGGCGATTTTTTTTTTGTTTTTGGGTTTATTTTGATTTCGGCGATTTTTTTCCATTTTGGCGATTTTTTTGGAGTTTTTTTCGTTTTGGGGTTTTTTCATTTTGGCGATTTTTTTCATTTTGGCAATTTTTTTTCATTTTGGCGATTTTTTTTTCATATTGGCGATTTTTTTTATTTTTGGGTTTATTTTTATTTAGGCGATTTTTTTATTTTTTTATTTTTTTGTTTTTTTCATTTTGGCGATTTTTTTTTTCATTTTGACGATTTTTGTCTGTTTTTTTAGGGTTTTTTCGTTTTGGCGATTTTTTTCATTTTGGCGATTTTTTTTTCGTTTTGGCAATTTTTTTTGTTTTTGGCGATTTTTTCCTGTTTTGGGTTTTTTCAGTTTTGTCGCTTTTTTCTCGTTTTGGCGATTTTTTTCTGTTTTTGAAGGTTTTTTTAATTTTGGCGATATTTTTCTGTTTTTGGGCTTTTCTTCATTTTGCAGATATTTCCCATTTTGACGTATTTTTTCATTTTGGCGATTTTTTTTTTTAGTTTTGGGTTTATTTTTATTTAGGCGATTTTTTTTTCATTTTAGCGATTTTTCGTCTGGCGATTTTTTTTCATTTTGGCGATTTTTTTTCATTTTGGCGACTTTCTTTCATTTTGGCGATTTTTTTTTTGTTTTTGGGTTTATTTTTATTTAGGCGATTTTTTTCTTTTTTTTTTGTTTTTCATTTTGGCGATTTTTTTTTATTTTGGCGATTTTTGTCTGTTTTTAAGGTTTTTTTTCGTTTTGGCGATTTTTTTCATTTTGGCGATTTTTTTCCTTTTGGAATTTTTTTTTGTTTTTGGCGATTTTTTCCTGTTTTGGGGTTTTTTTTCATTTTGGCGATTTTTTTCTGTTTTTTTTGGGTTTTTTTCGTTTTGCCGATTTTTTTATTTTGGCGATTTTTTTCATTTTAGCGATTTTCTTTCATTTTGGCGATTTTTTTTCATTTTAGCAATTCTTCCGTTTTATGCGATTTATTTTAGCTTTAGAAATTTTTTTTTTAATTTGGTGCTTTTTTTCGTTTTGGCGATTTTTTTTGTTTTTGGCGATTTTTTTCGGTTTGGCGATTTTATAATTTTTAGTTTTTTTAGTTTTACCGTTTTTGAAAATTTCAAGAGTTTTGCTCTTACGGTTTCCAAGATACAGCAAGTTGTCAAAATTGCATTAACTGATGGTACACCCTTTAAGTTAATTTTTTTTAATTTTAGTGTTAATTTTTGTAGTCTGTATAAAAATACACTAACCTTATAAATTTCAAATGTATATACATACATACATACAATTGTATGTATATTACATTGGATTTTAAAATTTTTCGTTGCTAGTTTTGGAACACCCTTTAGTTTCTAATTCTCATGTATTTGTTGTTGTAGCGGCCAAGGGTCTACACACTGTGTCCAAATTTCAGGTCTGTAGCTCTTACGGTTCTCGAGAAAATACTAATATAGTTTTAGACATAGTTAATTTTACATAACACAAAAAGTTAAAGTTTTCCAACCCTGGAAACGTCTTTTTAATTTTTTTATATTTTTTTAATTTAAAATTCCAATTTTAGTCGTACTGAAGTGCAAAATAAGTTTATTTTAAAAAAAATTAAAAAAATTGTGTTATCTAGTTAGTTTTATATGGCAAAATCAAGTTTCAGTTTTCCAGCTCTGCAATCGTCTGCCCGATTTTGCTGAATTTCAATACCAATCTATTTTGGAAAATTTCTGACACACCAGTCCAAGAACGAAGTCTCTAGCTCTTCTGGGAGCTTCGGAAAACCGATTTCACGTACAGACAGACGGACAGACGGACAGACGGACAGACGGACAGACGGACATCGCTTATTCGTCTTCCCTATGCATAAGGATCCAGAATATATATATTTTATGTGTCGCTTATTGATATTATAGAAATTACAAACGGAATGACAAACCTATATATACCCTTTTACCATTTTTGTTGGTAAAGGGTATAAATATACGGCTTGTCGAAAACAAACTACTGCTTCTTACAGGTCCATGCTACTTTCTCCACTTTTGGGAACAGAAATAGACTGTCAAAGCATAAAATTGTTCTCGAAAGCGAATAGAGAGCTAAAATTTTTTGGTATTGTATTGACATGACGTCGATCTTGACAACTCGAATAAGACTGATTATTTCTCAGATTTAAATATGAATGAACACACATTAAACCCTTGAACAAAATAGTGTTTTTTTGGGAATAACACACAGAAAAAGTAGTTAAAGGCAACTCCATGCTATTTGTAGTACAATTGGACCAAGCAAGGATATCTGTTAAAAATATTATACCGAAAACTTTTTATAGTGAGAATTCTCCGTTTAGGTTATGCTTTACTTAATTTATCTGTAAATTCAACCAACTTCGTTGATTAAAATTGTATCGATCACAGAACATACTTAAAAAAAAACTTTAATAAATATTCCAGGGATTTATTATTCGATATATTGTTATAATTATATTATAAGTGAAAATTATTTGTAGAAAAATAAAATAGATTCATTTCGCATAAAAATTATTTGCTGAGTTTTGTACTCCTATAAGCTTCTAAGCCTACTAAGCTTACTTTTCTTTTGTGATTTTCGAAAATATTATTATTTGTGACTTCTGAGATGGTTTTTGAAAGTCTGTGCATAAGATAGAAGATTTGCGACTGTTCATAATGTGTGGTTGAAGTCTACTGACGTTTTGTTGCAGCGACAATAAAATTTATATAGACAATGCTTAACCACCAGCAAATAAATTTCATATTTAATAAATATTAAATAAACTAAAATATTGCATTGATTTGTTCAAATACAATCTACTAAATATCTTGACACAAGAAATGATGGGCACAATTGCCCTTCAACCCACACTAATCCAAAAAAAAAATCCCATACGAGTTCAGTTAAATTGCCAGCCTCCTTAGGTACAGCCCACTTGGATCAAATTTTGATAATACGAGTATGAATTTGTTGTGGCAGAATTGTTTAATATTTTTCTAGTATCCCGCCACTGAAGGCATGCGTTCATTTATTTCTTTCTATTACTAAAACAATATTCAATATTTAACTTTTTTATATCAAAATAAATTTTTTAACAATTTTGTTCCTGTAGGAGTTCAACACAAATTACAAAATTCAGCTCATGTTATCAAATAAATGCTTTTAATGTCTCAGGTACAATGGCAAGTAAAATGTCGACATCTTTATGTGAAGAAAGCCACGTAAATACTTCTTCTAATCGAATCATAACAACTATTATTTGTAGTAAAATTAGCAATTAAAATTTGTTTATATTAACTTCAACTACTTTTTTAAGCTTGCTTTTGTCAAATGTGCATATGGTAATAGACTAAAATGAACAACTAAGCCCAGTTATTTCAATCTAACCAACAGTTTGTGCATCTTAATCTCTAAAATTAGATCGATTTACAGTAGTAAAATGTCTTGCAGACGATCAAACAAACCTGTCAATCAGTGCATGTATGTGAGTGCCGTATGCTTGTAGGTTAGAGAGAGACGTAGAGATAAATATGTCAATTGCCAGTTGTATTTTGGATTCGTAGTGTTCGTATCACAACATGTTTGTTCGCACACTTCTCTATCAATAGCAAGAATCACAAGGAAACCCATAGAGCACAAAATATTGCTGGAATTTTGCTTGAATGTTATTAAGTTGCAGGTTATCGGTAACATTGCAGGAATATAGAAGGAATATTTTTTGGTAATATTACATTTGCAACATAGTTTCAATATGATTGTAATATTACAAAAAAATATTTTATGATATTATATATAGCAAAATTGTTTTTGTTAAATTAATATATCACGTTACAGATGCCATAAGAGCATATACTGACAAAAGTAGAGATGAAAAGTCCAAAAAAAAATTTTAACTTGGAAAAACTTTTTTTGTTTTCTTTACGTTTCAGGTAAAAATACGTCGATCCCAAAAAAATTCAATTCAATTTCAAAAATTCAGTAATTTGCCTAAAAAAATTAAGGATCTGTTCGTAAATGCATCACTGCGTTGCAAATGGAAATTTAAATGTTCTAAACTGGTTCACTGAAGTGAATAACTCACAAATAAGTGTCAAATATGGTGTACAAACATGATAACTATTAAAACAGATTATCAGAGAACTTGTATTGCATTTTAAACAAAATTTTGCACGTATGATGCAGAGCAGTGATGCATTTACGAACACACCCTAAGTTTTTGAGAAAATTTTTTTTGCAATTCTGGACGTTTTAGGTGAAAGTACACAGAGAAAACAGATTCGTTGAGACAACCGAATTTGTTGCCAATCGAATTTTGGTGGTTGCACCAACTATATAAAATTCTGGTATAACGACTGCAATTTTCTTGTGGTACCACTATATTTTAATTATAACCCTTAAACAAATAGTTGCAGCAACAGAAAAAATTGGTTAACAGTATGGAATTTGACAAAAAGTTATTCTTGCTACCGAAAATGTTGTTAGTACAACTGAAACAATATCATAATTGGTACCTGTGAAATAAAAATTGGCCTTCCTTGCTGAAATAAAATAAGCAATAAACGCAAATAAAAATATACAATTTTAGAAATTAATTATTTAACATATTGTCATAAGTTATTTTTAATTGAAATTTATTTATTTCAACCACACATTTTGAACAGTCACAAACCTCTTATCTTATGCACAGACTTTCAAAAACCATTTGAGAATTCATAAATCATAATATCTTTGAAAGTCACAAAAGTTAATTTTTAATTTGCTGCAACGAGTATAAACTATGATAGTAAGCACAACCTATAGTTAGTTGCAGCAACTGATAGAAAGTGTTTATTTTAACCTTAATATAGAACGACAATTTTTTAGTTGCCAATACCAAAAGTTGGTAGTAACAACCAATTCATAATATTTTATTCGGTTGTGTTAACCAATCAATGAATTAGTCATGGCAAAAGCATACGCTCGGTTGATGGAATCAATTTAAAAATTGTCAGAATCATATCTTTATTACAATTATGCCCTTATGGTAATAAACATGGATTGTTTTTTGGATTAACAGAAAATTGATTGCGTGAACTGAAATATAGTTTATGCAAATGATATTTTGTTGGACTAACCATTTTCCAACCAATCATTTTTCTGGGTGTATGTTAATTACAAAAAAAAAAAAAATTATGCATTCTTATGATTCCCGGGGTGACATAAGGGCAGATAAATTTTTTTAGATACTCTATGTACGTCTCAAATAATAACTCATTCAGGTTTTATGTACTTAAATTTATGAATAAAATCTAAATAATATTTCATATAAATTTCAGCGTTAATTTATCTATGATTTTATTTATTATTTTCATCGGTTTAAATAAATAATATCAAAAGTTATTAGAAAATTTTGCAATATGTTTGCAATGTTGCAGTGGCATATTTCCTCAATCTTGCTGGCAAGCCAAAAAAGCGAACATAAGAATATTGCAGGAATACTGCAGGAATATTGCCTGTGCCATTACAACGTTACGAAACAATATTCCTGCAAAATTCCAGCAATATTTTGTGCTCTATGGGAAATTATATTTTTTTTTAGCACAGTTGGAGAAGATGAAATAATCAGCCGTGAAAAAAAAGAAGAAAAATTTGTTTATTTTCAATGTAGCCGAAAAACTACTATTGCATATACGCAACTATGTGAGTGATGTGCTTATTTGATCGTCGCCAGGACACACTTTGAACTAACAACCGATAATTGCTAGAATAATATTTCTTACTATTTTGGGTTAAGTTTATTTCAACTGCTTATGACCGTTAAATTAACCAAGAAAATTGTTAATAATTTACTTACAGAATTGGCTTTTTTAACAAACAACAAAAATAGTTTTGAAATGCAACATGATAGACCGTAACAATTTACAATGGTTGCGTTAACAAAATTTTTTCTATTACAATAGCGCTTTGCACTACCAATTCATTGACAATAAAAATATTTAAATTATATTAAGCGCAACATTTATAATAAGAATAGAATAACCAATAAAGATTGGTTAGATTAACAAAAAAAATACTCAATGGGATTTTCAACGACAACTTAATTTATTTGCAATATTGATAGTTTAAATTGGTTAGACTAAACAACGAGATTGTATTTCTGAGCGTATTGAATACTCGTAAATCAAGATTCATTGATTGGAATAACAAAAACAAAAATAAAAACTTAATTTGCATTTCAGCAACAACAAAATTTCAACGTTTAACTTGACAATTGAAATTGGTTAGATTAACCTATGAAAGTTGTTGCTCTATATAAAAACGAAATTGTTGCTCTATATAAAAACAGTCACTTCATAGAGAATATACGCACATACATGTGTATGTACATATTGCAAGGATTATAGCAAATGCAAGGATTATATCATTGCCATTTCCAGACATATCCAAATATTTGGAGATACGAGTATCACACATTGACTTTTACTCTTAAAAAGTAAGTCGCGTTAGGATATTAATCAAAAACTTACATACAACCCTCGCACTAAAATATTATTTATCTTTACAACTGAAGCATCACGAAAGAAATTTTATGCAAAAATAAAAATGAAGAAAAAACATTTTCCTTATCCAACAAACTAATTTGCATGTTTTTTATGTTTCAATGTAACGAATTTCTTTATATCGATTGACAAACTTCCATTTTGAAATCTGCCAAAAAATTTTAACAAATTGTTTATGCCAAATGTATGCTAAAATATTTTCCTTTGAAGAGCAAAACAATATTTAGATCTAATCTCTTGCACTGTTTTAAATTGTTGTTGTTCATAAAGGTACAATTTTTTGCTGTTGCTGCTAACTTTTATTAGAGTGTCTCCGTGGTGTAGTTACAGAATCTTTTGTCAGCGGTGTTTTACTTTCTTTTTTTTACTAGACAATACAATCAAAATTGTATTTATTCGTTGCGCTTGATTGCAATATTTTTTTTATAACTTTATGTGATTTGCTTTTAGTAACGACTCATTTTCATTGTATTTCTTTCTGGCTAAATATTCTTTAATGGTTTTATGCTTTTTTAAAGTTGTTTATGCTGTCTATGGGCGCTAACTGTTTGTTCTGTGATGAGGAAAATCATCCCTGTAGTGGTAAAATGTTAAGGTATGATCCATTTTACATTTTTAGCATGCAAAATTGCTAAATTATATTCCCTCCCGTATTGGATCGAGTAGAAATTTAAAATAAATTTCATTTAAACAAAAAACCAAATATATGTATAAGAAACTAAGAAATAAACGAGCTAACTTTTATTAAAGCTTTTTTTATTCCCAATAAAAAAGAATTGAAAATATTGAACTAAATTTGTAAAACAGAAGGAAGCGTTTCAAACAGAAATTTTTGGTTTGTTTTTAATTTCGAATTTTGTAAAACATTTGAAAACGAAAATTCTATGTTACGTAAAATAAATGTATTTTATAAAACAGTTGCAAACGTTTTCAAACGACTTAAATGTCATATGAAAACGTTTGTTAAATTGTATTCGTTTTAAATGTTTTAACTACATTATTGCATTAATTTTGCTGCAATAATGAGTAAATTAGTATCTAGGTCAAACGTATGGAAAAGGCCGCCCGTGGGTACTTTGTTATGATATTTTTTACATGCACATTCGCACAAGCATGCATTTTACTCTCTTTTTTTATATGTATATGTATGCGTTTGCCTGACTTTGATCAAGGTGGACGATAGAGCTCCAGGCCAGCTCGGCCTATGGACGTAGTGCCTATATTTACACATACATTCGCTTTAAAACCCTCATAACTACTTTGTTCCAGTCAATGGTAAAATGATAAAATTTAATCCGAAGTTTGAAAGTGTGTAATGAAACCAAAGTTTCTCAAACATCCAACGAGTATTTATGGGCCCTTAACTAACACCGCTGATTTAGAATTTCTTTTTTCGTTGGTGCATATTTTAAATTCGACTTTGAAATTATTTTTATATTCAGCTTTTTATAATGAATAATATATTTTTCAATTATAATATTTTGACAAGAAACGAAAACAACGTAGCGTTTTACAAAATTTAAAATATTTTTGTTTTCGCTCCAACCAGAAACGAAAACAAAAATTCGTTTAGTTTTACAAAATTAGGCCATAAGAAATTATTTCTTTAATTAAAACTTCATCAAAGTACAAAAATATCAAAAACAAATTTTTTGTAGGTTAGATTTTGTAAATACAAACGTTTTGAAATTTTTAAGGAAAACATATTTTTTTAAACGAATTTTCGTTATTTTTCACACAAAATTTGAAACTTTTAGAAACGAAATTTTTACCAAATATTTTTATATATATATAGTAGAATTTTTTAGCATAGTTTTGGGTGTATAACAGTTGCAAGGATATATAAAAACTGGTCTAAGTAATATGAATATTTAATAAATGTTAATTTATTATATGCATCAAGACTAGTACAACTCTAAATTAAAATTTTGCGTAATATAAAAATATTTTTTAATTTGTTCAAATGTAATCTACTAAATATCTGGATCAAAGAAATATATTACTTACGCCACTTTCATAACTAAGGGTACAATTAATTATCTCTTTGCACTAAAGGTTTCTTCAAACGCCCCACAAAGTATGCAATATTATTCAGCAATTTTTTCATCCCTCCTCTGTGTCCCGTTTTTGTAACTTTTCAGACATTTCCGTGTCGAGAAAAATTAAATAATTATTTATTAAAATTAAATAAATATACATATATACTTAAAATTTAAATTTATTTGCTGGTGGTTAAGCATTGTCTATATATTTCGTTGAATAAATAAATAAATTTCAATTTAAATAAACTTATGACAATATGTCGAATAATAAATTTCTTAAAGGATAAATTTAGATTTTATTTTTCATTTTGCTTTATAAATACTTTTATTATTATCCCATGGATTTCTAATTCTATAAAGGTGTAGAAAAATAAATAGATTCGTATCGAATATAAATTATTTGCTGGGTTGTGTTTATTTTTCTTTTGTGATTTTCAAAAATATTATTATTTGTGAATTCTCAAATAGTTCTTGGAAGTCTGTGCATAAGGTAAGAGGTTTGTGACTGTTCAAAATATGTGGTTGAAATCTACTGATGACTTGGCTAAGCACCAATGAAATACATATATAGACAATGCTTAACGACCAGCAAATAAATTTCAATTTAAATAAACTTATGACAGTATGTCGAATTATAAATTTCCTAAATGTTAAACTTAAAATAATATGGAGTCATAATAAATCGTCTTCTAAAAATCAACTTGGTTTTTATTTTCAATGGAGAAAAAGAGCTGTTCTTTCAATAAGATTAAAGATTTAATAATTCTGGGGAATTTTCTAATATCCCTCCTTTCCATGTCCAGTAGCAGTTTGGATCTTCCTGAGTCAAGTTTTGGCCACATATCACTCGAGACTCTACAAAAAACTCCACAAAATTGGGCATATCCACACAACAAAAAAACAATATTGATGGACGATAAGATTCTTAAAAGTGTAATTTAGGGCCTTATTTTGTAAAACGCACCGCTAAGCGTTCGCAAACTTTGTATGGATAAATTGTAAATTACAAAAACAAACTACATGTAAAGTTTGTCAACGCTAAGCGTTGCATTTTACAAAATTAGGCCCTTAGTTAATATCTATTAGCTATGCTTATAGTTTTTGCACAAGAAAGTGCTTTCCGATCGTACGCTATGTCTCGTCGATACAGTGAAACAAATGCTGCAAAATTCTTGAGTTTGTTGATGAACGGGGAAAGAGATATAGAAAAGGGTACTTTGTTTCATGCACATGAAGTTCCTGTTGAGTATGTCATTCTCGTCTCATTCTCATGAGAAATATATGAGAAAATGTATTAAGCTGCAAAACAAAAACTTCATAGTGCGGACACGAATGCAGTTTCAAAAGAGAAATCAAAAATATTTCGCAGTAAATGTTTCACTGTATGGACGACGACTATGTGGCATGCTGGACTGTTTTGTTGATATCACTGCGATATAAAATGTCAGTGGTTATTGTCCTGTAGTGGTCACCATTAACTATAACGTTTTGGATGGCTGGATGGCTTCTTGTCCTACAAAATAAAATTTGGTGCAATATCGAGCATTGTTGCTCGAATTTACGAGTATGGTTACAGTGAGGGGATAAGGTTACCCACAATAAAATAGCGAAATGTTTTTGATAAAAAATTTATATAATTTGCCAGCGCTGTTCAGTTGTCAATTAATTTATGATATGATGCGTTAAGCAGTATTGTCAACCTAAAAATATATTTCCAAAAACTTTTGTTAACAATTGCAAAAACTACAGCTAATGACACAAAATTTAGCAAAACAAAATAAAAATTCGTTTTCCTTCAATTATGAATGAATAAAAGAAAATCAAAGCATGAGAATTTATTAAAGAGATAGTGAACTTTTGCACAAATTTCCAGCCATTACTAAATTGAACCGTGTTAGGCACAAAAAAAAATAACAAAGTGTATCACTTTCTTCACTATCTTTGGTTCAATAAATGATTAAAATCTGCAAAGCAAAAAAGTTTTCATTGTTCTACCTTCTGCTGCTGTACGAAAGGGAAGAGTGAACTTTTGTCTATTCTTGCTTTCGTTTTAACTATTTCCGCATATATAATTTATATATTTTCCCATAAATATTTTCGCAACACAAATCATTAAATGACATAATAACGGAAATTTACACGTTACAGTGATTCGCCAACAGCCAAACACACACACACACACATACATTTTTACATTTAATATATAATAAAACGGATGTAATGATGATAGAGGATTACAACTGCTGCCGTTCTGACAGCAATATTAAGCACAATTGCAGCAGCAGTGATGACCAGAGAGATAAAAAATA
Source organism: Tachina lurida (assembly GCA_944452675.1). NCBI lineage: Eukaryota > Metazoa > Arthropoda > Insecta > Diptera > Tachinidae > Tachina > Tachina lurida. Next base: position 175,081,093 of record OX101752.1, read on the forward strand.
GAATGACAACAAAAACTTATATTTCATGCAACAATTAAAATGAAACAATTTCCAAAAATTGCAACCGTAAATGATTTTTATCTCTTTCTCTCTCTCTTGCTCGCTCGCTAAATGATTCTCTTTCTCTCTGGCTCAAAATCCAATCCTGAAGCAACCGTTTGACAGTTTCCGGCAAATGAAACAATCACAATTCTACAGCAGAGCACAAAAAAAATTAAATGACACGTGCTAAAATTATGTATGCCGTAGAAATTACAAAGAAAATATTGAATTGCTTGCTATTGAATGAATATTGACGATTAATCGAAATAGAAAATCTCGGCAAGCAGAACTCAATTGATGTTTTGATTTGTTTGCTACATAAATTATGAGCCCGAAGTGTTTATGGTTACAATTTAGGGATGGATGTTCCCGTAAATGCCAGGGCAGATACTTAAAGTGTCTGCGTTCATATTCGCAACTGGGTGACTCTCTAAGGGTGCGTAAGTTGTAAATTTATATTAAATAGTAAATATGATATTTACAACAATGTTGTAATTTTGTTAAAAACTTTTTTTGCTCTTTTTTTAACATTTGGAAATCCATTACAAATTTTAACATTATCGCAAAATATTAGCAGACCTGTGAGAATTTTTTTTTGTGCCAATATTTATCGTTAATAGATTTATTGGTTACAGTTGTAGAAGAGGAAAACATATCAATATCATATTTTCAACTTAATACGCACGTGAATTTTTTTCCTTTCTTCTTTCTTCAAGTCCTTAGAGACTTTTTGCAGTTATTATTTCTTTTATTTAACTGAGTGAGGGTGGCTTAGGAAATATTTTAAGTATGAGAATTGTTTTGTCTATTCATTTGCAAAACAATGAATTTGAAATATTATTTTGTTATTATTTAATTTCACCAAATTGTTTACATTCTATTAAATTATGAGTTTTTATTTTTCTTTGCCATTCCATTATTAATTTCTTTATATTCAATATCTTGAGCTTATTCTAATTGTATATTTTTTTCTGTTTGCCTTCTGACAAAAGGCTTCTTCGAAGCTACTTGCTAAGAAACAATACAAACTCCTTTTTGTGTGTGTAAATGTTATTTAGAGTTGTTAGAGCGTTTTTTATTTTTTTATTTCTGAATTATTTCATTTTTAAACGCCAAAAGAGATATGAAAAGTCATTCACTGTCCGATAGAAAAGCTTTTCGTTTTATTTTCTTTACAACAGGCTGCAGTTATTAAAGTCATGGCAGACTTTCAAGGGCCTTAATAGTGATTTCACTACAACATTGCAATCGTTCGATAAATTTCTGGTGACAGTCTGGTAGAATTTATTACAGCCAATGGCACAAAACTGTAAAAATGCTCATGACATGCAAAATCATGATTTTAAGAATTTTCGAAAACTTTTGCAAATACCAAAAAAAAAATCGCCAAAACAAAAAAAGCGCCAAATTAAAAAAAATATATAAAGCTGAAATAAATCGCGAAAAGCCGGAAAAATCGCCAAAAATGAAAAAAATCGCCAAAATAAAAAAAAAACCAAAAACAGAAAAATATCGCCAAAATGAAACAGAAAAAAATCGCTAAAATAAAATAATCCAAAAACAGAAAAAATCGCCAAAATTAAAAAAAAACTCCAAAACGAGAAAAAACGACAAATCTAAAAAAATCGTTTCAACTGAAAATAAGGCCACAAGCGCAAAAAACGCCACATTAAAAAAAAATGCTAAAAACCGAATGTACGGAACCCTTCGTGCGCGAGTCAAAGTCTGAATTTATTTATACATACATATATGGAGTTTGAGAATTGAACAGAATAATATCTTGTAGTTGTATTAGTTATGAATTCACTTATCTAATGCATTTGAAACAAATATTAACAGTTAGGATTTCTTTTGATTTACTTTTACTTTTAATTTTAGTGCATATTTTTAATGCATATTTTAGGTTTTATTGGGCATTTTTTATGCGCATAACTTTGATTTTATAGTGCATGAAAATAACAGGCCTGTTTATTAATTAGCAGAGAGAGACACCTTCGGCTTTCACTGCCATGAACTACTTGTCCACGCAGCGCTGTAAAATCTAAAAAATCCGCAATGGCAGCACATTATGGTACATAGTTTTTACCAGTATTTGTAACCAGTATTTTTGCATTTTTAAACATTGTAATAAGAAACTTGCGTTCCAAAAATGTTCTTATGTATACAACAATAACTCTTGAGTGACACATACATGAAGTTCACTTTCAGAAATCGGAGCTAAAAGTCAGAATTTGCCTTTTTTTAACGCATAACACTGGTTAGTGGTTTTCTTTCTGGCCCCTTTGGACTTAACTATTCTCTGTGGAAAAGTAACCAAGTTCATTCACCTTTGTGTCGTTTATGCTTGGAAGATGACGAGACGACGACACACAGTCTTTGTGAGTGTATCGTATTATGTGACAGTAGAAGGCGTGTTTTTTGTTCTGAGTTTCTGTATTCAGATGGTATTAGACGGGCTTCTTCAATATCTGCACTGACTTCCATAAGGAGAGTCATACAGAGATTGATTTGATTTAATTCACAGATCTATGGTACAAAAGATCCGTAAGGTGCCGCAGTGCCGGTCTTTGGACCAGATCTTCCCCCTATTCTATTCCAAAGCATAACACTTACACCTATTAAAGGCCCCCTTTGAATAGGGCCCCTTTATTACCTGCAAGTGCGTAAAAGCTGAAAACGCAGCTTAAAGAAGCTCACTACTATTTTTCTCAAAGAAAAGTTTCTAATAAAAAAAAACATTTAATAAAATTATTATTTTTTTTTTTGCTTTTGCTTTTCTTAAGACAAGACAAGACGAGTTACTTTTAAGAAAGAAGTAGAAAAAAAATTATAAAATGTCTAAAATAATAAGGCAAAAGAAAAAAGCAAGAAATAAGAAATTCATCACCAGCAGGCACATCATACCGAGACGTTTGTTCTTGTTTAAAAAAAAGGGTATTTTTAGCCCACGACTGCCATTTACTTGCCCGGCGATGGCCACTTACAGAACTCATTTGATTTAACAGCAGGCTTCTCCCATATTTCACTACAACAACTTGTCTAAAGAAATGGCTTAAGGATGTTATGAATTCAAATTAAAAGTATACAAATCTAATAACTGGGCATTAACTGCGTAGAAAAAAAGAAGTTTTGGAAGCCAACGAAAAAAAAAGTCACTTAAAAGAAACGAATGAGTTAAAATGGGAAATGAAAAAAGTTAAGTCATGTTTTATGTTTGTTCATTTCATATTTAAATTTGTTACATTAAAAATATACAAATACAAATTGTTTATAATTGTAAAGCTTTTAAGGAAGACTTTTTTTATATGTTATTGCTGAATATACGACGTTTGTTTCAAAAAGAAATACAAATTTGATTTTTAACTCTTTTTTTTTTGTATGAATGATACACCTGCCAAAAGTTAAAAGCGATTATATTCAGTAAAAGTTAAGTTTTTACAGCTGCATTAACTGAAGCAATTAAAAAGTTAATCGAATCAAGTATAATTTTAAAGCTGGAATATGGATGGCAACCGAATTTTAGTTACGATAGTGGCTCAAATCCTATTCAAAGCTCGTTTTTGACAGAAACCTATGATCAAACTAGACTTGGGTCGAACTCGTTCAATAGTTCATTTTTGCCACAAACCGATTATAAAACCCATTTAAATTACATGGGTTTGATCAAAGGTTTGTGGCAAAAATTAACTAGTGACGGAGTTCGAACCAAGTCGAGATGATTGGTTTGTGTTAGACTTGGGTCGAACTCGTTCACTAGTTCATTTTTGCCACAAACCTATGATCAAACCTATGTAATTTAAATAGGGTTGATCATTGTTTTGCGGCAAAAATTAGCTAGTGAACGAGATCGACCCAAGTCTAGTTTTTATCAAAAACGAGCAACTGATTGAGTCCGATACAAGTCTATTATTTAAAAATAGACTTGTGTCCAATAGATCTTTTTTAACTAGACTTGAATCGAACTCATTCAATAGCTCGTTTTTGATACAAACCCATTTTAATTAACTGAGTTTCATCATAAGTTTGTGTCAAAAACAACCTACTGAATGAGTTCGATCCAAGTCTATTTGGAACTAGTTCGTTTGCGCTCGTATCAAAAGTTGTTTCAAACCCATTGAATTAAAATTGACGTTTTTGACTGGCAGAGCTGCGTTCAACTCGTTCAGTCGTCCATTTTAGACACAAACCTATGATCATACCCATGTAATATAAATGGGTTTAATCATAGGTTTGTATATAAAATGACCGACTGAACGAGTTGCACCCAGCTCTACAATTTAGTTCAAAAGAGTTGTTGGACGCAACTCTAGTTAACAATTGAAGCTAAGAGAGAGAATATTTCTGTTGAAATATAGAAATGGCATACTGTAGAAATAAGTTATTCGTTTGATTTGCTTTTTAATTTCAGTTAATTTTGTTTACTGCAACAACTTATTGATTGTAAAAATCAGAGGCTCATATTCATAGTCAAAAGAAAGTATACTTTAGATATTTAAAACCAGTATTACGATACATTTTGTTTTGATTATGAATATGCACCAGAATTTTTTTTAAATAAGTTGTTAAAAAAGTTTGCACTTGAATTTACAAGTTTCTTTGTAGGACTTACAGGTTTGGTGAGAACATGAAAAACAGGTTACACATCAACCTTAAATGAGATCGGTTTTGGTGATCATGAATCCATAACCACTGGGTTTACGGACTATCAGGTCGCTGAAATCGATTTTAGTAGAACACCCTTAATGGTAATTCCGGATACGGACTATTGGGTCAAATCGGATAGGTTATATGAGGGTAGTGCAGTCTTTACAAATGAATCAAAAATGGGGGAAGGCACAGGGGCTGGTGTCTACATCTTGGGAACGAACATTCGTAGTTCTTTCAAACTGCCGAATGAATGCAGTGCTTTGCAGGCTGAGATCTTGGCGATCTTCAGGTCCACGGAGTAGGTGAGTACGTCGACAGCCAAGCAGCGCTACAAGCTTTGAAGGAACACAATGTCAACTCGAAACTAGCTAGCGACTGGCGGAAAGCCCTCAACTTGCTTATGGATAAATATAGTGTCAGACTATGTTGAGTTCCTGACCACAGCAGTGTTGAGGGAATTGAAATTGCTGATGAGCCTGGAAAAAAGGTTTGGCATTAGATGAGGCAATGACGGACAGATCGGTGAAATTATCAATATGTCATTACTATAGCGAACTCAGTAATTGAGTAGAAAGCAGGACCAACCGTTTATGGCGAAGTAGGGAGGATTGTAGAGTTTTGAGGGGTTTTTGGCCAAAACTTGACTCAGGAAGTTCCAAACTGCTACTGGACATGGATAGGAAGGCGATGCGAATCATGATAGGCGCGTTGACAGATCACTGCTCGGTCAGAGCAAGAACCAGCATTTGGGAAACTGGCACTCCAGATTTTTGTTGGGTGTGCGGGGATGAAGAGGAACCAGAAACCATTGAACATATTATCTGTCACTGATCGAAGCTGCAACGTCATAGGCTTAGATGGCTGAGCAGATGTTTACATGAAAGTATTACTGATATCGAGAAGTGTAAACTAGCGGACATCAGGGGTTTCATCATGGGAATTCGGTGGCTTAATGATGGATATTAGGGTCACTTCTGGCTATAAATGCGAGGGTAATTAATACTATTAATGTACAAGAAAAGAGAATCACAATGGATCCTATTGGGTCTCCAAGTGATGGTACGGTATAGCACCACCCTTCCTAACCTAACCTTGTATGATCTAAATTGAACAATTTAATATATCAGTCAGAGAATTTTATGTTTGAATTGGAAAATGAGTTTTTTCTGTATAAGATTTTTTCTTATTCATTCAAGATGGTCAAAGAATTAATATCTTTATGCAAAAATACTGCGTACTAATGCAGAAAATATGGCATTAAACGATCTTGAGTCCTTGCAAATTCATTGGCGTAGCTAAAATATTTTCTAGGGAGCATTAGGGCATTATGACTGAAGATTTTTATGAGTAATATTAAAAGAAATAATTACATATAATTTGTAATAATTCTAGGGAGGGCAATGCCCCCCCCCTCCTCATGATGGCCTTTCTACGCCTATGTGTAAATTTTTCCTACTTGCAAAACTTGAATTGGCAGGAATCGCGTTTCTCCGCTATAATTGAAATAACTCAGGGTATTGCCTAAATATTTCGCATCGAGGAAACCCCTGGCTGAAGTAAATTATTATAATAAAGTGAGAAATTTCTAAATATTTACAAAATCTTACCGAGTCAAATGAAAAGATAGTCCTTATGAACAAACAAACCTCGTAATGTTTATTTTTTCATTACATGAGCACTTTTTAATAAAAATCTTGCAAATTGTCTAATAAGAAGCTGTTTTGAGGAAAATAAAGGATTTTAATGACTTCTGTGCAGCAAAAACAAAAAAAAGAGGAAACTATAATTTTATTTGCAACTTCTCTACTCGCTTTTATTAGTTGAACTAAGTTGTTTTATGTGTCCTTTCTTTATCCTTTCTTTTAGTTTTTATTTTTTTTTTTGTTTGCAATAAATATAATTTCATTATTTATTTCTTTAATTTTGTAATTATTTTGATTTATTTTTGCAAAAAAGCATCTTATTTTCATTTCATAAAAGATATTTGTTTCTATTTATGTTTTATATTTTCTCTCTTTTGTTGAGTGCAATTTTTAAGATTTTATTAGTTCTACTCGTACGAGTTGCCTGTCTTGCAAATTGTCTTTATTTAAAATAATATTTATAAAATATATTCTTTTTTGATTAATAGTTAAGATTTTGGCAAGAGAGTAGGTTTGCAGTTTTGCTTAAATATTTTCCACACCAACGCCACGCAAAGTTATAAAAATGATTTACGAAGGTTGACAATGATTTCAAGTCATAAAACTTTAGAGGCTTATTTTTTTTTTGTTTGTAAATTGGGAATGAGACGATTTTTATGAGACCCAAAAAAAGGATTTTTACCAGTTCATAAATTACTGCAAACTAGTCTATTTTTATAAATATTTGTTTCTTATATTATTATTTATATAGTTTTTTTATTTAATACATTTTTACTCAAGACGAAATTGCTAAAGCCTGCTTTAACATTCAGCTAGAAAAACTACATCTTATAGGAGAAAATTTCACTGGTAAAATAACACTGGCTTTTAAAATTAAGGACATGCCTGGAAATTTAATCTAATACCATAATTTCACAAATAACCTTAACTTTATTGTTTTTTATTTCATTTTTTTTTTACTCAAACATTAAGTTCGCCTTCTTACAAATCGAATAAAAATAAAAAACAAATTTTACCTTTAATAATAAATTGCAGCTGTGTTCTTACAACAAACTCAACTCAATTCCAACACCAACTCCAACTCTTTGGGCAAATACAAATAAAATACCTTTAATAAAAAATTTACTTTATTACAAGAAAATGTAGTTTTTGCTTTTAAGAATGTCTGTAGAGTTGTGCAATAGAAAGAAATTGTCCTTTTTCAGGCAGTTGTTTGGGGGAGGGGGAAATGTGAGTAAGTGAAATGGACCTAAATAAATAAAAATATGTTTATAAGCAAAATATTGTATTAGAGTATAACAATAGAAAATGTTATATATATTTCCATATTTTGTTTTCTTTATACACTCTTATATTTACGATTTTGTGTATCTTATGCGTTGCCAAAAAATTTTATGCGCCATGAAAAATTAGAGAAGGTACGAACGAAATCGAATATTTTATGCTGACCAAATGTTTTGCAACTTGCTGCATACATTATTACGCTTATGTTCGTTAAGAATAAGGTGCTGAGGAAATAGCTTGGAATGGTCTAACAAGAACAGTGGGCTTTATGCTAAAAAAAATTAAAAATTAACAGAAAATATATTTCGCAATTTTTGTGTTGTTTTAAATAAATCTTGCACTATCTGTTACGAAAATTCTTTCGACTGGGTTTGAATTTTAGCTGCTAGCTTAGTCTGTAATCTCGGGAAATATACCAAATATACTACTAGTAGATAGTAGAGCACTGCACTGAATACTCGAGCAATGTGCATGAGTAATCTACTATCAGTAATTTTCTCTTTTGCCTATATGAATTTAACTAAACTGAAAACACATGGGCATGCACATGATGTTGCTCGTGCAAGACTTTATTGCATAGCTATATTTAATCGGAACAGCTGTATTAGTCCAAATGAAAAAGTATTTTCTTCCAACTTGTAAAAAGGGTATATACATCTACATTTTTCATTCTGTGTCTAATTCCGCAATATTCATATGCGTTCCATAAAGTATATATGTATGTACAATGTACATATGTATATTCTAAGTCCTTATGAATAGGAAAGACGAATAAGCCAAGACCGTCCGTCCGTACGTCTGTACGTGAAATCTATTTCCCGAAGCTCCCATAAAAGCTAGAGACTTTCCCCCATATGCAAAAAAATTAACGTGTGACTGAAGTGTACGTTAAAACAAAATTTCCATACAAAATATAGGGGTTTGGTTTTATACTATTACGAGAAATGCTCCAAGCTATTTTGACATTGAAAATCAGCAAAATCTAAAAGACGCTTTCAGAGCTGGTAAATTTAAACTTTATTTTGCCATGCAAGCTAAAACTAATTTTTGTTTGATGAACACATTTTATTTTTAAGCAAGCATTAAATTGTTTTTGTTTGGTATATAAATTTTTTAATTTTCTCGATAAATTCAATATATTTTATATTTTTAAAATAAATAGATTGGTATAACAAGGCACAACAATTTAAAACAATGATTCCAGGGTTGGAAAATTGAAACTTTTTTATATAAAATTAACTAGGTGATATTAATTGTTTCTCTTTCTTTATAAATTAAATATGTATATTTTATATTTTAGAGGAAAACAGCTGGGTATAAAAAATTTCAAAAATATAACACAGCTCCAGAGCTGGAAGACTTTAACGTTTTATTTTTGATATATAAAGGTAACGAGCTAAAACTATTTTTTTATTTTTTTGTTAAATAAACATATTTTGTATTTTGGTAAGAATTAAATTGCTATTCCATATTTAAAAAAATTAAAAAGATTATTCCAGGGCTGGAAAGTTTGAACTTTTTTGGTACATAAATAAGAGTAACCTACTAGAAATAATTTTTTTTCTCTAAAAATTAAATATATTTTGTTTATTATAAAGAAAATAGAGTAATCAGAAAATCTAAAAGTATGATTCCAGGGCTGGAAAATTTAATTTTTTTTATATAAAAGTAGCTAGGTCAAATTAATTTTTTCTTTTTCTTTATAAATGAAATATATTCTATCTTTTAGAAGGAAAGATTTGGGTATAGAAAATTTCAAAAACAGCTCCAGAGCTGGAAAAAATAAATTTTTTTTTATGGTATATAAAAGTAAATAGCTAAAAGTATTTTTTTTTCTTATATAAACATATTTTGAATTTCAGTAATAGTTAAATTGGTGTTGAAAATATAAAAAAAATTAAAAAGATTATTCCAGGGCTGGAAAATTTTAACTTTTTTGTGGTATATACAAGTAATCTGTTAGGACTAATTTTTTTTTTTCTTTTTAAATTATGCATATTTGGTATGTTAGAAAGAAAAAGATTGGTTTAAAGAATCAGAAAAATCAAAAAAGATGATTCCAGGGGTGGACAATTTAAGCTTTTTTTGGTATATAAAAGCAATTAGGTCAAATTCATTTTTTTTTAATTAAATATGTTTATGTTTTAGAAATAAAAAGTTTGGTGTAGAAAATCAGAAACATAAAAAACATATCCCCAGACCTGGAAATTAAAGCTTTTGTGATATACATATAAATGTACTAATTAAAACTACTTTTTTTTTCATTGTTAATTAAACATATTTTTAATTTTAGAAAGAAATAAATTAGTATTAAATAGCTGAAAAATAAAAAAAATTATTCCAGGGTTGGAATTTTTTTTTGGTAAAAAAAAGATAACTAATTAATGGACCTTATTATGAGCAACTTTCTATCTTCGACTGTAGTCGAAAGTACTAATCGAACGAATTTTCATTTAGTATGTCCTTATTTAGAATGTCCTTATTTAGAATGTCCTTATTGTGAATAACACTCAAAGTGATTTTTAAAATTTGTAACAACTTTACCTAAAAACAATGGTTTATAATCATTTTTCATACTAAAATACTTTATCGAAAGCTAAATTCTGCTCGATAGAAAATTCGTTGTTCAATGAAATTTTTGCTGCTCATAATGTGAAATGAACATTCGATTTTCGACGTTCGATAGTCAGCGAAGATCGAAAATCGAATGCAACTTATAATAGGGGCCAACATTTGTTTCTACTTAATAATACATATTTTATATATTAGGAAGATCTTTATTACTCAATAGTTTCCTTCACCCCACTGTTCACAAACGCCACCCCCTCTCAAAGATTGCTGCTGTATATCTGTCACCATTATCATCTTATGCTCGTCATCAATGTCATAAAGAGAATTCACATTCTGTTACACGGATTGTTTCTGTAATAAAACGTTAGCCATTGTCCATATTTATGAAAGAATCAAATTATGAATTTCATAAACGATAAGGTGTACGTAACAAGGACTTTTGATATCCTCAAAGAAAATGACACAAGAGGGGTTGGATTTGTGGCCAAGAAGGTGAGTGTGGGCGGTGGGCTAGTTGAACATTTCAAAAAGAAGAAAAGGACAATTCATAAGCATATTTATGAAATGTGACAAACTGAAGCCATTCATATGTATTAAAATATATGCATGTGCCTTTTCGCATAGTGTATGTGTATTTGTATGCTTACCAAATGCCCTTGGTGTTAATATACCTTTTGTTTTCCTGTTTTCCTTTTTGCTTTTTTTTTCGATTTTGTTCATACACATAAACAACAATCCCATATGAAGAAGAAAGAAAAAAAGATTTTTATAAATGCTTTTAGTTTTCATTTAAGGCAAAACCCACCCCCTAAGGTGTAGGGTAGGCTACACTTGAATGCAAAACGCCTCTGAGTATTGAGCACGAAATTAAAATTTCTCCATACGTGCAAGTGTGGGCTGTTAGTCTATTATTATTCTAGTTTATTATAGGTAAAGTTTTATCCTCGGGGATAAGACGAGGATGAGTGGTTTGGCTATAAAAAGGACATTGTTGTAAATATGTGACGACATATGGCCAAAAACAACAAAGAACTATTTATACTTATAAATGACAATGTTTATGTAAAAATAAATTTAAACCTTGAGGTAACAAAGGCACGCTGAGAGAAAAACAAAGTGTGTATAGTACACCACCAGGCTAAATAAAATTTAAAGAGAGTCTGTATTAGGTATTCAATATTTATCTCAGCTTAATTTGAAAATTGTACATATACTTTAATTTGGTGCAATTTTCTACTTCAATCTGCAAAATTACCTTAATTTTGCATCATTAACATAAAAAAGAGGACATCTGCTGTGAATCCTAAATAATAAAAAAATGTCTAAGGAAGGAATAGAACAAACAACCCACTTTTCTTTGCCAGTTCAGTACATCAATTTGGACAATTTAACCCAAAGCTAAAATAATGTTTTTCTTTTATATGTCTGTCACACATGACACGTAACTAAATGTTTGAATTAATGTTAATAAATATTTGTAGCAAAGAAGGAAAAACAAAAAATATAAAGGAATCCTTAAGATATTTAAAAATTACTAAGAGACAGAAAATTGTCTCAATGCAGTGATGTGAAGTGGTTAGAGGTTCAAGTCACGTGCCAGATTTTACGACTCTTTTATTTTCATTCGCTTCTTATTAACACATTGACCGAATAATTGTATAAGAAGGTTTACCTGTACAGTGAGCATAGTCCTTAAATAACAGTAACTGGACAGGAAAGTATGTATACCAAAATATTTTTAGTTAAACTCAAACGAATATCATAATACAAAAATAAAAATTTTTTAGGTTTGGTTTTTGGACCACAGTTGAAGATCGGAAAGTTGCAAATAATTTAAAGTTTTTTTTTTATAAATATTATAAAATATGTTGTGCATGTTTTTAGGAAGAAATAAAATAAATATGTATATCACTCCTTTATTGCAACATAGACGTAAAATAAAAAAAATTAGTTTTAAAAAAAAAAATTTTAAAGTTTTCAACTTAAAACATACAATTCAACGAAGATATAAATATAATTTCTTTCCTCCAGAATTGAGTATACAAGTCTTTTGTTTGAAACTTTTACGCAAGTTCAAACATGATATAACGAATTTTTCTGAATTTTGAACTCCGAAAACGCATTTTTTTTAGATATAACTGTGTTGCAGTAAAATACTCGTAGCTGTATGTCTAGTTTCGTGTGATGTGAAATTTAAATTAAAGTAACGATTTTCCATAATACTTTGGGTAAAAAACAGATGACGGCTTTAACATTAGCTGAAGTATTCATAATTTTGGTTTACAAAAGGCATACAAAACAACTTTTGTATAAAAACTTTTTTTTAAACGTTTTGTAAATCAAAATTATTTTTTATGAATACGACAATATGTTTTTTGCACTTGCATAAAATATCTGGGTTAGATCTGCACATAGAAAGTACATGTGCACCTGCATACTTATAATTGATTTCTAGTTTAAAGCTATCAAAAAAATTCCACTGTGCAACATCAAAAAAAAAATATGAAGATTCTACCCAACTGATTCTGGCAGGGAGGCTGAAAAAAATATTTACGATTTCCGACGTCTTCAAATTTTCCTTCTAAAGGTACAATCACACGATCGTAGTAATGCATTAGTTTCACTAAATTTTTATTGCGCTGCATTGAGGCACAATAAATTAAATAAATTAAAATTGTTGCCGTCACACGGCTAGCCTCATTTAAAACAAATTTAATTGCCACTAGTTGGCGTAGTTGTTGCCACAACGCTGTCGTAAGATTTTACTAGCATCTGGCAACACCAACAACCAGCTGTTGTGCAAGGTTCCAAACTTGGCTTTGTTAATTAATATTGATGTATATGCATTTAAATTAAAAAAAAGAAGATTGCTGTCTAAGGACACCCGGATAGAGCTATGCTGCTTAGCTACATAAAACAAATTTCATGTGTTAATTAACAATGCAATAAAATTGTTTGTATTTTAAAAACAATTTATTTATTGCCTTATTCATTAAAATATTTCTGTTTTATACTTCCATAGAAAATTTGTTTAATAAACCTTTTGTACGTTTTTTTAAAGGGTGGGCGAGGGAATACCCCTAAAAAGGAATATCACAGTTTAAAAGTAATTAAAAGACCTGATTTGAAATTTTGGTCCCTGTGTAAAAAATTCTAGGAGATGATCCAAACTTTCACTCTTCCCGTATAGCAAATTCTAAACTTTCATGGCTTCTTGGGAATATTTTTTTTATTGGGCTTGAAATATAGTTTGCTGAGGCAAAATTTTACTTCTTAAATTAGTTCAGCTTAGAGTTATTTTGTCTGTGCGAAAAGTAAGCGTGAATCGAATTGTTAAACAACGCTAGGGTGCCCTGCATAATCGCAATCGAAATCGCGATAACTCGCACATTTTAATCGTAATCGAAGCTGGATTAAGATTAAGACTTTTAGCATTTTTCAAGCAAAGAATTTATGTCCAAAGCCTTCGCTATTGACATTTTTTCTAATCTAAGATTCATACAGGGCAAGTTTAATTCATAAAAATGTTAAATTTAAAGTTCAAATATATATAAAATTTGTGTATAAAATACATTCAGATCATATTGCAATCGAATTAAAATGCTTATAGTTTAAGATCCCACGTAAGACAAAATTTTACCGTCTGAAAAACGCGTACAATATCTTTCGTAGCACTTATAAAATACAATTAGATTCTGTCTATCCTTAATTAAAGGTTTTTTCGACCAACTTGTTCTTAACTTTTCACTCATTTGGTAGCCAAACAAAATCTGTTCCAATGAATATTTTAAGTATGAAGGTGGGTTGATGCTATAAATTTCCTTAGAGATACTATAAGTGCATAACGCTCCTTTGCTGCAATGTCGTACTATCTCAGAAATTGAACTAGGATTGATAAACATATTTTTCACTCGGTTTCCAGATAGGTGCAGTTTGTCTTAATTTGGTATTTAGTATTAGAAAAATTATAGAAAATATTTAAAAAAAAAATTATACAATGGAATCGATAAAAATACGAAACCAAATAAAAAATTAAATAAGGAAAACAGCACTTTAATGCTATGTTTAGACGACGAGTTGAATCACCTGCTTCGCTCTCTGAATCATGTTTATGAATCTTGCTGTTTATACTACGCATTAGTGCTTCGTATGCAGCATGCCAATTGAGTGCTTTTCGTACTAGATTTAGAGTTTTTTAATTCATAACAGTGCGGAATTTTTCAAATTGTTGCTTAAAAAAAGGCACTAAATTGGTGCTTTTCATCTTTGATTTTAATGCGTTTTACAAATCTACTAAATATTAATTTGTTAAAGTGTGGTGGCTTTATTTTCACTTTTCAAAAACTATCTGATTTCACCCCTTTTAGACATGCAAAGTTTCCTTTGCAGAATGTTAATTCAGCTGGGTGAAATACAAAGGAAGAAAAACTTTCATAGTGAGAAAAAAGAATATATTTTTAGAAATTACAGAGGACACCATGCACGTTATAAAATAGTTTAATTACAATAATCTAATCACTAACCACTGAGGGAAGCAATGTAATGCTTTCTTGATAACGAAAGCTTCCAAAAATGCTTCTGAAAAGTACTAACGTAAGGCTCTCTAACAAAGTGGACAAAAGTAAAAAAAAATGTAAACCAGTAACCTTTGCATCTGAGTACATAAAAACTACACATTATTACTTCTGTAAATGAAAACAGTAAGGCAAAAAATTAATATCCTTTTTGGAAACTGAATACATTGCTTCTAGCTGGCTTACTAAAACTCTTCTGGGAATCAGTAATTTTTGCTGGGATGGTGAAATTGAAGAAATAGAACGAAGTATTGGAAATTTAAGGATAAATAAATGGAAAAATTTGCTCAGAACTGATAAATTTTGGATTGATGTTCATAATTCTAGAAATTCAACTGATCATAATCTATTTCTAATACTGTCAATATTTCCTCTAGGACTATTAACATTACCATGTTCAAATGTTGAAGTAGAAATAATTTTTAGCTCTAATAACTATTTGAAAAGTAAGTTAGAAATACAATAATGATTTTATAAATCAAATTGTTTCATTCATATAAAATACGGTCTAAAAAGAAAAGGCTTATGTTGTTCAGAATGTAACATACTGAACCATGTTCATGTAAAAATTAATTCAGACGAAACACCTAAAAATCTAATTGTTTTATTAAAACAGTTTTATGGCCAGAGGAAAAAGATGAAACTGCATTTCTTGAAACGAGGAGAATAATTCTCGTTGATCATCTTTTGTTAAAATAGTACACCATAATTGGAGTGTCCTCCCAAATGAACTTCAATTATTTTCCTACTCATATTCTACTTATAAGAAAAATCGAAATATGGCTCGATATAATTGAAATTATTACAAAAACCTATGAAATGTAGTAAATTTAAAATTGTAGTTAACTTAAATTTTTAATTTTTACTAATTCAATACATTTATAATTAGCCATGTGGGCTTTCTCTGTATTGCAAATAAATAGATAAATATAAAAAAATAAATAAAAATATATTTATGTACATACTAGAGTTTTTCTTTTCCCGGACTTTTTCATTTCCCGGGAAAGCGGGAAAGATTTCTCGGTTTCCCGGGAAATCCCGGGAATTCCCGCCCAGTACAAAACAATACGAAATATTTTTAAATTTAATCTATTTCAACAAAAACAAATTATAATTCATGATATCGATTAACTAATAACGTTTTATACACACATTAGTAAAAAAATAATACCGTTTCCGTTCTTTACATAATAGTAATACATAGATACCAATATTATAAAAAAGAAATTATACGTGTATTATTAAAAAAAATATTACAAAATATCCCCCTTATGAAAAAATAATTTTTAAACTTAAAGTTGGCTTAACAAACGAATTTTGTATGGAAAAACCAGTTTTAACGCATGCATTAACCTTAACAATCGTTTTTGCATAAGGGCATATTAATTTAATGCTGTTAACCGTACTATTTACTAAATAGAATCTCTAATTATTTGTATTTTTTTTATTTCCTTGCTGAATTGTTCTAGAATTAAATTTTGAACGTCGCGTTCTGCTTTTTCCAAATAAAGGCATATAAATCTCAGAACGCATGCGTGCCAGATGTAAACTCGGCCGTAGTTGTTGTAAAGCTTTAGCTATTGTGATATTGCCATCACCTTATTATTGCACCATTGCATACATAAAGTGAATAACGACACTCATCAAGGAATGTGTAAATACAAATTAAGTTGTCATAACAAAATCAAAAAATCCCGGGAATTCCCGCACAAATTTCCCGGGATTTCTTTCCCGGAAAATGTGCGGGATCCCGGGAAATTTATCCCGGGAAATCCCGTATGAAAAACACTAGTACATACATACATACATATGTACATATATACGAGTACTTATTTCATTTAGTGCTTTTTTATGAACACAGTGCTTTTTGCTCTGAAAAAGTTGGCATCACTGTTCGCGTGGCATTTTTTATGTATATTCACACAAACATACGTATCATACGCACGTATATACATGCATACACATAAGCATACATACTTTACATAGATTCCACTCATGCGAAATCTTGTTTTTGAAGGCATCTCTATATTTTCTTCTAATTTTTCCTTTTTATATTATTCATAACTTAATTAAATTTATTTATATTAAACTAACATCTATGTTTTTTCGTTTGTTTTTATTTGTTTACAAACACACACATACACATATATGTACCTATTTTATTTTGATAGCTAGTTCAGATAAAGTGGCGATTAACTGCGATAAAAGTTAGAGAAGATACCAATTTTACGTGCTTCGCAAGTAGATTCATATTGAATCTACTTGATTCGCTCGCATAATTTTGTATGGCGAAGCAAGTGGATTCGGTCATGATTGGGGCGTGAAGCATGAATAGAGAGCGAAGCACGTACCGTCTAAACATAGTATAACTGTTTTAACAAAATTCATGATACGAGTAGTATATTTTTTTTTTCTTTATAAGAGAAGTAACACTCAGGGAATGAATGCCTACTACTATTACTAGTTGTTACCTCCTTTAGGAAACACATAGTGATAGAGAAGGCAACAACTCTGCATTTTTGCACGTTTTTAATAATGCAGTTTTGCAGAGCCTCTGCTGTTAATTGAGGCGTGTTAAATTTTTTTCAAACTTGTGTTTTAGTAGCCATTTTATTGGTTATTTTACTTCGCCGATGATTCTGCTACACAACGAAGGAGGGCGCTCGGATGTTACATTAGGATTAGTATCTGCTGAAGCCGGTATAGTTCAGTGACCAGTGACTATGGCTTCAAAGGGACACTAATGCACATCAGAAAAATTCGTGGTGTTGTTTATTTAATGACTGTTGGATACCAGGCTGACTACTTCAGCCAAGGCCACCCTTTCTTGCTAAATCGCGATTATCGGTTAATCGCGATTTATCGTATCCCATTTAATCGTAATCATTTGCAGCACTTCATCGAGAGATGAGGTAACAAATACTGCATTTGCAAATTATTTTTTCTGTGCATAAGTTCAACCATTTCTGCTTTGGAAGATTCAGACTATAATGAGCTATTAAATTGTATTATTCGATATATTGCATATCGAGAGTTTAATGGCAAAAACCATTAACAGTTTGATTAGGTGACGAAAAAAAAATCATCAACCAAAATACAAATGATAATTTAAATTACATCTAATGTAATTTGTTGTAGCAAAAACCAGTAAACCACCAAGCAGTGCAAAAGGAAACTCGGCCATTATAGAACACCAGGGGAATTAGTTAGTGTTTTGGGAACCAATACATTTCATGTGTAATTAAATGAAATTTATTATTTATAGTTTGGCCGACAATGAGGGAAACAAATAAATTAAGTAGGCGTTTAAATAGTTCATATTTCATTTTAGCCCGTCAACTTGAACAGACGCCGGAGCAGGCAACAACAACAGCAACAAAAACAACAACAACAATACAGTGATCGTGCAGCCTGTAGTCGGGGAAAATCATGGGAACAAAAGTGTTGACAATAAATTTTACTGATTTCCACTCAACAACATTTTACGAAAAATTCTTTATAATGAGGAACAGAAAAGCCAAAAGTGCATGTTAACACTATCGTACTCGTATGTATCGTATGGATGTCCTATATTTAGAAGAGGAAAAAAATACCTCATTTCTGCACATCACTGTTCTCAAGTGTTGTCTTAACTGAAAAGTGTCTTTGTTTTTTCTACAAGTAAATAATCGTGTGTCAACACATGATCATTAATGATTAGAGGGACCCCACCATGGTTGTATTCACATGTAAATAAAATTATATATAAATAAATATATACATATATTCATTTCATTTTCTTTAACAAACTTCAAATGTTGCTGGCCGTAACGGCACAGAGCAAGAGAGAGACAGCAAAGGTTTTGATTAATATCTAGCAGACACGATGAAATGTTAATTTGACGTTAGAAATTGGAAATGACGTGTGTTTTAATTATTTTTTCATATGTATGTACATATATAAATGAATGCTAAAACTTGTTCTTACATGACAATGTGCTAAAGTAAATACTTGTAATTCAGTTTGAGTTAAGTTGAGTTGAAGAGGTGCACACGCTTTTCGTTTTGTCAACAAATTCAACTTTAGCAATTGCCAAATGTTTTATCTTCCTTCATTTGAACTACATACATAAATATTAAAGAAAGAACCAAAAAAAAAGAAAAATAAACTCGAAAAATTGCACTCATTAAAATCGAATTGCAACATTTCTACGAATTTCTACGGTCTGAGAGGGACAGAATAACAGAAATGTACATACGAGTACATGTGTAAAAGCTTTTCGTTGTGGACTATGGCAGTGTCATTAAAGGTGTGAACTGGTCATGTTAAATGTTGATTAAGAGATTTATTTGATTTTTTTTTTCATGAATGCCCAAAAATCTTGCCTATGATGATGATGATGCACTTATGAAAGAAATGAAAAAATAAAGCAAAAATACAGAAAAAATATTGAAAATGTTGCATGCGTGACAATTGCAATATTGCTGCATAAACGTTCTAAAAAAAAATTTATAAAGTTAGGCCAAGTGGAATATTGTACACACTTCATCATTTGAAGTTTTTTTGCCAACTTTATAAAAGTTGTTGCATAAAAAAAATGCTTTCACGAAATCTGTGGCAATAAGAAAAAGTTTTGCAGTACAGCATTTTTAAGCTTTCAAGTCGCTTTTTAAAAATTTTATTCTTTTGCAGTTAAATTGGGAAATTCGGTTTTCATTAATTTTTTATTTTGAAATACATCATTGTACACCACTTAACACATATTCTGATATTTGCATTTGAGGTAAACAGCTTTCAAAACTCTTAAATTTATTCTTGTTTCTTTGCAAAGAAAGAATAAGCATAGTTGTCTGTTGTGTTCTTGTTGTTATTGTGGCTGTTGTGCTCTCATCGCTGTGAAAGCTTAAAAGCTCTTTTGTAAAAGTTTGACCATTGTGAATATGGATTGGACGTAGCTGCAGCGATGCCAATTTAGCGCCTTTCGCGCTAGTTTTAGCGCGTTTTAACTATGGCAAACGCGCTTTTTGTCGTCTTAGCGCGTTTAATAAAATATGCGCTAAATTAGCGCGTTTTGATTAAAGTAAAAAATATCATTTGAATGCAATATCTTTTGTATAAATTTAGCAAAATTTAACTTTTTGTTTAAATTCGTTAATGATTCGGATTTTGCAAATAAAATTCCCTTGACTGTGGTTAGAATTAAAAACGCATTTTAATATTGTAAATGGCAAATATTTTGAAATTTCACAGTTAAAAATATGTACTCGTACTCGTGACCCAAAAAATGTATAAAACTTATTAAGCATCTATTGTTTTTGTATGTACTTCAAAAAGCATTTGAATCGCAACACTATTCGACAATTTATATAAGTTGTTACAAAGTTTGACAAATAAAATTAAAATCAATACTAAGAATTTCGAATATTTGGAAGGCGAGACTGATTCTGTATTAAATGATTTTAGTTATTTAGGATACAATTTCGAAGAAGCAATATTTCATAATCTGAAAGAGAGTTACTAAAAAATTAATTGCACTCCGATTTACTAATACATACATCGACCTTTATTAAAATTTAATTTAGCGCGTAGGAAAATAGCGCGTTTTGACTATAAATTGTTAATAATGCTGTAACTTAGCTCGTTCTAGCGCGTTTTGAGAAGGGGTATAGCGCGTTTGGGCTCTAAATAGTTGGCATCGCTGCGTAGCTGTTCTACACATTATAAATAATACATTAATGCTTGCATTGTGGAAACTTCAGTTAAATTTTAAATTAGCTACGTCCAGCCATATGCACAATGTGTAAGCTTTTATAAAGAGCTTTTTGTGCTTTCACACCAGGGATGGAAAAGTTGGTACAATTGTACCTTTTTTTGGTACTATTCAAACTCGGAAAGTACAATAGTACACCAATGACTAATTTAGTACAGTTAGGGAGTCTCCCCAGTTTCACTCCGCATTTCTTTTCAAACGATTACATATATCAATTTTCACTTTTTAACAATGAAACTCATATTCTCACTTGAAAACAATATTGTGAAAGCAAAACGTAGCGAGAAAACCAAAAATATGTGAACTCGTCCATTTTCGTATAATTTTTCTTTTAAAGTCGGACGTCAGAGCACATGCTATTAATTTAACATCCCAACTTACAAGCAAATTTGTGAAAACGATTCGGTAGCCAGAACAAAGTCGATTGTTTTAATAAAATCAAATAAAAATACATATGTAATTTGAACTAAAAAAATCTTTTAGTACAATTAATGTCAAAAAAGTACAATCTGTGAAAGTTGTTGGTACATTTTTAAAATTCTCAATGCCTTCCCTGTTTCACACTGACGAGAGTACAACATCCACAACAACAGACAGCAATGCTTGCTCTTACTTTGCAAAGAAACAATAACAAATTTAAGAGCTTTCAAAACTGTTTACCTCAAATGTAGAGATGCTAAACGGGAAATCCCGAGCCCGGAAATCCCGGGCTTTTCGGGACTATGCAAATCCCGGAGCCCGGGATTTTTTAATTTTAAAGCCCGGGATTTTCGGGATTATCTGAGTCCCGATTTTTAGCATAAATAATGTTTTTGGCGGTCATCTTCTATATTAAAAATTATTAGAAACTCCTTGTTAAAATAAAAAATTTGCTTTGAATAAATATTTTCGTAAATAATATTAACGTACCTTTTCACAATGTATGGTTAAAAGATAACAGAGTCTTTAACTGGAAGTTTTGTATGAAGAACTGCCAGTTAAAGTTCACGTTAACTCTTAACCATACATTGTGAAAAGGGACGTAAATGGTATATATCTGTGGTAATAAATAATAATGGCTTAAGTTGACATAAGTGCTTTTTCATTTTATTACATATTCTTATTCTCTTCTTCAAGATCTATCACACAGCTAAATTTAAATTTTAAAATGTCATTAATATTAAAACTATACGCATTTATAATTTAGCTTAAGTCTTCATGGAAAATAATACATAAGCCATAACATCTTAACTCAACTTAATCTTTTTTTATTGTAGCTTTATTAATATTAAAATGTTTGAGCATTAAAAGTTGTATACATTTAAGTTCAATAACTTACAGCCCATTCAAAATATTTCTCATAAGAAAAAAACTTATATTTAACTTTAACTTAATTTAAAAACTTATTCAAAATATATATATACATTATTTCAGGTTTTCCGCAATTTTCAATTTAATCTAAAGCGACTTACTATCAAAACAAATTATTTTGCATTTCAATATAATAGCTTAAGTTCACATTAGTTTTTATTTTTCTGCCAATGGATTTTTTCATAACATCTTAACTAAACAAACAACGAATATAAATAAACTAATAAAACGTTTTCTTTTTTTTTTATAAAGTTAACAGTTTTGTTCCAAGTAAATGTGCATCTTTTTCTGTGGCTAAAAATTTTATATAAAAACTAAACACAATTTAGACAAAAAAAATCTTAATATCTGGAAAGAAGACATTTCGACTTAAGCCATTATTATTTATTGCCACAGATATATGGCGTTTTCTTTTCTAGGTAAAATGTGTACATACATTGCACTTTTCAATTAAAATTTGCAACTAAATGTCTGAGTTATATAAGTACCTTTAAAATATGCAAAAAAAAATTAATTGTTAAATTAAAATATTATAATTACTATAAAGACGCACATTTGTGCACAATTTTTTCGGGATTTTGTAAGTCCCGAAAATCCCGGGGTCCCGGTTCGGGATTTCGAGACTCCATCACTAAATCCCGAAGCCCGTTATTTCAAAAAACCTGTCCCGATTAGCATCTCTACTCAAATGCAAATATCGGTGTATGTGTGTTTGTTAAACATGTTAAAACCGAAAAAAAACCATTAAAAACTCAGGTAATTTGCTTCACTTTCTTGATTTTAGAAGTATGTCGTCAATATGTCTTCAACGAGTTTCTATTGTCTTGTAGCCATCGGTGAAGATAACTTTAGGGCATGGCCAACTGGGGTCTCATGATACACACACACAAACACACATATATACATCTATATGTAAATCTAATGAAAACTCTATTTGCGAAAATTGGAACCAAATCAATTAATTCCTGACTGCGGATATTTAAAACTTACATCTTTTCATTCCCATGACAGTAACTTAAGCCACTGACATAAAATCTGTAGCAGCATTTTAGGCGTTAATAAAAAAGAAATAAGAGAAGCAGCCTATACTGCATGTTAAACTGTTCTACACCAACTCACTTGCTGTAGTATAAAATTTGCAACTGATGTACTTGTACAAGTAAGTATGTATTGCATAAATTTGTTTTTGGAGAATGCAATTTTCGTGCACTTTTTAACAAAAATTGCACTCGAAGGACACTTCAAATTTCAAGAGTTGACACTCTAATTGAAAAGAGTAACAATTTTGATTTTTATTTAATAATTTAGTCAATCCCGAATTTATTTTTTCTTAGCTAACGAGCACTTAAGCCAACATATGTATAGTTTTTTTTTTGTCTTATAACAAATATGTATTTAAGAATTTAAAAACAAACTAAAGCTGCTCTGATACAAAATCAAAATTTATTATCGCAGGAAAAATCTTAAAAAACAACATCAGTGGCATTATTAAACACTACAAGAGGCAACCAAATGCCTGTTTGAAATTATCATATTCATGATAAGAATAATTCTCATATGAATATCACGTAAGCAGCAAACCTTGGCGTTTGCATTCCCATTGTTATACGAAACATTTTTATTTATATGTTACTCCTGGGAACTCGTTAATAAAACAAAGAAAAAGTCAGATAGAGAGAAAAAGGAAAGCAATGAAGAAAAAATAACATGCAGTTCTATGCCACAAGTTTGAATATTATTTTTTTACAGGTTACTTGAGAAGTTGAGTTTTCTTGAGCAGCTTTTTATTAATAAGATTTTATTTTCCTCTTCCGCTTTTTTTGGTTGGCTGGCAAATGTACGAGTATACTTGGCACCTTAGAGAATTTGTTATGCCACACAATCGTTATGGGTTTGAATTTTAAATTAATAACGAAAAATCTATGGCTTTTTTATTTAGTTTACGTGTGTGCGTTCGTGCCTGTGAGTTTATATATAAGCAATATTCTTTCTGTTTATTGAGTTTATTAAATTTTCATATTTATAGACCATTTATTGAAAGGTAATGTTTGCTTGCGTTTTGTTGGCAAATACATTATGTTAAAGTTATGACCATGTGAAACAGATGTGACTGTGCTAAATCAAGGAAAATGCTGCAAATTTATTTAAAGGCATCTCTTCAGGTTCTTTTAGTTGTGGGGTACGTGAAAATTAAATTCTTCAAAGTTTTCTTATAATAAAGCTGCTAATATTTATATAAATTATTAATTGCTAAATCGATTTTTTTTTCAAACCGGACTAAACAGGATTACAATCACAATGGACCCAATTGGGTCTTCGAGTGGAGTTGCGGTATAGCATCTCCCTTCCTAATCTAACAGGATTATCTTTTTTAGGGTAGACCGTAAACCGTACACCGTTCTCCGTCCGTCTGGCTGTATTTCATTCTGTCACAGGTATTTTCTCGAGCACCGTAAGAGCTAAGGTCCTCAAATATTTACAGCATATGTAAACCTTTGGCCGTTACAACAACAAATATATGTTGGCTAAAAATAAAGGGTATTCTAAAGCGAGCAACGAAACATGTGAAAATCCACGTAATGTAATATACAGACAATTATATATTAACACTAGAAATTTTCAAAGTTATTGTATTTTTATGCAGACTACAACAATTAACACTGAAATTTAAAACAAAATCAAAATTAAAAAAAATCGTAGGAAGCAAATTCTTGAAATTTTCAAGCTTAAAAAGATCTCAAAACTAAAAAACGCCAAAATGAAAAATCATCAAAAATGAAAAAAGTGCTTAAATGAAAATATACAATACAAATTAAATAAATTGCTTAAATGCAAACAAAAAAATTACTAAAAGTAAAAAGGCCGCCAAAATGGTAAGAAAATCTCTAAAAACAAAAATAAATCATTAAAAAGAAAAAAGCCGCCAAAACTAAAAAAAAAATCGCTTAAACTAAAATACAACCGCAAAAACCGAAAAAATTGCCAAAAGTAAAAAAATCTATATAAAATAAAAAAATCGCTCAAAAATTGCTAAAAACCGTAAAAATTGGCAAAACAAAAAAAAAATCGCTTAAACGAAAAATAACGCCAAAATAAAATAAAATAAAATTATAACAGCCTTATTTATAAAACTTATTAAGGCTTTAATAAGGCTTTTTAAAACAAATTTTCATAAAATTTTTTTCTTAAAAAGCCTTTTTAAAGCCTAAATAATTTTTATAAATAAGGTTATAAATGTATACTAAGCCAATACCTTTTTAAAGAGTAATATTAAAAAAAAATGCCAAAACGAATAATCACCATAATGAAAAAAGCGCTTAAGTGAAAAACTTTACAACAAATAAAATAAATCGCTTAAATGCAAAAGAACCACCAATAATAAAAATATAGCCCAAACACTATTAAAATCGCAAAAAAAAAATAAATCGCCAAAATGAAGAAAAAACGCAAAAGCTAAAAAAATTCATTAAACTAAAATGCAACCGAAAAAATTGCGAGCAACCGAAAAAAATCGCCAAAACGAAAGAAGCGCCAAAAGTAAAAAAAAATCGCTAGAAATTAAACGGAAATCGCCAATAACCGAAAAATAGCTAAAATCGAACAAATCGGCAAACAAA
Organism: Tachina lurida; assembly: GCA_944452675.1. Classification (NCBI taxonomy): domain Eukaryota; kingdom Metazoa; phylum Arthropoda; class Insecta; order Diptera; family Tachinidae; genus Tachina; species Tachina lurida. The sequence goes on from OX101752.1 coordinate 175,106,571, forward strand.
AACAACATTAAAACTAAAAAAAAGCCAAAATAGTTTTTTTTTAATGTTTACATCAGCTAAGATATTCGATTATATTGCCTAAAGTTCGTACAGTACGGGTCCGTACGGAACCCTTCGTGTGCGAGGCAAAGTCGCACTTTACTCAATTCATTTGTCTTCATAAAACTGCCAAATTACAAATTTCCATCTTAGTAACTGTGGTCATAAGCGATAACAGTGTAAGTCGAAAAACATAGTTTCGAGAAAAACCATTTTTAGCGTATCAGGGTTTTTTTTAAATCAAAATCAACAAATTGAAATAATTTTGTCGTAAAGCAAAAATTATTGTATTGACGAATACAATCCAAAATATTACAAAAATTTATGAAGTTTTCTTTTCTAGAAAAAAGCACAATATTTTGTAACTTTTTAACCAACTTCAAAAAAAGGAGGATGTTATCAATTCGTCTGTATTTTTTTTTTTTGACATTGTTAATTCATAGATCATTACATTTTAGAGCGATTGTAAATTTAAGGTGTTTGCTTGGTTCTTGTAATTATACAATTTTGAAGTTGAAAATATGGGCGGGGGTACGACCATTAAAATTTAATATTTTATTTCACGTGGTTCTACTTCACCGATTTTTACGAAACTTACCACACAAATTGAGCTATAAGATAGACAAAATCTTTTATTTAAAATATGGGCGCGGGTACGCCCATTAAAATTTAGTATTTTATTTTACGTGGCTCTACGTTCGGCAAAAAAATTTTTTTTTGGAAATGACCTTGGAACAATACCTTATATTCGCTGGTGTAGGGGGCATTTTTTTTGTTGCCTGTTGAGCGAGATGCTCCAATGTACATATATACATTAGGCCGGGTCGATTTGTATGGATGAAAAAAAATCGTATAGTAAAAACGAAATATACATATAATTCTAAGAAAGTCTTGCGAAGAAACCATTGGTCTAAAATCAAACCTTATACCGCGCCTCTCGACATGAAAATTTATTTCCTCTTCCCGAGCTGCTTCTTGTTTGGCTACTGCCTGCCTTATTTAAAGACATTGGCCCATACTCATGTCCATAAACAAAGTACACTTTAAGAAGTTAAAACCAGTATTACCATACAAAATATTGGTTGTAATTTCTTAAAGTGTACTTTGTTTTGACTATGACTACGCGCCATTGACTTTAAGCTATCTCTCAAAAAAATTAGAAGCAGGGAATACTTACGTGGGAGGAAGAATAATGAATGATTCGAATTTAGTAACATTTATTTCAGTGCACACATTTTTCTATTTGAAAAAATTGTAATTTAAGAAAACAATAGTTTTTCTAAAGCAGAGAAAATACATTTTCCTATCGATCCCTAGATTTTAGACACGTGATTACGTTTTTGCTATACGATTTTTGCAAAAAAAAAATAAATCGATTCGGCCCAATATACATATTTCGCTTAAGTCGACTTATGCTGTTATCGCACAAATATTTAGCCAATATAAAAATTTTAACGTATTGTAATTTATTTCATCAAAAATATTATACGATTTTATAAATAATAATATACCCTCTAAATTTTATTTTGCCACTGCAACATTGTAAATCTTTCTGCCCCATTAAGCAGAAAAAGCAGGTGCCCGCAAAACGATTTCGTTCTAAGTCCAACCAAAACCGACAACCAGACAAAAATAAAACGAAACAAAAGAAAAGAAAATAAAATGCTCTAGCGGAGGCTGCGCTAAATATAAAAGTACGCACGCAACAATTAAACGTTTTACCCACTTAAAAACTAATATCAATTATGTGTAATAAAATATGGTTAATAATTCTAAGAAAAACAGCGCTACAACAACAACAGCAGCAACAACTACAACGCAAAAAAAAGTAAAATACATCTTTACAGAACAAAAATAAAAAAAAAAGAAATATCAATTAATAAATTGGCGCAAATCCAAAGATATGAACGAAGAAGCAATCACATTTCTCTCTTTTCTGCTTGATATGGTTGGAAAATATAATAGAAATTTTTTAATAAAATCAAGAGTGCAAATGTTGGAAAAAAATTTAATTTATGTGCGTGTGTGTGTTTTCATAAGACTACAGCAACACGAATTTTATTGTATGCAAAACGTTAAAGATTTTCTTCTATTTGTTTTTCGTGCAAAAATTCAATTAAATTAGAAAGCCAAAAAAAATTTGTACGAGTAATTGTCTCTTTTTTTAAAGACGTTCTAACGTCAAAATGAAATAGTTTTAGTTATAAATAACCACAGTTTTAACAAACGTATTCATATTGCATTATTTAATGTTGACATTAAGATAAATTTATTGACAGCAAATTAGCATAAACTTCAACAAAAATAAAAAAAAAAAAAAAAAATTCGAGCAAGTTTCTTAAGCTTTTAAATAAAATGTGAGATGTTCCTTAGTATACAGTATATAGGTATACAGAGAAAACAGTGCTTAATAAATACCTCATAAAATAGAAAAAAATTAATAAGATATCTCTATGGTTTTTTTTTCAATAAGGAAATCTTATTAATTTAAAAGGAAAACCTTTTTGAAAAAATCAAGAAGAAATCTTCTAGTTTTTATTAGGTTATCTTATTAATTTTTTCAATAAGGTTTTCTTCTTTTTTTATTAGGCGACCTAGTAAAAAATAAAAATAAATTGTGTCTTTATTCTCTGTGCTTATGTATTTTCATTTAAATTCTATACCATATACATATGTATGTATGTATGTATGTAGTATATTGTAGATGTTATTTATTTATACATATATACATACACATTATGTTATATTCTTAACTAACTTACTCACCAAGTATTGAACCAGCAAACTTCTGACTGATAGGCAAGCACTCTAACCAATATGCGAACAAGCAGCCTCAATAACCATTGAAATTATTGTGCAAACAATCTTATATAACAAGTAAGAGTGCTATATTCGGCTGTGCCGAATCTTATATACCCTTTACCAACGTACGTACATATATATATTTTTTGTAAGAAAATTTATAATTTTTTTAAAGTTTCCATCTATGGAGCTATAATTTTCATTTTTCAAATTTCATACGCCAAACTTTTCTTTCAGAAGCATAAAATATATTCAATTTATAAAGAAAAAGAAAAAAAATTTTAGACCTATTTAATTTTACATAACCCAAAAAGTGTGAGTTTTCCAACCCTGGAGTCATAATTTTGGATTTTTCTGATTATTGATACCAATCTAGATCTTTAAAAAATACATACAAAAACGAAATAAGAAAGAACCTAGTTTCATTTAATTCCTTTAATATTAAAAAATTCAGTAAAGTGCGACTTTGAATCGCGCACGAAAGGTAGGCTTTTTTGTTTTTTTGAATTTTTTTTCAGCTTAAACGATTTTTTCAGTTTTGTCGCTTTTTTCTCGTTTTGGCGATTTTTTTCTGTTTTTGGAGGTTTTTTTCATTTTGGCGATATTTTTCTGTTTTTGGGCTTTTCTTCATTTTGGAGATTTTTCCCATTTTGACGATTTTTTTTCATTTTGGCGATTTTTTTTTGTTTTTGGGTTGATCGCCTGAATAGACGATTTTTTTCTTTTTTTTTTTGTTTTTTTTTTAATTTTGGCGATTTTTTTGGGGTTTTTTTCGTTTTGGCGATTTTTTTTTCATTTTGGCGATTTTTTTTCCTTTTGGTGATTTTTGTCTGTTTTTAGGTTTTTTTTTCGTTTTGGCGATTTTTTTTATTTTGGCGATTTTTTTTCATTTTGGCGATTTTCTTTCATTTAGGCGATTTTTTTTTTGTTTTTATTTTTATTTAAGCGATTTTTTTGTTTTTTTTTCATTTTGGCGATTTTTTTTTTTCATTTTGGCGATTTTTGTCTGTTTTTTAGGTTTTTTAGGTTTTTTTTCGTTTTGGCGATTTTTTTCATTTTGGCGATTTTTTTTTCGTTTTGGCAATTTTTTCTTTGTTTTTGGCGATTTTTTCCTGTTTTGGGTTTTTTTTCATTTTGGCGACTTTTTTCTGTTTTTTTGGGTTTTTTTCGTTTTGGCGGTTTTTTTTTTCATCTTGGCGATTTTTTCATTTTAGCGATTTTATTTCATTTTGGCGATTTTTTTTTTTTACATTTTAGCAATTCTTCCGTTTTATGCGATTTATTTTAGCTTTATAAATTTTTTTTTAATTTGGTGCTTTTGTTCGTTTTGGCGATTTTTTTTGTTTTTGGCGATTTTTTTCGTTTTGGCGATTTAATAATTTTTTGTTTTTTTAGTTTTACCGTTTTTGAAAATTTCAAGAGTTTTGCTCTTACGGTTTCCAAGATACAGCAAGTTGTAAAAATTGCATAGTCAAAATTGCATTAACTGATGGAACACCCTTTAATTTAAAATTTTGGAAATTTTAGTGTTAATTTTTGTAGTCTGTATAAAAAGTGTATATACATATAATTGTATGTATATTACATGGGATTTTAACATTTTTCGTTGCTCGTTTTGGAACACCCTTTAATTTCCAATTCTCATGTATTTGTTGTTGTAGCGGCCAAAGGTCTACACACTGTGTCCAAATTTCAGGTCTGTAGCTCTTACGGTTCTCGAGAAAATACTAATATAGTTTTAGACATAGTTAATTTTACATAATACAAAAAGTTAAAGTTTTCCAACCCTGGAAACGTCTTTTTAATTTTTTTCATATTTTTTTAATTTAAAATTCCAATTTTAGTCGTACTGAAGTGTAAAATATGTACATTTATTAAAAAAAATAAAAATTTGTTTTCGGTAGTTACTTTTATATGGCAAAATGAAGTTTAAGTTTTCCAGCCCTGCAATCGTCTGCTCGATTTTGCTGAATTTCAATACCAATCTATTTTGGAAAATTTCTGACTCACCAGTCCAAGAACGAAGTCTCTAGCTTTTCTGGGAGCTTCGGAAAACCGATTTCACGTACAGACAGACGGACAGACGGACAGACGGACAGACGGACAGACGGACAGACGGACATCGCTTATTCGTCTTCCCTATGCATAAGGATCCAGAAAATATATATTTTATGTGTCGCTTATTGATATTATAGAAATTACAAACGGAATGACAAACCTATATATACCCTTTTACCATTTTTGTTGGTAAAGGGTATAAAAATGGAAAAGATCTTAAAAAATTGTCTCTATGTCTATTTATAGATATGAAATAACAAGACACCTCATAAAATCAAGAAGATTTCCTTATTAAAAAAATCAAAAAGATGCTTTACACATAATCATATCGGAACCTAATAAAATCAAGAAGAAAACCTTATGGAAAAAATCAATAAGGTAACCTAATAAAATCAAGAGAAGAAATCCCTATAGTTTACATTTATAAGAAAACCTAATAGAATCAAGAAGTTTTTCTCTATGGATTGTTTTTTGGTGCCAAATATAACGGAAATTGAGTAAAAAAAGTTGTGATTTTATGTGGTTTTCTTCTTGATAAAATTAATAAGATTTACCACATAAAAACAATAAGGAATCTCTATGAAAAAATCTTTGCTTCTTTCTGCTGGGATACCCCTTAGCCTAAAAACGTTTCATAGAGAAAATCTTCTTGATTCTATAAGGCAGTTTTTACTCTGTGTAGTATGACCGAAAAGTTTATATCCTTTCCGATTCTTATAAAATAAGACAAAGCCAGGCTATCCCACTGGGTACAAACTTCATCCAAATGGGAATTTGATTTACGTAAATCAAAACTATTGACCTTTCGTAAAAAGATCATAACATAAATTGAAATTTATTTTGTGTAGAAATAAATATGTATTTAAATAAATTAATAAATAAAAGAAATACATTTGAATTTAATTTTATGTAAAAATGTTTCTACCTTTCAATAAATCGGAAAGAAGATGGTGTTAACAACTTTTTTTTTACAAAATATTTTCAATACGGTGGAGCAAGCGGTATACATACGAGATAAGAAAGTTTGAATTAGTAAGGAGCACAACGAAATCTATAATGCTACATATCGCACTTAATCAACAAGAGGGCATTATCTCAGAATTTTTAAAATTTCACTTTTTGCAAGAACAGGACTAACAACATCAATATCTATCTAGTGTAAAATTTGCAACGTATTCCGATTGCTCTTTTGTTGATAAAATTTATTTTTCTTTATGATTTAAATTCGAAATGTGACGGTTTTTATGATAAAATTGCTCAAAGTTTTTTGGAGTTCTTACTCTATTCAAATCATTGATATTCTTCCCCAATAATTGCAAGGTTTTAAAATGAAAACAGCGTAAATATATTTTCAAATGCAATTTGTTTTTATTATGATATAATCGGATAAATTTCTTACTCTAAAAAAATTGGAACCGTATCACGAACTCCAAGCTGCCCTGTATTGACAAAAAGTTTTGTTACTAACAGAAACTTAGTGGGAAACAAAGAACTTTGGAGCAAAACAAACTCATATAAGGTAGACTCGCCTAACTTCGCTTTGAAAAATGTATACAGGAGATATAAAGAAAATTACTGAAAACTTTGACATCAAACGGAATTAGAATTATCAGCGGTGAAAATTAACGGGGCTGTTAAGACCACTTGATATGCATGCGCCTTTCTTTGCAACTTACTTTCCGAGAATATTCTTTTGTGCACCCCTTAGGTTATCAACCTCTCATGTCATACAAAGATACCCAAAAAAGTCTGAAATATTTCTGACATCTTAATTTGAATTTAATTTTTAATTCATAATTCTCGCACGACAATTTTATTTAATAGACTTTCCGCTGCAATATACGATCAAGGTCTGAATATATTTCAACCGCAAAAACTAATTAAATCAATATCTTATGATTTTTTAATGTCACAGAACTTTTTCTTCAAACCAAAAAAGAAAAAAACATTTATTTATCTTGCTCTTAATTTTGATCATTGCATGCGCATTTAGTTGACAAGACGTTGTCGAGATGCGGTGGCCAGTTGTTGGCTTCAAATGCCCCATTGGGTTTTGCATGCCAATTGAAGTTTACGATAAATCGTAAAATCTTTGAGTGCTAGAGGATCGTAAACTAATCTGTGCCATAATGCATAAGTAGATTTATTTCAATTACACCGCGAGTCTCTATGCTCTGGATTTTCTTTTAATATTTTTATAGTTTTTGAAAAGTATATTTCTTAGGTTGTATGAGAATAGCTTTCAGCATTTTGTTGTTTTCTTTAATCTTCTTTTTTATGCAGCAACTTTGTTGAACGTTTATGAATTGTTGCAACACCAAAGAAACAAAAATAATTATACGGTAAATTCCATTGCAGCCAAGAATGCAATTGCCAGACCGAACTAATAAAACGTTTGCAAAAATAGGCATGGGTCACTGGAATATGACATCGTTTTCATTGCACTAAGTGAATGCAAAATTCGACAACTAATAATTTTCCTATCTTTTATGTTATGTTTATACATATATTCTTTTACTATTTTTATAAGCTTTTGAAATGATTTGAAACTTCAAAATAATAACAATTTTCATTGTCAGGTATAATTCATGGTACGAATAAGATATCCTATTCGTTATTTATTTCATCAAAAAATGTTCAATACTTTATTCGAATGAAATCAACTATTTGTTATTCGATTAAAATAATTTATTCGTTATGTAAATAATAAGCTTTATGCCGTATTTTACATGCAAACCATTATTTGATGTTTAAAAAATCTTTTTGCATATTCGAAGAAAATGTTAAATACATTATTCGAATGAAATTAACTATTTGTTATTCGAATAAAATATTTTATTCGTTATTTAAATAAAAATATTTATTTATTTTACATCCAAACCATTATTTGATGTTTAAAAAAATCTTTTTGCATATTCGAATAAATCTTTTAATACATTTTAATACATTATTCGTATGAGATAAATTACTTGTAATTCGAATAAAATAGTTTTAAATAAAAATCTTTATGCCTGAATTTTTAATTCATTTGTTAAAAAAATGTTATATTGATTACTCGAATCTAATTTTTATTCATTATTGAGAAACAAATTTCCCTATATTATTCAAAACGAAATATGTCGTTATTCGGATAAAAAATTTCATTCAAAAACTTCAAATAAATAAAATATTTTTATTATGAATAATTTAATATATATATTAATAAATTAAATTAGTATAATAAAAAAATATATAATACCTAAAATAGAAGAAATTCCAGCTAAATGTAAAGAAAAAATCGTTTTTATGAGTCATGAATTTTATTCGTTATTCGAATAAAATTTTTTATTTATCACTCGAACTTAATATTTTTTCTTTAAGTAGTTTTTATAATTGGCTTCTAAGGTCAGCCAATTGAAATAAACGATTATTTATTTTATTTATTATTTCATGCGACGTTTCGTTATTCAAATACAATTTTTTCCTTATTTTAAAATATTTTTTATTTATTCGAATAAATTTTTCATTAGTTGTTCAAACAAATAACTTTTGCAATTTGAACTCAATAATTCATTAGTTTTTCTAATGATATTGTTAAATTTATATGCAAAAACATTTTTGTTCGTCAATTGAAATAAGTTTATTCGATTCGAATAAAATTTTTAGTTATCATTTGTTCAAATACAAATTGTTATTTTTTGTTCGAATAAAATTTATTGTTATTAATTTCAACTAAATTTTTTGTTCGTTATTCGAATAAAAAAAAATTTATCATTCAAATTGAATAGTTTATTCGTTATTTTAATGAGATATGTACATATGTTCTTTATATGTTATTCAGATAAAACTTCTGTTCGTTATTTAAAATATATCGTCCATGTCACAGAGTTAAATTCCGTTCGGAATCAGAATTCAATCCACCGCATTTTTGTAGGAGATGGTGTCTAAAAAAGAAAAGTCAAATACGGAAATGTTTCATATGCGTCCAGGCTATGGGAGGCGGTGGTATGCTGGGGTATGCTCCGACTAGGACTTGACATTTTAAGGTTTGTTCAATTCCGATTTCGAACGGAATTGAACACTGTGACATGGCTGGCCGTATATATTAACAATTACTGAAATACATGATGATATACAATTTGCTTTTCATTATTCGAATTAAATTTTAATTCGTTATTCAAATAGTTTAATCGAATAATATATTTATTCGTTATGTCTTATTCGAATAAAAAATTTTATTCGCTACTTAAATAAACAGTTATGTTCGTTAATCGATAATATTTTAATTTTGTATTATAATAAATGTTTCACGATTCGTTCGTTATATGATTAAAACTTTATTCGTTATCTAATTAAACGAAAAAAACTTAATAATTTGTATTCGATTAAACGAATAAAATTTGAAGTTACTCGTTATTCGATTGTACGAGTATTTTTTCTTGAGCTTTTATTTGAACAATTTCGTTCATTTGAACAACGACAGTTCTAGTAGCAGCCTTTATTATCAAAATCATAAGTTGACCCAATATCTTATGCGAATGTAAGGATCAATTGTTTAGTATTCTTAAAATTGTTCAACACTCCTATACAAATATAGGTATATATGTATATATGAATATTAAGGTAATATTTTAAATTAAAACAAGTTGTTGAGTTTATGACGAGCACTAGTCTCTAATGTTTTTAATAAATTTCATTTGATCTTCAGTTTTTTATTAGAATGTATCAAAAACTCTCACAATAATTATGCACAAGTTCGTTTAAGTTTTTATTTTTCCAAGATAATTAAAATGTATTTAACAAATTTCGCTCGTGTATTTTCAAAGTTGTAGGCAAAGTTGTTGTAGTATTTGTTGAGCACACATTCATTCATATGCAAATTTTTTTTTTTTTTTTTTTTTTTTTTTAAGAGAAGTAACACTCAGGCAATTAATGCCTACTACTATTACTAGGTGTTACCTTCTTTAGGAAAGGGATAGTGAGAGAGAAGACAGGTGGTGAAGGAAGAGATAGAGGAAAGCTTCATTCTTTTACAACTCTGCTTTTTCGCACGTTTTTAATAATGCAGTGTTGCAGCGCCTCTGATGTTAAATGAGGCGTATTAATTTTTTGAAGCTGTGTCTTGTAGCCACTTTATTGATTATTTTACTTCGCCGATGATTTTTGCTACACAACGAAGGAGGGCGCTCTGATGTCACATTAGGATTAGTATCTGCTGAAGTCGGTATAGTTCAGTGACCAGTGACTATGCCTTCATCACTTGAACTTTCCTACAACAACTGACACAAAGGGACACTAATGCACATCAGAAAAATGCGTGGTGTTGTTATTTAATGACTGTCGGATACAGGGATTGAACCCAGGACCTTCGGTTTTGTAGTCAACGTGCTAACTACTTCAGCCAACGCCAAAAAAAGTGAATATGAATAAAAAAAGTGCTTTATTTATGAAAAAAAAAGCTAAATACCACCCATACAGTTTTTCAAATGAAATAAATTTTTATTACGATTTTTATTTGAGTTCTTTACTTGTTTGTGTGTTTCTTTAATGTTTTCGTATTATTGATATTATTGTTGTTGTTGTTGTTGTTTTTACATGCAATAGTTTTGCAAACAAACAAATTATTCCTTTATCATCATCATCAGCAACTTCAGCATAAAAAAAAAACAAAATAAAAAAGTTTCTCTTGTGGCTTGTCTGGGCCCCAACGACCCACCGACCGGCCAATGGCTTTTTGTTCTCAGTGAAAAATCAAAACAATATTTCTTTTTTTATTTAGTTATAGATTTTTAGATTTATTTACACGTTCGAAATTATTATCGTTAACATTTCATATCGTCAGTCAGGCAAAAATTTATATAAAAACTGCGCGGCATCAGAAGGTGTTCGCGAAATATGTACGTTTGTTTGATGAAATTTGTTTATTTGAAAAATTAAAGAAAACTAACAAACTGCAAACACACACACACAAACAGATACACTTTCTCTTTTACCCAGTTGACCAAGACTTTCCTTATTGTTATCGCTTTCGAATAAATCTCGAACATTTGTCGTGTAAAACTAACGAGAGTGACACTCAAAAATTAGTCGGACAAAGTTCACTTGGCGCTCAGTTTTGTCCCAAAAAACATTCAATTTCGAACTTTCGCTAGCAACATGTATTCTTATGGAAAGGTCTGAAATATTTTTACTGTTACAGGCTCGACAGTAACGTTTACAGTCATAACAATTGTGGACAAGGTCTATTATTACTCATAATAGTCTAATAGTGGACTTAACTCATTTTTCAAAAAGATGTCAGTTAGGTCAGTTAGTTAAAACAGCGACGATATGTATGTAAGTATGTGTTTGTTTTCTATCATGGTTACCCAGCTAACCAAAATATTCGTAAATAATATCGCATTCGAATGTTGCGTAAACATTTCTCGGACAAAACACTCGAGAACGACTATCGTAAACGGAAAGAGAAAGTGCTGCTAGAGCTTACTCGTCGCTCAGTTTGTGGCAGAAAATCTTTCTCGAATCAATAGCGAACCTTTAGCAATATCATTAGCAATCGATTTCATTGCTTTTAAATTGCAAAAAAAGTTATTTCTCTTATGTTGTACATGGAAAAAAATAAAAAATTGAGAGAAACAAATTTTTTCTTGTTGCTAAACTTTTTTTATACGAGAATGTTTCGAGAATTTGGCTATAGCGAACATTCGTTTATTTTCGAAACTCAAGTTGGCTGGGATGGTTTGAACTTGGTATCTCTAGCACATATCCACTCAGCTAGCGTCATGCATTCGATAAACTATCGAGAGAAGTTCGAAGTTCGAAACTTTAGCGAACATTCCAATTATTTGATATTTGCTAACAAATTCAATTCAATTGCATTCGTTTATATCGAAAGTCAGGTCAAGTGGGTATATGCACATGTGCACACACTAACGATTCTGTGTAAATATTTTGATTAATTAATTCACTTGAGTGTATAAAATCATACTCGTATACAAATAAGATAAATTTGCTTTTACTTAGACATGCCTAAATATCAGGCATGGATCCAGCTTGATTGAGTCTTTTTAATTTTTGTTATTTTTTTTTGTTGAAGGAAACATATTAACTGAAACCAAAACAATTTTTCAAACAACGCAATAGAAATAATAGACATTTCACATTCGCATTTTCTACACGCCTGATAAGTTTTAATATTTTATATTGTACACAGAAAAAAACCTCGAAGTCTATTAGAAAGAAATTCATGTGTCAAGTTTACTGGGCATGTAACTTGTGGTTGGAATTTCAACTAACAAAATTTCGTCGGGTTAATCTAACCAATATGGATTTGTTAATTTATATTTAATACGATTGCTTCTTAATTTTAATTTTATTTTTCTTCTTCAATTTTCTTTCTCAATTTTCTTCTTCAATTTTCTTATAAATTTTTAACATGTAATTTAAGCGCTGAAATAGAACTAAAAAACAAATTTCCATTACAATTTATTTCATCGAAATTTTAGAAATTGTTTAGTTTTATAGTTTAGTTTTTTTACAGTGTATATTTGCAGTTTGGTTAACATTAATGTGATCGCCTGTATGATCGTATGTAATTGTATGTGTTGCAATATTTGAATATTTATTTGGAAATAAAAATTGAGGTAGATGTTACATTGTTATTATTATTAAGTTAATATATTGGCGAAATAAACAAAACGTCTACCGTGCGTTTGAAAATATAATTTAAAATTTATTAGAAAGAAAGATATTTCATCAATGGTAACGATTTTTAGAAACAAAAAACAGTGAGTAAAACTCAGACAGTTTGTGGAACTATTCCGTTGCGTCTTTTTAACCCCCGACCAAAAAAAAAAAGGAGTGTTATAAGTTTTTAGTGTGTGTCTGCGTATCTATGTATCTGTATGTCTGTACGAGTCCAAACGGCTGGAGCGATTTTGATTTAATTTTTCTGTTTGAAAGGTTTTTTGATAAAGAAGATCATAGCTATGTCTTAAGAAAAAAAGTCAAGCCGTTTAGAAGATATCACATCTCTTCTAGATATATTCAGGCGATTTTAAAATTTTTAATTTTTGTTATTCACTGGCTTAAATAGTTATGTATAATCAAACTTAAATGTCTCTAATTCGAGCAAAATATATTCAAATTAAATTTTTATTATATCAGGGCCTGTTTATGAAGTAACGGACTTGTTGACACGCTTAAATAATTTTATTTAATGGATAGAGAAGAATAAATTAACAAATTTACAGAAGTTGAAACAAAAATTTTTTTGAAAATGAAAAACTATTGGCGAATACTGGTTACAAATACTGGTGACAACTACATAGCATAATGGTGCTATGATTTAGATTTTCAGTGCTGCCGTAATTTTCCCATGAAGTGTAGGGAAATTCCTGAGATTTTGGGGATTTTTAGCCCAGTTTTTGGTATCTCCGATATGGTTTGTGTCTTTGCTAAAAGGTGCTCGAATTGTTTATTTGTTTCGCTTTAGCGGATAATCCACGGAAACAATATTAATGAAATTTAAAACATGGATAGATCTAAGCCTAGATAGGTACATAGGGATACGAGGTAGGGGGAACTTTCTTCCTCTTTGAAACAATCTATCCGATTTAGATGAAATTCGAAACATGGATAGATCTGAGGCTAGGGAAGCACATGGCTAAACACTTTTCCAAAAATTGGAGCTTGAGTGGCGGTTAGAGGGTGATTTCTGCCTCCTTAAAAAGATCTAACAGAAAGGACACAAACGCTATATATTTTATCAAAAATAAGCCTGTTAGAAGGAGAGGGAAGTACAACGTAAGGAACTACGTTTCTACCCGGTGTCCCATGACAGCTTTCTTTCTCTTTCTTTAAAATTTTTGGAACAAAATGTTATATAAAAAATTTAATTTATTGAAATTTCTTAGATTGTTCGATATTTATACATTTATAAATAAAATCAAAGTTAAAAAAAGAAAAGGTACGAAGTATCGTTAATTTGGAAAAAAAAGTGAAAAATCACCTGGGGGCAAATAATTAAGCCATTCGATATCGATCAAAATAAAAAAATACTTCTAAAGAGTCTAAAGCTTAAATAAGACGTGACATAGCCACAACACCATAGCCATAACCAAACCAAAATTCAATTGATTTCTATGGTGAGAGTGAGAGAGACTCGACATAACGCCATAACTCTCACCATAGAAACCAATTAAATTTTGGTTTGGTTATGGCTATGGCGTTATGGCTATGTCACGTCTAATTTAAGCTTAACTCCCTGTTTCCACAACTTAGCCGGTCGACTTTGAGTGATTTTCATGCAAATTTTCTAGGCGAGTCGACTGCCTGGACATTTGTAGTTTGCCTAGTAACATTTCCATATACAAGTAGCTGGCTGCTTCATTCTTGGTATGTGGTGAAGCACGATAAATTTACAAAAGATTAAAAACATTTATTTAGATTTCACATATCCTAGCGTTTTTTCTAAATTATTTTTTAATTAACGTATCGTGGCCATAAAAGCATTTTGTCGCCCTAGATGTGTTTAAAATAAAACATCGTATGAACTTTGTACTTCTGACTTCCAGCATTCAATATCATATTCTGCTGCTTCTCTTTTTATATAAAGTGTTCGTTTTTTCTATTTTTTCTTGTTTTTTTTTTATATTTTATTTACTAATACCCAAACCAGATGGTTGACATCACTTCTTAGTTTAATCTAAATATTTGTGGTAGATATTCGAAAAAAACGAATTTTTTTTTTTTAATTTTCTGACTAAAAGAAACACACTGTGTCAAATTGTTGTTGAAATGAAAAGCAAATAATGTTAATTTTAACACATTAATTTTACAAAAAGGTGTCTTGAGTATGAATAAATTTATAAAACAAACTAAAATAGGCGACAATTTTTCCACATGCAGCGTATACACTCAGAGAAACAACTAAAGGCTCCGCCAGATAACTTTTTTTTGAAAATGCTATAAAAAAAACTACTGAATATTTTCTCAAATTTCTTTATTTTTGTTTGAAAGTACAATCCTTCCGGTTAATAATGAAAAATAATTTCATTCAAATGGCTGCCTCGGCTGGCCATGCAGTAGCCTACACGATCGTTCCAATTTTTAAGCACATTATCGATGGTGTGCCGCTGTATTTCACCAATGGGTTCACAAATATTGTCTTTTAAAGCGTCAATTGTCTCTGGCTTGTCGGTGTAACACTTATCTTTGACGGCACCCCACAAATAATAGTCCAACGGTGCCAAATCCCAGCTCCGAGGTGGCCAAACGACATCAGCTTTGCGGCTGATAATGCGATCTTCAAAAACAGGGCGCAAAACATCGAGTGTAGCTTCGGCTGTGTGGCACGTAGCGCCGTCCTGTTGAAACCAAATGTTTCCAATAACCTCCTTTTCAAGTTTTGTGAACAAAAACTCGTTCAACATGGCCCGAGAACGATCACCGTTGACTGTAAAAATCGCCATTGCAATATTTTCCAGCGCTGTTCAAGCGTATACACAACCATATTCGTTCAGTGGAAGGATAAAACTAATTATCTGTCAAATCAGACATGAGCTAAGTGTTACCATTCACGAAATAAGCACTAGATGAAAAAAAAAACATTAGATGGTGGACCCTTTAGAACGCAGAACCAGGGTTATAAGATTTTTTCCGAACTATTTTGCCAAATTGATTTTTTAGATCACCAAAAGTTGCCAAATATTAATTGTATGTAGTTTTACTTAATATATGTTTGAAAATAATTTTTTTTATATAACACTTTTTGAATATAAATTTTCAAAAAATAATCCCCTGAAAGTTTAGCAGAAAATCCCCAAAAATATAAATAAAATCGCCAAAAATAATTCCTTCCAAATTTTTCTCATCCAAATTCAAAATGTATTAATTACTATAATTTATTTAAGAAAAAATCATCAAAATAAAATAATTTTAATACCTTGCAGCCGAATTTTTGGTAGGATTTATTTTTTTAAACTACTCCTTCAAAAAAAAAAAATATTTCCGAAATTACAAAAATTTAAAGTTTATTTTTGTTTAAAAAAGTATAGCTATAAGAATCGCCAACAAATTTATTTGTCGCTAAAAAAATCGCCATGTTGCCAAATCAAAAATTTAGATAACAAAAAAAATTTTAAAATTGCCATGTTTGGCGAGAAATCGCCAGATCTTACAATCTTGCTTGAGAACTGGTTTATTTAAACGAAGGAAATTAAAAAAATATTAGAAGTATTATCTTAATTTATAAATAAATTAAGTTTCAATTTTCTAAATTAGCAAATAAAATTAAATAAAATAAATTAATTAAACAAAATAGAAATAAATTCAATTTCGAAGAAATTTTAGGAAGTCACTAAAAAATTGTAAAAATGCTTGAGAACATGATGTCTGCATAACTGCAATGACAGTGAAGAGACGAACGCTACCGCCAAGAAAGAAATAGCGCAAGATGCTACGCTCTCGAGTAATATTGACATTTGCCTACTTGCACTGTGGGGGGAAACATATAGTAATGTGCAGAAAATAAGCACAATTTAACACTAAAATTGTTGGGTTGGCGTCAACCTAGATTAAAGAAAATGCAACCAAATTTCAATTCGGCCAAACAAACATTACAGAAATTAGTGAAAAACACCTTCGCCCCAATACGCAAAATTAGCGCTATTGCTTCAAGAAAAGAGAGTGTGTCCGTCTTTCCGGCCGTCCGTACGCATACACTTTTTAGGTGTAAGTTTAAGCATTTATTAGCTCTTAATAGACTTAAATTATAATGCGAAATGATCTGCTGCAGTCGCTAACAATTTTAAGCGTTAAAGAATTACCACATGCACACTCTGGTATTTTAAAGGCCATGCCCACCTCGTCTTGGTGGCGTCTTTGTGAAATGTTATGCTTTACTTTTCAATTTATGTTGGCAGCTCGCAAATGTGGCAAATATTTTTCTTAGCGGAATTAACAGCACCAAATAACAACATCAACAACTAAGAAAAACAAAAAACAAAAAATCCAAATTCACATACGGCGGATAAGTGGCGTCGTGTTTTTCACTTTCATTCATGGCACTCTGATACACCGCAGTACTCGTACGCCTCGCTGCCTGTAAATGATTTTCAAATCAATTTAATTTATAATTTCCCAACGGATAAACTTTCAATTAAATTATTTTGTTGCATAAAACTTGTTTATTGCGTACAGGCAAACTATTTAAATATATTTTTTTTTACACAAAAATATTGCAAACATTTTGCAAGTTTTCTAAATTGTTTAATAGCCCCGTTCATATTCTTCTCCAGATTTTTTTTAGCAGATAGTTTTTTTCACTTATTTTAGCCAGCATTTCCGTAAAATAACTTCAACATATTTACATTTACTTTTTTTTTTGTTAATAATTAATATTGAGTTTTTCGTAATTCTGAAAATTTTTTCTATTGAGTCATTTTAGCATTATAAAAAAATTATTTTTACTTTATTTCCTAACAAAATGCTAAAGTCTGTTATGGGAAAATAATGTGTTTTGCCCCATGTAAAAGTGTTGCAAGTGTTACGCGAATTAAAAGTAAAGTTAAGGGCAAAAGTTTTCGTACAATATTTAAATACTGTAAAAACAACATATGCGAAGTATATGTTTTATATATTTACCAATTTTAGAAATTATTGCAATTAAATAACTATAATTGTAATATTTTTTTTAAGCGGGTATCCTAAATTTTTTTAAAATTTAAGCTTTTGAACGGAACAACATGCAGTTTTCGAAGGTATTTTGAATTTGCCCCACTGTATATGTTGTCAGTTGTTACAAATTTTTCAGTGGTAATAGAATATGTAAATTGTTTTATTGTTGATTTATCATGGAAAGCTTTTTTTGTAATAAAAGCTCAAAATTTACCATCTCCAATTTACAACAGTCTTGCCATTGTTGCTTGTTCTTTAGTAATAATATTATGTCTATTGTTTAATTTTGCTACAAGCAAGTATACAAGCATGTATACAAAAACTGTTAAAGCTCCAGCCCTGTCCCCTTATTAGGGTTGCATACACTAAAAGTGAAAAGGTACGCTATTGTTTTCGCTACGATTGTCTGTCCGTCCCTCTGCCCGTCTACCTATCGTGAAAAGTGAAAGGTAGTTTCTTAAAAAGCATAAAATCTTACATCATTTGGCACAAAAT
The DNA here is from genome assembly GCA_944452675.1 of Tachina lurida. Taxonomy (NCBI): domain Eukaryota; kingdom Metazoa; phylum Arthropoda; class Insecta; order Diptera; family Tachinidae; genus Tachina; species Tachina lurida. The sequence continues at coordinate 175,124,622 of OX101752.1, forward strand.
AAATGTAAAATACGTAACGATGCTTTTTTTAAGTTGGAAATTGTAAGAGAAAACTGGAAAGATAAGCACAAAAAAGCTAAAAACTTTTTATAAAGTAATAAATCTAACCATGCACCCATCAATATCGGGAATTCCTTCAAATGCTTTGCTTAAATTTTTAACACAAATTATTTGATTTTTTTTTTTGGAAGTGCTTTTGTTTTTAATGTTTATATTGGAAACGAACTAAAATAAAGAGTTTTTCAGTTTAAGTGTACCTAACGCTAATAATGGGGCTTACTTAAGCAGAGATTTTAATTTTGTTTTAAAGGTTGAACGCATGAGCGCTAGTTTAGAAAAATTTATGCTGCGCATCAGTGCGCCTCAAAAGGTATGTATGAATTAGTAATAGCTTCACGCATTGAGTTTGCCAATAAAAAGCGCTTAACAATTCCTGCTAACACTTTTAGGGCCGATTTCACCAACTCTATTTAAATATTAATTCATATTTAAATGACGATTTTCATTAATTTTTGTATGGAAAAATTAGTTTTAGGCTCTTAATGCTGTTGTTTTTGTCATTCGGGTGCACAAATGTCATAATTTGTTACGCGTGAGTCACAAATTAGTCACGTGTAAGTCACGCGTGATCGTCGTTGTATTTAAATATAATAGTGATTTAAAAAAATAACGTGTATAACTTTCTTAGGCTCGTAAAAAAAATTAATTTTTGGACAATTCGTATCCGAAGATATCCAATGGCAGGGAATTCATTAGGAGCGTGCGTGAATAAAAAAATCATGAACTTTTGCTTGATTTGCTGGTTAAGTAATTCGTCCCTGCTTCGGTATTTCTTATATAAAAAAAATAATGTTTATTAATTAATTAATAATTATTATACCCCAAATATTTTACTCGAACATGTGGTTTGTCGTGCGAGTTTTCCACAGCAAATTTAGTGTTCCTCAATATTGTAGTTCTGAGGATATAAGAAAAATAATAACTACTTTGTATAGGGGTATCCTTCTCGTCCTCTTATACCCTCAAGATTTTGTTGGAACATGCAGTTTGTTCTAGGAGTTACTCATATGACATTTAGTGACCCCCACTAAAAAGGGCCACACAGAATCTACTGGAAATTTGGTGATTATCAATGCCAATCTATTTCTTGTTAAAACTCATAATATGCTTAATAGATAAAAAAAATATTATTTGACATATTGTCATTGTGACTGTTCAGAATGTGTGGTTTAAGTCTACAGATGATTTGGCAAAGCACCAATGAAATGCATATAGACATGCTTAATCACCAGCAAAGAAATTACATTTAAAATTAAAAATGCTTCAACTTTTTCTGAAGTCAGACTTGTCGTACCGAATTCGTTAAGACATTTCAGTAATTTCTCTAATCTCAGTACTTTCGTAACGAATTCGCTAAGATATTTTGTTAGTTTATCTGAACAATTATTTTGATGAACATTTTGAAAATCATTAACGTTTCACAATGTGTGGTTAGGGTTAACGTGAACTTTAATTGCAAGTTCTTCATACAAAACTTGCCCTGAAATTCCCTGTTAGCTTTTAATTCCACATTGTGAAAAGGGCCGTAAAATTAAGATTTATAAATTTTGTTTTCAACAAATGTAAAAAATAAAAAAGAATTGAAATAAATATTAAAAAATTTAACTATGTAATATATATGTATGTATGTATATGCAAATTATTTCGACAAAAGTATAAACAAAAAGAAACCAGGTAAGGTTTCGTTGCGAATTCGTATCGACATATCATATAGATTTCTTACCATTATAATTGTTAGAATTTCGTAACTACACATTGTTGCAAAGTCGCGTCAACCATTTCATACAAAAATCTTTACAATTTCGTCAATATATCGGTTCCCAAATCGGAAAATTTTACCGTCTGTTCGTTACCAATTCGCAACATTTGGTTTGGTGGGTAGCTATTAAATATCAGTTCAAGAACGGAGACTGATGATTTTCTGCGGGCATAGGAAAACCGATTTAACTTATAGACTAAAGGACAGACGGAAATAAAAATATTTATAATGGATGTTACACACCATTGAATGATAGACCTACATATATGCACCCATGCTATTTAGGTAAAGGGTATGAATTAGAGATCGACCGAAGGCGTTTTTTTTTGGCCGAAGCCGAAGCCGAACTTCGGCTAAAATCCTAAACTTCGGCCAAAACCGAAGCCGAAGCCGAATGTCTTAAATTTTAAAAATGATACTTACGTTTTATAAGAATTTAAAAAAAAGTTGGGTTTTTTGAGATCACTGAAGTAGCTGTAATATCTATTGGATACATAACAAGAAAAATAAAACTATTTTGCAATTTCTAGATTGCTTTTTCATATGATCACGCACAAGAACGTCCAAGTAAAAGAAAATAGAAAGCAACAGGGTTGTATTTCAAAGCAACCCTTTCAAAACGTTAAACACAATAGAAACTGTCGGCGAGCAACGACCAAACATAATTTTATTTTTCAAGCTTGGAATGAAAAATATTCGGCTTCGGCTAATCGGCCGATTTTTGCCATAGGCCGAATGTTGGCCGATTACCAATTTTTGGCCGAAGGCCGAAGCCGAAGCCGATTAATCGGTCGAACTCTAGTATGAATAGGTCAAGCATCAAATAAAGAGGAAATAGTTGTAGCATAATTTTAGGAGTGCCACATAACTATTTGCTACTTTAACCCTATATAATAATAATAATGGCGCATATTCAGAAATCATTACTAGGTGCTAACTTTTTTAAATACCTATTTAAGTTATTCACAGACGGCTACGAAAGCTTAGACTTAATTATGAGTGAAGCTGTAACTAAATGTTAACTAACTTATACATGTTATACTTATACTTTACATGTCAAAAATTGTTTTTTGATAGTTTGAATAGTTTTTTATTTAATTGCAATTTATATCGATCATAGTATTATCGACATTTTATTTTCTTATTTCTTTTATCAGCTGGGAGTCGTAACTTCGTTAGTTTAGATTTGTGAATAGAACCTGTAGCTATCTGTTTTAACTATTTTTTAGTATCTGTTTAATAAATTTCGACTTTAGTTACGATTTATGAATATGCGCCAATGTATTTATTAACATTGCTAGGATATTAAACTGCAAACTAATTTTAGAAAGAAAATCTTTGGTTTTGCAAGCAAAGAACTTGTAAGGCCAAGTTTGAAATTTTTTTGTTATTAATTTTAAGTGATGGCCCGAGTTTTGAACGAAAAATACCATATTAAAATCCTTAATGTTTGAATACTCATACTTACTTATATGAGTATCATTATTATATTTACGATCGATCAACGTTTATAGCGTAAATACGCCACATGACACTTATCAATAATCGTAAAATGTCAAATATTCTATATAAGCGTTCATGTAATGAAAGCGAGCGTACGAGTATAAAAATGCATAAAAATCTAAATAAACAAAAAAATCCTCCTTCCTGCCTTCCTGCCTGCCTGCATATGACCAATAATTTAGATAAATGCTTAAAGTGCACTAAAAACAGAGATTATTCCGTAAGCAAAATAACAAATAGAAAGAAAAAAAATATATATAAAATAAAATTTAATGAATATTTCACATAAAAACGAAAAATATTGTGGGTCGTTGCATTAATTAAAACGAATGACTTTGAATTTATTGAAAATGATTTTCTAGGGATTGTTTGTGGATGGAAGTGGTATGGTATGTATGGTACTTGAAATGGGTAATAAATACTTGGCAAAGGAGAAGTAAAAGGATATATCTGCAACTACATATATCGTATGTATGTATTAATGGTTGATTGGTTGGCGCTCGTAAAAATCAAAATCAAAATCATAACAATTATGAACGCAAGTAAACTTGTAGTTGTTGAGTATAAACATTAATAGTATTATTGTTATTATTATTATTATTACGAATATGAGTATTTTATGACAGAGACATTTCCATATTGACAGACGTCAAAAAATCGTGTTCATCAATCGTAAATCTGATTTTTATATCACCGTGAAGTATAAAGACTTTCTTCAAATTTAATTTGAAAATCGTGCACCCAAGTACGGCGTTATAAAACGAGCAGCGTGTGCACATACTACAAGCGTTTGTCATAAATAAATTCGTATGTTTGTCTATCTGTCTGTATTTATGAGCAAATGAATATGTTATACTCTCGTACGAGTATTTATGAATTGTATGTAAATATTTTGTTAATAAATTTTTAATGTTTTTTAATAGTTTTAATAATAAAGCTTGTGTTTAATTTTATTTATAATGTACTTGAGTTGCAAGCAGTAAATTTGTGCTATAAAATTATATATTAATAATTTAATTATTATCAAAGGTTTTAGTTATGATGAAAGCAAAGAAGACGTTAAATTGTTTTTTAAATATCGATCGATTAATTATATAAATAAAATCTTTCTTGAATGACTTTCTATTATGAATATTCTATTTAGCATGTGGCAAATCAGTATGATTGTCAAAGGAATAATAAGGACTCGACTAATAATTAATCGAATAATTTTTCAATTCGGAGTAGCTAACTTAGCATTTACACATGTACATACCCAGCTAGCATTTGGGTGATCATTGTTTGCAGAAATCTCTTACATGATTCTCCTCAGATCACTTGTGATGATTAAAAACTGATTTATCACTCGGGTAATTGAAAGATGATGCACTTATGATTCGTCTATATGATCAAATAATGATTTGTTGAAAATAGAGAAACAAAATGCAATGAAACCGCAAAAAGGTGATTTAATGATTTAATACTACAGAAAATTGCTCAAAAATCAATCAGCAAATCGTATCATAAATGATTACTTCGTATGATTCATCTGTATGGTACCATTTTCTCATAACGGGAGTATCATTTACGGTCAAAAAATGAGCTCATATGCGGGTATTTTTTCCGTCAAGCTGATTCGGAAAAGATTCGATTTTGATACAAAATGTTATCTGGGTACCCAGCTATCATTTAGGTGATTATTTTTTTGCAGATATCTCTTATATGATTCTCCTCAGATCACTTTTGATGATTAATCACTTGGGTGATTTAAAAAGGGTTCACTTATGATTCATCTCTATGATCAAATAATGATTTCTTGAAAATAGAGGAATAAAATGCAAATAAACCGCAAAAAGGTGATTTAATGATATAATACTAGTAATCGTATTACAAATGATTCTTTGGTATGATTGGTCTGTAGGGTACCATTTTCTCACAAAGAGAGTATTATTTATGATCGAAAAATGAGCTCATATGCGGTTTTTTTCCCGTCAAGCTGATTCGGAAAAGATTCGATTGTGATACAAAATGCTAGCTGGGCCCAGCCCAGTCTTTTTAGATCACTATTCGTGAGCAATAACTGATTAATCACTTACACGATGAGAAAAAGACTCGAAAATGATTCGCGCTAATGGCTAAAACTAGTTCGATTTAAAATACAATAACAAATTGTATAGCAATCGAAAATAAATTAGACATCCAGACGTCTAAAATGTGACTATTATTTCCGTTAGCTTTTATCATATTTTATTCATCTGGAAGGTTGAAAGAAAATAAGACGTTAAATTGTTTTTTAAAGATCGATCGATTAATTATATAAATAAAATCTTTCTTAAATGACTTTCTATTATGAGTATTCTGTTTAGCATCTGGCAAATCAGTATGATTGTCACACGAATAATAATGACTCGACTAATAATTAATCGAATAATTTTTCAATTCAGAGTAGCTAAACAACAGTAAATTTTCATACACAGAAAAAAACAAAAATTGAAATTTCGATTAAAAATTGTTACGTGTCCGAGTTTTGGCGCTAAAATGAATGGCCCACTAGCCCAACACGGCTAGTTCTCGGGTGTGATCCCTACCCCATTTTAGCCCACGGGACGTAAACAATTACAGTTACAAAAACAAAAATAAACATTCATTCTACTCACAACACAACACATGTCTAGAAATGGGAGGAAGATGGAAAGTTTCAACCAATTACTAAATTTAAAAAAAAATTAAATAATATTTTGCCTGGAAGAAACCCAAGCACAGAATTAAAATTTGTAAAAAGTTTTCTTTATTAAAATCATTTACTGCATATTCATCATTCATTATCTAAATAAAAATTAAACAGAATTCAGTAATATCAATTTAAAAAATATTGGAATTGGTTCAACTTGCAGGCTAAATCTGAAATTTCCTGCTGCACTTTTGAAGTTATTAAAAATTAACGATTTTTCGACAACGATATTTCTAGAACGAATCGCCTTATTGGCAGAAATGGACGAGTCTTTTATAACTTAAACGACTTAGTGATTTAAAATTTTAAGTAAAAACAATTTTGTAAAAACTTGATTTTTGACTTTTTTTTAAATCTATTGAACCGGATCTTACACACTTTCACTTCCTATCCCTTAAATTCGTCCTGAAATTACGAGATTTTTGCACACACACACACATACACACACACACATACACACACACATACACACACACACATATAGACATAATCGTGAAAATACCACCTTAAAAAGATGATGAAAACACGACTTTAGAAAATTGGGTTAAAATCAGTAATTCCTATAGCGGAAAATTAAAAAAATTTAATTTTCATTTATAAACAAAATAATAAGGGACGTATCAGTTTTAAGACTTGATTTGATTAAAGTAATCAAAAATTTAAGTTACAGAAATAAAAAAATACAAAAAATTATTTACAAATATCTTAGTTTTCCCTGTGAAGAAAAAACCATAATGGTTTTTTGAGTCAATAATATTTTATCTTCATAAAAACTTCTTATTTTACAATGAAAACAAAAATAAAAAAAAATTATGTTAGTTCATTGAAAACAAATTTTAAAAAATATTTTTAAATGAATGAACTATTTAAAGTGACTGTCACAATCGCTACACCAACATGATAACGGACAATATATGTAGCTCAGGACGATATGTGGATTCAGTAGTACACTTATTACAACAACCGCTTTAATGATGCTACGCAACTTTTTCCTCAACAAGGTTTTTCATTCAATTTGATATACATATAAAAATTGTTATAGAAAGCAGTTGACAGATAAAATATATTTATTCTCTTTTGACAGCTGCTTTTCTTATGCTTCGTTTATAAGGAACTTTTATTTTTGAATTGTGCTATACATACTTAAAAAAAAAGAATTCATGCATTCTGTTTCAATTGCAAAATTTACATATAAAGCTGAATTTTACACTACCTGCATAAAATACTGGTACTCCGCATGTTCGATAGTTTCGAATTCACTACGAAGTAAAAAATTCGAACACCAATAATAAAAACATTATTTAAATAAGAAAATATTTTAATTTTCCTACTGTTCGAAAACTCGAAGTTAATTTCGAATTATGGCAGGCGAACGATTTATGTTAAAAATATATATGGGGGTAACAACAATGGACAAGAAATGTAACAAAATCAATCTTTGAATTTTCGAACATATTATAAAGTTCGAATATAAAAAAACACAAGATATTTAAGTATATATTCTGTCTATTTATGGCACATTATTATTTTTGGCAGAACCCTAATGCGAATTATGTAAATGTAATCAAATTAAAATTCGAATTTTCGAATATATTGAAATGTTCGAATTTAGTAAAAATAATAATAATTTATATCTATGGAATATTATTTTTGACAAACCTCTAATGCGAATTATGTACATGCAATAAAATCAATATTAGAATTTTCGAAAATATTGAAATGTTCGAATATGGTAAAAAAAAACCAATTTATCTAACATTTGATGGCATATTATTTTTGTCCAAAAATTCGAATTTTTTAACTTACTGGATTTATTGCAAGAAAGTCAAATTCCGAATTTTTGAACATATTTTAAAGTTCAAATTTGGCAAAAAAAAAATTATATCTAGCTATTCCACATATTTCTGGCATATTATTTTTGGTGAAATCTTAAAGCGAATTATATAAATGCAATAATATCAAAAATCGAATTTTCGAACATACTGAAGAAATTTCGAAATTAGTAAAAATTACGACATTCACTATCGAACAAATTTTCATACAATATTAAAGGTGTTTTGTATGGTAATTTCAATCGATTTCGAATGCCGTACTTTGCAGACTTGGTATCGTTAAAATTTATAGCAAGTCAAAATTTCAGAATTTGTCACAAATATATGCAAAATTAATGAATTAATTAAATAAATAATAGTTTTAATTGAAAATAAAATTGAAATAAAAAAACTTTTAAATATTAAAAACCCGTGATATAAGCGACTAGACCGATTTTCTTCAAACATAGCTAAGAACACTTTCGATCAAGTCACCTTTCAAACAGAAATGGGTCCAGCCGTTTGGTCTGTACACAAGTACATAGATAAGCAGACACAATGTGAAAAAATGTATATATGTAGGTGTGTACGTACCCTGTCGGAGAATGTGTGGTTGACTACAAAAATAGTTAACTTATCTTAGGCTGACTAAAAGCTAACTGCAATGTCATCCAGAACAAACCCTAAATTAATTCTTAAGTTTAGTACGTAATCAAATTTGATGATTTAACATTTGATGTTATATTAACATTTTGCTGTTATTATTTTAGATGGCACCTTAGTCGAGTGGTAGCGCGTTTATTTATTATCAGCTATTTCGAAACTCTTTTCAGTTTTATATTAATATTTTGCTGTTATTACTTTATATGGTGCCTTAGTAATAGCGCGTTGAGTACACAACATGTGATGATACATGTTCGAACTCCGGAAAAAAATTTTAAATTTCCTGACTACCAGGTCATTTAAAAAAAGTCAGCTTTAAGTTAGCTGAAAGTAGTGCAATGTTTAAATAGTCAGTTGATTATATTTGCGAAATAGTTAGCTTAAACTTAGTTTAAAGCTAACGTAACTTCCGGCAGGGTAAGTATACCTGCAGGTATGTGTGTAAGGCGATCCAAAAAATTTTGCGATAAGGCAAAAGGTACTTCTCCAGTGTTTTTGCGTAGTCCATGATAATAATTATTTATATAGAATTTGGTAAACTTTTGTAAACTAGTGTGTAACCGCTTTGACCAGTCATATAATACTCGTATCATACAAGGCAACAAGATGATGTTCCTAAAACCACACATAGTGCAGCAATTAAAATTTAAATGCTGCTATAAAAAAAGTTGACGTCAATTGCTTAAGATTGTCTTATGGACACTTGTACATGTTTATTTTCATTATTGATTTTCGATTTATTGCAATCCTTGAAAGAAAAAGTGTATGGCCAATAGTGCTGATTTGCCAGTGTATGCGTTTTTATTTTAATTGTTGCTCTTCCATCTTATCTGGCGATAATTAATGAAACCATAAAAACTAAAAAGCCAATTAATTAAAAATGCACATACTAGTTATAGTTAAATAAAATAGAAAAGAACGTTCTTCTTGCTCTATCCCCCAAAATAGAAAAACCCCTTTTTGGCCTTACAACAAATTATTTCTAGCTTCACCAGTGTAACACAAGTTACGAGTGTTCAATGGCTGTTTCTCGTTACAATTCCTTCAACCAGCCGCCAAGTGCTCGTAAAAAGTGTTAATTTTTTTTCTTGCTTTTTATACTTTTAGTTTAATTTTACGATCACACTTGAGTGTCTTTTTTTTCCTAGATTTTGCTCAATTATTCAATTTTTAATACTCGAGGTTTTCATTTCAATTTCTTTATTGTAAATCAATCACATTGAAAATGTGTTCTAGTACGTTTCACTTGCTTCAGTTACAACAATTCCAGGGTCATTATTTTACGATGGGACATTCTGCTTTTTGTGTTTATTTTTGCTTTCAAAAAAAAAAGTGGGGCGAGAGGCAGAAAATATGAGTGGCAGTTGGGTTTTTCTTATTTCTTCTTTTCAATTGAACTTCTGTTAAATGTTAAATTTGTTAAAATGTCTTGTTATGAACCCCATAATACAAATGAAAATTATCGTAAAAATCATATGAGTATAAGTATGTAATATAATTTTTTTTTTTTATTATTTCAATCGTAAATGTCAAATGTAATTTAAGTATTTATTTTATGGCCATAGTTTTATACGTTCGGTATTTATATTTATGCTTTTCATTTTATATTTTAGTAATTTAAAGAGTTGAAAAGGAGTCATGTGGCAAAAGTTGTAAAGCAGAGTTGGAAAATATATGTATTTAAACTACCTACACCCGGTGTGCTTCGCTAAGCTCATCTTCTTAATATATGAGTTTGTCGTTCCTCCACCCATCAAGCCCAATCAGTTTTTACCCAACCGGCGCCGTTTTCGTTAAGCGGCCCATCCATTATTCAATATTATTGCATGTGTTGTTGTACATATTATTGTCGTTTTGACCCATACTTTGCAAAAAATGGCACAATATTTTCAAAAAATATATTGTTCAATTTTTCTCACAGTGAAAAAGTAAACAACATTGAATAATGTTGCCACCACATTACACAATTGTCCTGATTGTACAACAGAAATCAAAAGTATTTAGATATTTGCCAATATATTGTGCCACCTTCGAATATGATGTACACATTGGCGATATTAATGTACAATACGAAAAATTTAATAATTATATTGCGAGCAGGTGGTCCGCTTTAAACTTAATGCCAGCCATACACTACACAAGTTCACTGCACAAGTCTGGAACTGTACAGTGCGTTTGTGTAGTGTTGGGGGTGGTTATGCTATTACGCAGTGAACTGAGTAAATATAAAAACGATTTTGATATTTGTTCAAGTTTGAAAACTGTACAGTGAACTTGTGTAGTATATCTTGCAAACAAACGCTCAGTTGTCTCGTGATTATTTAAGAGTTCAAAACAAAAAATTAGAGCAGAAAAAATTTTCTGGACAGAGTTCCTAGAATTATACAAAAAATCACCTGCATTATGGCGCATTAATATAAAAACTGCACAGTTTACTTGTATAGTATGTGTCACAAGCTTAGTTTACGCAGTGCCAGACTTGAGCACTGAACTTGTGTAGTGTACGGCTGGCATAACAGGTGAGATCCAAATTTCACTAACATTGTTGCCATTTTAGCATTGTCACATTGACACTAGTAAAAACGTATTCAAGTTTAAAAAAAAACAAAAATAAAAATCTTACCTAAATTTGAATTATAGGATTTTATTTGAAGTGATTTTGCATTCTCCCATCATCATGTTCTGTCAAAACTTTTTACTGCACTAGACGTCATAGTAATTAATAATTACTTTGTATGGAAAGCATTCTTATATGCGTTAGAATTCCAATAATAGTCTTTCGTCGGACATTAATTTTCTCTTCAAAGAAGAGCCCGATTAGTCATTGTAGTTTCCAATTAGATAAAAATAAATTTTTTTTCTTATAAGGTGATAGGACTATAACCTAACTTGCCTTGTCCGGCTCTTGCTTGCCTGTATCCATTCTATTTAAAGCTGATCTGATCGTATGTAAGAACTGGAGAGGCATAACCTTACTGAGATTTGCAAATAAGGTAGTGGGAAATATAAAAAAATAAAAGATTATCACACGTGTTAACACTCGTCATCCGCAATAAATAGGCCGGTTTGTTTCCTCAGTAAATCGTGCATCGCTCATGTGAATATTCTCAGCATACTTACACAGAAATCGGTAGAATGGAGCTCACAACTTTATTTTGCATTGATTGCTTTTTAAAAAGCATTATATACCCTTCACCTATCAATTGTTTGGAATATAATGTGCCAAAGGCTTACATTACAAGTCCCTTTATAAAAACTCTAAGTGCCGTTTTCAACACGGATGCATTGATTGCTACCTGTCCAATACTTGTAAATGTAGCACAGTAGCATGAAATAACGAAAGTGGTAAATAGTACGCAACTTTTGAACTAGTTAACTGATTTCGATGAAACCAACAGTTTTGAAAAGAAGAAAAGATGAACTTTTGAAGAATTAAAATATGCAGGCACCCTGTTATTTAATACCTTGTCTCCAAAGAGCGTCAAAGGCCCCTGTGCGCACATCCCATTTTTGAGTTAACATACAAATAGGCTGAGTTATTTTTGCCATGATATCAGACATTTGTTTGCATGAGTATAAGTACTTATATATCAACGGATATATGTATGTATGTATGAATATATAAACTTACAACTAAATTTCTTTTTTTGATTCTGATATACCAGTTTCCAAATCCAAAATACCCTTATTCAGAAGATTATTAGATTCCGCGAATTATTTGAAGTAAATGGCTAGAGTTCAATCTCTAGTCAGACTCTCTAATATTCGGGCCTGTTCTGCAAATCACGACATGCCAAATCACGGTGATTTCTAAAAATTAATATAAGCTAAATCATTGCTTTTGTAAATTTTACGTTTTATAGCATTAGAAGTTGGAAGAAAATATACTATTATAAATGAAAAACACTTAAAACGCAATAAAATCTCATTACCAAAGCAGCTATTAATAGTTTACTTTTGAAATCACGTGATTTGAAATCACCGTGATTTTCAGAACAGGAGGGATTATATATAATATATATAATATATAATATAGACTCTCTATATAGTGTCCTTCTTCATTAATATTTATAGCAATGAAGGCGAAGTATTATACCTAAAAAAATGTCGATTATAATGCGGCTACTTAACACCAGAGGCGCTACAGTGATGCTATAAAAATTAGCAGAGTTGCAAAAATTAAAAAATTAGTTAAGATTCTCTTTATCTATCTGTCACCTCACCATCTTTAACTGTACTATCCTTTAACTAATCTCAGCTAAAATTAGGGTGACATTGGCTGGAGTAGTTGTTAGCACGTTGACTACAAAACCAAAGGTCCTGGTTTCGAGCACGGTCTCCGACAGTCAATTAATAACAACCCCAAGCATTTTTCTGATGTGCATTGGTGTCAATTTGTATCAGTTGTTGCAGGAAAGTTCAATGATGAAGGCATAGTCACTGGTCACTGAACAAGACTTCAGCGGATACTAATCCTAATGTACCAAAGACCCCCCAGAGGGTATTGTGTAGCTGAATCATAGGCGAAGTAAAATAACCAATAAAATGGCTACTAAAAAAAGGTTCAAAAATGTAATGCGCTTCATTGACACCAGAGGCGCTGCAACAGTGCCTTATTAATAAAATCGTGAAAAAAGCAGAGTTGTAAAATAATGAAGCTATTCTTTATCTCTTCTGTCATCAGCTGTCTTCTCTATCACTATCCCTTTCCTAGAGAAGGTAACACCTAGTAATAGTAGTGTTTCATCACTTAAAAAAAATAAGGGACATATTATGTGAGGACCCAACTAAGATGACAACTAACTTACTCCTTTTCTTCTATTCTATAGCAAACCTAACCTAAATTTTGCCAGCAATGAATAGGTGTATTCTGTAGTTAATGGCTTTTTTAAGTAGAAAGACAGTTCTAACTATACTATGAACCGGCTTATCAGGGAGAAAAGTGTATGGAGCAAATAGAGGTTGACTGAGAATTTATTCCCAAAATCTATTGTGTTATATTTATGTATTAAATCTTTTTTATATATTTTTTTTAATCTTAAGAATTCACACACGTTATCGTTTAGCTTTACCTTACTCAAATAAAAAAATAATTCATATTTTTAGCTTCTAAAAATTGCTCATCGAAAGACTATAAATTAAACGACATCAAACGAATGTATTTTTTTTATGTATTAGAAAAATTTTGTATGATTTTCCCACATCCGCTGGAGAAAATTTAATTAATGGTGCTATGAAAAGATAATAAAATAAAATCAAGCAAAAAATATGGCGGAGAAATCATTGAGAGCAAAAAATAATATTTATGAAGAAAATACATTAGATTCAAGGAGTAAAACAACAAACGGACACTTGCACGCTGCCTTTCAGACAGACAACTTCACACGTACTCGCACGCACACCTCTTCACTCAATAAATCTAACCAAAAATTTGAACAGCGCTAAATGCACAAACGTAGACAACAACTCCCAGGACATACATAGCACACACACACACACGCACGCACACAAATGCACACATACAGTTCTAATGCTTAAAAGTGTGGCATTAAAATGCTGCCTACATCAGGGCTGACTATTAATGAAATCATTAACAAACCTTAAAAATGTAAACAAACTCTCAACAAAATAATCATTTTCACAACACAACTACTACTAATTCAACACCCCAAAAGTAAAGGATACCTTTATAAGAGTTGCAATGAGTATCTATTTTTTTTTTTTTTGAAGATGAAACTCAAGTGGCAGAAAAAAAATTTAACAAAAAATATTAAATGCGTATGTATGAAAAAAAAGTTGTAGTTTAACTGACACGTGGCTGCAGCTTCAAATATGAATGAGTAACAGCGACTAGATCATCAGGGTTATAAAGTCTACGAAGAATATGCATGATGCTGTTGCCGTCAATGATGACGATGATACATTTAATTTGCACCCTTTTTTTTATTTATTGACTTACCACTGGGTGCACACGAAGTACGGAACGAAGTAAACAAATCAAATTTTAAATGGATCTCAAGTGTTGCTTTTGGACGCTGTTACAATAACAATATTATCTACTATTATTGTTGTTATTAAAGCTGGCCCGTGTTGTTGTTATTATAACAATTTATAAAGACCTTTTCTGTGCTTCCCAATAGCAGCCATTATTTATTCGGGTTTTTTAACTTAATTTTAATTGTAATCATAATTATTTTATTCTCTTGGTATACAAATTATTTTGTCAGAATATTTTTTTATTTTTTTGCCTTGAAAGGATTATTAATAATTTTATGTATTAAATGAAATTAAAAGTATCTATGTAGAATTGTTGAACATTCATAACAAATTTAGGATTTTCCTCCAAAAGTGAAACATTTCGAATGCTTTAGTCCTTTCGAGACTAGACCTGCCAGGTCATACTATGGATTGGACATTCGATACTCCATGTGCGATAGCCAACGAAGATCGTACATCTACTGCAACTCAAAATGAGGGCCAAAATTATTTAAAAAATAAATTTATCTTGTCTTACATTTTAAAACGCCCGCTACAAAAAAAATAATTAGAGTATACATTTTATAAGTCTGTGGGAAAACGAAAAATTGCTTAAGTCGAGTTAAGCCAATTTTAACTTAACTGCATCCCTGTAATCCTCATATCCAAAAGTATCTTTGGGAGTACTTTTTCCGATAATTTTCTTATATTTTTTTTATTAATTTTCGGTATTCAAAATGTCATCACATTTTAACTTTTTAGTTCCTCGAGTAAGTATGCGTGTATGTTTGTCGACAACAGACAGCCCACTTGACCTGAGGTTTGATCTTAACGAATGCTCCCTACAGCGAAGAAATTTCGCAACAAAATTGTTCGATAGTTGTTCGTAAAACTAAAAAAAATCTAATGTTCGCTAAAGCCTCGAACTTCGAACTTTTCTCGATAGTCTCTCGAATGTGTGACGGTATGCGATTGGATGAGTACAGGTCTGTCAGTCTACAGGTACCAACTTCGAGCCATGACAGCACTGTAAGTTAAAAAATAGAAAATAAACATATACATATGTACATATCGTCACCTTAAATGCAAACGGACGTAACTACACAAAAATTCGAGAAATTCGAGTTTTTTATTGGTTATGGTTCATTTTATTAAACTACATGTTCATGCAAAATTTATAACTCTGGGATAAAAAAATGACGACTTTATTAAAGAAATTCAAACGGACGTAATTATTTTTTATTTCAAGGAATGTAACTAACATAAAAACTTAAATATGTATAGAAAGGAAATAAGTGGTTAAAAACATATAAGTATCCATATTTTGTAACGTCTTTTAATTCTCCTGTAAAAAAACATAAAATTGTAGTTACGTCCGTTTGCATTTAAGGTGACGAAATGTGCAATAATTGAACAGCAAACAATTTGCCCCGATAGCCCAGTGGATATGTGCTAGTCTGTTTGATTAAAGGTGTCATGATTAAATCCTGCAGCGTCGTAAGTTAAGGAATTAAAAATATAATAAATAAATTAAATAAAAAAATTACTTTTTTAATTTTTCTGCTTGGTTTTTGCGATATTGAAATTAAATCCATATCTCTTACTTTTGATATTGATAGCCAGCCTACGACATTGAATGTTTTTTTAGAACAACACTGAGCCACAGGTGCACTTTTTTCTAAGCATTTTTGAGTGTCATTCACGATAGTTTTACATGATAAATGTTCGAGATATATGCGAAATCGATATCATTAATGAAAGTCTTGGTCAACTGGTAGGAAGCAAATTTGCCGCATTCGAAATATATGTGGTAAAAAGGAAAAAATGCTTAAGTCGAGATAAGCTGATTTTGAGTTAATGGTAGCACCGTAATTTGCATATTTAAAAGTACGTTTGGGCAAAATTTCAATTAATTTGTGCAATTTTTCAAGAATTTATAGTAAAAAAAGTTGCGGCTTATATTTTTTAGACTTCTAGTCCCATTTGGAAGAAAAGCTTAATTTTATTTATACTTTGGTATATTTCAAACTGAATGTATTATTTACAGTGTCTAGAACGATGTTTGCTTAAAAAAAAAAGCTTAACAGAGCATTTCCTAATTTAATGGTAAAATAAATAAATTTCTGAAAATCGACTTGAGCGCTTAAAAGTGTTCTACAGTCAAATATGACTTAAGCACTTTTTCCTTATTGCCACAGATATATTCAGCTCATATAGGTATATGTCGTCAGATAGTAAATTAATTTGGTTTGGTTGATTTCGAAAATTTTCGCAATAAAATTTTTTCAAAACTATTTTTCTAAACAAATTTAAAACTACTGATTATCATCAAATTCAAAATTTCTTCAACTCTTAACATCCAAATGGAACCTTAATTGTTGTCAATTTGGATCAGTCGTTTCAGAGATATTGTTGACTAAAAAATTTTGGAAAACAATTTTTTTCTAATTTTTTAAAAGCCTTTGCCAAATCGATTTAAAATATTCACGAGATTTTATAGATTTAAGAAGTGTATCGGTTGCCCAAAATTTCACAAAAATCTGTGTCACGCTGTAAGTTTCAGGAATAAGCATATTTTTCCATATTTTTTTTAATTTTGCTTCATAATATGACATAAAATATGGGCATTTCCACAGGAATGTCAACTTTTTGTAGCGTGCGACACCAAGCAAATATGCATTTTTTTTTCAAAGAAAACGAAACTTTTTTTTACTTCCTTATATATTTCAGTAGGCCATCAGCAGCTCCACGTTATGTAAAATTTTAAGAAAAATTTAGTATGGTTTTTCAGAAATACAATTTTAATTGCTTGCTGTCGCACGTGACAAAAAAAGTGAAATTACTCGGAGAAATGCCCATTTGTAAGGGTCTCTTGGAATTATGACATATAATTAACTATACTAATTAAAAAATTTTTTTAATATAGCAGTTTACCGTTTTTGCATTTTAAAAACTCCCTGGCTGCAATTTTTTAGATGTGGTAACACTGGTTTCGATGTAGGACGAGTGGTCAAGTAAATAAAGGAACTGTTAGTTGGTAAACTAAATCACAGTGATGACTGTTATTGTGACCAATTTACGTATGGAAATATCGCTTATCGGTAATAATGACCCAAAGGCTTAATATACGCTGCATTAGCCGGATTTTTAATAGCAAATTCTATATCACCAACGTATTTTCTTATGATTCATCAACTAAAGATTTTCCCTTAATTTAAGGTAGAAAAAGATCAGTAAACTGTTTAAGTACTTTTAGAAGGAAGCAGCTTAAATTAATAGAAGGACTCATACTGGAATTATATTTGATTTAAATAATTAAATGCTCCTGCATTCAAAATTTCTAAATTTTCCTTAATATTTTCAATGATTTTTTATTGATAATTCTAGGTGGTGGTTTTTTTAAATTCTCACAAATCCCAAGTGTGAGTAAACAAAAGGACTGTGAATATCGTCTGCATTGTTTATTCAAGTGTTAAACTAAAATCAGCTTCGCTCAAAACTAATAACAATTGTTCATTTATAGTTCGTTCACCCTCACAAGCGAGTCCTTTTCATTTTTTTTCCTTATTTTTAGTTAATTTTTTTTTCTTTTTGTTATTTTATCCTTTTATTTTGCATTTGATAAATGTCATTCATACCTTCAGTTAAATTAGTAAATTTTACAAACGTTTATTCATTTTTCTTTTTTTTTCAATAATTTTTTTTTAATTTTCTGTTACTTTCGAAAGTATTTTCAAAAGTAATCAATCCTTGTAATTGCAAGTTAGAGAATTTTTTTTCATTTCATTATGGCCTGACTGTTAGAGCGAGTAAGAAAATAAATTAAATTTTCATGAAAAATGTAGCGAAAAATGAAGAAAATGTAAAATGAAATAGAATACATTAAGATGAAAAGAAAAAGTATTAGAAAAAAAGTTTTCAAGAAAAAGTGTTCATATAAGGAAAAAGAAAGGAAAGGTCATTGCCGACTATTCACTTAGAAAAAGATGGAATAATATTTTGGTTTAAAAAAAAAACCTAAAAGAAAACTTTCAAAAATTTACATTAAATTATTCTGATTCTAATTGTTTAGAAAAACTGACCAGCAAAAATATGGAGGAATATGGAAAGAAATTGCAGACAACCATTTTGCAAATAGTGTCCCAACATAAAGGATTTGGAAAGGAACCAAGGAAGTCGTGGATATCTGACGAGACCTGCAGCAGCACCCATCAGTGGAAAGACATAAAATCTTGTCTAAATGGTAAGCGAACTAGATCACTGAAACTTAAATTAAACGAAATTAATAGTGAACTTATAAAAAAAGGCAGGAAAAGTACAAGGTAATAAAAACGATGTTGGGATTAAGGTATTGCCTTACAGGCAGAAACTGCAGACGAGCTAAAACTATGAAAAAACTATCTCTGTTTATGATCTCGTTAGGCTAACGTTCGTATCGCCCTGTAAACTAAATTACATGTGATAATTTTTGAGGAACAAATTGCACTAAGGACAATTATAAATTATTATGACAAACACTAGCACAATGGAACTACATGGTATTTTCAAAGGCAGCCACACCCCTTCATCATAAGCATGCTTGTGTTTGCTCGACTTTTGATGCCAATTTCTGCCTTATACACATATTTTTTTAGAGCAAATGGAATATGGGAATTGTTTTGATTCATCCTATTAAAATTGGCTGAAAGCTTTTAGGTAATGAAAGCTCAATTTTACCATTCCTAATTTACAGTCTTGCTGTTGTGTTGTTTGTTCTCTACTTATCATTATTTATATGATTCTCTAAAGGGACTGACAGGGAGAAAATTAAATTTTCAAAATGAAAACAACACATTGGAGCAGATAGAATATCCCACAACGAAGCTTAGTTGAGATATGGGTACAACATTACGCCAACATTTTGTGGATTAACCAGTCACACCACGGTGTCTACTCTTTATTTCCAAGCGAAAGAAAAAGCTTGTATATATTAACATTACAATTCGAAAGTATTACTCTTCGTTTCGCATTACAGAGTAGACTCGAAGGACTCAAATATTTCCTGCTTCGAATGCCATAGTATAAGAGATTATATCAGTATTCAATCATCCTTCGTATTAGAAATATGCTAATCGATTTCTTCGAAATGAGTAATTAATCTGCATGAATCGATGATGTTGCCCCAGAAAGGCCCGTGGAGAATCGAAGCGTAAGCACGTCTCTCCTTCTGCTCACCATGGAATAAAGGCGAACTATCTTCTGATTTCAGAGAAGCTTAAAGGCAACATTTCTCATGGATCTCACTAAAGGAATATAACTATACTGAGTATGATCAAACAGGTCATAGCCTACTTACTGAACAAAATATGTGACCTTCTCCGAGAAAAGGGACCTAGTGTGTCAAAAAACGGGTTTTGGACTTCAAAGTGGATTTTGGTACCTAAAGGGGTGTAGAATAAGATGAAATGAGATTTTCTCAAAACTTTATTTTCACACACTAGGTCCATTTTCTCGGAGAAGGTCACATTTATTAAATTGCGCTCTCACTGGAACTCAGAAATGATCAAACTTCCTTTAGACAGAATCATTTATGTTACATGAATCATGTGTAGATCATTAGGATAATTATAGAGCAATAAACTGAAATGAGAACGCTTTTGTGTCGCATAAGGTCTTTGAAAATATATTTCACTACAATGTAAAGGTGTAACTACAAAAATAATTAAGCTAGTAAAAGACATGAGGCGAATCCTAAAGATATACTGGCTTGAGCGCATAAGCAATGTAAATCTGCTAAGAGCCTGCCATACAGATCCCTTGGACGTTAAAATACGCAGAAGGAAATGGAAGTGGATTGGCCATAACTTAAGCGTCGTCCGACGCTTCTTTGCCACAAGGCAAAAGAAGCGTCGGACGACCCAAAATTACATGGCCCAGATCAACTGAAATTTAAATGTCCAGTTGAGGGAAGTCTTGATCACAAGTAAAGAGACTTGCACAAGACAGAAATAGATGGAGAAATTTTGTAAATTTAATTTAAATGTAGTTTAAATACATCGTTGTTGTTCTTTCTCTTATTTTGCAGAAGCTCCAAAAGGAGTAACGAATCTTGAATGATACTTCAGATCCGTTAACTAAAATAAAAAGTTAAAAAAAAGTAAAAGACATGACAACCTTGCGAGTCCATTTGCCAGACAGGAAATATTTCCAAAGAAGCTCCTGAATGGAACCCACACTACAGCCGACACAGAGACAGACCCGCTCAAACATGGAGACGACAAGTTCAAGACGAAATAAGAAAGACGAATCGAGCCATAACCGAGAAAAAAAGCTAAACCGATACATTTTTGACGAAAATCGATCATTTACGATCGCAAGTGATCGATTTTGGTGACAAAATTAAGTTCGAAAATTATATCGCTTGTGTTTTTTTTTGGCAGCTATGGCATGGTATGTAAAGTGAAATAAAATTAAATTTTAATTCTTTTAGGAAAAAAATATTGGAAAAATAATAATAATATCTATCTGCAGCTTATGTAATTAAATTTTTAATTCGTATTATAAAATCTTAAAACAAAAGCTCTCGTTTTTCTTTATGATTGAAAAACTTTAATTTATATATTTTATAATTTGTAATAAATCCAACTTACCGCTTACCGAAACTGTAGCGTCTCATGTCTGCAAAAACTGTAAGAAAATATTTCTTGTTAAAAAATTAATGTTTACACTTAAAATTACAAAAACAAATGCAACAAAAATATAAGTATGTATACATACATACACGATTATATACAACATTCTAAAAACAAAGTTATAAAAAAAAGCTCAAAAAAACATCCACGAAAAAAATAATACTCGACTGCACTGCAAAATGTTTAATATTACTAATCACAGTAAAGCAATTAGGTGGAAAATGATATTTTATATTTCCGGCAAAGTGAAAGAAGAAAAACACATCAAAAATTAAGGAAACTCCCATTTCAAAAAGCAAATGAAACGAAAATAATAAATGAAAGATATCGCGAAAAGGTGGACACAGAGGAAAAAGCTTTAAGGCCACCAATTGTAATACTCTGGAATAATTTTATGTTACTGCGTTTTTTGTTTTTGTCTTCGCTTTCTTAAGGGGAAAATTGCTGCCTTTTTTATGAAATAAATTGCCAACAATTTGTAAGCTTTAAGTTTTTGTTCTAGACGAAAGCAAATTGATGCAAAAGATGAAAATCTCTTAAGAGAATTTTTTGTGAAAAATACAGAAATTTTTTAATTTTAAAAGCAGTTATTAATCAGGCAAAAGGCGAGAAAAGTAAAAAACAAGAAAAGTTAAGCGGAAAATTAGAAAAAAAAATTAAAATACAAGTAATTTGAATGAATGAATGAATTAAGTTAAATTTGAAAACAGAGGATACTGCGACCGAAGTAGATCTATTGTATCCCTTGCCAGTTGCTAGAGCACCTCATCTAGACCTAATCTCCTGAGGAATATCAAGATTGCCAGTTGGTCTAGTGTTGGCAGTTTCCCATCCTCCAATAGGTGCTTGCCCAATTGGATATATCTTCAGTGGCACAACGCTTCACAGTTCTTCAGGATATGCTCTGCAGTTTCATCTTCTCAGTCTGCAATGGTATGTGAGGAAGCCTGTGAGCATTCTTAGATTGTTTCTACTCAAGGACTTGAGAGCTATGAAGCGATTTTGGTTATACGTTCTAATCATTAACTTTGCATGCCTCAATCTAGGAACATTGAGACACAGGTGTTCCCTAGTACTCTTGATCTCCTTCGATATATCTTCCCGGATTTTCTCCAATCCAAGTTGGCAAAACGGTTTGGTCCGACCATGAGTGCACTAGCACCCCTTCTGGCCATTTTGTCTGTATTTTAATTTCCAGGAACCCAGCAGAATGTGACCTTATTAATGCTGCTTAGCATATTTAGCTTAATGCGACATTCCCAAGCTAACTTAGAGATAAACTCATATGAGTTGCTGCGCCTTGCAGGCAACCAGACTATGCGAGCAGATTTCCATTTCTCTCCCTCGGTAGCCCATGTTAAGATTATATTGTGCGCATGGTAGGAGATTTTCCCAGAGACTCGTTGTAATTAGTCCCTCACCAGAACATACCAGCGTTCTGGAGCCATCAGTGTACCACCTGATGGCACTGGGGAGTGCTATTTCCCCTTATTCCCTTCTATTGCCAAAACAGTTGTAAACTTCTTGTCGAAGTCATACACTTCAATCATCACGTGAGAAGGTTGCGTAAGTGGGCAAATCGTCTTGCCAGTGATAATTGCTAAGATTGGCTAATTAGGCAGTCTCTGCCTGTGCTTTTCCCTTCGATGCTGATTACTTTTTGTCTGGCAACAGTTCCTAGCACAATCGTTAGAGGTGTGAGTTCTATGAATACTTACATAGCAGCCGTAGCGCAAGTCCTTATAGCCCCTGTTATGCAGAGGCACGCTAGCCTCTGTAATTTCTCTAACCGATCTTTAGTCGTAGCAAGCCTGTCCCTGTCCGACCAGGTAATAAAATACTATACCAATACTAGTATTTACATGGAATTGTATGTCGAAAATTTGTTAACCGAAAAGCTCTCGAAGAGTCAAAAATAAAAAACACGCTCATACGCAAACACACGCATTAATTTTAAGCTGAATTCGTTTTTTAGTTACTCTGCACAAAAAAACTATAACTATCATTTATTGACGGTATGAGCTACAACCATACGCAGAAGCATAGTCGTAAAAATACTCTGATACTCTTAAAAATACTCTTATACTCGTAAAAATACTCGGCTACACATGCGTATATACAGGGATATTTTATTTACACACAAACATTAAACATATTTTCAAACAGCCACACGCATTTTCCATTCCATTTTATATTTATTTTCGAGGGTGGCTGAAGTAGTTGGCACTTTGACTACAAAACCGAAGGTGCTGGGTTCAATCCCTGTATCCAACAGTCATTAAATAATATCAGTTGTTGTAGGAAAGTTCAAGTGATGAAGGCATAGTCACTGGTCACTGAACTATACCGACTTCAGCAGATACTAATCCTAATGTAACATCAGAGCGCCCTCCTTTGTTGTGTAGCAGAATCATCAGTGAAGTAAAGTAATCAATAAAATGGCTACAAAACACAGCTACAAAAAAAATTAATACGCCTCATTTAACATCAGAGGCGCTGCAACACTGCATTATTAAAAACGTGCAAAAAAAAAGCAGAGTTGTAAAAGAATGAAGCTTTCCTCTATCTCTTCGTTCACCACCTGTCTTCTCTATCACTATCCCTTTCCTAATGAAGGTAACACCTAGTAATAGTAGTAGGCATTAATTGCCTGAGTGTTACTTCTCTTTATTAAAAAAAAATATATATACACAAATGTATGTATATGGTGCCGACTTATGAATACATATCACGAGTATCATGCGTATATTTTGTTTTTGACCAAACTCTGAATATAAGCATACTCCGACTATAAGTGTGACGATAGGTGGCTTTTTATTTATAGCTGTAGCATAATTTTGTTTTTCACATAAGTGATAATGCTGGAATCGGCTAGAGTCATAGTTGCTTGAGAGAAAAATATGTGAGCGTACGAATTGTTTGCGCAACAATTACAATTATATGCAGTTGCTAAGAATAAGACTACGAGTATTTACTTATGTATATTTTTTTAGTACTGATTGTCATTCTTTGGTCAAAGCTTGAGAAGGTATGCTTGGAAGCATCCCTGTTCGGCTAACAAGTGGTTTGTGTGGCAGTTAACCTGTCCGTGTTTCCTTTCCACCCAATACTCTATCCTCGGAATGACTATTTTCGTATATTTTCCTATTGCGGAAGTGGTCTAATCGCTCTACCATTTTTCCCTGCTTTGACACCAAAGTGGCTGTTCTCGTTCTCCCTTTCTCCTTTGCAACATAAGCTACCAGCTGCAGTGGCATCATCATAAACTTAAAATGGCGTCAAACGTACCTATTAATATTTTTTTTAATAATTTGTCCTAATTTATTATCTATTAGTGTTATTAAAAATCTTTTAAATATTCCAAATTATTTAGGCAATAATATATAATCATGACATTCAAAATAATCCAGATATTTAATACAATTTTCAATTTCGAAAAACACTTGCAACAAAAACTTGACATTGCAACATTTGTTAATAATTGTTTAAACACATTTCTTTAAATCACATCAGCATAACTGACAAAACAACAAAACCAAACACAAAAGTCATATTAACAAAAATATTTAGGTTTAAGTGCTGCCACCAACCATGACAGATTTATACGAGTATTTGTATTAAAAGATTTGCAACGTGTATATGTATGTATGTATGTATGTATGTATACATATGTATATGTATATAAATATATGTACGTATGACTGAATGTATTTGTATATTTTTCCCATATCTATTATGTTAAAGAGAATGAACATGTTTAAATTGTTTCAGATGCCATATTTGCAAAATTCTTTATAACAAATAAATTAATGGCCAAGGGAATGAATGAATGAATGTTAAAAAAAAGTGCAACATTAAATAATTGTAATTGCCTACCATTACAGTACATTAGCAATATTGAATGAGTGGATGGATGGATGAGTCAAGAGAAAATAGAAACAAATATACACTCATATATAAAATAAAATAAAATAAAATAAAAAAACTTTATGATCCAAAATTTCAGTCAGTCATCTTTTTTCCCTGCCATATTATGAGCCTTAATAAATTTTATTATTACACGCAGATACATGCATTTTTAGCTGTAGACACTACATACATACATACGAGTACATATGTATTCTATTTAGCTACACATTTCGCCCCTTGTGCTTCCTTTACACCACTACTTCTTCTATGCCATGGGATAAATGAAATAATGGTTTATAATTTTTCACCACCTATTTTTTTTCTCTATTTCAGTTGACACTTAATAACATTTGCTTACAAGTACTGCTAATGCATTATGAACAAACATCTATTATTGATATCGACTTCGAGAGTTTCGAACTTTATACACCTGAGTCTATGTCAACGAGTTTTGTCTCTCTTGCCGCAATTCTTTAAATTAATGCTCTATTATTTGATCTATTTCATTAAATATTCATATGAAAATGAAGTCGTAATATCATGTTTATGTATTCTAATACTTATTTAATTTCGAGCTTCAGATTTTTTTAATTCGAACAAATGTTCGAAATTTCGAAAATGCACCAAAATAAAAACTTAAAATTTTTTCAGAGAAAATTAATAATCTAAACATTTTTGTTGTATAAAATAAAAAATTTCTTGCATTTCGAAAATTCGAACATTTTTATATTCCTATATTTTGTTTAATACTCATATAAAAATGATATAAAATGTTTATTGCTTCTAACACCTATCTAATTTCGAGCTTCAGATTTTTTTAATTCGAACAAAATTTCGAAAAATCGAACATGCATCAAAATGAACATATTAAGTTTTCTTAGAAATATATTTGCAATCTAAACGTCTTTGTGTTATAAAATACGAAATGTTTTGCATTTCGAAAATTCGAAAATGTTTATGTTTTACATATATTATATGTAATTTTTTTTTTAATATTCATAGAAAAATGAAGTCGTAATATCATGTTTATGGATTCTAATACTTATCTAATTTCGAGCTACAGATTTTTTAATTCGAACAAAAGTTTGAAATTTCGAATATGCACAAAAATAAAATTTTTTAATGTTCCCAGAGAAATATTAACAATTTAAACCTCTTTATATTATAATATAAAAAATTTCTTGAATTTCGAAAATTCGAACATTTTTGTATTCCTATTATTTTTTAAAAAATTCTCTCTTGCATTTCAAAAATTCGAACATTTTTATGTCCATATAATTTTTTTTAATATTCATATAAAAATAAAATCGTAATACCACGTTTATGATTTGTAACACTAATTTCGTACTCCATTTTTTTTTTAATTCGAACAAAAGTTCGAAATTTTGCACATGTACAAAAATGGAAATTTAATATTTTTCCAGAGAAAATTAACAATTTAAACCTCTTTGTTGTATAAAATACAAAAGTTCTTGCATTTCGAAAATTCGAACATTTTCTCTGACATGAAAAATATAAGATTTTTCTAGCAAATTGCAACAGCAAGTACTTCAGACATGAAATTGCTTAACATTTAACGATTCTTGTTCACAATGGACTTAATTGGGTCTCCGAGTGGTGATGCGGTATAGCACCACCCTAACGATTCTTAAGTACTCAATATACATATATAGATATAACGTCGGTGTATCTTAATTTTACTATATTTAAAAATAATTTATTTTTTATTACTGAAATTATTACTTGATAATTTGCATAAAAAGTTAAATTTGAGCTCTAACATACAAGAAATACTTAATTCTGTAATTTATTTAACTTTGAAAATAAATAAAATTAAGTTCGAAATTTCGAACATTCAAGAGAAACAAATACTTTTCTATTTTAACACAAACATTTTATATTTG
This sequence comes from Tachina lurida, assembly GCA_944452675.1. Classification (NCBI taxonomy): domain Eukaryota; kingdom Metazoa; phylum Arthropoda; class Insecta; order Diptera; family Tachinidae; genus Tachina; species Tachina lurida. The sequence goes on from OX101752.1 coordinate 175,151,588, forward strand.
TCTTGTCCTGTGTACTCCTAAAAGTGTTTTTGCTCTAATACAATAATTCCGAAAAGAATTAAAAACTTAAAATTATAAAAATAATTTGAAAATTTGCGGGAAGTTTGAATCTATGAGTTTAATAGTGAAAATATTTTTCTCTCAAAAATTTTAAATTTAACTTGTCCTTCCTAAAATATTTTTTAATTTAATTATGGAATTTCGAAAAAAAAAATTCCAAATTTAGAACAATACAAATATGTAATTGGACAATTTTCGCAAAAGAACTTTGATATTTCTCGTAAAATTAAATCTATTAATTTAAAATTTTCTAATCGCCCTTAAGTTCAGTATTTTTCATTTTTTTATCAGAAGTGAAAATTATTTATGTTAATTTTCAATGTGAAAATTATATATATTATTTCTCAATATATCGAGCCATAACCGCTAAAATAACTTAAGCGGCACATATTTGGGACTTTGTTTTTTTAGGAAAATCGGCTATTTACGATCGCAAATGATCGATTTTCGTAAAAAAAAACAAGTTCGAAATTTATGTCACTTAAGCTTTTTTTTGGCGGTTAAGGTACGATATACATATATAATTACATACCTTCGGCTTCATTTGCGTTAATATCAATGATATGTATATATATATATATATATATATATATATATATATATATATATATATATATATATATATATATATACATATGCATAAATGTCTGTTTCCGCAAGTCAGACAGTCGACTCGTCAAGAAAATTAGTATGAAAATCGCAAAAAAAAATTTTGTGTTTTTTATATATTTTTTCCACTCAAGTCGACCGTCTGAGTCGTGGAAACAGGGGGCAAGTTTTTTTAAGAAATAAAAATGGCTTATTGCTCATCTAAATAGAGACCTATTTGTAGTGATATCAGAGAGGCAGATTACGCCCCTTTCCCCTTTCGATCCTAAACGTTTCTGCCGTTTAGCCGTTAGAGCGGAATAAACAAGTAAAGCAGTGATCGGCAATGAATCTTTTTTCCGCAATGAATACTGACTCATGAAATTTTAAATATAAGTGAGTAGACATTATTTAAACTCAACTTATCTGATTTACGCATACTCACGATGACATTGATTTATAGGTATAAGTCATACCACCTCACACTCATAAATCGCCTCAGTTTGATTTCTAATTTCAGGAAAATACTTATACTACTCACATTGATTCAGCTCACTCAACTCATGCATGTATGTTTATTTAAAAGTTTAGTCATTAAACATTTTGCAAGTAGTATACAATAGTAATAAATAACGTTGTTTTTCAATTCGTGAAAAAATGGCAACAGAGAAACACATAACCTGTAATGAGACCTTTAATGTTCGTATGCGAAGTTCGCACATTGAATCATACTTATTTTACATCGTTCATAGGCATTGAGTTATGGAGAGTCGAAGTCAACAACGTCATAAATGTTGCTAAGTATGAGTTCGATGCGCACTTCAAACTTTCGTGTGAGTATGATTCACAGACAACATTGTAATAAGTATGAGTGCGCATATGTAAAAAAAATCATGAGTCAACTCTACTCACTTTTTCACTACTCATTTCTGTTCTCTGAAGTAAAGTCACTTTTGGAATTATAACATTAGTACGGATTGTGATTGTCTGACGAAAATATTAAAAATTAAATCCGAGTTGCTCATTGTGTAAAAACTTATAACATTTCTAATGAGAAAACTGAATTTGGTTAGATTTACTTACGAAATTCCTCTCTGTGCTGAAATTAATTGCTTAAAAATGTCATATACTCTTTTTCTTGTCAAAACATTATATATTTTTTACAACTTAATGAGCAAACAGAATAGTTCAGGAAAAATCGTTGTCAAATTTATTTACAAAGCCCATAATAAAATTTACGGCAGTAACTTCAAATGCTCTCTAAGTTTTGTTTTATTTTCTTTTGTGCTTATTTTTCTTTGTAGTTTTGTTCACAAAATGTATGAAATTTATTGAAAGTATGGTAGCATTGTTGAGAGAATATGAGAGAGCATAAGAAAAAACGCTGTCAAAATAAAATAGATTCTATCTCTCGACTGCTTTCTGTTGCTAGTTTTTTGTGTCAATTTGTATGGAAAATGTGTTTCTGCCGCAATTCTGTTTGATCATTTAAAGACTTTAGTCTAGTATTTATTGAAATGCCGTACAACGTGGCTTCACTGTATAATGCACAGTGGCTTGTTGTTTATGATTTATATCACATTTAATTTTCGAAAAACCAAATATTCAGAGGCTTTGATGTGTAGCTTGTTGTAATATGGGTTATGATAAGTATTTGCAAAAATTAAACTGGATTTCTTTCCCTCCCCTTTGAAACGACCCTTCTCTCGCTTTGTGCAAAATTTAGAGCATATGAATGTTTAATACTTTTAAAAAGAATTTTTTTTTTACTTTTCATTGTTCAAATTTATTTTGTTTTATAGCGGAAAATGCACTTGTTTTTCCTGCTAAACTAATCATATTGAAGTGACATGTCTAACGCACGTTTCTGCTGTTTTTTTTCCTTTGAGGGAATAAAGTTACGCTCTGCGATTTGTTTGATATTTGGCGGTACTGAGAAAAAGTGGGATGATAATGATGATGCTGCTGCTGGGGTTAAATTGAATTGTATTTGAAGTTTTGCCATTTAAGTTAATTGTGTGTTATCAATTTCAAATAAACAGTAAACATTTTAAATAAATGAAAAATATGTATGTATATAGTTCTAAGAGGAGGTTATTTTAAAATATTTGTTATAAAATAAAATCATATTTAGAACGCTAAAATGTGTCTTAATTTAACTAGAAATTTTATGTCTCATATACATATTTAAATGAAAATAAAACTATAAAACATCATCTCATTATCCGTGTTTGCTGACGCAAGCAACTAATTTCAATTACTTTGGTTTTTTTTTCTTGAGCACAAAGAAAATTTTTTAAATATACTTTTCCACATTCTTAATCACTTTTTCCATTGACAAATTGATAATATGATTAATTATTTTGAAAGACAAGAAAAACATTAACTAAAAATAAATCCACAGAAAAAGAGAAATGTGTTAACAAGTAACAGTTTGTTCAAAAATTAAGTGCAAGGAAAAAAATAATTAACATTTACTATATTGAAGCAATTGATGCAGTTCATTTTGTAACAGCATGCATCGACACACTAATGCTTGCGTATTCAATACAGCGCCGCGGCTGCATATGGATGACTTCAATTATCGTTAATAAATGTCACCTACAAGTGTTTTTCTTTCCAATTGAACGCGCAACACATGTATTCGTTTTACGTCAAATGTGTAACGAAATAACTAAAAAGTCATCAATGAAAAATTAACTGTATCCTCTAAATGGTTAATTAGTTTTCAAAAATAATACTTAAAATAAATAAATATTAATGATATCGGTTGTGGGTAGACGCAAATGAATGTTAAGTTAGTTGTTGCATGGTTGTTTTTTTTTTTCTATTTCAGCTTGAGGTCTCCTCGCCCTCTTCACAAGTAAAATCAACTAAATTTTTATAAATATTTTGTATATTAATTTTTAAATTATTGTTGAATTTTCTTCAATCTTCGTGTTTATAATTTTAATTTTATGCAAAGAATTAACATTTGTATTTCATATCCAATTTTTCATAACTGAACGAACTAGTTCAAAAAGAACTGTTGGACACAAGTCCGGTCAAAAACATCAAACAAATTTTGATTCAAATACTAGTTGAAAAAGAGTCATAATGAGTATTTTAATGTTCGTATGAGAAGTTCGCAATGCGAATCATACTTATTTTGCATCTTCTGTAGATACTGAGTTAAGGAGAGTCGACATCAACAATGTCATAAATGTTGCTAAGTAAGAGTTCGTTGCGCACTTCAAACTTTCGAGTGGATATGAAGTTGGACAGTATTGCAATAAGTATGAGTGCGCATAAGTAAGTCCCGGTTCACACGTTTCAACTTTTGTTGCTCAACTCGAAATTCAGCTGTAAGAAAATAAGCGATATTTGTATTTCCGTCTCCATCTTTCTTACTGCTGAATTAAGAATGAGCAACAAAAGTTGAAACGTGTGCACTGGTACTAAAAGAAATTATAAGTCATGATTCAACTTTACTCACTTTTTCACTACTCATTGCTGATCACTGGTATATAAGCTAAAAACACTTAATTCTATATAGATATTTTAAAGTCAAACTTGATATAAGATTTTTAATCAAATTTTCTCATTTATTGCTGGTATGTCCACGTGCTATTGTGCCTTTTGATAACAGAAATAAAACTTGTGTAATAAAAATATAAAATTTTATATAATACTAGCTTCTACCAACGGCTCCGATAGCGTTGAATTGATATTTCCGAAACTACGAGTATACTTCAAATTTATGAATGTTTTGTTATTTGTTACTCACTGATAATGCTAAAAAATAAATAAAAAACAGATTAAAAGCCGGTTTTAGAACTGTTTAAAAAATTGCCTAAGCCACCCCAAAAATGTGTTTTTCGGAAAAAATTTGAACGAAATATAAAAAACCAGTTCCGAACCGGAAACAAATGGGCGATGTTTGCCGCTGGTTATTGAGCTTTATATTGGTGAAAGAACTTTAAAAATCGGTTTAGCTGATTGACCGTGAAAGCGTAGGAAACAAACAAACAAACTAACCTTCACATTTATAATATTAGTAAGGATGTTCTCCATTTATATGCATTTCATTTCATATCATTTTAATTTAATGTATCATTTCAAATGACGTCATAAGGTAAATACCATAATAAATCTTAAAAATCTGACATCTACAAAGCGTGAAAAAAAGAATGAGAAGTGTAGTGTATTTTAAAAAGAAATCCTATTCCTTAATATTAAAATCAAACAAAAATATCATTTGTTGCATTCATCATTTTGGCCAATAATTCAATGACCATGCATCATTTAAAGCAGTCCATAGACAAATTCAATATTAAATAAAAAAAATATAACGAAAACCTAGAAGGAAAAAAAATATATGATAAATTGAATTGCGCCAAAGAGGAATTAAAAATTGATGTAACGATTAATACATCAACTTGTAATACAAACCAAACAAGCGCAACAAAATTCAACGACAGACGACAACAGCAAATAAACTCCAGCAGAAACACCCTTAAAATAACGAAATTATTTGAAATAGTTTGTTGCATGGACAAAAAAAAAATCACACAAAAAAGTTGACAAAATTATAGAAAATAAATATAAAAAAAAGAGCGAAAGATGTAAAAACAACTTTAATGAAAATGACACCCCTTAATGTTGCCGAAAGTGATGTGTGTGTGTATGAGTATGTGTGTGTGTGCATGTGTTTGAGCGGATGTCAAAGGAAAAAAGGAAATACTTGCAGTTGTCCTTTCAAAACTACACATTTTATTTTATGTTTCGAATAGTTCTTAGACGAACTATTCATAATGCTACTGTTGTTTTTGTTCCATCAGACGCTGAAGAAAAACTTAAAACGAATGGGAAACTTATTTACAGAAAACACTGAGAGAATTAAGGTTTTAAAGCAAAGGCTCACGTGAAGATTTCAAGCTTTCCAGAGCCATCAAAATAGGTCTTCAAGTATAAAGAAAATACAACAACAAGTGTTTTAATGGTGTGGAACTCAATAAAAATGTTTTAAGTCAAAAACCAGCCAATTGATTGTGCAACACAGCGGGATGGTGGTGAACAATCAATTTCAAAAATCTGATGAAGCAGTTTTCTAGAACAATGCTTAAATATGAAATATGCATTTATACAGTTTTAGAAAAATTTAATTTTATTATTTAAAAATCTAAGTAAAACCTGTCCAAGGATGCCAAGCAGGAAATGAAGAATTTATTTGATAATACCATTTGACTTAAATAACAAAATGAAAAAGAACTCATTCCACATGTTAAAAACTATTCTTTAAGCCTATAAAAATTAATTTAAATATACTTAATAAATAATAAACCATATATATATACTTTGTCTTAAGTAGAATAAAAATAAGCAAATTAACTAACATGTGCATAGTTAGTAAAGAACAAACGAAAAATTATGTAACCTCACTTGCTTCCAAGCAGTTATTTCAAAGAAATGAAAGGAAAAACTGTTTTCTTTCGATCAAAAAAAAAACAATTTTTGGAAATTTTCAGAACCGGTAGAAAAGTATTAAGGCCTCTCCCACGAAATAATTCGATCGAATACTTATATTGCAAACAACAACAAATTTTCTAAAGTTATTGTTGTTTGCAATACAAGTTGTCGATCGAACGTTTGCTGGTGACATCATGGTACAGGCCTTTAATTTCCGGCTAAAACATTAAGTTTGTTTTATATAGCTAAGCAGCATAGCTATAACCGGGTGTCTTAAGACACTTCTTTTCTTTTTTCTTCACTGTAACAGCGTCTTATTGAGGGGTTAGCTGGATCCAGCTGGATACAAAAAAGGACCAGTTAACTTGTTTTTATTTTCAATTAAAAAACAAAACAATTATTTAACCCCATTCGCCCCCAAGCAGTTATTTCAATAAAATGAAAGGAGAAAATGTTTTCTTTCGATCAAAAAAGAAAACAATTTTTGGAAATTTTCAGAACAGGTAGAAGAGTATTACGGCTCATGGTCCCACGAACTCGTTCGATCGAATACTTATATGGAAAACAATATCAAATTTTCTAAAGTTACTGTCAATCGAACGTTTGCTGGTGACATCGTAGGACAGGCCTTAAATTTCTGATAAAATTCACGAAACTTGTCATATAATTTTTACAAAACAAAAAAAAAACTATTGCCTACTTTTAGGCAAGGTATTTAATGGATATTGAATACAACAACAATTTATTAACAATTCGGGCGCAGAAGTGTGCTAAAGATAATTAAATATTAACATAATAATTAATTAATTAATATTAAACTTTTTTTTGCACAGTGCATAACATAACATTACATTAATAACAGCAAATCGTTTTGAATTTGCGCTCAGTGTAATGACAAAATTCTTCCAACAAAAGAATTTATGCTCATCGATCAGTATTAATGAAGAAGTTTAATACTATTTATTTACAAGTCTTTTGTTTTTCATTGTACATGTTTTTTGTTATTTATACTTTGTGTATTTATTCCACTTACATCAGTATCTAAGTGGAAAGAAACAGTACTGGTATTTACCGTTTACCATTGACAATTGGAAGAAGGATCAACAAAAATAGAACACTTTTGTGTCTTCATAATCTTCTAGTTTCCGTTTCCCTTACAAAACCATAACTGGCAAATGTAAAGAGATAAATATTATTAAGCTAAACGTATGTCATGTCGCGTTTAGGATTTTGTTTTATTCTTTTGTTTTTTTTTCAATTTTTGATTTACTGCATTAAGTTTTTTTTTACTTCTCGGAGTCTTAATCAATAAGACAACCATACTTTATTTTGCAAGTTTTATTCAATTTCATGTGAAAAAAAGTGCTTGTGCTTGATTTAGCATTAAACTTAATTTATTTGTTGCATTTTAAAGAAAACAAATTGTAGTGAGAAATTAGTTTCGAAAAAATTACATTTACATATAAATATATATATATATATATATATATATATATATATATATATGTATGTATATATACATATATTTATATACATAAGTACATGCATATGTAAACTTTACTAGCCAAAAAAAAAATATTTTTTTTTTCATTTTAAAGCTTCTTACTTCATTTATTTAATTTGTTATCAACCTACTCGATTGCTTTTTGCAGCCACTTCATTTTATATTTTATTTTTTTGACAAATATTTGCATAAATCATTGTTTGCATTTTTTCATTCTTAATTTAAAACGATTTGCAATATTTTCAAAATAATGTGACTTGTAAAAATATTGGCTGGCATTAGATGTGTATATAAAAAAAAATAAACTAATGTCACACAAACCCTACGCAAAAACTGCGTTTTTGTTTCATGTGCAAAAAAAAATATATAAAATATATATAAGTACACATACACACAGAAAAATTTAATTTAACTTTAAATTTACTTAAACAAGGTTAATTTAATCTTTTTCGGCAATGATTTTGCTTCATATTTGTTTCATGTGAATCTAACATGATTTATAGTAATTGTCAAAGAAAATTTTTCCTTTTGAAATAACTTTATTTCACGTTGATTTAATATTTACGTACTGTTAACATCAAAATGAAGAATCATGTTGAATCAAAGTTATTTCCAGTTGAAACAACATGAATTTAATTAAATGTGGTAATAATATTTTATTAATTATTTAACTTACGTGTGGTTGACATAGATATCAGAAAAATGTTTGTATATAAATTGGTTTCCCCGGCCAAGATTTGAGCTCGAAACTCATCGTGTGGTAGTCAACGTGCTTACCCCTGCAGCCATAAAAACTTTTAATATTCTTTAGATTCACACTAAATGTGTACCATCTTGAATAAAATTTTAATTCAACATTAATCCTTTGAGCATTTAACATACAATTTATTCGAAAAGTGTTAGTTAAAAAAATATAAAATACTTTGACTTTACTCAGGATTCGAACCTGCGAGACTAGTACCCTGCCTACCAGCCAGCAGCAGTTTTTCGGGTGCTTGCAAACATAAAAAAACAACCTACACAACTGAGCACAAAAGTGTATTGCAACTTCAAACAAAGCAAATATACACCAACACACTCAAACAACATATTATTTCTTGTAAATTTAATGTGATTTCAATGAATTTGAATCAAACTTTTTGCATGGTGATTTTACATTGGTATATTTTTCTGTGTGTACATACATATATGTTTGTATATACATATAAACATTTGATTTTAAATTCTTGGTTAAATCGTTAGACAAATGGAAGTTTTACTATTTGAAATAAAGTAGTGAATTGGATCCTATTAAAAAGTCTTGTCTGTTTCACTATAACAATTAAAGATCCTTGTTAATTGCTTGATAAAACTAACTTCCCTCTAGTAAGCCTAGACTTATGTGACTCTATGTCAACACTCTTTTCTCTAGCGACAATTGCACTAGTTAAAATGTCGATAACTTTCCTTTTATGCGCGAGTAGATATATGTACGTTAGAGACAACAGTACTAGTACATTTCCGGTGACATTGTCAACGAAGGCGTCAATTGCTTGTTTTCTTTTCTTATTATGCTGTACAGTCAATAGCAATGTTGCAATCCTCTACTGCTTCTGATTGGCTGTTTAAATTTATATGTTTTAAGCTGCCATCGAAAAAGGTATATATGTATGTATTTAAAAAATATTTCTATCTAAATAATTTAAAAATACATACTCGTAATTTATTTATTTTTTAACAAAAAAAAATATTAAACAAATATATAGTATGTTTGTTTAAGTTTGTTGTCCCAACCCTTATAAAACTGTAGACGAAGGCCATTAAAATTTACCAGTGGACCTTTGGTTCAAATGTCTCCACATGGTCGATAGTGATAAAGTCTACTGGTAGATTTTCAATGACAACCCTATGTTATATCCATAGGCGATTATATTGGTTAGGGTACACCTGGTCAGTAGTGCTATTGACAATGTCACTAGGAATACAATTTTACTATTGATATCGTTCGAGGAAATATTGATATTGTAGACAAGATCTCCTAAAATTTACTGGTGAAGTTTTGGTGCCAATGTCACCATGTGGTCCAAAAAAAAACTGCTTACGTCAGTAGTGCTACGGTCTAGTGGTGGATTTTCAATGACAAGCTAATGTTAAATGTCAATAGATGATTACATGGGCTCGAGTACAGCTGGTCAGTAGTACTACTGACAATGTCACTAGTAAATCACTACAATTTCACTATTCGCAGTTCCTGCAGGGTTACTATAAATTGTTTGTATGTATTTGTACAATAAATGAAAAATAGACAACATAGTTTTTAGTGATGCACGCAAGACATAAAATCTTGTTTCAGTTCTCTCTTACTGTAGTGTAGTGGTTCCTAAGGAAACATATCGAAAAATTTCACATTAAAATCTACGTAAACAAGGTTAATTTAACGTTTTTTTGGCAATGAATTTGCATTATATGTGTTTCATGTTAATTCAACATGACTTACAGTAATCTTCAAACAAAAATTGTTCCTCTTAAAATAAATTTATTTCTCTTAACATTCCAGTACTGGTAAATCAAAATGCATGAATTTAACTTAATGTTTATTAATTTCATTGTATTTTTATTAATATGTAACTGATCATGATATCGTTCTAAAACTAATGCCGAGAGAAGAGTTTGTTAAATAAATTTTACTTCAACTTCTTTTTTTAACATTTGCACCCTTTCTTTCTTCGACATCATAGGCTAGCAGTTAGCTCCCTCCCATGAGACCATGTCTTAACCCCTTTTTCTAAATAACATTTTGTATGCTTTTGTGCTTATTGCCTTTGCTAAAATATTTCTTACGAATCCTTACAAGTTTTTTTTTGTGTCAAACCATATGTGTGTGTGTGATACATACACATGTCCTTGTTGTGCTGTTTAAACAAATTTTCAGTGCTTTTAAATAGGGTTTGCTGTTTAGAAATTTTCTTTTTATTGTCAAATTTTTATGAAGTTGATTGAAGTAGTTCGAAAGCTCGTGACTTCTATCTTTGGCTAGACTAAGTCAAATCATCGATAAGAAACTTGGTACTTCTTTTGTTTATCAGATCATTTGTCCATATGCCAAGGCAATTTTTCCGATTCTAAAATTTATTTATAAAAAAATGCTTGACTAGTTAAATAAGAACATACACATTTATTGGGACCCTCGAATATGCTTCTCCTTCTTTGAAAATAGGTTCAATTATCTTTAAGGTTTTAAAAGTATTTCCTTGAAATATTTTCATAACTTTTGAAATTTAGCTTTTTCGATTGAATTCCTCTCATGTGGAAGGAGCTTTTATTAAATAAGAAGCTTTCAACAAATTGAAGTACGATGAATCAAAACAATTCACATATTCCATTTGCATTGAAATTTATATTTATTTAAAGCACACACAGTGGACCCAACACAAGAACACTGATGATGAAGGTGAAGCGGTGTTTGAAAACAGCATGTTGTTCCGTTCTGCTAATGTTTGTCATAATAATTTAAAATTGCCCTTAGCGAAATTTGTTCCTTATTATATGCGATACAAAGTTTATCGTAAACGAATCATAAACAGATATTCATTACATTTTAAAATAAAGTACAGGATTGCTTAAAACAAAATTATTTTTCTATACAGTTGAGTTCGGCTATAATGAACAATGGTCATAACAAATTATCACGCATAATGAATAACAGAGAATAGTTTAGCGAAGTCTGATTATAAAGATATTTTAATTATAACGATTTTTTTTAAGTCCTGCAGCATGTATTGTAATTAATTAAGCTTAACTACAACGAAGAATAAATCTAAAAATATTTACAATAGATTTTAAGTTCAACTTTTATTTAATTTGTTTATTTAACGGCCCTTTTCTTAATCTACAATTAAAAGCTAACAGGGACGGCAAGTTTAACTTGCAGTTAAGGGACGATATTGGTTTAAAACATTTTTATGAGAATACAATTTTTTTCTTAAAAAAATTAAAAACTTTTTTTAACTTAACCTTCATTTATTGTTTTGCTATTTCCCTTAAATTGTAGCAAACAAATGTTTATATAATTAACTTCGCCTAACACGAATAAAACTACCACCTTCCAAGCAATTCGTTATAATTTCATTCCACTGTATTACAGTTGTATCTTTTGATTTTTTTTATTCCAATTTTTTTTAATACTGCATTAATTTAAGCAAATTATGTATGAATTTTAATGAATTCGAAGTTAAATCTTATAAATAAACTTTGAATTCCATTAAACGAAAGTTCTCAAAAACTGGAAACCCTAATTTCTCTACTTGCAGGCAACCATGAGATTTGCACAGCAACTCGAATTGAAACTAATTTAAGAAGAAGTTGGGAATTGACGATGATAAAGTTAAGATGAATGTTGTCGGCTGTAGAAAATGATATATTTGACATAAATATGTAAACATAAGTTTAATAATGTTTATTTCTCTTTCGTTGCTGGTAGACAAAAAAAAATGTATTTCCTTTAAAATAAAAATAAGAATACAACAAAGAAACATATTTATTGTTGCTGATAGAAAACAAATAAGAACACAATATAATAAATGACAATATTATGATGTCTACTTAAGAATTATTAGCATAGAGTGGGTTTATTTATTTCTTACAGTCTTTACAGCCTTTTGTACTAGAGGAACATCTTCCAAGAATTATTTTTGTATGGGAGGTAATTATAAGTGAATAAATTTTCCAAGATTTATAACAATTGCAATATAATTTTAAAAACAATAATGCGTTGTTGGCCAAAGTGCAAAGTCAGCTATAAAAATATATATGTAATTATACAATTGCAATAAATTTAATCTTTCAAACTTTTTTATTTTATTTTATTTTTTATTTTTTGATGGTATGAAGGCGTGTTTTTTGTAAAGGACTAATTAAGACATAAGGACAATGCCAATAGTTTTTTTTTCGTAGATTTATAAAATTAATTTGTCATGGCAAGTAATTATTATTGCAAACACATACTCAACTTAATAATATTCTAAAGTATATTCATAAATAGTTGTTAGAACGAAGATGTATAGATATCATCGGAAGGAACTCTTTGGGTCTATTATTATAATGTTGAATCCCAACAGTTTCTCGCCAAAGCCTGAAGGAATTAACTTTTAAAACGAAGACCTTCGCTTTCTATAACGAGGTAATTCGATCACGTTTCTTCAGTTTGAGATTATGGCATTCGATATCGAACCATATTATCACATTGTTCGATAAGGAATGCCATTATCTCAAACTAGCTGATCGAATCAGCGACGATTACACCCCTGGAATTTTTATTTAACCTATGTCTCCACTAGCCATCGACTTGGACATGACATAAACATGATGCCGGCAGAGCAACTGTGACAAATTCATCAACTTCTTTGTTGTGGTGAATACGTTTGAAGTCCATGTTCAGGCATATCAAAATATTTTGCGCTAGTGCAATAAAGACGGAATATTTACCAATTTTGTCCTGTATATTTTCTATCTATTGCAAATGATTGCGGACTGAGTATCTCATGGTGAACATTGTTGCTCAGACATATTTTCGGGCATCCATGTCAGAACATGGACGAAAGTTGGACATGAGCGGCCTCCATTAGCCATTTGCGATGTCCGACATGATGCCCATACCAAGTTCATGGCTAGTGGAAACCGCTAGTAAAGCTAGCATTTTTTGTAAAACTCCCAAGTCTGGCTTCCGAAAAAGAAAATTGAAATATTGTGAGCAGTAAAGGCTTCCCGAAGTCCAAAGACGGTGATTTCGGAGATTAATATAAAAAAATCAAGCACCGTAAAAACTGAAAGTACTCGCACAAAATTCAACATCACTATGCAAAAAATAAATGTCATATAGGTAACGAACGATGCTTTTATTATAACGGATTAAACTTGAAGTAATCAAAAAAAAAAAAAAAGGTAAAAACTTTGCGTGATTAAATCTTATTTAATTCAAGTAATTTTGAAAAAGTAATAAGTCTAACCGTGCAACCGTCAAGTTCAGGTACTCCTTCAGATGTTTTGATTAAATCTGTTACATCAATTATTTGTTTGGAAGAGCTTTTGATTTCAATGTTTATTTTGGTAGTGCAATGGATTTTCTGCGTTTACCTGGCCAAAAAGTTATAAATTGGGCTCAGTTAGGCAGAGATTTTAACTTTGTTTGAAAGATTGAACGAAGCTACAATATTTTAGAAAAAGGTATGCTGCGCATCTGTGTTCCTCAGAAGTAATGCAAGAATAAGTAATAACCTCACGCGTTGAGTTTACCAACAATAAGCTCTTAGCGACTTCTGTTAACACTTTTATTTTTGTTGTTTTTGCCATTTTATTATGTATTTTTTTGTGAGAGATATGCAAATGCTGTGATTTGATATGCGTGCGTCATGAATTAGTCACGCGTGAGTCACGCGTGATCGTGGTTGTAACATTAGCTGACTTTCTTAGGCTTGTTAAATATTCCATTTTTGTATAACTCGTATTCGAAGTGAGTTAATGGCAGGCAATTAATCGGGAGCGTGCGTGAATAAAAAAAAGAAGAGAGGTGTCTTATGACACTCGGTTATAGCTATGCTACTAAGCTATATAAAACAAACTTAATGTGTTAAATAACAATGCAATAAAATTATATTATATGATGATGTCAAATTCGCAGCAAATATTTCAAAACTTTTCCATTTATTTTCTTTTCTAGCGGCGTACGATTAAATAAATGTATTGTGTATGGTCGACGGCGACTGTTAGCTGGCTTATAGCCGATCGGCTATATTCTCTGGTTTGTGCAAAAATAATACAAAAACAAATTGAGCAATCCTTCTCTTTGTTTTTGTTTTGTTTTTATTTCACTCACTTCAAAGAACGCAAGAAAACAAAATCAAGCAATTTGTTTCATTTATTTTCATACTCTGGTTTTAAGTACAAAGAAATCAAAACAAAAATAAATTTGTATCTGTAATAGTGTAATTTTATATGTTACGAAAATCACGTCCTAGCTCCTGTGTTGTGACATAAATAGCATAGCTATACAAATCATGAAGTTAAGCCTGCTTTGTTGGTAAAGCACCCTTTATATGTATTTCGTATTTTTAAAAAAATAATCATTAGAAATATTCACTTAATAATTTCTAGTTTGTTCTCCTCAGAGTAATAATCGAGCAATCCGTGGAATGGGGCTCCCCCTTTACGTAATGTTCATCGACTTCGAGAAAGCCTTCGATACTCTCTCACATTCAGCTGTATGGGCGGCTTTACGATGCAAGTGTATCCCGGAGAAAATAATAGCGCTCATAAAAAGTCTTTACGTTGATGCCAATTGCCGAGTACTGCACGAAAATAGAACTGGTAATACAACTGCAGTCAGGAAGTGCGTAAGACAGGGATGCATACTATCACCTCTATTATTTAATATCGTGCTTGACGTAATTATGGCAGATGTTATACACACCAATAGAGGCATAAGCTGGGGACTGCATTGATGTCTAGGAGATCTCGATTACGCAGACCATATTTGCCTTCTTGCTCATAAATACTCTGACATGCAAGACAAACTACGTGCAATAGAGGAAATGTCCGCAAAAGTAAGGCTGAAAATTAACCTAAGTAAGACCAAAACAATGCGCATAGATGCATCAACCACTCAGCCATTCCTTCTACGGCACCAACCTTTGGAGAATATAACTTCTTTTTGCTATTAAGGCTGCACTATCACAACTACCGGCGGCTCATCTGAGGATGTGAAATCAAGATTGAACAAGGCGAGACGGGCTTTTGCTATGTTGAATCCTGTATGGCGATCCACTCAGATATCCAGCAACACCAAACTCCGAATCTTTAATTCTAACGTGAAGTCTATATTACTTTATGGCAGTGAATCTGTAGAGAGGTCTGCATAAATATTCAAACAATGTTTGAACTTAACGACATTTAAAAATTATGCCCAAATTTATCTGCTGTGAAAATAAAATCCAAAACAAAAAAAAAATAAAAATAAAAATGCAAAATTAGTAACTATGTAGTTGTTCTCTTTAGTACTTCAACACGTGATATTTGACTATGCTACATTTTTTTACAATAACTTGCCTACAAATTTCTGGGTATAAAAGGCAACTTTTCTATAAACGCGGTCTTTTTATTTTCACCATTTGTATTCGTAAAGAGCAAAATCTTGCCATGAAATTTTTATAAGTCTGTAAGAATAAAACCCAACAGTTACTTATAATATATAAAGAAAAATTGAAATTTGTACAATAGTTAATTGGTGTAAAAATCTGGGGAAAATTAAAACACAAATTACATTTCTTTTTATTCTCATCGTGCCATATCCAGAAAGGTAAGAAAAATCGCAATAGCATATCCTTATACATTGTGTACAAATCTACTGCTTCCATAGGTTTTTCACCTAGCCTTTAATATAGATATTATCAGCAAAACGTTAACAAAAGCAGTGGGTTGTTATCCACGACACATAACAAATTTAGCAGGCATTAAACATCGAATTGCCAAAATATCTAACAAACGAATGAGAATAATATACCTCGGAAGCTCTACCAAAATTTCTTGGAGTATTTTGAAGAAATCTTAAGTTTTCATATATTACATAATCCTATTGGGCAGCATAAAAGCAATAACCCTAGCAAATGGAAAACACCATCCAATATTCACTATCATCACAATAATCTATCATACCATAAATTCGCCACACGTGAGGAATATCCTTACTTTGGAAACGTGTCTCCTCAATAATAGTAAATTACCAAAAAAAAAAAAAAAATAGAACAAAAAGAAGACATTTAGTTAGTTAAGAAAAATATATTAAAACGAAAGCAGATCCAACAACAACAACAACACATGAAATCAACCCATCCATACTTTTGTCTCTTTCGCGCTTACAGAACATGCACAGCTGAATGGCCATTCAACGGTGGAACGTTTATAACGAGTAAGTAATAACCAAAATTTTATAATTATCACATTAGTAATCTTCTATATTGTGATAGCAATACTGCTTACAAAAAAAAAAAAATTTATTTTGAAAGAAAAACCTAGTTTTAACAAAATAATAAATAATAATAGAATAAAAAAAAAAAAAATAAAAAACGAAATAAATAAATAAAAATTATAGTATATATATTCAATATTTGAAATATTGCTACTTGCAAAGATTGCTAATGTGATACTCATAAATAAAAATATATACTTATATTGGTGAAGTGTGTTATTGTTGTAAAAAGATAAAAAGAAGAAAATCAAAGCAAAGAATATACAGATTTAGTGATAAAGACCTAACTTGAATCGAAAAGAATATTCCAGGTATTTAAAAATGCATAATAATATTTACAAATATACTTTTTGTAAATAGGTTATTTTATTTTATTTTGTTTTATTGAAAAGGGGTTCTGCGTAATTAAAGACTTATTCTTTTTATTTAAAAAAATGAAATCCATATTACTCTGATCATTAGTTATTACATTTCTTTAGGCATTTATTTTCTTGTTGATAATGATAATTAAAGTAGTTCTTTGACCTACTTTTGGAAATAAGTACATACAATTTTTATATACATACCTATTTACTTCAATTTATACAGGGTAATTAGTTTAGTTCGACAAAGATTTGTTTTCTTTAGGTACTTAGGTTTCTAACCAAGAATCATGTAATTATAATCAAACTTAAAAACAAAATGAATTCTAATTTTCTATATATTAAGATTAAATAATTGATGTTGTAATAAACTTTCATTCAATGGATTGTTAAACTATTTGTGAAATTTCTTGTGATACACTCGTTTGAGGAATAGATAAAGTACATTTTGGGATTACCTGTTTATGTAAGGTAGGCGCAATATTACTCGGTAATCAATGGTTGGGTTGGGCGATAGGTTCTAATAACATCTGAGAACCTTATCTTATTTTAACGAAATACTTTTTACTAACGTCCATAGATATTCCATTTTACCACCACACAATTGTCAGATAACTAAATTCTTATTATTAAAGAGCATGCATATAAAATAATTAACGATCTGTAGTAATTTCATATTTTCAAAGTCCACGAATCCTCCCAATTGCCGACGAGCCAGAGCCGGACTATTATGCATGCTAGGACTTAAAATTCTCGTGAACCAATATTATCCTTCGGTTATATGCTACAAATCTTGGAATACTGCAACCAAAGACATCAATAGCATCCAAGTTTTCGTAAACAGATGTCTTCGTCGAATACTTCGTATATTCTGGCCTGAAAGAATAAGCAACATAAGCCTCTGGCGTACCACCCACCAAATGCCCATCCAGTTGGAGATACGTAGACGTAAATGGCGCAGGATTGTCCATACGCTTAGAAAGGAACCCGATGACATTAGCAGAATGGCCATCGACTGGAATCCCCAAGATCAACGACGTCTTGGAAGACCTGCTCATACTTGGAGGAGACAGCGGGATACTGAAATAAGAACATCAGGACGCAGCTGGAGCTAAATAAAACGCATCGCAAATGATAGGGAAAATTGGAAAAACTTCGTTGTGGTCCCCTCCCATACCCTTAAGATTTTGCCGAAACATTAACATTAAATTTATTGACCCTTAGTATTACAGTTGTGGAGATATGAATTAATCCGCGCAAAAAGAGGTTTGGCCCCACTGTGCGGCGATTCAGCTCGATAGTTAAATTTTAATGGCAGTATGAACTTCACAGCAATTAAAAATTTAAATGATCAATATAAAAAAATCCACCAGTCTTCAGATACAAAATTTTCAAGGAAGGATCTTTAGGAATAGTAAGGTCCTTATTAAACACAGTTAAAGTAACACAAATAACGTTAATGTAGAATGAACTTGCCATAGGGTGATTGATACGAATACCTAATACCGCTTTAAATTATTGTCCAGTATTATTTGAAATAACTTTGTTGTCCGTACCCTTTGTGGCATATTTTTATTAGCCTTTCTAAGACCATAATCGGTTCGTTCGTTGCATGTTGCGGGTATTTTTTTCTCACAAGCACACTTGATTTTTGTACCATTATAGCTTATTTTAATCTAAATAACTTCCCCTCTCCATCTTCCAGAACATCTTGGCCCATAAAGGAAAGGGGCATTTTTTTATACTATGTGTGTGAACAAACATAAAAAAGTCCATAAGTAATTTGTGAATGCGAAAGTGTGTTTGTTGTAGTGTTTTATTGTATTTATTTTAAAATTTCTTAATCTTACTAGATGTTAATGGTGGTTTATCATTCAAGCAGTGAGATGACATCATCATTGTCTGTCATCTTTATGTATGGATACATTTGAGGCATGTACATACATACGAGTACATACGAGTATTTGTTGTAGAAGTCACATTAATAAAATTATGTTTAAATACGAGTATGTGTGCTTTTGACAAACGTAAAAATGGGAAGAAATGGAGTTTGTATGTGTCGTCGCATAAAGTGTTCGTCGAGCTGCTGCATACAACAGCTAAACAATTTTGTAGGTTGATGAATGATTTAAGACTGTCGTATTAATTTTTGTTTATTAAAGAGTTCATTTGCTTTCAATACATAGTATAAGAACATAAATTCTTAAACACATGGAAGACAGGTTTAAGTGCAACTTTAAGAAATGGCGCCTTAAGCTGTTAAGTAAATGTCTGGTCTTGGTCGCTCAAGGGTTATTCTGATAGAGAATTACTTAAATGTTTTATTTTATAGATCTAGAAATGTTGGGAAAAAAATGTTTAAAGGATTTATTTTGTGTGAAAAGAAAAATTTACGCTTAATTATGAAAGTGGTGTAAGTCATATGCATTTTTGCTTCGAAATATTAAATAAATCTCAAAAAAAAAACTTCAATAAATATTTAATAAATATTAAATAAATTTAAATGTTCCATAATATAAACATATTTTTTGATGACGAAGAACACTTTCATAATTAAGGGCACAAATATCCACTTCTTAACTTTAGTATGAATAAATGCTCGTATCAATTATTATTAAAATTGAACTAGATAAAAGTAAAATTTCAGCAGTGGTCGGTCAACTCTATTTTATACTTCGATCTTCGATCTTCTATATGTTTGAAGTTGCAGCAGGCTCAAGCACAATTAAGGCGACTTTTCCACTCACAAGCTTTACTTTATTTGAGTCTTGAGCTTGTAGGAGAGAAGGGAGAAGAGCAAGGTAGCTCTTTTCCCTCCTCTCCTACAAATTCAAGGCTTTGCAAAGTAATGCCTGCGTGTGAAAAATTCGTCTAAGTTACTTAATTCGGTTGCAGTTTAGTTTTTTTATGTGTCCTACTTCATAACTCCATCATTTGTGAACCGATTTTAAAAAGTCTACTAAACTATTTCGCTTGATTTAATTTATTTTTAATTTATTACTACTACAAATCTGATCACATATGTATGTATACCTTGAGCTTTTGTGAGGACACAATCTCTTGCTTACAAAAGTGGGCTGATCGACGGCCATTAAAATCTATTATTATATTTAACGTGCTGCTTATTACTCAATTCCTGCAAAACTTGGCACACTTCCTAGGCTCTAACTACGACACGATTCTAGATTTATAAAAATGGGCGGGACCACGCCCTTTACAGCCTAGTATTATATTCGAATACTTAGCAAACTCTTTATTCTATTAGAATAACACAATATTAAGCTTAAAAAGTGGGCGGGGCCAATCCCCTTAAAACATGATATAGCGTCACCGATGAAATTCACGGCTGCACGAATTATTACCCAGGTGAAAATCACCCGAAATAATTGTTCATAGACTTTGGGCGACTAAAATTTTTTAGATATTTAGATTTTTGTTCATAACGAATAATTGTAAAATTTTCGTAAAATGTTGAAAAAAAAAACAAAGACAAACTTAGGAATTATTCATTTCAAATTCTTCGGGCGATTATGCATTTTTCGTTTTGGCGATTGTTCGTTTCGCCTTTTTTTAATTTTGAAAATTTTTTGTTTTAGTTTTTTGAAAATTTTAAAAGTTTCCTTTTTACGGTTTCCAAGATACAGCAAGAGACAGACGGACATCGTAGCGAAGACAATAGGGTTTCTTTTCACATCTGGTGTAGACAACCCTAAGCAAGTAGTAATTAAAAAAATAAAAAAAACCCTACTGCGACGGTCATTCGAAATGAAAAATCGTAAAGACGATTTTAAAATTGTAACGTGTTGTTACAAATGATAAAACGTATAGTTACATAATACACAACTGATAGGTACATATCAGCTCAATTAATGTAGGGTACAACATAATTGTTTGTTAACGTTGAAGTTGAGGAATGTACGTTGGAATTCTTATACAGTTGTGGAGTGGAACTATATAAGAAGTCAAGTTTTGAAAGCAACAACGTACGCACGGTAGTTTTTAGAAGGCCACTTGAACTATCGTTCGAGAGCTTTTCCTATTTCGATATATATAAACCTAGTAGAGCTGATAAACGAACGTAGTTAGTAAATACACGAACTCCCGAATCTTTCTTGTATTATCCCAATAAAAAAAATTGGAAGTCATTCTAAAGGAACTACATTTTCATTGCTTCCAAAAAATCGATGTTTTTAATTTGTTGATAGTTAGTAGAAAAACAAATAGAAGTTTATTTTAGTCATATAAAACCTTGTAATTCCTCTATAGCCTTAGAAATTACTCACCAGAATTTTTAAAACATCGATTTTTTTGAAGAAACTTATGAACTAATTTTGGTCTAAAATTTTGAAGTTATTTGCTTAAATTTACATGAAAATACTGTTTCGCGCTTAAATTCCTATAAACAGAAACTAATTGTTTAAATAGGTAACTATTAACCATTTTTCCTAGATGAAAATTTTATCATAGAACACAAAAAAGGAAATTTTTCTCAAAATCGCTTCCAATTCGGTGACCAGGCATCGAAAAAGAGAACTTCTTGCAATGACAACCCTATGTAAAAATCATTAGATCGGATCGAAATTTGCACTACTTCCAGATCGCAAACTCTACATTTTCATGACTTTTTTGGAGTGTCTTTTTTTACTGGGATATTTAGTGAAGCATCTTTCGTGTGTTTGTAGCTAGTAAATATAACTTGTATTTTAGCCGACTAAAAGAACACCCGAATCTTTCATATATTCGAAATTGTATATTTTCAAATATTTCGTCTATCTTCGTTTAGCTATTCACAGGAGGTAACAATATTTCCCGAGGACTTTTGCAATTAAGAAGGCAAGGTATCCAGGAGCCATCCAGACGACACAAGTGAATTTTATAACCAATATATCTACATATTGAGTTTAAAGTAGCATAAGTTAAGTTTCTTAAATAAAGGTATACTGTATTCTCTGATCATTAAACATCAACATCTTTGTGTTATTATTTGCAAAGGAAGCAGACCTTTGGTAAGGACCTGGACAGGCTGACGCCTATCCCAGCTGGAATCCGAAACTTTGTTACAAAATACCTGGCGAATGATACCCATTTGGATATAGTTCTCCGGCTTTTAATTTTTTTTCGTATTTACAAAATGGCGTCTATTGGCCGCCATTTTAAATTGTTACTACTTTCATATCTTTAGTGACACTCCCGGTCCACGCGTTCGGTTTATATAAGGACGCAAAGGAACACACATACAACAGCTTAAAGCCTATAAAAACCATATTGAATTAATAAAAAACATTAACGAAAGTCTAGTCATGTTGAAATTTCTTATTTCAATATAAAAAATTTTAATTTGCAGTATTAATTTATTAATTTTATTTATTTTTAAGTATCCCACCATACGTTTTCTATTATATTGAAAATCAATGAATTAATATGACGCGTTCGTATTTTTAAGTTGCAGCTTTTCCCTGAGTGTACATACACCCAGAGAAAAAACAGCCTAAAGTCTATAAAAACCACATTGAATTAATAAGAAACCTTAAGGAAAGTCTAGTCATGTGGAAAATTCTTATTTCAATATGGAAAAATATTAATTTACAGTATTAATTCATTAGTTTTATTTATATTTGAGTATCTCTGCATACATTTTCTGTTATATTGAAAATTATTGAATTAATGGGACGGGTTCTTATTTTTAAGCTGCAGCTTTTCCCTGAGTGTACACAGGCTGATAAACACAATATCCTTCTTTGATTTACGCAGTCGGCTAAAAATAGGAAGTCGATTATTTTGAAAGCTTAAGAAAAAGGATTTTTGCTTTTGCACACGAGGCTTTTAAACCTGTAGAAGAGTAAATTTTTTAAAGTAAGCACATTGTATTGGAATCAGAAGAGCAAAAAAAAAAAAGAATTAATAAAGCAGCAGGCTGGGTCTAATTTTGGCACAAGTACATACACGCACACACACACACGCAAATGCAGACAATATTTCGATTCATTTTACAAATTAAATATTCCTCAACTACTTATTTTAAGTAAGACGACCGACCGATCATTTAAAATGATGGGGGTTAATGGCGCAAGTTAATTTTATAAATACTCGTATCACACGTTTTCTTGATTAAAATACAACATAAGAATTTGAATTAAATTGGTCTTAATAAAAAGAGTAAATAAAAACCAAGCCCCTTCAGGCAAACAGCCAGCGAGCCAGCCGTCCACAGAACAATTCTAAATTAAACATCATAAAAAAAAATTGTGCTGCTGTTAAATTTTAATAATCTTAATGAAAAAAAGTACCTAGAATTTTCTTACATATTTTTTTTTATTTTTTATTTTTTGTATTTTTGCTGCTCTCAATTTACAAAATAAACGAAGGGGAATTGAGGAAAAAAACCTTGCGTGTCTAATAATCATATATCTTAGAAACTATAAAGTTATCGCCACTATCAGTAGTCTTGGCAAAAGTAAAATCAACTGAATTAAACTAAAAATGTTAAACAGCCGACGCAACACAATCTTATAAAAGTGTTGAAGAAAGAAAAAAAGCAACAATGAAAATCAATTGAAATTAATTGCTAAAGGAATTTTTATAGAGGTAGAATTAATATAAAAAAAAACACTTATATTTGAATAAAACTTTTTATTAATATTTAAATTATTTAGGAAATTACTGTCTAAGGGGTGTCATTGCTCTAGTAAAATGAAGCCACTCATTTGCATAATTTTTTTAAATGACTAAAAATATTTTTTATATTAAATGCTGCAACGTGTAATATGCAATGCAAAGTTTAAATACACATATGGCAATATAGAGGATGACATACTACACATACATATGTATGTATACGTTTGTGCAATGACAATGTCCCAGCAAAAGCTCCGGTTACGGATATGCAACAATGTATACGGTTACTCAAGTCCCAAATTGTGGATTCTGAAAATTCTTGCGCCAAAACATTTATGTGGACACACTTTGTTTCAACTCGCACCAAATAAAATTAACAAAAGAGGCCTATAAAATGTTTAACACTTTCTTGTAACTTAATTGCCCAAATGCACTACAAAAAAAAAAAAAGAAAATACTGAAGCCAGAACAAATAGAGTTCATAAACATACGAGTAGTAGATGCAACAAATATGTTAATATGATGTGTGATGCAGGCTTTCTTTTTTTTCTAAAGAAAAAAACCTCCCTCGCTTTCTGACTGACTGCCTGCCTGCCTGCCACCCAAGTGCTTTGCTGCAAAGCACTAAAAGTCATTGACAACATTTATAAATTATGAAATGTTTTAACCCATACATTCACTCTCCCTAGAGGCAAACTGCACAAACATACATAATTTACTCACACTTTTCATTCATTCAATTCATAAAATGTGCATTATTTAACCAAAAAATTATGATGATGATCATGATGATGATGATGACGATGTGTCACACATAAATACACACACACACACACACACACATATAAACATGCATGTATGTGCATGCCTGCAAGTATCATGCACATTTTTAAGGAAACAAATTAACCAGATGCATTTTTTTCTCTCTCTTGATTTCTTAAGTTGCATCACCCTGATGCTAAAAATAGTTTCAGGAAAATTGAAGCGATATAATATATTTATTTATGTACGTGTCTTGTAATCATTTGTTAGCGCAACTTTATTGAATTCATTTATTTAGTCGCCTGAATAATATTCGCCACATAATGACTCGATGCCATTTAATATTTTCAATCTACTTAAACGAAGTAAAGCTACCAAAATAAGTTCTACTTAAAATGTTTGCAGTGCTAAAATATACTTAATAATAATATTGAAGAATAATTTCTTAATCGGGCTCAGTGTTGCCAGTTTTTTCCTAGAGCTTATCCCCAGTTTTTCATTTGTCATCCCCAAAAATTCCAAATTGAATTTTTTTAATTAAAATTTTTTCTTTTGTGAAAAAATAAAATTTTTTTAATTTTATTTGAAATATAATAACAAAAATATCATATTTATTCAATGAAATTTATTTATATCGATAGCTACCCAGTAAAAAATTACACATTACCATCAGAACTACTTGCCATATAATGACTTACTTTTTTGATTACCAAATTTCATTACTCGCTTACAAATCACATTATCTAAAATTTAAAATAAATGAGGAGAATAATTTTTTTTAGATTAAATAGATTACGTGAACAAAGTGGCCAAATAAAAGAAAGTAAGTACTTCTCAAGAATCGATTATTTTAGACTCACGCCTTGTTAAAATCATTAAGTTGGTAATCCAGTAAGGTACAGCTTCCACTAAAAATGCTTAAATCCAAACACGATTACCGTTTTTGAAATTCCCTCAGAATTGGTTATCATCCCCAACAAATCCCCAATACGAAATTTGCATCCCCAATCACGAAAAAAATCCCCCCCCCCCTTTAAGGACAAATCCCCTTAACCGACAACACTGATCATGCTCAAGTTCAATAGTCTCTAATTCTTATTAAAGACTGAAGTATTTCATTAATTAATGTGATTTTTCCTACGAAGGCATTTCTTTCCAATTTCATTTATATAACCTCTACCAATTTAAAATTTTATGTGACAGACCACTTTTACAGCAAAACTAAACATTTTCCAAAAAAAAAAAATGAAAAAATTAGAAAAATATGGTTCTAAAAATTGATTTTATTATATATTAGACGAAATAAAAAAATAAATAAAATGAGTGCAAATCGCCCGAATTAGCTAAATAAAGCAACGCCGAAAATTTTTGGGTGATTAACAGGGAAACCGTAAATATGCAATTGCATGTTTTTTCTTGTATGACGTATCAATGCGTCGATAAGATTTTTATTCACTTGAGAACTTTTTATGAATTTTGGCATCGATTTGTTAGTGCATATTTTTGCATATTTCACCCTTCAAAGCATGTTTTTGCATATTTCAGTCTTACACGCATATTTTTAGCATTTTTTTTTTCGAATTTTTACAGCATATTTGAAGCTTTTAGGGCATATTTTGATATTTTATATATATTTTTATTTAATATATTTTTTTATTTTAATCACAGAATACATAAGCCTTTGGCCGCTTCAGCAACAAATATGTATATGACAGTTAAAAATTAAAGGCTGTTCTAAAGCGGGCAACGAAAAATTTTTAAATCCTTCAGACAATTATATTTGAAAGTTTCAAAGTTAGTGTATTTAACACTGAAATTTAAGAAATCAAAATTAAAGGGTTTTCTAGCAGTTAATGTTATATTGATAACTTTCTGAGCCAAACTCTTGAAAATTTCAAACACACTAAAACTAAAAAAATTCCAAAATTAAAAATAAGTGCAAAAACGAACAAAAAATGCTAAACACCGCAAACAAAATCGCCAACACGAAAAAATAGCACCAAAAGTAAAAAAAAACCTAAACTAAAATAAATCGCTAAAAACCAAAAAAATCGCAAAAATGAAAAAAACGCCAAATCCGAAAAAAAAATTCCGAAACCGAAAAATCCTATAAGGCTAAGAAAAAACGTCACAACTAAAAAAATCGCCAAGGACCGAATACACTTATATTTTTTTTTATTTCTGCATCAGTTCTCATGGTATTAAAAATGTAGTGTTCGTTCGGAACCCTTCGTGTTGTCTACTATACGAAGCACTAAAGAAGTAAAAATCGATTTTTCGACCCAAAGGCCCCTTTGAACTTTCCCTGTCTCATATAATATAATACAGAACTTTAATGGAGTTGGCCCCGCCCACTTTTGTAACTGCAGATAATGTCATTTCTAAAGCTCAGTGCATGTGCAAAGTTTTCTTAGTGAAAGCAAGTAATATAAAATATTCAATTTCCATGGGCGTGATCCTAGCCCACATTTTTAACTCAAATATTATGTCGCGACAAGATCCGAAAGAGTCTGCCCTGTTTTGTGCGAATAGGTTGAGCAGAAATGCTTAATAATAAACGAACAAAATTTAATGTAAGTGGCTCCTTCCAGTTTTCTAAATGCAAAATCGTATCAACTTTAGTGTCCATGCTGCGTGCTAAGTTTCACATCAATCGTTCAAGTAAAATCAATTAAAATATTAAATAAAATTGTAATGGTCGTGGAGCCCCGCCCACTATTTTAATTAAATTATTATGTTATTTCAAGAGTCCAAGGTGTGGGCCAAGTTCCTTGGGAATAGGATGAGTATAAGTACGGGTTAAATAGATGCACGTTAAACGTAATATTAAGATATAATGGGCGTGAACTCGCTCTATTTTTCAAGAGATAGCAATCGGATAAGTAAGAGTACATCAACTCAAGGGAAATATGTAATAGGCGTAGTCCCGCCCACTTTTGTGAAAATATGAGCAAATTTAAGCCATATCCTTTCAAACACAAAAATATTAGAAATGAAAGATTGACTTTCATTTTGGAAGTCGGTTAAAAACTACTCTTATAAATCTAAGCAAAAAAATAGCTGTAGCCCTAAGCAAATGGGAGAAATTATTTATTGCTACAATATTACTTTTTTAAATAATTTGAAAACTTTAATTAATTGCATTTGAAACAAGGATGGAATTATAGAAAGCTGTTGAGAGTTGGTAAAATTACAAAAATTGTATTTTATCCATAGCTCCCAGTTCCAAGTATGTCATGGATTTTTTATGACATAAAAGTAAAGTATTTGGAAATATTTTTCACTTCATTATATTTTTTTTTTTTTTTTGTATTTCATATAAAATTTATTAAGTATATTCTAAAGAAAACGATAACAACGTCTGTGTTACTAAAATATCTTTTATTCCGACCTTGGTGTTACATCGCTATTTTATTGCAAAATTTATGTATGTTATGAATTTTTGGAGAAAAAATAGTTATACTGGTAGTATTTTTAATCTTGTGTACAAATTTCATATCAAAAATAAAAAGAAAATATTTTTATATGAGTATCTTCATTGACTTTATTTTCTGCAAAACTACCTTTTTTGTGAGTTATGCCTCTGTTGCAATAAAGGAGCAATATGTATTGAAAGTCTATACGAAAACAAAATTTTGTTGAAAAAATGTATATAAAACTTGTGCTCTTCAGCTTAAATAAATAATATAAAATTTTTGGATTAAAATAAAGATTATTTATTCTTCTTATTATTATTATTATTAATTTACCACCCATCACGGGCATAAAGATAACCTGAAACTTTTACTTATTAAAAATAATAAAAGCAGCAGAAAGAAGTAAAGAAAAAACTATAAAAAGAAATATGACTTTTCAAATAAACACAAAAATCAAGCAACATTTTTAGGAAATTCGTGGAAAAACGCCTAAAGTTAAATACAATATTACGAGTATTAATTCTCATAATAATAAAAACAAAAAAAAAACAAAATAAATAAAATGATTTCCTTCTGTTACGCTTTCAGCACTTCATATTTATGAAAGCTTAAGGATCAGCTGGCAGGACATATTTTTGCACATAAACATTGTTAAAGTAACACCTTCATATTCTTTTTTTTTTTTTTGTTTTTCTTTGTGACTTTCCATTATGAGAAAAGTTCTTTGTCAAATGAGTTTATTACACAGTCTCATACGACTGCGTCCGTCACAGTGACGACAACAACAATGGCAATAATTACAATCATGATGTCCTTTATTAAGTAAAAAATATCCAGGATATGATATTTTTTGGGTAAATAAAGTGAAAATGTGTAAAAAAATGTTACAATTTTTGTGGGGAGAGTATAATTTTCTTTTTATTAGAAACAAAAACAATTTTTATGATGATGCTGTTTAGTTACAAACGCTGCTTTGTGTTCCTGGGGCGTTTTGAAAAGGTATTCATTATATTTTAATTTTTTTTTTCTAGTTTAGCAGCAGAATAAGTGTAAATTGCAGCAAGGACTCCCTTCTGCGTTTGTTGTACGCAATTATTTCCATTAAGCTAAAATGAGCATACGGCACAAATACCACAGTCAGCCAGCACGGGCACCTTTCGTGCCTCTAAGTATTATTACATCGTATGCAGGCAGGCAGCAGGATGTTTGGTGACCACCAGTGTTAAATTTTCTTTTACAATAAAAATGGCAGTGACACATTAACGCTTAAAATCTTATTACTTAAAAGCAGAACGCTTAAGCAACAGCAACAACAAACTTTCAATTACCTTAATAACAGGCTACAAAAAAAGTGTATAAAAGTTTGAATTTTTTTATGGCCTTTTTAAATTTAATTTAATTTTAAGGTTTTTGTTAAAATTTTCTTTGATAAGAAATTGTTTTTTTTTTTTTTGCTTTCAATATTCAAATTCTTTCAAGTACTTTTCACCTCTTTGTGCACTTTCGTTGTTGCTGTTGTTGTTGTTGTTGTTCTTGTTAATTTGTGCTTAAGTATATTGGTGGCAAAAGCCACAGCCACTTTACAGCTTAAAAGTTCTTTCTTTTTTCTTGATTACTTTTTTTTTGCTTTTTAAGAAAATTAAATTTATTTTTTATAAAAAAAGGACGACTGTGGGACAATTTCTTAATAGAAATATATATGTATATGAGTGTATATGAGTGTATATAAACAAAAAAATAGAGTAAAAGAGGGAGCAATTTAAAAAGAAATTAAGCCAATTTGCTTTACTTCACGTTTTATTTTATACGACCTCCTTTAGAAAGGAAAATAAGTAAAGTTGAAAAATGCCGCAAGTATTTGTACTCGATAATGAGGTCAATTTCAAATTATAAACTTTGATAAAAGGGATTTATGATGCTATCCAAGGCATGCTACCTTGGGCAGTGCTGCCTACTGCGTGACAGAAACTTGTAGTATATGTTTTTTAACAAACACAATACAAACTTCAAAGTTACTTTGTTTGTGGAAGCACCTTGAGCCTCCGGCTGGTACCGAACCGGCAGGAATCAACTACTTGAGTAGTATGCTGCCTTTCAAGCCAATAGGACACTCTAATATATAAAACAAATTAGAGAGTTACTAGTTGAATAAATACTCATAGTATTCGTAGTTTCTTTGAAATTTTTCTTTTGTACTCTGGGGGAGTGGTGGTAAATAAAAGCCAAGATTTTGAATTTATTTCCGGCAGATTTTTTTGCTATCTGGTTACCTCTTGTCATAAAACTAATTTTTCCAAGTATCTGTTTGTGACTCTTGCACGAGTTCTACTGTATGCTTCTTCACTATGGGTTGATTTCAAAACGTCTTAATTCAAAGTTTGTTTACTTTTCAGATGCTGTAGTTAGCTTAGGTCAGCAGGTTGCTGGCATAGAGGATAATTAGAATCCAGCCCACTTGGTCCAACATAATAATCCCTTTTTGCTGCAAAAGTGGTTTTGAAAAATATAAATTTGAAGTTGAGTAGATAGCCAAATATTAAATATGTTAGAGGTGAGACTGGCTTGAGGCCATACCAGCCACTGCTGCTTTTTATCATTACAACTGAAGCAGTATTCGTTTTATGGAAAATCTAAATGTTTAGCATTAATTCTATATGACCAAGAGATTTCAAAAGTACTTCCTTGTAAAGTCCATGAGGTTTCTAGTTTTTTATTTATATTTATTAACATCGCATAGCCATACAAAGTTGCGAAACATTGTAACCATGAGCATCAAATTTGAAACAAATGCGCTGATTTCTAGTATGTGGCGTTCATAATATATGTGGATGAATTTCTGAGAAGATGTGCAGCAGAAAATGACAAAAGTTTAAAGTGCTCTTTGAGTATCCGTCAAATAATTATGAATGTGTATAGCTAAAAATTACCACTCATATGCAAAATACACGCCTTAATTTTAAACCAAATACTTCTAACTATAAACCACCAACAACTGTGTTCATATACATTTCTTAAATTGCGCAGCACAAACGACTACAACTAAAATTTATAAACTGTGTGAGCTACAGTCATATGCATGAGTATAAAAATACTCTGACTAATTATTCGGCTACACATGCGTATATAAAGGGCTATTTTGTTTACACACACACATGAAGCATATTTTCAAACAGCCACACACACGCCGACACCTTTTCCATACCATTTTATATATACAAATATATCCATACGGTCGTTAATCTTATATATAAATACGGCACACCTATTTTAGTCGTACACTTTTAAATGTTTTTCATTCTCTGTTGCAAAGCAATCTAATAAAAATTTTTAAAGGGCATCAAAAGTTCGGCCATAGAGTATTAAATTATCAGCTCTACCTTCAAATTTATGATATGAATATCCCAAGAGAAACAATCGTAAATTTTCGGTAATAGATATTCAACAACAGCCCACTTCCATTGGCTTGGCAATCCAGTTAAAGCCATGTCAACACCGTGTTCAATGCAGATATTTTTGTGTTGATTTTTTTTCTTTCTAGAAAGTGGCGTTAAAATTCTTCTTTTAGAAGCTGCAGTCAATTCAATTAGTTCAACTTGAATTGCTAATTCTCACAGAAAAATATTTTAATACTCGTACAAGAGAGAAGGACTTCTTCAATATTGAAAGTGTCCTTTACTTTCGCTTTTCTTTGCTATTCAAATTTCATTCTTTTTATTGCTCTGCTATCAAAATGAGATTAGAGGTTTCATGTCCTTATATTTTGGGTGTAAAAAAAAGGAGCAGAAATTACTTAAAATATTGAAAAAAAAAGTTTAAGGCATTTGAGTGACTCGTGGGCAATCAGCGTTTTGGTCTTATTTTGGTGGTTCATGTCATTCGTTTCCTTGCATTGATTATTTTAAGTAATTTAATGCTATGGATATCATGTTTTAGAATTTATAGCCAATTTGCCAATTGTCTTAGTAATGATACATTTCTCTTAGTCGACTTTATGTTAATTGTAAATTTGAGTTATTGGACTTAGGAAACACTAAGCCTAGATACACAGTAATTGTTTTTTTCCAACAGATTCATATCTAATGTAATTGCTGTAATGGATTTGAGAAATGAAATTCTGCTAACCACGTCTTTAATGTCGAGTTAATAGAAACTGGTTGAACTGAACACTAAAAAATGCATGTAGCACATAATAAAAAACATATCATGAATTTTTTTCTTTGTTACTTTTCACTTGCCCATAATTTATTAATTTTAAAGTCCATTTTAAAACATCTTGATTAAGTTTTACAAAATTTCTTACTTACATACAAAGTAAAATATGCAGCAATATATTACTTTGCTTTCAATTAAGATAGAAATAAGATTTCGTATCGGAGAAATTATTATGCCACAACACAGACATTTGCACCCCTGCAACATAAAATTTTTCTTAACACAAGAGTTTTTTCTGCGAAAATATTAACAAACTTTAGTGTAAATTTTTTTGGTATATATTTGTTTCTTTGCTTTCATTTTCTTTTTAATATTTTTTTTGCAAAGAACTCTCGACACATGTTTGTACAGATACAGAAATTAATTGTCAATTCATTTCAGTTAAGATGCAACAAAGAAGTGCAAAAGAAAGAAATCGAAAAAATATAAGAATGTAATTAAATGAAGTTTGCGAGAAATCAAGCAACCACGACTGTGTTTTCAACTACGCCAAGAAAAGAATAATATTTTTAAAATTATTTAATTTAATTTTGGCTTAAGGAGGTTGAAAAAAATTGATAATGGATAACTCTTGCCGTGTACCTGAAACAACATCTTTCAGGTACACGAAAAAAAAACTTTAAATCTTACTTTTGGAATAAACCGAAAAAATTAAAAACTGATTTTAATCATCAAATTTGTGGAAGCAATGAAAGAAGTGATGATTTTTGTACCAATCACCGGGTTAAAAAAAAATTAAATTAAGTAAAATAGCGAAGTATATTTAGTTGATATTCAGTCTTTAATATATTAAGAATTTTTCTTTGTTATGTTGGTTAAGCAACGTTTCGTTTCTGCTTAAGAAACTCTGCATTCTCAGGGATTGCGGGAGCCTTTAACAAAGTTAGTAAGGAGGCTATTACATTCGTTGCTCACAACTTTCTGGTGGAGTGGATAGTTATAATGCTTAGCAGCAGAATCATCAATTCGAGTATGAGAGGGAGAAAACTGAGGAGATTAGTGACCAGAGCTACACCACAAGGAGGAGTTCTATCAACTCTATTGTCATTACTGGCAATAAACACATTTCCTTTGCGTTTTGGCATGAGCGGCCGGAAGATAGTCGCTTATGCGAACGACGTGGTTTTACTGGTAACGGGAAAGTTTCTTCCCATTATCAGTGAAAGCATGCAGTCGGCATTGGGAGAGCTTGCCTCCTGGACCAATAATAAGAGATTGGGAGTCAACCCAGAGAAAACTGAGCTAGTCGTCTTTAACAGGAGTTTCAAAATAGACAACTTTATATTGCCTAGAATGGGAGGTATAGAGCTGAGACAAGCAGATGGAGCGAAATACTTGGGTGTTGGCCTAAATAGCAAATTTTCTTGGAAAAGGAATACTCATGAGATGAACTCCATAGGAACAAGCTTAGGTCTGGCACCGAAGATAGTAAGCTGGATTAGCACATCGGTTGTCAGACCGGTTATTTCCGATACTTGTGTGGTATGGTGGGAGGCATTGAGAAAGGAAAGTCACAGGAGATTACTTGCTAAGGTTCAGAGATGCTCCTCACTGGGCATCACAGGTGCTCAGAGGAGCACACATCAGGCTGTCTTGGACGTCATTTGTCAACTACTTCCTTTAGAGGACTATGCTGTGAGAACGGTGACTAGAAGTCTCCTTAGATGCGTAGAAGCAGCTTTGGTTAGGACAAAAGTAAGAGGTTACAAATCAATCCTAAGATTTTAGATGAGATCAGTTTTAATGGTCGGAACTCCATAACTCCAGGTTTCAGGTACTATAAGGTCGTTGAAATTGATTGTACTAGAATACCCTCACTGGTAGTTCTGAATAGGGAGTATTGGATCAAATTTTATAAAGCTATATGAGGGTAGTGCGGTCTTTACAGACAGATCAAAAATTGGGGAAGGAAAAGAAGCTGGTGTCTATATCTTGAGGACGAACATTAGTAGTTCTTTCAGTCCGCCGAATGAATGCAGCATTTTCCAAGCTAAGATCTTGGCTATCCTCAGTGTCACGGCGCTTGTGGCGAGAAATAATGGTGAAGGCGAGGAGAGGACCATCTACGTCAACATTCAGGCAGCGCCAAAAGCTTTGAAAGGACACAATGTAAAATCGAAACTAGTTGGTGACTGTAGGAGAGCCGTCAACTTGCCTATGGTTAAATAAAGTGTCAGACTATGTTGGGTTCCCAGTCAGAGCAGTGTTGAAGGAAATAAAACTGCCGATGAGCTGGCAAAATGGGGTCGGCATTAGATGAAGGAATGTGTGATAGATGAGGTGAAATTACCGATAGGTTGTTACTGCAGGGAACTCCATAAGTGGGTGATGAACAGGTCAAACGGTTCATGATAAAGTAGGGAGTACTATGGAGTCTCGTGGGCCATGTGGCCAAAACTTGACTTAAGAAGATCCAAACTGCTACTGGATACGAATCAGAAGTCAATGCGAGTCTTGACAGGCGCGTCGATTAATCACTGCTCGTTCAGAGTGGGACCAGTATTTAAGAACCTAGCACTTCATATTTCCTTACTATCTTCGAGATTGTAGAGGACACAGAAATTATTGAATATATTATCTGCCATTGCACGAAGCTGAAATACCATAGCTTAGATAGCTGAGCAAACATATCAGTAGCCTCATCCTGGGAATTCACTGGCTTAATGACAGCTAATTGAGGATTGAATACCACGATATCAGGGAATTCATCATGGGAGTTCAGTGGCAATTATTCAGAGATAATTGGGTATTAAATTCGTATAAGCCGGTATTAACAGAAAGAACTCACAATGGACCCAACTGGATACCCGTTTGGAGGTGTGCTGCTGGACCTAAGCTAAGAAACCCTTCAGTAGATTTAAACCAAAAATTTTTCAATTAAACTAAAAAATTCCATAAGGCCATGAAGACGAAACACACAATCTACAATAATAATTATAATTGCTTATACATAATCTCTTGTCCAGGCACATTTACACAAACCTACAGAATAAATTTTAAAGCGAACCAATATCAAGATCGAACGCTAGTATTTAAGAGCTGTGACCTGCTGGATGTTGCTGACATTATTTTGGCTATTCTTTGTAAAGAACAGCGAAGTTAACATCGTGGTATCAAACAATGAATTAATTTAACATTGTGTGTGTTTCAAAGTTTTTAAAGTCTGTTTTGAGGAAATAAAGTGTCTGGATTATGAACTTATGTCTTTTTATTGAATTGCAAATCTTCGGAACCACAAAACAAAGATTTTTTTTGAAAGAGAAGTAACACTCAGGCAATGAATGCCTACTATGTACTATTAGGAAAGGGATAATGAAAGAGAAGACATGTGGTGAAGGAAGCGATTGAGAAAAGCTTCATTCTTTTACTACTCTGGTGTTTTGCACGTTTTTTTAATAATGCGGTATTCTGGCGCCTCTCGTGTCAATGAGGTGTATTAAATTCTCTAAACTGTATTTAGTAGCCATTTTATTGGTTATTTTACTTCCCCGATGATTATGCTCAACAACGAAGGAGGGCGCTCTGATGTTACATTAGGATTAGTATCTGCTGAAGTCGGTATAGCTCAGTGACCAGTGACTATGCCTTCATCACTTGAACTTTCGTACAACAACTAATGCATAATAGAAAAATGCGTGGTGTTACTTTTTAATGACTGTCGGAGCCCGGACGCGAACCCAGGACCCTGGGTTTGGTGGTCAACGTGCTAACTACCTCAGCCAACGCTGCCTCATACATTTTTTTTGTGAAGGGAGAATTTAAGAAATATTTTGAGCTATCTACAATTATATCATTATGACAAAAGCTTACAAACTATACCAAACGTATAACCCATGGAGTAGTTCCCCAGTATACATATGTACTCGAAAAAACAAAACAAAAATGTATTAAAAACAAACAGACCCTCTACACTTTGCAGCACAAAGTTTCACGAAAAAAAAAACACAAACGTTAACAGTATCCCCGTGAAACTGCAAATTACTACCGAGTTTATCTTATGAAATTACAAATATCAGATCATAATTTAGTATTTTACGAAATACACAAGCGATACAACTCATGCAACATACAAAAAGGAAGCAGGGAAGAAGTAAGCAAATGTCCAAGTAAATGCAGAGCAAATATACACATGAATTCATACTAGTAAACATTCATACATAAGTAGATTAAAATAAAAATAACAAGGAATATGGGGAACATTGCTATGCTGTACTGCGCTGTACTGGGGGAAAAAAATCTCGATACACTTCATCGCTTGTATACAGCGAATGCAACATTAAGATTTAAATAGTTTTTCGCACAAACTCTGAAGTACATATTCGAAAGAAGCCAGTCCAGTCCGAAAGATATGATATCTAACTTTTAATGTATTTACCAGATATTACAACACTAGTTTGTTGCTGGTGGATGGTTGAATAGTTTCTTTGTTGCTCGTTTGCAAGCATTAAAATTTGACAAAAGCGATGGCCAATGGCCGCCAAGGGACTTTATTTTGATTGTACACTTCCACTGAAAATTCATTAGTTATTGCCTTGGTAGTAATAAAGGAAGTATGTATATGGAGAGAGAATATGACGTAACATTAGTTAAGTATCTTTTAATTGGTAGAAAGTGTAATTGTCCTTTTTAATAGTTGAAATTTTTGTTTAATTGGCTCTGCTGGGGCTTATGCCAGCCTGGGGTTAATTAGCTTGGTGAATTGTATCCACCTCAAGCACTTCTAAGAGCCATTTATGTCTTGTTTATTAATACACTCTTAATTTTCTATAGCAGCTCAGCAATAAGTTGGTTGTTTGCACAAAAGACAGGCAAAAAAAAAAAGGATAACAACAGTGGTGTAAGTAAACAATCAAGGAAATGAAAAATATCTACTCCAACTACTGCTTTTTTTTCTTTAATCTAAAAAAACTGGTGATGCATCATTGTAGCAACTGTCCAGCTTATACATATATTTGTTGTATATTCATCTAATATGGGTACAGTTTTTCTTTGTTTTTATTTTAAGTTTTCAATACTACTTCATTATATCAAAATCTTTACTATATCGAAATGTCACCATAGGCTTACATCTAACTAATAAATCATTCATTATTCCTTTCATTTGTCGAAAGCGTTTTCGAGCCCCCATTCCATTTCGAATTTTCTAGTGAATTATGGCCATCACAACAACAATTTTGTTACTTTCTAATAAATAAATAAAATTATTTTTGTAAATGTTTAAAAATGTACCCTGTAGTAAATAAAATAATCAGTTGAGAAAAAACACTAACTTATAAATTAATTATTTTGCAAGTGACTACAAATTGGTTTATATCTCATGCAGATATCAACCAAATATATTGAATAGAAGCACACGTAAAAAATACATGTAAAAGCAAAATAAGTAAATGAAAAGAAAATAAAAAAATTAAAAGAAGCATGCCATGAAATCAAATGCCAAATGTTTGTGTTGAAAAAAAACCTAAATAATTTCAATAATATTTTCTATGAGCGGTTCGTATGTATGGATATATTTATGCACATATATATGTATGTACGAATTTTTTATTTTTAGTGAATATAATAATAATAAATATTTATATGGACATATACATATGTATTTATATATTTACATAGATATATATGAATATATACATATGTATATGTATATATATAATATAAATATATGTACATATATCTTTTTATTGCTATAATGTTAATTAACTACAAATTGGTTGAAAAATAAGTAGTTAGTAGTCAATTTAAGAGTCATGCAGAGATGGCCAATTACCTATCGCCTATGACATGCCTATGTTAAAATAGTGAGTCGGGGACAAGGAAAAAAGTCACTTAATCAATCAGTTGTGGTTATTAAAAACCCAGTTTGAAGTTACTTACAAACGGGTTTGAGTTCCTATAGGGTAACTTGCTTACACACACACAAATAAATATATTAGATTTTGATTGTAAATAAAAACAAAAACATATAACGAACAAAATGAAAAATAGATGAAATAAAAATATTTAAAATTCTAATAAAAATTAAATAATAGTGAACAGACTTAGAAAAATTAAGCAAATACTAATAAATGACATTTTAGAATTTCTAGAAGTAGGAGATATATTTATGTATGTCTGTAGAACTTATAAACAAAATTAAATGAAGTAAACAGATACTAATAAATATTTTATTTATTGGGTGAGAGTAAAGAGATATCTGGCATAATCCACCACAATAATAGGCAAACGTGTTAAAGCTCTGTTAGCCGAACGTAATGGAACGTAACTGCAACGGTAGGAAACAGCTGATCGACATTGTTATGTGAAAAGTAATGTAGATTCTTACATTCCGGTTACATATCTATAAACATTTGTATTACTTTTCACATAACAATATCGATCAGCTGTTTCCTACCGTTGCAATTACGTCCCATTACAGTCGGCTAACTGAGCCTTTAATTGTCTTTTGCCTGACGGTAATTTCAAAACATGTATATTCCCGCATTGATGATTTGATGATTTATTGCTCATCGTATAATGCGGATCTGCATTTTGGAATTCATGGCATTTGCATTGTTGCCAACTGTGGATTTTCCAAATACACTCTGCATCAGATGCAGTGATGTATTTCCGAACAGGCCCTGTATGTGTTGGCAGAGCCATATAAATGAGTTATTCCAATACATAAGCCTTAAGTATTTATTTTACATCGTGTGAATTTAAATACTGCCTAACATCATGTTTCGCTCTATAACTTATCATTGTAGGATACTATTTTCATAGTGCAAACTCTAAACTTACAGAACTTACTTATTCCCTACTCTAATTAAAATTTAAAAACAAACAACAAACACATGAAAACAAACCTCATATCTGTGATACTAAACATTTCATGACCTTCTTTAAAAAACAAAAGTCTTAAGTATAAAAGGCAATAAATGTCAATTGTTTAATGTTGCTGCAAGACAGTTTGTGGAGGGTACTTACAACTCGAAAACAAATAAAACACCCGCTCATACAAAAATTCGGTCATTAGATGTATTAGAAAATACAAAAACACACAGGAACATACACACACGACTAAATGCTGTATCCAACGAATACCCTTAACGCTCATTTGAAATAATTTATTGCATAAGTGACACATATTTTGCTTATCATGTGATTTTTTTTTTCTTCTCCTCCAACGAGCGTTTGTTACTCTCGTGTACTGCTTAAGAAAATATTTGAATTTTCATTAAAAATTATAAAAATCTCTAAACAACAAGTACATACAAGACTTTTGTACCCGTACCCGCTGTACTTGCGATTACGAAATGTCTCTGAAATTGCCCTTTTGCTCTCGAAGAAGTTTGTTCTATGATTTGAAAGATAAATGGATTTTTATTGGAAAATCTAAATATTTTCTAATTAAAAATACTTTCTTTCATATGTACTCTATATATGAATTTTAACAGCGCAATAATATTTACAAACAAACACTTTGTTCTTTCTACTCATTTTAGTTTAAAAATCTTTATAAGTCTTAGGAATTCCTTCGTTTAATAAGCTGCTGGTTTCGCTTTTGCTTCCTTCCCTGTATCTCGTATCTCGTATCTCGTATCTCGAATAATATGTCCCGTGCTCATTTGCGCTCCAAAGAATTAAAAGTGAAATAATAAAAGAAAAGCATCTGCATTGGATTTGGTAAATAAAATACTTGTATGTTAAATAATGAAATGGGAAAATGAATAAATCTAAATGTGTGTGTGTGTGTGTGTGTAAATGTTTTATAAGCGGAATATTGATGGCATGCGTGCCAATTAAAATTGATTGAAAAATTCTTTGAATATTTTACATGCATCAATTGTTATTTTGGCAGAATTAAAAACACATTTGAAAATTTGATGTCCTGCGTTATTGTTAAACAGCTGCTGTTGTAGTAAGAGGGGGGGGGGGTGGTGTGGCCCGAAGAAAAGGTGATTTTTCCACCGCGAGATGGAGAGAGAGAGAAAGAAAATAAATTTTTAAGAGAACTAAATATAACTGCTGTTATCCTGTGAAACTATGCATAGTTTATGTTCGAGTTTTTCTTTTAGTAAAAGATTTTTT
Source organism: Tachina lurida (assembly GCA_944452675.1). Classification (NCBI taxonomy): domain Eukaryota; kingdom Metazoa; phylum Arthropoda; class Insecta; order Diptera; family Tachinidae; genus Tachina; species Tachina lurida. The sequence continues at coordinate 175,191,623 of OX101752.1, forward strand.
GCGTATCCTTTAATCCTTTATCCTTTAACTAATTTTCAACAGTGGATTTTTAACCCAATAGCACTTTAAAAATTACAAAAATAATACCCAAAAATTTAGTTTTAATCCAAGGAATTTTTCTAGTCGAAAGACCAACAGCATTAACACTTGAAAATTATTTCGGGCACTGCGACTGTTCTTGACGAAGAGCATTCTGGACATCCAATAGTGGGCCACTTTTTCGAGCACTGCTGGCCTTATGTCACGAATAACACGAAAAAGTTTGCATACCAATTGTCAATTGCTGCTGCTTTATCAGCATAAACCAGCAAATAATCAAATCCCACGACCCTGGAGAACGATAGACAGGTCAATTCCTTGATATAAACTTATCGTAAAATATTGATTTCAATAAATCGGTGGTTGCGGTGGCCATATGGCACATAGCGTTATCCTGTCGAAGCCACATCTCACCCGGTTCAATTAAAACCATGTCAAAAAATCATTGATAATTATGCGGCAACGATATCCATTGATCATAACGCGAGCTCCGGCCACAATTTTAACGGAATAAGGTCTGATGATGTCACCAACACGAAAACCACATAAAAAGGTGGCATTTATCTGAATGTAATGGAGTCTGTAGGGTCTGCAGTGAATTGGTTCCACTACATATGGGCCAATTTCTAGGGTTCCGGCTAATACGTCCGTCTGTCAGTGTTTTCTCGAGAACCGTAAAAGTTACGGAAATATTCACAGAATATGTAATACTTTGGCCACTATAGCAGACAATACATGACAGCAGTTAAAAATTAAAGGGTGTTTCAAAGCGAGAAAGGAAACCATGTTGAAATCCTAATGACAGATTAGATTGATATTTTCAACGTTAATGTAGTTTTGAGCAGACTACACCAATTAACACTGAAATTTAAAAAATCAAAATAAAAGGGTGTTCTATCAGTTAATGTAATTTTGACAATTTACTGTATCTTGGCAACCGTAAGAGGCAAACTCAAGAAATTTTCAAAATCGCTAAAACTCAAAAATTCCGAAATTTAAAAAATGCTCAATCCAAAAATCGCCAAAAATAAAAAGCGCTTAAATGAAAAATATCAGCAAAAATAAAATAATTGGCTAAAAAGCAGAACAATCACCTAAAGGAAAAATTGTGGCCAAAAAACTAAATAAATTGCCTAGAACCGAAAAAATCGCCAAAAAATAAAATAAAAAATTGCCAAAACTGAAAAAAATCGCCAAATAACCGAAAAAATCGCTAAAACTAAAAATTATTTATTAAAAAAAAAACATAACCCGGAAAATCGCCAAACAAAAAAAAAACACCAAAACAAAACAAAAAAATACCAAATCTTAAAAAAACCTCGATACCAAAAAATCGCCAAGAACCGAAAAAATCGCAAAAAATTGCCAAAAACTGAAAAAATCGTCAAAACGAAAAAAAGAGCCAAAACTAAAAAATCGCTAAAACTAAAAATTATTTATTAAAACAAAAACAAAAAAAATCGCATAAGCCGGAAAAATCGCTAAAACAAAAACATCACCAAAACATAAAAATAAAACTTAAAAAATCGTCGATACCTAATAATCGCCAAGAACCGATAAAATCGCCAAAAAGGAACAAGCGCCGTACGGAACCCTTCATGTACGAGTCAAAATCGCACTTTACTCTATTCATGTGACGGCTCGTAACCTCTTTCGGGTTTAAATAAGCAGCATAAGACAAATGTTTTGTTGCGATAATAGTTAAGATAAGTTACTTCTTATTGATGGCTTGCTTTTCAAAGAAACTCCCATCATATGACACAAGAAATGTTTACTGTCAAAGTGTGTAGAGTTTTAGAAAAGGCAACTGATTGTGTCAGTTATTTATGGTTCATAACGAACACTTGATTTTATATCGTTAAAGAAAAATTAGAATTCAAATTGTGAAGTGTATTTCGGCTGATGGTCTTTCGAACCCCATTAATGCAGTTTATTTTTAGTTATACAGTGCAAACTTATACATTGCAAAGTTGAACTCTTATAATTAAATGGAACACAAGTAGAATAAATTCAACAAATATTGAAAAACTGTTTTTGACTTTTTAATGGACTTTTCCGTTAGACAATTATTTATGTATTTATTTTTGAAGGAACCACATCGTCTCGAAATATGCCTATTTTTGTTATAAATAGCGAATTTAAGATCTTTTTTTCTAAAATTTCAAAGCTGGAACTAAAAAACTTACAATGCGACCTTAAGAAGTGATATGGTTTAAAATATTTCCAAAAATATTATCGGCGCCCATTGAAAAATAAGAAAAATGCTGCAAAAATAATGAAAAATTCCATTTTGGGGATTTTGCGAAATTTCTTTGGGAATTGCCGGGAATTTTATCTGAAGCAAATTTGAGTTTTTTTTTTAATTTTATTTGCATTATTAATATCATTTAAGTCAAAAATGTTGTTAAATAAAATTTTTATACCATAATTTTTCCCAAGACCTTTAATGTCTTCTTAGTATTAATTTATGTTAAGAGAAAAATTTTCTTATAAGAAAATGAGGATAATTTATATGATTACTTATTTTTGTTATTTCAGGTAGTTGTAATAACTGAATATTTACATGTGATACTGATTTAAAAATCGGTCGACCTAATTAGAAACTGCAGAATTATATCCATTTTTTCCCCAGTGTAACTACAGTGTTCAACATGTTGCCCAACAAAATTTTTAATTGATTGTAACAAAACTATTTCTTAGTGGAAAGTATTTTAAAACTAGACGGTAAAGATATACATAATTCATTTTTATTGTTAACCCAAAATTGTTAAGCAAAATTTTCAGTCGTGTAAAAAGCAATTAAATAAACTTTATTGTCATTATTTAATGGACATACAATAGACAGGACCATCTTACTTAATGTCTGTCTACCATAAGAAGTTGCAAAAGTTACCTAAAAATAATTTTGAAAACACCCAAAAAATATTTGTATTAAAACCTTAGGCTTAACTTAAGAAAAATCAACTCAGATGGTCAAGTAATTAAGTTTTTATTTTTATTATACAATAACTGATGTTTAGTTCTGGCAAGTGTTTTAAAAATCATTAAAGTTTCAAACAATTAACACTATCTCGTTGAAAGTATACACACATGTGTGTATGTACGTACATATAGACATTACCAAATCAACCAACAGCATTAAAAAAAATATATATAATTACATACGTTTTAGGGTGACCGAACTGGATATTGCAGCGGTTTTAAAACCGATTTTATGAGGTATACAGCTATAGGCGCTCTAATGATTTACATGTTTTTCATTTTCAATATAACCGAACCGGTTGCAAAACTGGTTTCTTATCCGTACCGGCTTTATTAAGGTTTATTAGGGAATAGAGCTGTAGGGTTTTCAAAACAAAAATATACGTTTTAGGGTGACCGAATCAGGTATTGAAGTGTTCCAAAACTCGCTTCAAGGGTACATAGCTGCAAACTTATGTAAGAATTTTATATATTTTTTTGATGACCGAAACAATCTTATGAATGGTTTCTTAGAGTATACAGATATAGGATTTTCAAACATAAATTAAAAATTTTTGGGTGACTGAATCAGGTATTGAAATGTTTTCCAAACCGGTCCCGAGGACGTAGGGTGATCTCTTCGAAAATGTATATGTTTTAAGATGACCAAATTGGTTTTAAAACTCCAAGGTGTTCAGCTTCTAGCTTCGCAAATATTTACAAAAGTTTTAGGGAGACTAGACCAGCTTAAAAATCAGTTTCATAAGTTTTACAATAGTAAGTATTTCAAAATCATTAGTACGCGTAAGCGCGATCGAAACGTTTAAAATCCGGTTTCTTAGGCTGAACAGCTTTTCAACAAAATTTTGTATGTTAGGGTGAACAAATCGTGTAATGAACTCTTTTTAAGACCAGTTGCAGGGTGCATAACCATAAGTTTTTCAAAGATATTTTTTTGACATGAACAAGATTTATCATTTCGTGCCATAACTGCCAAAAAAAAAAAGGTTAAGCGACATAATTTATGAACTCAGTTTTTTTATCAAAATCGATTATTTGCGATCGTATATTATCGGTTCACATCAAAAAAAAAAACAAAACGATATCCAAAATATGTGTCTGTTAAGCTTTTCTGGCGGTTGTGACTCGATTTGAAGATTTTTCACGCAAAAAAAAAAAATATGGCTGAGGTAACCATAATCAAACAGCAACATACTATGATTGAATTATATGGTTGCACTCAAATCATATTACTGTCAATGGAAAAGCAAAGTTTAAATAATATTATTTTCTGAGTTAATAATAACATTATCTACAAAAACAATTAACTTTGTTATACCTTATCTTATTATTGTATTATTATATTTTAGTCACATCTAACACTATTGTTAGATGTGACTAAAATATAATTGAGACTTACCATACCATGTTCTACTATTATAATAATATTGTTAAATATGACCATAGTATTATTTTATGTAATAATATTTTGCTTTTTAATCATATATTTATTGGCAAATCTTTTCTTTAAAACAGCGGTGCTGTAAATCCGAAATAAAAATAAATTAATATTGTTGAAATAAAATGTATGTTTGTATGTATAGAAATGTATACTTACATATATGTGTATACACGAAGTACAGACATATCTGTATAAAGAGATATACATATATATACATTCATATGTACATATTATTTTTATTTATCTACCCTTTTGTTTATACTTTTTTTATTTATTTAACACCAGGCGAGCACTACCGATAGCTTACAAACGAAACACTGAACTGACAGAAGATGTTTCTGAAAAATATTTTTTTACAAACTTAACATAGTTTGGTTTTAGATAACATTATATTGTTATTTACATCATATTATTTTTACACAATTATACAAATTGTATTGTAGTCATAAATTTTTAACAAAACTATATTGTTAAACTCTAACCATATCGCACTTTCTATGAATATAATAATGTAATTATTAAATTCAAACATTACTCTGTTTATCGTAACGAAATTATTGTTTAAAATAACAATAACTATTTTGCAACGACCACACATTTGTTACAGAGAGCATAATATTGTTTTTTCAACCATTTTACAACCATATATTTTCTTTGCGTGTATTGTCCTTCAAATGGTTGTATCATAAAGTAACGAAAAAAAGTCTACTTTCAAACTACAATTGTTAGAATAACTTTTACTATTTTATTAAATTAATTGTTTTATAAGCATTAAATGAAAATAAGTATCATATAACTATATTTAAAATTTATAAATAATTTTTATTTGTTACTCACTGATAATGCCAAAAAACCGACTTTACTAATTAAACAATCAAACCTCAAACGAAAATTTTCCTCATCAGCCCTAAAATGTGTTTTTTGAAAAAAAACCGTACCAAATATAAAAATCCGGCTCCGAACCGGATATATAAAACCTTATGTTTTACGCTGGTAATGTAGCTTTCCATTAAAAGAAAGAATTTAAAAAATCCGTACCAAATTTAAAAATCCGGTTCCGAACCGGATAAAAAAATAGGGTCTGTATGACGCTGGCAATGAGCTTTCCAGGGGTGAAAGAATTTTCAAAATCGGTTTAGGGGTTTGAAAATCCGTACAAAATTTAAAAAAACCGGTTGCGAACCGGATAAGAAACAGGCTATTTTTGAAGCTGGTAATGATGAAACAATTTTCAAATTCGATTTAATTTGTTGGGGCGTGAAAGCGTAGCAAACAAACTCACTTCCACATTTATAATATCAGTACGGATAATGGAACAGTCACTTTTTCCGAAATATTACAACAAATCCGCAACCGGTTTTGAAAAAATTTTCAATAACTAACTGTTCACTCTGTTACACAAAAACATTAACTTTCCACAACTAGAAAAAAAATAAAAACTGATATATTGAAATCTAAATTCTACAAGTGTTTTCAATTGCAATAGATTTTAAAATTGGTTACATGTTTCCTTTTACAATTTATGCTTAAGCGAAATCGAATACAATTCATTGAGCAAAAATTTTACCAGATGTTTAAATGAAGGCATTTAACCCTCATTTGTTCGTTCTAGAGATTGTGTGTGTGTGTGTGTGTGTGTGTGTAAGTAACTTAAATTGAATGAATTTCAATAAGAATATTACATACATACATGTATACGAATGTTGCAAGTTGTTCACGAAATTAATCTCTACAGGAGTAAATGGCGACATAAAGGTAAAAATGCTTGTAGTACAACATCCCTGTCAGTTTCCTTTTGGGTGGTTAAAAGAATTGTTTGCAATTGCGTTGTAAATACGTATATGTATATTCATTCGTAGCAGCAACAACGAATTGGACAGAAGGTAAGTGTATCTTTCATTTCACGTGCTGGGAAGTTGATTGCACGCGAAGCACTTAATCGCACCATAGCTTGGAAATTTAATTCCAATACGAGTACCTTTTGTTGTTCCCTTGAAGGGATTATTTTTAAATACAAATGCATACATATTTTTTTTTATCAAATTTAGTCCGAAATTTTCATTCGTTTTACTCGTATGCTTTAGATAATAAAGAAATTTTTTTTAGTGAAAATTGGTGTTTCTTACAGTTCAACATTTTGAGTCCTTGCGTAAGCTTCACCAAATTCATAGGAAATTTTCAATAATTTTATTGAAAATTTATTATTAAGAATTTAACTTAATTAAAAAATTAATTAAAAATTTGTTTATTATTTTACTTTCTTATTTATTCGTTTTTATCTTCCCGCTGTAGGACACTACTGATTTTAACCCAATTTTAATAAAACAAATATATGAATTGTTCTTTCTGCCAAACTGACTTTTTTGAATTACGACTATTTTGCACTAAAGAAGCGATATGTATGAATTAAAATCATATTGTTCTCCACTTAGTGTTTTTAAAATTTTATTTAGGCTAAATATGACCCAATAAGTCTTTGCAACTATGATCACCATTAAGAGAAAATCGGCGGCCAACTACAGCCAATAACATTGAACCGATACACGGTGATGATATTGGTGGCGGCTAGCCGTCGGCTTCGGCTTCCGATCGGTTTGTTGCTCTGTACGAAGGCTGTATCGCAGAATCAATTTACTGAAAACTTTACGATGAAAGAACTCAAACACACTGAAAGAATTCTTAATCAACCCTCTTCTATAAGCCGAATCGATTTGAATTCGCACGATTAAAAAAAAAACTAACTCTGATATTAGAAAAAAATTTCAGACGTTTTTTCTTTAATTTTTCTATTATATAGAGCCTCAAATAACATATCTTAAAGAAAATTAGCGTAATGACTTTAAACTCGTCCGCGGAATCATTATTAATTTGTGAAAACCGTACGATTTCAAATCGATTCGGCTTACAGAACTAGGGCGAATAATTTTAATTAAATTCATGACTAACTAGGATAGTGATATTACAGATTTTTCTTTCGTATGGGTATTTTATACTCCTTTAAAAACATTAAATTTCTAACAGTGAAGCATATGAGCATTTCCATGATGTCGCACGTGACCGTCGTACACATTCAAAGTGAAATAAGGTCAGACATAAAAGGATTTTTTGTGCTGTTTTTGGGAATTTTTTTCTTATATATTAAATTTTAGTATTTTTGTCGCACTTTTTTCCAAAATTAAAATTTAACGTGTTCAGTAAAATATCAACCCCCATAGTCATAAAAAAATAAAATGAATTTGAAATCCATTTTAGAAAAAGTTTGTATAAAAATTTTGGATAAATGTTTAAAAAAAAATTGAAAACAATTGTAACTTATAGTTCTAAATTAGCCCTGTAATTAGTTCTCAGTTTGGTATTGAACAATTTTTCGTTTTCTAGATAATTGCAAAAAATCAAGGCATTCGCATGTGACAAAAATAGAAGTTGTTTTGAGGCCAAGGATTGAAACGCTTATTTCAGCAAAACCTTAAGCAATATTTCCATGTGACTAGTTTTCGAATGTTGTGCACCTGTAATTGTTGAAAATGGTTTTTATTTTACCCACAAATTATTAATATTTTTTGAATTTAGTTTTAATTACAGTCAAACGAGACATGTCGCACGTGACATTTTGTGTTTTCATCATGATATATATTAAGCCCAGAATAAAAAAAATAGGTATTGTAAGGTTATAGTGTGTGTCTGTCTATCTGTGTATCTCTGTTGCTGTACAAGAGTCCACGAACAGATGATGTAGTTTTTTTGTTTTTAAGGTGACTTATGCCTTAATTCTGTTCGACGAATGTATCGTCTTGTCTATGGACGAAAAAAAGAAGTACTTTTGATTCTTTAAAACGATTATTATTTATTGTCTGTGCTAGAAGGTTCGTGCATTTGTTTTATGATTTTGTTCTAAACATTATATCCAAAACATATTTTTTCATATATTTTTCAAACTATTGTATAATAATTTAATTGAATTTTTATGTTTTAAAAACATGGCAATAATATTTATATTTTTCATTGGCAAAGACAACAACCATTTTTGACGAAAATAATTTAGAGACTTCAAAGACAAGAACTCAGAAGCATTTTCAAACAAAAACGTCCTAAATCTTCTTACTAGATTAGGGCATTAATCAAAAGTGTTCTTAGCTATTTGAGAAGAAAATCGGTTCAGCCATTTGGAAGTTATCATAAATGTTCTTGTTGATGAATCCATAATAAGCCATTGGAAGTTAAGAGCTCTCTTCTGTCTGTATCTGTGGTACCACAGACAAAACAAATTTTCATATTTTATTGCTGTATTCAATATAAATTTTCAGTCGAAAGTTTTCTTTCGTCATTGTGAAACAGGCCATTACTCTTCCTCCAAATTTTTTTCAGCCTATTGAAACTTTCTTTATTTTTTTCGCCATTTTTTGCGCATCTATATTTTAATAATTTAAGAGTATCTATGTAAAATTTTTTTTTAAATAACTTTTTTTTATTATTTAACAATTACGATGTCACACGTGACCCAAATCACAAATCTTTGTACTTTTTGCATTAGTAAATTCTACTAGATTTTAAGTAGATTTCGACAAAATTTAGTAGCAAAGTAGATAACGCTAGACCTTGCGGTGGAAATGCTCATATTAAAATAAACTTGAAAATAATAAAACGTTATTTTGACACGATGAAAGAAAAAACCTACAAAGTGGCAACTTTTGCAGTAAATCCGTTTTTCATTCGAATGCACTCAAACGTACAAAATATACCAAAAAAAAATATTGTTGAATGTATTTGTTGGTCCGCACTGTGCTGTAATTGTATTATTATGCCCATTAACCAGGAAGGGTAGTTTTCCATACAAAAACTGACAATTACACTTTGGTCTCTATTGTTAACTTCCTGAACATATGCAATGAAAATTTCCATCATTTCGAACATTTTTTTTTTGCACCTTGACTTGATGATGAGATGCATGGACGGACGTTGCGCTACAATATCATGTAAAAGTTAAGGGTAGTTCCTTCCTCCTTGCTTATGTAACTGATGATGGATTAAATGCAAAATTATGTTGAATTTTACCTGTTTAACGTGCTAGTGGCTTAACTCTCACACGCACATGCGATTGTGATGTTTAAAATATATTTTGCTTTTATTTTTTTTTTGGGCTTTGGAGGTCAACTTACAATTACTGGTAATAAAGAATTCACCCTTAATTTTTGTGTTAGATTTTCTCTAACATTTCGCAATCGTGTGTGTCTTTTGTGTGTTAGTTGAGTTGTACTGCAGCTCTAAGCCTTCTGTCATATTAAAGTGTGAGCATTATGATGGATTATGTTATTAAAATTAAAATAATGTTTCATTTGCTTTTGTTGCTGCATGCAGTATTTATTTCACCTTTCTTGTTTTTAAAATATTTTTAATTTACTTAAACAATTACTGCTGCAGATAAGGAAGGGCGTGATTCTAGTTCCATGGGAGACACAATTTTATTGTTTGTCAGTTTGAGGGCTTATTCATAGAGGATTTTGCAAAAATATTTTGTCTGATGGATATTCAGTTTTTGTCCTGGATTCCTTTTAGTCAGTTTTTGAAGAACAAGTTTATACAATGCGAATTCATTTGTAAGAAATGGCCTCAAGGCGATTGCTTTCCTTAAGCAGCAACGAAATGCATCCAGACGTACTTAACCAACAACAGACAAACATTTTAAATTCATCAATTAATTGTTTGATTGATTCAATTAACTAGTAGTATTTCTATTCCTAGTATTTCTTGTTAGTTCATTTATTTTTTAATTGATTCTTCAAAGTTTTTTTCAACTCCTCACTATGGGAACTAACATGGGGTATAAAAATGCTTTCGAATGTACATGTTATATATAGGCATAGAAATTCGAAAGCATTTTCTTTCGATTCGAATTACTCTGTACACTCCCTGAATTTACACCAATTTTCGAAAATCGAGTTTTTGTCATATTTCGAAGTTTGGAGGTCCTGGCTATTTTTGCGATGATGTCAGTGGGGATGTGTGTGTGTATGTGCGTGTTTGTGTGGGTGTTGAAACATCTCATAAGCAACGGATCGGAAGCAAACTTTCGAAACTTTTCGAAAATAAAATTTACACCAAATTGTCTTTTGTGTGTGTGCGTGTGCTTAAACATCTCATAAGCTAAGAACGGGTCAACGGATCGGAAGCAAACTTTCAAAACTTTTCGAAAATAAAATTTAATCCAAATTGTCTCTTTTGTAATTTTAAACCACTAATGCCCAAAGTCGTGGCTAATAAAGATAGTTTAGTCAATGATTTATGTATGAAATTTGATTAATTAAACTAAAGTCATTAGCTAACTGAAGACTGTGAATTTGGGTATAAACCGATCAAGTTCAAATTCTAATCAGGGGTCTAATCGTCGCTTTCGATAACGAACTGATGCGATCACGTTGATTTCAGTTTGAGATTATGGCATTCGCTATCGAACAATTTAATAATATGGTTCGATATCCAATGCCATATTCTCAAACTGAAAGAACGTGATCGAATCAGCTCGTTATCGAAAGCGACGATTAGACCCCAGCTCTTAATTCCAAAAAGACACAAAAAGCGTAAAAAATTGGAAAAAAACGTTTTTTTTCTTCTAATAACTTCAAGTCTCCGTGAAATCGATTTTAGACATTCAATGATTTTAAGAGACTTAAAAACTGTATCGGATGTCGTATATTTAATAAAAATATGCAGCGGGAAGTTTCAGGGCTGGACCGATTCCCATATATTTTTCTATGATCCTACATAATATCACGCTATTCACTTGAAAGCGAAATCTTAAAAAATAGTTGCTACTGTTAAATTCAAAGGCTTGAGTTTACGTCAGCTGCGTTCAAACACACAAGCAGTGATATTTGCCTTGGAGTTAAACAGCTTTGAAAGCTTTTACAATTTGTCCTTGTTTCGTTTTTCTTTGGCAAAGTAAGCTGCAAACATTGTTGCTGCCGAGTTCTGATTGGCTGTTGTTCTCTAGTCGGTGTGAAAGCACAAAGCTCTTTTGTAAAAGCTCACACATTGTGAATATTGCTTGGACGTAGCTGGTTTATGTGATTAGTATTTTTTTTTTTTGTAACCCTAACGAGGTATGCACTTATATAAAGTCCTTTTCGAGCAGTTCCTTTTTTGCACGTGCCACTAACACTTCAACCAAATAAATCAGCAGTAGTCTCAAATTTTTCATCCATTCCTGCTTAAGCAAGAAAAAAAATGCATTTAAATAAAATAAAATAAATTCATACAGATGCTTAAATATTCATAAAACATTCCACATATTATTTGTTTATACTCCAATAATAATCAAAAAAAAAAATCCAAATCCAAACTATAAATGAATAAATTATGTCTGTGCGAGAATTTTTATGACCCATCAGTTTTAGGTGACTCGAGCTCTCTACTACTCATTCCTACATACGTTAAATTTATTTCTTTTCAAAATTAAATTGTTTTCGAAATTTTCAATTTGGTTTTGGTCTTTCTTCTTAGCTTATTTTTTTCATATATTTTATTTCGGTTAATTGCGCTTGTAAGTCTATTGTGTGGATGGTATCTTAAAGTATGTGCGTGTGTTTCACAGGCCTTTAAAGGCAATCGCTGGTTTGTATGAAATCTCACGAATTAACCATAAAAATATTTTTTTTCTGGTTTAATTTCTTGCAAAAAAAAAATAAAAAATGTGTGTATGCCTGTAATGAAAAATGCTTAAGTGTTTCTCAGAGCAGCAGCGTAATCGGGGAAAGAAAAATTTATATGCCTTCTACTCTTGTTAAGAAACTTGTTTAGTTTTGTTTCTATACGCCCCTTTAGAATTTTGTATATATGCGCTTTTACTCTAGTAAATTTTATATATGAAATTATGCAATCATTGTTTGGAATATTTCAAATGTTGTTAAATAATTAAATTGAAATTGAGCATGTGACTGCCCAGCAGCAACAACAAACCAGCTGTTTCAGCACTGGATTGGGATAAAAAATTTAATTTTAAAACTGTAATAAAAACCTAATTATTGGAATTTATATATTTCATTGATTTTGCTTACTGCAGCCTGTTTCACGATGCACAGTGGGGCATTGTGGTAAGAAAAAATTTAAATATTTCTGTAGTTAGACTTTAGGGTAAAATCATATATTTAATACAAATAAAATAAAAAACAAATTTAGTTCGAAGTTCCCGGCAATTCCCAAAAAAAAATCTAAAAATCCCCAAAATGGGATTTTTTAGTATTTTTGCGGTATTTTTCTTATATTTTGGCTGGTGCAGATATTTTAAAAACATATCATGTCTTAAGGTGCCAAAATACATTTTCTGGCTCCAGCTTTAGAGTTTTAGAAAAAAAAAAACGCTTAAATTCAATATTTATAAGAAATAGGTATTTGTCCAAACGATTTTATTCCTTCAATAGCAAACATTTTGAACAAAAATTTTCTTAGTAATATTTCATATGGGGTTGGCATTTTTGCAAAAAAGATTTATATTTGCAAAATGACTAACCTACTTTTTTCTGCAAAATCGGTTTTTTTATTTTTAATTTAAATTGCGTATACACTTTGACTTAATTGTTCATCTGATACAAAATTTTTTTTAAATTCTAACCCTTATATTCATAAAAAAAGAAAATGAATTTGAAATCCTTTTTAGGAAAATTTTGTATGAAAAATTTTAAATAAAATACATTTCAAATTAATTTTAAGTTTTATGAATATGGGGATAAAAATTTTATTTTAAATCCATAAAAAAGTTTCTTTTGGCAAATCGGCCAAGATTTGGCTCCTCCATGAGCATAGGCGTAGCTATAAATTTTTTCTAGCAGACCTTATGACCAGTGATTTTCATGAGTAATAATACGAACAATGGGCAAAGGTTGGTAAGAAAGTAAAAAAATAAATTCTAAAATATTTCCTAAACTGTAAGCGAAAATCCATAAATGTAGTGGATTTTTGTTAAGCTCTTAGGATGGAAAATCTACTCTCAAAAAATATATTTTTATGATATTAAAAACATCATCGTGACATAGATTTGAATGATTCATTAATGCGATATACAGACGTATCCAAAAATAGTTTTTTTTGCCAAAAAAAAACCGACTTCAATGCAAAGAAGAAAGAAGAAAGAAGAAGATAAGAAGAAGTACGTTAAAAATAAAATTAAATTTTAATGGGCGTGCCTCCGCTCATTTTTTAAATGCAAGATTGTGTGTTCTTAAGAGCTCAGGGTGCATGTTAAGTCTTGTAAAAATCGGTAAAGTAGAACCACTTAAAATAAGATATAAAATTGTAATGGACGTCCATTTTTTAAATGGAGTATTCTGTCGATTTTAGAGCTCAAGGTGTGTGGTAAGTTTAGTAAAAATCATTTAAGTATAACCACGTAAAATATAATAATAAATTTGAATGGGCGTAGCCCCGCCTGTTTTTTAAACCTTAAAACTGTGTAATTATAAGAACCAAAGGTGTATGCTAGCTTTCGCAGCAATCAAATAACTAGAATATCATAAAATCAAATAAAGCAATTTGTGGGCATGTCCCAGCGAGCTTTTTTACAATGGGATCAACTGCACAAAAAAAAAACGTATTTGCAATCAGTTTAAAATGTACCGAGTTATGAAGTAACAATGTCAAGAAAAAAATGCAGACTAATTGATAACATCTTGCTTTTTTTTAAGCCGGTGCCCAACAAAGAAAATGATTGGATCAATTAATAACTTAATTAAATTTAGATATTATATCAAACAATGGCGGTAATTAAGAAAAAAACTGATGATAATTCTTTCTGCGTACAGCAAGTTCTAATTCAAGTTTTAGTGATATGTAATCTTAATTTCTGGTAATATTTGGCTAAAATAAACTTTTGCCTTGTAGCCCTTTTAAAAAAATTCAGTTATACTTATGTTGCCCCAAAAAAAAAAAAACCCGAAATCAAAGTGTTGAAGAGCTCTTCATACATTTAAAAATTTTAGGGTTATTTTTTTATAGCTTTAACACTTGTCGTTGACATCTTCAAGAATTGTGTCGTTACTTTTGGGAATTATTGTTTTAAGATTATTTTTACACATGTTTTTTCGCTTTAATTTTTTTTAAATACACGCATTCATGCGGCAACATGCAACACATACTCACTCAGTCGTCTTAAGAATTATTCCTTTACTTATTTTTATTACATTCTCATTTTCTTTCACACTTTATTATTATTTATATTTTTGAAACAAATAAACTTCACTAGCCTTTATTAAGGAACAGAGAAACAATAAGGCCAACAAAATCTTAAGTTGAGTTAATTTAAATATCACTTGAAAAAGAAAAAAAAAACAATTAACTGACAAGTTTCAAACTTAATGAAATGTTTACAATTGTCCCGAAAAAATACAGACAAATTTAAAAGAAAGAAAAAGAAGAAATAATTTTGTATGAAAATGATTTAGCATGTTTAAATTACTTTGACAGATGAATGACTGATTCAATTTTCCTAAATGATGCAACACAAAAATTAATTTTTAAAAATATTATTTGTGTATATTTTTTTTTTTGTGGCAAACGAAGGGAGGCACAAATTGCGCATTTATTTACATGCTTATTTAAAAGAAATGATTGGAATTTCGAAATTGTTCTCATCACAACAATCCAAGATTTATTTAGCGATCCGAAAAGCTTTGAGAAAGGGCTATGTGTCTTGCTTTATTGATTAAAGATTGTAGATTGTATATCTGACTCAAATAAAAAAAGTTCAATTGTTGAAAACACAAAACTATTGAAAATTTTATCAAACGACTCAACATTGGTCTAACACTATTAAGCTCCATGACTAAAGTCATAGCAACATTCCTACTCCAAAGATTCTCACCAGCTGACGGGGGTCGATATAACGCAAGGAGCTGGCAGGATTGCAGCCGAACGCCATGATTGTTTGCAGTTTCATACACACAAATATGTTTTATGTTGGAGGCGAAGAATTCGTCGTTCGTACCAGTTGTGTTCCTAACATTCGCATATCTGACGAACACATACACTTTCTTTTGTTAGTTTTTTTCTGCAATCAAATGCCTGTAAATTTATTGGAAGTAGAATCAAGCGACTTTGTAAAAATATTATTAACGTCCTGCTCCACGATATCGATAAAAAACGTGCGATCGAAAACTTGTATTCCAAACAACAATAAAATAAGAAATTTTTCTTTCAACATAAGTAATCGATCGAATATTTTCTGTCAAAATCGCTCAGTGGGGAGTTTTGGCAAAAATTTAATTTAATTAATTCTGCAGTTTCTAAGCGAACCTTTCGATTACACAGATACAATTTCATTAATCTCAACAGGTATTACAGAGCTTAACTTTATAATTTGGACTTTATCGGCCGTATCAAAAAAAGTTAATTTGAACTTCAAATTTTTTGTAGAAATTTTGTTTTAACATACACTTCATGGTCAAATTATTTTTTAACCGAGTTCAAAAATAGCAGGAGGTTAACAATATATCATCGAAATGTATAAAAAATATGAAAACTGTAAATCCTCTGTGGCTTTGTGCCTTAAAAAATAAAAAAAACATATGTATGTATCCTTTTAGATGCATATCTATTTGATCGTATGCTTTAAATTGCAACAAAATCAGTTGAACATTTTGGAGAGGCAGAAATTTCCCCTGCCCCTTCTTGGACCTACTTGCACAAATGCATGAAGCTTGTCTCTCATTTTTGACCCAGATGTTTTGAGTTTCATAAAAATATCTGGTATAGTTCTAAAGAAACAGAAATTGCCCTCTACCTGGTCTTATTTTATTTTTAAAAATTTATAATTATTAAGGATATTTATAATTTATAATTATTAATTCATTTTCAATTTATAATTTTTTTAAATTAAAACTTACTCCTATAATTTAATTTAATAATTCTTTGAATTTTATACAAATCATTTGAGTAGTAACATTTGAATAGATGCAGTCGAAAGTTTGCACATCGCAAAATTGTTTGTCCTGAAGATAAACATACCCAAATCGAAATCGCTCCGCATCAATAGTAGCACAGAACACAATTTCTTCGTATGCGATCAAGAGATTGAACTTGTTAAGTCCTTCTGCTACCTGAATACCACAATTGACACAACTGGTGGCTCAGCAGCAGCTATATCTAGTCGTACAAATAAGGTGTGGCGTGGATTTGCACAGTTAATCCCGGTTTGGAAATCTTCTAATATTTCGAAACAAACCAAAATCAAATTATTTAATTCTAATATAAAATCCATTGTGTTATATGGATGCGAGACTTGGAATATGGCACCACGTGACATACAATGCCTTCAGGTATTTCTCAACAAATGTCTACGCAAAATCTTACGGATTTTCTGGCCTGAAACAATACCCAACAACCAACCCTGGGTCGAGGAAAATCAGCAGCCTATTAGAATGGAAATAAGCAAGCGATAATGGAGTTGGAGAGGTCATACCCTGCGTAAGCCAGACTATGATATTGCTAAGAAATGACTAGATTGGAACATTCCCTGCAGACGAGTCGGGAGACCAGCGCATTCCTAGAAGCGGCAACTGACAACAGAACTTTCGAGATTGCGTATGAAGTGGAACGAAGTCAAGCATCGAGCCGAAGATCAAGTTCATTGGAATCACCTTGTTATGGCTCTATATTCCTTCGAGGTGTTAAAGGAAAATATTTATATATTTAAATAGTTTCGGTGAGGGTCCCCCAGGACCCTCTTGGTCATACATTTCAAATATATGAAGCCTATCTGTTCTTTTAGATGCAGAAGTTGCTATATTTTGAATTACATAACAAATTTGTGGACAGTTTCCTACAGGCATAAATTGCCCCTGTACCCTTCTTGGTCCTACTTTAAAAAATTATGGAACTCGCTTGTACTTTTACCTGCAGAGGTTTATATCTACGTTTTGAATTTCATAAGCAAATTTGGGTAGTTTTGGAGGGCACAATTGCATCCTGCACCTTTTTGGTTCAACTTTTTATAAAATATACAGCCTAGCTATAATATAGTTATCTAAAAGAATATATTATATTCTTTTAAAGGAAGATATGTTTTAAATTTTGGAGCTATTTAGCCGATTAAGGATAACAAACAAAGTTAACTTTGTATTCGGTCAGTGGACGGACGAGCAGAGAGACTGACTGGGAGCAGACAGACATACTGGAGGGGGAAGGGACGAATATCGTAGCCACGTTAAAAAGGCGTTGGTTTTATTTTTAGTACGGAACCCTAAGAACTCGTGCTTTAGTAGATATCTGCTAATGAATATCTTTTGGCTTACAGCCATACGACCCTATCCTAAGCACTTTAGCAGAGCGAAAAATACCCTTTGTCTAAAGGGAAGTTGCACTCCACAATCGGGATCGGAGCGTTGGTTAAGCAGACTACCTCTTACAAATATACAAACTTCACCTCTTTTTAATATAAACACTGATATAAGGACCTCTTTTCTCCCTCCAACAACGCGTGTACGTTGCGTGTGCGAAAGACCTTTTGGTATAAGTGTACTCGTACTCATCCGATTCCCACGAAATTTGGGAAACACTTTGGTAAGGTGAAATGACATAATCCTTAAAAAGGTGGACGGTCCATGCCTACTAAAATTTATTGTACATATAATATGTTTAATTTTTTTAAGTTTTGTTTTTTTATTATATTTGGAATTTTAATTATAATTACATCGTGATCATGAGCCGTGAGTTTTCGTACATAAATATTTACCCAAAGACATATAAAAGTTGCTTATGAGTAGGATTCTTGCACGTTGTTCAATACTTTTCCCATTTTTACGTTAGTTTTTTTAGAGGTATAGAACTTCGAATTGAAATAAAACACAAGAAAATCGTTTTAATGTCCATCAATTTGGCTTTATTGGAAGGATAATTTTATGCCATTAATGTTTAAATATGATTTCGGGCATGTGGCCGCCGCGGCTGGCTCGAATAAAGCCAATTCTACAGGTCCAATTTTCAACCACTTTTTCGAGCATATGGGGCCGTATGTTGGCAATAACGCCACGAATGTTGGCTTCCAAGTCCCCTAACGTTTCTGGTTTGTTGGCGTAGACGAGCGACTTCACATATCCCCAAAGAAAATAATCCAATGGTGTCAAATCACACGATCTTGGTGGCCAATTGACAGGTCCATTCCGCGAAATTATGCGCTCATCGAATGTTTCCTTCAATAAATCGATTGTGACGTGCGCTGTGTGGCATGTAGCGCCGTCTTGTTGGAACCACAACTCATCCACATTCAAAATCTTCCATAAAGTTGATGGACAAAGCTCCAATTGCTGTGCACGGTGGCGAATCGATTCATTCGGGTCCTCTTCAACACTTTGCTCTACAGCGGCAATTGTTTCTTCGGTGCGCACTGTTTGACGTCTCTGCGGATGCGTATTATCAAATAGAGTAAACGTAGTGCGAAAACGATCCATGGTTAACCGAATTAATTGCTCTGATGGACGATTATGTCGACCATAAAATGGACGGAGCTTGCGGTAAACTTCGCGAACTGAACCATTATTTTCGAAATAAATTTGCACGATTTGTAAGCGTTGTTCTTTTGTCAACCTGTTCATGATGAAATGGCAAACCAAACTAAATATTAATCACTTGACAGCTGACAAAATGGCCGCCAGTTAAAAAAGTGATGCCAACTTAAAGTTCTATACCTCAATAAAAAACACCCATTATTTTTCACATTATTACACCAAATAAATATATAATAATGCTGTTATTTAAAAATAAGAGCAAATAATTTAACAAATATTATTAACGGCCATTTATTTTATTTATTGCTTGCATTTATCATTTAGTTTTTCTATTTTATTCTTTCTCTTTTTTTTTTTGTACAACAATAGGCGAGGTACATACGTGTGAACAAAATGTAGCACAAACCACAAAAACACGCACTTCTTCAACCCCACTACAGACAAAATAAAGGGAATCCTTTATTTCACTTTTACACTTTTATAGTGAAATTTTAACGATCATCTATAAAAGGATTATGAACATTAAGTTGTCGTCAATAAGAGTTCATAAAAATTCAAGTGTAAATAAATATATTTTAAAATACATAATTATATTAAGAACGATAACAGCTTTTGTATGCTGAATATATTTCTAAGGAAAGTCATTCATATACTGGAGTTTAGACAAAGAGACGCAGCGACATAATTATTTCAACACGTTTTCTTGAGAGTCTTAAAGGTTGCATGAGCAAAATTCAATAAATTATATTTTTTCATTTAATTATTAAAACACATTTTGGTATTTTTGAACTGTAATGAATATGTTTTAGTTATTAATCGTTAGAAATGCCTAAAGGTATTCAGGAAAAGGGGGAACTGCGTCTTGTTTGCATCGTGGATTACACATATGAAATTTTTGTACTTACAGGTAACCCTCGAATTACGCGGTATTTCATTTATGCAATTTGCATATAAAACGTTTTTAGGATTCCATACACAGTAACAGTAACAGCTGAGTTGGCAAACAGTGTTGCCAAAAATCAACCTTTATTACATATGTAGTGTCCATACGGAACACTTCGTGTGCGCATCAAGGTCGGTCGCACTTTATTGAATTTTTCATTAATTCAAAGTTAGCATTTTTATTTCTTTAACAAATTTGTTAAATTAACTATTTTTCGTTTATGGTTGATTTTTGCAGAAAAAAAAGATCGTCCAGGAAACCCCTAAAGCTTATGACGCAGCAGCCCACAGACAAAAGGATGGAAATAATGTAATTTTTTGATAAAAAATATTAAGCTTTTTTTACGAGACAAATACTACGTTTATACGCAAGGCTTATTTGCAAATAAAACTGTAAATTGTTGCCATATTATTCTTTTTATTGCGACTTACTAATTCAGAAAACTATTCACGATTAACGCAGTATTTGCAAATAAAATGGTTGAGGTTGCCACGCTTGCAAATGTTTGATAACAAAAACAATAAATGGACAAATATTGCAACAAAAACATTGATAGAAGCAAATAATGACAATTAAAACAAATAATTATTTGATATTTTGTGCATTTACACAATTTTTTTTGTCAACATAAGTAAGCTTTCTATAGAAGTGCTACCAAGTTTATGTACTTTTGCTATGCCGTATAAACAGTGAGTTAATTTATTTGCAAATAATTTTATTTGCAAATAGTGCGCGTATAAACGTAGTAAAAGATAATTTCCCTAAAACATTGTTCGTTTTCTTTACCAAAACTACCGTAACTAAAGATTGTAACATTTGCTGCTTTTTTTAAAGCCAAGTAAATAGTTTCTTACATTTGAATTACTTTAACGATAAACAATTGCTGAGGTGGCAGATGTAAAACAAAAACAAATTGTGGCAATAAGAATAGTAATACTCATAAAACATAAAATAACTTAAATGAAGAGTTTAGAATAGTAGAGGAAATCTACAAAAAAAAAGGGGAAAAGATAAAACACATGAAAAAGAATGAGAATACGTTAAAAGATTTGTAAAAATTTACTGATTAAAATCAAATTGTAATAGGAATTTCGTTTCTGCTGATTTTATGAAAAAAAAAATTATATAAAAAAAAATTTAAAGTTTAACTAATGTTGTAACAAAGTACTCGTCGGAGTATGAGAATAAGTGTAATAACAGATAAAGTACTTTTCTTATTGTTTATTTTTATTAATAAACCTTTAAAATTCTTTTGCAAACATGTTTCGTTATTAAGAAATTGGTTGGTTGATATTCCAGGGATTTTGTTGAGTTGCTTTTTTTTATGTTTGAATGCCACAAGATGTGTGTGCTTGATCCTTAGATATTAGTTTGTGCCTGTGTAATGTATCGCTTATTTGTCCGTCATCGTATGTACGAGTATGTAACAATATTCCAAGTCCCTTAAGTTATTGTAAATATTTTGTTGTAAAAGCTATTAATAGATTAAGTATATCAAAATGTGTATTACTTCTAATACTCTTAAATGGCATTTGGTATGTATGTACTCGTATGTGCGTCCTTTAATGTATTTAGATTATATTTGATATATGCGAGTGTGTGTCGTGTGTGTGCTCAAGAGTTTAAAACTAAGCTGTTGTTCAATATTGGCCTTATGACCGCCTTAGGATATTTCTGCTCATGATATGCTGATATTTATAATAACCATATACAAAAATGTTTGAGCAAATATGTGCCAGGGTTGCCATAGCAATAAGAAATATTAGAATTTTGTGACCTTTAGACCATCGATGTGAAATACTATATGAACTTTAGCCTATATTATCGACTATCTTACCTTATGTAGAATCTTCTTAAAAATTTTAAGCAACCGTTAAAATTTTTTCTCCTTTTTTTGGCGATTTTTCTAGTTTGGCGCTTTTTCGTAGCTGTTGACGCTTTTTCGTTTTTTGGGATTTTTCGGTTTTTAAAATTGGCGTTTTTTTTTCGTTTTCAGCAATTTTGTTTGTGCATTTTTCTCGTTTTTGCGCTTTTTTTCGTTTTGGCGATTTTTTTTCGTTTTTCGCGTTTTTTTTAATTTCTGGCGATTTCTCGGTTTTTGGCGATTTATTTAAATTTTTGCAATTTGTTTTAATTTTAGCGCTTGTTTTCGTTTTTTCGGTCCTTGGCGGTGTTTCGTTTCGTTTTTTTTTTAATTGTTTAATTTTAGCGTGCTTAAATATTTCAAGAGTTCGCCTCTTATGATTTTAAAGATACAGCAAGTTGTAAAAATTACATTAACTGATAGAAAACCTTTATATTTTAAGTTTTTAAATTTCAGTGTTAATTGGTTGGTGTAATCTGCGATTTATTGCGTTTTTTCGTTTCTGGCGATTTTTTCGGTTACTGGCGATTTTTTAGTTCTGGCGTTTTTTCTTAGTCTTAGGAGTTTTTTTTCGTGTTTTGGATTTTTACGATTTTTATCGTTTTCTTGTTTTTAGTGATTTTTTCAGGTTTTGGTGATTTATTTTAGTTTTAGCGAGTTTTCTTTATATTGGCGCTTTTTTTGTTGATTTTTTTTCTTTTTGTGATTTTTTGAGTTTTTGGCTTTTTATTTTAATTTGATAGAATTTTTTACGATTTCTTCGGTTTGACGATTTTTTTAATTCATTTCAAGAGTTTGCCTCTTAAGGCTTTTTTCGTTTTGGTAATTTTTTTGTTTTCGCGTTTTTCCCCTTTGTTATGCTTTTTCGGTTTGTGGCGATTTATTTTATTTTTATCGATTTTTTTTTTGTTTTAGCGATTTTTTTTGTTTTGGCGATTTTTTTATTTTTGGCGATTTATCCGGTTGGACGATTTTTTTATTTTGGAATTTTTTTTTAGTTTTACTGTTTTTGTAAATTTCAAGAGTTTGCATCTTACGGTTTCCAAGATACGGCATTAACTAATAGAATACCCTTTAATTTTAATTTTTTAAATTTTAGTGTTAATTCGTGTAATCTGCATAGCATAACTTTGAAAATTTCAAGTGTCTATACATAATTGTCTGTATATTCCATTAGGATTTCAAAAGTTTTCGTTACTCGCTTTAGAACACCTTTTAATTTGTAACTGTCATATATTTGTTGTTTAGCGGCCAAATTTTTACATGTTCTGTGAAAATTTAAGGTCCTTAGCTCTTGCGGTTATCGAGAAGACAGCCTGTGCTAGACAGAGCGACAGACGGGCATTGTAGCGAAAACAATAGGGTGATTCCTTTTCATCTTTGGTGTACGGCACGTTAAAAATGGAATGAAATCGGAAAGTTGAAAACTAGAGACAAAAATAATTTTAAGACTCTAAATACTTTTGAGTTCTTGTTTTTGATTTCTCTAAATTATTTACTTCAAAAAGGTTGTTGTCTTGGATAATGAAAAATAAATATATTATTACCATGTTTTTAACCGTACGTCTACACCTGATATATTTTTATCATAACAAAGTCAAATTTTATATTGAAAAATATTTTTTTTATGTTAGCTATTTTATCTATATGGAATTAGAAATGTGTCATGATAGAAATATATTAGGTGTAGACGTAGGGTGAGAGAATGAGTATTTATATATGAGAGCATAAGAAAAAACGTTGTCAAAATAAAATAGATTCTATCTATCGACTACTTTCTGGTGCTGATTTTTTGTGTCAATTTGTATGGAAAATGTGTTTATGCCGCAATTATGTTTGATCATTAAGTATTACGTATTATATAAAAGTTTTAAAAATATATGAAAAAATATGTGTTGGATATAATGTTTGGAACAAAATCATAAAGCAAATACACGAACCTTCTAGCATAGACAATAAATAATAATTGTTTTAAAGAATTATAATTGCGGCTTTTTTTCGTCCATAGACAAGACGATACAATCGTCGAACAGAATTAGGGCATTAATCCAAACAAGTCTCATCATTTAATCAAAACATTCAAATAATTATTGACTGATACTTGGTAACCCTTCTTGAGATATTGGCATAGAATCCTCAATATTTTGTATTGTATTTTGTTTTTACGCAAAAATACCTTTTAAATGCATTTACAACACACACACACACACAAACACACACACACACACACACACACACGCATACAAACACACACACACACACACATGCACGCGTTCATATAGATTTTATGGCAGAAGAAGCAAAGCAACAACCAACCACGATTGGATGTTGTTAGTCAATCTTGTGGATTTTTCTTCTTTTACTTTTTACTTGGGTCGGTCCATCCAACCGAACAATATTGAAAAGTACTTAAAAATTAAAATGTTTTGTTTTCGTTTTGTTCATTCATTTTGTTGTTATTATTATTATTATGGTTTTATGAAAATATTAAAAGCATTATAATGTGCAACATGCTTAAGCTTCATCTTATTTGCGAAATTCTTTTTTCTTTTTCATCTTCTTCTTTTTTTCCGTTTCCTACAAAATTATTTTATTATTTTACTGGGAATTATCTGTAGAAACTCATATCCATGTTGTGTTCGTTCGCGCTTTTCTCCCGTTTGAGGGCGCACAGATTGAAGGGAACACAACTTAACATATTAAACATAATATCCTTGAGATATTTTTATATTGTTCTTTTGCATACAAACAGCATATTTTGCTAAAAAAAAAGAAAAAAAAAGAAATCACAAATAAAACCGAAAAAACAAACCCTTAAAGGAAGCAGGGGCTGCCAAAGCAACAGCGTATTCAATATATTAAGCGGTATTCTTTCCTTCTTCTCATGCTGCTACTCTTTTTAAATAACAATATTAATATTTGTTTTTCTTTTCAATAAAAACGTTAAACTCATTTATAATCTTGTCTAAAATTTTTTACAATACCTTTGTGCATCGTTAAATCTTTTCGCAATTTGGTTTTGCTTAAGAATTTCTAAAGTAAAAAAAAAAAATCCAATACATATTTGCCTTGATTGAATGAAATCTATTATTTTGGGTTATTAAATTCTGCTTAAACGTTTTACTTTTGCACAATTTTAAGCATCATTATTTGTTGTTGTAGAAAAAAAATTTACTTTGCAAATAGTGTTTGTTATCATTTTAGCCAACAACCAAACAAGTTGATAGAAAGAACCCTATTACCATTTTTCATGCAACTTATGATGGTTACTAAACTATACAAAGTTAAGAGCTTCGAAAACCTAAAGACTAAACTAAATATTTTGCAAATATACAGTCTGAAACTGTTGTAAAATAGTTAACAAAATGTACATTTTAAGCTAAAGCGTAGAAACTAAATTGCAAATTATTTGCAAATATGTATTGCAAGCACTCCGTGTGCACACACACACACACACTCACGCATTTGTGTATTCAGGATATCACTGCCATGGACCTTCGACATTCGTTTAAATAGAACAGAACAACCGTCCTATTCGAGTACAATCGAGCACAGTGGGACTAATCGGAATATATCTGCTTATTAATAATATTTTCTAAATAATAATATTTCACAACACAAATAAATTCAGTAAAGTGCGATTTTGACTCGTACACGGAGGGTTCCTTAGGTACACTACATATCTAATGCCATATGAACTTTTTGTTTTTCGGCCATTATTTCGGTTTTGACAATTTTGTTCGGTTTTTTGGCGATTTTTTAGTACATACTGACGCTTTTTTAAGTTTTAGCGTTTTTTCGGGTTTTTGCTGTTTTTTTTACAATACATATTTTTAGTTTTAGCAATTCTTTTAGTTTTGGAGCTTTTTTTCGTTTTGGCGTCGGTTTTCGTCGGTTTTTGGTGATTTTTTTTCATTTTAGCGATATTTTTCATTTAAGTGCTTTTTTCCTTGTTGGCGACTTTTGGTTTCGGCATTTTTTTTTTTAATTTGGGATTTTTTAGTTTTAGAGCTTTTGATATTTTTAAGAGTTTACCTCTTACGGTTTCCAAGATATACAGTCGACTCCGCTTTACTGGCAATAACCAAAACCCAATTTTTATTCAGTTATCCGATTTTTTCTCTAAAACGTAGTTCGGATTACTGAAATTTGTTATAGTTAAGCGTACTGCTTAAAATCAGTGAAATACTTGCCACTTGCATTAACAATATATTAAAAAAAATACAATAAAATACGTAAGAGCGAAAAGGACAAATACATTTTGCCATTTAATTTTTTAACGGACAAAGCATGCACAATTATTTCAGCCTTAAGATTTTTAGTAAATAAATTTGTCATTGTTTATTTTTTCAGTAAAGCGAAGTAAGTTTCATACAAAATGTAGTTGTGGGCTTGCTTTTGATTTTCAGTAATACGATATTTTCAGTAAAGCGATGTTTCGCTGAAGCGTAGGGAATAAGACTAGCTGCGTTTAAAATCAGTGAGGGGATTTGTATCGCTTTCAGTAATCCGATTTTTTTCAATAAGCCTGTTGCGCTAAATCGGATTCGACTGTTGCAAGTTACATTAACTGATAGACTAGCCTCTAATTATTATTATTTAAATTTCAGTGTTAATTGACAAAGTCTGCTTAAAAATACACTAGCTTGGAAAATTTCAACTGTCTATATAGAATTGTCCCTATACTCGTATTACATTAGGATTTCAATATGTTTCGTTGCTTGTTTTAGGACACCCTTTAATATTTTTAACTGACAACATATATTTCTCGTTATAGCGGTTAAAGTGAAAATTTCCGTAGCTCGTAAAGTTCTCGAGAAAACAACCTGAAACAGACTGAAAGTGCCGCGCAGTTGTTCATAAAACGTTTCCTGCTTCGACTGCTATTCGACCATTGTCTATTTTCATAAGCACCAGCAGAAGCAATTGGTTCATTTCAAACAGTTGGGAACTTGTCAAAGCAGCGAACAGTAAAAATTTTATGACTTTTGCTACTTGGCCTTAAGCAATTTAAACACTGATTCCAGTACTATTAAATACAAATGAAGAATCATGTTGAATAGAACTTATTTCAAGTTGAAATAACGTGAATTTGATAATGAAACAATATAAAGAAAAATGTTGAATCAAAATTATTTCAAGTTGAAACAACATGAAATTTATTTAGTCATTTTATTTTGTTAATTATTTAACTTGCATGATAGTTAGTATGTATTGGCACAGGCATCAGGGAAAATGCGTGTATTTATGATTCCTTAGATACACACTAACAGCCTTAAGTATAAGAAAAAACTGGCATGAAGTTAGCATAAATAAATATCATCATAGGTTAGGTTAGGTTAGGTTAGAAGGCTGCTGGTAAGAAAGAGTTAAATTTAGAGTCCAGCACACATGGGTCGAATACAATGATCCCTTTGTTCTACCTCTGAGTTGAAGAGAAGAGAGTGATAGGGAAGGGATAGTGATAGAGAAGACTTGTGGTGAAGGAAGAGCTAGAGTAAATCTTCATTCTTTTGCAACTATGCTTTTTTGCACGCTTTTTTAACAATACATTATTGCAGCGCCTCTGGTTTCAAATTAGGCGTATTAATTTTTTTTTTGAAGCTGTGCTTAGTAGCTATTTTATTGATTATTTTACTTCGCCGATGATTATGATACACAATAAAAACGAAGGACGGTGCTCTGATATTACATTAGGATTAGCAAACTCTGAAGTCGGTATAGTTTTAGTGACCAGTGCCTTATGCCTGATCAGTAGAACTTTTTAAACAACAACTGATACCAAAGGACACTAATGCACATCAGAAAAATGCGTGATGTTGTTACTTAATGACTGTCGGAGAGCGGGCTCAAACACAGGACCTTCAGTTTCGTAGTCAACGTGCTAACTAACTACTTCAGCCAACACCACCCTCTAAATATCATCATGTATCTAATTTAAATTCAACGTGATTTAATTAATGATTTAACATGAAATTTATTTTAAATTAAAGTAGTAGTAAAGTAAAACAAATAAAATATCTAACAGCAAACTGCAAAGATATTTTGGCAGAAACACTCAGTGTCTTTGGTAGGAATCGAACCTGGGAACCTATGACTACTAGTTTAGTACAACACTGCATACTAGCCAGCAGCAGGAAGTTTTCGCTAGTAAAGTTTGTTGGCTATTTAAGCGATAAAACAAACAACAACAAAACAAGAACAATTCACAGAAATGAACACAACAGTGCATTGTAGCTATGAACACAGAGGGCGAAACCGATCGGCCTAGAGCCACTCCGCTAACGATTTTCGTAATTAGTTAGCCGCCGCGAGAGAGTGTGGCAACGATGATCTACAGCAAGCCACATCGACTTTAGCCACCGCCGATTTGGCCGATTTCGTCTTAGCCGCCACCCATCATTATACGAGTACATCAGCTTCGCTTTTTGTATGAACAAAGCAAATAAATACCAACAGCTTATCAGTCACTTTTTATGTTAATGTTAACTTGTAATAATCAAGAAATATTAATGTCATTTATAGCATCCAAACTTTAACCTTTAAAATACACATTTTCATTTATCTGGACCCACAGTTCTTCACAGAACGTCTCTACTGCACAAACGCCAGTGTTTTTTTTTTTTTTTCATTTTTACTAGCAAACATTGCATATTTGTTTCTATCCCCCTGCATACATACATTTACTGGCGATTTATAACAGCAGATAAGCGTTAATAAATTAATTAGAAATATTGAAATGGCTAAACGCGAAGTAAACAACTGTACGAGCAACAACTAACACTGAAGCTGCAGCAGCAAAGGAGCGCGCTCCAGCAACATTTATACAAAAAGGATATGAACTTGTGTTCATATTTAGACAATGCTTACACACACACACACACACACAATAAACATTTTTGGTTGGTGGGAAAACAAGGCATATCACACACTGTTTAATAACTGTGATTTGTGAATGTTACCACTTGGTTGAAGAGAGATGATGATTAGAGACGAGTTGCATGCCATGTGGTGGTTGGTGGTCCATTAGAGCATTCAGAGAAATAAATTTCAAAGAAATTTAAATATCATTAATTATCTGTAAAATAGTGAAATTAAAGAGAGATAAACACAAAAAGAAACAAAAAAAGTTTAAAGTTTATAAAAATTATTTGTAAGTTAGTCAGAGGCAGGCCGCCAGTGACCACCACCTTAAGCACAGCGTTTTTTTAAAAAGTTTTTCTTATTTTGTATATAAACTTTTTTGCTTGTCCTTCACTTTTTTTAATAGAATTAAAAACTTTTACAAAAAAAATTCTATTTTTTCATTCATACCTTTTTTTATGCCATAGCCTGAGCTTATTTTTTTCTACTCTCCAACTTATACTACTTATGGACAAATCCCAACAGGATTTCAGTTTAAAGGTGGCAAACAAAAAAAATCCTTCGAAAAAAAACTACTTAAACTTTTTACCAAACAATACAAGATGAAGAGAGAAAAAAGTGCGATAAAAAAACGTAAAAATGTTTTTCTGCTAATTGAAAATATCTGTTGGGATCAATTAGACGGCGACTTTGGTGTTTTACAGCAACTTTTCTCTATTTTTTTTTCGTTGTGCACGGAAGCACTTATGGTTGCATTCATACTTTTAGATTTTGGGATAAAGTTTACTTTTTCTTATAATTTTTTTTTTTCATGGCAACTGCTTTGGTGAGCAGTTATTTCTTTGTGTTCTAGCAAAAAATATAAGACTACTTCTTTGCTCTCTACGTGTGTAAGGCAAAATGTACCTTTTTAGCTTATGAAATGTTGTGAGTGTCTGTGTGTCTTTGTGGCTTAGTTGGCTTTTAGCTCTGGCTGCTATCGACATGTTATCTGATGAATGGTATTGTTAAAATTAAAGGTTCAAAAGTCAGCACAGAAAACTATAATTTAACTTTGAAATAAAGTTTCAATTGAATTAATTTAATAGAAATAAGTAAGATCGTAGTCTTGTTAGAAGGTAAATTAGCTTTTAAGCACGTCTAGATAAAGTTTGTATTTATAATTTAAATGTTAATTTTCAACAGTTATAAATAACGCTTTGTAATCCAGGCCTTTATTATCAGTTGCACTTAGGTCCAATACTTGACTTCCCAATTATAGTTATGTCATTTAGCTAATTGCCACTTACATTTAAGTGGCACTTAAATGTAGCTTAATATTTTCAGTGGTTAATTAAAATTCTTATTAAATTATGTTGAAAGTACGGCAGCGCTACAAAATTTCTCAGTATTATGGAAGGCTTTTTAAACAATAGATGCTTATTATAAATAAAAAAAAAGTTAGGTTATGAAAATGAAGAAAACTAAAATTGCACAAAAACACAGTTTATGAAACAAAAAGAGCATCAGAATAAATTTTTTTTACATATTTATTTTTCCATGATATGAAACTATATATTCGGCCATGTCACAGAGTTCAATTCCGTTCGGAAACGGAATTAAATCCACCTCAAGATGTGGACGCCTAGCCGGAGTATACCCCTACATACCAGCGTCCCCTACAGTCTGGACACACCTGAGAAATGTCCGTATTTTAATTTTCTTTTTTAGACACCATCTCCTACGAAAATGGGGTGGATTGAATTCCGTTTCCGAACGGAATTGAACTCTGTGACATGGCCGATTGTATATGTTATATTTTATGAAAATTAAACGAAATTCTTTTTAATACGACCACATGATGTTCATGTACATGTTTTAAATAAACACACACAAGCACCATAACATATGGTATGCTCGTAAGACTTAAGTATGATTTTAATATACAAATATGGGCAGTTAAATGACTCTCTACTTTGTACTGAAAAAATTAATTCGGTACCTTAAGTGGCACTTAAAGATAAATGACACTTAATAGAGAAGTCAATTATTGGTCCTTAGACTTTCAGATTCTCAAATTCGAATTATGAGCTGGCAACATCAAAACAAACAGAGTTTTACTTTCGATATAGTACTTTTTTCGTGCCAAATTAAAGTTAGTTGGAAACGTTTTAGCTCGAGTCCAGTGTTACAGCTTCTCATCTGTAGAGGAGAACAATTAAGTACATAAATATCTACTTGCAGGAAAACGAAGGAGACGATCAAATAAAACCATCAATCATATAGTTGTGTGCGTGCAATTGTGGTTATCCGGCTACACGTATGGGTTGTCGACAGTGCTTGATGAGAATCAAAAAATTTTGATATTTTTATATGATGGCTGATTATTTTATCGTCTACAGCTCTGGTTGACGAAAAAATTTAATTTGCTTTGTGAAAAATTATCACTGTCCTTTGTAAAACAACCAACGATCAAAAGTCTACAAATAAATATACTGATTGACGATACTATTTGAAGGTCTCCAAAAAATAGTCCTCTAAACGACACTAATACACATTCACTGATTGACGTTCTTATTTGATCATCTCCAGACCCTATTAGACAGTTCAAAACTATAATAAGCATTTATCGATTGTAAAATTATTTTTATTGCCAGAGAGGGTATAGCTTCCCATTGGCCCCATTGCAAAGAGAATTGGGCGGGGACACGTCCAGAAATTTTTTTATTTAATTTTATGATATTATACTTGTTTTTTTTTTTTTTGCTGCGAAACCTAGCAAACACTTTTTGTTCTTGTAATTTAACAATTTTAAAGTTGAAAAAATGGGCGTGACTACGCCCATTAAAATCTAATATTATTTTTCACGTTGTTCTACTTAACCGATTTTTACGAAACTTTCCACACACCTTGAGCTCAAAAATAGACACAATCTTTTATTTGAAAAAATGGGCGCAGCCACGCCCTTTAACATTAATATTTTATTTTAAGTTGTTCTAATGTACCGATTTTGACAAAACAGCACACACCCTGAGCTCTGGAAACACACAAAATCTTGCATCTAAGAAATGGGCGGAATCACGCCTATTAAAATTTAATTTTATATCCCATAAATTTTTTTCAAAAATGTTCTATCAGATCTTTGCATTGAGGTCGGTTTTTTGTAGAATTTGTTATATCTTACTCGTATATTTGCCCAACATATTAATGCTCGTTATACTCGCCCGATAGTGGTTTCATTTATCGCCTTTTCTAGAAGAGCCACAATGGCCCTTATGGAAAAAGGGAAAGATCCTTTTAATGTTTTTCAGAACTGTTCAAGGGCTTCGACATAAGAAAGTCTAAGACATCTTACATCAAAAATGTAAGTTTCTTTGCATGGTTTGATATGCCGATTCGACATAAGAATGTGCATAGATGTGAATGGGGGAATTCTACAAACTTCAAATAAGACTCAGACGTGAAGTTTTGAAAAACTAATGCAGTCTTATATATTTTATGGGTCCGCTGGCAGCATCATTAGTGAGAAACATGTTTGTACTTTTGTGGTTACAGTGTATGACTTTAAATTGGGCGTACAGTGAAAAAATATAAATTAATTATTGCGTACGCTATAAAATAATCCAATTCTCGTATTCGATTTCAGTGAAAGTTCATGTTATAGTATATAATAACTGAAAATATTGATATAAAAAATTTTTTATTCGACATATTGTTATTTTAATTCGAAATTTATTTGTTGGAAGTATTTATTTGATTTATTTGAACAGTCACAAATATGTATGTGGTTGAAGTCTAATGACGACAATGAAATCCATATAGACAACGCTGAACTACCAGCAAATAAATTTCAAATGAAAATATTGATTTTAATAACTGATCTCCGTTGAGACATGGGTGCTGATCTACTACATGGTTGCACAGAAAATGCAGAAATTTTTCCTAAACTAAGAAAACTTCATGGCTTCTTAAAAAAAATCACATTAATTTGTGAAAACATTTCGTTTTTATTTAAAAACAGATGTGAAAATCGTGATCTTAAGAACTAGAATAAAAATTATTCCTGGACTTAGAATTTAGATTTTATTGCACATATTAACCAATAAAACTTATTAATATACACTTACATTGAATTTTAATGTGTAAATTTTTTTCATGAAAGTATTTAAATCCCTTTGTTCATATATGTATATTGCATATTAAAATCTTCCAAAAAAAAATCCGCGGAAATTTTGAAAAATTTTCTCATTTAACATAAATATGAAAGACCAAAGTTTCCTAAAGTCCAATATATACTTATTGCTACTTTTAATTATTTTCCATTTAAACTTTAAAATTACTTGCAAAATTATAAAACATTTTCCATTTTCACTGAAGGCGGTCGGACAATAAACCAGACGACAACAACAGGTTTTTTTTTATTTCCACACACAAATTTAATTTTATTTACAAAATTGTTTATTTTCTCTCGACTTTTTTTTTCTTGCTTAATTTTATTGTTAAACAGTGGACAACAACATATACAGGACATTACACAACAGAAGTGACAAATTCAAATGCAAATGAAGCGCAAATTAAATTACAAACAGTTTTTATTGGATTATAGACCATGATACACAAGCTCATACCTCACACACGTATGGCAAGTAAGGCAAGGCACGTTTAAATACATCCACACACAAACACACACACACACACACATGCATACGTAATGCACTCACACTAATAATATTCATGTGGAGAAATGCAAATAAAAATATTCAGGATGCAGCTGAGCCTACGTGTGTTGGCATTATGTACACGGAGAGAAAAAAGTGTTACAATTTTTATTTAACTTGAAGAGAATATTCAAGAGCATGAGTTTAAATATTTTAAACTGATTGAGAAGTTTTACGATAGCGTATCATAATTAAAAAATTATAAAAACGAATTGATTTTAAACTTAAAAAAAATCTAAAGCTATTAACAACAAAAATATTTAAGAAGCAAATCTGAGAAATAGTTCAGATTTCTTAACTTTCTCCCATCATTGTGACACTTCAGCAAGTGATTCCATCTAAAATCCACAACAAGTGAAGACCATTTTCGACATCTTGTTCTGAAGTAAATGATTACAAGAGATTATGAATGTAAAACAATTTATGGGACTACTAAAATAATATTCTCAAATGATGGCTTAAATCTATGTCTGCAACAAATATGAGACACACGATGAAGTAGAACAAAAAACTAAAACTTCCATGTTAATTTATAATTTCTATTCGAAGTTGTTTTTGTTGTTTAATTTTTTAAATTATAATAAAGTTCATATTTTGAAGAAATAAAGTGACATGTAATAATTTCTCATAAGTATTCACATGTTTGGTCCACTGTACGTGGTGTCATTTATTATAAAATTTAGCTTTATATAAAAATTATTCAAAGGAAATAGAATACGTGAATTGTTTTGATTCATTGTATCACAATTAACTAAAAAAAAGTTTAGTTTTATGAGAGGTTAATAGTAACAAGGAAGGGTTGCGTTGCCTGAAGTAGTTAGCACGTAGACTATAAAACCGAAGGTCCTGGGTTCAAGCCCGGTCTCCGACAGACATTAAATAACAACACCACGAGTTTCTCTGATATGCATTAATGTAAAAGACTGAAGCCTTCCTCTATCTCTTCCTTCACCACCTGTCTACACTATCACTATACTTTTCCTAAAGAAGGTAATACCTCGTAATAGTAGTAGGCATTCATTGCCTGAGTTTTACTTCTATTAAAAAAGAGGTAATTTTCAAAAACGCTAAAACTAAAAAAAATCCAAAAATTTCAAAAATTGCCAAATTGAAATAAGCGCGACAAACTGAATAAATCGCCGAGACGAAAAAAAGCGCCAAAATTAAAAAAAAAAATCCAAAATAAAAAATAGTCAAAATGCAGGAAATAAATCGATATAATGTAAAAAATCACCAATAATAAAACGGTCTCCAAAAATAGAGAAAAACCGAAAAAACGCCAAAACAAAACAAAAAAAACTTTACTGAATTTATTGGTTTTACCGAGTGCACACGCGACAATTCGAGTCTATGCAATTTTCCACTTTTTTTAACAAATCATCTTTACGTGAGTAAAATGTAATTAAAATTTTTAAGTTTATATAAGCACAACAGCTGATGCTTGGTGTTGCCAGACGTTTGTGGTTTTGTTGTGTTTGTATCGGTTTGAGCCAAGTAGCAGAATTGATTGCATGATTGATTAAATGAGGCAAGCTTATTACTGCAAAACATTTATTCAGTACAATAAAAATTGAGTCACATTGGTACATTGCTGCAGTCCTATGATCTTAAGTTTGCTTAAGTAGAAACAAGAAATAACGCAAATAAACACGCATTTGCATGAATAGTAACGAAGAAATAGCAATAACAAGAATTTTGCAAACTGTTTAGTAATGGTACAATTTCGTTACAAAAACTCTTTCAACAAAGTTTAACACCATGAATCATAGCAATTCACGTATGCTATTTTCATTGAAAAAATGTGCATCAACTGACACCACAATCAGTGAACCAAACATGTGAACACTGATGATGAACGTGTAGCGTCTTTGGAAAAGAGCACGTTGTTCCGTTCTGCTAGTGTTTTGTCACATTAATTTTTTTTTTTTTGGTTTTTCGGATTATTAAAGTTTTTATATGAATCATTCTGCTTAAAATGGGAAAATCAAACCGTCAGCTTGGAATGTAAACTTGTTAAATCCTATTTTTATAACATATGATATTTTAATGGCATTCGAGAGAGAAAGAGGCGCTTTATAGCCTGGCTGAAATATATATTTTAAATTGAAACTCTATATGTCGAAAAATCTTAAACTATGTATAGAAAATGTTCATAGTATTTTGTCTCTCCTGTAAAATTTGCTTGAAGTGGGTCAGCAAGTTTACACTATATGCCGACGAAATAATTGTTTTATTTTTTTCGGCATATATGAGTCACTGATCACATTGGATGTTCTGAATTCAAGAATTTAAATGGGAAACATATGCTGAATAATATTGCTAAAGTTTATTTTCCCACGCTGATAGTAGGTTTGTAATTCTCAATCATTTATTGGGAGTTTAAATGAACAAAGTTTACTCATGAGTTATTTTAGCAGCAACGAAATGCATCTAAGCGTGCTTAAGCAACAACAAAAATTTTTTTCAATTTGCTTTCTATAATTTTATTTTTAACACTATCCCACAGCTAGTATTTAAAATAAATAATTAATTTAACTTTTCGTTGAGCAAAGAACTCTAATAATTATTGAGATTTAAAATTTAGAAACATTTTTTGGAAAATAATAAGAGCTTTCTTTCTTAATTAATAAAAATGTTGTGACTTCATTTAAGAACTTTATACCAAAATTTTTCTCAGTGCATTTCCCGCTCTTGCGCTGGTAACGATGATGAGTGGGCGCTAACAGACTGGACTTAAAACCCAAAAATAAATAAAGCACGTAACTCCTGTGCATTTGTGAGCGGATACCGAGTATCATACACGTTGTCCAAAAATTTCATAGAAAAGAAGTCAACGAATAAAATTTACATGTGGCTCACGGTAAAATACCGTATTTTACGTTTATATGCGAGTATGACCAGCAGAAGGAGATGCAGAGAGTTGATGTCTCAAAAAAGGAAGCAAATACTCACAGTAGAAGCAAAATTGAAAGGCTATTGTTTTTATCTGGCAGCCGGGGGGATGTGGGTGGGGCATTACACAAGCAAATATTTTGTGCCAAAAGAGTCACAGAGGCATACAGGATTATTTACGCGTTTTTACAAATTATGTTCTTAGAGATAGTCCTTGCTCATGTCATTGTCATGCAACAAATGTTAGTGATACGAGTACCTTTTATGGATTTTTATGACTATTCGTTCGAGTTGAGGCAGGAGGAAGAAAAACTTAAGTAAAATGTCATTTACATTTTGAGATGTTTGTCCGCACATTGTGGCCTACGCTTTGCTAGTGTTTAGTAGAGAGAATTTGTAAACATTTTGTTACTTTAGGCTCCGGGCAGATAAGGCACAATGGATTGCCTTACGCATGCACTTGGTATGTATGGATGAGTTAGAAAGAATTTATTTTTTTCTTGCATGAATGTAACATAAGAGGAAATATAAGGTCTTGGGTGCACCTCATCATTACACGCCTTTCTATTGGTGTTTGGGGGCGAAAATAAAAAAACTAATGATAGCACGTGTCACTGCTACAGAACACAACACAATTCTAAGGACTAAAAGTCGACTGTGTCGGTTAATCTTTGTGTTCCCATATTGTTATTACGTGGGAGACGTTGAAGCCCTTGGAGTATTGGAGTTTGCAAAAGCAAATAATTAATTCGTGTTTTTAATTTTTTACATTGCAGGCAGAATATAGGACAAAATTGGGAAAGAAGCAAGTAGCTAACTTTATAATTAAAAGAAATTATATTCCGTTTATGTCCTATTTTTTAACACAAAAATTTATTTAAAAAAATACTTATGTATGTGATTCCTTAATTTAAAAGTGCAATTGCATTGCTGTTCTTATTTGTCCAAATTGTCACTTATTGCTGAAGGTGAGGACAAATTTATTGAAATTTTCAATATTAATATTTATTTTTTTTCATCAGGAATAATTTCTTAATCAGGCAAGAAATATTAAACTAGACTTTATCTGGTTATTCCAACATCCCTCTGCGCAGCCACGCAGTTCATTACCAGCCATGTATATCTACTTGGGGAGAGTGCGTGTGTGCTCAGAAAAATGTTGGCATTTCCCCCCACCTAAAGTCTGGTTTAACTTTTTTTCGTCTTCTTCAGAAAATCACAAATCGAAAATACTGAACTTGAGCCCGAAATTATTACTGATTTTAATGTTCATTCTAGTTCAATCAAATTTAAATATTAATATTAATTTTTATTTAGTTTTTAATTTCGAGATCATTTATTGCTTTTTATACCCTTTACCAAAAAAATGGTAAAAGGGTATATATAGGTTTGTCATTCCGTTTGTAATTTCTATAATATCAACAAGTAAGAGTGCTATATTCGGCTGTGCCGAATCTTATATACCCTTTACCAACGTACGTACATATATATAGTATACAGACACGTACATACATATTTGTTTTGTGAAAAAATTTAAAATTTTTTAAAGTTTCCATCTTTGGAGCTATAATTTTCATTTTTAAAATTTCATACACCAAACTTTTCTTTCAGAAGCATAAAATATATTCAATTTATAAAGAAAAAGAAAAAAATTTTAGACCTATTTAATTTTACATAACACAAAAAGTGTAAGTTTTCCAACCCTGGAGTCATAATTTTGGATTTTTCTGATTATTGATACCAATCTAGTTCTTTAAAAAATGCATAAAATATGTTAAGTGAAAAAAGCAAGAACGAAATAAGTAAAAACTTAGTTTCATTTAATTCCTTTAATATTAAAAAAAATCAGTTAAGTGCGACTTTGAATCGCGCACGAAAGGAAGGTTTTTTGCTTTTTTGAAGTTGTTTTCAGTTAAAACGATTTTTTCAGTTTTGTCGCTTTTTTCTCGTTTTGGCGATTTTGTCTGTTTTTGGAGGTTTTTTTCATTTTGGCGATTTTTTTCTGTTAAGCTTTTCTTCATTTTGGAGATTTTTCTCATTTTGACGATTTTTTCTGTTTTTTGGGTTTTTTCGCGATTTTTTTGGCGATTTTTTTGTTTTTTTTTTCGTTTTGGTGATTTTTTTTATTTTGGCGATTTTTTTTCATTTTGGCAATTTTTTTCTTTTTTTTATGTTTTTTTTTTCGTTTTGGTGATTTTTTTCATTTTGGCGATTTTTTTTTCATTTTGGCGATTTTTTTTCATTTTGGCGATTTTTTTCTGTTTTTAATTTTTTTTTTCGTTTTGGCGATTTTTTTTCTTTTTTTGGCGATTTTTTTTCATTTTGGCGATTTTTTTCTGTTTTTTAGGTTTTTTTTCGTTTTGGCGATATTTTTCATTTTGGCGATTTTTTTCATTTTAGCAATTTTTTCGTTTTTTTGCGATTTATTTTAGTCTTAGAAATTTTCTTTTAATTTAGTGCTTTTTTTCATTTTGGCGATTTTTTTCTGTTTTTTGGGGTTTTTTTCGTTTTGGTGATTTTTTTTCATTTTGGCGATTTTTTTATCATTTTGGCGATTTTTTTCTGTTTTTTAGGTTTTTTTTTTCGTTTTGGTGATTTTTTTCATTTTGGCGATTTTTTTTTCATTTTGGCGATTTTCTTTCATTTTGGCGATTTTTGTTTTCATTTTAGCAATTTTTCCGTTTTTTTGCGATTTATTTTAGTCTTAGAAATTTTTTTTAATTTGGTGCTTTTTTTCGTTTTGGCGATTTTTTTTCTGTTATTTAGGCTTTTTCTTTTTTTTTGGCGATTTTTTTCATTTTGGCGATTTTTTTCTGTTTTTAAGGGGTTTTTTCGTTTTGGCGATTTTTTTTCATTTTGACGATTTTTTTCTGTTTTTTAGGGTTTTTTTTCGTTTTGGTGATTTTTTTTCATTTTGGCGATTTTTTTATCATTTTGGCGATTTTTTTGTTTTTTAGGTTTTTTTTTCGTTTTGGTGATTTTTTTCATTTTGGCGATTTTTTTTTCATTTTGGCGATTTTCTTTCATTTTGGCGA
This sequence comes from Tachina lurida, assembly GCA_944452675.1. Lineage (NCBI taxonomy): Eukaryota > Metazoa > Arthropoda > Insecta > Diptera > Tachinidae > Tachina > Tachina lurida. The sequence continues at coordinate 175,230,869 of OX101752.1, forward strand.
TTTTTGTTTTCATTTTAGCAATTTTTCCGTTTTTTTGCGATTTATTTTAGTCTTAGAAATTTTTTTTAATTTGGTGCTTTTTTTCGTTTTGGCGATTTTTTTTCTGTTATTTAGGTTTTTTCTTTTTTTTTTGGCGATTTTTTTCATTTTGGCGATTTTTTTCTGTTTTTAAGGGGTTTTTTCGTTTTGGCGATTTTTTTTTTCATTTTGACGATTTTTTTCTGTTTTTTAGGGTTTTTTTTCGTTTTGGTGATTTTTTCATTTTGGCGATTTTTTTTCATTTTGGCGATTTTTTTCTGTTTTTTAGGTTTTTTTTCGTTTTGGCGATTTTTTTTCATTTTAGCAATTTTTCCGTTTTTTGCGATTTATTTTAGTTTTAAAATTTTTTTTTAATTTGGTGCTTTTTTTCGTTTTGGCGATTTTTTTTTTTCTGTTTTTGGCTTTTTTTCATTTTGGCGATTTTTTGTTTTTTGGGGTTTTTTTCGTTTTGGCGATTTTTTTCATTTTGGCGATTTTTTTTTTCATTTTGGCGATTTTTTCTGTTTTTTAGGGTTTTTTTCGTTTTGGTGATTTTTTTCATTATGGCGATTTTCATTTTGGCGATTTTCTTTCATTTTGGCGATTTTTGTTTTCATTTTAGCAATTTTTCCGTTTGTTTTTGCGATTTATTTTAGTCTTAGAATTTTTTTTTTAATTTGGTGCTTTTTTTCGTTTTGGCGATTTTTTCTTGTTTTTGGCGATTTTTTTCGGTTTGGCGATTTTATAATTTTTTATTTTTTCAGTCTTACCGTTTTTGAAAATTTCAAGAGTTTTGCTCTTACGGTTTCCAAGATACAGCAAATAGTCAAAATTACATAGTCAAAATTGCATTAACTGATGGAACACCCTTTAATTTAAATTTTTTTAAATTTTAGTGTTAATTTTTGTAGTCTGAATAAAAATACACTAACCTTACACATTTCAAGTGTATATACATACATACATACAATTGTATGTATATTACATGGGATTTTAACATTTTTCGTTGCTCGTTTTGGAACACCCTTTAATTTCCAATTCTCATGTATTTGTTGTTGTAGCGGCCAAAGGTCTACATACTGTGTCCAAATTTCAGGTCTGTAGCTCTTACGGTTCTCGAGAAAATACTAATATAGTTTTAGACATAGTTAATTTTACATAACACAAAAAGTTAAAGTTTTCCAACCCTGGAAACGTCTTTTTAATTTTTTTGTATTTTTTTAATTTAAAATTCCAATTTTAGTCGTACTGAAGTGTAAAATATGTACATTTATTAAAAAAAAATAAAAATTTGTTTTCGGGAGTTACTTTTATATGGCAAAATGAAGTTTAAGTTTTCCAGCTCTGCAATCGTCTGCCCGATTTTGCTGAATTTCAATACCAATCTATTTTGGAAAATTTCTGACACACCAGTCCAAGAACGAAGTCTCTAGCTCTTCTGGGAGCTTCGGAAAACCGATTTCACGTACAGACAGACGGACAGACGGACAGACGGACAGACGGACAGACGGACAGACGGACAGACGGACAGACGGACAGACGGACAGACGGACAGACGGACAGACGGACAGACGGACAGACGGACATCGCTTATTCGTCTTCCCTATGCATAAGGATCCAGAATATATATATTTTATGGATCGCTTATTGATATTATAGAAATTACAAACGGAATGACAAACCTATATATACCCTTTTACCATTTTTTTGGTAAAGGGTATAATAAGCGATCCATAAAATATATATATTCTGGATCCTTATGCATAGGGAAGACGAATAAGCGATGTCCGTCTGTCCGTCTGTCCGTCTGTCCGTCTGTCCGTCTGTCCGTCTGTCCGTCTGTCCGTCTGTCCGTCTGTCCGTCTGTCCGTCTGTCTGTACGTGAAATCGGTTTTCCGAAGCTCCCAGAAGAGCTAGAGACTTCGTTCTTGGACTGGTGTGTCAGAAATTTTCCAAAATAGATTGGTATTGAAATTCAGCAAAATCGGGCATACGATTGCAGAGCTGGAAAACTTAAACTTCATTTTGCCATATAAAAGTAACTCCCGAAAACAAATTTTTATTTTTTTTTAATAAATGTACATATTTTACACTTCAGTACGACTAAAATTGGAATTTTAAATTAAAAAAATACAAAAAAATTAAAAAGACGTTTCCAGGGTTGGAAAACTTTAACTTTTTGTGTTATGTAAAATTAACTATGTCTAAAACTATATTAGTATTTTCTCGAGAACCGTAAGAGCTACAGACCTGAAATTTGGACACAGTATGTAGACCTTTGGCCGCTACAACAACAAATACATGAGAATTGGAAATTAAAGGGTGTTCCAAAACGAGCAACGAAAAATGTTAAAATCCCATGTAATATACATACAATTGTATGTATGTATGTATATACACTTGAAATGTGTAAGGTTAGTGTATTTTTATTCAGACTACAAAAATTAACACTAAAATTTAAAAAAATTTAAATTAAAGGGTGTTCCATCAGTTAATGCAATTTTGACTATGTAATTTTGACTATTTGCTGTATCTTGGAAACCGTAAGAGCAAAACTCTTGAAATTTTCAAAAACGGTAAGACTGAAAAAATAAAAAATTATAAAATCGCCAAACCGAAAAAAATCGCCAAAAACAAGAAAAAATCGCCAAAACGAAAAAAAGCACCAAATTAAAAAAAAAATTCTAAGACTAAAATAAATCGCAAAAACAAACGGAAAAATTGCTAAAATGAAAACAAAAATCGCCAAAATGAAAGAAAATCGCCAAAATGAAAATCGCCATAATGAAAAAAATCACCAAAACGAAAAAAACCCTAAAAAACAGAAAAAATCGCCAAAATGAAAAAAAAAATCGCCAAAATGAAAAAAATCGCCAAAACGAAAAAAACCCCAAAAAACAAAAAATCGCCAAAATGAAAAAAAGCCAAAAACAGAAAAAAAAAAATCGCCAAAACGAAAAAAAGCACCAAATTAAAAAAAAATTTTAAAACTAAAATAAATCGCAAAAAACGGAAAAATTGCTAAAATGAAAAAAAATCGCCAAAACGAAAAAAAACCTAAAAAACAGAAAAAAATCGCCAAAATGAAAAAAAATCGCCAAAATGAAAAAATCACCAAAACGAAAAAAAACCCTAAAAAACAGAAAAAAATCGTCAAAATGAAAAAAAAAATCGCCAAAACGAAAAAACCCCTTAAAAACAGAAAAAAATCGCCAAAATGAAAAAAATCGCCAAAAAAAAAAGAAAAAACCTAAATAACAGAAAAAAAATCGCCAAAACGAAAAAAAGCACCAACTTAAAAAAAATTTCTAAGACTAAAATAAATCGCAAAAAAACGGAAAAATTGCTAAAATGAAAACAAAAATCGCCAAAATGAAAGAAAATCGCCAAAATGAAAAAAAAATCGCCAAAATGAAAAAAATCACCAAAACGAAAAAAAAAACCTAAAAAACAAAAAAATCGCCAAAATGATAAAAAAATCGCCAAAATGAAAAAAAATCACCAAAACGAAAAAAAACCCTAAAAAACAGAAAAAAATCGTCAAAATGAAAAAAAATCGCCAAAACGAAAAAACCCCTTAAAAACAGAAAAAAATCGCCAAAATGAAAAAAATCGCCAAAAAAAAAGAAAAAGCCTAAATAACAGAAAAAAAATCGCCAAAACGAAAAAAAGCACCAAATTAAAAAAAATTTCTAAGACTAAAATAAATCGCAAAAAAACGGAAAAATTGCTAAAATGAAAACAAAAATCGCCAAAATGAAAGAAAATCGCCAAAATGAAAAAAAAATCGCCAAAATGAAAAAAATCACCAAAACGAAAAAAAAAACCTAAAAAACAGAAAAAAATCGCCAAAATGATAAAAAAATCGCCAAAATGAAAAAAAATCACCAAAACGAAAAAAACCCCAAAAAACAGAAAAAAATCGCCAAAATGAAAAAAAGCACTAAATTAAAAGAAAATTTCTAAGACTAAAATAAATCGCAAAAAAACGAAAAAATTGCTAAAATGAAAAAAATCGCCAAAATGAAAAATATCGCCAAAACGAAAAAAAACCTAAAAAACAGAAAAAAATCGCCAAAATGAAAAAAAATCGCCAAAAAAAGAAAAAAAATCGCCAAAACGAAAAAAAAAAATTAAAAACAGAAAAAAATCGCCAAAATGAAAAAAAATCGCCAAAATGAAAAAAAAATCGCCAAAATGAAAAAAATCACCAAAACGAAAAAAAAAACATAAAAAAAAAGAAAAAAATTGCCAAAATGAAAAAAAATCGCCAAAATAAAAAAAATCACCAAAACGAAAAAAAAAACAAAAAAATCGCCAAAAAAATCGCGAAAAAACCCAAAAAACAGAAAAAATCGTCAAAATGAGAAAAATCTCCAAAATGAAGAAAAGCTTAACAGAAAAAAATCGCCAAAATGAAAAAAACCTCCAAAAACAGACAAAATCGCCAAAACGAGAAAAAAGCGACAAAACTGAAAAAATCGTTTTAACTGAAAACAACTTCAAAAAAGCAAAAAACCTTCCTTTCGTGCGCGATTCAAAGTCGCACTTAACTGATTTTTTTTAATATTAAAGGAATTAAATGAAACTAAGTTTTTACTTATTTCGTTCTTGCTTTTTTCACTTAACATATTTTATGCATTTTTTAAAGAACTAGATTGGTATCAATAATCAGAAAAATCCAAAATTATGACTCCAGGGTTGGAAAACTTACACTTTTTGTGTTATGTAAAATTAAATAGGTCTAAAATTTTTTTCTTTTTCTTTATAAATTGAATATATTTTATGCTTCTGAAAGAAAAGTTTGGTGTATGAAATTTTAAAAATGAAAATTATAGCTCCAAAGATGGAAACTTTAAAAAATTTTAAATTTTTTCACAAAACAAATATGTATGTACGTGTCTGTATACTATATATATGTACGTACGTTGGTAAAGGGTATATAAGATTCGGCACAGCCGAATATAGCACTCTTACTTGTTCTTTGTTGGCTTTAACTAGTTAGGAGTTTTAGTATTTGATTACATTTGATAGTTTTTAGGGAACAAATTACACCAAAGATAAATGTATTAATCTGACAAACACTAGCAGAAAGGCGCCATACATTCATCATCATCATCATCATCATCATCATCTTGTGTGTGGCCCACAGTGTGTGGTGTTGATAAAAAACCTCAGTCTTATATACAATTTTTTTAGTGCAAATGGAATACGTGAATCGTTCTGATTCATCGTATTATTTGATTTAAAATGAAAAGACAAAAAATTTTTGAGTTACTTTTTTTACTAAAAAAATTTTTTTCAATTTTCCAGCTCCGGTACCATAATTTTTAATTTTCTTAATTTTTAATACTAATTTAATTCTTTTTAAAATATAAAATATATCCAATTAACAAAGAAAAAAATTTGTTCATTTAGTTATTTTTTTATAGCAAACAAAATTTTTTTCCTGCTCTGGATCTCCAATAAATATATATTTTTCTTTCCAAGACATAAAATATCTTTAATATATAAAAGAGAAGAAAAAATTAATTTAATCTAATTATTTTTATATGCAAAAAAAAAGTTTAAATTTTCCATCTCTGGAATCATTCTTTTAGATTTTCCTGATTTCTCATACCAATCTTTTACTCTCTACAAATACAAAATATGTCTAATTTACAGAGAAAAAGAAAAACTCGTGTTAGTAGGTTACTTTTATAAACCAAAAAATTTAAAATTTTCCAACCCTGGAATCGTCTTTTTATTTTTTTTTTATTTCGAATATCAATTAAATTTTTACTGAAATATAAAGTAGGTTTATTTTACAAAAAAAATCAAAATTGGTTTTATATAAAAAAATGTTTAAATTTTCCAGCTCTGGAACCGTGTTCTTGAACAGTATTTTGAACCATTTCTGACACAGCAGACGAAGAAGTGTTTAGCTTTGCTGGGAACTTTGGAAAACCGATTTCTTGTAGCGGCAGATGGACAGCCTGACAGACGGACATCGCCTATAAATAAGGACCTCAAATAAATATACTTTATGGGTCGCATATGAATATTATTTATATATATATATATATATATATATATATATATATATATATATATATATATATATATATATCCTTTACCATTTTTGGTGAAGGGTATAAAAATATTTTTAAGACACACACAGAACTGTAGTTATTTCAAATATGGATAGTCACAATGGGTGTGTTCTGTTTAAAAAACAAAGAGTCTATAATTTTAAAAAAGGGTGCGGTTCTCAAGGATGTTAGTCCTAAAAACATTTTATAGAAAAAAGACACTGAAAAAACATGATTTGTGCTCAGAATGGACATAAGAAGTGACGGTTGTGACCTTGCAAATGTTATTTTTTACTAAATTATAATTTTTATGTAGTAATTTGCTCAAAGTCTTTTTGCTTGTATTATATACTAACTGCTTGGAAAAAAATTTGTTTTTATTAGGAAAATTTCTCTCGAAAATGTGACAGGTGTGACCTAGTATAAAAACTGGAGATGTTCGAATAACTTAAACTTTTTAATATTACCAACTTTTGATGTACAGTTACAGTTACAGTTACAATTTAACAAATCAATTCAATCAGAAGGGATTGTGTGACAGGTGTGACCTTATAAATCTCAGTTTTTACACAACTATTACAATTAAATTGCTTAAAGACTCATGATGGCATAAAATAATTAGTGCTTGGCAAAAAAAGAAAAAAAAATTTACTGCCTTAAAAAAAACTTTCTTGAAAATGTGACAGGTGTGACTTAGTATGAAAACTCGAAGCGTTTGACGAAATTAAACTTTTTAAAATTACTCATTTTATATCAATTCAAGACAATTACAATTTTACTTTTTACTATCAGATTTGGTATTTAACTCATAAGGGATGGTGTGACGGGTGTGACCTTAAAAATATCAGTTTTTGCAGAATTATTATTATTTAATTGCTTAAAGTCATTTTGATTTTATTAAATAGTTACTGCGTCTAGAAAAAACTAATTTTTCTTTAAAATCAAACATTCTGGAAAATGTGACGGGTGTGACCTAATACGAAAACTCGAAACGTTTGAAGAAATAAAAATTTTAGATGTATTTAAAATGCTAACAAATTAAAAATTTTCCATCAGATCTTTGTTGTTCAACTAATAAGGGATTGTAAATTATAGAGAAGTAATTCAGCAAAAATAGAAATATCAGATAACGAATAACAAAGTCCCATCATTCATTAAATTCCATTATGTTCTAAATACTTCATTTTGTGCAAAACCTTGGGAAATTACATTTTTAGCAAATTTCAAATTCTTCCACCTGCTTTAATAAACCCCGAAATTAAACTCCTGCAAATAATATTTACAACAAAAACATGAGTACCATCATCATCATCATCATGATAATCATCATGGGCAAAAGCATGTGGCATGTAGCATGTTGATACCTAATAGTAGTGTTAGGTATCAGCATGTCATGATACCGATACTAAACTGACACTTTGACATCGACTTAACCCTAAAAACTGCTGCGTTGTTGTGTTCCAGTCACAGAGGAGATTTCCAAACTCCAACAGCCTCCAACTGCCTTCTTTAAGCAAGTGTGCGAATGAGTGTGTGTGTGAGTGTGTGTGTGTGAGTGTGTGTGTATTTGTTATCAGTGTCAGTGTACATGTGAAAAACATGAATTTTGCTAAAATAGCATTAAGGTAAGCTAAAACAATAAACTTGATTTGCTCTCCTACTCCTGCTTGCAACTGTTGTAACTCGACCCAAACATTTTTGGGCTTTCTTTCTCTCCCACCCAAAAAGAAAAAAGAAAAAAGATGAACAAGAACCACAGCGTCATCATTGGATGTTTGCAAACGCCATCTGTTTGGCTTGTTTATCGAATAACAGCAACATTATTTTAATACTCACATGTATTTGTGGCATACGAGTGTTTGTGTTGTTGGCTCCTTTGTGTGTTGGTGGGGTTGGATGGTGGGGGGGGGGGCACTTTGTCGAAGGGCATTAAAGTTTTAATATGTTAAAAAGCTTAAATGTGTATTACGTTTAAATACCTTTTAATTGACATGATTTGTTTTATTTGTGTACTTTTTGCTGTCTGTGCATAGAAAACCGAGTAGAAGGAGTCACACTGATGTAATATTGTGTACAGGTCAATGGTTATTTGATGGAGACATTAGTTTTAGTTTAATTTAAAAACTTTTTTTTGTAATTAATAGTGGTTAAAATTAAACATACGCAAATACATTTCAGCTACTCCCATGTGCTACTCTTATGAACACTGATAGACAACGAATGAGAGCTTACAATAGAGGGATTATATAATTAATTTTTAACATTCAAGGGATTAAGGTTAAATTTGTTGTGAAGGTAAATGAAATTTAAGCGGGAAAATATAATTGAAATTTAACTTTTTTCAAAACAGTTAAAAGGATTAGTGACATATGGTTTAAAGTACTTGTTTTTCAACTTTTATGTGTGATTTCTTATTTCATAGAACCATTTTCCTTGATAAGACACTTTTTCTAAAACGTGATATATGCCCTCTTATTGTGAATGGCGTCGTCGACGTCACATCAAGATGACAGTAAATATTGTCACTTGTCTACTCTTTATGAGCAACAATTGGCTCTTATTGACAATCAGTCTTTGTAAATTAATGTAGCATGTCAATAGTAGTCAATTGTTGTCGACAAAGAGTAGAGACGTTTAAATTTTTACTGTCGTTCTGATGTGACGTCGACGACGCCATTCGCAATAAAGAGGATTATAATCTATTGCGAAGACTAAAAAATCAAATGGCATTTTCTTTTCTAAGAAAAAATTTTACGTTTATTGCAATTTCGATCAAAATTCACAATAAAATGATTTTTTGAAATAGAAACTTTATTAGAAAATATTGTATCACCCCTTATGAGCGTAAATTTTTGCTCTAATTTTAATTTTTCTTAATAACAAATTATAAAATATTGCACTTTTTCTATAGAAAAGAAAATGTCATAAAATAACTATCTACATTAGTTTTTATAAAACCTTCAGCGGAACCTGTAATGTTTTCCCAACTCTTGCTACCTCATGAGCCGTATAATTTCCCTGAGAGACTCTATGCCCCCTGGATTCACATTATCCTAAAACTGAACTGTCCCGTCATGTCGTTTAGAGATGATAGACAGTTTTTCAAAATGGGGTATAGAGGACCATGATATCGGCTAGACTTTCAGTGTACATAGGCAATTCCACGCGAATGTCAACTTTTTGTAGCTTGCGACACCAAAAAAATTTGATTCTTTTTTTTAAAGAAAACGAAACTTGGTTTTTTATTCTTAATATTTTTGTGTAGGCCGTCAGCAGCTCTACATTAGGTAAAACTTTAAGAAAAATCGAGTCACATTGTTCTGAAATGCAAGCTCAATTGACTGATGTCACACGTGACAAAAAATGGACTTTCGCTTGGAAATGCCCATATGTTAATTATGCTTCTTAAAGCAACCTTCACTCTCTTCCAATCCACAATTTCTTCGATAGCAAGGATGTCTGCCTGATAATCACAGCAGTGATCAGAAAGTCACTTTGGAATACGAAGACCTAGTGCACTTGAGTAAAAGCCGAAACCCACACCTATTAGAGTTTGAGAGGCAACCGTATAAAACTCAATACTCCTTCTACCTGGCGAACCATTCATACACCCTTCTCGGGATGACATCCAGGTTCTGTAGACACATATGCAATAGAGCAGTGGACGTTTGGTCCCTTGTTAGATTTTTCTCAAATATGAAATGTTTAGTGATTAAAACAAAGTTGCATTTGCTTAAAGCAATTGTATTAAATGATAAAAGACACATACTCGTAGTTATTACAATTTTAGCAATTTAGAAAATTTATTTGTTGTTGGCTTAGCACGTCCAGATTGCTTGCGTTGCTACTAAGCAACAAATCAATAGACTTAAGCCACATCTAGACTTGCTAAAAAGCACAACAACTACATTTTTTACATGCGTTATATACAAATTAAATATGAAAATAAAACTTATTTAAATATCAATTCATATTTAAAAGTAATTTTTCATACAAATATTAATCAAAATCGACATTTAAATATAAATTGATATTTAAACAGAGTTGGTGAAAATGGCCCTAAATTTATTTGAAATAAATTAAAGCTCAAAAATCATAAATTTAAAAACTCCAAATCCCGTTTAAGAAAACATTAAATTTAGAATTTCCACAACCATTATCAGCACTTTGGCAATCACTTGGACTCATCATCGTCACCGTCATCGCAACTGCCAGCCATTACACTCAATTTGCGGTTAAATTACAATATTGGCAACAGCAATTAAGCAACAAACACACTTGTAAAAAAAAATCAAATGGGAATACAAAAAAATTCTCAAATAAAACCAATATATGAGCATCACCGTGTATGATATGAAAAAACTCACACACTCTCACGAGAAAAATTGTTAATTTCATAAAGTCATATAAAAACCGCCGGTGCATGCAAAGGAAAACACGTACAAATGTGTAATAGATCAACACACCAACATAACCACACATCAATGTCATCATCAACACCGAAAAATATCATTGTCCTCATGCTCGTCCTCATCACCATTCACAATTCACAGTCACATGCAACATTCACACTTTCCCCGACACGCTCAGTTACATTTAAAATATTCATTTTTTATGCCTGACTACAGATGCCAATATATAACATGACTTCAGTTGATTGTTTCCATCAGCATATTGTTTTCTGTCATCAGTTCAGTGAGCCAAAAGGAGGAACGTGAGACTCATAAAAAACGCTATCACACAAGAAAAAAAAAACTCATATAAATACAAAAAGGAAACGAAGCAAAACGTTACACATCCTGTTATGATTTTACACCTCCAACAAAAGCACACACACACACACACACGCACATAAACAGAAACACATAAACACATCCTCACCTCCATTCTCTGCTGTGATTAAAACATTCATACGCTCGCTCCACTGTGTGTATCTTTTGTTTCTGTACTAATAAACACTTGTTCAACCATCAATTATTCACCAATTGAAAAATTACTCAACTAAGCGTGGATTGTAATATTTAAATTTTTTTTCCCGTTTTGCTACTGATAAACCAGAATATGATGCGAGTGTATGGTTAAAGGATGTTTTTCTTTTTAATTTTTTCTTTCAGTTTTGTCAGTGGTGTGATTAAAAAGTCATATTGCAAAAGATAAATATTGAAAAAAAGTCTCCTTGAATAAAAAAAGCTTCCAAGGAAGTGAAAAAGATGCAGATCTTGCAATGAGAAAGCAGTACAACTTTCCAACAAATTTACCAGACACTTTTTCATTTCAGTAAATCTCCGTTAAAACTCACAAACATTTACTAGATCTGACAGTCAGTAAATGTGAAAAACTTATATAAATCTTAATAGTAAAATAAAATTCAATAACACAACGGCAAGACTGTTGTAAATTATTGATGTTAAAACTATAGCTTTCATTTCATAAAATGCTCTCAGAAAACAATTCACATATTCCATTTGCTTTGAAGAACATGCAACTGGGGCTGAAGTTTATATTAACTTACGCCATACACAGTAGACCAAACATTAGAGCTATTGTTGCGTAATATCTATAATTATATTTTCATGAATAAGACAGTTAATATTTTATTAAATTAAATTTTTCTCAATAATTTTGCCAAATTATCAAATAAAGCAGTTTCTATTAAAATAAATTAAAATCAATGTTGTTATTGATGTCGTTAATTGAAACGTTGTTATTTTAAATTCTAGCATTAGTTAGCGTAGCATTAGCATTGGCATAGCATTAGCATAACATTAGCATAACATTAGCATAGCATTAGCATAGCATTAGCATAGCATTAGCATTAGCATAGCATTAGCATAGCATTAGCATAGCATAAGCATAGCATTAGCATAGCATTAGCATAGCATTAGCATAGCATTAGCATAGCATTAGCAAAGCATTAGCATAGCATTAGCATAGCATTAGCATAGCATTAGCATAGCATTAGCATAGCATTAGCATAGCATTAGCATAGCATTAGCATAGCATTAGCATAGCATTAGCATAGCATTAGCATAGCATTAGCATAGCATTAGCATAGCATTAGCATAGCATTAGAATAGCATTAGCATAGCATTAGCATAGCATTAGCATAGCATTAGCATAGCATTAGCATAGCATTAGCATAGCATTAGCATAGCATTAGCATAGCATTAGCATAGCATTAGCATAGCATTAGCATAGCATTAGCATAGCATTAGCATAGCATTAGCATAGCATTAGCATAGCATTAGCATAGCATTAGCATAGCATTAGCATAGCATTAGCATAGCATTAGCATAGCATTAGCATAGCATTAGCATAGCATTAGCATAGCATTAGCATAGCATTAGCATAGCATTAGCATAGCATTAGCATAGCATTAGCATAGCATTAGCATAGCATTAGCATAGCATTAGCATAGCATTAGCATAGCATTAGCATAGCATTAGCATAGCATTAGCATAGCATTAGCATAGCATTAGCATAGCATTAGCATAGCATTAGCATAGCATTAGCATAGCATTAGCATAGCATTAGCATAGCATTAGCATAGCATTAGCATAGCATTAGCATAGCATTAGCATAGCATTAGCATAGCATTAGCATAGCATTAGCATAGCATTAGCATAGCATTAGCATAGCATTAGCATAGCATTAGCATAGCATTAGCATAGCATTAGCATAGCATTAGCATAGCATTAGCATAGCATTAGCATAGCATTAGCATAGCATTAGCATAGCATTAGCATAGCATTAGCATAGCATTAGCATAGCATTAGCATAGCATTAGCATAGCATTAGCATAGCATTAGCATAGCATTAGCATAGCATTAGCATAGCATTAGCATAGCATTAGCATAGCATTAGCATAGCATTAGCATAGCATTAGCATAGCATTAGCATAGCATTAGCATAGCATTAGCATAGCATTAGCATAGCATTAGCATAGCATTAGCATAGCATTAGCATAGCATTAGCATAGCATTAGCATAGCATTAGCATAGCATTAGCATAGCATTAGCATAGCATTAGCATAGCATTAGCATGGCATTAGCATAGCATTAGCATAGCATTAGCATAGCATTAGCATAGCATTAGCATAGCATTAGCATAGCATTAGCATAGCATTAGCACAGCATTAGCATAGCATTAGCATAGCATTAGCATAGCATTAGCACAGCATTAGCATAGCATTAGCATAGCATTAGCATAGCATTAGCATAGCATTAGCATAGCATTAGCATAGCATTAGCATAGCATTAGCATAGTATTAGCATAGCATTGGCATAGCATTAGCATAGCATTAGCATAGCATTGCGATAGCATTAGCATAGCATAGCATTAGCTGGTGAATAAAAACTGCTTTAGAATTAAAAGCGTTATTGAAACAAATGGTATGGTGGTAAATATTTCTAATTTATTAAATTCCAGAAAATTTTCTAAAGCATTGACAAAATATTTCGCAAAAAAAAACTGTGAACGTGAAAAAGGGTCCGCAGAGAGACACAGTTTTATTCAACTCGTTATAATTTTATAGATTTTTAAGAGAATTCTAAATGCAATCACTTCTATTTTGTGTGTAAACATGAATCCATGTAATTTTTCACTTCATTTTTTTCCGTTTTCACACACGTTTCCAAACATATCGATGTGTACGAGGAATCACAGGAGTTTTGTGACGTTAATAAAATTTTAAATTTTTTCATTCGAACGTAATTTTTTCTATTGTTTCTATGTTGTGGTATTTCAGCTACATTGTGTTTTAATTTTTTTTTTTTTTTGCTTCAATATTTTCTTTTCTTTTTGTTTTTGTTCTATCAATTTTGTTGGTCTGTTCACACACAGAAACAAATTGACTGGGGTTTTTGGCTTGTACATGCGATAACATTTGGCTTAAGGTCCAAAGACGACTAAATGCATACATACATACATACATATGTAGGTATGCTATGCATGTATTAATGTATGTGTAAGGTCGTTTTTAGTTGCATACTTTTAGATGCTTCTTACAATTCTCAGCAGCTTGTGTGAGTTTTTATTTTCGATTTATTTCTTTTAGATTATTTTTTGTTTTTTTTTTGTTTTTAACTATAGAAATGTGTGGAGTGGGTCTAAACATGCAGTTAAATGAAGTTTGCGGTTGAAATCAACATTTATGGTAATAAAATATTGAAATATAACATGGGTTTTATTAGGTATCAATGGATTTTTAGGGGACACTGAAGTAGTTAAAAGAAAACTTTAAAGTACAGAGTTTTAATTACAAAGCAATTATTTTAGTCTTTTATAAAATGGTAATACATTTTTGACTGATGGCAATAATTGAGCTCGTTGTTAAAATAGTTTGTTATGTACCCAGAAAAATTATTATCAATTATTAAACTAAGAGAAGTTATTACAGAGTGTTTCAAAAAATTTTTAAATTTTTTCAACTTACTGTGTGAAAGCAACGAGTCTAAGGAACGTGCAGTTTATATCAATCGATAGCGTGGATCTTAAGAATTTAGTTTTTATTGAGTGATAATCGATATGAGACCTCTTATTAAGTGTGCGAGACAAAATGTTAATTGGCCAACTGTAGCGTCTAGAAGATTCTCTAATATCACAGTTTTCAAGTATTTACATAATGTGCCAAGAATGCATACCGCTCATTCAGAAATATGGGTAAACATACAATATGCCCAGATCTTCAATCGACTTAAAATTACTATTGTATTTTTTTATTTTCTTTTATCATATCATAATATTTGTTGTCATTCGTTACCTCGTTATGATTTCACAGCTGTTTTAATTGCTTAGAACTCCTTTTAATTCGGAGCCAAAATATAAATCAATAAAATAAGTTGTTTAAAGTCGTTTGCTCTTTTGGTCTTACACGATCCAGTTTTACAAAAAATATGTGTGAGAAACTTGAACGTGTGGCTGCAACATTATATTCTGCATACCGTTCTTGCTCTAGTTTTAATATTTATCCTTAAGGTTTTTGTCTCTTTGCTACAGTTAACTTAGTTTTGTTTAAGCCAAGAGAATAGCATAAAACCGAAATCTATGAAAACAGGGAAGTCACGAATTACAATTATTTTCTTTCATGTTTCTTTTTCTTTATAATAAAATTTTAAGTAAATGGTCTAATATAATTGAATTATTGACAGCTCAAATTATTAGATTTGAAACAGGCGGGCATGTTCTGTATTCTTAAATTAAAACCTACGGGGTTGCCATATAGTTGTTGTTGGAAATATATTTTTTAAGTAACAATGATATGGCAACTCCGAGTGATTTAATTTCACTAGGAATACAGAACATACTCGATCATTTGTTCTTTTCGAAAAATTTTGTTTGCTTTTATTCGACACTAGGCTGAATTTTTTAAATAAATATTCAAGTAACGCATGACAAATTTTTAGCAAAATTGATTAAACTCATGCTGCAAAAATAATGTTTAATAATAGGCAAATATGAAAAAAATTTCGTTTCTAAACGTTTCAAATTTGTATGAAAAATAACGAAAATTCGTTACAAAAAATATTTTTTCCAAACAAATTTCAAAACGAAAAATTCGTTTGTATTTATAAAATTTGGCCTTAAAATTGAAGAACATTTTTTTAATACTTTTTTTTTCATTGAAATGATTTCCCATATAAATTTAATTAATTTATACGATCTACATTTTTTGATAATATATATTTGATAATAATATTCAATCAGGCTTATCACAAACAAAGTTTCAGGTCTTTTTAAATCTACTTTGATACGGTTGTAAAATATTTTGACAATTTATGAAGAAAATTAATTATTCACAAAAAATGTTTTTCATTTTCATGGAATTGATGAACAATTTTATGCGGAAACCAATGGTTATTCATGATAAAGCTGAATATTATAAAGAAAAGTCACGAATGACAAGCAACTGGCAGACATGCTTTTAAAACAAACAAAAAATTCAAACCTTTTCTTTTGAATTGGCTCCATTTTGTGGGAAGGAGAATCGAAGCTGTTATGTTTTAATTTGTTTTCTATTTTTCTAAATAATGCAATGTATAAAACTCATAGCTGTTAAGTAATGATTAGTAATCGTAATGATTACTAATTTGATTACTTTTTTTTAAACGTGAAGTAATGATTAAATTACGATTATATACAGTTTCGCACGATTACTAATTGATTACGATTATTAATAATGGAAAATTAATTTGAATTACTTAAAATTACTAAAAATAATCAAAAAGAATCAAAACTAATCAAAAAACAAGTAAGAGTGCTATATTCGGCTGTGCCGAATCTTATATACCCTTTACCAACGTACGTACATATATATAGTATACAGACACGTACATACATATTTGTTTTGTGAAAAAATTTAAAATTTTTTAAAGTTTCCATCTTTGGAGCTATAATTTTCATTTTTAAAATTTCATACACCAAACTTTTCTTTCAGAAGCATAAAATATATTCAATTTATAAAGAAAAAGAAAAAAATTTTAGACCTATTTAATTTTACATAACACAAAAAGTGTAAGTTTTCCAACCCTGGAGTCATAATTTTGGATTTTTCTGATTATTGATACCAATCTAGTTCTTTAAAAAATGCATAAAATATGTTAAGTGAAAAAAGCAAGAACGAAATAAGTAAAAACTTAGTTTCATTTAATTCCTTTAATATTAAAAAAAATCAGTTAAGTGCGACTTTGAATCGCGCACGAAAGGAAGGTTTTTTGCTTTTTTGAAGTTGTTTTCAGTTAAAACGATTTTTTCAGTTTTGTCGCTTTTTTCTCGTTTTGGCGATTTTGTCTGTTTTTGGAGGTTTTTTTCATTTTGGCGATTTTTTTCTGTTAAGCTTTTCTTCATTTTGGAGATTTTTCTCATTTTGACGATTTTTTCTGTTTTTTGGGTTTTTTCGCGATTTTTTTGGCGATTTTTTTGTTTTTTTTTTCGTTTTGGTGATTTTTTTTATTTTGGCGATTTTTTTTCATTTTGGCAATTTTTTTCTTTTTTTTTATGTTTTTTTTTTCGTTTTGGTGATTTTTTTCATTTTGGCGATTTTTTTTTCATTTTGGCGATTTTTTTTCATTTTGGCGATTTTTTTCTGTTTTTAATTTTTTTTTCGTTTTGGCGATTTTTTTTCTTTTTTTGGCGATTTTTTTTCATTTTGGCGATTTTTTTCTGTTTTTTAGGTTTTTTTTCGTTTTGGCGATATTTTTCATTTTGGCGATTTTTTTCATTTTAGCAATTTTTTCGTTTTTTTGCGATTTATTTTAGTCTTAGAAATTTTCTTTTAATTTAGTGCTTTTTTTCATTTTGGCGATTTTTTTCTGTTTTTTGGGGTTTTTTTCGTTTTGGTGATTTTTTTTCATTTTGGCGATTTTTTTATCATTTTGGCGATTTTTTTCTGTTTTTTAGGTTTTTTTTTTCGTTTTGGTGATTTTTTTCATTTTGGCGATTTTTTTTTCATTTTGGCGATTTTCTTTCATTTTGGCGATTTTTGTTTTCATTTTAGCAATTTTTCCGTTTTTTTGCGATTTATTTTAGTCTTAGAAATTTTTTTTAATTTGGTGCTTTTTTTCGTTTTGGCGATTTTTTTTCTGTTATTTAGGCTTTTTCTTTTTTTTTGGCGATTTTTTTCATTTTGGCGATTTTTTTCTGTTTTTAAGGGGTTTTTTCGTTTTGGCGATTTTTTTTCATTTTGACGATTTTTTTCTGTTTTTTAGGGTTTTTTTTCGTTTTGGTGATTTTTTTTCATTTTGGCGATTTTTTTATCATTTTGGCGATTTTTTTGTTTTTTAGGTTTTTTTTTTCGTTTTGGTGATTTTTTTCATTTTGGCGATTTTTTTTTCATTTTGGCGATTTTCTTTCATTTTGGCGATTTTTGTTTTCATTTTAGCAATTTTTCCGTTTTTTTGCGATTTATTTTAGTCTTAGAAATTTTTTTTAATTTGGTGCTTTTTTTCGTTTTGGCGATTTTTTTTCTGTTATTTAGGTTTTTTCTTTTTTTTTTGGCGATTTTTTTCATTTTGGCGATTTTTTTTCTGTTTTTAAGGGGTTTTTTCGTTTTGGCGATTTTTTTTTCATTTTGACGATTTTTTTCTGTTTTTTAGGGTTTTTTTTCGTTTTGGTGATTTTTTCATTTTGGCGATTTTTTTTCATTTTGGCGATTTTTTTCTGTTTTTTAGGTTTTTTTTCGTTTTGGCGATTTTTTTTCATTTTAGCAATTTTTCCGTTTTTTGCGATTTATTTTAGTTTTAAAATTTTTTTTTAATTTGGTGCTTTTTTTCGTTTTGGCGATTTTTTTTTTCTGTTTTTGGCTTTTTTTCATTTTGGCGATTTTTTGTTTTTTGGGGTTTTTTTCGTTTTGGCGATTTTTTTCATTTTGGCGATTTTTTTTTTCATTTTGGCGATTTTTTCTGTTTTTTAGGGTTTTTTTCGTTTTGGTGATTTTTTTCATTATGGCGATTTTCATTTTGGCGATTTTCTTTCATTTTGGCGATTTTTGTTTTCATTTTAGCAATTTTTCCGTTTGTTTTTGCGATTTATTTTAGTCTTAGAATTTTTTTTTTAATTTGGTGCTTTTTTTCGTTTTGGCGATTTTTTCTTGTTTTTGGCGATTTTTTTCGGTTTGGCGATTTTATAATTTTTTATTTTTTCAGTCTTACCGTTTTTGAAAATTTCAAGAGTTTTGCTCTTACGGTTTCCAAGATACAGCAAATAGTCAAAATTACATAGTCAAAATTGCATTAACTGATGGAACACCCTTTAATTTAAATTTTTTTAAATTTTAGTGTTAATTTTTGTAGTCTGAATAAAAATACACTAACCTTACACATTTCAAGTGTATATACATACATACATACAATTGTATGTATATTACATGGGATTTTAACATTTTTCGTTGCTCGTTTTGGAACACCCTTTAATTTCCAATTCTCATGTATTTGTTGTTGTAGCGGCCAAAGGTCTACATACTGTGTCCAAATTTCAGGTCTGTAGCTCTTACGGTTCTCGAGAAAATACTAATATAGTTTTAGACATAGTTAATTTTACATAACACAAAAAGTTAAAGTTTTCCAACCCTGGAAACGTCTTTTTAATTTTTTTGTATTTTTTTAATTTAAAATTCCAATTTTAGTCGTACTGAAGTGTAAAATATGTACATTTATTAAAAAAAAATAAAAATTTGTTTTCGGGAGTTACTTTTATATGGCAAAATGAAGTTTAAGTTTTCCAGCTCTGCAATCGTCTGCCCGATTTTGCTGAATTTCAATACCAATCTATTTTGGAAAATTTCTGACACACCAGTCCAAGAACGAAGTCTCTAGCTCTTCTGGGAGCTTCGGAAAACCGATTTCACGTACAGACAGACGGACAGACGGACAGACGGACAGACGGACAGACGGACAGACGGACAGACGGACAGACGGACAGACGGACAGACGGACAGACGGACAGACGGACATCGCTTATTCGTCTTCCCTATGCATAAGGATCCAGAATATATATATTTTATGGATCGCTTATTGATATTATAGAAATTACAAACGGAATGACAAACCTATATATACCCTTTTACCATTTTTTTGGTAAAGGGTATAATAATCCGATTACTTCTAAGGATTACTTTTGATTCTTTTTGATTATTTATTAAGAATCAAAAGTAATCTTTGAAAGTAGTCGGATTACTTTTTGATTACTTATGATTCTTTTTGATTATTTTTAGTAATTTTAAGTAATTCAGATTACTTTTCGATTATTAGTAATCGTAATCAATTATTTATCAGCAATTCTTTTGAAGGCAATTATATAATCATTACAATTCTTTTTAAAATGTAACCTAATTGATTACTAATCGTAATCGAAATTTAACAGCTCTGGTAAAACTAAATAAATCCTAAGGCGAAGGAAAAAATATATTGTAAAGCATGAAAATGAGATATCATTTTGTAGGCAGAAAATAAATAAAATGTTTTCCTTCATATAAGGAAATGTATTTATTGCTAAATAAAAGTACATATATTGCATACAGTAAAGGTTTTAATAATTTTTATCCAAGACTGTTGGAGTAAAAGCATTGAAACCTCATGAGACAAAAACTATCAATTTATTTTCAATCTAATCCAAATACACTCATAGAAAAAAAGTACATCATACATACTCAAACTGATCATATACAGTGTATTAAAAACTCTCGTTTCAATTCGACAACGCAGTATAGTCAACGAATGTGTACGAGAAAAATTTGAAAAACAACCAGCGTGTTATATTGATTACAGACGTTGTTGATTTTGCAACACCTTTTGTTTTCCTCAGTGTACATAAGTACAAAACTTTATGAGAAACATCATACTTAGTTTTAAAGAGATCCACTTAATTTAAATACTCTTTTGAGACCCCGGCATAATCTCGCCAGAATATGAATATCTAGCTCACTTTTTGGCATGATGAAACCTTACTAAAAATTTGTCATTCCAGATTTGGACTTAACACAAAGGAAGTGTCGAAAATTTTACAATTACATGTCATAATAATTATTACATTTTGACCCGTTTCTTACAAAATCTCAACACATTTGAACATTTGTTTGTTGTTTGCTGATAAAACCTTTTGTCATAAAAGGAAATAATTTAATAATACTCGTATCTTAAAACTCATTACAAATCTTCTACAGGGCAGCAATTAATTTTGAATAAGTACTTCAACCGGGGACTCACTCCATCACACTAAATGTAAAATGTGCCGCCTGAAAGTTCTGAGAATTTTGATAAAAAAATAAAAATAAAAAAACATACATACATATTAAACGAGTTCATTTGCTTACTTTTGTGTAAAAAGTGCAAAAGGTTTTTAAAGTTTTTGTTTTCATGCTGCTCTTTGTAACAAATAATAATAATAATAATAATTATAAACTGCAAGTGATAAGAAAAACTGAAAACATGAATAATAAAATGCAGGAACCAAACGGTACAGAAATGGACAGCCCGCACGACGTCAGCTAAAAGTTCATAATATGTCTGATTAAAAGAAAAAAAGAAACAAAACATTAACGTACGATATAAGAAATTTCCGATGCAGTGGCTGTTGCATTTAGTTTTAATCAGTTGTAAACTCGTACCGCCCGACACACTTAAATGCACAAAAGAAATAAATTAATAAATCAAGCAAAACGTTTGCATTTTAGTTAAATGCAGGAGACGACGACTCAGAAGTCTGATACGAGCACCAATACTTGGACAGGAATGCAGTAGAACAATTGGAACCACTGTTGGTGGCCAATTGCGTCTAAAGTTAATAGAAATAAAAACACAGAGTGTGTGTGTGGCCGGCAGTATTTTGCCATTTGCACTCGCTTCTAAAAGAAGGTTTGTTACACTTAAAATAGTAAAATAAAAATCTACAGCTGCAACAGGAAATACAACAAATAATACGAGCATATAAAGATGAATTTTAATAAAATGCAACAAAAAGTTGATAAACAAATTCAACAAACTGTAAAGAACTCTTAATTAAAACACAAATGTTAACATTGGGTATGGGCAAAAGTTCTTTATGCCAGTTTTAACGAAAACTATTGAAAAGTATTCAAAAAATAATGGGACTTTTTCGTTCGCAAAAAAAAAACAAACAAAATCGCCAAAACCGAAAAAAAATCGTGTCAATACAAAAGAAACCGCCAAAAACCGAATAATTGTCAAAAAAGTAACTAGCGCCATAAGGGGACCCTTCGTGTGCGGGGGACCATTTTTTATAAGAATGTATATAGGTTTTTTATGATGCTTATATAAAAATGGCCGATATTTATATAATTTAAGTTTAACGTTTATTAACGCACTAATAATCCCAAATTATTATTTTACTTAATTAGTAAAATAACTTTTTTATTAAAAATACATTTAAATTGATTATTGAGGGGTTTAGCTAGATCCTATGCGCATTTCACTGTTGCTAATGCAGATCATCAGGGAACCTTTACCCAAAAATCTTAGAACAACTAGAGTTATTATGTTATAAACTTTCATTTAAACAAATGAGAAGTTCAACAAACCTAAACCTAAACCCCTCAATAATCAATTTAAATGTATTTTTAATAAAAAAGTTATTTTACTAATTAAGTAAAATAATAATTTGGGATTATTAGTGCGTTAATAAACGTAAAACTTAAATTGTATCAATTCCCAAAAATAAAACACTTTATATAATTTTATCTCCTGATTACGATGGCGTCATTAGTTTTTTCCTATCATTATCACTATTTTTAAAGATATAGTGACATTTAGCATTTGCATAATTTACACCAGTTTTTGTATCATTCCATTAATATTTCATGAGTGGTCCTCCAAACTTAAAAATATTTTCTGGATTATTAATCTACACAAAAATCTCTTTCATGTAGTTAGGAGTCACATTGATGAATATATCACGATATCTTAGTGTTATTGTAAGGATTTTAACAATCGTGTGTGTTTAGTTTAGTCCTTGAATTTTTTTTTATTATAATCTTATTTAAGTTAGTATAACTAACCCAAATGTATTTTTGTTCGCTGATTACGAAAATAGGTTTATTAGTTTTCTAGTCCCTCTAGTTTCAGAGAGAGAGAGAGTTTTTTTATTTGGCAGAGGTTATTTATTTGGAAATCATTTCACATAATCTGTTAAAGCTAAAAAAAATCAGTTTTCTCAACGAACAACTTTTTACTCCCTTCACCAGAAATGGTATAGAGTATATAAGGAGCCGCAGAACAAAAGGTGCTTTTTTTTGCTCATTTCATTTCAATTTTGGGAAATCGAGATTTATTTTTTTCGCCCCTTTAAAAAACTGCAAGAACCTGGAAATGCTAACAAGTTTTTTACTTATCTACAGATGCATCTAACTGTCATAAGTCACCCCATTAAATGTTAAGGATGTTTGATATAATTCCATTTTTATTTCGGAAAAAGCACCTTTTGCAAAAAAGCACATTTTGTTAAGGAAAAAAGTAAAAAAAACACATTTTGTTAAAAAAAAGTAAAAAGCACGTTTTGTTAATAGAAGGAAAAAAGTACATTGTGTAATCTGACGATAAAATGTTTACTGAATGTGGTTCAACCTGAACTAATATATTAAAAAATCACCTTTTGTTAAGCATCAATTTTTTAGAACCCATTTACTTTGTAAAAAAAATAATAATAATGTTAACTTGATTGTTTCTACAATATGTAAACGTAAATATTATAAAAATACCAAAAAACCAATTTTTCGAGAAATGCTAAAAAGCACGTTTTGTTCAGCGGTTCCTCATATATAGGTTTGTCATTCCATGTGTAATTTTCACAATATCTGGATTCTTATGCATAGGGAAGACGAATAAGCGATGTCCTAATGTCCGTCTGCCTGTATGTGAAATCGGTTTTCCGTAGCTCCCGTATCAGAAATGGTCCGAAATAGATTAGTATTGAAAATAGAGCAGACGGTTTCAGAGCTGGAAAACTTAAACTTTATTTTGCCATATAAAAGTAACTAGCTTAAACTAATTTTTGTTTTATTTTTGTTAAATAAACTTATTTTGCACTTCAGTATGAATAAAATTGGTATTGAAAATAAAAATAGAAAATTAAAAGAATCAATCCAGATTCAAATCCAGGGTTGGAAAACTTGTAACTTTTTTTGCTAAATAAAAGTAACCTACTAAAAGTAATTTTTCCTTTTTCTCTATAAATTAAACATATCTTATACTCTGAAAAAATACAGATTGATGTATGAAATCAGAAAAATCTCAAATTATGATTGCAGGGAGGGAAACTTACACTTTTGTGTTATATAAAAGTAACTAGGTCTAATTAATATATTTCCTTGTCTTTATAAATTATATTTATTTTGAAAGGAAAGTTTGGGGTAAATAATTAGAAAAATTAAAAAAGCACAGCTCCAGAGCTGGAAACTTTGAACTTTTATTTTGATATTAAAGTAACTAAATAAAACTAATTTTTTCTTACCTTTCTTTTTCCTTTGTTCACTTAACGTATTTTTAGATATTTTTTAAAGAAAATATAAAAGCAGGATTCCAGGGTTGGAAAATTTAATATTTATACACATATATAGAAGTAACTAGGCCAAGTTATTTTTTTTATTACAAATTATATATACTTTATGTTTTAGAAAGAAGTAGTTTGGCATAAAAATTAAAAATTATGTCCTGCTCCAGACCAGGAAAACCTAAACTTTTTCTGGTATATAAAACTAATAATTTCTTTAGTAATTAAACTTATTCTGTATTTGAGAAAGAAAGATATTATGGTTCCAGGGTTGGAAATTGAAAAAAAAATTGGGTAAAAATTAACCAAAAATATTTTTTTTTTCAGTTAAACATAGTTCATGTTTTAGGAAGATCAAGATTTTTTTATATTTCGTCCCTACCATGTCAAATTATCCAATATGCAAAATTCGTTTTTTTAGATTCGTTACCTTGGTATCCTAATTTCTACGTATGCCTCGTTTAAAAAGGCTAAGATTCTAATAGACGAGAGAAAGAAATAAGAAATATCTTAAGACTGGCATTTTTAGGAATACGCTGACTTTAAGTTCAAAATTAACGATACTTTACGCTCTTCTGAAAAGTACAAATTTGCGTATTGGATAGTTTGACATGGTAGGGACGATATGTATGTTAAATTTTTAATGGATATATTATTGAAGTATAAACGAAGGTTTTCACCTTGTTATTGTGCTCTCAGCGCAGTTATGTTTAAAACCGATGGCCTTTCCTTGACAGCTTGTAACGAGTTCTCATTAATTTTTAGTAAATGGAGATCAAAATAAAATTTATCGCTAAAGAACAGTCATAACTATAAAATAAATTAAAGGTAATGTTCCATTTCATTTCCGTGAAACTTTTCCTTTCTGCTGAACTAAATTCGAAAAAAAAATCTATAGGAATTTAACCGTTTACATAATACCGCGATATATACCATTTGCAAAATAAAAAGTAATTTATGTCTTGTTTGGAATTTACAAAAAGCGGGTCAAACTATTTCATATATGGAAATATGTATACAACACACATGCATAAAAGTGTACGGAAAACTTTCGTGAGGAATATAGGAACTTTAACTCATTTTCAAAAAGTGGCATACATTTTGTTAAAATGATACAAAGGGATAAATTAAAAATAGAGGCATAAAAAGTGTCATTGCCATGTAAAAGGGTGATACTTTAGTGCCACAATGGCAACGCTGTTTCCAAGATACAGCATGTTAGCAAAATTACATAGTCAAATTTACATTAACTAATAGAGTAGCACACAAAGTGGACCAAACACAAACAACGCTAATGATGCAGGTGCAGTGACCTTCGAAAACAGCTAGTTGTTCCGTTCTACTAAGTGTTTGTCAAAATGTTTACAATTAACTTTGGTGTTATTTGTTCATTAATAATTATCACATGTAATTTGGCTTACAAAGCAATACGAACTTTAAGCTAATCAAGTCATAAAGATAGAATACCCTTTTATTTAGATTTTTCCTTTTCACCTTTGGTGTAGGGAATCCTCAAAATTTTTAGATCACCTACACCACTAGTGTAGGGGATTATGGGGTGTTCAATAAACACCAAGATATTTGTTCTGCTTGACTTCATTGAATCTTTTCTACTCTTCTTATACATATGTTACGATGTAAAAATATTTTAAAAGGAAAACTCGTTTTCCCCAACCCAATTTAAGACAAAATGACGGAAATTCTGGAACACAATTTCTTTTAAGCAGACAGACTGTGTCACTGATCTGTATGAAGGAAACATTAAGCCAGCGAGCGGTAAGCTTTTTGAAGTCCAACACTACTAGTTCGCAGCTTATCTGCAAAAGCTGTACGAGTATTTATAACAAGAGCATCATGTAAAGATTTCCTGAGATTGATCCGGGCGGCCTCTTTTACACTTTTACCATGTTCGAAGAGAAATATAAAAAAATAAAATATGATTTTGCGGTATTTAAAACAAAATGTCTTTAACGCAGTTTTGCTTTTTTTTTCTTTTCAAGTTCTTTTAAATAAAATTCACTATTTACAATTAATGATTGCGCTGACCGACCGACCACTGACTGACTTCCTTTTCTTGTCTGTCACGATAACCAGCAACAGCAAGAAGAAAAAAATATATAATTTTTTCTGCGTTTTTCTCGGTAGACTGTTGGATTTTTGTATAGAGTATTTATTTTACACAGTGTTCCAATTTTCTTTAAGCTTTGTAAAAACGCATTAAAATTATGATTACAAATCATGGACAAAGTAAAAAGAAAAGCGTAAATAAAATGCAAAAGATTGAGCAGAATACAAAAAAAAATCACCCATAAATGCATGATGAAATGTAATTTAGTTTTAACTCGTATTTTTCTTTTTTAGTTTTCGAGAAAGAAAATTCTTTTTTTTATCTTTTTGCGCATCCCTTTTTTTAAACACTTTTACTCGTAGCATAATGTTGATGAGTACGAGTACGATGATGAATATTATTAACCGCGTCTTTCATGCAGGACATTTTTTTAACGATTTTTATTTTATTATCATATTTTTTGTAAATGTATAGATAAATGGGTTTTATATTTTTTTTTGTCGTTAACAAAAAGCGACAACTACAAAAAATATGGAAAAAAATATCAGGCAAAAGACAGTTTTAATTAAAAAGTTTTCTTTTGACTCTTTTTTCATGTATGAGTAGAGAGTTTTCACAGGAATATAAGCAAAACTCAATGTAACACACACAGCCATGCAAACAAATTATGTTGCATACTTTTTTTTCCATAAATTCGTATCCTGTTCCATTCATAGTTTCGTTTCGTTTAGTTTATTTTTTTATTTTCTTACTGTTCCGCCAAATAATATTTAGTGTCCTTCTTTCATACGTTTTTTTTTCCTTGTGTTGCCGAATTTCATAATTAAAAATGTTTATGTTTGCTGAGACTGTGTGTGTGTGTGTGTGATTAATTTCGACGAAATATAAAAAAATTTCATTAAAAATTTTATCTGTCCTTTTGCTTTTTTATTTGCATTACAAGTTGTTAAGTCAACGCGAACACGAATCTATATGTCGGTCAATAATGAGAAGTTTTCTTTTTGTAAGAAAATATAGAAATTAATTTTCTTTAAAAGGAATGCAAGAAGCTGGTTGGTTAAAATCTGATAAGCAAAACTATTATGATGTAAGAAGGAAATCAAATCAAATGAGATTTTCAAACTATTCTAATGTTTACGGATTCTAGAGTTTTGAAATTATTTCATTACATTTACGGATTGTCACACGATGTCAGCATATAATGCTCTAAACACATAGACCACAGCAAGGTACATGGCTACACGACTACAAGTAGCGCTGGCAACAAATGTTGCCTGGCAGCCACTTATTTAATTATTTTGAAAACGGCAGCAGCACCATAATACTTGAAATATAAATACATATTTCAGCGGAAGATTTCACCTTTATAAAAATAAAATAGTTTATATCTTTATAATTTCATTGGGCTAAAGTTCGTATCGCTCTGTAAGGCAAATAACCTGGGATAATTATTAATGAACAAATAACACCAAAGTTAACTGTAAACATTCTGAAAAACACTAGCAGAACGGAACAACTAGCTGTTTTCGAAGGTCACAAAACCTTCATTATCAAAATGGAATATGTGAGTTGTTTTGATTCATGGTATTGCAATTCGCTGAAAACTTTTTTTTTGCAATCAAAACTCAATTTTACAGAGCGATACGAACTTAATGAAAATATTTTTATATCTTTAATTAGTTGAATAAAATTTTTTTTTTAATATGTGCATTCATATTTTATTGTTTTTAATGCGTATTATGAGTTTTTGAGGCCATATTTTAAGCGCCTAAGAAAATTTTTTAAATGCGTGCAGTCCCTGTCCCTGGTAATGTGATTTGTAAGCGATTATGTAAAAATTGCAAGTGTGGACCGGCACTAAGTCATTATACAGCAAGTACTTTAGATGCTAATGTCTAATTGGGTTATTTCTTTTTCAATATATCGAGCCTTAACCGCCAAAAAGGTTAACCGAAACATCTTTGGGAACTCGTTTTTTTTTTTGAAGATATAAAATAATCGTTTTTGAACAAAAAATTAAGCTCTAAAATTATGGCGCTTAAGCATTTTCGACGGTTACGGTACGATATGTAAGTACATCTGATATACAACTTCGCGAGCCTTCCATGAGTTAGCAAAAAAAAGCCGTGCGAATTCACACCAGTTTTAAAACGTTATAAGTCTGTTTTTGGAAAATTTCATTGGGATATCTCAGGTGGTTCATGAGCTATTTCATAAATAAATAAATTTAATAAAGTGCGACTCTAACTTGCACAGGAAGGGTTCCGCTCAGGCTTTGTTTCTTTTTGGCGATTTTTGCAGTTTCTGGCGATTTTTTTTTTTGTTCTTTGACGATTTTTTTTTTTTTTGTATTGACGCTTTTTTAGTTTTAACGTTTTTTTTCCTCTTTAGAACTTTTTTTCAATACATTTTTTTAGTTTAAGCGATTGGTTAAGTTACGGCGCTTTTTTCTTTCGGTCGATTTTTTATTTTTGGCGACTTTTTACTATTGGCGATTTTTTTACATTCGAGCAATTTATTTCATTTTTTGTGATATTTTTCATTTAAGAAATGGTTTTTATTTTGTCGATTTTTCGTTGCGACAATTTTTTTAATTTTTGGTTTTTTTTTAGTTTTAGCATTTTTGAAAATTTCAAAAGTTTGCTACTTACGGTTTCCAAGAAACAGCAAGTTAGCAAAATTAAATAGTCAAAATTACATTAACTGATAGGATATCACACACAGTGGACCAAACACAAAAGAACGCTGATCATGAAGGTGCAGCGACCTTCGAAAACAGCTAGTTGTTCCGTTCTGCTGCGTATTTGTTAGCCTTATCAAATCATAAATATAGAAACAAATGAAGTTCGAACAATAATAATTAAAATTAACTAAAATTAATATTCATGGGCAAGTGGCAAAACTTAATAAAAATAAATATGCTTAATAGTAACAAACCAAAAAATTTCGTCTTAAGTAGAACAAAAAATAAGCAAATTAACTAACGTATGCACAATTAGTAAAGAATAAACGACAATGGCAAGACTGTTGTAAATTTAGATATGGTAAATTTGAGCTTTCATTACAAAAAAGCTTTCAGAAAATTGTAATACGATGGATCAAAATAATTCACATATTCCATCATCAACTGACACCACATACAGTGAACCAAACACAAAGAACGCTCATGATGAAGGTGTAGCGACCTTCGAAAACAGCTAGTTGTTCCGTTCTACTAAGTGTTTGTCAGAATATTTACAATTAACTTTGATGTTATTTGTTCATTAATAATTATCACATGTAATTTGGCTTATAAAGCCATCCAAACTTTAGCTTAATCAAATCATAAATATTAGACTTTCTTGCCATCCCACTGTTACTAAGTTTGCAAATTTTTGTGCATTTTTGTTATATTTACCGAATTTTTTGCATTCCTTATAATTTTAAGCGATTTTTAAGCAATATTGTGGCTTGTTTTAAAAATTTGCAACTTTTTGCGAATTACAGTTTTTTTTGCTTGTTAAAAAAATATAATTAATTTTGTAATTAAAATTAAAATTTTGTTAGTTTCTTTTTTATTTTGCAATAAAAAATATTTTTGAGAACTAATTTGATTTAATTTTTTTTTTCTATATTGGCAACACAGTTTTTGATTTGTAGCCTTAAAAAAATAAAAATTAATTTAATTGCACTATAACGACAAAATCAGCATAGACAACAACCTGCCGCCCTGTTGCCTTGCTGTCTTCAAAGGAAGCATTCCCTTGCAAGCATGTGTATCCTTGACATTTTGTAGTCGGTAGTTTGCTGCGGTGAATGGGTTTAATGCTTAAGTTTGTGCAGCTTTCTTCTTAATAGTACAAATTATAACCTCTTTTTAAAAGTACCTCAATTTCAAATCTTCAAAGTCAATCATATAAAATTTTCAACTCTATTAAATCGTCACGAAGTTGCAAAACAAATAGCGAATAATAATATTCAATTTGTTTTCTCAGATTTTAAAAAACTGATAAAATGAAAAGCTGCACGTACATACATACATACATATGTATGTTTGTATACTCCATGAAATATATGCTGTTGACAATTACATTGTAATGTAATGCGATGCCAGCGATGACAATGATGACTCCAGTGCGGTTTGACAAATACCACAATAATTTTCAACCAAAAATTTCATTTTTATCTTAGATTATATTTAAAAAAAAAATAACAAAATAATTTCAATAAACACAAAGTCAGTGGAAACAAACTTCAAAAAAAAATTGAGATAAAAAAATTTAAAATGAGCAGGGGAAACAGCGAATACATTGTTATCACGTAAATAAGGGAGATCTATCAAAAAACATACAAAGACTGCCAAAGGTACGACGGCACTCCAGTTACACGCCAAGGATATTAAAATAACAGCAATTGGGAAAAAAAGAAATGAATTGAAGTTGTTATGAAATGTTGACAAATGTTTGTAATTGCAAGAAGGTTAAATAAATAAAAATCTTTAATAACTAAAAAAAAGGAAAATATTGTAAAAATTATTAAAATCTGGTTGGTTTATGAAGACCAGCGCTAGCCACGAGGGGATTAAAAATTGTTGCGCTTTCAAAAGATAGCAAAGCAAAACAACAAGTTATCATAAACATAGATATTAGAGGAATTAAAATTATACACTGAGATTATCTACATATCGCACACTAAATCATAAACAATCACAACTCAAAAAATCCCAGATGTTTGTAAGTGGCAGAGAACTGTTGACGCAAGGCATAACGATATTTTATATTATTCAAAACGACTGTGTTGCAAAATAAATTTTTGTTCAGTGAACTGCTTAATGAAAAATCAATACCATTTTCATTATTTTGAGTTGTGACTTAGTGTGCCATATTTACAGATAGGCTTTCCCACCTTAATGTCATGGTTTTTGTCACGTGCGACACCAAACAAATATGCTTATTTGTTTCAAGGAAAACAAAAATAAATAGTGATTGAATTCCCTTAAAAGCTTGCAGTCGCTGCGGCTGCGATTCTCGAATGCTTTTTCCAGCGCATGCTAGCGTATCTCGACAGTGTGCCTTACAATGTTGAAAACTGCTGTTCTTAAGGAAATAAAATCGAGTAAATATTGATACCGTCAATTAAATATGTATTAGCTTACTTAAATTAAAATTACTTAAGTTATAATTATCACACTTGTTTTAATGAAAACTTTTTCCTTTACTCGAACAAAAATGTATTCGGTTACTCGAATAAAAAATTATTCATCTAATTGAACAAAATTGATTTTTTTCTCGAATATAAATATCTTCAATTACTCGAATAAAAAATTATTCAATTACTCGAATACAATACAAGTCTATTTGATTAATCGAATAAAATTTTATTTTATTTTTTATTCATTTATATTTTCTTGATAAAACATTTTCTTAAGTACTCGAATAAAAAAACTCGTATACAAATTTATTTAATTAAGCGAATAAAATATTATACGGTTAAAACCAGAGCTGCTAAATTTCGATTACAATTAGTAATCAATTGAATTACATTTTAAAAAGAATTGTACTAATTATATAATTGCCTTTAAAAGAATTGCTGATAAATAATTGATTATGATTACTAATAATCGAAAAGTAATCAGAACTACTTAAAATTACTAAATATAATCAAAAAGAATCAAAAGTAATCAAAAAGTAATCCGATTACTTTCAAAGATTACTTTTGATTATTAATAAATAATCAAAAAGAATCAAAAGTAATCCTTGGAAGTAATCGGATTATTTTTGATTACTTTTGATTCTTTTTGATTATTTTTAGTAATTTTAAGTAATTCAGATTACTTTTCATTAGTAATCGTAATCAATTAGTAATCGTGCGAAACTGAATTTCATAATTTAATAATAATTAAATTACTCGAATACAATCCAAGTCTATTTGATTAATCGAATATAATTTTATTTCATTTTTCATTTATTTATATTTTTTTTTTTTTTTTTGACAAAACATTTTCTTAACTACTCGAATAAGAAACTTGTCGATTACTCGAATACAAATTTATTTAATTAATTGAATAAAATATTATACAGTTATTTGGAAAAATTTTAATTTTTTTTGAAAACTTGCGATGAGAAATTTTTAAAATTTTTGCACTGATGCTGCTATTGTTACCTGGACATTAGAGTTTATTCGCCTTTTACACGAATAATGAAATAAAATTGAGTTGAAACTTATACCTTTGATTGGTTTTTCTTCGGTTTTTCAAGTTCAAAAATTATTAGCTTATTGAAATTAAGAATTACTCAAGTTACATTCAATTACTCATAGGAAAAAATCTTTTTAGGTTAGTCGAATAATATACGATTAATTTATTAAAAAATTTATACAATTATTCGAATAAAAATTTATACTGTTTCTTAATGAAAATTTTTTTCAATTACTCGAATAAAATACTATTCGATTATTCGAATATAAATTTATTCGATTAAAGAAATAAAAAAAATTTCGGTTTATTGCAAAATTTTTTAATTGCTATTCAAACACTTTTGAACTCGAATAATTTGCAACAGTGAAATCAAGGCTTTGGCATTAGATAAACGAAGTTTTAACTTACACCCAGAAAAAAGATTGGTTGAAAAATGGTTAGTCCAATAAAATATCATTTGCATAAACTATATTTCAGTTCACGCTATCAATTTTCTATTAATCCAAAAAACAATCCATGTTTATTGCCATAAGGGCATAATTGCAATAAAGATATGATTCTGACAATTCTTAAATTGATTGCAACAACCGATCATATGCTTTTGTCGAGACTAATTAACTGATTGGTTAACACAACCGAATAAAATATTACTATCATAGTTTATACTCGTAGCAGCAAATTAAAAATTAACTTTTGTGACTTTCAAAGATATTATGATTTATGAATTCTCAAATGGTTTTTGAAAGTCTGTGCATAAGATAACAGGTTTGTGGCTGTATAAAATGTGTGGTTGAAGAAATACATATAGACATGCTTCACCAAATAAATAAATTTCAATTAAAATAAACTTATGGCAATATGCTAAACATTAAATTTCTTAAATTGTGTATTTTTCTTTCACAAATACCAATTATAATATTGTTTTAGTTATATTAACCATATTTTCGGTAGAAATAATAACTTTCATTTAAAATTCCATACTGTTAACCAATTTTTTCGGTTGCTGCAACTATTTGGTTAAGGGTTATAATTAAAATATAGGGTACCACAAGCAAATTGCAGTTGTTGTACCAGAATTCTATGATAGTTGGTGCAACTGCCAAAATTCGATTGGCAACAAATTCGGTTGTCTCAACGAATCTGTTTTCTCTGTGTATCTGTTGAGGCCCTATGTTCCACCTAGGAGCCATGGCAACTGAATAATAAATAATAAGCCCGTTTAGGAATAAAAAAAACCCCTACGCAGAAAACTTAGGAATTCCAAATCTTCCATAGAAATGTTCCTTATAAAATATTACGTAAAAGTGATGAACACAATATATACCTTAAATATAGGGCTGCATGGTTTCCAAGGTCGATTCAACACACTAATGTGCATTTCCCCTGTTTTCCAGATAATAATTAAAAAATGTTAAACAATAAAAAAATCAGCTTAACGTCCCTTTTCATAATGTATGGGTAAGAGTTAACGTGAACTTTAACTGATAGTTCTTCATACAAAAGTTGCCTTTAAAGTACCTGTTAGCTTTTAATTGTACATTGTGAAAAGGGCTTAAATAGTTTAAAAAAAATATTGGCGATTTATTTAGTACATTTTTTCAATATATTTTTCTAACATTTTCGACCACTGCCTATAGTAGGGTAACAACAATTTAGACAATTTGCTAAATTTTTTATTGCTTTTATTTAAAAATGAAAATTCTTCACAGATTTCACAGTGAAAGGCTTCAGCTCGAAGTTTTTGCATCAATTGTTGTTAATAATCATTAAAGCGTAAAAATTAATTTGTTTCGAAATAATCATCATAATAATTACTTTCTGCTCTCTTGTGTCTCTTGTGAAATAAAACAAAACTCTCATACAAACAAACTAGTGAACAAAATTTGATATCCTTTCGTTTAATATAAACAATTACAAAATGTAGAGGAATTGGAAAACAAATGAAATTGTCATACAAAAAAAAAACAAAAAATAAAAGAGTACAACTCATAACTAAACAAAAATAAAAATAATAATTACTTCCGTTTTCATTCGTACAAAAATAAATGGTCCTCTACATCCTGTATATCTTTTTAACATTATTTTTGCACGCTCTCCTACCGCCAAGCCCAAAAATATGCAAAGAGAACTTTATAAAGATAATGAATGAAAACATAGTCTGTTACAATAGTTTGTTGTTTATTATTATTATTATTTTCTTTTTTTATTTTTACTTAATAATAAAAATAAAATGTATAAAAATGAATTGTAAATGTATTTTATATGAATTATGAACTATTGTTATTGGTCATCATCAGTGATATGACATCGCCATCGCCATTGCCACCATAATCAACATCACCAACATTATTATCATTATGATGATTCTAAATGCCCTTAAAAATAGTACTCGTATGTATAATGTTTGTGTTTTTTGGCTTTTAATGTGTCGTCGTCGTTAGCACTTACGGAAGAGTTCAACAACAGCAGCAACAATTTAAAAATAAGCATAATTTCAGTTAAATTATGACAGCTCTTTTCTTTAAATGTTTGTTGCTCTTATTATTAGTAGAGTATTATGATCCTTGTAATGTATCGTTATCCTTATGCATGCGACAAACATGCTTTGCCTGCTCCTGCTTTGTCTCTTGGCCAATAACTGCCAGCAGTGTAAGAAGAAATATTTGGTGTTGCAAATTTGCAAAAGAGTGTAGGTTACTTAACGACTTTCTTCTTTTTTTTTTGTTGCTTTCTTAGTTGACTGAAATGTCTGTCGTCGTTTTAACATACTGGTTGTTGTAGTTCTTTCTAATGAATGTTATGGCTCGTAGTAGCAATGAATGTTGCAACTGCTGCATGTTTGCCAAATTGCCTTAATTTGTTATAATGTTGCAGCAAGAGTAGTTTTCCTTTTTGTCTTTATACTAGACATTTTTTTATATTATCTTGCCTGCGTAAATATTATCAAATATTTACTCAGTAGGAAAGTGTTATAGGGAACGGATGACCAATTACTCAGAAAATTTACCAAACTGAATGCAACACATCTTCTGGCTTCTTCCGTCTCACTAAGTCTGAAGGACTTTTCAAGCTGAGTGATAACCAATCACAAGCATTGCAAAAAATATGAAAAACGGTTAGTCGAATATAAATTTATTCGTTAAATCGAATAAAAAAAATTTCGCTAAGTATTTTAATCGCAATTTTTTCCAAAATAATAAATTTAAATCTAACAGTTCCCTCAAAAAAAATTAATTTTTAATCCGAAAAATTATTGCCAGCTTTTGTGCAAACAATTATGAGCTCGAATAATTGACAACTTTAACAAAGCGTTATAAGATAATTTTTAAAGAAATTTGGTAAAAATGCACAAGAGACCCTATTAAAGGTTTCAGATCAAGATAAAAAATTTTTTGATTTGCTCGAATAAAAATTAATCGACTACTCGAACATAAATTTATTCGCATAATCGAATAAAAATTTCGAAAAGTTTCTAAGCTTCTATTCAACAAATTTGGAACTCGAGTAAGTGACTACCTTAATGTGACAATGAAAGCCAATTTTCAAAGAAATTTAGGGATAAACCCCCAGCAAGGGTTCTATATCTCTTATAATAAATCAATTTTTCATTACTTGGAATTTCATTAAATCTATTTAAAAAACCCCTTATTTAAAGCTTACAATTAAACACAGTTTCTAACTGATGACAACTACTTTTCTTTTTCGAATACAAGCTGTTATTCGTCATTCAAGTTATACCCACACACTGGAATCCAGCTTTGTTGATTACTCGAATAAATATTTATTCGCTTATTATAATAAAAAATTAAAAATTATTCAAATAAAAATGTATTAATTTAATTATTATTTTTCGAACTGTATTTGTTTCTATATTCTTATGAATTGAATAGGCTAAAGTTCGTAACGCTTTTTAAGCCAAATTACATGTGATAATTATTAATGAACAAATAACATCAAAGTTAGTTGTAAATATTCTGACAACAACACATAGTTGAACGGAACAGCCAGCCGTTTTCGAAGGCCACTAAACCTTCCTCATCAGCGTTCTTCTGTGTTTTGGTCCACTGTGTGTGGTGTCAGTATACATTACGAAACACATTAGCAAATTGAAATGCAATGAATCAAAACAATTCACATATTCCATTTGCAATAAAGTTACGTATATAAGGCAGACATCTACATCAACTGACACCACACACAGTGGACCAAAACACAGAAGAACGCTGATGAGGAAGGTTTAGTGGCCTTCGAAAACGGCTGGCTGTTCCGTTCAACTATGTGTTGTTGTCAGAATATTTACAACTAACTTTGATGTTATTTGTTCATTAATAATTATCACATGTAATTTGGCTTAAAAAGCGTTACGAACTTTAGCCTATTCAATTCATAAGAATATAAAAATGTATTATGTTCTTTAATTACTCGAATAAAAAATTATTCGATTAGTCGAATACAAAATTGTTTGATTCATCGAATAAAAAATTAATTGGGTTTCTCAAATTAAAATTTATTCGCTTACTTTTATCAAAAATTACTCAAGTTATATTCACACAGCTGGAATCCAGCAGTGTCGATTACTCGAATAAAAATTTATTCGCTTACTATAATAAAAAAAATTAACAATTATTCGAATACAAATTTATTCCATTTCCTTATAAATAATTTCTTCAATTACTCGAATAAAAAATTAATCGATTACTCGAATTTAAATTATATTGGATTAATCGAATAAAATTTAATATAATTTTTTTTATTTATTTTAAATTTCTTGATAAAAAAATTTTTTTAATTACTCGAATAAACAACATTTCGAGTACTAGAATATAAATTGGTTTGATTCATGGAATAATAAATTTATTGGGTTTCTCAAATTAGAATCTACTAGGTTATTTAAATCAAAAATTACTCAAGATACATATACATATTTACATACTGGAATCCAGCTTTGTCAATTACACGATTAAAAATTTATTCGCTTACTATAATAAAAAAAATTAACAATTATTCGAATACAAAATTTATTCCATTTCTTTATAAATAATTTCTTCACTTACTCGAACAAAAACTTATGTGAATACTCGAACTAAAATTTTTTGGATTAATCGAATAAAATTTAATTTAAAATATTTTATTTATTGTAAATTTCTTGATAAAAATTTTTTCAATTACTGGAATAAAAAACAATTCGATTACTCGAATATAAATTTGTTTGATTCATCGAATAACAAATTTATTCGGTTTCGCAAATTAAAATTTATTCACCCATATTACGTATGTCGAGTTGAATATGCGTTTTGCGATAGTTTTGTTCTAGATTAAAGAAAACTTGTACACATTTCCTTTAATCTAGCACAAAATTCTCGTAGAAGAATATTCGACTCCACATAAGCAATACAGATGAATGGCTTACTTTAATCAAAAATTACTCAAGTTATTTATATTCACACATTGGAATCCATTCGATTACTCGAATAAATATTTATTCGCTTACTATAATAAAAAATTAAAAAATTTTCGAATAAATATGTATTATGATCCTTAATAAATAATTTCTTCAATTACTCGAATGAAAAATTATTCGATTACTCGAATATAAATTTATTGAGTTAATAGTATAAAATTTAATTTAATTTATTTTATGTGTTTTAAGTTTCTTGATAAAAATTTTTTCAATTATTTGTTAAAAAATTATTTGATTACTCGAATACAAATTTGTTTTATTACTCGAATAACAAATTTATTCGGTTTCGCAAATTAAAATTTATTATCGTGCTTGAATTTAAAATAAATCAAGTTGTATTCTTACACTTACTAAAATCAAAAAAATTTTAAAAAACTCGATTAAAAATTTATTCGGTTAGCAGAATAAAAAAATTTACAAGTTATATTCCCACACAATCAAAATTTTTGCGATCACTCGAATAAAAATTTATTCGGTTAATAGGATAACAATTTATTCGGTTAGTCGAATAAAATTTTTAATTGGTTGCACAAATAAAAATTTATTCGGCTACCAGAATAAAAATGTTTTCAATTTCGAATAAAAATTTATTCCGTTTCTTGATGAAAAACTTTCTTCAATTACTCGAATAAAAAACTAATCGTTTACTCGTATACAATTTTTTTTTGCTCAAATAAGATTTTATTTGGCTAATCTCAACAATTTTTAAGCTTTTGTTTAAACGAATTTAGGCTCTTGGCGGAATAGAAGCTTTTATTCGTCATTCACACGAGTTTACACTATGCAAGTCTTATTGCTAAGCGGATTAGTTTCTTACGAGAGAGAGAAAGATACGAAGGGAACATATACATTTCCTTTCCCCTCATCTTCTCTCTCTCTCTCTTATTTACAATGGAATCAAATGGAAGCTATGCCCTCTGTGACAAAAGATGAATTTTAAAGGTATCTAAGTAGCTTAAATAACAAAATGTCATATCTTCTAAACGGCTAGACCGATTTTCTTCAAATATAGTTAAGAACCTTCTCGATCAAGTCACCTTTCAAACGAAAAAAGCTAAATCAAAATCGGTCCAGCCGTTTGCTGCACGTGGACACGGACAGACACACATTGATACACAGACACACACTACAAACTTATAACACCCCTTTTGTGGACGGGGGTTAAAAAATAAAAATTCAGACAATTAATAACCTCCTCCTTTTTTTAAATCGTTTAAAAATGCAACAACAACAATGGCCGCTTTTCTTTTTGGCGATTATTCTTACAGAGATTTTTTGTTTGGAATTCAATGTAAATACATTATTATTAATTAATTCCTTTAAAGCGCTGCTTCGAAATTCCAACACATTTAAAGATAAGAGCCCCACAATTCACACAACTCCACACAAAAATACCTAAAAATATTATTATTCACTTGTTGAAATTAATATTTAAAAAAAACTTATCACAAAAATTAAAAGAAAAGTAAAAGAAAAAAATCTTAAATTATTATTATTGAAACAACCCAAAAGCATTGAAACGAATTTCAATAAAAAAAAATAAAAATCTAGAAGGAAAAATAAATAAAAATAAGTAAAAATATTTTCTACTCAACTAAGCAGCCGTAGAGATAAGAAGAAATTCTTATCACACGTTTCGGTGTCACTTAGCGTAGGTCAAGCAATGAGCGAAACTCTCCACATGTTTTTAATTCAAGTGTATTTTTTGAAACAAATATCTGTCTAAAACATTATAAAATTCAAATCATTTTATAATTTCTTAGAACACAGAGCAGACGTTGTCGATTGCTGCGGACGAAGTCGAGAAAAATACAAAATGTTGGCTATAAAGTGTGTGATTCTTTTCACCTGCATAGTGGGTGCCTTGTCAGAGACAGTCTTCTTCAAGACATGCGAGGTAAATGATTGTGATATAACCCAAGTGGTGGTTGATCCCTGCACACGGGAGAGTGAAAATGCTGCCTGCAAACTGAGACGTCGCAAGCCCAGTGAAATTGATGTGACTTTCACACCTAAATTTGATGCCGAAAGCTTGGAAGCCAATTTGGTTTGGATTAAGGATGCCGAGAGTGAGCTGCCTTTGGTTTCCTTGGACAAGGATGCCTGCAAATACACCAAATGTCCCGTGAAGAGCGGTGAGAGTCAAAACTATTCCTTGGTCGTTCCCATCGAAAGTAAATTTCCCTTGGGCACCTACAACATCAAGTGGACCCTGAAAGCGCCCAGTGGCAAACAATGTTGCTTTATGCATGAAATTAAATTAGTTCGTTAAATAATTTATATTATTGTAATTAGTAATTTTTTTTTTAATTTTATGTGTGTTTATGTTTGGATTTTGTGATTTGATAATTTGTGCTTGACAATAAAGAAATATTTAGGATTTTGTTTGGAAGAGAAGAGAAACTGCATGCATTCATTATGTATTTTTGTTTTAGGTCAAATTGGTCAAATTCATTTCAGATGAAGTAAAAAGTTTTTATTTTTTTTTTATTCTGTGAAATCTGCATTATTGGGTGCTACAAGTTTACTTCTGGGAAATTTGCAGGCATGTGATGAAAAACGATCCCCTTATCATGAGTGAACAATCCCAACTTCGACTACGACGTTTTTGTAATAGATTAAAGAACAATTCAATAGATTTTCTTTGGCCCTTATTATGAGTAACTACTTTTTACCAGAAGGAAAGTTAGGCCCCTTTCAGATTAGGCAACTTTACTTGCGCAAGTCTTGTGTTTGTGGGTGTGAGAGGAAAGGTCGGTTTAAAGGGGAAAGAAATGCCGAGATTTGAGTACAGACTTGCTTGTACTTGGCAATTCTGTACTTGTACTTGTACTTGGCAATTATGTATATTCAAGTATATCTTTAACCAAGGTGTATTTAAACAGGTGGCAGCGTTACTTCAGCTGATAATTTTTTGCTCTATGTACTTTGTAGCTAACGAATGTCAAAAACTTCGTTTTGTTTTGGTTTTGGTACAATTATTTTTGTGCTTTTGACATTCTTCGGCTCTTTACACAGCTAGGGCTTGCCGTATTTTTGTATAACAAATCCTTACGCAGTCACCTGTATAATTACACCATGTCTTTAACTAGATTATTTTTAAATAGTATACACCAAATTTCAACTCACTTTCAAAATTACAATGAATACAGAAATGAAACAAAACGTCAACAAATTAAGAAAATTTGAGCATAAGAAAATTAAACTTGCTCAACAAAGTTGCTGAATGTGAACATAAAAGCAAGTTCAAAAGAAAATAAATAAAAATGAAAATGATACTTGCGCAATTAAAGTTGCCTAATCTGAAAGGGGCCTTACGGAATGGAGAACACCAAATTTTGATAGAGGATAGAGTCAAAAAGGCTACCACTGCTCTATACACATGTAAAAAGATGCTGGGAAAGACATGGGGACTTTCGCCTAATCTTACATGTTGGACCTACACAGCGGTAGCTAGACAAATTTTACTCTACGGAATACTTGTATGGTGGAGGGCGACTGAGACGAAAGCATACATAAAAAAGTTAGAAAACACCCAGAGACTGGCAGAACTCTGCATCATTGGAGCTCTGAAAAATACACCTACTGCAGCCTTAGATGTTATGTTGGACCTTAAACCAATAAAACTAACCGCTTTGAACGCGGCATGCAAGTTCGTAATCCGACTGAGAATAACAGGACATATGTCGTACAAACCATTTGGTCACGGTAAAGACATGGGGTGAAGCTCGGACTACATCATTCCAGAAATTAACTTTCTTGAAAAACCACAGATCACTATAAGGGAAGAAGGCTATCTCGAAGGTCTTACCTATAGGGGTTATAGTTTCAATTTCTTCACTGATGGCTCAAAGATGGATGAAGGGGTAGGAGCTGCGGTTTACTTCCCAGAGCTCAGTATAGAGGAATCTTATAAACTTCCTGATTACTGTAGCATATTCCAGGCGGAAATCTATGCACCCAAAATGGCTGCAGAATTAGCTTTCACCCCTCAAACCATGAATGCGCGTGTGAATATATATATAGACAGTCAAGCAGCAATTAAGGCTATTTCAGTAGACTGTAACTACTCCTCGGTTGTGCTCATGTATAGGAATGCCCTAAATAGGTTATGTGCTGACAGACAAGTACATGTTTTTTCGGTACGAGGACACATGGGGATTGAAGGAAACGAAATGGCAGATACACTGGCCAAAAGGGGAATCCAATTACCTGTGAAAGAAATGGTATATGTTCGGAAACCAATTCAGCACCTGAAATGGATCTTAGACTCTAAGATGAAGGAAGAAGCGGAGGAAAGTTGGCGTGCGACGAAAACTTGCAAAACTTCTAAAATCATGTGGAGTTTCTATGATCCTAAATCGACCAAATTCCTTTTATCACTAACCAGAAGCAACTGTAGACTTCTAGTGGGGATATTAACTGGACACTGCTCTGCTGGACGGCTTCATATGCCGTCAAAATAGGACAAATACTTGACGGCATCTGGAGAAAATGTAAGGAACCCGGGATAATTGAGACAGTAGAACATCTACTGTGCAACTGCCCGGCTCTAAACCGCACTAGGTATGACAGCCTTGGTGATCACACTTTTCGTAGTCTTGATCTTGTATCGGGAATAGAAATGTGTAGGCTGCTAAGGTTTGCTAAATCTGTGTGGGAGTCGTTCGATACAAGCACCGCGAACTAGGCCGCCATACTTGCAGATTTCTTGTCACATTCGGGTATCGCTAAGGATCAATCTTGGTCTATGCGAGGTCCTTTGACCACCCGGACTAACCTAACCTAACCTAACCTATGAGTAACTTTCGATATTCGACTGTAGTCAAAATTACTGATCGAACGAATTTTCATTTGGTATTATGACTAGCATTACATAAAGAATGTCCTTATTGTGAATATCTCTCAAGGTGATTTTCAAAATTTGCAACAACTTTACCTAATAATATAAAACAATAGTTTATAGTAATTTTTTATGCTAAAATACTTCATCGAAAGCTAAATTCTAAACAAAATTTTCGATGTGAATTGAACATTCGATTTTCAATGTTCTATAGCCAGAGTTTATAGTTTAGTTGTTATTGTTCGAACTTTATTTGTTTCTATATTTATGATTTGATTAGGCTAAAGTTTGGATCGTTCTGTAAGCCAAATTACATATCAAAATTTTTAAGCAGCAACTAACACCAAAGTTAATTGTAAATATTTTGGCAAACAATAGCAGAACGGAACAACTAGGTGTTTACAGTCTCAAAATTTACAACAGTCTTGCCATTGTCGTATGTTTTTTACTAAGTATGCACATATTGAGCTTTAATTGCAAAAAAGCTTTCAGTAAATTCTAATACGATGAATTAAAACTATTCACATATTCCATTTGCCTTGAAAACTGAGTCTATAAAGCAGAAATCTTTACTTTGCAAGCATATTTTTGCTAAACTGTTTTCGAGTGCAAACTGTGATGAGAATCATCATTAGGAAATTTCAATACCGAAATTTAAGCAGAAAACCAACAACAAACAGGAGATTCATGTCTTCAGTCTTTGTGTCAAATTGGCTTGAAAATTTTATATCCAATTTTTTTTTTTTTGCAAATAGCAAAACAATAGCGCAATCAAATCGAACAAAACAAATCAAGTTTAGATTTGAAAGACTTTCTTATTTTTTTTTTTGCCTAAAAATTTTTCTAGATAATTAAGTAAATATTTACTTTGAAATAATGACCATAAAAAAATTTAATTTAATGCTTGACACACTCTATACGAAATACTCTATACATACATTCATTCTTAAAATTCTGAAAAAAAATAAATAAAAAATTATTAACCAACAGGGTATAGAAGCAATTAAAATTAACGATTTCTTTTTTTTTCTATAAATCTTGCCACCACCACCCTTATTTTTAGCTCAAAAGATTTGTATTTATTTATCGAAACTGTGATTTTTTCTATTCAAAGTTTATCTTTTTTTTATAAAAAACCACTTGAAAAATATAATAATATTTTGTTGTTTATTTTGGAACAACGGCAAGAGAAAAAAAAAAATGCAGAGAAATCATTAAAGAAAAACAAATGACCTATTGATTGACAATTTTTAGCGTTTTTTATTTTTTCTACCGATAGATTTTACTGTTACTCAAATTTAATGGTTTTTTGTTTA
This sequence comes from Tachina lurida, assembly GCA_944452675.1. Lineage (NCBI taxonomy): Eukaryota > Metazoa > Arthropoda > Insecta > Diptera > Tachinidae > Tachina > Tachina lurida. Next base: position 175,274,818 of record OX101752.1, read on the forward strand.
TTGAACCTGATTCTTGCTTATTTAAAATTTTCATTATTTTTTCACCAATAATAGAAAGGGAGTTAGATTTCAAAAAAGATGTTGTTTTAAAAACACACTTTCAAAAATACATTTAAAAATGTAATTCCTTTTCATTTAAGTGAATATTTACGGCCAGTTTTCATAAAACGAATAAAAGATTTATTTTAGATAAAGTAAATACATTGTCTTTCTTTTAAAAATAGTCAGCAAGTTTTGAAAAAAAATTTGTGAAGCTTACATGAGAAAAATATGATTTCAAAGGACTCACCTGAAACGAAAAGAGAAAGAAATTGTTTAATTTAATACACTTTTCAAATAATAGGGAATGTATTGAAATTCCTGCAATACTTAAATTAATGGAACTTTCTTTTCTCGACTAAAAGAATTTTCGGCCTAAATTCTATGAATTTCGACATTAATCTAATTAAAAATTCATTAAAATTCAACCAACGTCACGGTTCGTTGGATTAATGAAACCAGTTTCGTCAAAATTATTTTATTGAAAACTTCATCAAATTTATTTAACAGTGTAATTAATGCAACATTGAAACAATAAAATAATTTCATGAAAAGAATGAAATAACTTAAATAATTAGAAAATATTGTTGTTATAAATCCAATAAGATATTATCACGAAACCAGAATACCAACGAAGCAATTCTAATGAAATTCTATCACAATATTCATAAAATTTTCATTAGATTTGTGAAATTATCATTAGATTTGTGAACAAATTTTAATTTAATTGTTTCATTGGAATTATGAAGCAAAATTTTTTCGGTGTAGGAAATTTACAATAAAATGATCTTTTTGAAATAAAGATTTTATTAGAAGTTATTGTATCACGCCCTAGGTTATGTTGGCAGGCTGATCCCTCTGTGCTGTAAAGTACCCTGGAGACGATCAAATAAACCCGTCGGTGCGTATGTACACTAAGGCAAAAGCTGCAACTTATAAATAAGAACGCGTAACATTAATTCAATTATTTTCAATATAATTGAAAATTTATATTGCGATACTTAAAAATAAATAAAATTAATAAATTTATACTGTGAATTAATATTTTTCCATATTGAAATAAGAAATTTCAACATGACTAGACCTTCGTTAATGTTTCTTATTAATTAAATATGGTTTTTATTGATTTTAAAAAGTTTTTTCTCTGGGTGTATGAGTGTCGTATGTTTGTCGCTTCAAAAGATACATATGTAAAAATAAATACGTCAATCACGATATATATTTTGACTTCGTCGCGTCACGCACTTCGCCATCATTAAGAATGTCACAAAAAAGTTATGCATTTTTTTGGTCAATGAGCGCTGAAGACTGTCAAATAATCAGCGGTAAAATAAAGAAATAAAAATAATTCTGATTTTCATCAACAATTGCCGACAACGCCAAGAAAAAAACTTTATGATTGATGAGTTTATTTGATCGTCTCCAGGACACACTTAAGAGAATAATCGCCAAAGTGAAAATAGTCCAAAACGGCCAAATAAAGTAAAATAATTTTTTTTTTAAATTCTATAATTGTTTATAATGAACAATTCCATAATCTGGGAAAATATTGACTGACAGACAAAGAAAATTATTTGGTGGGTGATTATGCATTCAGTGTTTTGATGAAATAAATTATATGAAAGGAGCTTCAAATTCTTTATTTGGCCACATAAATTTTTGTTTGAAATAAATAATTTTTAGTTTTTCAAAAAGATGAAATAATTAAAAAAAAATCTAATTTTTGCCAAAAAAAATTTAAATATTTAAAAAACTTGAACTGGATAGCATAATGAAATATGTAACTCCGAAAATGTATGCAAATTTGCGAGTTATTTGATTTTTTTAGGGAGTTTTTTTTTTGTAATGGTGAAGTAATAAAAAATTAGTTCCTGTGCACTTGTTAAAAAGAATGGCATAAAAATGAGAGTTGGCCATAGAAAGGCCAATCTGGGTGGTGCATTTCCCCCCCCCCCCCCCCACCAAACAAAGGTTTGCTGTTGCCACCCTCCTAGAATTATTAAAAATTTCATGTAACTATTTATTTTAATATTATTCATGAAAATCGCGAGTCATAATGCCCCGCTAGAAAAAATGTTTAGCTGCGCCAATAACTACTTAACATCGCAAAAATTTCTTCAGATTCAGAGAGTAGATATCACTCTTATTCTTCTTGCAATGAAAATCCTAAGTAAAAATCATTAGAAATTATCCAGATTTGCACTACTTCCACATCACAAGTTCGGGATTTTATTAACTTCCTTGGAAGCTCTTTTTTTACTGAGCGGTTTAATAAAAATTTAAGATAGGAAAATATCAGTCGTAGAGCAGCTGTGGGCTGAAGAACAGCTACCTCGTCATTGTAATTATTGCTTAAGTGCGCTCAGGCTTGGGGGTGTGGTTTGACCTTCGAAAGTTTTTCCTCTCGCTCCCACTGGTTGGCTGATTTGCCACAAACAAACTTATAGTTTTGCCATTTTTTGGTGGAGTTTCATTGACAACTACGTTGCTATTTCCTATGTGAAGGCATAGGTCGTTTATAGGCAGTCACAAAAACTTTTTTAAGAACAGAGTTAATAATCCATCACTCCGTGAATTTTTGTGCAAACATATTCTGCAGATTTACTTTCTAGAATATCTAACAAATAAATAAATAAATATATGAAATCATATTCTAAAAACTCCGCGGAAAAGTCGGCAGTTTAACTTGTTCTTGGACTAGTGTGATTACCCTGCAGAAAATTTGGTAACAATTGATCCAAACCTACTCATCCTATAACTGGAGAAAATGTGGGGTGTTATCAAAAGTACGCAGTAGTGTATGGTGAAAAAAAAAACATATCGTTTAAATGGGGACATATTGACCATTTTCGTGATGTATCTTCTTGATTTTGATCTAAATTGGATTCGGACTCGGTCTAGTATTGTAGTAAACGGTACTGAACATGTTCGATGTGGTTGAATGCAGGATCTATCAAATAGTGTAAATATAATGTTAATTGCTCCCTTCAATGTGACTCTGGAACCAGTCCAGTAACCGGTAACTATAATTAAATATTAACCTAAGCTTAACTGGTATTTATACTTTTGAAATATGAGTGGCCCTGTGGTCGAGTGAGTAGTGTGCCAGCCTGTCATGCACGAGGTTGTCGGTTCGAATCTCAAAAAATTTTTAAATTAAAAATAAAATGTCATTGCATTTGTAACAATAAAAAAATATATAAGCGCTAATTGTTACAGTTAAATGTCGAAATTACATTTATAAATAATTTATATTTATATTATTATACATCGAATAGGTCGCTATGGGATAGTTCAGTGACATGCAACAAGGTGCATACAAAGTATCAATTAACCCCATCCTAGTCCATCCCCATGTAAAAGTGACTGGTCCGCTTCATAGGAGGTGTTACAACTCGGACTGGTCCCTATCACTTGGGGACCGGTCACGTGACTAGTCTTGTGTCAGTTTCATTTCCTGCAGGGTATTTATGGCACTAAACAAACATGTTGAAATTGAATGTTGGAACCTCCACCCTATTCCAAACCTTTTCAACTTAAAAAACTTCTTTGCTTTAAAATGTTGAAATTACGAACTGTTTTTGCTTTGAAAATTACAAATAAATTAATAAAAAAAAATCTACTCGTCCAGCATAACAAACACTATAAATGCAATTAATATTTAAATAATAAACTTGATAAAAAAAAATGGCACCACTCAGGCACTTTCAGCAGAAAAAAAGTCCTTAAAAAACTTTTAATTAGTTAATTAATATAAAAATAACAAAATTATCTACCAATATCAACCTAAAAAACTACAGAGAAGCCATAAAAATTACACGTTTTTTTTTTTTTGTGGAAATTTAATGATACATGATCAACGACTCAAAGGCAGGCAGGCAGGCAGGCACTCACTGAATTGTTTTTATTAGACCCAAAGGACGCAAAAAAACAAGTCTTTAACCAATATTACACTTTCGTATGCAAAACATGTACTTCTTCACCCCCAAAAAAAAAATTGATAGAAAATTAACACAAGACCTAATTAATGCTGCTGTAAATATAGAAAAAAAAACGGCCACAAAAACCTTATAAAATAAAAAATTTTTTGTTCCACTGATTCGGGAAGATTAAATGGAAAATAATATAAAATAAATGAAATTATTACAAACAAGTTTAATAATATTTTTTTTTTTGGCATAAATTATGAGAGTTTTAAATTTTTTCATTTTCTTTCAGACAAATGAAAACTAAATTAATTCATTAAAATAAAATTTGTTGATCATTTTAGTGGATTTTTTTTACCATTCTATAGGGAGTTAAAAAAGCATAAATAAATCTTGGAAAAGAATCAAGATGTTTTATAACTTAATGAACTTGCCACAAATTACATAAGAACAAAAAAGAAACAAGATATAAAGAATAAGTTACGGCAGCATTAAAGCGAAAAGTGAAAAACTTTGTATAGGAAAAATTTGTGATTAGCTTTTATAGTAAAGCTGTGAAAACGATGCAATTTATTGGCGGGTGATTCTTTACTGCCCAGAGGGGAAAAAGTGATAGAAAAATACCAAAATCGATACCATTTTGTATCAAAATTGAGTCTGTCTGTGCTTACCTTGATAACGGTTGGTAAACATTTCTTAAGAACAACTCGGTATTATTTTACAGCCAACCGTTAAGCTTGAGTTAATACCGAAATTTAACAAACGCACGATTCGTTCTCAATTTGATACCAACCGTTAACAATGGGTGTGTTCGTAAATGCATCACTGGTCTGCATCATACGTGCAAAATTTTATTTAAAATACAATACAAGTTCGTTGATAATCTGTTTTGTACACCATATTTGACATTTATTTTTGCGTTATATACTTCAGTGAATCAGTTTAGAATATTTAAATTTCCATTTGCAGCGCAGTGATGGATTTACGAACAGACCGCCATTTTTGCCTGTGTACACGTTTGCCTAACTTGACATCTATGATTTATAAAAAAACATTTACATTTTACAGACTTTACTTTCCCATAATGCTCCAATTATTAATAGACTCTGTCCCAAAAAAAAACAGTGAATTTAGGCAGCTTCTTCTGTTAATTTTAAATTGCTTTGTAATCCTTTCCTTCCATTCCGCTACAAAAGCTTTGCTGAAAAAATATATGTTATAAGAATTAAAAGAAAACTAGAAAACTTCTACCATTTCCTAACTAAAACTTTTTTAGTCCATGTAAAATATTAAACTGACAAAAGCTCTCTAAAAATAAAAATCTTTTTTTTATATATTTAGCCAAAATAATTGTTTTTATATTACGATTTTGTGTTGCTTCTTTTCTTAAACATCAGCATCAATTCCACGAGCTTTATAAATAATCTTCATTTAATTTTATGTGTTAAAGATATAAAAATTTTTGAAGCCATAAAAAACTGAATTGAAAGGATTCTTTTTTATTCAAACACTGCCATAAGCTACATACTATACACCTTAAAGTGTTTTTTGTGTTTTTTTTTTTTGATAGTGAAAGCTAGAAGGCGTTCACATGCAGCAATTTTTGCTGAACAACTTTTAAGCTTAAAGGAGAGAGTGGACGGCAGAAAAAAGTGAAAAGCTGTCTTATTTATCTCCCTTGGGCTTACTCTAAAAAGATGCGGAATTAGTTACACTGGGTTCACATGCAACATATTTTGCTAAGCAGAGAAAATAGTGAAGAGAGTTGCCATCATATTTTTAAGATCATCGGCATGCTAGGTCGTCGTACTCAAATTAGTCTTGGGAGTGTCTGTCACAGAATGCCTGATGTTATGGGTATAGTGTTTCTAATTTCCCGGACTTTTCCAATTCCCGGGAATCGAGAAGTAAAATGTTTTATTCCTGGGAATTTCCGGGAAATTCAATTTGAACTTAATTAAATGACCTCAATAAAAATATAATTTTATGAATAAATATGCAACATTCAAGTTGAGGGTGGCGTTGGCTGAAGTAGCTAGCACGTTGACTACAAAACCGAAGGTCCTGGGTTCAATCCCTGTATCCGACAGTCATTAAATAACAACACCACGCATTTTTCTGATGTGCATTAGTGTCCCTTTGTGTCAGTTGTGTAGGAAAGTTCAAGTGAAGAAGGCATAGTCACTGGTCACTGAACTATACCGACTTCAGCAGACACTAATCCTAATGTTAACATCAGAGCGCCCTCCTTCGTTGTGTAGCAAAAATCATTGGCGAAGTAAAATAATCAATAAAATGGCTACAAGACACAGCTTTAAAATATTAATACGCCTCATTTAACATCAGAGAGGCGCTGCAACACTGCATTATTAAAAAAAAAAAAAAAAAAAACGTGCGAAAAAGCAGAGTTGTAAAAGAATGAAGCTTTCCTCTATCTGTTCCTTCACCACCTGTCTTCTCTCTCACTATCCCTTTCCTAAAGAAGGTAACACCTAGTAATAGTAGTAGGCATTAATTGCCTGAGTGTTACTTCTCTTTAAAAAAAAAAAAAAAAAAAAAAAAAAACCAAAACAACTTTATTCCTTCATTTCACGAACAACAATATTTAAAAAACAAAAGAAAAACAAATAAATTCATATGCTTTGAGTTAAAGCATGGATGGAAATTCCATCTACTTCTGCCAATCTAGATACTATTTCCTATAAAGACTTTTTAGATTGAAAATATTTCATAACGCTTGTTGGATTTACCTCGGAAACCTCTATTACATCTGCTTCTATGCTTATATTATGCATCGTTACAGAGTTGTACTTTTAAGTAATAAAACAATAAACAGCAATGTAAACTAAGCAAATTCCAAAAACGGATATATTAAATTCCCCAAAATTCCCGGTGAAAATTTCCCGGACTTGTAAAAAAATAGCTCCCGGGACTTTTCCCGCGTAGAAACTCATACCCATATAGGGTATCATATGAAAAGCTTGGCTGAGAAGAATTCGAAAAACAAAATGACATTGCTCAAAATTTGTTACAATCAACGTTTCAAAGAAAAATAATGTGCGCTAAGAAGTTAAAATTAATGGACATAATAATGTATCCTTGCACGGTCCGCTAGTATATTAATAAAATATTTCCGAAACCCAGGATTTTTTTTTTATTTTCCCATTTCTTATTACACTCACAGAAAGAAGTATTAATGATAAGTCTGACCATGATAATATTGTTTCTCTTTGAATGTTCAGGACAACAAGTGAATGGATTCAATTTCTATTAACAGTGGGCTACTTTTAATCACTGGAGGGATGATATTCGAAGTTCAGACAAGTATTCAAATTTAAATTGAGTAACAAATCCTTAAATAAAAAACTATGTGGGCCAATTATTATGTAGTGAAATAAGCTGAGGATTCAATAGATTTGTATCCTGAAGTTTCCGAAATAATAGCGATTCATGAATTGCTTTATGCTTAAAATTACGCTGAGCTTACTTTGCAAAGTCTTGAGCTTGTTGTAGGAGAAAAAAATAGCTCCCAATCTCTAATTTATTCTCACCTGCAAACTCAAGACTCTGCAAACTAAGCTATGCGTGTGGAAAAGAGGACTAATGTGATAGTCTGTGATATGATGCAAACTTAGAACTCACACACTAATAAATAAGTAAAACAAAAACTGGCAACTCTGAGGCCATGGCTTTACACTATGCAAGTCTTATTGGTAAGCTGATTAGTTTTTTAGGAGAGAGTCGACGGGAAAATAAATGTTTCTGTCCCCTCGTCTCTCTCTCTCCCACAAACTGTTCAGCTTAGCAATAAGACTTGCATAGTGTAAATTAGGACTTAAGAGCCTGTCTTCATTATTACAGGAGTGAGTGGGAGGAGAGGGGATGGCTAAAAGTGTTTTGTTTGTTTGTTTTTTTTTTTGTGATATTTAATTCGATTTTAAGTTGAAGCCAAAAGCAACTGAAACAGCAATAAGAAAAGAAAAGAAGAAAAAAATCAAATAAGATTACAACCTTAACACCAAGACAAAATCAAAATGTTTAAGCACAATGGGACTGGTTAGAAAAAATCTTAAAAAAATTATTATATTAATTTTTGTATTGTTTTGCTTTACTTGCAGATATGCTTGTGATATAAATGAAATAATGTTATTAGTGGTAATAAAACCTTAGCCTAAAATTTCTCACCCATTGTGCTTTAATTTAACACAAGTATTTTGTTGACTTCTAAAAAAAATTAAATAAAAACAAATAAAAAGAATAAGAAAAAATTTTAATACACAACAATAAATAAGATGAAGTAATGCGAAAAATAGAATAAAGAAAGCAACAACAATAACAACAACAGTAAGAAAAAGCGATAAGAAAAGCGTCATAAAATTAATCCGTTTCACTTAAGTAACGTGTGGCAGAGCATTTTGACAAGGACTTAAAAACATTTGCATGTAAACGATGTTCCAAGGAATAAAAAAAAAACAAAAAATAGAAAATACAAGAATACAACCCAGCCAGCACCTTCCAAAAATTATACGAATATTTTTCTAAGATACAAACAAAAAAAAAAAGAAAATGTTCAATTCATACAATAGATTAGATTTGGAAATTCTAATGAAATTATCTTTCGCTCTATGTGCCAGTTATTACTCGTATATGGAAGCAATCATCATTATTTTAATAAGCAGACTTTGTTGCTCCAGCAAACGGCATCGAGGAAGTGTAACAAATATTGCCACAGGATGACTCACACTCACACTCACACCCTTACCCCTATAATTTTTATTTTATTTAATTTTCAATTCATTTCTTTTGCTTTCATGGATGTTTTTCAGTTGAATGTGCTGGTATTTATGTTCATTACTTTTGTTTGTTTCTGTGTTGTTGTTTTTTTTTTTGCTATTCTTAAATTTTATTGCAGGTCTTAGTTATCCAGCGTTGTTATCCTCTAACATGTGTTTGTTGTTTGTATCCAAATCTTATTTTCTTCGTCTTTCTTACGAATCAAAGTTGGAGCATGTATAAATATATTTTTTCTTAATTGAAATTTTATTTAGCGTAATAATTAACTAAACGTAGATTTTCTTTTTTTCCAATTCATTTTTTTTTTTTTTTTGTTTTAAGAGAATAAGATTTGTGAGATTATTTTTTTTTTTTGTTTTTCGTTTGTGTTTAATTTTTATTTAAGCACACGTTGATTTATTTTTATGGTTGACCTTAAGACCCAAAATAAAATCCTTCAATGCCTTTTAATGAACTCAGAGTGTCTTAGGAATTATTCAGCGTAAAATGTGTATGTACAAGTGTGTGTAAAAGTGTGTGTAACTGTATATGTGTGTGTGTGTTTATATGAAGCAGGGATAACAGGAGTAGATGTAACAATATAAAAAATATTTACGGTAATTTAATGAGAAATACAATAACCTAATTAATTAAAGCTAAATCTAATAGTATTTAGCGTTAAGCTTTCTTTAGCCGTTTGCAACGAGGATATATGGATGTTCTAAGGACCAACTACTTTATAAAAAAAAATAATTAAAACAAAAGTTTCTTCGAAAATTGGTTTCATTGATTTAAAAGAAGTAGTAGCATCCCAGTTGGCCAAATCGTCACAGACGACATTGTCTTCGACGCTTAATGTACGACATGTCGCCTGTTCATTAGGTTTTCTAATCGAAAATTTAAAGGAAATCGTCGTTCATGACTATCTGAGCGACAATATCCATCGTTTTGTTTTCAATAAAGCCGTGTTGACGACAATCTGAGCGACAGTGGCATACGTTTTGTCTTCAATAAGACTTTGTTGAGGACAATCTGAGCGACAGTGTCATATAAGTTTTGTCTTCAATAAAGCAGTGTTGACGACAATCTGAGCGACATTGTCGCCCATCTCGTCTTGTATGACCTCGGCATTTGTATGAAAATTTCGTCGACGATTTGTATGGGGCCGTCTTCAATATTTCTTCTACGACATACCATTGTCTTGTACCTGTCGTCAAAGATGTCTTAAGGACGTGGCCAACTGGGTTATAATATAATATTACATCCAATACAATCTAATCTCGAAACAAATTCCGTAGCAAATTCTAGTTCCTGATGCTGGATTCAAGATCATTCGCCAAATATCAGTGTCTCCTCGGTACAATTGTCAAAAAAAAATATGATTCTAACCATAGCTGTTAAGTGATAATTAGTAATCGTAATCATTACTAATTTGATTACTTTTTTTTAAAGGTGAATTAATAATTAAATTACGATTATATTCAGTTTCGCCGGATTACTTTTTGATTACTTTTGATTCTTTTTGATTACTTTTAGTAATTTTAAGTTATTCAGATTACTTCTCGATTATTAGTAATCATAATCAATTATTTATCATCAATTCTCTTGAAGGCAATTACAATTCTTTTTAAAATGTAATCTAATTGATTACTAATCGTAATCGAAATTTAACAGCTCTGATTCTAACACATTAGACATACATATGCAAATAGAGTAATTATTGGCGCATGCAGTTTTTTAAAATCTAAAAACCATAAGAATGTTCGAAGGACCATAAGAAACTTTCCAATGCTAATTTTTATCCCTGTTTGGCATAATCGTAGCAGTACATGGGATCCTGCTAACTTTTAGAATCGAATATGAATAAAGTGCCATATTTAATTTTCTTAGATTTGTTGTGCGCCTCTTTAGAGATTTTGTAACCCCAACATTGTGGGAGTTGTTTGCGGCAGTTGGCATTTTTAACAGCTTAGAGACTTAGTCATCTGCAATATTACAATTGTATACATAGTTGTAGTATAATGAATGGCTACAGAAAGTTTGAAATCCAAATTTTCTTAAATTTTTTATTCATATATACAATTTAAATTTTAGTGCTTCTATGCACTCTTTGTTCTAGTTTTTTTTTCGCTTTTATTTTTATGTGGGCGGGCCGACTGCTATCAAAATTTAAAAAAATTCAATAAAGTGCGACAGTGACTCGCACACGAAGGGTTCCGTACAAACATTACATACATATGGGCTATTCCACAGAATGTCACGTACGATGTCACGTATGATGTCACGTACGATGTCACGTACGTTAACCAATCAATTAAGCTGGTATTTCGGAGAAAATTTAAATTTTTCTTTACTTCTTTATCTACTTTTGAGGAGCGTAATTAGCTCTACCTTTAATAAAATATAAAAAAATATAACCACATTGATCAGAAATACAAGCTCAATTAATTGGTCATCGTATGTGACATTTAATACTATACGAAGTTTTTAGTTTTGGCGCTTGTTACTTTTAGGGTTATGGCGATTTTTTTTTTTTTGTATTAACACATTTTTAGTTTTGGTATTTTTTTTCGCTTTTTGACGATTTTAATTTTTAGTTTTAGCGATTTTTTAAGTTTTTGAGATTTTTTTTAGTTTGGGTGTTTTGGCGATTTTTCTCGTTTGTTGGTGATTGCTTTAGTTTCTTGGCACCTTTTTTACATTTGAGGAGCCGCAGAACAAAACGTGCTTTTTCGCATTTCTCGAAAAATTGGTTTTTTGGTATTTTTATAATATTTAGGTTGAAATCTTGTAGAAAAAATCAAGTTAGCATTATTATTATTTTTTTTACAAAGTAAATTGGTTCTAAAAAATTTATGCTTAACAAAAGGTGCTTTTTTAATATATTAGATCAGGTTTAACCACATCCAGTCAAAATTTTATCGTCATATATGTGTATTCGCATTACACAATGTACTTTTATCTTATATTAACAAAACGTGCTTTTTACTTTTTTTTTTAACAAAAGGTGTTTTTTTTACTTATTTTTCCCTAACAAAATGTGCTTTTTTGCTTTTTTTTTTTGCAAAAGGTGATTTTTTTGAAATAAAAATGGAGTTATATCAAACGTCCTTAACATTTAATGGGCTGACTTATGACAGTTAGATGCATCTATATATAAGTAAAAAACTTGTTAGCATTTCCAGGTTCTTGCAGTTTTTTAAATGGGCGAAAAAAATAAATCTCGATTTCCCAAAAATTTTAAATAAGTAAAAAAGCACCTCTTGTTCTGCGGCTCCTCATTTGGCAATTTTCTTTTGCATTTTAGCGATTTATTTTATTCTTGGTGTTATTTTTCATTTAAGCGATATTTTTTGTTTTTGGCTTTTTTTTAATTTTGGGATTTTTTATTCAAAATTTCTTGCGAAGATTAATGGTATCTAGTTCAATTTAGAGAACTCTGCTGATTACATGTTATGACACAAATATGTTACGACATGATATTCACACGTAATGTTACTACATCATTTACTTTAGTATTTTATTTTAAACTAATTAGCAAATCTTCAATCAAACACTCTTATTGCAAATAAATTACTTTGTAAAGTATTCGAAACAAAACCGATGACAATCCTTGAAATAAATGAGACAGTTAAACATCAACAACGAATAGTGAATGTTTGTTTGCGAACCGAACAGTGGGTTTGATTGAAAAGAAATGTAAAAACAATAGGAGTACATAGTATATCTGTGAAACCCTTAAATTTAATGTGTTCTTAGAAAACCTTAACACTGTCTTGGCTGTACTCAGTGACGAACAACACTGGATGAATCTCTAATCCAGTGATTCTCAAACACTGTACCGCGGCACCTTTGTGCACCACTAAATTTTAGAAGTGTGCTGTTAAATTTTAGATTTGTGTTCAAATTGATGATGATTGATGAAAATGTGCACGAACATCGGAATGCAACATTTTCTAACGTAGGTTTCTGTATTAAAATGTAACTTTGAATGCAGAGGAAGAACTCATTTTAGTATCCAATAATCGGGATTTAATTTTAAAATACATTCAAAAGAATCAATTAAATAATTTTTAAACTTATCTTGTTCTTTTTAAGCAGCCAAAAATTTTGAAATTGTTAAAAGAGTGCCGTAACAAAAAAAGGTTAAGAATCACTGCTTTAAGAGCAGCTTGCTTTGCATACAACAATGTCCTTAATTAGATTGTGTATTTTATTTTTGCTGTGTTTACAAAGTAACATGAATACAATGCAATGTGTATTTTTATTAAAGACATCCTCTAGTATACACGTTTAACGTTCTAACGATTCCACTGTGCATTACTTCAGCATCATACAAATAAATAATGAAATACTATTATTACCAATACACAAGCAATTTCACTTTACATATATGTACATCTGCATAAGAAACCTTATTATTTTGAATATTAAATGTCATAGACATGTCAACAACCCAGCAAAAAATTTCAAAAAAGGTAATCGGGTTTGAAATTAAGCATTTTTGGTGGAAGCTGTTCCTTATTGGATTACCAACTTAATGATTTTAACAAGGCGTGAGACTAAAATAATCGATTCTTCAGAAGTACTTACTTTTTTTATTCGGTAACTTGTTCACGTAATCTATTTAATCTAAAAAAAATATTCTCCTCATTTAGCAACTTGTACATAATTTTTTTAAAATTTAGGTAATGTGATTTGTAAGCGAGTAATGAAATTTGGTAATCAGAAGAGTAAGTCATTATATGGCAAGTAGTTCTGATGGTAATGTGTAATTTTTTGCTGGGAAGTTTGTGTGTTCCGGTATACTTGTGATGAAGACCTTTATGTCAACATCATTTTGAGAAATTGTTATATTTAGGCTTCAGTTGAGTCTAGGGATGGCTTGATGACTGACTTCGCTTGGGGCTTGGATGAGTGACGTCTTAAAGATGTTTATTAGTTGCTCATGATGATAATGCTAATGATATGTTTTGGTAATAATTATTACGTGGCATTTTGTTATTTTACTCCCTATTTAGATCTCTTAAATATTTGTGCGGACTTTATGTCAAAATATGATCAATTGTGGCGGCGTACACACATCATTTAATTTTAGATAGCAAGAAATTTGTTTGTAGAGTTACACTAGGTTCAACATTAGCCAAACTTATGACGAATGGTTACTCAAGCACTTTGTAGTTACCATATTTCCTAAAGCTTTAATTTTGTGGAGTCTTCATTTAAAAAAAAATATTCAGTATGAATCGTCTTGTGAAAATATCCCAGCGTAACATTCAATACCTTGAATTTGTTAGAAAAATATGATTTTACAAATGTATGTATAAGAGAAATATATTACTAATCTACTATGTCCCGGTCCAGACTTGCAATTTTTTTTTGCAGCAACATTTTAATTTTTAATTTAAAAGAGCGAGAGCGGAATACAAAATGTATATATTTCTATTTGAACATTTTTCCACATTTTTTTTAGATTTAATTCAACTGCAGTGAATTTTAATCAGAATTAATTTCTTAATCAGGCTTAAGTTCAGTAATTTCAATTTTTACTGAGTGAAATATTTTTATTAATTAATGTGAGTTTCTAAAGAAGAGAAAAAAAATTAAACTAGACTTGATTAGCTGGGGGAAATACCGATATTTTTCTGTGCAGCCACACACTTCATCAGCACCCATGTCTATCTACGGGGATAGAGATTATTATTAACATCAGCTATTTAACTTAAATTTTCATGAAATGGAATATGAGAATTGATTGTGTATACAGTTATTGATTTAACTTTAGTAAATACATCTGTAAGTATCACTATTCATTTTCTGTTTTTCCATTTTCTCTTTAGGTTAGCAAGAAGTTATATCACTCTACCTAAGTATGTTTAACTATTCTTACTTATCTTTTACGATCATCACAATAATTATTTTTATGGGGATATTTCCCCCAGCTAATAAATTCTAGTTTAATTTTTCTTCTCTTCTTTACAAACTCACATTAATTAATAAAAATATGTCATTCGGTAAGAATTGAAATTACTCAACTTAAGCCTGATTAAGAAATTATTTCTGATTAAAATTCTCCCACATATTCAAGAATTGCTGCAACAAAAATTTCAAGTCTGGATCGGGACTATTCTTCATTATACTCGTATTTGTTTAATATAAAAAATTTTCGAAAAAATTCTCAGAAATTGCATTTAAATTTATTTATTTATTATTATTATTTTTTTTTATTTATTTTTTTTCATGAACAAAAGATTTTATTCTTACGATCATAAACTGAAATTCGTGACAAAGTCACGGTTATTTGTTGTCTTTTCGTATTTATTTCTAAAAATTTTATTTAAAAACCAATAAAATCGCCATAAAACATGTGTTCCAGTCGA
This sequence comes from Tachina lurida, assembly GCA_944452675.1. NCBI lineage: Eukaryota > Metazoa > Arthropoda > Insecta > Diptera > Tachinidae > Tachina > Tachina lurida. Next base: position 175,289,936 of record OX101752.1, read on the forward strand.
AAATTATTGTATGAATGTACGAATACATATAATAAACATTAATATTTTTGGTATTAATGACTCATATGATTTCTGGTTGAGTACTCGTATGTATTTCCATGACAAAAGTACACACTTTAGTAATTAGAAGAAAAAACATAAATTCAAATGACTTAAATTAGAAGAAACTGCAAACTGTAACAAAATTTTGAAGCACAAAATAATTAAAACAAGAAACGATAAAATATTATGATAATTAATTATCAAAGTCTATACAATCACCAAACATCCACATCGAGGAAATTTTAGCAAGAACTAAAGAAAATCTATCTATTTTATGAATTTTTGTGTCACGAAATTTTTATGAGAACAGGAATTCAATGCACTGTGGTAATCATATCAGATTTTTTTTCCAATCATACATATTTAAATTTAATTGAACTACAATGTTTTTTTATACAAAACAAACACAACCCCGAGAAGCGATTAGCTTAGCGGAACAGCCAGGGTATATGGCAGGAATCGAACCCACGACCTTTGGACTGACCAGCTAGCAATCCAACGAATTGTAATCAGACAAAATGTCTTAATCGGGCATAAGTTCAGTTTTTTTTTTTATAATGAAATATTTTTTAATAATTAATATGATTTGCAAAATAACAAAAATTTTAAAATTTTAAAAACCCGCGAATTTATCTAGAAAAGATGTGATATCTTCTAAACGGCTGGACCATTTGTGTAAACATAGCTATTAACCTTCTCGATCAAGTCACCTTTCAAACAGAAAAAACTAAATCAAAATCGGTCCAGCTGTTTGGTCTGTACGTGGACTCGTACAGACACACAGACATACAGATAGACAGTCACACACTACAAACTTTTAAAACCCCTTTTTTAGTCGGGGGTTAAAAAGAGAAGAAAAATGTGACTATTTCTTGTTTCCAAGCCTGATGAAATGGCTCCACGCAAAGAGATCATCTCAGAAATAAATACCTAATAGTTTGATGGCTTCGTAACGCTGGACAAAGCGCACAGAGCTGAAAAGAGACCACGTTGAAAAAATTATTTTATATCAAATTATCTGTGTTTCATTCAAAACGTCACGGACTTATTAACCCGTCTATTATCTGTTAAAAAAAGTTGATGAAAAAAAATTAAGTTTACAAATTTTGTTTAATTAAGAAAATCATTTTTTCATTAGATACTACAATTCATCAAACAACAGCGCACGGTGGTTCAGAATCAATTTTTATTGCCCAAAATGTAAATTTTTTCTTGAAAAAGATTTTTAAAATTTTTACGCCATCCGAATGGAAACATATCTAAAATATGGTAGGCAAAAAAAAAAAGGTCAAAATATTAGCAGCAGTGGGCGTGGCAGCTTGTGCTTAAACAAAAGAATTTATGTTAATTAAAAAAGAAACAAAGATTTCTTATATTTGATTTTTATAAATTATGATACTTCGAGAACTATTATCGATAACAAGCTGCGTTTTTTTTTGTGATGTTAAATAAATTATTAGGTTTAATAAATGGTATATGCAGACCCTGCACAATTTAAAGTCAGGGTGCTATATAATACATTTTAAGCTCCTTCATATTTTCGTAAAATTTGAAGATCAAAAGGAATCAAAAAATGACAAAGTATCCAGAGAAAGATGTAAATGTCGTTTTTAAGCCTTTTGCCTTTAATGCAAATACTAATTTGTACACGCATAGTCCTGACATTTGCCATAAGAAGTTTTGTTTAATAATTTTGTATTTTCAAATCTTAGGGCGTATTCGCTCCCCAAAGCATAACTCTGTTATTTGAGAACCGATTTTCAAAAGTTTTTTCTTAAAAGGTTTTGCTTGCTGTTTGGACCCATAACTTTTTTTCAAAATCGGAAGGGGAAATTGGCTCCCTCATGCATAACTCTGTCATTTAAAAAGCAGTTTTCAAAATTATTTTTCGGTCTGTCCCCAGTTTGGTCCCATAACTTTTTTGTTTAATCATGCCTACTACTATTACTAGGTGTTACCTTCTTTAGGAGAGGAATAGTGATAGAGAAGATAGGTGGGGAAGGCAGAGAGAAAGGAGAGCTTCATTATTTTGCAACTCGGCTTTATTGCACGTTTTTTTAATAATGCTGTCTTGCAGCGCCTCTGGTGTCAATAAGGCGTATTAAATTTTGGATCTGTATTTAGCAGAAATTTTATTGGTTTTTTACTTTGCCGATGATTCTGCTACATAACGAAGGGGGGCACTCTGATGTTACATTAGGATTAGTGTATGTTAAAGTCGGTATAGTTCAGTGACCAGTGACTATGCCTCCATCACTTGAACTTTTGTACAACAACTGAGACAAAGGGACACTAATGCACATCAGAAAAATGTGTGGTGTTGTTATTTAATGACTGTTGGATACCGGCGTCGAACTCTGGCAGTCAACGTGCTAACTACTTCAGCCAACGCCACATCTTTGCATTGAAGTAGGTATTTTTTTTGGCAGAATTATTTTATTTCAGTGTCTTGCAGAGATATATCTAATATTTAAGTTAATTTAAAAAAAATGGAAAGTTCAACAACCACCATATTGATCATTATGAAAAAAGCTGAAGATGTTTATCTATTTACCAAAAAAAAAAATTATTAAAAAATCTTCACTAGTTCAAAAGTTACAGAGTTTTGGCTAATGAGAAAAGATTCTGAAACAATGTGCGGCAGTAATTTTAAGAACGGAGCCTATTTTTTTTTTAAATTTAACAAAAATTAAGAGCTTTTGCAACGATAAGCCGCATCACAGAAAAAAATTTATTTGGTATTCAATTCACAAAAAAAAAAAATGTTTTACCAATTAATACTTTCAATATAAAATACATTCTGTGGTATTCGTAAAATTAAATACCAAAACTCCTAAAAATTTCATAGACTGATTTCTCTGGTTGAAGGACTAACAAGTTTTTTTTTTATTAAAAGCAGCAAGCAAGCTTTTAGCTTGGAAATTTAATCAAAGAAATGAATATCGTTACATCCATTTAATATACAATTAGAAACAACATTTTTCGTACTTAAAGAACATTTTTTTTATTATATAAATTAACCCTTTTTTATTGAAAAAAAAAGAATACTTAAGTAGTTTAGTGAAAAAACAATAATTTTTATCTCATATAAGAGTATAAATGAGGGGGAGATGAAATTTACACCAATTGTCAAGATCTATAAAACAATTTAATGGCAGTCATTCATTTAATAATTAATCCACTCACTAATTTAAAACTACAACTACTCACTCTGCCACTTACAATATAAATTCAATAATACTGGAACTATGAAATGTTTGAGCCACTTTCAGCTGCTGGCATATCAATTCTATTACGGCTGCTGCTGCTCTTGCTGTTGCTGTTGCTGCTGGTGCCCAATTTATTTTAATAAGTTCTTTTATGTGTATTTAATAAATTGTTTGTAATTGTTCATTTGTTTAATATTTTTAGAACATTTTAAGATTCATCACAATTAACAAAAATGCATACATACACTACTACAAACAAACAAAAAAAAAAAAAATAAAAAAAAATACATGGTGAAGTATCAAGTCCTGTCTTACCTTTTCTTAAAGGACTCTCTCTAACTGATGGCTGGCTGTCTGCGTCGGTCTGCCTGTGTAACATTTGGTAGACATGATACCTTGAGCTGAGACATTTATTTATTTTTGTAAGTGAAACTAAAAATACTTAATTTCACCAGTATGAAATAAAATATCTTTTTATTTTAAGGATAAAAACCCTTTTCTTTTTTTTTTCTTCCTCTGCTCATTTTTCTCTGATGTTCTCAAATACGGCCCTTACTCGTCGTCCTGTGAGTTTTATAAACACGTTTGCGTAAGTATGTATACGAGTTGGTGTAGGTGGCGGTGTGTGGGTGTCCTTGTGTGGGTTTACGTGTGTGGGTGTTCTTGTATAGATATGCCTAAAGTAATGATAATTTACACTTATAAAATTTTTAACCGAGTCCATATTGTATCATCACCAGAAGCATTCTTGAGTGTCGGTGTGTGTGTGTTTGTGTGTATGTGTAATAAGGTATGTTTCTTGATTACAGAGATGTGCACGTGTGTCTTATTTTTCAATAATCACCTTAATTCAAAAACAAACTTTTAATGGGAATATTTTTCATGTGTGCTGTGTTGCGACTATTTCCAATTGACAGAAATACATACAAATTTATTTTTGATCTTACTATAAGTTCTTATATATAAATTGATTCATGAAATAGGCTAATATTTATATTAATTTCAAAGCTTGAGAGCATTTTGAGACTTGGCTAGTGATATATAATTGTACGCATATGTACAAAAAATTTTCTATCGAAAGTCGGTTCCACACAAACTCATGGGCAACACTGTCTTTGATTATAAGTGACTCGCCCTAACGCCATAGCTATAACCAAGGCGAATTGACAGCAGGTGATCTTGATAAAGCGCTAAAAAATCTTAAGCAGCATAATTTTCGAACTTTACTTCTTAACTAAAATCGATTATTTGCGATCGTAAATAGTAGATTTTTGTAAAAAAAACCCCAAGAACAAAAATATGTCGCTTAAGCTATTTTAGCAGTTGTGGCTCGATATGGTGAGCAGCTCTTAATTTCTCTTGTGTCAAAACCTGAGCTGCCCAAAGTAGCACCAGAGTGCCGAACATCAATCGGCTTCTTATACAAACAGCGTGATCGTTTCACCAACTAAAGTGGCAAATTTCCACTTTTTTAGAGTAAATTATATAAAAATACATTAAAAATAAAAAGTTTACCGTAGCTTTCTCGTTTTTTTTTTTTAATTTTGTCCCTTTTTTTTGGTAAATCCCCTATTTGATGCCACTTTTTGAAAAATGTCATCGGTCACCCTGTATACAAATGAACACACATACGCGAATATATTTCTCACGTGTTTCTCTTGGTGGCAAGCTCTGGTCAAAACAAAGCAAAACGTTCGGAAGTTTTCGGACAGGCAATATACAAGGCAAATATGCAGAGTTTCAAATCGAGAGCACCTGACATGATTTCGCCTTGGCTAACCTAGAAACCAAGGTGGTCTTAATTTGCAACTCTGCGTATTCGTCATGTATATTTGTTAGTGTAAAATTTCCTGCTGTCAGAATATTTCGCAACGTTTCGGTTAATTTGACAGCAGAGAAGTTATGTCAGCTGGTGACTGAAGATCACCTTATGTGAATTCGCCTTGCTAGAAACCAATTGATTTCCGTTTATTCGCCATGACAATAAACAGCTGTTGTTGTTTTGTTGTACTTCTGAAGTGAATAAGCAAATGAAAACATAAACAGCTGTTTACGGCTATGGCAGCACTAATATATATTGCAAATATATTTATAAATATGGCAATGGTTGTGGCCATGGCAATATGGTACCGCACGTCTGATTAAACCTTTAATTGCTTGCTTGTTGTTTTGATTATTTTACCAACAAAACTACTATATTTATTCCCTTATGACAGTACCTTTAACACAGCTGATTCTAACTGTCCTTAAGTGACTACTCTTACTACTGTTTATTAAAAACAAAAAAACCATATCACGACCACATCTCTAATTACAAGGAATATTGTGTGCGTTTGTAATCTCATGTACATATTTGTGTATAAATTTATTTGTGTGTTTATTATAAGGATATGACACTGATACACTTGTCGCCTGTCAAAATTGTTCTTGTTTGTTTCACTTTTTCTTCATCTTTGCATGTCCTTGTCTTAACTTTGTCCTGTAAGTTTTACCTCTTTTGTACACTTTTGTTTAAAGATTTTTTTTTGTTAGTTTGTCCATGAGCTTATTTTTTAAGGTTTTATTTGTTGTTGCTCAAGAAATTTGCTGTGTTTTTGTTGTTGTTAGTGTTATCCTTAGGGATGTCAACTTATTAAAATAAAGCTTCATATCTTTATATGTACATACATACTTGTAGTTTTGCATTTGCACATGTTTCAACTAAATGAACATGTTTGGTATGCTAATGTGTGCAACTGCAGGTCATATTGAGGATTAAGTTAAAAAGGGGGGCCTTAAATGAAATGTAAACATGGATGATTAACAATAATATAATAATATATCCACATCGATTTTATAATGAGCATATATAAAGCAGAAATCTACACCAACTGACACCACACACCATACACAGCGAACGCTGATGAAGATGCAGTGACCTTCGAAAACAGCTGGTTGTTCCGTTCTACTAAATGTTAGAATATTTACAATTAACTTTGGTGTTATTTGTTCAATAATAATTATTGCATTAATTTGGCTTACAAAGCGTTACGAACTTTAGCCTAATCAAATCATAAATATAATGTTGAAGTCTTTCAAAATTAAAAATAATTATAAAGATTTTCCTCATATGTGATTTTTTTAACCGACTTCAAAAAAGAAGGAGGTTATCAATTCGTCGCTATTTTTTTTTTACTTCATAACTCGATATATTTTAGACCGGTTGTAAAAATTATTTGTTTTTTGTCTGAGAGGGTATAGCTTCCAATTGGTCTCAATGTAAAAAAGTACACGGAGACATGCCCACAATTGTAAAAATTATTTTATTGTCTGAGAGAGTAGCTTCCCATTGGTCTTATTGTAAAGAAAAGCGGTGGGGCCACGCCCACAATTTTTTTTAATCACTTTATGATATTCTACTCATTTTATTGCTGCGAAACCTAGAACCTTTGGTTCTTGTAAGTACATAATTTTCAAGTTTAAAAAATGGGCGGGGCTACGCCCTTTAAAATTTGTTATTATATTCCTCGTAGTTCCACTTGACTGATTTTAACGAAACTTACCACACAGCTTAAGCTCTAAAATAGACACAATATTTCATTTAAAAAAATGGGCCGAGTCACACCCATTAAAATTTAATATTTTATTTTAAGTGGTTTTATTTTGCCAATTTTTATTAAATTTAACATACACTCTGAGCTGATTTAAAAAAGTGGACATTGGCACGCCCATTAAAATTTAATTTTATATTTTACGTAATTCTGCTTAAGCAATAGATTAACATTTTTTTTTTTTGTTTAAAAGAGTTTTACTTCCACTTTGGTCTCATAAATTCTTTAAGAAAACGTTCTATCAGATTTGGTTTTTATGGGCAGAATTAAATATTTTTGTACAAAATTTTAATAAAAAATTACGCCCTGGCCCACGATGTCACTAGAAATCGTTCGATCGACAACTTGTATTGCAAACAACAATAACTTTAGAAAATTTGTTGTTGTTTGCAATACAAGTTGTCAATCGAACTATTTCTAGTGACAGCGTGGGCCAGGCCGTTACATTCTGATTGTGAGTTAGCAACTTTTTTGTAAGAACTTCACATCTTATTGTACAAATTTTCGGAGCCTCCAGATAAAATGCAAGAATTTTAGATGAAATATGTTAACATAAGTATGATACATGTATAACGATTTTTTTTGTATAACATATTAATTTAAAAAATGAGTTTTTTGAGATGTGACTATGTTGCAGTAAAGGAGTAATATGTTGCCACTTCAAGTTTGACCGTGTAATTTTTTTTAATCTTCCCAAGTTACCGAATTATTTGCACTCTGTTTACTATTGAACTTTATAGATCTTTTAAGGCCCCTTTTGTTAAAAAAAACAAACTCCCTTAAAAAGGCTCTCAAACCCTTACAACCATTAAATAATTGGTTTGATAAGCGATAAAGACTCTTGGACGCCACATAAGAACAATTTGAAATTTACATAAAATCAAAAGAAAATAACACAAGAAAAGTAAAGATATAAACAATTTAAAGAAAAAAGTTTTAAAATAAAAGAAATGCAATAATATAAAAATAAAATAAAAATTCTTAAGCAAAAAATAAAAAAATAGTACAAACTTTATTACGCAAACGTCCAACTCACAGTTGAAGTATTTAGGGGTTTCCTGCAAAATGCTTATCTAAACAAAACACTCCTGTATGAAGGACATAAACATATACACATATAAACGTATGTATGTATGTATGTGCTTATGTATATGCATATGTAAGTACGTATGTTTTTATAAAACAGTATCCTCAGAAATTTTTGGGTTACATGTGTAAATTTATTTTATCTCTGACAAATCAACAACAGCAACACATGTGTAACGACTTTTACCCATGTGTTGTTGCCTCTTCCAAAAAAAACTAAAAAGCACAATCCTTTTCTTAAGACTCACTCACTCATTGTCTTGGGGGACGGACATACAATTCTTCAAAATATCTCTACATACTAGTATTTTGAAAACTTAAAAAAAGCACTGAAATAAAGATTTAAGTGCTTATTTTAGTTTTTAGTTTTCAGGCAACGAGGTGTTCTCTGTACACGTTATTCAAGATAAATTTCTAAAAAACCAAGTCAAACCAAAAACCACAAGAGATTCCATGGAAGTGCGCCTGTGTATGTCTGTCCATCTGTGTGTCTTTAATAAGGATAATATTAAGGACAACAATAAGACAACAACTATAGATACTCTTAAGTTTGTTATAAACTCCTTAATTCAAAATGTTACAATTGAAGGATGTGTGCGTGTGTTTTGGTTTTCAGGCACAATTAACAAATGACTGTTGGAGCGAGGGCTGCTGCTTGCTGCCTTTCACTTTTAATTGCTGATATCTCAAAGTCCGAAATGTAGAATTTTCTTAAACTTATCATGTGTAATAAATTTTAATTTCATTTTAAGATTCCTTTTTATTGCAACAAAGGTGTTCACTTTTGAGATTGTAAAGGCTGGAAGCATAGACCTGTACAAGTTTTTCACCACATGTGCCAATTTAAAATAGGAAAATTTGTGAGAAGGGGAGTAAAGGTGGGGGAAGTTTTTCTATTAGTTAAAGTTTTCTTATGTGTGACCACATTTATGTAGAAAAGTTTTAAAATTAAAATTAATTTTAATTAAGGGATTATATATGTACGTAGGAAGGGAAGATAAACGTAAATGAAAAAAGGGCAAAATCATTAAACTGGCAATAATATTAACCCTTTTCCAACTAACTAGGTACACAACAAAATTTATTTTTGTGGAAAAACTAAATTTGAAACAGTTAACTTTGGCTGGAAAGTCGCCTAAGGCGCTTTCTCTCTTTCACGTAAATATTTCTTAGGCGACCTTAAACAAGAAAAAAACTTAATATCAGTTTTTTTTTATAATTAAATTTATTTATTTATTATGAGCTGCATTCGATATTTGCTGGCTATCGAACATCGAGCATAGAAAGTCAAATTCGTATTGCATAGAAAAAAAAATATCAGCAAAACAAATTGTTAATGTTTAATTTAAATTCAAACATATTTTTAATTAATATAACAACTTAAGTTGTCGAAATAGCAAACAAAGAACTTTTTTCTTCAAAAAACTGGCGCAATTAATGTTTTGCTATATCGAGCCATAACCGCCAAAAAAGCTTAACCGACACATTTTTTTTGTACCACGTTTTTCGATGAAAATCGATTATTTACGATCGCAAATAATCGCTTTTGGTCAAAAAATTAAATTCGAAAAATTATGCCGCTTCAGCATTTTTGCCGGTTATGGCACGTATTTGATGCCAAAATTCAAGAAATTTCTTTAGTTCTAAGAAGTTTTTTGGGTAAAGGTTCCCTGATGATCTGCATTAGCAAGAGCGGAATGCGCCTAGGATCCAGCTTTACCCCTCAATAATCAATTTCAATGTTGTTTTAAGTAGACTTGGTGGGTCGAACTCGTTCACTAGTTCATTTTTGCAACAAACCGATTATCAAACCCGTTTAAAGTACATGGGTTTAATTATAGGTTTGTGGCAAAAATTAACTAGTGAACTAGTTCGACCCAAGTCTAGTTCTAAGAAGCGATTAATATCTTATTGAATAATTTAAATATTTATTTTGCGAAAATGGACAGTAAAAACATTAAAACTTAATATAAAGTCTACTTTTGTTAACAATAAAATTTGTGGATATAGTAAAAAGATTTTTTAAAAAACATCTTTTTTCAACAATATAAATTGGGTCTATAACAAAAATTTAATTAAAAAGAAAATTTGAGTCAACAATAAAAATTGTTTTAGTTACCACCTGTATCTACAACCCAGAACGGACGACTGGAGTCTAAAACTTCTATCGAAAGCACTCATATTTTTGAGTGATTTTCATACAAATTTTCTAGACGAGTCATCTGCCTGACTTATAGAAACTGCACACTAATTTTAATTATTATTGTTCGAACTTCATTTGTTTCTATATTTATAATTTAATCAGGCTAAAGTTCATTTTGCTTTGTAAGTCCAATTACATCTGATAATTATTAATGAACAAATAACACCAAAGTTAATTGTAAATATTCTGACAAACACTTAGTAGAGCAGAACAACTAGCTGCTTTCGAAGGTCATTACACCTTCATCACCAGCGTTCTTTTGTGTTTGGCCCACTGTGTGTGGTGGCAGTAGATGTAGATTTCTGATTTATATACTCATCCATCATTGCAAATGGAATATGTGAATTTTTTTGATTCATCGTATTTCAATTTTGCTGAAAGCTTTTTTTTAATGAAAGCTCAATTTTGCCATCTGTAAACAGTCTTGCCATTGTCGTTTGTTCTTTACTAATTATGCACATATTAGTTAATTTTCTTATTTTTGCTCTACTTAAGACAAACTTATTTTGTTTGTTACTACAGTGAAGCTTTGATATAACGAATTTCAAGGGGATTCGTAAATACTTCGCTACAAATATAATCAGAAAAACCTTGATACAACGAAATTTGAAGAAATACGAAAAAAATTCGTTATAGCTATAGTTTTCTTTATTCAAATTTTATTTAATACGAGAATGCTAATTAAAGCTTATAATTCATGAGGTAAATAGAAAATAAAACAGCTCACACATTAAGAATTCGTTCTTTTGATAACTAGACTTTACAATTTTGCTATACAACGAGTATTTCGTTGTATAGAGGCTTTACAAATGCACTTGTAAATATATTTAGACTTCGGGACTTTACCATTTAGGATTTATTCTAATTTCGTTATATTGAGTCATTTGAAGGATTAGTTCGCTATATAGAGGCTATTTTGCTCAGAATTTGTTCGTTGTAGCTATAGTGTATTTTTGTATGAAAAACTTTGCAATAAAGAGGTTTTCTCAAGGGATTTAATAAAACATACGTTATATTAAGTTTTTCGTTATAAAGAAAGTTCGTTATAATGAAGTTTTACTGTATTAAATATGTTTATTTAATTTTTGTTGATATAACAAATTATGTATTTAATTAAAATAATTTTTTTTTAAAAGATAAATTTTGTGTTTAATTAAGAAGAAAATTTTAGTCAATAATAAAAATTGTTTCTATAACAAAATATTTAATAAAAAAATTGTTTTATCGTAAATATAAATTGTTGATAAACATTACAGTCAATTGAACAACAAAAAAATTAAACAACAAAATACATTGTTGATATAACAAAATATTTGATTGAAAATTCCCAAACGCTGCCATCTTATTAATAATATTAATAATTGTATTGAAAAAATTTTAATTAATTATTTAATTGGATTAACGAAAAAATATTTATCATATTTGCAATTAAATATTTACTGTGTATTTCGTTGAGCAACAGATTTTATATCGAACAGGAATTTAATATTTGAATGCGAAAAATTATTCAGGTTATACCGGACAGTTGTCCGTTGGCAGGACCAGTGTTGCCATACCGTTAGGAGGCGGAGAAAAAAGTCACGGATTTATGGAAAAATTACAAAATATACGCTTATGCATATCGCTCATTTACTACAGCAACGTCACAAGTAAAAAAACGAGTTTAAGGTTTTCAATCTACAGTATAAGTTTTACACACAACTTCATGGAAAGAGGAAATTTTATTTGTCTCTCAAGAGTTGGGTATTTGTATGAAATTTTCACACAATACGAAGAATTATATATATGAAGATTAATAATGCATCAATTACTTAAAACTTCCATTTTTTCAGTTTTTCTTTGAGTAAAAGAGCTACATATATGTACCCTTAATTATGAAAGTGGTCTAAGTCATGTGCATTTCTACTTCAATATATTAAATAAATCTTAAACAAACTTTAATAAATATTTAATAACAAAAATTAAAAATTTTAAAAACCCCCGAATATATCTAGAAAAGACGTGGTATCTTCTAAACGGCTGGACCGATTTTCTTCAAAAATAGTTAAGAACCTTCTCGATCAAGTCACCTTTTAAGCAGAAAAAACTAAATCAAAATCGGACACGTGGACACGGACAGACACACAGATACACAGATGCACAGACGCACACTACAAACTTATTACACCCCTTTTTTTAGTCGGGGGTTAAAAATTAAATAAATTTTTATTAATCGAGACTAAATAGTACAACTATAAGTTATTTATTTATTTATTGTAACATACTATATAAAGTAAATTTGCATAATACGGTGTTGCACAAATATGGGCGCAGTAACTAGACCATATGCCCAAGATGTTATTAGCAGTATTTTAAAAAAGTTTTGTGACTGATTGTACTCGACCTATGCCTTCACATAGGAAGTAGCAACGCGGTTGTTAAAGAAATTCTACAAAAAACTGCAAGATTATACGGTTATCCGTGGCAGATCAGTCAACCAGTGCGAGCGAGACGAAAAACTCTGGAAGGCCAAACAACAGACACAAGCCTGACCGCACTTAAGAAATAATTACAATGACGCGAGAGATGTTCTCCTACCCAGAGCTGCTTAACGACTGAACTACAGGGTGTTTTTTTTTAGAGGTATAGAACTTCGAATTGAAATAAAACACAAAAAGAAGAAGGATAATTTTATGCCATTAATGTTTAAATATGATTTCGGGCATGTGGCCGCCGCGGCTGGCTCGAATAAAGCCAATTCTACAGGTCCAATTTTCAACCACTTTTTCGAGCATATGGGGCCGTATGTTGGCAATAACGCCACGAATGTTGGCTTCCAAGTCCCCTAACGTTTCTGGTTTGTTGGCGTAGACGAGCGACTTCACATATCCCCAAAGAAAATAATCCAATGGTGTCAAATCACACGATCTTGGTGGCCAATTGACAGGTCCATTCAGCGAAATTATGCGCTCATCGAATGTTTCCTTCAATAAATCGATTGTGACGTGCGCTGTGTAGCATGTAGCGCCGTCTTGTTGGAACCACAACTCATCCACATTCAAAATCTTCAAAATCTTCCATAAAGTTGATGGACAAAGCTCCAATTGCTGTGCACGGTGGCGAATCGATTCATTCGGGTCCTCTTCAACACTTTGCTCTACAGCGGCAATTGTTTCTTCGGTGCGCACTGTTCGACGTCTCTGCGGATGCGTATTATCACATAGAGTAAACGTAGTGCGAAAACGATCCATGGTTAACCGAATTAATTGCTCTGATGGACGATTATGTCGACCATAAAATGGACGGAGCTTGCGGTAAACTTCGCGAACTGAACCATTATTTTCGAAATAAATTTGCACGATTTGCAAGCGTTGTTCTTTTGTCAACCTGTTCACGATGAAATGGCAAACCAAACTAAATATTAATCACTTGACAGCTGACAAAATGGCCGCCAGTTAAAAAAGTGATGCCAACTTAAAGTTCTATACCTCAATAAAAAACACCCATTATAAATTAAAATTTTGCATAATATAAAAATATTTTTAGATGTGTTCAAATTTAATCTACTAAATATCTCAACACAAAAAAAATATGACTTAGACCACTTTACCAATTAATTAATTTAATTATATAGAAATCAGCTTTTGTTTCTGCTACGAATTAAAAAAACAACATTTACTGTTAAAAATAAAAAATAAATATTAAAATCTATACCGTTTACACCAAGTTTTTTTACATTTAACGAGATTTTTATCCAAAACAAAACCCATTTACTGAAAATTTTCCTAAACCGCAACCAAATAACTGCAATGTAGCCAATTTACACACCTTTTTATGTACATATTTAAAAAAAAAGTAATAGTTGCGTCACCAAGTTCTACTATATTTTAAGTAGATTTTGACAAAATCTAGCGCCGAAGTAGATTTTGTTTTTCATGGGAAATAAACTAGATTTTACCCGAAATCTCGTAAGTACTAGATTTTGCTTAAATCTAAATGCTTTATGAATTAGATTTTATGGAAACATTTTATGATAAAAAATCTTAAAAATATTTACTGATAAAAATTATTATTGTATTAATTTGTTTTTACCAGTTGAGAAATGTTAAAAGAAGGTATTGGCAAAGTGCTAATCCTTATATACTCATAACCTTTTACTGCTAAAACAAACAACATTTTTCATTATATTATTATACAAAAATATTTGTAAATCACTTTTCTTCATTTCTTTACACTCTAATTAATAATGAAATCAATTCAGAAGCATTTCAAAATATTTATAGCAAAAATAATTTTCCTCCTGCTTGCATATGAACTCGTACATGCATGCGTAGACAACACTAATGTTGAAATATAGCAAAAGTCCTTGAAAGTATATTTCACTTCCTTTATTTATCTTTATATTCTTAATTCAACACTATTTCCTATGAGTTCATAGAAGTTTTTCTAACTACTTGCACACAAACCCAGAAGAAAATCGTTCTTACGTTTTATTACGATGAAGGAGAAAAACTTTTGAATTTTTCAACACACATGAAAGAAAAAAAAAAGAACAACCAGCCAAACAAATGTTAAGAAAGAGCATTTATGCATCCTTTGCGACGGAAGTTCTCAGCTATTGAACGACTTATGCTTGCACACACATGCATGCCTGTGCTTGCATATTCAAATTTCTCTATGATGTGAAACTGTGTTGATTTACTTGCAGAAAAAAGTTAAGTTTATTTTAAATATCAATAGAAATTATTGTTTTTATTGTTTACTTAAAAAGGCGTGCTGCAACTAAAACTTTGTTTTGTTTTAATACTTTTTAAGAACTAGATACTAAAATGTAAGTGAATGAAAACGGAAGATTGCCAGGGAAAGTTTTGCAAACAAATTCACAAATCGTTAACGTGGTAAATCAACAAAAACTTGCATTACATACATATTTATTTTTCATATTTTCTTTTTTTATACACAAAAGATATGCAAAGGGTTTTGACAAAACAAAACTATAAAAAATATTTATGATGGCAAATTGCTTTGCATGTGGAAGAAATTTTATTCAAATTGTTAAATTTATTGAACTTTTCAAATAATTATGTGAACACATATAGAAAATTTCAATATTTTTAGCCGACCTGCTTCAATTTCTCTCATTCTGAAATACTCGTATGATTTGGTACGTATTAAAACTTTTAGGATTTTGATTCAAACAGTTATTCCTTAAGCTTCAAAGAAAATATGCAAGTAGTTTTATCGTTTTGTTAATCTTTACATGTAAAATAAAAAGAAAACAAATTCCAATTTTTTCAAATGACTCCACTCTTATTACACTATTGTTTAGGGAAATCCGAAAGAACAGAGAACTTATTTCATAAACCCAATATATTTTATTTGTTTATCCTAATAATTTTTTTTTATTCGATGAGTGAACTGCCTCTAACTGAAATCCATAAGAACAGAAGACTTATTTCATTAACCGAATATATTTTATTCGTTTATTCGAATAATTTTTTTTATTCAAAGATTGAACGGAATCTAACTTTTAATTTTATTATTCGAATAAAATGTTTACTTCGAATAATTGTTTTTTTATTCGAATAGGTTTTTCATTTTCTAAAACTATATACTTTTCCCATTGATCGAATGGGTTTTTTTAATTCAACGATTCGAATGAATTTTAAATTTTTTTATTCGTTAAAAGAAGTTGTAAGTTTAAAATTTTTGATTCATTTAATTTGATTTTATTTTATTCACTTATTTTCCTTAAATTTTTTATGAAATTATTCTAATAAAGTTTCTGCTCCATTATTCGACTAGGGTGTTAGTCAGTTATTCGTTGATTCATTTCCTTCAAATAGTTTTTAATCGCTTATTAAAATTTCTTATTTTTTCAATCTCCTAAAAATTTCTATTCCATTTTTTTCATAAGGTTTCTGCTCCATTATTCGATTAGGTTTTTAGTAAATTATTCGAATAATTTTCTAATCACTTATGAAAATAAATTTTTATGTTCCCATTTGCATGAATTATTCGAATAATTTTTGAGTCAATTATTCGAATAAAATTATTCGTCGTATTAGTAGAATGAATTTTTCTTTGGAACAGTTTTTTTTCATTTCCGTAAATTAAATTTTTTTATTCGATTAATCGAATGATTGTTCTGCTTTATAATACGAATAAATTTTTATCATTCGTAAACAATGTATTATTAGGTTTTATTTGTCAACTTTTTGCATTATTGAATTTTTTAATCCTGTTACTGTAATTAGTTGATTAATATTTTAATCGATTATTCAAATACTGTTTTTCGATCGATTCTTACCAAAAAAAAATATTCTAAGAATTCAAATATTATGTTGAGCGAACGTTTGATGTTCATGTTATATAATGAATTACGTATAAAAGGGTTATTTAATCCCTGTATTTCGTAAAAAAAAAACAACTGTTAACGTATCAGATAAGGAAGGGCCATTTCGAAATATCCGAACCCTGCAACTTTTTTTTGCAATAAATTTCGAAAAAAAAAGAGTGCATACGCCAGAGAAAAAAATCTAAAATCTGTTAAAAGATTAAGTTAATTTTAGTTTTTTTACCTATTATTTCCATAATATATTTTATTCGTTATAATTATAAATAATCGATTAAAGCTTCAGTCCAACAATTATTTGAAGAGTTCTAAACTCAAACAATAACTAATGAATCAGCAGTAATATTGATTCTGGGCAGAAGGGTGAAATTGTTTACAGTGATGCCAACTTAGCGCTTTTTGTTGTATTAGTTAAGTCTTTTTGAAGAGCAAAAGGCCATTTAATAACTTTAAAAGAAATTCGTTTTTGTTGCGATGATATAATTATTATTATAAGTTTTCTCTTCAAAAATTTCCAATTGGTACTTGAAATAAAAAGTTTACAAACTTTCTAACTCTCAAATACTTTACATATTCGCACATAAGAAAAACAACATTAAACTCAAGCCAAACAATGTGAAGGTAAACACTTAAATGATCATTTAGTTAAGCAACAACTTCGTTAGTGAAGTTTTCGAAATTCAATCAGGATTAAAACTTTTGCATATTCTTCTTATGTTTATAATCTACTTCTTTTAATTTTTTTAGATAAAATTGATTTATTTTGGCCAGAATTTTCACAAGATAATTCATATATTAAATTCAATATTATTTTTTTTTATTAAATTTAAACATTTAATGAAAATATGAACATTTCCTGATTATTTTTTCTGCACTTTTATTAGCTCAAGTCAGCAGAAAATGTTTGTGTGAAGAAGAAATTTTTGTTGAATTATAAAAACAAACATTTTAGAGAATAAATATTTCGTTTTATTTTTTGTATCAGTTTGCCCACCCAAAAATTATGTTTTTATTGATCAGCACCAATTAACTGAGTAACAAGGGAGATTTGTAGTGCACTCTACTGCAGTAAAAGTAAGTGAGAAATAAATATTTGAACTAACTTACACTTTCATATTTCCTGATTAAGACGCCGGAAAGACTAATAGACAGTCGTATTAAGCAAGGGATGTTAGGATCGTCAAGACTCTCAAATAGCCAGCAACCCTACCTTAAGGGAGCTCTACAAAAACAGCACTACATGAAGTGGTAAGGTTCATAAAGAGATCCCTGGACCACAAACAATGCACCCTAGCTGCCTTTCTAGACATAGAAAGCCATCCAAAATGCTCTCCAGGATGCTGATGTTGGGGATTACATCAGCAACTGGGTGATCTCACCTTTGCTCTGGGTTCTTGTGGTTAACACAATACTTCTTCAGATTACATCCCTTGGGGGATAAAGTAGTAGCGTACGTGGACGATGTGGTACTAATGGTATCAGGGATGTTCATGGACATGATAAATGATCTCATGTCCAACGCTTTGGACACAGTTAGTAACTGGGCTATAGACTGTGGACTAGGAGTGAACCAAAAAAAAACGGAACTGGTACAATTTACCACAAGGACAAAGGTACAGAAATTTAGAGTTCGTCGGTTGAATAATCATGAATTGTCGCTATCAGAGATTTGGATATTTAGAACTTAATGGGGCCTAAGAACCGAAATGCTTAAATGGATGTATAAGGCAATTCTGCGTCCAATACTGTCTTACGGTTCTGTAGTATGGTGGCCTGCCACAAATAAGAAATGCCTGGTAGATCAACTTTATAGAATACAGAGATCCGCTTGCCTATGAATAACAGGATCTTTACGTACTAGTTCTTCGGAGGCTCTGAATGATATACTATCTACTCCGATAGACCTTCATGTATTGGCGGTATTCTCAAGTAGTTCGGTAAGATTAGCGGCATCTGGGCGGTGGAAATCAAGGTCTTATGATCATGCCAGGATCCTCGATCAACTACCTCCTACGCTGAGGAAATCTACTGATTACCTGGTGTCTCATCTGGACTTTGATAAAGTATTTAGAGTTCTGATTCCATACAGGCTGGAATAGAAAGGAGGCACAATAGTAACAGAATACGACATGAGATCATACACTGATGGATCAAGAATGGCCTACGGTGTCGGCTCTGGGGTCTTTTCAGACAATCTTGGTAATGAATGCTTCTTTCGTCTCCCCAACCATGCCACAGTATTTGAAGCTGAAATTTTAGCGGTAAGGGAAGCTGCTAGAGTGCTGATTGATAGGAAGGTACAGGGTAAAGTTGGTATCTTTGTTGCAGTGTAAGAGTTTGCTATCTGACTGGGTAGTCAGGCTGACCTCACCCTCATCTGGGTTCCAATACAAAGCAAGAACGGGCAGAGCTGACTCTGCTATCAATGACTCCAATGCCGAATATACAGCTATTAGAAGCTGTATATTGAAGCACTATCTCCATAAGGCTGAATGTAGATGGCGCAATATAGTTACCTGGAAGGTTGTTAAGAAAATGTTGCCTTGCTACAATGATAGACGCTAAATACAATTAACAGATATGAACCGTAGGGACATCTTGAGGATCGGGACAGTCATGACGGGGAACTGGACGGTCGGCAGACATGCTAGTAGGATAGATCTGTCTCATAATGAATTCTGTCGAAGTTGTCAAGAAGAAAACAAAGAAGAAACAATCTTCCACTTTATTTGAGAATGTACAGCTTTGCATCTCTCGAGACACAAGTTTTTAGGTAGAAATGTACTAGGATGCCTTTCAGATGTATGTGAGATTGGGTTGAGTGACCTTATCAGATATCTCAACGCGACGAGTTGGATCTAGTACCTATCACCGTATCCGTATACTTCGATATGGTTCTACATACGTTGACACCGACGAGTGGAGTGTTCTTCCAAAAAGGAGTCATGAAGATTCTACTTGAAGCCAACCAATCAACCAACCAACCAACCATAATATTCTTACAAATTGCTTGGGGTTATTCCATTCTGTTAGTGTGATTTATTATTGCAAAGCAGACACAGAAAAAATTGTTCTATTAAATTTTTAGTTGCTTCAATTAATTCGAGTTTAAAAATTTAATTGATATAACAAAATGTTTCGTATTATTTTTTTCTGTGTAATTTGATCGAACGCGACTATTAAACCGAAAATTAAAAAAAACTCTCTGTTACATAGTTCATGTACAATAACAATTACCATCCACATTGAAGAAGCGACCACAAGGGATAAAAAGCTAAACGAAGCAAAACAACAAATATATACATATACAATTCATTAGGTTGCATGCAACTGAATGTGGAACGTGCTTAATTTTTGCACAATTGTTTTAAATGTAAGCAACCAAACAACGTGTTTATGTTTATGCAGCGGCAACGAAAATTAAAATTAAATTAAACGGCAACAAGTTGCTTATTTTAAATTTTTTTTATTACACAAACACCTTAAGGTCCATCAAAAAATTTGCAATGATTTTTCCAAGAACGACACTTTGCCACGAAGTTAAATTTTATTAGATTTAATTTATTAAATTGTTTCAGAAGAATTTTGAAACTCTAGTAAATAGCGCTAATAAAAGTCGTCCTCGATAAACTTTTCACATTTAAGCCGCGAGTGAAGTCATTTTAAGAAACGCCCACACACATTTGATTTGAACGAGGTACTCAGCGCTACGGTTGGTTGGTTGACGGCTGATCAGTTTGAAATTTGAAACTCATACATGTTTTTTTGTTTCTTCTAATGGCAAATAATTTTTTAATTTTTATTTAACTTACTTTTGCAGCGCTTTGTTACACGTAATAAAATTTCCACTTACCTAAAATGAGAAGAAAGAAAAAAAAACACAATTATTAGCGCGAAATATAAAAAAAGGAATCAAGTTAATTGTAGAATTATAGTGCAAAAGAGAGAAACCCACACAGCGAATGGAGCGCGGTTTCAATTTCTTGGAAGATGATGGTCCAAGGAAAAGGTTTCAAAGTCATGAGATTATTTATCTTATATTTTAAATATATATTTATTTATATAAGTGCATACGTACTTTGTGCCATAACAATCTAGATAAAGGGTGTTCTAAAATTTGTGCTAAACTTAGATTAAGCAAATAATTATATATTTATTTTATTAAGAATGTTTGAGAATCTCTAGAAAAGAAATTAATTTTTAACAAAAAAAAATTATTTGTATGTCCCGAAAATTGTAATTCATTCTAAAATATTACAAATAAAACTTAGAGCGCGGGACAAAGGATGAAACAAATAGAAGGTGGGTCACAAGAAATGCGTGAATTGCGTGATCACAAGGTAGTTATGGACTCACCTCACCAAAATATGGGTTCTTTAATTTTGAAGAATAGAAAACAAATCTCGGTTCTAGTGTCCGTGCTAATTATTTTTCAGAGCTGAAATTGTTTGGCAGGTTTCGTTAGCTTAGGTAAAGTAGATAGACGTAAAATATAACAATAAAATTTAATGGGCATGGCTCTGGCCACTTTTTGTTAATGCAATATTGTGTCTTGTTAAAAGCTTAAGGTGTGTGCCAAGTTTTGTAAAAATCCGTTAAGTGCAAGCAAATGATATATAATATTAAATATCTAAGGGGCGTGACCTTGTCCACTTTTTTGAACACAAGATTAAGTATTTTTCAGAGCTCAAATTGTTTGCCAAGTTTCGTTAGCTTAGGTAAAGTAGATAGACGTAAAATATAGCAATAAAATTTAATGGGCATGGCTGTGCCCACTTTTTTGAACGCAATATTGTGTCTTTTTTGAGCTCAGGGTGTGGCCCAAGTTTCGTAAAATCGGTCATATAGAAGTACGTGAAATATAATATGAAAAATTAAGGGGCGTGACCTCGCCTACTTTTTCGAATGCAAGATTGTGTCTTTTTTTAGCTCAGTGTGAGTGCCAAGTTTCGCAAGTATCGGTCAAATAGAAACACGTGAAATGCTATATTAAATTATAATGGGCGTGTCCTGGCCTACTTTTTGATTGCAGGATATTGTTTCTTTAAAAGCTGAAGGTGTGTGTCAAGCTTTGTAAAAATCGGTTATGCACAAGCACATGAAATATTATATTAAATTTTAATGGGCGTGAACTCACCTACTTTTTTTAATGCAAGTTTGTGTCTTTTTTTAAGATCAAGGTGTGTGCAAAGTTTCATAAAAATCGGTCAAATAGAAGCACGTGAAATGTAATAATTTTAATGGGCGTGACCTCGCCAATTTTTTCAACTTCAAGATTGTGTCGTTACGAGAACCGAATATGTTTGCTAAGTCTCGCAACAATCGGATAAGTAAGATATTACATAATTAAAGAAAAAATTAGTAGGCGTATCCCCGCCTACATTTCCTAAAATAGGAACAAATGGAAGCTATATCCTGTCAGATAAAAAATTATGTTTTAAAGTTGCCTTAAAAGATACAGAGTTATGAAGTAACATAACAAAAAAAATAAAACACGGGCGAATTGATCAGTTAAAGTGTATAAATTTCTCGTGAGTAATCTAAGATCTCCCAGTTTTATGTAAACATTTCTTATGGTCTTAAGGGTGAATAATCATAATCACAAACGATGAGGCTAGATAAGATAAGATATGATCAAAAAAACAGCACATCGGTCTCTTGTGCCATAGATCAATAACTGAACCAATCTCGGTATGACTCTTCTGATGAAAGTCAACACGGAGGTTGGTAAGCCTCAGCTGATGTCTTCTCAACACAAAAGTTCAAAGTGAAAGATTAAGCTAGTTTTTTTTTCAGTGTAATCAGTTATAACTAATGTTTTTTATGGCCTTATTGTGATCCTGGATATACATTCTTATGTGCAGAAATAATAAATAAACAGCTCTTAACTTTGCCCAAATGCTTAACTAAACAAAAGTAAAATAATTACATTAAATCATTAAATCCGGGTTGAAAAGTGAGGGATGTCCGGCATTTGGTCAAGTAATAAACACATGTGTCTGCAAACATTAGGGAGGTTTGTTTATTTGTATAAACCTACCACACAATATACATATGCGAGTGTGTGTGTGTCCATACGTATGAAAATCATTAAGAAAAACAATCAGAATTGAATGTGATTTAAAATAAAAATCAATTCACACCTCTTGGAAAAATAAACACAAATACACACACACACATATACATATATACATTTACATACATACATACTTATGTACATATCGCACACTAAATCATAAACTGTTAGAACTCTAAAAATCACAGATGTTCAGCAGCGATGCCAACTTGGTGCTTTTGACACTATTTTTAGTGTTTTGGGCAATATTTTTAGTGCTTTTTGAAGACTCAATACGCCAAAATTTTGAGTGTTAGTGCCAAACTAAGAAAAAGCACTAGGTAGTGATTTTAAGAAATTTGTGTATTTCTTAAAATTACTTAAATAATAACAAAAATGTTAAATTTTAAAAACCCCCGATATATCCTAAAAAGATGTGATATCTTCTAAACGGCTGGACCGATTTTCTTCGAACATAGTTAAGAACCTTCTCGATCAAGTAACCTTTCAAACAGAAAAAACTTAATTAAAATCGGTCCAGCTGTTTGGGCTGTACGTGGACACGGACAGACACACACATATACACAGATACATAGACACACAATACAAACTTATAACACCCCTTTTTTGGTCGGGGGTTAAAAACTTGCTGTAGATATTTATTTTTTCAGTGTAAAGCATGCCTGTTTCGTCTGATATATTTCATTAAATAGAGAATACGATAGCTTAGAAAATATTAAACATTATTCAACTTCACTCGTTTGGATCTTCACTCGTTTTTCACGTTAGAGCTTTTTATGCTTTTATGTGCTTTTAGAGCCAAAAAAGTTGGCATCACTGATATACAGTGAGTGGAAAATAACTGCTGATACTGTACAAATGATGCAAGTATGTCATAGTTTACACTATGCAAGTCTTGTTGCTGAGATGATAAGTTTGTTGTTTCTATTGCGCTCGTCTCTCTCTCTCTATATATATCTCTTAAACTAGTCAGCTTAGCAATAAGACTTGCATAAACTCGGACTATGTAACATAAAATTACGCGTAGCAACTTTTGCGCTCGTTAGAGATTTGTTCAGTCAACTCGTTTATGAAAAAAACGAAACATTTTGATAATTTTGAGTTGTGACTCTTTATGATTTAGTGAGCGATATGTACATTTAAAAAATTGTTATCAGTTTTGAGGTGCCGCTTAATTTGAAATCTTTCTTGCCTTTTGGATAACTCAAGCGATAGCAAATTACGTTACAAAAACATCGTTAGAGCTCGAACGGTATTTATGTGTTTTAGCAGCATGTTAAAATGTTATTTTATTGTTGTTCTTTTATTTTTTTTTTCTTTTTTTTTCTGTATGTTTGTCTGATAAATAACATTTATCACAGCCATTTGGCAAACACATGTTCACAAAATGCAAACATGCCACCGATACAACGAAAAGTCTCTAATCGAAATTTGGTGTTAAAGAAACACGAGGTATTTTTAGTGAAATATGCAAACGTGTGTTTCACAGACCGTAAGTAACTGTCAGTTGGACTTTTTGCATGTTTCTTAGTTTTAAGTACTTGAGAGAGTTCTTTTTATATTTTGCCGATGCATACTAAATGAAAAGGCTTTTCCCATAAGGACTACCAAACTTGAACAGCCTTGACAGTTGACATAGAAATTTTAGAAATTTTCTTATTCGTTACAATAATTTTTATTTATTCGATTATTCGCAAGGATTCATTATTTCCATTATTCAATAAAATTTTATATCCATTAATCGATTATTTTTCTGCAAATTCTTTTTAAGATTTAATTTTTTATGCTATAGTTGGAATTATTGTTTTTATTCGATTACTAAGTTAATTTTTTTTTATTATTTGAAAAAAAATTATTTTTATTCAATTGTTCGGCTTGAACTTATGCTTAATTATTTGAATCATTTGTTGCACGAATTTATTTTCATTCGAATATTTTTAATCGAATTTTTTATTCGAAACTTTTTTATTCGCTTATTCAAATTAATTTTTTTATTCTCTAATGAATGAATTTTTAATTCCATTGTTCCAATAAAGCTTTTGCTATAGAGTATTCGAAAAATGTTCTGTCAATTATTCCAGTTAAATTTTTTATCCGCTTATTCGTATAAAAAATTTGTTTTTAATAGTTTTACTCGCTTATAATACTAAATTTTTTATTAAATTATTCGCATAAAAAATGTCAATTTAATTTTTCGAATTAAATACATTTTATACGATTATTAGAATTGGGTGTTTTCAATTACAATAGTTTTTTTTATTCGTTTCCATTATTCAAATTAAGATTTTTTCTATAAATAATTTTTTCATTCCATATAAGATAAGTATAATCAAGGAAGACTTAAATAAATTACAATAACTTGAATTTTTGCAAGAAGTACATACACAGTGTGTCTTAAAGTTACATCTCAACATGTTATATATTGTTATTCATGGTTTGGCTATGGCTTTATATTTGCCTTTGGTGACATCAAATTGTGGGTGCCAGCTATCTGGAATATTTCCCCTTAATGTCTAATTGTTTGCACTTGGCAAGAAAGTACTTCTAAATCTTAGCGTGTCTAGTTTTTAATATGACACGCCTTAAAATTTAACTTCCTTTTTCCTTTTTCACATACGTGCTACATTAAATCAGGTCGATCCTTGACATAGTGTTGAAGCTACGCCTGTCGAATTGGTTGTAATTTTTTATTTAAAAGTTAAGGACTTTTTTTCACTTTTTTTTAATTTCACCCCACTGTGCATCTTAGCCGGGGCTCTTAGATACATATATTACACATTTGTGTGGTGTAAATTTAAATATAGCAAGCGCTTTAATGAAAGACCCTTTATTACTTACTTTGACTTTTAATACTCGTAGTACCTTGTGTTTGTTAAAAAAATACATATATACGATATGTATACCTCCAGAAATAAATAAATGAAATCTGCTGGAGTTCTGTTTTGAATTTTATGCTTAAGAGAGGATGAAGGAATATAAATTCTGACACAAACAAACATAAAATAATAATACTGTAGCGGTGATAACTATAATCTTATTATACCTCAATGATAGCAGCGACATCATTTGAATTTTAAAATGTAAAGGGACTGGCAGTGGTATGCCTTACTAATCGGCATTATTTATTATTTTAGAGCCTGACCTGGAATTCAGTTTTTTGTTTTTATAATCACATTGTTATCTATAATTGTAACTATTTTGAAATATTTTTTAAATCATTACTTTGGTCATGAGAAACAACTTTTTGCCTATTTTTACGGCAATATCTATTTATTTGATTGATACAGGAATATTTTTGCTTTTCTTAAGATCTGTCCAACATTGGAAGAGTGATTGCATTCTACTGATTCAGTCAAAGATCTTAAGATTACAATAAAAGAAGCATACTTAAGAATTTGTCATGTTGAATGAATTATGGACGGCAATCAGTGATATTCTTTTTAAGCAAGCCCGAATTCAACTTAGTGCTTAGCAAAATTCAGAGGAAAGCAAAACTTATTTCATTGCTGGAATAAGTCTTTATTCATATTTAAATTTTTATTAGATAATTAAAATAATAGTATATTGGTTTTAATCGATTATTGGAATGATTTTTTTGTAATTATTTGAAAACATCATTTTTATTTAGTTATTCCAATTAAAAATTCAGTTCCTCATTAGAATAAGTTTTTATTTTTAATCGAATAAATTTTTATTTTTATTCGAATAAATTTTTACTCGAATATATTTTATCTGAACTTTTTTGTATTTGTTCATTGAAATTTAATTTTTCATTTGATTCGAGTAAAGGTTTTGATCCATTATTCGATTAGTTTGTGTGTATGTATGTCCCGATTATTTTACACGGAAATATAGAATGTAGTGCAATAGAACTTTCTAAACACTATGTTGAATGAATCAATAACGTCAATCGATAATACTTGTACCTTAATTTATTATTAAGCATAATCGAATTAAGTTTATTATTTAGCGAAATTCGGATGTAACCAAGACTTATTTCAATATGTAATGGAATAATTTTTTGTTCAGATTTAATTTTTTTTCGCTAATTCGAATTATGTAATGGTTTTATTCGATATTTTATAATTATTATTTTATAATTATTTGAAAACAAATTTTTTTTTCTAAAAAAAAATTATTCGTTACTCGAATAAATTTTTGTTCGAATAAATTTTTACTCGAATGTTTTAATGGTTTAATTCAATATTTTATAATAACATATTTGAAAACAAATTTATTTTTCTAAAAAAAAAAAATCTTCGAAAAAATTTTTATTCGAATATTTTTTAGCTGATTTTTTTAATTGTTTATAGAAATTAGATTTTTCACTCGATTATACACTTGAATTTTTAATTTCATTATACGAGTAAAGTTTTTGATCCATTATTCGAATAGTTTCTGTCTGTTTCCAATAAAGATATTTTTACCCACTTATTCGATTGTATGTCCAAAATAGCTTTACACCAAAATTAAGAATGTAATGCAATAAAGCTGTTTGAACAATATATTGCATGAATTATGAACGTCAATCAATGATTATAATCGTACCTTAATTTCTTTTTAAACATATGTACCCGAGTTTAACTTATTTTTTATCGAAATTTAGATGAAAACAAGACTTTTTCATTACTCGAGTAATTTTTTCAGATTTTATTTTTTATTGAACAGATAATTCGAATTGTTTTTATACGATTAGTGGACTTAATTCTTTCTTTTTATTATCTGTAAACATTATTTTTATTTATTTATTCCAATAAGCTTTTGGCTTCGTTATTCGGGTAAACTTCTATTCGAATAAATTTTTACTCGAATATTTTTTTTATTTGTTAATTGAAATAAATTTATTGTGTGTTTCGTTCTATAGGCGTCAATCAATAACACTCGTACCTAAAAATTTTTCAAGCTTGCCCGAATTTAGTGCCATTGTGCATTATTTACATTATAATATAATAATAATAAAGATTATTTAGATTTTATTTTTAGACTGAATTTTTTATTCCGTATTTATTCATCTAATTAATTTTTTTTATTAGATTATTCGCTCGAATTTTTTAGTTACCTTGTTCGAATAAAGTTTTACATCCATTATCCCAACATTTTTGTCGATTGTACTTGAGATTTAATTTGTTATTCGATAATTCGAATTATTGTTTCTATGCGATTAATGGACTGAATTGATTTTTTTTTATTTGAAAAAAATAATTTTTATTCAATTGATCGAATAAAACTTTTATATCATTATTTGAATCGAATAAGTTTTTATCTAATATTTTCAATCAACTTTTTTGTTCGAAATTTTTTTATTCTTTTATTAAAAATAATTTTTTTATTCGATTATTAGTTGTATCCATTATTCGAATATTTTTCTGTCGATTCTTTTCTAGATTTAGTTTTTTATTCGATAATTCGAATCATGGTTTTTATTCGATTAATGTACTAAGCTAATTTTTTTTTATTTGAAAAAAAAAATAGTTTTATTCAATTGTTGAACTTGAACTTATACTTAATTATTTGAATCATTTGTTGCACGAATTTATTTTTATTAAAATATTTTTAATCGAACTTTTTATTCTTAATTTTTTTATTCGATTATTCGCATGAATTTTTAATTCCATTATTCCAATAAAATTTTTGCTGTTGTAGTTTTTTCTGTCGATTAAACAATTAATTTTTTTTATCCACTTATACGAATGAAATTCTTTTTAGATTTTTTATTACATATTTCGCATAAAAAAAATTTAATCTTGGTGTAAATAAATTTTATACGATTATTAGAATGGGGTTTTTTTATTCGATTCAACTATTCATATTAAGATTTATGAATTAGAATGAGGTTTTTTTTTATTCGTTTCCATTATTCAAATTAAGATTGTTTTATAGATTATTCTTCGTCAATAGTTGCAGCAATTACTCTTCGGCGAAGTACAATAACTAAAAATAAAAATGGCTAATGCGGCTACTTAACACCAGAGGCGCTGCAAAGATGCTTATAAATATTAACAAAACGCACAGTAGCAGAATTGTGAAAAAGAAAATGAAAAATTAATTATGCACACTATCTGTCACTACATCATCTACATATACCCAAAGGATATGTTGTTTGGACCCAAGTGAGCTTAAAAAATATTCTCAGCAAACTGTCAAACCTCACCTAACTTTATTCTAAACTTTGATTTGGATAAATATTTTAAATCCTGCGTTTTAAATATAATTTAGAAAACATATCCATATTTTTATACCAAGTCTCTATTATATTATTCCTTAAGAGAAAAAAAAAGCATTAAAATATTAATTTTAACAAATTTCAAATACTTTATCTGAGTTCATTGTTTTCCCAGGCATTTTAATAAATAGTTGTCAAACCATTTAATTTAAAATTAACTAACACGACGCCACATGACAAACAACATCCCCTCCCTCCCACCCTCCCCTTCCCTAACGCTCACTCAACAATTCCACAAAATTTCCCTGCACTGAACTGCAAAGAAAAAAAAGTAACGACATTAAAAATAAATTGTGATCATATTTTGAACTCGCGCTTTTTATACTGCAGATTAAATGGCAAAAAAAAATTATTCTAAAATTTACAAATAAAAAAAAAAACAAAGTCTTAAAAAAGCAAGTGTGCAAATGATTTTGCAAGTGAGATCGGCTTCGCTAAAATGTCGCACTCTCAATTACCAGGCAGCAAGCACAATGAGTCATATTTGCACAAATATTTAGCGGAAAATACATAAAAATTTATATTAACTTTAATTGTCTGTGTCGTCGTGTTGAACAGAACTTATTTTTTCTTTTTAATTCAAATGACCAAAAGCAATTTACCATAAAAAGTAAACCACGAGTAATAAAGTTAATAATGAAAAAAATAAATAACACAACTTAAAATGAAATTTTGTGTATCGTCATTATTATTATTATTATTATTACACCAGCCCGGATCGTATAAAACAAAGACTACGACATAGTGCGCGCTCAGGCTGAGTTATTAAGCGCGACTGCGGAAGGTTTATTTTAAGTCAATGTCCTCCCAGTTTAACTTGCTGCACTCATACTTTTTTGTTGCAAGTTTTAATTAAACCAAACATTTGACACTTTTTAAGCCGTGCAGCATTTGTGATGACAGCAAATTTGTTAGATGGAAATTAACTCATTTCTGATATTTGCTGACTGAAAATGTAGAAGGATTTTTTCACCAAACTTAGTCTTCTTCGACTACCTTAAGCCTGATACTCTGTTCGAAGTTGTGAAAAATGTTCAGTGCCATTCGTTATTTCGCGTGAAAAATTTGACATGTACTAAATGTAGCCCAACTCGCGGTTTTTTTTTAATAAATTTGTCGCTTTTATTGCTTGAAAGTATGCAACATTGCTAAAATTCCGTGCGAAAAAAGTACTGCTCATGTTGTTTCGCAGCTAAACTAAAATGATGCCAGACTAATTTTGCATGGAAAGACATGATTTTCCGTGTTTTTCACACCAAGAACAGAGTACTACTCTTGCGAATTTATTTCGCAAATATTTCGTACCGAATACTTTTATATGTAGTTTGACAGCATTTCGCACGAAATTGTGAACAGAGTAACTTGCTTTAGATGATAAAATACTGATTAATTAGTTCTGCGTTCAAAATAAGACTCAAAAGTGATTTGCACAAATGTTTAGAAAGTGATTTGTTTAAAATACTATCTAAAATGTCTTGTGTTGTAATTAGTGGTGTCATTTGCTAAATCCCAGCCAGCATTTTTTAAAATTTTCAATCAAATTCGAGTCTTTTTTGACTCCTCTGCGCGATTAAAAAGCTGGAATATGCGCTCATTTTCTGATCATAAATTATACTTTTGTCGGTAGAAAAACGTGACTACCCGCGATTCCTCTTTATAAATCATTTATGAGTCTTTTTAGGGTTCCGTACACCAAAGGTGAAAAAGGAACCCTATTGTTTTCGCTACGCTGTCCGTCTGTCCGTCTGGCCGTCCGTCCGTCTGTCCGTCACAGGGTATTTTCTCGAGAACCGTAAGAGCTACGGACCTGAAATTTGGACAGAGTGTATAGACCCTTGGCCGCTACAACAACAAATACATGAGAGTTGGAAATTAAAGGGTGTGCCAAAACGAGCAACGAAAAATGTTAAAATCCCATGTAATATACATACATACAATTGTATGTATATGCACTTGAAATTTGTAAAGTTAGTGTATTTTTATACAGACTACAACAATTAACACTAAAATTTAAAAAATTTTAATTAGAGGGTGTACCATCAGTTAATGTAATTTTGACTATGTAATTTTGATAACTTGCTGTATCTTGGAAACCGTAAGAGCAAACTTCTTGAAATTTTCAAAAACGGTAAAACAAAAAAATCTCAAAATTATAAAATCGCCAAACCGAAAAAAAATCGCCAAAATCAAAAAAAAAATCGCCAAAACGAAAAAAAGCACCAAATTAAAAAAAATTTCTAAATCGAAAATAAATCGCGGAAAACCGGAAAAATCGCCAAAATGAAAAAATCGCCATAATTAAAAAAATCGCCAAAATTAAAAAAATTGCCAAAATGAAAAAAAAATCGCCAAAATGAAAAAAATCGCAAAAAAATAACCATAATGAAAAAAATCGCCAAAATTAAAAAAAAATCGCCAAAATTTAAAAAATCGCCAAAACGAGAAAAAAGCGAACAACAATAAAAAAAATTATTTCAGCCGAAAAAACGTAACAAACACTGTATTAAAAAAAATGCTCAAAGCCCAACGTACGGAACCCTTCGTGCGCGAGTCAAAATCGCACTTTACTGAATTTATTCTATATTAGTTTAGACTCATTTTCGACTCCTTTTCTAATAGTATTTAAAGTATTTTTAGAATCGTTTTCTGATAATTTATTAGTCGTATTTCGCTTCATTTCTTACTCTTTTTCGAATTGCCTTTCAGCCATGTTTCTAATCGCTTACGAGTTATATTTGAGAAATTTATGTCTGTTTAGGAGTATTTTTATTGTCATTTATGACTGTAATTTGAGTCATTTATCAGTCGCAATTCTAATCGTATTTGTCTCTTCTTCGAGTATTTTTTTAGTCGGCTTTCTGAGTCCTACGTTTAATGGTCAAATAAAATTACAGCACAAACACATTTTCCCTACAAATTGGCACAAAAATTAAGTCACAGAAATCAGTCCAGAGATAGAATCTATTTTATTTTGACAGCATTTCTTCTTATGCTACCACACTTTCAATCAATTTCATACATTTTGTAAAGAAAAATAAGGAGCAAGAAAATAAAAAAAATCAGAGAGCAGTTGAAGTTACTGCCGTTGATTTTATTATGGGCTTTGTTAATTTGACAGCGATTTTCCCGAAGTTGCAGACTTATTCTGTTTCATCATTTCATATTCGATTTAACTTTTATAAATGAAAAAAAATTCAGTTTTGGACATTATACGTAAAGATTGCCCTATTATACTTAAAAATAACAAATCAAGTAGTGTTTAATCATCTATCTGCGTGAAATATGATCATAAAATACATAATAATAATCACGTTTAAAACACCTGTGTGATTTGTTTTCGATTAAGCATTTTTCAATCTTCCAGATGAATAAAATATGATAACTAACGGAAATAGCAGTCACATTTTATACGTCTGAATGGTTAATTTTCGATTGCTATACAATTTGTTATTTTATTTTAAATCGAACTAGTTTTAGCCATTAGCGCGAATCATTTTCGAGTCCTTTTCTGATCGTGTAAGTGATTAATCAGTTATTGCTCACGAATAGTGATCTAAAAAGACTCAGCAAGGTGATTTTTCAAAAAACAATCTTCCAAATGCTAGATGGGATGTGGGCAACGCTGTTCCCATTATGTTTTGTATATAAAAACAATGACACGCAATGAAAAATATCGGAAATGACAAACGTTGCCACCAGTATACTGTATACACTATTGCGATGTGTGTACTCGGCATTATAATTAATTAAAACAAAGACGTAAAAGCTAAATTAGACGTGACATATCCATAACGCCATAGTCATACCCAAACCAAAATTCAATTGGTTTCTATGGTGAGAGTTATGGCGTTATGGTGAGTCTCTCTCCCTCTCACCATAGAAATCAATTGAATTTTGGCGTTATGGCTATGTCACGTCTAATTTAAGCTTAAGTCTTTAACTTTTCCAGGGACTTCGGAACATTGACTTCACGTACAAACTGACAGACAAACCCTTAAAAAAAATAATGATGATGATATTTCTGTATAGACCCGCTACGTCAAAGCCATATGCACAATGTGCAAACTTTTACAAAAGAGCTTTTGTGCTTTCACACGGACGAGAGCACAACAGATGTCAGAGACAACAATGTTTGCTCTTAATTTGCAAAGAAGCAAAAACAAATTTAAGAGCTTTCAAAGCTGTTTATCTCAAATGCAAATATCGGAGTATATGGGTTTGGACGTAGCTGGTGAAAATGTCCATTGAATATTGAACATTGAACAAACTGTTTGGCTCTCTAGCTTGCCGGTTTCGGAAAAAAGAGCTAACTGCCACAGGTACTTCAAAGGTTTAACGAATGTCCTCCAAGTTTTTACATGGGCGCATGTTGTATTTTTTTCGTGACATGAAAGCGCACGACTCAATACGAAGTGATCGTGATTTACACAAAACACACAATTATGAATAAAATTCCATGAGAAATTTGTTCCCCGGGGAAAAATTCCAACTAATAGCAAGTAATAGGGAAAACAAAAAATTCTAATTGGAAAAGGGTGAAATTTATCGCCGAAATTTTTTAATAACTGTCCTGAAAACGATTTTAGGTGTAAAATGCGTATGAATTAATTTCCAGTAAATAAAAAATTTTATATTTTGTATTGCCAAACATACAAATACCAGCAAATTTTTTGATAGTGTATGGGCCTCTTAAGCTAAAGCAAGGCGAATTCAGTATCAGGTGAACTCTTCCCTACAACAATATTACAACACAAAAAAACAACACATAGTTTGCTATGCTACAAAACAAATCTGTCAGAAGATTGCTAAGCAAATTTTGACATTTTGGTTCAAAATGCTCAATTTGGCATCAACAGCTGATAATCAGCCGGGCTGATAAGGTCACCTGATACTGAATTCGCCTTGAGCTAAAGTTCTGTACAATCAGCTGTTGGCAGTGCCAACTTGGCGGAAAACGACACTTGAAAAAAGCAATCAAATTTGTTTTGCTTGTTGTATCGTGTCGTGTTAGGAAATATTTTGCGTGAGTATTTCGTACGTGTTGGGAATTGTGGTATTCGTGTTTGGGTCATGTCGTGTTGAAAAAAATCGACACACGCCCATCTCTATCGATAACTACTGCAACACTGCGAGGAACATGAAGAGATTTTTTTTAACAATATAATACCTCTATGTAGTTAATTCCTGTTTTCATCAAACAGTTCCTTTGAGGAAAAACTTTTCACCCCTACACAATAAATTTTCTTAATTCTAGCTACACGTCATGCACTATTGCATGCATATAGTGTAATTTTCATATTTTTTGCAAGCGGACGGACGCACGGGCACATGATAGAAAATAAAAGTGTTGTGTGAATGAAGTTAGCAAAGTCGAATAAATGCATTTTTTTCACGCAGATTGTTAAGGAATTCAGCTGTTGTCTGTTAATGTTTGCTTGCAATAATAAAGTTGTTGTTGTTGTTGTTGATGACGATGATGATGCTACAGGCTAAAAATAGTCTAACAATAAGCTCGTTTTAATAAATGTATTGTTATAAAAATAAATTCTTTTCTAGCTCTTTCTCTCTCTTTCATATAATGTAACTTTAGTATTTGTTAAATAGACACATTAAAATATATATTTTTTTTTGTTGCTTATTTTCCCAATAAAAAGTGATCATTCACACAAGTGTCAAGTCGTTCAGTCAATTTGTGAACGGATAGTATATGAGTATATATTAGAAGAAGGGGTTTGCTGGAGTTCGTTGTTAATTGCTTTAAATGCCTTAGTACAGGCATTTGCGTATTGACTTTAGAATTAAGGAAATGAATTTTATTTATGTTTATCTTTTTTTTTTTGCTTTCATATTATTTAACTAATTATAATTGAGCTAATAGACAGCGGTAAAAAATAGTTTATTTTAAAATGTATTTTCAAGATGACGAGTAAAGTAAGAATGTTACTACCACAGGACTCAGACGATGAAATTTGTGACGTCTATTTTTATTGATTCCCTTTTGAAGTTTCTACCAAAAATTATTTGCGTTCATGCGATGATTATTTTTACATGTAAAATTTTTTTATTGATTTTGATTTTTATTGATTTTATTGTCTATACATACATAACCTGTCGGAGAATGTGAGCTTGACTACAAAAATAGTTAACTAATTGTTAACTTTCTTAAGGCTCAGTTACCCGACTGTAATGTAAAGTAACTGCAACGTAGGAAACAGCTGATCGATATTTTATATGAAAAGTAGGTTACGTAACATTACATCTCTATAACCATTTGCACTACTTTTCACATAACAATATCGATCAGCTGTTTTCTACTGTTGCTGTTACTTTACATTACAGTCGGGTAACTGAGCCTTTAGACTGACTAAAAGCTAACTGCAATGTCATCCAGAACAAACCCAAAACTAATTCTTAAGTTGAGCACGTAATCAAATGTGATGAGAGCCAACAAATTTATTCTCAGCTACTTTGAAACTCATTTCAGTTTTATATTAACATTTTGCTGTTGTTATTTTAGATGGTACCTTAGCCGAGTTGTAGCGCGTTGAGTACACAACGTGTGATGATACATGTTCGAACGCCGGAAAAAATTTTTAATTTACTGACTAATCGCAATGTTAAAATAGTCAGTGCTTAAATTGAAAAGTAATTGAAGTGTCAGTCAATACTAGTTGCAAAATAGTTAGCTTAAAGTTAACCGAATTTCCGACAGGGTACTTTGTTAATAAAATTTTGCTTCGAAGAACACACCAATATGAGAATATTAATAATAAAACGTAACAACAAGAACACAAATTAGTGTAAAGAAAAATATGAAAAAAAAACCATAGAAAACAGAAATCGAGTCATTTTTTCTACCCCTCTTTCTTCCCTACCCCATTCGCTATCAAACCAAAAGTGACGTCGAAAAATATACTTCATATTCGTGTGAATTAGGTGTACGAGTACTTTTTTGCTTTGTTTGTGAATATGAAAACTATTTCTCAAAATATGACATAATAAACAAGGTAAAACTGTCGCTCTCTTCATCTAAAAAGTCTACTCTGTCATTCGAAAGGGAAAAAAAAGTTTTCGAATTCACATGTTATTAAGATAAAAATAATTTTTTTTTTTTAGTTTCCAATTACAGTTTTTATGACTGAAAAAAAAATTTTTTTGACACTTGTTTTATCAAAATTGGTGTTCTGTTCAGGCAACGCACAGTGGAATTTTGGTGCTAAGAATCATTTGGGTTTGAATATTTTGAAAACTTATGGGTCGATGATTCCCAATTTCTTTTGGTTTCAACCGGTCGACGTTACGTGTCACACAGCTCATATGGCATGAGCTGAAGTTCTGTACCTGGTGCTTATTCATCTCAAGTGGAGGTGAGATTTTAGATTCAGATTCGCACCACACAGCGAAGCAGCGGCGAAGATTGGAACCAGCGTGGACGTTTGGCAAATTGCCACTTTTTCGACTGCTTTGCCATTTTTTTCTCCCTTTTTTTAGAGGGAATTATATAAAAATACATTAAAAATAAAATTTTTAATGTAGTTTTCTCGTTTTTGTTTTTAATTTTGCCCCTTTTTTTGATAAATCCCCTTTTGGTGCCACTTTTTAAAAAAATATCATCGGTCACCCTGATTGGAACAATGATATATTCTATAAAAGGCACGAACGCTGGTTTGCCTGGGTTGCAAAGCAGTTCGGGTATTTTTCATCGTGTTTATATTAACTAGAGCTGCTATAAGGTCAAAAATTTTCTCACTTAGGTATTCTTTAAAATTCCCCAAAACGGTTATTTTATGAACTATGCAACAAATTTGTTTAATATAGAGAAAATAAATAAGAAAAAAAATTTCATACCAATTACAACCAAAAAATAAAAAATTTTATATTTAAATAGAAACGTGTTTGTGTGATGATGTTTTCGTTCATTTACTACTGTGACATAGATATAGAATAGAAGCTATACATCAAGGCATCGATAGGGCTTTCAATCGAATATAAAAATTAGTAATTAAAGAAAAAACAAAAACCCCGACTGCGACTGCGACCAACTTTGCGCCGTTAAATATCCTAAATGGTCATTCGAAATGAAAAATCATAAGAGAAACTTAAAGATGATTTTAAAATACCGGTCGAATGATATCCATTTTGATATATTTCGACGACTTTTTTTGAGTTTTGACTACTGTCATATCTTTAGTGGCCCTTCCAGGATTAAGACAAATCAATTGCTGTAAGAATCATCAAAATCGATCCACGCGTTCGGTGTATATGGTGCAGCAAAGGAACACACACATATTTATATAAGCACAATACCATTATTTGCGTCGCGCAGTCGGGTAAAAAAACAGACGAATTTATAACCTTCTCCTTTTGTTGAAGTCGGTTAGTAAAATTGTTTGTTTTATGATGAACAAAATATTAAAAAAAATCGTATCTACATATATTTTGTAAGAATTTTAAGGGCGGTGAGAGTGGCCGATTAAACTCGAAATAAAGGGTGGTTCAATTTTAAGGGCCGATGTTGAATGTGAACCACACCTTAATGTCAAGTTTTTTTCTACATTTCATTTGACATTTCTCAATTTCAGACTAACTCAATTTGAACAATGGTAAGATACACAATCGAGCAACGCGTTAAAGCTATTGAGGCTTATTATGAAAATGGGCGTTCAAATCAAAATGCATATCGAAGAAAATCATCTTCAGTGATGAGGCACATTTTCACCTCAGTGGATTCGTCAATAACCAGAATTGCCGCATTTGGCCGAATGATAATCCAAGAGTGATTGTCGGAAAACAAATGCACCCACAAAGAGTACCTGTTTGGTGCGGTTAATGGGGCTGGCGGCATCTTCGGGCCATATTTTTTCCAAAATGAGGCCGGTCAGGCAGTTACTGTGAATGGTGTTCGCTATCGTGAATGAACTTTTTATGGCTCGAATTGGAGGATATAGATGTGGACGATATGTGGTTTCAACAGGACGGTGCCACTTGCCACACAGCTAACGAAATAATGGCTCTTTTGGGCGACAAATTCAAGGGCCGTGTTATTTCACGTGGTGGTGATGTTAATTGGCCGCCAAGATCATGTGATTTGACACCGTTGGACTTCTTTCTTTGGGGTTATTTGAAAAAAAGTGTACGTCAATAAGCCAGCAATAATTCAAGAGCTAAGCGATGAGATAATTCGGCACATTAACGGCATAGAACCTCAATTATGCCTCAGTGTCATCGAAAATTTGGACCATTGGATGGAGGTGTACCGCCGAGGTCGCGGCAGCCACACCATATTATCATAATAAAAAGAAATGACAATACTTTCCTAAATAATTTGTGTTTTATTCAAAATCAACATCGGCCCTTAAAATTTAACCATCCTTTACGTACGATTGTTTTTTATTCAGGAAGTGTATGTATAAAATTTTAAAATGTTTACCTGGATATGAGAAATTGTATGTGAAAAATTTGATTTGGATTGCATGGGTGGTGAGCGTTGCCAATTTTGATCAATTTATTGTTATAATATAGTCAAAATGAATAACGCTAGTTATTGAATTTCAATGATCCAGGCTCACTCCTTATATTTGTGCACAAAGGGGTATGAAGTCATTCCACTGGGCTACGTAATTTCATTTTACAGTTGCGAGCGGTATTGGTCGATGATTACCAACTTTTTTTGGTTTCATTCAGACGACACTACGTGTCATACATTCCATGCCACATCAGAACTCCTGCAAGAGGGGTTTAGTTATATCACGTGGAGGTGATTTTACCGGATGCGCAGTCAACATTGGTGCGATATTATATTCTGAACAATAAAGCAACGATAGGGCCTTAAAACAAATAAAATACATCAATGTTATCTATCACACACTTTATTTTATTTACATTTAATTGTAAGGAAGCGCTTACTAAATGACAGGGAGATTTTAACTTGAGTTTCTTTTCCTTTTCTTTTGGACGTATATTTCACATTTAAAACTAAGATTCCAACTTTCAGATATTCCCACACTTTTCCGTCAACACCTTCGCACACAAAGTCTGTTTTGATGATGTCCTGTCAACACTCTTATTTTCATCGCATGCACTTCCAACAACAAACAACACTCGTGCAGGCAGCCAGAGAAGGGAAACTAAAAGTTTTCACTTCATTTAACTAATTCCCCGATTATTCACACCTTAAACAAATGAGATTTTTAAATTATAACGAGCTGAAAGTGAATGCTGGAAATAAAAGCTGCGAACGACAGGCATTTTTAAGAATTTGTTTTGAAAAACCATTACGTACGAGTACATGCATATAAAACAAAATGACGAAATAATAGATATCAAACGTCAACACTATTTCACACCACCAAAAAACACAAACACTTCGCTCATCATCATCATCATCATCATTCTACAACGTCATAAAAATTAAAAAAAAACAAAATCCTCATGGCTTATAAAAAAAAATTGCCGCTTATGGTGTCGCTGTCTATGTAAATTGTGTTGTAAAAAGAATTAATAACAGGAACCACTGACGGACTGACTGACTACCTTTAAAAACATCACTCATCACATAGAGAAAACTTGGAAAAACAAAACAAAAAAACACACCACATTAAATTGGGGTGTTGATGACGATCATCAAGAACCGCACAATACACTCTCACTACAGACAAAACATATACCCTGCCAGGCGGGCTTGAAAATTCAATAAAAAAAATCAACCTTATGAGACCGTCCGTCATACCGAGGCTGAACAGTGTAGTAACTCTGCAAGTTACTTACTCTCAAGCATTTCAATCAATTAATCTAATTTAAATTTACATTTTTTCCTCTAACTATTTATTTTCGATGCCACTTACTTCTGGTAACAGTATTTTCAATATAAAAAATTCCAAAAAAAAAAAAAAAAATAAAAAAAATACAAGTAATTCATTCATCATTTCTTCATTAGCGCGCTAGCAAACCCTCTGAACATCTCAACGATGCAACAACTGTGAGTTTCACTTTTTCCAATTTTGCCTCCTGACACTCAACTCATACACTGTACACTCGACTCTGTCTTTGGGCCGTGTTGTTCCTGTAAGTCCTGTAATCTCATCATCAGGTTATTTTGCCATTGTAACGTTTACTTTGTCTACTGCTTGCTTCCCAGCTGGAAAAGTAGGCATTAATTACATACATAAATAATGGGAGAAATAATGTATTATCTTCCAAAGCGAGACAACGAGATTAAACACAATAACTACAAATTGATTACCACATGCATTACCACATCTGCAGAAGAATAATGTATAGTTTTTGCTTGTGACGAGTGTTATGAATTATAGAATTCATTCCTCGAGCATATTAAAATAATTCATTACATTCCTAGAACATGTTCTGTGTTAACGGTAATGCATTCTGGAATGAAAAATTACACATGCTGTGTGTGCATTAACTTCTCCTTTACTCTATGCATTACCTTTTCCCACTGGGTTGCTACACTCATAGTCTCTAGCACTTCTTCTGTATGAGAGCACAAGTGGAAACGATTATGCATAATCACTTTTATGCCATTTCCATACAGTTTATTCACGTTTCTGCTTTCCTTGCTTTCTTTCCAGGTTGATCAAGCGTTCTTAAGTATTATTAAATGTACAATGGTTGAATGGCATAAATACTTTTTTTTTTTTTTTGCTCAAAATCAGGGTGAATTTAAATTAAGCTGTTAAAAGTAACGAATTAAAGCATTGTACTCAGTAGCATTTCGAATGGCAAAAAACAAAAAATAGCAACCAACCCTTCCTTTCCTTAGCACTGCAACAATCAAAATTTAAAATAACTTTATTATTAAGGCAGTCACAGACGAAACTCTCTTATGATATTGTAATTTAGTATTAGCTTTTAAATTACAGAAAGTGAGTGCAGCTTGGTGTAAAACTATGCAGCATAAATCAAAGCAGGAGTGCTAAAAATACTAAATGCTAAAAAGTTTAGAGTCTAAACGATAACTAACAGGCTTGGCCTAGGTCTAGTTCATAATTCGAAATGAAAGAAAATACTTTCGCATTGCAGAGTGGGAAACTTTGTAAAAAAAATTTTCAATAATTCGGCACTTTCTAAAAGGGCTGTTCGATTGTTATAAAATCTAGTTTTGAGTAGGTGTCACAGAGCTAAAGTCTGTAATTTGCTATATAGCTTTAAAGGAGGCGGGCAAATTAGGGTTAATGAAAAATTAAAATCGATCGCAAGCAGATGTTTTTGATCTGACAAACAAAATGTTTGCAAGTGGATTTAATGTCTCCTACCGTTATGGGGTTTCTCTTACAGTTTGGGAATATTCGAGAAAAAAATATAAAATTTTGGCTTTTTTTACCACAATTGGTCCACTGTTCTGCTAATGGAGCAGTCAAGTCAAGTCTTGTTCGATTTGGAAAAGGAAACTTAAAACAAAATTTTTAATGCATAAAAAAATTTGGTATCAAAAGCACAATTAATGCCCTAATTCAGTAATAGGGCATTTACATTATCTCAAAATCTAGTACTTACGAGATTTCGAGCTAAATCTGCTTTTTACGCGATTTCCCATACCAAACAAAACCTATAGCTTGTGAGTAGATTTGTAGGCAATCTGCTCAAAATCTAATATTTTTATTTTATTTTTACTACCCTGTACAACATATTTATATGAAAGATGATTGAATTAGTTATGGTATGCTTAAAAAGGTGTGTGAATTGACTACATTGCCGTTGTTTGGTTGCAGTTTATAGGGCATTTACACCTGCACAAAATCAAGGAGATTTTAATTAAAATCTTTAGGAAAATCTATACCGTTTACACCAAATATTTTTGACATTTATAAAGACTTTTGTATCCAAAACAAAATCCATTAACTGGAAAACTTAAAAAACTACAACCAGACAATTGCAATGTAGCCAACTCACACACCTTTTCAAGCAGACAGTAGCTAATTCAATCATCTTTTAAATCAGTGATAACCACTCCATAGCCTCGCGAGGCAGTCAATAATCGTATTTTTCACACAGACACGGTCGGCAATTCACATGTATACAACAACTTTGTTCGTTTCAAAACATCAGTCTCTGCTCAAGATTTGTGAAAGCAACACCACGCATGCTTGTTTGGCTTTGTTTTTGTTTCTTTTTCGTAATCAACACAAAAGCACACAGAGCAACAATGTTAAATAATTCTGCTTCTGTTTGCGACCGCACACAAGCACATAATATCTTTGTGTGCGTGCGTTCGGGGCTTGGTTATCACTGTTTTAAATACATATTATGTACAGGATAGTGAAAATAAAATAAAAATATTATGTTTTTTTATAGGGCATTTACATTGGCACAAAATCTAGCATATTTTGATTAAAATCTTTATGAAAATCTGTACCGCTTACACCAACTTTTTATGACATTTATCAAGGTTTTTTTTTATCCAAAACAAAACCCATCAGCTGAATTGTTTCCAAAACTACAACCAAACAACTAAAATGTAGCCAATTCACACACTTTTTTGAGCAGACTGTAGCTAATTCACTCACCTTTTGTTGTACAGGGTAGTAAAAACATTAGATTTTTATTAGATTTCCCACAAATCTACTGAAAAATTAGATTTGGTATTGTATGGGAAATCTGGAAAAAAGCAGCTTAATTTAGCTCGAAGTCCCGAAAGCACTAGATTTCGAGAGAGTGTAAATGCAATATTAGATTTCCTAAAAATCTACTTTGTGTGGGAAATCTAGTACAAAGCAGCTAGATTTAGCTCGAAATCTCATAAGTACTAGAGTTTGAGATAATGTAAATGCCCTATTAGGAATTTTTCAAGTTAATGGGCTTTGTTTTGAATAAAAAAATCTTGATAAATGTCAAAAACCATGGTGTAAACGGTATAGATTTTCATTAAGATTTTAATTCAAATCTGCTAGATTTTGTGCAGATGTAAATGCCCTATAAGAAAATTTAGGACGTTTTTAATTGAAAATAGTTTTGAGTTCTTGTTTTTGAATTCTCTAAATTATTTTCTTCAAAAATAGTTGTTGACTTTGATAATGAAAAATAAAAATATTATCAGGCATGTTCTGAAAATCACATTTTTCAAATCACTAGTGATTTTAAAACTAATAATGCTCCTGTAGACGTTTTTAAAAGCATATACGATAAATTTCTTTAGGAAATGATATTTGATGCTCTATACAATAAAAAAATTAAAAAAAAGAGCGAAAAAATATCTGCATGACTATTATTAATTACTTTTAAAATCACTCGTGATTTGAAGAATGTGATTTTCAGAACATGCCAGTATTGCCATGGTTTAACAAATATATGAAAAAATATGTGTTTTGATAATTTAAATTAACATTTTGAAAATAGTAGATTTTTCGCCGATTTTTGCAGAATAAAGTTGCTTAACTATATCGCTTTGAAAGGGTTTTTTTAATTGTCACAACTTTGAGTTGGCATCACTGCTTTATTTAAGCACACATTAAACAGCTGATAATTGCTTTTTGTTTAGTGTGCTTTGAAAATTCATTATAAATCGACTGTGCAAGTGCTAAAATTTTGAACATTTGAAAAAATTTTAAAATTTTATTTTCCGGTGAAGCTTATTTTTAGTTGAATGGGTACGTAAATAAGCAGAATTGTCGCATTTGGAGGGAGGAGAATCCACAAGCTTTTGTCGAAACACCATTACATCCACAGAAAATTACTGTTTGGTGCGCTTTATCAGCTCG
Source organism: Tachina lurida (assembly GCA_944452675.1). Classification (NCBI taxonomy): domain Eukaryota; kingdom Metazoa; phylum Arthropoda; class Insecta; order Diptera; family Tachinidae; genus Tachina; species Tachina lurida. The sequence continues at coordinate 175,333,413 of OX101752.1, forward strand.
CGGAGTCATTGGCCCAAATGTCTTCAAAAACGATGATGGTCAGAATGTTACTGTCAATGGTAAACAGTATAGGAACATGATTCGAAATTTTTCGTACCTCACTTACGTGGCATTAATCTTGCTGATATGTGGTTCCAACAGGACGGAGCCACATGCCACACAGAGGGCGCTGCAACTGAAACTTTTATTAAAAAAAACTATTTCACGTAATAGCCCAATTAAGTGTCCACCAAGATCGTGTGATTTGACCCCATTGCATTAGTTTCTTTGGGATTATGTTAAATCGCTGGTCTACGTCGATAAACCACAAGCAATTGAACACCTGGAAATCAACATTCGAAGAGTTATCGGCGAAATATGGCTGCAAATGCTGCGAAAAGTTGTTGAATATTGGTGTTCAAGATTGCGGCTTTTGCACGCCAGCCGTAGCCGCCACATGACAGAAATCATATTTAGACTTTAATTTCATAAAATTGTCTAACCAATAAAGCCCGTTTCATTGATATTAAAAATATATTTCCTTGTTTTATTATGATTTAAACTTATGTCACTCTATAAAAACACCCTTTATAAGAAATATAACAAAGACATTATTTGTTCAAAATTTTCGTCATTAAAGGAACCATATCGTTTCGGAATAGACCTATTTTTGTTCTAAATATCAAATTTAAAGCCTGTTTTCTCAAATTCCAAAGCTAACACCAAAAACTCTGTCACGCCACCCTACTAAGACAATGAAAAATACTGAAAAATCCCATTTTTGGGATTTAACGAATTTTTTTTGGAATTACCGGGAACTTAGAAGTAAATTCGAATAAAATTTAAAATTTATACATTAAAACCAACAAAGAAGAAGGTGGCAGACAACTTTTGTTTAAAACAACTTTAAACTCGAATAATATGTGACAGCACTCTTGCATAAATTTTGAACTCTTTAAAAAGTCTTTAAAACATAAAAATATTTTCAGGTTTCTTTCTCTTATGCACTAAATCCATATAACAAATGCTTGATTGTCTAGAAATAAAAAAAACACACATTCATGGTTGCAGCAAACAAAAAATCTCTTAAATGTAAATAAAAATCTAACTTTTCTAAATCACCTTCATAGGTCTACTCCACAAAAAAAAAAGGAGAAGGAATATAAAACCAACCAACAAAATGTAATTTTAGCTTTATTCTGCAGCAAAAAACAAACTCTAATAAAAACTATAAAAAGTGTGTATTTTTTTTCCCATCACTTTTCATATCAACAATTTTTATTGCACTTTTTCTTTGCCCCTGCCCCTATCCCACCCATCATTTACGGTGGGGCATATGACCAATTCTACTAGTAACAGTTCCCAGTTTATTTTTTTGCACTTTTTTATTTAACTTGTTTGCTTGACTATGAAATCCAATCTTTACCAGCCATTATCCTGTTAAATTTCTAACAAAAAAAAAAAAACAAACTAAAAACTTTAACTAAAAAATTTCCTACTCTAGGATAACAGTCAAGGTAGCGGCAACAGCAACAGCAACAAAAAAAACTGCCGCCTTTAAATGCAACGTGTGCCAAATTGGTTTGATGGTGTTGCCTTTTTTGCAGTATTTTCTGCTCATCATATGAAAAGTGGAAACTGGTATTTCAAGTTCAAGCCTCAGACATGCCAGCTGTCAGTATTGAAATTGCCACAGGATATTCGCACTTTATGAGTTTTTAGCTGAAATAACAAAAAAATATACATACATGCATATATGGTAAAGAGGAAAGGGTTGGGCTTGAAATAAAATTGCCTGTGTGCGAGCATTACTGAGAGTGACATATAAATAGATAGTTTTACACGACAGTTAGACAAACAGACATTTGATACGAATTAGAAATTATAAAAGAAAATAAGAGGAAAATTTTAAAGTTTGCCATGCTTGATGTTGTTTGTTAATTTTTTGCTTTTTTTTGAAAGAGCTAAATTTTACCTTTATTATAGAAAAATAATTTTAGAATTGGTTTTAAGTTGATTTTATGAAATGCAACCTTGTTTTCGCTGTGCTAAATGCAGTGCTGCCAAGTTTAGATGACCACGAGCAGCTGATAATGTTTATGCCAGTGAATAACAATAAATGTCGCTTGAAAGATTTTCAACTTAAAAATGAATGCAGCAGCAACAATAATCAAAAACTTATGGAAAAAAAGATTTTTTTGGAAGGAAAACAACGAAAATATTAAAAACACAAGTCGTTACCTTAATATAGAAAGGCCCTAACTAATTTTTTTTTTTGAAATCGAGTTAATTGTATATTTCTGTAGAAGAATATCTAATCTAGGGCCTTTCTATATTAAGGTAACGAAATATAAGGCCTGACCCACGATATCGACAACGTTCGACTTGTCGCACAGTTACATTTGAAACAACAACAAAATATTAAAATTTGTTTTTATTTTGAATGTAAGTGTGCAACAAGTCGAACGTTGTCGATATCGTGGGTTTGGCCCATAATATAAAATCAGGGTTCGAAGTTTTATTTTATACCTTATCCCCAATTTTTAATTTTGTATCCCCAAAAGCCCCCAAATTGCTATATTCTTATTCCCAAAAATAATCAAAGCCCTTTACAAATATAATTGTGTTATTTCAAAGAAAATAGTTAATTTATTTATTTATGTAATTAAACCAGAAAAACACACAATAAGTGTATTCATAAGACGTAGCTGTTGAGCTCAACTGTTGTAAAAATGTTGCCAGTTGCTCCTGGATAGATATTCTGCAACATGTACAGCTGATGAATATAAACAATTGAAAGGGAACAAAAGAGGGACAGATGTGTTTCAGATTATCGTGAGTACCTGCCATTACGGCCTTATCTCACGGTGGTCTAAACACCGGCTGTAGGTAAGACGCCAACCATCGCCTCCATGCACCCTTTTAGAATGAACCCTGCGCCCATTCCATATGACGCATAGGTTGCAATCTTTGAATATAGTTATTCCTGTACAATGATCAAGTACTTTGCTTAGGTACTTTGAGTTATCTAAACTCTTCGCCGTAATGACTTTGTCAAAACAGTACCATCTGTTGTATGGCAACAGCACCTAGAATAGTGTCTGGCTGACCGCGTCACGCCAATCACTAGCATTGATTTAAAAGTGGGAAGCCACGACTATTTTCCCAGCGTTTTTGGTATCAACCACAGCCACCACGTACAATTCTCCCGGTTCTCACGCCACAGGTGTTGTGTATACACCCACAGCGAGGTCCCCAAGAGAATTCCTCAATCATTGCCGGCACAGCTCAACCACTCATCAGAGATGGACTCATGCCTGTGTAGCTCAAAATCCACTGCCTACTACACATACATTAAAATCATCCCTTTAACGCCGTGGGGTAGGACGAACTCGATGTTTTAGCAAAGGATCCTGACGACCGCTACATACACCCAAACACCTAAAGCAGCCGGACTGTCGGGCAACCGGCACCCGTGGAACCAGAAGTAGCCTCTGGTCAGACCTCAAAGCTCCACCACAAGAGCTTCACCTCTATCGTTTTTTGAACTCAGGGGCAGTTCCAGGTGAAGCTGCACCTGGTTGACATAAACAAACCTCTTTTCCTTTTATAAATATGTGCACATTCTTTGCTCTGTTGCCAGAGATCGCGTAGTAACACATAAGCTCTATGGGTAATGTACCAAAGGTACGTCAACGGAAACAATCACATCACCCCAGCTGGGATTCCAGGATTTAATGAAATTAGTAATTTAATTTTATTTCTTTACTTCGTTACTTGATCGCATTTGGAATGTTGACTTTAACAAATATTTGCTGCCGCCACCTAATAAGGCGGCGTCGCATTATAGCATTGACGGCATAACTCTATTCGATCAGCTGTTCAGGCTGAGCACAACATATACCAAAAAACAATTTTTCGTCGTTCGCCTGTGTAAGAAATAGAAATAAATATATTTCAGAGTTCCCGGCCTAGAGCAAATGTCAACCTACGCCATGGTTATGTATATTTTTATATACATAAATATGTTTTATTTTTACCGACAAATATGTGCAGCCAAAAATTCGTTCGTTCGTCCAAGTTGTGTTCCCAGCAATAAGTTTCATTTTCCTCTTTTTCAAGGGAGACATAAAGAACCATACGGAGAACACTTAAAGGGTTAAAGTCTTCCAGAGAAATATTTTTGATAAGATTTTACAACAAACTAACGAACATATTCTACACATAAACGTAAGAGTTAGACTATAAGCAAGCGAGTGGGGCAGGACTTCAAAACCCATGTTTATAAAAGGCTGAGACTTAAACTTTGAAAATGTCGGTACAAGATACCTTTTTGTCCCACTGCGCAACGCAAAGAAGGGTATTGTGTTTATCAGACTATGTATGTATGTATGTGTTTTCCGAACCGAACGCGTGAACATATTTTGATGATTCTTACATCAATCGGTTTCCCTTAATTCTGGAATGATATGACGGAAGTGAAAATTCAATATGGCGGCCAACAGACGCCATTTTGCACATATGAAAAAAATAAAAAGTCGGCGATCTTTATCAAAATGGGTATCATTCGACAGGTATTTTCAAATCATCTTTAGGTTTCTCTTATGATTTTTCATTTCCAATGACAATTTAGTATATTTAACGGTTTGTCGTAGTCGGGTTTTTTTGATTTTTATAATTACTATTTGTTTTCTCTGTTATTTTGGAGACATTTAAGTTTTAGATTCCTAATGAGTTCCACTTTAAGTTTCTTCATTTTGATTATTGGATCAATGATAATGAAACAAAACAACTCCTTTTCTAAGCCTTAAAAAAAATTCGTTACATAAACTGTAAACAATTTCCACAATTATTTTAAATATTCTTTTGATCTACAAATTTCTTGAGTGGCACTTTAAATGTAATATTTGTTTTCAACTCAAACTGATTTTGAAGCCAAAACAGAAACTATCAAATTTAATATTTGTTGGCACAAGCTAAAATATTTATTGTAATATTTAAACAAGTAATTCGATATTTTCTTCTAAAAAAAACAAAAAAAAAAGAAGAAAACATTTATTTAGCGGTACAAACTGTCTAAATACAAGAACAACAATAGGAAACCGTTTCTTTTCAGATACGAAAACTGAAACAAAATTTTCTGTTATTTTATACATTTTCTTTTGCCTTTTTTTTGATGAACTATTTTATTTATTAAACGGTGATTGTTTATAGAACAGCTGAATAAATAAAATAAGGAATTTGGTATTTTTTTTTCGTAACATTGTTCAACATTTACATGTACATGTATATGTTTTGACAAAAGGATATTTTTACAGTTTATTTATAGAAAAAAAACTAATGCTAATGCACACTAATTAAGAAAAGGAAACGTAAAAGGATTCAAAGGGTAACTTTCCATTGGAAAACACTTTATTTTAAAGTATCCTAACAGTCTTGTATATCCCAGTAGCCGCCTTAGAGTCTATTATATTGAATTTACATGAATTAATGCATAAAAAAATAAAATTTTAAGTTATGACCAGGGAAACTGTAAATATGCAATTGCATGTTTTTTGTTGTGTGACGAATTAATGCTAAGATAAAATATTTATCCATTTCAGAACTTTTTATGAATTTTGGCATCGATTTGTTGGTGCATATTTTTGCATAGTTTTGCTTATTTTTGCATATTTTTGCATATTTTATCCTTAAACGCATATGTTTGCATATATCAGTCTTACGCGCATATTTTTAGCATTTTTTCTGATTTTTAATAAGTATAATTTAACGCTTTTCGAGCATATTTTGATACTTTATAGAATTGTTTTTATTTCAATATGCATACAAGCTTATTTGTTGGTAAAAATTTTTATTTCTATTTCTCGCCATCTAAATCTCATTTCCAATATTCCATGTAGTATATATGTACATACATTATTCTTATATTTACATTGCGCAGTTATTATGGACTTAAGTTTCAATAAATATGCGGTTCTGCTAGTTGTGACGGACTCTAGCCCCGATTACATCAGTAGACGTTGCATGAACATTGTCAATATATAAAAGTTTATTTAAATGTGACAGGAAACGATTTTTATTTGAAAATCTAGGCCAATATTTTGTTGTTTATTGCAATAAAACTATAAATAAAAATCTGGTCTTATTTATCCAAAATACAGTTCCAAAGTATTAATTCTGATATTCTGATCTCTTTTGAAATTGAAGTTAAATTTTGTTTTAACGTGCACTTCAAACGCAAATTATTGTTTTTAATACGGCATTTATTCTTTGTTAATTATTTTATTGTTTTTTTTCTGTCTTATTTTAAATGCTAATAATAACAAAAATGAAAAATTTTAAAAACCCCCGATATATTTAGAAAAGATGTGACATCTTCTAAACGGATGGACCGATTTTCTTCAAACATGGTTAAGAACCATCTCGATCAAGTCACCTTTCAAACATAAAAAAACTAAATCAAAATCGGTCCAGCCGTTTGGGCTGTACGTGGACACGGACAGACACACAGATACATAGATATACAAATACACAGATATACAGATACACAAATACACAGTCACACACTACAAACTTAAACACCCCTTTTTTTGCTCGGGGGCTAAAAATACATTTTCGCTTACAACTAAACCAATTTATTTTAGTTTTAAGAGCATATTTTTTACTTTTTAGTGCATATTGAATGCGCATAAAACACTTTTTTACAGCATATATCTGGTTTCCCTGGTTATGACTCTCGTAAGAGAATCTTTAAAGAAACTCTCTGCTGAAACCATAGCTGTTAAATAATGATTAGTAATCATAATGTTAGTAATCATTACTTTTTTTTAAGGTGAAGTAATGAATAAATTACGATTTTATTCAGTTTCGCACGATTACTAATTGATTACGATTACTAATAATGGAAAAGTAATCTGAATTACTTAAAATTTCTAAAAATAATAAAAAAGAATCAAAAGTAATCAAAAAATAATCCGATTACTTCTAAGGATTACTTTTGATTCTTATTGATTATTTATTAAGAATCAAAAGAAATCTTTGAAAGTAGTCGGATTACTTTTTGATTACTTTTGATTCATTTTGATTATTTTTAGTAATTTTAAGTAATTCAGATTACTTTTCGATTATTAGTAATCGTAATCAATTATTTATCAGCAATTCTTTTGAAGGCAATTATATAATCATTACAATTCTTTTTAAAATGTAATATAATTGATTACTAATAGTAATCGAAATTTAACAGCGCTCTTGCTGAAACATATAAAAGATTTATTTACATATTTTCCAATATCCCTAGATTGGAACAGGTTATTCCAGGATATCATGTTTTTTTTTAAATTTTTCAAAAAATTTTGTTTATATATATCGTTACATTAATATAGAAAGGCCCTAACTCATTATTTTTTTAATCGAGTTTTTGTATACTTCGATAGAAGAACAATTAATTTATCGAAAAGTGCTCTAATCTCGATTTCAAATAAATTATTAGTTAGGGCCTTTCTATATTAAGGTAACGTTATATACATACATATAATTAAAAAGTCCTAATGACCTTAACTTGTGCTGCTTCTACCAAAGAAAGGTGGTTAGAAACACGGTAAATTCAAAAAGTCATATTAACCTGATGCGTCGTCTGCTTAAGAGCACCGGGATGAGGGCGTTTCGTACCTCACTGAAGCCGACAACGACGATGATGATGAATGTACGCTAGAGATTATTTGCACAAAAATAAAATTAGAAATAAAACTGATGCTGATTACACATTTATAAAATATCTAATGAGATCTCAAATGTAACAGAGTACGGGAAAATATTAAAGGCACTAGATGAAAGCCAGGAACAAAGACAAAAACTACCCCGGCCGCAATATTCGCAAAGGCTCCTTCCTTCGTGTTCCTGCCTGCAAGCTTGCAGGGGGTTGAGAAATGCAATTGAGGTGAGTTTGGAATGTACACAAATCGAATAAGGGTTCTTTCCTATCACTCGCGTTTGTGTGTGCGTGTGCTTGGTTTTTTTCCAACGTGTGCAAATCTCTGAAAGGTGTACAAAGCCGCGTACGTTTCATATGTGCGATTTGTTTTGTTGTTTCGTAAGGGTTTTATGGATTATTAAGGTTTTTATTTCATGAGATTTGATTTGAATTTATGCCACCGCTGCTCTAAACCCAAATTGAAACACCATGTAGCACAATTGATGTTAATAGTATGATGGTTGGCAAATGATGATTTTGCAAATCTTGGCTACGATTTTGACAGAGTGGCTGGCTGGCTGTGGAATGGCACATGTTCATTTCATCTACACTCGATTGCATTTTTTTAATCGTCTGTGAAAGAAACAAGCATTTACTGTTCACACACACACACACACCCAAACACAAATAGAGCAAATTGCAGCAACGGGATGAGCGAGGTAGGTCGTGTTGCCGCGTGGCATTGGAAAAATATTAAAGTTAAGCTAGAATTATTTTTCTTTCTGTTTCTTTTTATATCTGGACTTCGAGCAAAAGTAAAATGAAATGGCAAAAAATATGTATGTATAAATTTGTTGTTTATATTGTTTTTCTATTTATTTCTTTATACTTGCACGAGTTTGCATATTTTCTTTTATTTTTTATTGACATTGATGTTTTATTGTGACCTCAGGTCTGAAATATTCTACTGGTAGCTTATAAATGTATAATTGTTTTGTTTTAGGCTGTTGCCATTTACTTATATTCATTTTCTACATTTTCAAAGCAATACCGATTATTTATACCTTTATGTCTATATTTATGATTTTGCTAAATATTGGCAACAAGTAAGTAACGATTTCATAAACGTAAACTGCATCCTTTGTCCTTAAGTTTCATGAAGTTGAAGACGTGGAGAGCAGAAAAGGAAGCGATTGAAAAGAAATAGAAGAAAACAAAATATGACAGCGGAATATAAAACTATAGCAAACAAAGGTACAAAAAAGGAAATAAAATCGAGAGAAAAGAAAATAAAAAAGAGGTTAAAACAAAAGATGAAAAAATTCAACAGAATAAAATAAAATAGAAGGATATGGAAGTGAAGTAGGCAAAAGGAAAAAAACAGTTATAAAAAGAGATGAAAAGAGAAGAGAATAGAAGAAAGGAGAAGAGAGGAGAAGAGATGAGATGAGATGAGATGAGATGAGATGAAATGAGATGAGATGATATGTGACGAGATGGAATGAGATGAAATGAGATGAGATGAGATGAGATGAGATGAGATGAGATGAGATAAGATGAGATGAAATGAGATGAGATGATATGTGACGAGATGGAATGAGATGAAATGAGATGATATGTGACGAGATGATACGAGAAGAGATGAGATGAGATGAGATGATATGAGATGAGATGAGATGAGATGAGATGAGATGATATGAGGTGAGATGAGATGAGATGAGATGAGATGAGATGATATGAGATGAGATGAGAAGAAAAAAGAGAAAACATATGTATATAACGTATAAGAGATGAGATGAGATAAGATGTGATGAGATGAGATGAGATTATATGAGATGAAATGAGATGAGATGAGATGAGATGAGATGAGATGAGATGAGAAGAGATGAGATGAGATGAGATGAGATGAGATGAGATGAGATGAGATGAGATGAGATGAGATGAGATGAGATGAGATGAGATGAGATGAAATGAGATGAGATGATATGTGACGAGATGGAATGAGATGAAATGAGATGATATGTGACGAGATGATACGAGAAGAGATGAGATGAGATGAGATGAGATGAAATGAGATGAGATGAGATGAGATGATATGAGATGAGATGAGATGAGATGAGATGAGATGAGATGAGATGAGAAGAGATGAGATGAGATGAGATGAGATGAGATGAGATGAGATGAGATGAGATAAGATCAGATGAGATGAGATGAGATGAGATGAGATGAGATGAGATGTGATGAGAAGAAAAGAGAGAAAACATATATAACATAGAAGAGCAATCGCGGATGTTTATTTAACTATAAAGAGAAGAATATTCCATTCATAAGAGAAATATCATATTATTATCATTTTTCATCAGCAATTCGGACACTTACAGCTTTTACGTCGGGAACAAATTGTGGACCTTTGGCCTTATCTTTTACGTAGCATCAGAGAAAAAAGTCTAAGGGTGCTCTTGGTGACCAATGGTCAGCTCTACGGGAAATTTAACGGTTATTACTTGTAGGACAAAAAGCGCCGTCTGGCGTAACTTGAAAGCCTTAAAACCTTTATGAGAACTACGGCTTAGTGTCTCTTTTGGAATGCCCAATACCAAAGATCAGCAAGTAATGGACAAACCTGGGTTGTCCTCAACACTATGGACTAAAACAGCAATATTCTCAGTTGTTTTTGAGCAACGTGAATGAGTTAGATTCTTCACATCACAAGCTTGCTCCAACAGCTTAAATTTTTCTACCAGTTCCATTATTGCTGGCCGGTTATGTGCTTTACGGCTACCGAAACATCCTTTAGTGTTGCGAACTTTTACTGCGAAATTTTCACAATTTTTGTAGTAAATTTTAACAATTTCAATGCGTTGCTGAGGCGTCCTGTTTTTATTAAAAGAATAGGTTTTACTTGAAATCTGTCAAGTCGTTACAGTTTGAGTCATGACAACTGTTAAAATGGCAGCCTATTCAATAGGAAACGTCTTCTTGGAACACGCGTATACAATTTGCCAGCCATATTAAACCAACACCATCTTTTAGGAGTTTGCAATGAAGTTCGTACATACGAGTATGTATACGGCCTGGCCCACGATGTCGACAGAGAACGTTCAATCGACATGTTTCGGAAACTAGAAAATTAGTTTATGTTTTAAACGTTATTTGTAGACTTCGTGAGCCAGGCTAATAGTTTTGAAAGTAAAGCACTGGGGTTTATATTACACGAGTATAAGACAAGTTTTTTACATACCTTGCTTCTTAAATAAATCAAGTAAAATCGGAAAATTGACTCTTAAAATATAAAAGTAAAATTATAAAGTTTGAGTTACAAGAGTCAAAAGTAAAGTAGAAATTATTACATCAACATTATTGATTTAACAAACAAATGAAAGAGCTTATTTCGGCTGATGCTTTTGGATAAAGTACTAAGTAAAATTTATATGCCCCGTAAGATTTATCCAGCGGGTTACTTTTTGCTGGCAAAAGGTATAATCGTCAAAAAAAATTAATTGCAGCAACCGTTAGCAGCATAAGCTGAGGGTGCAATTTTTACATTAATCCACATGCGTGCCATATCCTTATTTTTTTAGACAACCACTTTACTTTCGCTTTCATTACCACTTCTTCGGCGAAACAACAGCTTCCAGTTCCACACTTGCATTTGGCTGCGTGTGTATGTGTACGAATATATTAAATTCAATTCATTTATACACCTTTATTACAGTCGTATGATTAAATATTCAATGATTAATGCCACAAAAAAGCAAACGCATACGTGTGTACAGGCCTCAACCCAAAAGCAGATCCTGACACACGGCCATCAAAATCAAGGTAGACAGACTTTCAATACAATTTAAGGGATGCAATTGAGAGGAATACACCAACATGAAGGGAATTAATATTAAAAACAAAAAAACAAAAGCCGTTTTATTTGAAATTATACTCGTATTGTGATAAAAGGTGGAAACAAAGAAATCAAAGCTAAACTTGCACACAAAGAGAGTCGTAGAAGGAAATGAAAATAGAAGTGCGTCTAGCACGAGTCATTGACGATTGTCAGCAGGGTGAGTGGAGAGGGGGGTTGCTTAAAAATTACGCTGATTTATAATGAAAGCGATTTGAATCAAAAGGATGGTCTACAGCAGAAATGTGCAAAATTTTTGTTCTGGGTGAATGGGCACGAATGTCGACAAGGTGAGTTTGTTCAAAGGTAAGATTAACAGAAAAAGAGCGAGAGAAAAAGAAAACTTAAAAACAGAGATAAAAAGAAAATAAACCTGTATGTTATTGAATGAAACAAACAAACACAGCTGATGCTGTAATTAAAACAAAAACAACTACCCGCAATTTAAGTTACTTTCATATGGTCCTGCTATTAAATAAACATGCATATGATGTCCTTGCTGATTTATACTCGTATGTATGGAGTATGGAATCAAATTTGTATTTGTAGTTGTTGGCTTACAACAATTGCAATTGTATAGGGGTGTAAATCTGTCTAAGGATTAAAATTTGAATGCCTTTTTTTTTGCTGGTGTTCCTTAATGTGAGTGAAAAAAAAAAGTTGTCATTGAGCTATAATTTCTATTCAAGTTAGTTGATTTCTTTTACCTTACTAAAAAGACAAGGAAATGGATATGAAAAAAATATACATATGTATGTATGTATGAATAACACAAATTATTTTGAATTTTCGCATAACATTTTTATATGTAGCTTACTATAAGGTAATTGAACTTTTTTGATAAAAAAATTGTGTTTGAATTGTGGAAATATATGCCGTATAATTATTTCATTTTATTGTAGGCACAAAGCCAGGTGTGACCCTAATTGCAAAGAAGGCCAAAAACTAGCCTTCAAGATACTGAATGACTGAAACTAACACAAACAAAAAGTTGTCACTAACACGTTTTCCACCATTTTACATTAAATTCAAAAGTGAAAGTCAATTGACTAGTCATTTGATCGGTAGTAATGATGGATTTATTAATTAATTATAGTTGTGTTAGAGTGGGACATCTAATGTACATATGCCAAACCTTTTAAAACATCGAGCTTTATTAAAAAAAAAATACTATTCATTCTGTCTATGAAAATTAAAATTTGCAAGTGTTAAACAAGATAAGTAAAAACAATAGTGAATAAAAGAAATTTACAAAGTTTAATTTAATATACATATACATATGTATGTATTTCTTTTAAAAATTTTTAGATATTTGTAAAAACTAAGAAGCGTTGGAGGTGAAAAGGAGTGAAAAAGGCTAGATACCGCCTAGGTTATTCTCGTTTTGCTAATTTATATCTTAAGTTTTCAATATTTTATTTACTTTTATACTCGTATATTTTTTAAGTGACTTTTTATAATAAAAAACAACTAAAATTATAAAAATTATACTTATATTTAGTATATAAAGCATGTATGATTGCTCAATTGTGGGGAATATATTAGTCAATTATGATCAGTCAAACTTGACTAATATTTATGCTATCATTGATTAGTTAAAAACAGTATATTGATTAGTTCGACTAGTTATGTATATAGTCGACGAAATTTCTTATTTAGAGAGAGATGCAAGATCACACGTACACAAAAGTTTCCATCATATTTTTAATGATGAATATATTCTACATTACTACCTGTCAAATTAACGGTCAATTGTATGTATATGTGTGAGCGTTTAAGTCTGAACGTAATACAGTGCATTCCAATAATATATTTCAGTTGCCAATAGCCCGCTATTTTAACAATTGTCAAGACTCAACCTGTTACTACTTGACAATAACATTAATAAAAATGGAACTACATACGCTTTAACAACGCATTTAAATTATTAAAATTTACATAAATGTTGAAAACTTCCCGGTCACAGCTCGCATAACTAAAGCTTTTTGCTTTGTCGTAAAGGACATTCTCGGCCAGCAATTGTCCAAGTAGTTGAACAATTTGAGATGTTGGGACAAATTTGTATGTGCACGTCGTTTTAGAACAACTGAGAATACTTCTTTTGTATTTTTATTTAACACAAACTCCAAGGCTACGTTGGCTTATCTGCAGAAACACCTAGAGTCTCCGGCAGCAATCAAACCTGTGACCATTCGACTACTACACTAGTATGATGCCTACTAGCACTCCCATGGTGTCGAAGAAAACCAAAGTTTGTCCACTAATCGTCCATATTTGGGATTGAGCCTTCCACAAACGATATTACACTATATTCTTATTTTGCGTAAAGTCTTACCTCTTAAAGCTTTTAAAGTTCACTTAACACAAAAGTCAGTTCGGGCAATGACCCACATGGGCTACTATAAATAGCCAACTAAGTATGTAAGCAAGTAGTATGCACTAAAGAATGACAATAAGTACTACAAAAAAAATATACTTAAGTAAGTAGTCTTCGTTTTAGCGACTGCGTATAATCATAACTGTAGTGCAAACGATTCGTGTGTTCATATATTTTCTTCCAAGCACCTATGAGTATAGCCGATTATAGAATACAAGAGCATCTCTATTTAGTTTATGCGAAAAACTAAAATAAGCTGCAATTAAAAATAAAAACGCAAGCTCGTATCAAGCGTATTGCCTCTCTGTAATATTTATAGACACAGTATGCTTATATTTAGGCCATGGATATTTAGTTGGACAAAAAAATATAAGCATGATACTCGGGATATTTATTCATCATTCGTCACCGTATACATGCATTTATATATATATATATATATATATATATATATATATATATATATATATATATATATATATATATATAAAATGGAATGGAAAATATGTTTTGACTGTTTGAAAACTTGCTTCATGTGTGTATATGTAAATAAATAGCTCTGTGTACACTCTTGTGTAGCCGATTAATGGTCAGAGTATTTTATACATATAAGTTTTAAGTGTAGGCATTTGTGCTGCATAATTTAAGAAATTTGGTTGCTTATAATTATACGCAGTTGGTTTAAAATTAATGCGTTCGTTTGAGTAAGTTGCTGGATTTTTATTTTCAGCTGTAAGCATTTATAGTTGTTGGACGGCTAATACTCAAGGAGTACTTAAAACGATGATTTTGTGATTCTCTGGTACATACTTGTTAATGCGATTAAATTTAATATTAACCACTTGTGGTTGCAATTTAAGCTTAATTTAAAAGCAAATATTTTTTGTGTAATTTTTAGTGAGTACTTTCTCCAAAAGAAATTTATTTAAATACATATTATCAAATTTTAAACTAAGGCGTGAGTTAACTTGTACTATGTATCCGCTACTCCTTCACATTGTACTGGAGATAGTAAGGAGAGAAGCTCTTGTAGAACCACTGCCATGTGGTGGGTAGGAAAACCGTTGGAGGACCTGGATTATGATGTACATATGTATGTTTGTTTTTAAGAGAAGTATCATGAATGCCTACTACTATTACTAGACATTACCTTTTTTTAGGAAAGGGATAGTGATAGAGAGGACAGGTGGCGAAGGAAAAGATAGAGAGAGAAAAGCTTAATTCTTTTACAATTCTGCTTTTTTGTACGTGTTTAATAAGGGAGCGCCACTGGCGTCAACGAGGCGTATTAAATTTTTTTGAAGCTGTGCTTAGTAGCCATTTTATTGGCTATTTTACTTCGCCGATGATTCCGCTACAGAATACCGACGAAGGAGAACTCTGATGTTACATTAGCATTAGTATCCTCTGAAGCCGTTTTACTTCAGTGACCACCACTCAAACTTACCTCCAACAACTGATACAAATGGACACTAACAAACATCATAAAAATACGTGGTGTTGTTATTTTTAGTGACTGTTGGATACCGGACTCGAACCCAGTATCTTCAACGTGCTAATTACTTCAGCCAACGCCACCCTAATGTTTGTTATCATATACATTGTTGCACAGATACATACGTATGTCCAGGAAGGCAGACAATGTTGCCAAAGCCGCATCCATGTCTGCCCTTAGGGCATTGAGAGTTCACCAGCATTATAACCAGTGTGTTGAAGGTCGATGAAGGACGTGAAGACCTTCTGCTACTCAGGTAGTACGCTAAGAAATACAGCTATATCCTCCCTGGGCATTGAAAATCGCATAAAGTATGCAAAGCAACTATTCGAACGACTCACAAATATGTGGAAATCACAATCATTAGCCCTTAACACTAAATACAAGGAAAAGTTGGAGTGAAATCGACAGATCTAATTCGTTAGCTAAAATGCAAAAAGGGGTAACTAAGAAAACAAAATTCAAAATCGATTTTTTAATTGATTATTATAAATGCCATTAAACTGCTTGTCTTGTCTTGTCAAAATTTTACAAAAATTACGCTTTTATTAACAAACAAACAAAAAATAAATTCAGTAAAGTGCGACTTTGACTCGCGCACGAAGGTTTCCATACGTTGGGCTTGGAGCATTTTTTTAATACAGCGTTTTTTTAGGTTTTTGACGTTTTTTCAGCTGAAATAACTTTTCTTTTATGTTTAATTTTCGCTTTTTTCTCGTTTCGGCGATTTTTTTCATTTTGGCGATTTTTTTTCATTTTGGCTATATTTTCATTTTGGCAATTTTTTCATTTTGACGATTTTTTTCATTTTGGCGATTTTTTCATTTAGGCGATTTTTCCGGTTTTTCGCGATTTGTTTTCGT
The DNA here is from genome assembly GCA_944452675.1 of Tachina lurida. Lineage (NCBI taxonomy): Eukaryota > Metazoa > Arthropoda > Insecta > Diptera > Tachinidae > Tachina > Tachina lurida. The sequence goes on from OX101752.1 coordinate 175,349,712, forward strand.
TTAAGACATTTTTTTTTTAATTTGGTGCTTTTTTTCGTTTTGGCGATTTTTTTTTTTGTTTTGACGATTTTTTTCGGTTTAGCGATTTTATAATTTTGGGTTTTTTTGTTTTACCGTTTTTAACTATTTCAAGAAGTTTGCTCTTACGGTTTCCAAGATACAGCAAGTTGTCAAAATTACATTAACTGATGGTACACCCTCTAATTACAAATTTTTTAAATTTTAGTGTTAATTGTTGTAGACTGTATAAAAATACACTAACCTTACAAAATTCAAGTGTATATACATACAAACAATTGTATGTATATTACATAAGATTTTAACATATTTCGTTGCTCGTTTTGGAACACCCTTTAATTTCCAACTCTCATGAGTATTTGTTGTTGTAAAGGTCTTCACACTGTGTCCAAATTTCAGGCCGGTAGCTCTTACGGTTCTCTAGAAAATACCCTGTGACAGACGGACGGACAGACGGACAGCGTAGCGAAAACAATAGGGTTTCTTTTTACCTTTGGTGTACGAAACCCTAAAAACAAGGAGACTTAACTACAAGTTTTAGTTTTTTTTTTAGTTTACTGCTTCCCCTTTAAAATGATATTTATATTTCTCATATAAATACAAAGAATCAGAAGATTTATACAAAAATAGCTTTTTATATTTATAAATAATATAATTTTAATACCTTGTCTACTTTTTCTTTTATATAAAGAACCGTCACAAACCTTGAAATTCTTATAGGAATATTTGATGTAAACCAATTTTTTGTCTACTTTTTCTTTTATATAAAGAACCGTCACAAACCTTGAAATTCTTATAGGAATATTTGATGTAAACCAATTTTTTTTTTATGTGTACCCTTAGGAAAACACATTTGGCCCGTATGTGAACTTTTTCACATAAATATCTAAAAAAAACAAAAAAAATACAAAGCAATGGATGAAACTACTAATTTGACACGCTTTTCTACTTCAAAAACTGCCACAAACACTTAAAGCAGAACGGGAAAGAGAGAGAGAAAGAAAGACCAAGACCACTCTCAATCACTTTTTACTTTTCATTACATCATAGAGCCGATAACGCTCTACCTCGGTACCGTTACACATACGCACCAGCAGCAAGATTTATTTATGACTTTTAACAACAGCTAACAAAAAAAATATAATTTACCTGTGTGCGCTGTTTGACTGAATAACAAGCAATTCAGCCAGCCGGGCGTGTTGTCCTGCTGTTAACAACAGCAACCTCGTCCTTGTTCTCGTTCTCGTCCTCATCCTCGTCTTCTACATTCATTCATTCATGATTTTCGATTTGATAATTTGTGCAGGATTAAAACCTGAAACATGTTTGTCTGAATGCAGTTGTGTGAGTTAATTTATTGTAGAAATATCACGTGCTATTTATTGTTTTTTGTTTTGCTTTTGTTTGCTTTTTTTTTCAAAGGTACAGAAACAGCGAATGCGCATACCTTCATGGGAATATTTGTTTGGGTACGTGTGATTGAATGTCCTTTGGCTGTGAAATGCAATTTAGGGTTGGAAAAGTTCTTGTTTATTGTTTTTGGCCGATGCAGTTATTATTATTTCATGTTGTTAAGGGTTTTTTTTTTTGTAATACAATAACACCTTCCAATAGGTAGACAAACTATTATGAAACGTTAGAAGAGGTAAGCGCCAGTTTGTCTCATGCCACAGATTAATTTGTTTGGCTTGACTAATTGGTGGTTTGTTTTCTTCTTTTTAGTCTTAGAGATATTTTCTTATGTTTTAGGAAAAACGTGTATTTATGTATGTATTATGTAGAAATATTCCAAAATTTCTAAAGAAATTCGAAATTGTTTGGTTGTATGTGTGTGTGTGTAAATAAAATCGTAGTGTGTGTTTGTTCCTAACGCATGATCTCTGGAACTATAAGAGCTATGGAGCTGAGATTTTCAGCACAGGTTCGGATTAATACCCGGTAGGTTTTCGTTTTATTTTTGACCCAACAAGGATAATTATTTAAAAAGAAGAAATATCTTAGTATATATGACGGTAGTTTATATCACAATATATTTGTGTGGAGTAATTTGTAGTTGAGGGTAAGACAACTTTTGCTGCGCTCAACTAGTAATAATCTATATATAAATAGGCAAGTGAAAAAAGTTAAGAACCATTTTAACTGACTTAAACTCAACGTATTCGTTTGATTTTTTTTTTTGTTAGATAGATTGACAATAGGAGCAGTGCAGAATGTATTTTTTCTTCTACATTTTTGTGTCTAAGACAGTTAAAAACAGTTAAGAATATTAGCCAATCATAAAGCCATGATTTCTCTTTCTCTCTTAATTTGCTAAAAAAAAATTACAACAATTTGGCTTGGCAACTCCATAAACACTCGGAAGGAAAAACGTATTTTATTTGTTCATTCTATTCTTATTTCCATCTTTCTATGTACTTAAACGATTATTGCTGAAACTAATAAAATTTGGATATTTAAATAACGAGTGGTACTGTATTATTTTTCTTTAGATGCTTAAAAATAATATATATTTTTAATTATTAATAACTTTGATTAAATTTAAATTCACCTACAGCACAAAGTAAGTTTTTTATTTTTGGTTTATTTTGTGTGCGTTTTGTTTTTGTTCACTGTTTTCATTATTTTTCTGTGCTTTAAATTACTGAACATACTGGAATGTTGGAATATGATGGAATGTTGGAATATGATGGAATGTTTATATTATTAGGCTAGCATATTCGTACATACATATGGGGTCTTTCTCAAAGAATAGTGAATAGAAACTTTTTTTGTAACAAACGTTTTAATGGGGAGTCTAAAACTTTAGAGAAAAAGCGTTCAATGAAAAAATAAACGAATATTTTTGTTTTGGGCAATAATAATGAATATGAAGTGAAAACACTAGGAGCAAATATCTAATTACATTTAGTTCAAAAAGTGAACAACTTTTTTTAAATAGTTTGCTTAAAATCTATTCTTATTTATGCCGATAAATGAAATTTTAAATTCGTATTTAGTAGTTAAAAAAGTGGTTTAAGAGAGCGGTTTACCTTGGAGTCTATACATATGTATGTATATTTGAATATAGTTTTTAAATTCATCAAACTTTAAATATTTTCATTCTATTCTCCACCTCTGTGCGTTAATGGTTGATTTTCAACCACTGGGCGAACACTAGTATATTTAAAAATACTGATTTTTCGTTGTTTCATTGTTTTCTAATTATCACAAAAAATATCCCTCCAAATCCAATGTTTCGACTTTTTCTGAAGTCAAACGTGTCGAAACGAATTCCTTAGAAATGCAAAAATATGTAGTTATGTATTAAAAAATATGCAAAAATATGCACTAAAAAATGTATGCCATTTTATTGCAAATTTTTCAATTCGGAAAACTAAATTATCCAGTGGTGCGATTCCGTAACTTTTAACGATCCGACAATCCTAATTTTTGTCTATACATTTTGTCGTTTGCAATAACGATTGCGTGATTCTGTAACTTCTTTTTAACGATAGAACGTAGCTGATATTTTGTGTTGATTTTTTTCGATAAAATTAACAGCACACAAATTATTGTCGCTTAAATAACGACACAGATGACGTTAACTTACAGCGAATATCGTTAAAAGTGTTACTGAATAGAAAATGCGATAAATTTTCGTTATAATTATTTTAACGATGCGATTATCGTTAAAAAAAAGTTTGTGAATCGCACTGCAGATTAATTTTGATTTGGTGAATACAAATATGCAATTGCATGGAAGTATCAGCGCTGGCGATGATGAAGGAAAAGTTTTCCGTCCCTCTCACCTAACCTCACCTAACCTATATTATATTCTAGGGGAGTGTACCCCTTCGATTACGACTATAAAATACTAGTTAGCAGACCTTAAGCGAGTTGCCAAGGTGAGCACCGTCGACCAGAAACGTGAAACGAAGTGCGTGAGCTAACTAAAGAAAAGATGCTTCGCACATTGTTGGAAAATGTGAAGATGAAAAGGTTGCACCTAACATGGATTTTGCATTTGCTCATAGTAGATTGAAAAAACTTCCTCATGAAGAAGTTTTAATAGAGGGTTTGAAAAATTGTTTACCGCAATAAAGCCGAGTTGCGTCGATTCTTAGCCATGGATGAGTCAAAAGAGGACATAAGAATGGTAGAATCGAGTTGAAAAATGTGTGAAGACAATAACATCTGCAGTCCAAATTATGGCGCCTCTTTTTGGTATGCGCGTGGGATAATTTTTATTGATTATCTTGAAAAAGGCAAAACAATCAACGGCGAGTATTTAAGCGTTTAAGTAATGAAATTAAGGAAAAAATATCAAATTTAGTGAAAACAAAGTATTGTTTTATGAAGACAATGTACCAGTTCATACAAACATTATTGCGATGGCCACAAAATCAATGAACTCAAGTTCGAAGTGGTTTAGCACTCGCCCTATTCGCCAGATTTAGCTTCTTGGGATTATTTTCTACTTACAACTTGAAAAATGACTCGGTAGTAAAAGATTTTCCAACAATGAAGGAGTGCAATCTGCGCTTGATGAATATTTTAAATAACTAAACAGTTCTAACTTAGGGCGGGTCAATAAGCCCGTGACTATTTAATTTAAAGCATCTTAAAACTGAGCTGCTCCTATCCACAGGCAACTGTTAGCTGCCTCCTCCTAAAATTTTATCAAGCTGTGTCCTTTTTGTTGTGTTTGATAGCCATTGATAGCAGACTAACATGTACTTTGAGATGAAAATGGAAAAATGTCAATTTATTATGCTCAAACCAAGGATAAGCTTGATATTATAACTCGTCGCCATCAATTTTAATTGTAAATTGTAAACCGAACGTTCTGGATGCCCACTTGAGGTCATTACACCCGAAACAAACAATACTCCCATACATTTATTTTATTTTTCTAGACTCCTCTGTCAAAATCTCTTACAGCCTTGTTATTTTGGAAAAAGTTTATTTTGTAGTCCAGTCCGCTTAGATCGCTGCTTTTCCTATAATGGCTGAAGAGAGTATCACTCAAAGAAAATGTTAGCTAGACAAGCAAATTGTAATACATACGATGAATTAAAACAATTCACATATTCCATTTCCACTGAAAAATTTATATGTATATGAGACAAAATTTTTATCAAATGACAACACAACACAAGAACACTAAATATAAAGGTGTGGTGGCTTTCAAAAAACAGCATATTGTTCCGTTCTGCTAGTGTTTGCCAAAATATCTAAAATTTGGTTTTAATATTATTTGTTCCTTAAAAATTATCACATGCAATAAAATAATTTCGAAAAATATGTACACTCTGAAGACTAAAAAGCATCAACAAATTATTTAGGAAAAATTAAAATTTTAATAAACATTTTTATTTTACAACATATCTTCTTAGAGCAAATAATAGTTTTTCTTAGTTTTATTTAGATTTACAACACCACTTTGAAAATGATATTTAAGATCAATTTAAATCCACTGCCTATTGCTCATTTGCTGGCTGTGGTTCCCACAAAGCAAAGCCACCAAAAAAATTATATATATAGAAAACAGAAGAGAAGGAGTTGTTTTCAAAGAGTTTTCTAACACATTAAGCAAAATAACATGAAAATTGTCTACACTCGAGAAGATCACTTGACAGCAATTTCCACTTCCTAGAGTTAAGGAAATAGTAAAATAAAATGAAACCAGTTGTAAGTATTCCCTTAACCAGCGAACCCCTTTGTTGGCAAGTGCTCTCCCTCCACCAAAAATGCAACATATTTTCTAAACCAACCACAAAATATTTATATAACAGACATACGATAAAAGAAAGCCACAAAAATCTTCCCACACTCTCTTATAACTCTTTAAGAATAAATTTTTGGATTTTTTTTTTAGATTTTTTCCGACATACGGAAAAACAACAAGTTTTTAATTGAAAATCATATATCTTTTGCCACTTGATAAAAACTCCACTACTCCACCATCAAAAAGCCACTAAAAACCAATGAAAATAATATGTATTATAAAAATGGCATAAAGTGTTAAAACTCAAAAAGAAAAAAGAAAAAATTATCCCACAATATAAAAATTACAAAAACAACAACAACAAACAACTTTCCCAAATGCACACATGTAACATGCCAACCAACAATAGTTTATTTGGGGCATCATCATGCAGTTTAGGATGGGGTTAAAATTCGATGCAACAATAAAACAACAACGACAACAAGAAGAAGAAGAAAATTGAAGCACTTGAAATTGAAACCCATAACCAATTTGGAAATTAAACATACGAGTACAAATGAAGTCAAATAAACTTCTTTCAAACAAAATTTATATAGAAAAAAAAAATATTTAAATAAAACAAAGCATTGCATTGAATCAATGAGTGAGTTTGACTAAAAGTAGTGGAAGGGAGGGAGGGGAGTGAGTGAGTGAAAGAATTTTAATAAGTATGTAAATGTTTGAAAAAAAAAATATATGTTTAGATGGTGACATTAACAAAAGTTTACTGCTAATTAAAAAATGTTTTCGAAATTATGCGTCCCTTTAATGTTAGAGAAATAAAGTAAATAGTAAATTTTTACTGAGGAAGCAGACTCTTCAACATAAATTGAAGCATGAATTTTTAAAAATTATTTAATAGGCTAATGTTCGAAACGTTAAAAAAGCTAAATAATACGCCATGAATTTGAAACAACCAATTACAAGACATAACTTTGGGCATTTTCTTGGCAGAAGTAGTTAGTGCGTTGACTACAAAGCAAATGACGCTCTTTGAGAGCCCGAATTGAATCACTGGCCAGACACCATATTTGATATGCAATAACGTATGTGCTAATGCATTTCTCAGGTCCTTACATCGTCGATATTTGGCTCCATAGCTTAAAGTAGTACGAGCATTTAGCACCAGAGGCGCTGCAACGATACTATATAAAAATTGACAAAACACACAATAGCAGAGTTGTAAAACGAGATAAGCCTAATAACTTAATACTTCAACATATTGTGTCCCTCTCCACTATGCCTTTCCTTAAGAAACTAACAATCATACATACACTGCAAGATTAATTGCCTGAGTGTAACTTTTTATAACAAAAAATTTTTAATTTACATTCCAACACTCTTTACCTCGATAAATAACACACTCATTTAGTAACAGATTAATCCTTTTAATTTTAGTAAATTTTATAAAGTACACATTAATTATTATTAATCTTAATATATTAATTAATTATTATTATTTATTTTATCTTTAGTGAATTTGTAATCAAAGAATAAATTTAAAATTTTCATTTGAAATAGAATATGAGAATTCGCTTCCCTGTATTATAATTTACCGAACTTTTTTGTAGGCTATTTATTATTATGTGCAAAACGCATTGTGTTGCAAATACAAAATTCCATCTCTAGCCTTTATAAAACGAAACGGAGCTTTCATACGATAAATTATATTAAATAATTCTGTGATGTGATAGATGAAGATAAGGAGAAGTACGTGAGATAAAATATTAAATTTTAATGGGCGTAACTTCGCCCATTTTTTTTTTTATGTTTTATAGGTTTCGCAGCAATCAAATCAGTAGAATATAATAAAATTATATAAAAAAATTGTGGCCGTATCCCCGCCCAATTTTTTACAATGGGACCAATGCGAAGCTATACCCTCTCAGACAACAAAAAATTTTTACAATCGGTCTAAATGTCTCGGTACATTATGAAGTAGCACACTTAACAAAAATAGAGACGAATTGTTAACCTCCTCCTTTTTTTGAAGTCGGTAAATGAAAATTATTGTCTCTTTTTTATTTTAAAAATTATCGAACTATAATTATCTTTTGTTACAAAAACAATAAATAAATCTTTTTTAAAAAAATTTTAATCAAGCTCAAGTATTTTTCAATTCTTTTTATAAATAACAAAAATTAAAAATTTCAAAAACTCCCGAATATATCTCGAAATGATGTGATATCTTCTAAACGGCATAACCGTTTTTCTTAAAACAAAGCTAAGAATCTCTTCATCTCGATCAAGCCACCTATCGAACAGAAAACCCTAAATCAAAATCGGTTCAACCGCTTGGTCTGTGCATGGACTTGTACAGACACACAGATACAGATACACAGACACACACTACAAACTTATAACATTCCTTTTTCTGGTCGGGGGTTAATAATATATTGTATAAATTACGGAAACTTTTTTTTAAACAAGGCAAGAAAATTTAAATTGTAATTAACTGAGTTAAAAGCTAAATTTTTTGTGCCAACACACAGTTGCGGATGGTTAATCAATAATTGTATATCCAATATAAACATTTCTTATATTTCTTTTCATTAAAAATTCATGTTAAATAGTGGATGCTTACAAGTATTCTCTTATGTTAGTTACCCATGGGTGCTGATGAATTGAGTGGTGGAACATAAGGCAGTAACTTCACGGAACCCCTGCGGAAATAATTCAGAGGTGCTAAATCGCCCAAACTTGCGAGGCCAATCGACAGTTGCATTTCTCAAAATTAACTTATCGTCAAATTTTTATTTCAATTAATTCATGGTTGCGGTAGCCGTATTGCACGTAGTGCCATCCTGTTGAAATCACATCTCGTCCGTATCAATGACATCCATATTTTCAAACAAAAAATCCTTGACCGTAACACAAGCTATGGCTTCATTTTTGAGGAGCTAAGGTGCAATGAAGCCTCGAGTATTTAAGCACCACCAAACGGTGCAATTTTCTGGATGTAGAGTGGAGTCTGTTGTGGATGGGTATAACTCCATAATTTGAAATACATCGGATCAGTTTGCAACTGCTCTGGAGCAGTCAGTGAAAGAATGATGTATACGATGGTCTCGTAGCTACAAACCCTGCCGGCAGTTGGATCTTAAACGGGTGTAGTACAATTTCTTTGCACAAAATTTTCGACATAGTGTGTGGAGAGAGACGCAATTCCTTAAACAGACGACTAATCGATAAATTTGGATATTCTTCTAAACTTTCGTTTACAGCGGTGATATTTTATTCACATTCCTTCAACATAATAGTGAAATATATCCACAGTTAGTCAGACGGCCTGCTCAGACGAACGATTATGTGCGCAATGAAAACTACGAAGACGTCCATAATTTGCGTGCATAGATGACTGATTTTTAAAGTTCATCCAAATGATTTGGTAGCGTTGTTCAAGCGTCAATCTATTCATGATAACTTGCCAGAGTATGATGGCTCGTTTGACAACTAACCCTTTCATAAGTTCTACAGGGCTTTAGAAAAAAAAAACACCCTTTCTTTGCAACAGAATGCATTTTCCACGATATAAACTTTAGAAAGCTTTAGTTGAAATATTTGTGCAACATTTTAAGGAAAAGACTTGTTTGCTTCACTTAATTAAGATACTCTGAAGTAAACAATTCTCGTATTCTATTTCAATTGAAAATTTTATATTAACATTAGCTGACATTATCGGACAGTAAATTAAGCATGTAAATGCCTCAATTTATTACATAAGGAATCATTTTATTTTCTTAGCTGACAGACAGACTGCTTTACAGACTTAAAAGTGGATCTGAATAGTTTAACTGTGATCCGTATTATAATGGAATAGAAAATGTTCGACTTGTTTGAAAATAAAGACCCATGCATTTTTTATTGAATTATTAGTGTTTGTTTTCACTGTGAGCCAAATTTATCCTGTACATTAGGGTTTGTCATTGCCGACTACAATGGACTTCTCGCACCCTTAAAATTTGTTTTTGTCTTTAATGAAACTGTGCAAAAAGTCCAACGTTGTAGACATTGACAAACCGGCCCGTAATGTTGTACAGGATAAATTTGTTTCAAATTTTCTATTATTCAAACAAATTATCTCTAGTACCCGACAGTTTAAGAGACTTCGGCTTCGGTATTGCCCAAAATTTTTATTCGATCAACCTATCGAAATTTACAATTTGTTGTATAGTTTATATTTTTAAGCAAAAGCAGAACGTTTCAAAGTTGCTACTTATTACTCCAAAAAAATGTCTGCCAGACTTAGGTAACTTCCCTTCTTAATTAATAAGAAAACCAAATTTCCATGCACTTAACTCTAACAAATACAAATATAAAATACCAATAGCCAACCGCAGCATATGATACGAGTACGAGTAGAATTTTTTGTAAAATATTTATAAACATTTCACTGCTTCAATAGAAGTTTCTTTCTGTTGTTCCACTGGAGATGGAAACGTGACTGAAGTACTGATGCACGCACATTTATATAAGCCTACATATACAAATAGCAAATGTATCAGTGGTACGATTCAGTAACTTTTAACGATCCGACAATCGTAATTGTTGTCTATACATATTGTCGTTTGCAATAACGATTGCGTGATTCTGTGACTTATTTTTAACGATAGTACGCAGGTGATATTTTCTGTTGATTTTTGTCGATAAAATTAACAGCACGTAAATTATTGTCGCTTAAATAACGACATAGCTGACATTAATCTATTCGTTATAATTATTTTAACGATGCGATTATCGTTAAAAAAAAATAGTGAATCGCACTACAGGTTTATTGTACTCGTTTACACGACGGAAAATTTGCTGGGAAACTTTTGAGTTCATGGATGAACCAAAAAAAAAGATGAGTTTGTTTGACCCCCTTTAGACACGCAAAGTTTATTCTGCAAAGTCTTAATTCAGCTGGGATAAAGACAGAAAGAGAAGACATGCAGAGTTCATGTTGAGCTTCTCATTGTCTTGAGATATATATAAGTAAATATATTAAGACCCCTGTTAGATACGCAAAGTTTACTTTGCAAAGTTTTAATACAGCTGGAAGAAAGGCAGAAAGAGAAAGTATTCTTCCCTCTGTTTTTCATCCACGCAAAGTAAACTTGGCTCGTATGAAAGAGGTCAAAGCTACAAAACAAACACTTCACTGTGTGGACACGACTGAATTTTCCAAAGAGAACTTAAAAATGTTTCACAACAAACGATTTATTGTATGGAGGACGATTAAAAAACTTAGTTTGAATATTCACAATCAAAAGCGATCTGGGCATAAAGATGCATGATCATTCACCCCAATTATCTTGAGCGTTGCCCATCTCTGATTTCAACACCCGCTCATTCGATAGAGTGAAGCAGTAGTTTTGTAATTTATGTGTGAAGAATTATTTAGAAAAAAAAATATATGTATATATAAAAGGAAATAAATATGGAATTGTAATGTTGTAACTAAATCCGTACTTAGAACTGACATTATTGCTTGTTTCGTTCGGGGCATCATTTGAAAAAGTAAATCACAAGGATGTGCCAAGAAGTCTATAGGGAAGAGATTATGTAGGCTTGCAGGCAAAGGGTGATGGTTACTTTTTCTTAGTTTTCACACAATATGCTGGTTATTTGCTTAATGTTTCACAGCATCTTAAAAAGCCGAGGCAGTTTGCATTTTTGTTTTTTTTTTTCTCTCTAATTAAGTTTTAATATTTCATTAAAACCCCTTTTTCACACGAAACCTTAGAAAAATCATTTCAAGTAGACGTCGCTCTTTATTTTTTTTGTATAAATTTAAGTGAGTGTGAGTGTGTGTGTATCAGTTTGATTTTGAATGGTTTTCTATAGAAGAAAGTAGAAAAATTCATTGGAAATGAATCAACAATACAATTAGATTGACTTCCTTCTTAATGTTTCATTTTATTTAGTTGTTCTCAATATCAATGCTGGACTGGCTGACTGACTGCCTGACTATTGACTTACGTTTTTATTAGGTTGGTTTGTATGCCGGTACCAGCATTAATTTGTTAAGATTAATGAACGGTAAAACTGATCGACGAGAACAACGTTTGCCAATATTATTTTACGAATGTGCCCCTCTGTCTGATTAAGTGCTCTACTTTGTTTGCTCTCAACAGCAACAACAAAAATTTTAAATTAAATTTGACATTTGTTGTTGCACAATAGTTAGTTGGGTTAAGTGGGAGTGAACGTGGGAAAGTAGTTGTGATTTTAAAAATATATATGTATACAATATTTATTTGGTTTTAAATGAAAAAAATCCAAAAAAAAAAATCTTTCATTACTTATAAAATCTTTGCTGGCATTTAATGTGCAATTTCCACAATCTAAGCAGCGAAGTTGTCTAGAAAATTTGTACCGAAATCACTAAAAAATTTGAGTGCTTTTCATATATTTTTTCTAGACAAGTCGCTTGCCTGCACTGTGGAAACTACACATAAGTGTCTTTAAAAAATTATAGAAAAACTATTTTTGAGAAAAGTGTTTGAATGTTCCATTATTCGATGGCCGTTAAGCCCACTTCAAGTTGGGTTCACTGACGAGGATTCATCGCTACAAATATCGAGGCAGGATGTTGATATGACTGAGTCTGGCCAGGGATGGAACTCGTCGAAATACGACACTCGTAATAAGTCCCATTATATACATATACATATGTATCTAGTGCTGACTACTTTGACAGAAAACGTTTCTTACTTGATCCATTTTTTTATACAAAATACTTACATACATATCGTTAGCTGAAATGCAAAAATAACGTAACTTCACTTTTTTTTAACTTTATAGGATAGAGAAAAAACTTAACAATAATTCTGGCAAAAAAAACTGACATCAATGCAAAGATCTGATAGAACATTTTCGAAAAATATTTATGCGATATAAATCTTAGTAGGCGTCTCTCCGCCCATTTTTTAAATGCAACATTTTGTGTTTTCCAGAGCTCAGGGTGTGTGTTAAGTTTTGCAAAAATAGGTAAATTATTAAATTTTAATGGGCGTAACTCCGCCCATTTTTGTAAATGGAAGATTGTGTCTATTTTAGAGCTCAAGGTGTGTGGTAAGTTCCGTAAAAATCGGCTAAATAGAACCACATGAAATATAACAATACATTTTAGTAGGCGTAGCCGCGCCCTTTTTTCGAGTTTAAAATTGTGTAATTGCAAGAACCACAGGTGTTTTCTGTAGCAATCAAATAAGTAGAATATCATAAAATCAAATTAAAAAATTTGTGGGCGCGTTCCCACCTATTTTTTTACAATGAGGCCAATGGGAAGCTATACCCTCTCAGACAATAAGAGAATTTTTACAAGCGGTCCAATATGAACCGATATATGAAGTAACAATGTCAAAAAAATAAAAAAAACAGACAAATTGATAACCTCCTCCTTTTTTTTATTTTGGTTAAAAATATTCCAATGACTGAAGTAAATTTTCTTTATTATACCCTTTACCAAAAAAATGGTAAAAGGGTATATATAGGTTTGTCATTCCGTTTGTAATTTCTATAATATCAATAAGCGATCCATAAAATATATATATTCTGGATCCTTATGCATAGGGAAGACGAATAAGCGATGTCCGTCTGTCCGTCTGTCCGTCTGTCCGTCTGTCCGTCTGTCCGTCTGTCCGTCTGTCCGTCTGTCCGTCTGTCCGTCTGTCTGTACGTGAAATCGGTTTTCCGAAGCTCCCAGAAGAGCTAGAGACTTCGTTCTTGGACTGGTGTGTCAGAAATTTTCCAAAATAGATTGGTATTGAAATTCAGCAAAATCGGGCAGACGATTGCAGAGCTGGAAAACTTAAACTTCATTTTGCCATATAAAAGTAACTCCCGAAAACAAATTTTTATTTTTTTTTAATAAATGTACATATTTTACACTTCAGTACGACTAAAATTGGAATTTTAAATTAAAGAAATACAAAAAAATTAAAAAGACGTTTCCAGGGTTGGAAAACTTTAACTTTTTGTGTTATGTAAAATTAACTATGTCTAAAACTATATTAGTATTTTCTCGAGAACCGTAAGAGCTACAGACCTGAAATTTGGACACAGTATGTAGACCTTTGGCCGCTACAACAACAAATACATGAGAATTGGAAATTAAAGGGTGTTCCAAAACTAGCAACGAAAAATGTTAAAATCCCATGTAATATACATACAATTGTATGTATGTATGTATATACACTTGAAATGTGTAAGGTTAGTGTATTTTTATTCAGACTACAAAAATTAACACTAAAATTTAAAAAAATTTAAATTAAAGGGTGTTCCATCAGTTAATGCAATTTTGACTATGTTATTTTGACTATTTGCTGTATCTTGGAAACCGTAAGAGCAAAACTCTTGAAATTTTCAAAAACGGTAAAACTGAAAAAATAAAAAATTATAAAATCGCCAAACCGAAAAAAATCGCCAAAAACAAGAAAAAATCGCCAAAACGAAAAAAAGCACCAAATTAAAAAAAAATTCTAAGACTAAAATAAATCGCAAAAACAAACGGAAAAATTGCTAAAATGAAAACAAAAATCGCCAAAATGAAAGAAAATCGCCAAAATGAAAATCGCCATAATGAAAAAAATCACCAAAACGAAAAAAACCCTAAAAAACAGAAAAAATCGCCAAAATGAAAAAAAAAATCGCCAAAATGAAAAAAATCGCCAAAACGAAAAAAACCCCAAAAAACAAAAAATCGCCAAAATGAAAAAAAGCCAAAAACAGAAAAAAAAATCGCCAAAACGAAAAAAAGCACCAAATTAAAAAAAAATTTTAAAACTAAAATAAATCGCAAAAAACGGAAAAATTGCTAAAATGAAAAAAAATCGCCAAAACGAAAAAAAACCTAAAAAACAGAAAAAAATCGCCAAAATGAAAAAAAATCGCCAAAATGAAAAAATCACCAAAACGAAAAAAAAACCCTAAAAAACAGAAAAAAATCGTCAAAATGAAAAAAAAATCGCCAAAACGAAAAAACCCCTTAAAAACAGAAAAAAATCGCCAAAATGAAAAAAATCGCCAAAAAAAAGAAAAAACCTAAATAACAGAAAAAAAATCGCCAAAACGAAAAAAAGCACCAAATTAAAAAAAAATTTCTAAGACTAAAATAAATCGCAAAAAAACGGAAAAATTGCTAAAATGAAAACAAAAATCGCCAAAATGAAAGAAAATCGCCAAAATGAAAAAAAAATCGCCAAAATGAAAAAAATCACCAAAACGAAAAAAAACCTAAAAAACAGAAAAAAATCGCCAAAATGATAAAAAAAATCGCCAA
This sequence comes from Tachina lurida, assembly GCA_944452675.1. Lineage (NCBI taxonomy): Eukaryota > Metazoa > Arthropoda > Insecta > Diptera > Tachinidae > Tachina > Tachina lurida. The sequence continues at coordinate 175,364,741 of OX101752.1, forward strand.
AATGAAAAAAAATCACCAAAACGAAAAAAACCCCAAAAAACAGAAAAAAATCGCCAAAATGAAAAAAAGCACTAAATTAAAAGAAAATTTCTAAGACTAAAATAAATCGCAAAAAAACGAAAAAATTGCTAAAATGAAAAAAATCGCCAAAATGAAAAATATCGCCAAAACGAAAATAAACCTAAAAAACAGAAAAAAATCGCCAAAATGAAAAAAAAATCGCCAAAAAAAGAAAAAAAATCGCCAAAACGAAAAAAAAATTAAAAACAGAAAAAAATCGCCAAAATGAAAAAAATCGCCAAAATGAAAAAAAAATCGCCAAAATGAAAAAAATCACCAAAACGAAAAAAAACATAAAAAAAAGAAAAAAATTGCCAAAATGAAAAAAAATCGCCAAAATGAAAAAAATCACCAAAACGAAAAAAAAAACAAAAAAATCGCCAAAAAAATCGCGAAAAAACCCAAAAAACAGAAAAAATCGTCAAAATGGGAAAAATCTCCAAAATGAAGAAAAGCCCAACAACAGAAAAAAATCGCCAAAATGAAAAAAACCTCCAAAAACAGACAAAATCGCCAAAACGAGAAAAAAGCGACAAAACTGAAAAAATCGTTTTAACTGAAAAAAACTTCAAAAAAGCAAAAAACCTTCCTTTCGTGCGCGATTCAAAGTCGCACTTAACTGATTTTTTTTAATATTAAAGGAATTAAATGAAACTAAGTTTTTACTTATTTCGTTCTTGCTTTTTTCACTTAACATATTTTATGCATTTTTTAAAGAACTAGATTGGTATCAATAATCAGAAAAATCCAAAATTATGACTCCAGGGTTGGAAAACTTACACTTTTTGTGTTATGTAAAATTAAATAGGTCTAAAAATTTTTTTCTTTTTCTTTATAAATTGAATATATTTTATGCTTCTGAAAGAAAAGTTTGGTGTATGAAGTTTTAAAAATGAAAATTATAGCTCCAAAGATGGAAACTTTAAAAAATTATAAATTTTTTCACAAAACAAATATGTATGTACGTGTCTGTATACTATATATATGTACGTACGTTGGTAAAGGGTATATAAGATTCGGCACAGCCGAATATAGCACTCTTACTTGTTTTAATTTTATTTTGGTTGATTGTTATGATAACACTTTGAAATTTTGTAAAAATGTGTGTTTCGATGTAATACATAATTAATTTTAAATAATATTTTGCAATTTTTGTTAGTTACGTGGTTTTGCAGCTCAGCTGACGATATGTATATACATATGTATAATTTTGAAAAACAAAAAATTAGAAGAATCAATAATATTCTCCTCTACAAACACCACTGCCACACCACGTGCCTTATGTTTTCCCATTCTAATAACCGTCAAGCAAACTTTCCACAAACAAATCCTTTTTCCAAGGATTATCACTCAATGTACAAAAGGACAATTTATTTTAAAATAAACAAAATCAAAAGGTGCATACTTTGCTTTAACTCCACTAAAAATGTACAACATCACATTTTTTTCCACAAGCGTGTCAATATTTTTCCGATTGCATTCAACGATTTGATGAAAACCGTTAACAAACATCATCTGTTTTCGTGCCCCCTCTCACAAAGAAAAAAAAAATACTCTACAGCGAATAATAAGAATGTGTGCCTTTGTAGGAAATATTTGTGTCAATTCGTTTATTGTCAACTTCATCTGCATTTTTATTTACCGCATAAATGTTGTTATCCTTGCGTTTGACATTTACATTTCATTCATATTATTTACTTCACTTCAGTCCTTCACTCATTCATTCTTTCATAAGCAGAGTGAATAAGGAATGTTGTGTTAACAAACACATGCATACAGTTATTTATATTCATATGCATACACATACACACACACACACATTGAAAGAAAAAAAAACACTTAAGGAGTCATCATATTAGTAAATTATTAAGAAGAAACAGGACCTTTAATGAATCAACCCTTGTAATTTATTTAGCTGTGTCTGTCGCTGTGTAAGTGTATGTGTGTATGTGTGTGTTTATGTGGGATTTCGTGTGTGTGATAAGTTAGTGTCAAGGTAAGACCGTACTGAACAATGCGAAAGCGACAAATTATTATTTTTGGATGATGCTTTTCAGTGGAATTTTTCTTAATGAAATTGTTTAAACATACAAAAAACGCTCCGTAAAAACCTAATATATAAAACCAAAGATTATAGTTAAATTAAGAACTCTCTAAAAGCTATTAACAATGAATGGATATGTATGTTAATTTTTCTGCAATTCCCAGCAAAAATATTTCAATAAAAGTTTCATGGCTCCCGGCCATAAAAAAATTTCTCACGTTGATTGGTAAACGGTTAAAATATCGAGCAACAAGGGTAAAAAATGATTTTTCAAAAGTATAAAAAGATATTCTAGGAATAATATTTTTTGTGTGCCTTACTGACCGAAAGAATACAATTCTATTACGAAGAGTGATTGGATTAACGCTTCTAATGACACTGTAGAAAGGAATTAAATTCCTTAAATCAAGAAATATATTTTTCGGGGAAAAACCCGTATCATATATAAAACAGGTTCCGAACCGGATACAAAAATAGGCTTTGTTTGACGCTGGTAATGCATCTTTCGATTTGTGTAAGAATTTTGAAAATCGGTTAAGCGGTTTTGGGCGTGAAAGCGCAGCAAACAAACAAACAAACTCACTTTCACATTTATAATATTAGTAAAGATGTATATATGGGGAATTTTTTTTTCAACTTTTCCTTACTGTCACCCAAATTGGTGACCATGAGTAAAAAAATATGACCAACAAAATTCCAAGTTAATTGGTGAAGATTAAAGCTAGATTTACACGATTGAAATTTTCTTCAAAATTGCTCTTCAAAATGCTTTAAACTAGTGTAAACAGCAAAATGTCTTAAAAATTTCTTAAAAATTTTGCTGTTTACACGAGTTCAAAGCATTTTGAAGAGCAATTTTGAAGAAAATTTCAATAGTGCAAATCTAGCTTAAGGCGTGACTCCAGCCAAGTGAAATTCGGGGAAACCCTAATATATCTGAAAATATATCTTTATTGTATTGGAACTAGAAAAATATTAATTTTGCAACAACATTTTGTAAGAGAAAACACAAATTTAATCTGCTTCCTTACCCAATAAGCAATTTTGCTTGAAATCAAGTGTAAAACAAGTCTTATTCAAGTCAAACAATCAATTGTCAAGGGTTGAATTATGCTTGATTTATACTTTAATTCAATAGCATTCTCCAGTGAAATGGGAAGTTGAATTCAATTCGAACAATTCAATTGTATTACAGTTCAATTCAAGCCTTGAATTATACTGTAATTCAACCTTGTATTTCAATTGAATTCAAGTATATTTCAAGCTTCAAAAACAATGCTTTTAAAATGGAAAGGAAAATGCAATAGACAAATATTCTTATGATAATTTTCTGCATAAATATCTTCACTATTGTTTTCACGTTTTTAATCACCTTTTGTTTTTAAAAAAATTAATTTTACATTTATCTTTGATATTTTTCACAACAATTTAAATTTTATTAAAAAATAAATTTCGTTTTGACAAGGTTTGAACATGTACATATGTATGATGTTTGATTTTTTATTTCAATATATTTTCAAACTTGAATCTTACTTGAAAAAATGCTTGAATTCAATTTTGTTTCCAGTTAAATTTCAAGTGCTTGAATTTTAATTAATGTTTTGAGTGCTTATTGGGTAGATTCATGATGAGCTGTTACAAAGTTCGAACACAATCGTTGGACCAAAACCCTAAAAAAATTTATTGCATTCCAATATGACCAATTTTGGTCCACACTATATGCATATTATATTGGTGTCGTAAATAAATCTATGTGTATACAAATACTATTTACATATGTACTATTGACCTGCACAAGACCATTTATAAGACCTTTCAAGACATGCGACATTTTTCAAACGCTTTACTACAGCGAAATATTCTAAAATAAACGCTAAACAACACTGTTGGCAATATTTTTTTTTTTTTGAGTTCTTTGTCTTGCCAACAGTGTTTTTTAGCATTTGTTTTAGAATATTTCGCTGTAGTAAAGCGTTTAAAAATGTCGCATGTCTTGAAAGGTCTTATAAATAGTCTTGTGCAGGACTTTAATATGTACATACAAAAAAACTGATAACTTAAATTTTATGTGAAAGCAAAATAACAAACACCTCTATATTTTACTTTTATACCTTTTTATCGCAAAGTAAATAGCGACCACAAAGCGAATTATTACTTCTGATAAGAATTACAAATAATTTGTATGTATGTGTGTATATATGCATGTGAATACTTCTACACTTGTTTAGCAACATTTTTGTAGGCATGAAGAATAAATAATATTTATTACTCATACGCACTCACACTTCCACATTCCACACTTTGTAATGAGTTCATTTGCAACCTGTACGAGTATCGCCAGCAACTAAATAGTGGAAGAGAAAAAAAGTGAAACAACTATACCACCAACCAAAATAAGTATGTATGTACGTGTGTTTGTGCGTGTGTGTGTCATTATATCATTTGTTTATACGAAGCTCCACCTACCTCCACAACCACACATAACAACAAAAATAACAACAATCTCTTATTAAAAAAATTGAAATACTCATTAATGTGTGGTTTTGTTTTTTGTGGCTGTCAAGTGTTTATTTTTTTCAGCACTTTTTTGTTGGCTTTTGAAATTTTGTTAAAAAAAAATGCTATGTATGTATGTATGTATGAACTTCTGTATATATTTATGTATGCGTTTAAGGTACCTATAGCTTTATTTTTTTAAGTCCATATGTTGTATCCTATTTACATACATACATACATACATAATCGTTACACATTTGTTTATATATGGATGTTTGCACAAAAAATAATTATTTAAGTACTTCTACTTTTGTTGCTGTTATTGTTTTATTTCGTTTAAATGTGTGCTTTTATTATTGTTTTAATAAGTTGATATGTAACACATTGTTGTTGATAGGCAGAGCTTAAAAGAATAAAAACTTTTCTGTTGCATAAAGCAGAAACATATTGCAAATATATATATAAACTGTAACAATATTAAAAATCACCCGTTTAGTTTGTTAAATTTTTAAGTCATGTCATTGTTTTGGAATTAAATTATTATTATGATTATTATTCAATATATCAATTTAGTTTATACCATAATAACCTGGCTTTAAAATTAAGTCAAAATTAGAAAAATAATAAAACTTCGCAGGACCATATTGTTTTCATAAAATTTTCTATCACCAATTCGCACATTTGCGGTTTTATATAACCTGACGAATATAATTTTTAAAGTCTTGAATCGATTGTGAGCCATTGGCATAGGCTTTACATTTTACGTAGCCCCAAAGAAAAAGTAAATTAAAAGATCTCGGTGAATAAGAATATGGTCCTACGAGCATAGCCTTGGCAGACATTCGGTTGATATCGTCTTCCATTATTAATGGAATACCCTCGTATTTAAAATTATATAAACATCCAATGATTTCTCTTAAAAATACTCGTTTTTTATCTATCAAAATTAAATCTCTTATTGAAAGACCCTATATGTTAACTCGTAAAAATGTTATACCTTCCATGTATATATATAAAACACAAAAAATATTTCTACCTATGTCCGTTATACACTGTGCAATCTTCCAAGCGTTGTGATCCAAACTGGCTTCTTTACAAAGGCAATTTTGTGAAGGTCCACTTGCTTCATTTGTGTAGCCGATTTTCGAATTTTTCCATACATGTCTTGACATTTTGTATATAGGCACCTCCCCGGAAGTGTATATTAACTGAGAAAGTATTTTCATAAATTAGATTTTTAATGGGGTAGAAATGGGTAAATCAATATGTCTAAATATGCGGAAGTAATAAATCTAACGCCAAGAATCCAACTTAATCTGAATTTGTGTTAAAAAAAAGTAGACAGATGTACCTTTAAGGGGGAGTAAATGGCCGAAACCCGCGCTTTGGTACTTTTTTGTAACCCATTTATCCTCGAAAGACATAAGCACAGAAATTAAATTAAAATGGAATTGTAGTTCTTATAAAAACAATGTCAAATCGGTATTGGCACTTTTTTGAAATTTAAATGTTCAGATTAAATTTATGTTTTTGTACGTGCAAAGACGTCAAAGCAATCTCTCTTTTTTGTACTTTTCTTACAAAAATATTTTTTATGTACATTAGGGTCAAACCTAAATTAAATTACATTTGTCATTAATGGAATTATTACGCAAAAAAAATGTTGTATGATAGGGAAAACTAATGACGCCATCGTAATTAGGAGATAAGAATACATAAGGATCGGCCATTTTAATTTAAGCATCATCAAAATTTTGTTGTGCAGTGTTATCGAATGAAACATTCTTTGTAGAAAAGATTTAGAAACAATGTGTGTTGTTGTCTTAAGCAATAAACACATTGTTACTCGTATTTACAACGTCCAAGCAATTGCTTGTTATGTTTGTTTATTTGAGTAATTCTCAATTACTTTTTGCGAGTTTTTGTATAAGCGTATAGAAATTTTCGCTTAAAATTTTCAAGAAATTTTTTATGAAAAATAACGAAATTTCCTTTAAAATATATTGTTTGGTCGGAATTTACAAAATCTACCCCTAAATGACGAATAAATATATATACCTCAGTATTTTTAACCCCCGACCAAAAAAAGGGGTGCTATAAGTTTGCAGTGTGTATCTGTGTATCTGTGTCTGTCCGTGTCCACGTACAGACCAAACGGCTGGACCGATTTTAATTTTTGATTTAGTTTTTTTCGGGTTGAAACATGACTTAATCGAGAGGGTTCTTAGCTATATTTGATGAAAATCGCTCCAGCCGCTTAGAAGACTTCACATCTTTTCTAGATATATCGGGATTTTTTTAAATTTTTCATTTTTATTATTCATTACAAATTACATTTAAAATAAAAAAAAATAGTTTTTGCTTTAAAACTGCAAAGGAAGTATGTTATCAATGTACTATTTTTATTGCATTAATCTTAGTACTCTGTTCAGTTTTTTTGGGGAATATGTCGAGCAACATTGATTATTTCAAAAAAATTTACATGTAAGCAATTGCTGAATTCACAACCTATTGCAGGAGTCGTAGTCGTAAAAATGTTGCTGGTAATTTCTACAGAAATATTTGTTTATAAACAATTGCTCAATTCACAATCTATTGTAGGAGTCGTATGTAGGTCGTACATGAGTTGTTGGTAATATCAATAAAAACATTGTTTATAAACAAATGTTTACATAGAAATTACCACCAACGTTTGTACGAACTACGACTCCTACAATAGGTTGTGAATTGAGCAAAGGTTTTTCTTGAAATTACCAACAACTCATGTACGATCTACGACTCCTACAATAGGTTGTGAATGGAGCAAATATTAACTAGCCCTTAAAACTATGCTACAATTTCTTACGTTTGTAAAAACACCCCAAGTGCCACTTATATTATTTCGCATAAAAACTTGAAATGTCAAAGATTTTTTATATTTGTACTTTGGCAGCATTTAAGGGGAAAATTTCAAATATTGATACATAATTTGGTGACATCAGTGAAATCGTTTTTGTGAAAAAATGCATAGCATATGCAAAACTTATTAAATAATTATACATTAATAATCGCTATTAATGACCAAATTCATTAAAACAATAATGATATAAAGGTCTACGTATTACGATGCAAGCGGTAAAAGTTTAAAAATATTTTTTCTTTCATTTTAACACAAGACAGCATTATTTGGAATATCTGGCCCTCAATTATAGTCGATGGGTTGTGTTTTCCTTAACAAAAAAAAAATGGAACACAAATTTAAGAATGTGTCCATACGATATCAAATGCGAAACTTTATTCAAGTATGTATGTATGTATGTGCATATGTAAATTCAGTTCATGTCTTAATACATATGTACATACGGGTACATGCATACATATCTAAGTATGTCCAACCCGAAAAAACATATACATATACCTATATGCACATAAGTAAAGAACAAACGAAAAAAAATACTCAAAAAAAACTTACGAGTTAATTTTGGTATAAAAACGATGAACAACAATATAAAAATGTGTTCAAGGCAATTACACAAAATATAAAAAAAAAATCACACACAAACAAACGTTTAAGCACTCAAACTAAATAAGCTTTTTAAAAAATAAAAATTCGGAAGAAAAAAAAGAAATAATTGATTGACGGTTCCTGAGAAGAAAGACAGTTTAAATTTTAAACTTTAAATGATACGCATACGTAAAGATATGTATGTTCTATACATCGTTACCTTAAGAAAGGCCCTAACTCATTAACTTTTTGTGAAACATGTTTAACAGCAGAGAAGCTGTATCTAGATGTTACTTAATTTTGAAGTGTTTTTTTTTTTGTTGAATAAAACTACTAACTCACTTAGCAGTGATTTGAAGTCACTTTGATGAAACACGATTTGAATATGCCTGTAAAATTTATATTTAATTTGTTCATCGTTGTTTTTCCTGTAGGAAATAAATTCGCAACAAGAACTGCAAATTAAAGAAAATTTTTATTTGTGTAACATTATTTTTTATTTTTTATCATGCACAATCTATTTAATTTAATTTAAATTTTCACATCTTTCCATATGGTTACAATAATTCAAATTCGTATCAGCTTTCAGTCAGTATTCATTTCTTTCTATGTTGTTGTTGTCGTTTTTTTTTCTTTTCGGAACATTTTGTGTTTAGCCCTCATCTTTAAGTGACTGTTTTATTTTGAAGTACAAACGTTAAAAATGCTGACAACGTAAAGTTAACAGTTTTATTTTCAGAGACACAAGCTCGCGCGTGTGTGTGTGTGTGTGTGTGGATTTGTGTACGTGCGTATACGTTATAAAGGGATATTAAACTGACTATGTTAATTTAACATTTAGAATGTTAAACTCTTCGAAATAGAAAGCATTTCCCCTACTTTCCCCGAAAGATGAGAAATGCATTTTTGTTCTTAATTGAAATGTTAAAAAGGTAAATAAATTTTCTTTATAAAAAATTTTATGTTTTTTTAATTCTAAGGGCTTTATTTTGTAAAGCGACCGTGCTTAGCGTTAACAAATTTTATATTCAAAAATATAAATTTAAAAAAATATGTATAAACAAAATTTGTCAACGCTTAGCGTTTTCGTTTTACAAAATTAAACCCAAATCAAATTAGACAAGATATTGGTGTTGTTAAGTACTTTAAGGTACAATTAGACGTGTCATGGTTGGTTTACGTGACTGCCCACTACACGCAGGCATTCAAGTATAATCTAGATGATTTCTTTTTGAAATAGACGTGTCATAGTCATAATGCCATAGCCATAACCAAACCAAAATGCAATTGGTTTCCATGGCAATGGCTATGGCGTTTCCTATTAGTTGGGTTCGAACGGCTGTTTTCTATGACTATGGTTATGGCATGTATGATTGAACCTTTAAGCGAATGCTTTAGGTATATTGTTGTGGCTTTTCAGATTCGCCTATTAACGCCATTGAAAACACACATGCATCGAAGCTTGCTTTTATGAAAAATTGTTTTAAGAATTTATGTTAAAAAAAACTTCATTTCATTTCAGTTCAGCACTATTTACCGCTTCTATTTTATTCTGAGTTTAAGGTACCACCAATTTAAAGCGTTTTCTTTGCCGAAAATATGCAACATTTTATTTTCGTTTTTATTTATATTAAAATACCTATTTGCCATTAACATTTAAGACATTAGATGTAAAAATTTCTAATTAAAAAAACATTTTTCATATTAAAACATATACATATTTGCTCAATTCACAACCTACTGTGGGAGTATAGTAGTATCTTTTTAATTTTTTTCGTTAAAAACTAAAAATATTTTTAAGGATATACACAGAAAAAAAAAATATTTCTCCAATTTGCAAAATATGCAAATAGCAATTAAATTTTTTTTAATACATATCGTTGGCTTAGAGTGCAAACCTGCTAACGCACTTCAACCAAATTTTACAGGAGAGACAAAATACTGTAAAAAATTTTTATACATAGCTTAAGAAATTAGCCTAATACTTTAAGCTTTTTGGACATGCAGCGCTTAAAATTAGAACAAATATTTTAGCCAGTCGATGCAGCATCTCTTTCGCTTTCAAAAGACATTAAAATGTCATATTTAACAAAAAGTGGATTTAGCAAGTTTGCACTCTAAGCCGACGATATATTTATTTATTGTATCTTCAAATATGAACTAACAATAAGTATTCAAATCTTAAATCTAAATATATCAAATATACCTTGATATAAACAATTAAAAATGCAATTGCTTTAATTTAAATTATTTAAAGAAATGTTTAATTGACTCAATTATATTTTTTAATTAATATTTTAATCAATTAAATTTTTAAGGAAATTGACTTAATTAAATTTACATTTAGTTCAATTAACGGTGATATATAGTTTAATATTTTTGCCGCACTATTTCTCAAAAATTAATATTTCACTTGTTCAGTAAAATATTAATTGTTTCATTAAAATTTATTATTGAGTGTGTTAAAATTGAAAAAAAAAATTCTAGTACTTTTTTAAGTTTTATTTATCTCAATGAAGTTAAAATTTTTGGAAAAACATGTGGTAAAGTAATTTTTTTCCTATATGTACATATGTATGTACATACATACCCATGAATGCATGTATGTATACAAATTGTACATGTGTGCAAATATAATACAATTTGTGCAAGAAACTGATTTTAAATTATTGACTATTTTATTTAAGTCAAAAAAAAAACTAAACAAAAAGGAAATTAAACCGTATTAAACATTTTTAAGATAACGAAACCTTAATACAGACATCATATGAAAGATAAATTTGTGCATATGTGCATTATTTGATACATACATACATACATACATACATACATACTTACATACATATGTACATGTATGCACATACATGCAAACGTACCTGTATCCTTTACAAGCTTCTTAAACTTAACATCACTGATAAAAATTACATTTTACATCTTTTACATTTCCCCTCTGTTAACAGTACCGTTATAACAACATAAAACTGTAAATTAAAAAACACACATGGGAACAAAAACACCTACACGCGCTCAAAGCATTTTACTGTTAAAACGCACTAGTGCAAAAATTTCTTCGCTCTCTCTCCGTCACGCTATTTCACTGTTTCTCAGGCACTAACACCACCGTATAAAATTATCAAAACAGAGAATAAATAACAAAAGCACACGTTTAAACAAACAGTAAAAAAAATTAATGATAATTAACGTAAACATATCAACAATTTGAAAATCAAGCAAGAGAAGCAGCAGCATGCATGGAGATTAAGAATAAATGTGTTGCTATAAAATACACCGTTATAAGAACCGTAATCGAGAGTACCAGTCGCTGCTAACAGCATCTAAATCCCTAACAGTGCTGCCATATGTGAAGATGTATTTTGGTATTGATGATTTCTGTGGTGATAAGAAAATTAAGTTTTTTAGGATTCTGTACACCAAAGGTTTCACCTATATTTTTTAAGAGAAGTAACACTACAGAGTATATACATACATACATACAGAGGTATCACGAGACGGAAGATAATTTTTGTATTCGGACGGTTTCGCTCACTCAATCACTGCATGTTCTTTAATGCTGCTTTAGTTGTGACATTTTTTAGCGTATTTTCATTTTATTTGCAACCTCATTCGCTGTGCGATTTTTGTAAATAAATGGTAAAAATTAATATTTTTGAATGCAAATTTTTCTGTAATCATTTGAAAACCATTTTTAATCACCTTTTTATTAGTAATAATGTTGTTCGGATTCTGTTTTTCAATTCAACACAACAAATTCTTTGATTTAATTTAGTAAAATTGTTTATTTGTTAAATGTATTTTCATTATATACTTTGCAGTCTCCTTCGCTGTGTGAGTTTTCAACGAAAATGCTTAAATCAGGAATCATTTGAAAACTAGTTTTAATCACTTTTTTATTTCATTTAATTTTGTAAATATGTCTGTATGTATCTACACTTGCTCATTTCACATTTTAATAACAAATATACTACAGTTTTCCCTTTCTCGCAGAAACTGCGTTACAGCGGATTTAAGCTTTTTTCATAAGACACCTTCTTTAACTCTGGTATCATCTGTGGTAACACTCAGGCAATGAATGTCTTCTACTAGGTGTTACCTTCTTTTAGGAAAGCGATAGTGATATTGAAGACAACGCAGAGTTGCAGCGCCTCTGGTGTCAATGAGGCGTATTAAATTTTCAAAGCTGTGTTAATAGTTATTTTATTGGTTATTTTACTTCGCCGATGATTCCGCTACACAATACCGACGAAGTAGGGCGCTCTGATTTTACATTAGGATTAGTATCCGCTCAAGCTGGAGTAGTTCAGTGACCAGTGTATATGCCTTCATCACTTGAACTTTTCTACAACAACTGATACAAAGGGACACTAGTGCACATCAGAAAAATGCGTGGTGTTGTTATTTAATGACTGTCAGAGACCGGACTCGAATAACAACAAATATATGACCGTTAAAAACATAGCAACGAAACATGTTGAAATACTAATGTTATACATATATAGAATTATATACAGACACACAGAAAAAGGTGTTCACCAGATAATATTTTGAATTAAGAATTTAATTGATTCAATTAAAATTTTTAATTGTATTAATTAATTTGAGTGGAAAATTGTTAGTTATTATTATGATATTAAAAAATTATTCATATTACTTTTTTGTGTGATGTCTTATCTAGCCTGATGTCTTATCTAGCCTGATGTCTTATCTAGCCTGCTGTCAATAAAATCCAATGCAATTGGTGTGGATGGGTTAGATCCAAGGTTTCTAAAAATACTTATTCCAAAACTTCTTCCTTTTATAACATTTGTTTTTAACAAGATCTTTACTACCAAGCGCTATCCCAAAATTTGGAAACTTGCTAAGATTATACCTATACCTAAGTCTAATTCCGATTATCGGCCCATATCAATCTTACCATTCTTATCTAAAGCCTTTGAAAGATTAATTCATATCCAAGTTACACAGTATCTTGAAATGAATAATATGCTCACTGACCGGCAATCCGGTTTTCGTAAAAATCATAGTTGTACAACGGCCCTCGTAGATGTTGCTGAAGATATAAGACAACAGGTAGACTGTGGTAAAGTTACATTTTTAGTTCTCTTGGATCATTCTAGAGCGTTTGATACTGTTGACCATAACATGTTGTGTCTTAAACTTAAGCATATGTTCGGATTTACATCATCTGCCACAGATCTCATATATTCATATCTAGTTGATCGAAGTCAATATGTTGAAACACCTACCTCAGTTTCCAGCTCTTTGCCATTAATTCGGGGTGTTCCACAAGGCTCGATCTTAGGCCCTCTACTTTTTTCGATATATGTGAATGATCTTCAAGGCAAAATCGAGCAATGTAAGCTTAGATTATATGCAGATGATGTTCAGCTTTACATTAGTTGTAGCATCACGGCGGTTGATGAATGTGTAAGGACTTTAAACCAGGAACTTGGTCGTGTTTATGAGTGGGCCACCGCGAATGGGCTAGTAGTTAATCCTACGAAGTCCAAGTGCTTGATTATTAAAAAGAGGCTTTTAAAACTTGATTGCAATCCTATTATAACTTTAAATAACCAGTCCATAGATATTGTAAATTCAGTCAAAAATCTCGGCATATACTTTAACAATACCCTCACTTGGTCTAACCACGTTAACTTTGCATGTGGTCGAACGTTCTCAATGTTAAGAAATCTCTGGCAAACGCAATATTGTACTCCAATTAAAATTAGAATACTTCTTGCTAAATCGTATTTAATACCTATCTTGTTGTATGGCTGTGAACTATTTGCCAGCTGCGATAGTGAAAGCAAAAGAAAACTTAATGTTGCATTTAATAATATTATTCGTTATGTATATGGTATAAGAAGATATGCACATATTTCTCCTTATGTAACATTGCTTTACGGCATTAGTCTTGATGATTATCTAAGAGTGCGTATTTTATTGTTTATGCACAAAATTATATATACACAACAGCCCGCACATCTCCATGAACGTTAAATTATTAAATATATATATATATATATATATATATATATATATATATGTATATATATTAAATTTTATTAAATTTTAAATTTTATATTTTATTAAAATTACCTACAATTTATGTCAAAATTACTTAATTAAATCTTATAATTTTTTTTTTTATTGTATCTGATTTATTGTATTTGCATATGCTCAGTTCCATACTGCAATATAAGACTTAAGTCTTGTGTATGGGACATCGAAAAGAAATAAATAAAATAATAAATAATAAAATAAATAACTCTTGAAATTTTCCAAAACGCTAAAACTAAAAAAACCCAAAATTAAAAAAATGTTGAAACGAAAAATCGCGAAGATGAAAAATATAACCAAAAGTAAAAACAGTCACCAAAAAAACGAAAAAATCGTCAAAACGTAATGAGACAATCTGATTACAGGCATTTAAAATTGAATATTAAATACCTCGTACGTCTGCTTAGTACAGGGTGGCGCAGAATGAGCTACATATATGGTTTGAATTCTTTATAACTTTTTTAATTAATATTCTTTCTTTGTTTTTTTCATCATTTTGTAAAGATTACTTGGGAAATTATTTATCAATCATTACAAGATGGAACCGCAGTACATAATGCAGGTGCCTTAATGGCTTTGTTAAGGGACATATTCAGCGAACGCATTATTTCGCGTACAAGCGATTTTAACTGGCCTCCACGTTCACCAGATCTAACAGCTCCTGACAGTTTTCTTTGGGGATATTTGAAAGAAAGAGTGTACGTTAACAAACTATGAGCCATACTCCAACTAAAAACCAACATGTATGTACATATCATGAACTTTTGCAATGACACACTTTTGAATTCAATAAGGTGGGAAGGGCCACGCCTTTAAAAATTTAACATTATATTTAATGAGTGGGCACGGCACCGCCTACCTATCTTTAAGATTCCTACGTCTTTCTACAAAAATTAGACTCTTTTTATGATTAAAAAAATAAGGTATTAAAAAAAGGTCTTCCTGTGATCCTTTAAACATCATCAGTGTTGGAAGATTACGTTTTCCGTCATTTTAACAAGTTCTGTAATAACTGAAACTGGAATTTTATTCATGATAGCCCTGATTGTGAATCTCACATTTTCGGCTTTTTTTTTAATTTACACTTTTCTGAAATTGCGAAATGTCGATTTTAAAAGCGAGTATCGTCAACCAAAATAAGGCCCATTATTTAAGATTTCCAAAAAATACATAAGTGTACTCAGACAAACACATGTGGCAACGCTGCTCTTTTCACCAATTGTAAACTGCAGTGTGTGTGTGAGTGAGCATTCTCATTTAATGAAGATTGCAATGATGTTAATGACCATTTCGATGATGATGATGATGCTGTTGTAGTTGCTGTTACTTTTCGGTACTCTTGGGTGAGATAGTGCTTACAGTGGGTTTGTTTAGATGTGTTTTGAAGAAGAGTTGTGATATTTTTGTAAATTTATATATGTATGTGAGCAGAAATAACATTAACCCATACAACTAGGTATTTATGCATCCATTCAGTCAACCAGCCAGCCAGCCACCAGAGAAGCACCGAGTAAAATTTTATCCGTGAATGTGTATGTATGTATGTTTGTATGTAAATATACAAAAACACAGAGGGTCGTTTTTATTTTCTTTCCTCTTTGGATTTTTTTTTGCGTTATACTTACGTACTTATGTATGGCACACGGACATCCATACGCACACAAGCGCGCACACACACACACACACACACACACACACATATATATTTATATATACAGATACAGCGCGCTACCTTACAACAACCCAACAAGAGTTTATTTGAAATAATATTAAATTGAGTTTTTGTCAGAGTTTCTTTCAGTCACAAATGCAACGGTAAAAAATTGGAATTATTTTGTCGCGTACAAACGTGTTTTAACAGTAGCGAGCTAAACGTCGCGGCGAAAAGACACGCGCTATTCCTCTTGACACTAGACAAAATTTCACACACAACAAATAAGAATTTAGAATTTAACAAAAAAAAAAAAAATAATAAATAAATAATAATAAACACAACATCATAAATAAACATAAAATAAGAAAATATGAAATATTGAGTGTAAAAAGAAAAACGTTTTTAAAATTTTTCAAAGAGTAGCGAAAACAAAAATTCTCAAGTTTGTCTCAAAAACAAACAAAAAAAAAAAGTTTGACAAAAATAAAACAAACAAAAAGTGTAAAAAAATAGCAAAAATTTCTGAAAATTTTGCCCCATAAAAATCTAAATATTGTGTTATCGGGGGAAAAAAAGGAGAGAAACTAAAAACAAAACACGTTTATTTAACACATTTTGGATTATTTATATGAAAAAGAAATAAAATTGAAAGTGTTTAAAATGTATTCTCAAAGTATTGAGAAAATAGCTTTAAGACCAGCTGGAGCTTAATTAAATTGAAATTTACTTTTTCGCAAAGGGAAAAGTTGTAGTAATTTCAATTGGAAAATTTTTGTGCAGTTGAAGAAAATAAAATAAAATAGAAAATATTTAACAAGTTGATTTAATTTAAATATAAAAAAAAACAAGATCAACACGAATCTAAACACCATTCCAATGTTGTCCTGTTTGGTGCCGTCGTCAACAACACGTTTTGGTCAAGAGGATAATATTATTAATCAAAGTATGCCCTCATCGCCAGCGTTCACCATGCAGTGTAAGTACTTTGAGAAAACTTTGCATAATAGTAGAAGAATTTTTCTGGAGAATCAAAATCCTAAATCTTTGCTAGGTAGAGCTCTGAGCCCTTTTCTGGAAATTGTTTCTTATGAAACTTACCAACTGATTGGATTATCTTATTTGTTTTTGAAAATTGCATGATTCGAAATCACTCGTTTTGCTTTAAATGCAAAGAGATAATATTTTCAATTGTATGTGCAAATTAAAAATCATTTGAAATTTTTTCTTGTTTTTTTATTATTTCTTAAACGTTAAAGTTTATTTTAAATTAAAAATAAACTTATTTGAAACTTGTTCTACCATGAAAACAGACAGACGAAGCTTTCACCTGCTATTTTTCGTAGACATTTTTTACAATTTGTTTAAAATGGGCGTTATTAAAAGGGCGTGGTAAATGAAATTTGAAGCTATTAGAAAATACAAAAATGTCTTGAAGTTTTGAAAAATAACTTTAAGTTTTACAAAATTGTATTTTTTGCAATTGAACAAAACAGTTTTTTTTCAAAAAGAAGGCAGGTAAATCTTGAGAGTCTAATAAGGCAGGAGAAGAACATTTTGAGAAGTCTACTATTTTCATACACTTTGGATGCCTGGTTTCTGGTTTTTAGAAAGCTCATTTGCGACAAACCACCAAGAGGAGGCAGAATTTACAAATAGAATTATTTTCATGACATTATTTTATTATTCAAGTAACAAATTACGGCATTCGATGGTTTCAAAATATATACACTTACGGCTTTATTTATAAAAATTACCAGGGCTTTATAAAGGGTTTTTAAAACAAAGTTTCATACAACATTTTTCTTATTAAGCCTTTATAAAGCCTTAATAATTTTACGGCCTTATTTATAAAAAATTATTAAGGCTTTATAAAGGGGTTTAAAACAAATTTTCATAAAAATTTTTTCTTATTAAGCCTTAAGAATTTTTATAAATAAATAATAAATTTTATCGGCCTTATTTATAAAAAGAAATTCATTTACTGCCTTATAAAGGATTTATAAAACAGATTTCTATGCAAAATTTTTCTTCTAAAAGCTTTGTAAAGCATTGACGTTCTTTTCTCTAAATAAGACAGATTGTATTTAAATATTTTGAAGTTTACGAGTAGTTGGGTATTAAAATCTATAATATGCTGCCCAGTTAGAGTTTTTACTCGATTTCTTTTCGTTGTTATTTAAATATACTTGCTTAAGACATAAAAAAAACAAATTAGTTGAGACAAGTCTTGTACAAAACTTTCCTTTAGGAATTTAAAATTAGACATTAACTGCCCCATTCATATAACAAATTTTATATAGAAAATTGTTTTATAAACTTTTTTATAAATCACAAATATTTTTTTATGAATAAGGCCGTTAAAATTTAATTTAGTTGCAGTTAAATAAAACTTACAATAACAAAAAATAATAATGTTTTATTAAACTATTTCAAAATGATCGGCCCTGTTGTGTCGTTTCCAACTCAACTGATATTTGTCGTCTGAGAGTCCACCCAACTTTTACACAACCATTTTCTTCTAGTACTAGGATTCACAATAAATTTTTACTTTAAAACATTATGGCACAAGGCAGCTAACTACAAACTTTAACATTACTTAAATTTTGAATGGCAATTCCAACGTAAAAGTTGACTTGAGAACGACAATAGGGTCTATAGTTTTATTTTTCTCT
This sequence comes from Tachina lurida, assembly GCA_944452675.1. Classification (NCBI taxonomy): domain Eukaryota; kingdom Metazoa; phylum Arthropoda; class Insecta; order Diptera; family Tachinidae; genus Tachina; species Tachina lurida. The sequence continues at coordinate 175,383,229 of OX101752.1, forward strand.
ACTTAGTTAACATTTCTAAGACTGCTCATTAGATCTTAGAAGATTTTTAATTTTCGCGGATTTTGTTAAAATAGTTGAAAACAAAATCTGGCAACACTGATAATATTCATAAGATCAAATGACCTCTTTCTTATTCTAAAGTTATATCATAGTGACAGACAGCATGGTTTACGTGGCTGCCTACTACACGCAGGCATTCTAGTAGAATCTAGATGATTTCTTTTTGACAGCCTGATTTGTGTGAAATATTTCGTAGGAATCGGTAGAAAAGCGTGCAAAAAGTACCAGCAGCCTGCTACCTCACCTAACCTTCGTAGGAATCGGTGGAACAAAAGTACGTAAATGATATATAATGCCGAGTTTCGCTAGGCGTGGCCTAGCCCACTTTTCTGAACTCCATATACTGACGTTGCAAGGTGTTTGCCAAGTTTCATAGGATTCGATTGAGTAGAAGTTTAGGATATTTAAAATTAAATTTCAAGGGGCGTGGTTGCGCCCACTTCTTCAAACACAAGATTGTGTTATAAGAAGCATGCAAGTTTCTTAGATCTCGATTAAACACGAAATTGTGTTATTATCGAAGTATCTTAAAACTTGTTTAAGTAGAAGTATGCGAAATATAAAATTAAATTTATTTTAAATTAGTTTGTGTTATTAGAAGAGTTCAAGATGTTTTCTATTTTCGTGAGAATTTCTTGGAAAGAAGTGCATAGATTTATAAATTAGGTTTAATTGACCGTAATACCGTAATTTTTTTTCAGCAAAGAGATCTAATGGAAAAAAAAGAATTTTTGAGAGCTGTTGAGTTGAGAATCGACAAACTTAAAAATCAAATTTCAAAACTACTTTATTTTCAAATCGGTTAAAAATGCTATTTAGTTATAACCAGGGGAAGCAGAAATATTTCAGTTCAAGCTATAAAGACACGGAAAAGATTTTCAGTTCATAAATCTTGTAAGTTCACACTTTAGTTTATACAACATAGTCGTATTTTACCAAATTATATATTATTTACTTTTATTCGAGTACAAGATCCTATCCAGGTGTAAGGAGTGGCAGTCATGAAAGACATGAATTCTTTCTTCGCTGGTGGAGCATCAATGTTCTTGTTTCACTACCAGTTATCTTGGGAACTGTGCGTATCTCCACTATGAAAAAAGCTTGTCAGATTGTCTTTTCGACCTATTTCGCCAAATTGATTGAAAATGTCGCCAAAAGTAGCCAAATTCAATTATATATTATTATATATAATAAATTTGTTTTCATATAATGCTTTTTTAATATAAATTTTTTTCCATAATAGTAAAAAAATGTTTCAGAAAATTGCCATATATAAATTTGTAAATTTTTCTCATCTAAATTCAAAATTAATAATCGAAATAATTCATATAAAAAAAAAATCATCATCAAACTGGGGTCTAATCGTCGCTTTCGATGACGAGCTGATTCGATCACATTTTTCGATAGTGAATGCCATAATCTCAAACTGAAAAATTTGATGGAATCAGCTCGTTATCGAAAGCGACGATTAGACCCCTGTTTATTTTTTTGAAAATACTTTTCCAAAAAAGTAATTTTTCTGAGTTCTTGCATAATTTTTGCGAATTTTGCGAATTTGCGAATACAATAAGGCTTTAATATAATTCTCATTCGATTCATATGGGAATTAGTATAGAATGCAACAAGTCATGTACCTAAGACATTCACTTAATTGTATTAATATATCTGTGGCAATAAGGAAAAAGTACTTAAGTCGTCTTTAACTCTTTTGCAGGAGAGCACTTTTAAGCTTTCAAGTCGATTTTCAGAAATTTATTTCTTTTACAGTTAAATTGGGAAATTCTGTGTTAACATTTATTGTTTTAAGCAAATTATAACCTAAATTAAACTATTATTCCAAATGAGATTAGAAGTCTAAAAAAGATAAATCGCAAGTCATAGTGCTATAAATTCCTAAAAAATCACTCCAATCAATTAAAATTTTAACCAGGGGTACTTTCGAGTATGCAGTAGCTTTAACTCAAGATCAGCTTATCTTGACTTGAGCACTTTTTCCTTTTTGCCACAGATATTATTCAAATAATATGGTGATAATGGCTAAAGTACTTCAGGTACCCATAGACTATGCAATATTATTGAGTAATTTATTGCTGCATATCATTATTGTCATTTTGCTCCACACTATTCAATATATTGCACAATATTGAAAAAAAATATGGCGCAAATTTTTGTTACAAGTAAACACTGACACGTGCGAACAGAAATATGAAAAAATAATGCAAATAAATAGAATTTGTCTTATTATACCGATCTCATAATAAGAATTTTTCAATATAGTCATACGATTAATTTCTACAGTATGTAAATAAAAATATATTTTTACTTTTATCTGTAAAATTTTCTTTTTATGAGAGGCAGTAAAGAAAAATTGTAAGCCGGACTTGACGAATTTTTCGTTTTACTCGTAAGTACTAGGCCTGAAATTGTATCGTTCGTTAAATCCTGATATATACCACTGTCTTACATTTTAAATTATAAAAATTATAAAAAAATATTAAATTTCCTTGGAAAATGCATTCTCATACAAAAAATTTCTATTGAAATTCTTGACAATAAATCATATTTGCACAACTTGAATCTTATTGAGTACTTTGGAAATTAGTTTTTTCGCTGTCTAAGCTTAAAGTTCTTAAGACGCATTCTTTTCTGCAAAAAGTGCAATACGTCTTTTCTTTTTTTAATAAATTTTCTTATGGAGCGATATCACTTAGCTAATTTTATACCCTTATGCTAAATTGATTTACTTCTCTTTAGAAGGCTAAACTAAAAGAAGGCTAAAACAAATAAATTTAGAGATTGCCAAATTGAGCTTTCCTTGCAAAAAAAAAAAAAAAAAAGATGTCAGCAAATTGTAATACGCTGAATTAAAAAAATTCACATATTCTATTTGCCTTAAAAACTGAGTATATAAATCCGAAATCTAAATCAACTGACACCACACACAGTGGACCAAACACAAAAAATGCTAATGATGAAGGTGCATTGGCCTTCGAAAACAGCTAGTTGTTCCGTTCTACTAGTATTTGACAGTATATTTATAATTAACTTGGGCGTTACTTGTTTATTAATAAGTATCACACGTAATTTGGCTTACAAAGCGATACGAACTTTAGGCTAATCAAGTAACAAAGCAATTTCGAAGAATAATAATTAAATTGAAATTTGAAATTTATTTGCTGGTAGTTCAGCATTGTCTATATGCATTTCATAAGATTTCAAATTAAAATAAACTTCTGACAATATGTCGAATAATAAATTTCTTAATAATAATTAAAACTAACTTAAAATTGCCCTTATTTTTAGAAGATGAAAGGCAGCTACTGGAGTTTAATTTGATAAGAACTTATTCCCCTCCACTGTGCAAGTAACCGAATTTTGTTTTTGATTTCTCTTTAAAACTACAGGATTTTTATTTTATATAAATTTTATTTCTGAAATGCACAAGAAAATAATTGTGATTTTCTTAAATACAGACAAAAGTCAATCATTTCATATTGCTTGCATTACTATATCGCTCATTTACTGCAGCAACAACATAACTCAAAAAATTGAATTTCTAAAATCATGGTGCAGAATTAATCCTCGTATCGTTTCTCATATTGTGTAAAAATTTCATACAAATATCTTTCCATTGACAACTTTAAGTTCGTTTTCTGGCAAACTAGTTTTTTTAGTTATGACTTTCTTTGCGTAAATAGAAAAGAATAGAAAAAAATAATAGAAGAAAAACTTGTATACGTAAGTTCTTTTTTTTGCTAAAAACTTTCAAGAGCTCGAATTTTTTGATGAATTGGAAGATAATAAATTTTATTACTTCAATTCATTCTGTGTTTGTGCAGTTGTGCATATTTTACTTGCATCACATTATCTCTTGCAAAATTTATTACAAAAATATACATATTTTAACTAAATATTTAAATTTTTTATTTACAAAATAAATTTTGTACATAAATTTGTGAAATATAGTATTTACATTTTTCTCGAAATTTAGTACTTAAATCTTAAATCTTACTTAAATAGTACTAAAAATCTACCCTATATATAACATATTTCGTGATGAACTATACCGATTTCAGCAGCTACTAATCCTATATGTAACATCAGAGCGCCCTCCTGCATCGTTATTGTGTAGCAGAATCATCGGCGAAGTAAAATAACCAATTAAATGGCTAATAAACTGAGCTTCAAAAAATTTAGTACGCCTCATTGACACCAGAGGCGCTCTAACTCTGCATTATAACGTACAAAACGCAGAGTTGTAAAATAATGAAACTTTCCTCTAGCTCTTCCTTCAGCACCTGTCTTCTCTATTATTATCCTTTTCCTAAAGAAGTAGTAATAGTATGCATTCATTCCCTAACTGTTACTTCTCTTCCAAAAAAAAAAGTAAGTGGATTAGCTATTGAAGGTGTGAGTGAGCTAAATCAGCAAATTTTTGAGTTACAGATTTTAAACATAGGTTTTTGTCTTGGATACAAAATCCTTAAAAGTGCCAAAAAAAAAGCTCAGTAAGAGCGATATAGATTTCAATAAAGATTTTAAATAGATTTCGAGACATTGTAAATGCAAATTCAAAGATATTTTTATACTCGTAATACAGCAGTTTTTCTTTAAGTTTCTAGTAATAAAAAAATTATGAAATTTCGGACAAAACCTTATGGATTTCCCATATAAATCAAAATCTGCTTCATCACTAGATTTTGTCGAAATCTATTTAAGATCTAGTTAGTGATGCAACCATGGTTTTTTTTTTAATTTTTATTAAAAATTCAAATAAAAAGGTGTGTGAACTAGCTACATTGCTGTTCTTTTTGGTTGTAGCTTAGGAACATATTTAATTAAGGGGTTTTGATTTGAATAAGATATCGTAATAAATGTCCACAAAAAGAATTGGTGTACACGGTATAGATTTTCATAAAGATTTTATTTAAAATCTGCTAGATTTCGTGCAAGTGTAAATACTCTATAACATACCATATATAAAATTATAAAAAAATTCGGTTCTAAACGTTTCAAATTTCTATGGAAATAACGAAAATTCGTTTCAAAAAATACTTTCTCCACACAAAATTTCAAAACGAAAAAATCGTGTGAATTTAGAAAATATTCCCCATATTCATAAAATTTAAAATAAATTTGAAATGTGTTTTATTTCAAATTTTTCATACAAAATTTTCCTAAAATGGATTTCAAATTCATTTTATTTTTTTTATGAATATGGGGATATGTCTTTAGTGAATATTTAAAACAAACAATCTTCTGCTTACCCTGGCTACAAAAAATGTCCCAAAAATCCCATAAATTACCCGGAAATTAAAAATGTACATTTAAGCAATTTATTCACAATATAATAATGAATATTTCTTGAGGGGAAAAAATCAGCAAGATGCATATTTAAGATTTTTTTAAATGTAAAGACTTTCAAAATTGTCTCCATTTTTTTTTCTAAAAACGTCAAAGGATTTTCTTACTTATTTCGTTAGTCAGATTTGTTTCAAAACAAAAATTTCCCCTAGCATATGTTTCAGTTTTCTTTAAATATTTTATTACAAAATTATTAATATAAAATTCATAAATTAACTTGCTCTCTTTTCAAATAGCAATTATAATAAACCCAATTTTATTTTTTTCCTCCGAAAGCGCTAATTGACTTATGAAATCCCATTTACTACGACTACATTCAACAAATGTTTTAATTCATTTAATAAAACATTTAGCAAATTTTACATGTGAAAGAAATGAAATATATGTATATTTCTATGATGATGAAAATAATTTTATTGTCGCCAGCATAAAAATGAGGCGTCGCTAAATAAGAGAAAGAAATCCTAAATGTAATATTTATTTCGTTTAAAAAAAAAGCCAAACCAAAACACATTATTTTATGTAGAATATATGTATATGTACATCGTGAACACTTTTAAACATAAAACAAATTGTGAAAAATTTAGCCAATTAGATTGAGAAAAAAAAAATTAAGAATGGCGCTAAATAAAATTTAAATTTAAAAAAAGAAAAAAAATATTTAATATGTTCTACACAATTTCAGACGAAACAAGAATAATGGTTATTATAATATTATAATAGATAATTGCATTACTAATCTGTACTTTGCTATTGTTTAACAAACTTTTTTTAAATCTATATAAATGCAGGGATAGTTATTCAGGAAAAGTGGTGAGGGTTTATATAGCTTTGTTATTCGTATGCGACCCACTGTACATACATATATTCTGGGTAATCGAATAAACGATTTAAGTCTGTCCGTCTGTCTGTACAGGAAATAGGTTTTCCGGAGCAACCAGAAAATATAGAGATCTCGGCTTGGACTGATGTGTCATGTCAGCATTTGCTCTAAATAGATTGGTATTGAAAAAACTTATCAATTTAAAAGGACGTTTACAGGGCTGGAAAATATAAAAATTTTTAAAAGTAACTGCCCAAAACTAATTTTTGTTTTTTTTTTTGTTATTTTATATTTTAGTAAGACTTAAATTGGTTTTAAAATATGACCTTCTTCTTTTTTTTAAGTCGGCTAAAAACAAACAAAAATTTAAAAGACGTTTACAGGGCTGGAAAGTGTAAACTTTTTTTGGTATATAAAAGCAACTATCTAAAACTAATTTTTGTGTTTTATTAATTAAGAATTACGAGTAAAATGGTTTTGAAAAAAAAACAGCATGACGATTTCAGAGTTGGACAATTGAGATTTTTTTTTGTATATAAGTTTACAACAACTATTTTTCTTTATAAATTATATATATTTTATATTTTAGAAAGAAGTGATTTGGTATAAGAAAGCAAAAATATCGAAAAGCACGACGATTCCAGGGTTGGAAAAATTATATATTTTTATATATAAATTTATTTCTTGTTTAATTAAATATATTTTATATTTTAGAAAGAAGTAGGTTGGTATAAGAAATCAAAAGAATCTAAAAGCACGATGCCAGGGTTGGAAAATTTATATTTTTCTTAGTATATAAAAGTATTTTAATTAAAAAAAATTTTTATTTCTTTTGCTAATTAAACATATTTTATTTTTTAGAAAGAAAGAAATTTGTTAATTAAATGTATTTTATATTTTAGAGAGCAATAAATAAGTATTAAAAATCAGACAAATCAAAAATATAATTCCAGGATTGGGAAATTGAAACTTTTTTGTATATAAAGACAACTAAATAAATATTTTTTTTTGCTTTTTTATTTAATCTATCTATCTATATATATAAAACAGGATGTGTGTATCTATGTAACGTACGGACTCCAAAACGGCTGGGACGGTTTTGATGAAATTTTCAGGGAATCTTCAGAATATTCGGGAGCGTGACACTGTGAAGTCCGATTTTTTGCTCCTTTGACACTTTCAAATCGATGTAAATGAAATTTAAAAGACGATTATGGTAAATTTTAAAGTCGATCGCTGTAGCGAAGCACACCGGGTATAGCTAGTATATTTTATATTTTTGAAGAGTCAATAGTTTTTTTTTTTACTTGTCCGATTTTTATATGAAAATCTACATAAACCATACAGTCATAAGCTTTTATTGCTGTTAAGGGAAAAAAATGTGCATTCATTACTTTTACGGAGCATTGTGATATGTTGCTTATTATGCTCCCTCATGCTTGATAATCAAAAAAAGCTTAACCGACATAATTTTTGAACATAAGTTTTTGACAAAAATCGACCATTTTCGATCGCAAATAATCCATTTTCGTCAAAAAAAAAGTCCAAAAAATGTGTCGCTTAAGCAATTTTAGCGGCTATGGCTCGATATGTTAACAACAGAATTACGATCGCATCAACTTTTCCAGCCCTGTCATGATTTGTGTTCCTTTTTGTAAAAAAAACTTAGTTAAATTTAGTCCGATTTTAAATGCATAAGTTTATTTTTTTTAGATTTAATAATGTAATAAAAAAAATTTTAAACTTATACATATATTACTTTCTCTATCTCTCTCTCTCACAAAGTAACATCAGAGCGCCCTACTTCATGGGTATTGTGTAGCAGAATTATCGGCGAAGTAAAATAACCAATAAAATGGCTACTAAGCAAAGCTTCGAAAATTTAATACGCCTAATTGACACCAGAGGCGCTGCAACACTGCATCATCAAAGACTTGCAAAAAATAGAGTTGTAAAAGAATGAAGCTTTCCTCTATCTCTTCCTACACCACTATCCCTTTCCTAAAAGAAGTTAAGACCTAATAATATTAGTGGGCATTCATTGCCTCAGTGTTACTTCTCTTTTAAAAAATAATATTAACAAAATAAGTAAAAAATAATAATAAAAACTTGAGCATCAAAACGGCTCACTATGAGCTGGCTTAATTTAAAACTTCCTTAGTTTTTTTTTGTTTTGTATCAATTGTTATTATTAACCAACAGCATTCAATATAAAAGGTTCTTTAATTAAAAAACACTTTAAATAGCAAATGACCTGAGTTTGTTAATACGGATACGGGTCTGTTTGTGTGGCTTGTTCTCTTAAAACTCAATTGTAAGATTTGTTTATTTTTTTTTTTTTTGAAAGCAAACAAATTGCTTAGTTTCCTTTATAACTTAAAACTCTTTTCGAATTTCGTTCAAATGTCCATAAATTTATCGCACTTATGTACACATGAGTGTATGCTGTGAAAAGCTGCCAGATGTTATTCTTATCGCAGTTTGTCGCATTTTCTAACATTAATTATTTTTAAATATTTCATCAAACTTCTCCTACTCTGACATATTTTTTTTGTAATAAGGAGTAACCCCCTTATGCAAAAACGATTGTTAAACTTAAAGTTGGTTTAACAAAAGAATTTTGTATGGCAAACCCGGTTTTAAAGCATGCTTTAACTTTAAAAATCGTTTTTGCATAAGGGCATAAGTATTTAAGTTTACTTAAAACTTAAGGAATTAAGGAAGTGCTTGCCAAAATCTTGCAAACGGACACTGTCAGAGAAAATAATTTCTCCCTAAAATTGAGTGCCCGCAGGCACAGTTTTGGAAATACATATAACAAATATATTAGTTAATTTATTTAGTTATATATTTTAAAGTCAAGGCAAGTGTTTGCCAAAATATTGCACGCGGGCTCTTTGTAATAGAAAATAATTTATATCCAAACTTTAGTAACCGAAATAAATACAAATTATTTTCCATTCCAAGTTATATACGACCCTATGCTCCTTTTAGAAGTTAAAATGAACAAATATACTAATATTTATACTCGTAAGTTACTTAGTTTTCAATTTCTGTCAGAACTTATTTTTGTTTCTTTGCTCACAGAAAAAAAATATTTTTGCCATCAACACATTTTAATTGAAAAACTAACGAAAAACTCAAAAATTAATTAAAAATTTCATTGATTGAAGTAAGCTTTTTAGTTGAATTACATTTTTACCAGGGTAGGGAAAAATTCGGCTCGCGAGTACAATTTTTATTAACTCGCTCGTTTTAAAATTTGTTATGACTCGTACTCTATTTGTGCTCGATTCGTAAGCATTAAATGACTCGCCTTAAAATTTGTACTCGCGAGTTTTATTTTAAAACTCGTAAGCACTAATTTTAAAAGAGTGCAAAACGAGCATAAACGAATTCAAAACGAGTAGTTATTACAAAAAATTTTTTTTTGTTTATTCGAAAAAGTATATGTATTTATATGCGAATTTGAAAACTATAGTACTTACAAATGCATATACATATATAAAAATAAATGTTCTTACTTTCAAGTCATGAGGTATTTTTCAAATGTTTTAAGGCTTCTGCTTCATTAAAAGTTATGCACATGCCTACCTGTCAGTAATAAAATATAATTTCAACATTTCGACCTATAGCGAACAGCGTTTGAGCAAACAAAATTAATAAAACACGCGAATAATTCTTTTTAACTCGACTCGTGAGTCGAGTTATATTTTTGACTCTTAAAATTTGAATTCTTCTCGCGAGTCCTATTTTCGATTCTCAAAAATTAAATGCCCTCGCGAGTTTTATTTTTTTAACTCGCGAGCAGACAAGAGTAGCTCGTTTCAATACAAAAAATAAAACTCGCTCGAATTGAACTCGTTTGCGGGCGAGTTTAATTCGAGCACTCTCCGCACCCTGATTTTTACCCAAAAGTTTAATATTGACTCAATTAAAATTTTAATACAGCTTTTAATCAATTACATTTTTGAGTAAAATTTTTATTGACTCGATTAAATTTTAATTAATTGTTTGTATTTTTTCAATTAAAGTTGTTAGTTACGAAAAATTTTATTTCTGTTTTATTTTATTTAGTTAGATTAATATTTTTATCACTGTATTATTTCCAAAAATTAATATTTTGCTTGTTCAGTAAAATATTTTTTTCTTATTGAAATTTTCGTTTACCCTCGAACGGAAAGTTGGTATCGTGAAGTTCACGTGAAGGGTAAGAAGATTTGTTAAGCTAAGAAGTGAAATTTTTGTTCCTACGAAATTTTCATTCCCCCTTGAACGGAAAGTTGGTATCGTGAAGTTCAATTGAGAGGGAAGACGATTTGTTGAGCTTCAAAATGCATTGAAAATTAAACGAATTTGAAATTAATAATAAAGAAATAAAAAATTTGGTTTCAAATGAAATGTTTTCAAGTTTAAAGTTGCGTTTTATAAATATTTCAAGTGCAGTGAAAAAAATCTTACGGCCTGTCCCACGATGTCACCAGAAATCGTTCGATCGATATCTTGTATTGCAGACAACAATAACATTAGAAAATTTGTTGTTGTTTTCAATATAAGTATTTGATCGAACGAAATCTGGTGACATTGTGGGACAGGCCGTTAAGCATACGTACGAAATAAAATTTACTGCAAGTGAATCAAAAAGGTATTGCACGGAATTGTTGTTAGGAATCGTGAAGATTATTTACTGATTTTGGACACAGAATGACAATGAGTACTCATGAAAAAATATACATAAGTAAATAGTTTTTATTTTAGCAACTGCACATAATTCTAATTGTAGTGCAAAGAATTTGTACGCTCACATATATACTCTCAAGCAACTTTGACTAAAGCCGATTCCAACATGCAAGAGCATATCTACTTCGTTTATGCAAAAGACTAAAATACGCTACAACTAAAAATGCTATGCACATACGTATCAAACTAACTGACTCTCTCTCTCTTATGTTTTCAGTCTGAGTATGTGCATACACAGTCTATGAATGTTTAGTCAGTCAAAACCAAAAATACAGGGGTACTCGGGATATTTATTCATCATTCGCCACCGCAGACCTAGTACATTTGTGTATGATATAAAATGAAATGGAAAATGTGTGGGTGTTTGTGTGGTTGTTTGAAAACATGCTTTATGTGTGTTTATGTAAATAAAAAAGCCCTGTATGTACGCATGTGTAGTCGATGTAATAGTCAGAATATTTTTATATTCTTGCGTGTATAAAATCACACAGTCTATAAATTTTAGTTGTTGTTGCTTGTGCCGCGTAATTTCAGAAATGTCATAAGAATAATTGTTGGATATTTGTAGTTATGCATATTTGGTTTACAATTAATGCGTGTATTTGTATTTATTTTCAATACTCAAAGAGTTCTTAAAACGATACTTTTGTCATTCTCTGATATTGACCTAAAAATAAGTATTTTTAATCTTCAGTATTTAATTGAAAAAGAAATATTAAAAATACGCATTGTACTAACTCTTTTTGCTATTTATCTGCATGTGAACAAAAGCAAGGGAAAAGTTAAAATATTATTCATGATAAGGTGAATCAAAAGAAGGGAAAAATATTTCTAGGGAATAATTATTCATAATTGTCTCTTAAAAATAAATTGAAATTGATTATTGCGAAGTATAGCCAATTCTAATGCTTATATTACGGTTGCTAAGGCCGATCATCAGGTGCCTTTAATATAAAATTTAGCAGAACAACTAGAGATAATCCCCCTTATCATGTTGGGCACATTTCGACTTGGACTATGACGTTTTTGCATTAAATTCAAGAACCTCGCAATATTTTTTTATTTAATCCAGGACCAAAATGTCGTAGTTGAAATAGAAATAGGCCCATGGTGCTAAACTTTCATTTAAATGAATAAAAAGTTCAAAAAATACCGTAGTTGAAACAAGAACTCAATAATTGAAATGTCTTACATACTTATGTTAATTGTACTGTTTGCCCGCCAAAAAGTGTTGAAACCCCCCTTGAATTAAGACTTTTTAGAAAATTGTTAACGGCAACCCCAGCGTGCACATACATATTACAATCTTGTACTGTTAAAATAAACCATTGTTTCTGTTTATTTACTTATCAATACCAAAAAAATATCAAAATAAAAAAAAATAAATTAAACTCTACTCTTAATGCTGCTTGCCATCACTTTGCACTGAAATTTGAGGCATAATTTTTGTTATTGTTTTAAAAAGAAAACACAAAGAAACGGTATAAATATATAAATTACAGTGAAACCTATCATAACGGACACCTCCTATAACCGGACAAATTTTGTAGATTCAACACGTTCATTAGTTTTTCCATACAAAATGCATTCCCATAACCGAACACTCTAATAATATCCGGTCGTGGATACTAAATTTTTAAAAATATTCAACAATAACTCTCATAACAGGACAAATGCGGTGCAACACGGCAACAAGAGTTGCATTTAAATAGTAGGTATTTCTTTATTCAACCCTGATTCATATTTGTATTAGTGTTAATGATATTGGTGATTCCCCGCTTAACGCAAATGTAAATACTAATGCGCTGAAGATGGCAAAGAAATTGCTGTTTATTCGAGGAAATCGTTTGCGTAGCTCGTGTCCCAAAATGGCACAGGAAAAAAAATTTTTTTTTTTAATCAATTAAAGAACAAAATGGAAAACCAACAGCGGAAATTATACCAATCTACCGTCTACTCTTAATATAATTTTTCAATTACCAAAAAATCTATACCTCTCTCATAAGCGGACACCTATAATAACCGAACAAAAATATAGCGACGGTGAGTGTCCGGTTATGAGAGGTTTCACTGTATTTTGATCTACAGTTGGAAGGAAATAAAAGTGTGTTGGTGGCGAATTAACGATGACGCAGATGATGGTGGTTTAAGGTGAATTTAATTTGATACACGTTTTTAATAATCATCATCATTATCAAGAACAAAAAAAAACCCAGTCTTTATTAATGCAGTATCTTGGTATAAGTGTTCAAAAGTTTGCAATTTCAGCAGGTTGTCGGTCGTTTACAACAATAATAACAACAAAAAGGCGACCACCCTAGAGATGTGTGGATTATAAGCATCACCAACGTTTAAATTTCAGTTAAAAACCCCTTTTCTAAATAATTTTATTTATTTTCATGAATGAAATGGGTACCTACATACATACATATGAATAAAAAAAAATCGTTTATCAGTTCATTGGAATATTTGTACATATATATGTACTTATGTAAATATATGTATATATGTACATACATATATACATACATACATACATACATACATATGTATGTGTACATATGTACATATGTATATATAATCCATTGCATTTTAATTAAGGCTTATTAAAGCAGACTGGGTGTTTGTTTTTATTTTCACAATTCGTGATAACAAAACCTTTGAAATACGTATTTAAAAAAGTACAAAATCAAAATATGTATTTAAATAGAAAAAACCTATTTAATATTGATAATTATTTCAAAAATTTAGGTTGAGTCATTGGAAAAATATTTTAATCCCTATTTGTTTACTTAAACACTAAGTTATTCATTCTATATACATACATACATATATGCATGTGTGTATATATGTATGCATGTAAAAATATCTAAAGAAAAATCTCTTTATTAACTAAATTACCTGCTTTTCACCCCAGACACTTGAACAACCCCACAAAAAAAATGCTCTTAATATAATTAAGCCACACTTACCTTATTATCGCACCTTGTCATGCGCACACGAACAGGTTTTTATTGTATAAACAAAAACAAAACGAATGGCTACTGTTACACCTTTATCTTATTTAAGCGCTACAGGTGACTTACCAACACACAGGTAGATAAATAATGGCTGTAGTATGTAGTAGGGAAAAGCCAGTCAGCAGTCAGTCTGTCACTTTTATCAATGAGTATTTTATTTTTCTTCTTTTTCTTTGCTACAAGCAAATGGCTGAAAACCTCAAATCATTGGAAAAGGTGTGTCTAGTTTTCAGTGGTTAAATGCGATATGTGTATGAGACAAAACAAGAAGAGGAAAAAAATGTTTTGGCTCAAGAATTAAAAAGTTTTAATTTTTAAAATTATCAAAAAAAAATTATTGTTTAAAATGTATTTAAAAATATGGCAGAGTGTACGATTATGGACCACTGTGCAAAAATTATATAAGTACTAAACTACTTGTTTATTTGTAGTTTAATTTGATTATCAATAAACTAAATAATATATTTATGAAACAAGTAGAGTGCATATGTTCGGCTGTGCTTATTCTTATATACCTTCCACTACATATGTATATCAGAGAACAGCAATGAGTTGTGAAAAAGTGAGTATAATTGAATCATGACTTATAATTTCTTGTACTCGTACCTATGCGCACTCATAATTATTGCAATGTTGTCTATGAATCATATTCACTCGAAATTTTGCAGTTTGCATCGAACTCATACTTAACTCCTTAACTCAATACCTACGGACGATGCAAAACAAGTATGATTCACAATATGAATTGCGCATTCGAACATTAAAGTTCTCATTATGAGGTTGTGAGTTTCTCTCTCGCTTTTTTTTGTTGTTTTGCACGAATTCAAAAACAACGCTATTTACTACTATTGTATACTATTTGCAAACTGTTTAATGCCAGGCTGCCCAGAGAAGCGCCAGAGTGCCGAACATCAATCGGCTTTTTATACAAATGAATACACATACGCTTATACATTTCTTTCTGGTTTCTCTCGGTGGCCAGCTCTGGTTTAATGATTAAACTTTTAAATAAACATACATACATGCATGAGTTGAGTGAGCTGAATCAACGTGAGTACTGTAAGTTTTTTCCTGAAATTATAAATCAAACTGAGGTGATTTATGAGTGTGAGTGTATGACTATGATGTTGACGTCGCATTCATATTTATTTCAACCCATACTTATAAATCAATGTCATAGTGAGTATGCGTAAATTAAGGTAGTTGAGTTTAAATGATGTCTACTCACTTATATTTAAAATTTCATGTCAGTATGAATAGAGAAAACCGATTCATTGCCGATCACTGAAAATTCTATGAATTTCGACATTAATCTAATGAAAACTCCATTAAAATACAGCCAATGTCACGCTTCGTTGGATTAATGAAACCAGTTTCGTCAAAATTATTTTATTGAAAACTTCGTAAAATTTATTTAACAGTGTAATTAATGCAGTGTTATAACTTCATCAAAACAATTATAAAAAGGTTTCTTAATAATTAGAAAATGTTGTTGTCATAAATCCAATAAAATATTCTTACGAAACCAGAATACCAACAAAGCAATTCCAATGAAATTCTTTCACAATATTCATGAAATTTTCATTAGATTTGTGAAAATTTTTTAAGGAAATTGTTTCAGTGGACTTATGAAGCAAAATTCTTTCAAGTAGTGCTGACTGACACTTGGATTACTTTTCAATGGAAACAACTAACTATTTTAACATTGCGATGTCCTAGGCGGTAGTCAATTGTCTCACTTTGCACTTCTTTTCAGCTAACTGAAAGTTGATTTTATTCAAGTCCCCTGGTAGTCAGTAAATTTAAAAAAAAATTTACTGTTGCATTGAGAATAATGTAAAAAAATTAATTTTATTGTTGTTGTTGTTGGTGACGCAAGTATAGATAAATTTCATTGCAGCTTAGGAAACTCATGAGCAGATGTTACCCACAATTCAACAAGCTTATACAACTACAATGCTTGTAGAGAAACTCCCAACAAGTTATTGAGAATTGCACAAACTACAATAAACGTTTTCAAATAAAAACAAGCAAGAGCCGAATTGCCGCATATGTGATTGAGTAGGATATCTTATCGTATTACGTTTCCTATCGTATCGAAATTTTAAAACGTGTACAAAGTTTGTTTTACATCGGTTGTTGAATCCACTAAAAAGTTTGTATTAAATTAAAGAAAACTTTTGCACTTATTTAAGCTGGTACAACAACCGAAGACGATTAGACAATCGTAATAAGGTTTACATGTTTATTTTTTTTTTTGCAGAGCAAGCATTATAGAATAGAATCAGTCATAATCTTCGAGTCTTATTTTATTTTATTAACGGTGGAGGTGTTAAACCTACCATTTTATTAATATTGGTAGTGAGTGCGTGCAATTAATTTATTTGTGAGTGCAATTTTTTTTTCTTTTTTTTAAACAGAACTCGCGAAACGATTAGCTTGTCTGCGGAAAACACCCAGAGTCTATGGCAGGAATCGAACCCACGACCTCTAGACTGACAGGCTAGCATCGCTACCACTCAGCCACAGGGGCACCCAATTCAATAATGGTTTTATTTTACTGTTTTAAGCTTTAAAATTTAAACTTGAATTTGTATGTACATATCAGCCTATCGTATTGTGTATACGTTAGACTCTTTCTTACATATCGAATGAGAACTCGATAGATGTAGATCTTTGCTTACCAGATATCGAATGCTATGATGTTAAATTACGATACGTTTCATACGATATCGAAAGCAATGAGGCCAAGTTGAAAAATGTCTATAAATTTTACTCGATATCGTATGCGGTGATTAGATCGCAGTATTATTAAGCACGTGTTGATGCGTCTAGACGTGCTTAACAACAACAAATTGACTTTAATATAAAAACTTAAATAAACTTACAAAAAATATCACCAAGATACTTTTTGTTGTCACTCATACTGTATTTCACAAGTTGATACGAGTAATTTTTCGACTCGAATAGTTCTCACATTCTTTACAAAAACGAGGCACTTATAAATTGCAGCCATCAAGACATTTTGTGCGATTTTTTTTTTTGTTATAAATAATTAAGCTTTTATTTCTTATTTTAACTAACTATCTAGTAGCCTTAATCTCAGATAATTAATAGAAATTCATAAATTTCTTAGAACAGTTTACAGTAGAAAAATTAATAAAAAAAAAAAAATATCAAAAATATCTTTTGTTACAACTTTATTTATCACCTTTCATTTTTATATGTTTAATATTTCACAAAATATTTTTTTCATAGTAAATTTAATTTTCCTGTCCACCTTTTTCTAATATTTATAATAACAATTTATTTGCTGCTGTAAATTTCTCGAGTTTATGTGTTTATTTATTTTATTTTATTTTGCTGTTCATATTTTACAAATTATTATTTGGTTGTTAGAAGTCATAAACACTATATCATTTTGAAAAATATTGTATGTACTACTACAACCAGCAAAATGTATCTTGTATACAAAAACACTTGGCTAAATACAATAAACAACAAAAACAAACTCAGTCAAAGATGCTGAATATATACATACATATTTGTATTACATGTATCGATGCTAAATATTATTTATTCACGCCTAAAACTAATTTTCTTTTAGTTCTCTATAATAAGGGGAAAAAATAGTAAAAAACAGCAAACACTTAATTTTTAATTAAAAAATAGAGAAAAATAAAATTAATCAAATACAACACAGTGTGTAAACACTGGAAACAAAGTAAACAAAACATAAATGTGTCAGTGATGAAAACTCATCATCATTATCGTCGTTTTTTACATGTTTGAAAATCATTTTAAGCCAAGCAGCTAAATGGAAGGTGTGAAAACGATTTTTTTATGGCCCAAACAAAAAAAAAACAAAATTGGAGGTAAATTTATTAACAGAAACATCAAATAGGAATAAACAGCGAACGGAAAGTGCTCAACTAGTTTTAACGAGGGCGGTCTGGAAATGAACTTGTGTTTAATGTTTTTTTTGCTGTAATACATATTCAATTCTATGGAACAACAAAATTGTTTATATTTTAATCAAAGAGTGTTGCTAACTTATTATTTTTATACAAAAAAAGCCTCTTAAATGAAAAAAGCGCTTAAATGAAAAATATCACCAAAAATAAATTAAATGGCTTAAATGCAAAAAAAAATCACTAAAATTAAAACACCTGCAAAAAACGCCGAAATTAAAAAAAACGCTAAAACTAAAAATTAACCTAAAAAAATTCGCCTCAAATTAAAAAAATCGGCTGGACGAAAAAAGCGCTAAAACTAAAAACATACTCATACAGCAAAGCAAAAAAAATTTGAAAAATGTCTACATCGGTTAAGGTATTATGATATATGTACATAGATATAGGCTATAGTACGATGGTGGATCAATAACTTCGTGACTTTTTGAATGAAACACTGTTTTTTGCAAAACAAAAATTTATTTTTCAACATAATCTCCTTTTAACGCAATACACTCAGTCAAACGTTTCTCCCGTTTTTGTATGCCTTCCAAAAAGTAAGATTTTTCCAGGTCCTTAAAAAAGGCTTTTGTTTGTAAAACAACGAATCATGTTGTTGGAGTCAAATCTCTTTCCGACGAGCAATTTCTTTAAGTTTTTGAATAAGAAATAGTAACTCGGGGCCTATTAACAGGTGGTACTTGATGGGAACAGTGTTGCATTTCATATAACTACGCGGGAAGTTCGAAAAGTCATGAACTTATTACATATACATGTATTGTCCTCATGGAACTCTTTGTGTGCGAGTTAAAGTCGCACTTTACTGAATTTTCTTATTAAATTTATTTTGTTTATTGTCTAAATAACAAACGCAAACGGCGAATTTACTTTGGCTTGCCTGCAGGAATCGAACCCCAACGCTCCGACTTCTGGGCGTTAAAAACTGTATATGGTAAATTCAGAGCTGTTAAATTTCGATTACGATTAGTAATCAATTAGATTACATTTTAAAAAGAATTGTAATGATTATATAATTGCCTTCAAAAGAATTGCTGATAAATAATTGATTACGATTACTAATAATCGAAAAGTAATCTGAATTACTTAAAATTACTAAAAATAATCAAAAAGAATAAAAAGTAATCAAAATGTAGTCCGACTACTTTCAAAGATTACTTTTGATTCTTAATAAATAATCAAAAAGAATCAAAAGTAATCCTTAGAAGTAATCGGTTTATTTTTTGATTACTTTGGATTCTTTTTCATTATTTTTAGTAATTTTAAGTAATTCAGATTACTTTTACATTATTAGTAATCGTAATCAATTAGTAATCGTGCGAAACTGAATATAATCGTAATTTAATCATTACTTCACCTTTAGAAAAAAGTAATCAAATTAGTAATCATTACGATTACTAAACATTACTTAACAGCTATGGGTAAATTTATATGTTAGTGTTTTCACACCTAAACATTGAAAATATTAACAGCTGATTTTACGTTCACAATACAAGTCGCTTTCTATAATGAGCTGATTCTATCACTTTGTTTAGGTGGGTCCTGGGGTCTGGTTTACGTGGCTGCCCACTACATGCAGGCATTCAAGTAGAATCTAGATGATTCCTTTTTGAAGTCGGGTCCTGGGGTCTAATAGTCGCTTTCGATAACGAGCTGATACGATCAGTTTGAGATTATGGCATTCGATATCTAACCATATTATTACATTGTTCTATAGCGAATGCCTTAATCTCAAGCAGAAAAAACGTGATCGAATCAGCTGGTTATCGAAAGCGACGATTAGACTCCAGGCTTTAATTCACAGTTTATTTAATAAACATTTTGAAAATAAAATACATTTTTCTTAGAATTATGTGCAAACAATACTTTTCATACTTTCTATAACATTTATTTGACTGACATCGAAAATGACACTTGGTTTGTTTGCAAACAAACTGTAGTGTTTCACAATGCACACGACATTTTCATTATGCTCTATTTTGCAAAATTATGTATAAAAGTTTACTCGTCATCAATATTTTTAGTGAATATAACGTCTACTGGTAACAGACATTGCCACGCTTAAGTTTTGTCTCTTAACTTGAAACGGACTGATAACGAATTGTGACCGAAACAGTTCCAAAATTTAAATACATATAATCCAATCACCTGAACCACTTTTTAGAAGTGATGAGATTTTTATGTAATAATAATAATAATATGTATTTTGAAATATTTTCATATATATTTAATATTTTAATTGTTACAAATGCGTGCTTTTCAGCAAGATTAATTGCTTATGTCCACGCTTTAGTGGTGGCTGTTCCACATCTAGGGGAAACACAAAGAAAAACTTTTAAAAATAAATTTCTAATGATGAGGTTTTGTTTGCCACCTTAAAGGCATTTATTTTAAATACTCTAGTGTGCATTGTGCATGTGTGTATTATGACTGCAACTAAGTTGTCAAGTTTTATTTGGATTTTTATTTTGTTTCAAAAAAAAAAATACATATTATAATTAATGGGCGTTTTAGTAGGTGTATAACAAGAGCAAACACACAATATTTAGTAAACATTTAAAATGTAAGCAGAGGTACCCTTAAAATAAAATAAAATACAATATATATAATATACACATGCATATGTATATGTATAACAAAATAAAATTTAAAGAAATAAAAAAAAAGAACAGATCGCCTCATATGTAATCGATCAAAACCACTACAAAATATTTCAACCAAAACCGCCCCCTCCGCTCTAAAAAGCAAAAAAACAAAAACAAAAAACATCTACAACAAAAGTTTTAATTCACTGATTTGTTTTACAGGTTTTCTGTATTTTCTTTAGAGATTTTCATTTGGATGCTTTAATTTACTGAATGCTAATTTTTTTGTTTGTTCTATGTTATTTTTCAAAAAATATTTTTCGATTTTTTTTTTCCTCTAAGGTCTTTAATGTCAATGGGCAGCTGTTTGTAAAATATGTAGATCGCAACACTTTTATTCCTACACGCACACGTTTACAACTCACAAAAACTTTAAAATACTCACACACACACACACACATACTCACACACACATGTGCAAACAGATACATATTAACTATTTCGTGCTCAATGCAAAATTTAAATTTATGCTTTTTGTCGTTTTTGTCTGTAGCGCTTCTCTTACGACATCAAATTTTTCCATAAGAAAAAAATCCCCCCATAAATCAAAACTAAAGACCAAAAACAAAAAAAAAAAACAACAATATTATCAAAATAGAAAACAATACATATTGATAAATTTACCTCACATCAATGTTTCCGTTTGTTGGAAAGAAATTGGGTGAAAACAAGACTGAGGCGAATATTTTACACCCTTCATTTAAATATGAAGAAGAAAAATGTCTACTATTGCCAGCCATACATTACGCAAGTGCACTACACAAGTACACTGCACAAGTCTGGCACTGTACAGTGCGTTTGTGTAGTGTATGGTGGTGTTACGCAGTGAACTGACTAAATATCAAAACAATCTTGATATTTGCACAAGTTTGAAAACTGTACAGTGAACTTGTGTAGTGTATGTTGCAAACGCTCAGTTTTCTGTCCTAACTTTTCACGATTCATGTACCAATTTTTACACCATTTTTTTTGTTTTCGTTTCTTTTTTTATTGCCACAGCAATTAAGAAAATAGAGCAGAGTATTTGCACATGCTGTCTTCTTCACTTATAGCTTTAAAATAAAAACTGCACAGTTTTTTTTTATATATAGTGTGTGTCACAAGCTTAGTTTACGCAGTGCCCGACTTGAGCACTGAACTTTTGTAGTGTATGGCTGGCATATGGGAATTTTTATTCAAAGTTATTTTTCATAAAATTTCTTAAATTGTTAACGATTTAAATTAAGGTAATCAGAAAGAGTGTGATTTGAATAATCCAGCACTGAGAGAAATTTTTGGGCAAAATTCTTTTTTGTAATCGAATGCAATATGCGGGTCTCTTTCCTTTTGAAAAAGTTTAACTTCGTGAAAATGGGAATATTTTTTACAAAAACTGCAATCAATGTAACAACGAAAAATTTTCTTTAAAAAAAAGTGACACGTGCATAATACTTTGTCGGTTTGAGGGTTTTTTTTTCAGGTTACTTGACCCACTTTTTCGACTCACTCGACTCACAGCTGCATCTAAAGGGTGTTTTTTATAGAGTGACACAAGTTTAAATCACAATAAAATGAGGAAATATATTTTTAATATCAATGAAACGGGCTTTATTGGAAAGAAAATTCTATGAATTTAATATTTAAATATGATTTCTGCCAAGTGACCGCCACGGCTGGCGCGTATCGCCATAGACAAGTGACTTAACATAACCCCAAAGAAAATAATCCAATGGGGTTAAATCGCACGATCTTGGTGGCCCATTACGTGCAATAATTTCTTCATCAAAAGTTTCCTTGAGTAAATCAATTGTAGCGCCCGCTGTGTGACATGTGGCTTCGTCCTGTTGGAACCACATATCAGCAAGATTAATGACACGTAATTGGAGTACGAAAAACTTTTGAATAATGTTCCTATACCTTTCCATTGACAGTAACATTCTGACCGTCATCGTTTTTGAAGACATATGGTCATATGACTCCGCCAGCCCATAAAGCGCATCAAACAGTAATTTCCTGTGGATGTAATGGTGTTTCGACAAAAGCTTGTGGATTCTCCTTCCTCCAAATGCGACAATTCTGCTTGTTTACGTACCCATTCAACCAGAAATGGGCTTTATCGGAAAATGGGAGAAGTGCACGACGAGTTTGACGAAGTAAACCCGGCCTAACTTTTTATTTTTGACAGCGGGAAGATTAAGAAAGCAAATGGGCAAGCATATGCCTGATTCATGTATTATAAATTGTAATGGTAGTTTTTAAGCAGTTTGCTGTCCATTTTAATATATAAACTGAATCAAAACAATTCTTGTATTCTTTTTCATTTGACAATTTTATAAATCAACCTAAAATTTACATCAGCTGATGTCGCATACTACAAGAAATAAACAAGTTAATGCTGAAAACAAAGATATAGTGGCTTTCAAAACCACATGTTGTTCCGTTCTGCGAATGCTTTTTGGAACAATTAGGGTTTTACTTGGTCAATTATTTGTTTCTTAAAATTATTACATGTGAAACAAATGTGGTTTCTTACGAATTTATTTAAATACCGAGCTAAGAGGATCTCATTTTAGACACTTCTAGAAGGCTTTGGTTGCAGCTAAGGACAATGTCATCATAACTAACACGCAACTCTGGCGACAAGCAGATCAACGACCAATCCATATCGAAATCCCTAACGACAAATGCTGTTGGACTTGGTTACACACAGCGAAAGTCTTAAAATTATATTCCTAGAGCGGCTATTGATTGGAACCCTCAGGGCAGCACTCAAAAAATTGGCCGACCATCGCACCAGTGACGTCGTAAACTCGAGAACGAAGCCATCCAAAGCGGGACATGATAGAAACAAATAAAACAAGGGAGAGAATTCTTTGAAATCCTTTGTTCATAATAGGAATCACAGAACACAATAAAGGCTCAAGAACACAAGTTAAAGTAAAAATCGGAAGAGAAATTTGCTATATTTACAGCGCTGTAAATCCAAGGAATGGAGATGGAATACAAATATGTTATGATCTGCTGGGTAAATACTAGAACGGGATATTTGAGGTCAATGACTATTGAAGCAAAACATTGGTCGCCTCGAGACAAAAACATCGATAGATCACACTTTGAGATCCGACTGTAAATATGTATATGTATCTAATGAAAAATTTATTTTGGCACCCCTACATTAGGCAAAAAATTATTCGAAACTGCCTTGCAATACTTTATATTCGTTGGTGTACGGCGAACTTTTTTGCCTGTAAGGTCGAGACGGTCTAATATACATACATATAGAGACACTGTCTGATAGTTCAATACTAGTTATATTACTAGGATCTTGGAAAAAAATGTCTGTGTCTAAAATTGCTCTCTAACCTGTAGGAATTCATAAAATTAGGGCAGCGGGAAATGAACATTACAAACTTTAAAAATTAATTAAACTTAAAAAATATAATTTCATACGTTTTTCCACTTCTTATGAAGACATATTAAAAACCTTCTAGAATATTAAAATATAATTTACAAAAGAACTAAATTCTCTAAATATTTTTAACGCAACATCCAAGACAACGAAAAGGTATCAGTAGAAGAGAGCTTCCCACAAAATTAATTGCTCCAGTTTCGAATCGCAATCACTGGATCATATTGAGTTCTGCAGGTAATCCGTTTATAATGCATTGTAATTGTAGTATTTTAATTAAAAAAATATAATTAAATAAATAAAATTAAATAAATAAAAGAGAGAGGAGTATTTTGTAATTCTATTCAAGAAAATCGTTTGTGTTTTTTAACACAGTATTTTTTTCTTTTTTTTTTTTTTTTTGTTTTCTTTACTTTTGTGAAATAGAAATCATTTGAACAGTAAAAGGGAGGAGCTTGAAACATTTGAGAAAAAAATAAACTCAAGGTTTTTTGCATGTGCTGGCAAGGATTTTATACGAAAAAAATTAAAATGAAAAATTTTAAATAAATTAAAAGGGCGTGGCTGTTGAATTTATCTCGCACTTAAAATATTTTTAAACTGAGATATATTTAACAAGAAAAAAAAACAGGTTGAAGCAGACTTGTATTTTATTACAACGAACAAATATTTATAAACGAATATATGTATGACCTTCGATGTCAATCTAAGAATTTAAACTAAAATTGTACATAAAAAAATTTGCATTCTTTGTAAGATTTTTAAAAGCAGTTGAGAAATCTATCGGCCCCTAATTGATTAAATAAATAATTTGATTTTCAATTGTAATACAAATCATTTTATGCTGTTGCCATCTCATAATACTAATTGAGGAGCTGGCGAACAAAACTAGACATGTCCTCAGTAAATGATTTTGTTTTTAATTTTTTTTTCGGGCTCTCCAAGTACACATCTATGAAATCACGTAATATTTTCATTCAAAACCATACCTGAAAAAAAAGAAGAGAGGTGCCTTAGGACATCCGGTTATAGCTATGCTGCTTAGCTATATAAAATTTAATGAGTTAAATAACAATCCAATAAAATTATATTACATGATGTCGAATTCGCCGCAAATATTTCAAAACGTTTTCATTTATTTCCCATTATTATTTTTTCTAGCGGTGTACGATTAAATTAATGTATTGTTAGTGGCCGGCGGTGGCTGTTAGCCGGCTTACAGCCGATCGGCTATGTTCTCTGGTTTGTGCTTATGTGCAAAAACCATACAAAAACAAATTGAGCAATACTTCTCATTGTTTTTGTTTTGTTTCACTTAAATCAGAGAACGAAACAAAACAAAATCAAACAATTCGTTTCGTTTATTTTCGTACTCTGGTTTTAAGTACAAAGAAATCAAAACAAAAGTAAATGTATAACCGTAATAGTGTCGATTATTTTTGTTACGAAAATCAGGTGCTAGTTTCTGTGTTGTGCTATAAATAGCATAGCTATAATAGCAAAAACTGGCTTTTCCTTACTAGTCTCTGTAAAAAATAGTTAACGGGACTAGTGTGGTTTTGTGCGCCAGCTGTTCAAATAACTTCCTTTATTTTATGTTCGCTGTAGCCAGTCAATACCGAATATCAAAGTCAACCGATAACAAATATTATGAGATTGGAAATCTACCACAAGGTTAGAAAAATATTCTATTAAAAAGTTTGATTCATGGGAAAATCATTTAAAAGAGAAATATATACATACATATAATTTCTCTTTTGTAATTCTTTTTATATTCCTAAATTTTTATTAGCCAAAAATCGTTTCGAAAAATTAAATTAAATATATTGCATTCCTATTTCTCCTAAATGGTCAAAAATGTTTTTTTTTCTTACTTACTTCTTACTTTCTAGATAAATTGATTATTAAGCAAACACGTGTGGCACCACTTTTCAAAATTAAAATTTTTTTGATAAATGAATTAAATTTATGAATCTTCTATTTCAAAAGGTGTTAATTAATGTTGCTCTATATGTAGTTTCTTAAAAAAAACAAATATATTTTTTCCTTGGCCAATCTTTCTTACGCATTCTCTAATGTGTTTTATTAATTTATTGCAAAATTTATGTTTTTTATTTAAATAAATCAAAAATATATAAAATAAAAAAAGTTTGTTTTAAGTGTTTTTGGTTCTTCAATATTGATTTCATTTAAAAAAAAAATGCTTTAAATGATTATTCATTTTGGGGTAAACCTATAAATAAAACTTTATCAAAAAAAATTTATTCACTTTTTAAACAAAATATTATTAAGAGTTTCTAGTTAAAGGAAAATTTGCAGTGAAAAAGATTTTTCCCAAAAATTTAAAAATTTTTTATTAATAAACGGAAAGAAATCAATATTCCTAAATCGTGTATAAATAAATTATTTAGTGTGGAATTAATTCTACGAATCGTGAAAAAGATAGATAATTTATTTTTATTTTATTCAGGTCGTAAACTTTTTTTTCTAATCGATTTGGTGTCTTCCATCAAAACTTACAAGTTACGGAGGATTTCACTGATATTTCCGAAAATCGAATTTTTGTCAGATGTCGAGATTTCGAGGTCATGGGAATCTATTCGAACTAGTTTTACCATGATGTCTGCAAGGACACATGTATGTGTATGTGTGTTGATGTGCTTTATAATGGATTTAAGCGATTGGTTTCAAATCAACGGTTTTCTAACTATATCTCTTGACATAATGAAATGATGATTTATTGTCAACACACATACACACAAACTTACAGTACGAATTGTAACTCGAACTAGTGACGTGATACAAAAGTAAAAATTTAAAGGCTGTTAAGTGAGCTGCGACCTTCTGAATGTTGCTAACATTATTCTAGAAGTATAATAAGCAAATAATCGTATGTAAATAACAGCAAAGTTAACATCGTGGTATTCTAGCAGTGAAAAATTTAACAATGTGGTTCTTAAAAGCTCTCAAAATCAGCGTTTGGCAAATAAACACTTTATTATGGATTGGATAGGAATTGTACACTTGTAAACTTGTAATTAATTGCAAATATTTGAACCTACAAAAATTTTGATTTTGAAAGTTAAAAATTTAACAACATTTACTTTATTTCTATTTCTATGAAAAACAAAATGCACGGCCCGATACCATTAAAATGTAATCTTTAATTCAATGTATTTCTATCCAACTGATTATTACCAGACGTTGTTCATACTTTGAGCTATTGCAATAATACAAACTGGAATTCATAAAAGAGGGCGCAGACATGTCCATTATAATTTTGCAATATGTTTGACCATTTTACACATAATTAATTCTTATGAAACTTGACACACATACACATGGCACGATGTTGAGTTTATAAAAATGGGGGGCGGGGCCTACACCCATTGCTTCATGTACTTCTTCTTAATACAGTTTTACGACACTCTGCATGAGCCATGGGAATCTGTAAATTCATAAGCCCGTGCTCTAAAACATTTTACGGAACCTCCTTTAAGTTTCACCCCCTCACACATCTTAGACTTTCAGGACCACAACATCACCCAGTAAAGCGAAACATTAGTCGAAAGGCACCGGCACCGAACGCGTATTTAGTCCGTTTGATGTTGCTTGCGCATTATCTATGGGATAGTGATGTATGGAGTTTCTTAGAAATATGATTTGGTTGAGATAGACCCCGTAATTTTGTGAGGTTAAAAAAAATTAAGGAGCGGAAAAATGGGTGGGCTACGACGAGGGGAAGGGGGGTTCATAAAACACAGAGTGGGGACAAAAAGGAAAAAAATTTACAAAAAAAAAAAACTCCATAACTATCATAGAGTGTAGTAAAATGTAGCACCTAAAGGGGGTTTCAATATTCCTTAAGGGGGCTCCCCTTTAAAATTTTATGAAATTGTTGAACATTTGCCCCCAGGATGACGCGATCTTGCACTAGGAAAAGGAACGAAAATTCAGTCAGCGGCTAAGCGATACCCTAGATAAAAACTTCGAAACCGAAACATTAGTCCGCACATACTAATTTTGTCCGTTATGATGTTTAAGAACGTGTTTCCGAACTTCAAAAAAAACATTTTATTAAGCAACAAAATAAAGCGTTTTAACAATTTCATAATGAAATAATGAATTAATGAAAAATCTTATTTCCATTTTAAAGTAAAATATATTTTTATCTATTTTTTAGTAACTCTTGCTATTTTAGCACTTAATCAAAATTCTTCAGATTAAAGTTAAATGTTTTACTTTTTGTTTTAATTAATTTTTAATGCACAATATTTTTACGCCCACTCATAAATATATAAAAATGATTTATTTCTAACCAAAATTTATTTCTTTCTTTTTTACTTTATGACTCTGACACCACTTTGGTTTCTGTTTAATCTCTCCTCGCTTAAATTTTATGTTAATAGCCATAAAAAATCACTTAAAAGTCAACGAGAAACTTGCATTTCTTTTAAAATAATAATTTTTCAAATACGCTCAGATTTTCATTTAATTATGTAAGGAAATAAACATTTTCACCTGCCTTTTCAAGGCAGTCATAAATTCTCATATAAATGATCATAAAAATACCGCCGATTATCAGCGGGGAACTCCACCCACGTCTAAGCACTTGCATTCACCAGCGTTCTTTATCATTTCAAAATAATGAGTGGGAAAAAAGAAGAAAAACCATAAAAATTTGCTGTCATTTATAATCACACACCTTTATGATGTTATAAAAAGCATTTTAATAAATTTTTATAATTAGAAAATAAATAAGGAATAATCAAAAATATACACCAAACGAAATGTTCTCTCATGTGACAACTTCTCATAAATAGTACCAAAAACAAGCGAAATGGCCACACTGTTAACAATTTTGTGCCAGATAGTTATATGATATTTTTAAAATAAAGACCATAAATAAATATCAAATGTCTAGTTAAAATGCCATTTAACACAACATAATAATAATAATAATAGTCATAAAATATTTAGCAAATAAATAATAAAATTATTAAACATAAACCTTCTCACAGGTACTCGTATCTTTCCAAATAGAAGAATAATTAAGAAGTTAAAAAATCATATTTCACTTGCAAAATCATTTTACTCTAAAAGATCGCTTTTGACATTAAGCTGTCATTAAATTATTAAAAAATACTGACATTATTTTGTCAACAGGTACAAATTAGCAGCAACTGACGCCAACTAGCGTAAAGCGTATTCCAAACAACAACAACAACAAAAACAAAATAGATTTAAAAAGTTTTAGCTTTCCCCAAAGCAAAAACAAAACCTTGGGAAAGTGTTTAGGAAAAAAAAAATAATAATAATAATAAGATTGAGATGAAAGCTAAAAGAAAAGAATTTCAAAATATATAAATCAACACAAGGGATTTTTGAAACATAAATTTTAATATTAACAATTTTTATAGAAAAATGCTTTTTTATTGTCGCCATAAAAAATGACGCAAAGCGAACATAAAAAATGTTTTAAATAATAAACAACTGTTCTGTTTTCGGAAGACATCATGAAGATGTTTTGAGGTTTGAATGTAGGATAGAGGTAATGAAACGCGTCTGGCGGCATGTGCACAGGTGAAGGAAAACATTGACACAAATTATATGTACATACATACGAGTATGTACATACGTCTAAACTCATGCACAGCCATAAAAATTTTTTGTTTAATTTAAAGAAATTTTGTGGCCATGCTTCAATTTATACGGCGAGTCAACAGTTAATTTTTCAAACAAAATTGGAAACATTATTGGAAGTTTAGATTGGAATAGGTTAACACATCCCCAAGAAATGAAGAAGTGTCCGGCTTACTTGGTTTACAGGTACTTATTCTTGTTGAGGGCAGTTTGATCATCCCATGACTTTCTGCACAAAATTAATTTTTTTCCTCGGAAAAGCATTTTATTTCTCAACATAGTCCCCTGCAAGCCCCTCAACTATGGAATAATGGCACTACAGATATTAGACAGAATACCACACTAACTGTATAACCCTAATACTGGAATGGGAACGAAGCCCGCGGGAAGCAGGAAGTATTGAAAAGTAAGAAAATTATTTCGTCTGCCGGTTCATAACACAGTTTATCAGACAGATATCTTGGCCTTTACGGAAAGCATTAAATGGTTAAGGGAAGGGGTGTCTCCCCGTATTTTCATGGATATTAAATATGTTGTCAAAGCCTTACTAAAGGGAGAAGTCAAGTCCCGCTACGTACTTCAATGTGAAAATGAGATAAATTCATACATAGATACGGGTACATCACGACTTACAACAAGCAACTAAGAAGGTGATAGGCTTGCCAAGATCATCAACTTTGAATAGCATCACAATGTTGAACGTCAGACCTTTTAAAAGACACAAACCTAACTCAAACAATGGGCGATTGGAAAACACTAAGAGAATTTTTCAAAACGCCACTGTGGGAAGAATTACCATAGTCCTATGGGGTAATGAAAATCGAGAGAAAGGCTGTTCAGCATAATAACCGCCTACACGGAGATGATGTCTCATATGGCTCTCGGAACTGCACATGCAGAGTATGCCAGCAGAAGGACGAACCATTGAAGGACTACATTTGTCATTATCTAGCGTTTAGTCAGCTTAGAGGACACATTTTCTGTATAGAGAACGTAACTGGACTTGGAATGTCTTAGGGACTGTGAGATGAGAGACCTAAGAGAACATATAGATCGGACTGGTTTCTTCGTGTGACCGGTTTATCGAACGGAGATGATGTCCCATATGGCTCTCGGAACTGCACATGCAGAGTATGGGGAGTATGCAGAGTATGAAGACGAAACATTGGAAATTTACCTTTGACATTTTCTAGCGTTTAGTCAGCTTAGAGGACAAATTTTCTGTAGAGATAACGTAACTGGACTTGGAATGTCTTAGGGACTGTGAGATGATGTGAGATGAGAGAGCTAAGAGAACATATAGAGTGGACAGGTTTTTTCGTATGACCGGTTTATCGAATAGGGTCTTTTTGGGCAGATAGGTGTACTGGGGTAACCTGTATCTTGGGGTAGATCCAACAACATATCGGATTGAGTTTAAGTATAATCCCACATGGGACTGGGTCAACATAGTTTCTCCTCTTTTCAAGCTAACCTCACCCAGCTTATTTTGTCCAAATAATAAGATTTCTCAATGCTCTCAGAATAGTAGTTTATTTCAGTGAGAGATAAATCTGGAGATTAACTGCACACATGCGTTGTCCTGATGAAAAAGCAACTTTTTCTTCACCAAATGAGGTTTTTTTTCTTTCTTTAAAACAATATTGAATCTGTCCAAAAGTATTCTTGGTCGACAATGTTTTTACTATTTTTAAGGAAATCGATGTGAATGACACCGAGTACATCAAACGCATATTAAACTTCTTTGATTCACGTTGGTCCGAAGAAACCCACTGTTTTTTTTTTGCAACAAAACTCTTTCGAATTGAACATTGCCAAATACTTCTTTGTAGTGGTGGTTCCATTATCTAGCGCACGTACTTTCGCTCTCAGATAGCGAAAAAAGTAAAGTAAAATCGCAACTGCAAAGTAACATCGTAACTGCTTTGCATACGATGCAGAGCAAGTGATGCCGCATTTTATAAAAATGCAAAACTTTATACTGTTCAAATTCCAACATCGAAGTTGTCAGTTAATGTGTTTTAATACGAAAGCTTAATGCAAGAAAAGCTTTAGTTTGACATTTAAAAATAAACATTAGTAAAAGAAACAACAAGTATGTATTGTATGTTGCAAGTGAAGTGGATATTGTTGCAATTAGTAAATTTTGTTGTTTTTCTTTTCATTTTTGTTGGGATTAAAACAAATAAAAATATATTTCATTTCTTGAAAGTTATATTTAATTTCTATTATATTTGACATTTGTTTCAATATTAGATAATTGCATATGCGAACTTGAGACTACTATTTCTTCTATTGGAAAAATATTTATATTTGGAAGAATAGATTTCCTAGTGTGATCAAATAAATTTTTGAAGTTCGTTGAACTTACCTTATTCAATTTAGTATAAATATTTTTTCTTTTTATTTCTGATTACCACAAAAATTTTCGCAAAATTTTTGATTTATGGAGGAAGCAGCATTAACTCTAAAATGTGTATAGCTGTAAAAATAAAAGTTTTAAATTAGAAAAGACATTTAAGGCGTTAGCCTTTGCCGCTAAAGCTTTCTAGTTAAATATTTATTATAATTTTAATAATCACCTGTATTGCGTATGTCGAGTCGAATATTCGTCTACGAGAATTTTATTATAGATTAAAGGAAGCGTGTACAAGTTTTCTTTAATCTAGGACAAAACTGTCGTAGACGAGTAAACAACAAAATGGCAAGACTGTTGTAAATTAGGGGTGGTAAATTTGAGCTTTCATTACATAAAAAGCTTTCAGCAAATTGGAGTACGATAAATGAAAACAATTCACATATTCTATTTGCATTGAAAAATGTATACGTCTGAAGTTTACATTAGTTGACACCATAGAATGGAATAGGGAGAAAGATCTGGTCCAAAGACCGGCACTGCGACACCTGATGGATCTTTTGTACCATAGATCTGTAAATTAAATTAAATCAATCTCTATATGACTCTCCTTATGAAAGTCAGTACAGATATTGGAGAAGCCCGCCTAATATCATCTGAACACAGAAACTCAGAATGAAAAACACGCCTTCTACTGTCACATAATACGATACACTCACAAAGAATGTGTGTCGTTGTCTCGTCATCTTCCAAGCATAAACGGCACAAAGGTGAACGAACTTGGTTATTTTTCCACAGAGGATAATTCAGTCCGAAGTGACCAGAAAGAAAACCAGTTACAAGCCGTAAATTATTCCTGTTGAAGTTCAGGATGCCATTATATGTAAATGGCTGCATCAAAGTTTTTGCCTGCCTTAAACCAGAATAAAACTGCCACATTTCCTTAGCGGTCGAAATGTGGACCGACTTACACCACAAAACGGCTCTTGGCCCATAAAAGGAGCAGCAGAAGCCCTCTTGGCCAGTTCATCCGCTGCTATATTACACAGTAAATTAATCATAAGCACACGTAGTACGAGTTTAGACGGGCGAACATTTGAAAGAAAAACATCTGGAATTCTCCTTTGTTGTTTCTTTCGCGTTCACACAGATGAAAATGTTGCGGGCAACATTCCAATATTATTGAATAATAGCAAGCATATTTGTATATATATATGTATGTATGTATGTACGTGTAGCAAAGAATATGCAACAAAGCGTGTAGCCGAGTACCGAACGCAAAAACGGTTATCTCTTCCCCACCCGCAAATTTCGACCAAACTGAAGGTTTCCCTTCCAAATGTTTTCATATCTATAGGCAGACTTATGATGAAGGTGTCACAGCCTTCAGAAACACTGTGTTGTTCCGTTCTGCTTATGGCTTTAGCGCAATTGGTTTCTTAAAAACTTTCACATATAGTTTAGCCTAATCGAATCATAAACAAAGATATAATAATATATTTATAGATCATGATTTTGCATGCACATCTTAAGCGAAATCTTTTACTTTTGCCTTTAAAATGCATAAACATCCCCCATTGAGCTGATTTTTTTCATCAAACCTTTTTTTTCTTCTTCTTCTTTTCCCTAAATATACATTTCCAATTTGATGTAAAGCACTTCAACTTCAATTCCTGCCTTTTAAATACCTAGATTTTTTTACATGATTTTCCTATGTTCACCTTTTTAAAAATTCAGAAACAACAACAACAACATTTCTACCACTAACATATTGAAAACACATGTTTTTACTTACATATAAGTTATCCAAGAATAAGAAAGAAAAAAATCATTAAAAAACACAAACAGTCTCATTTCTTGCTTTCTATACAACTAATAATTGTATATCAACTGCAGTATATATTTTTTTGGTGTAAAATTTTGCCTGCCTCAAATGATTTGTAATGAAAATTATTTATAGATTTCTTTTTCGAACAGAGAGTCAACACTTAGGAATTTCATTTACTTGCGATGCATGCACCTTTATTGCTTTTGACTTTTGTGTAAATATAATTATTT
This sequence comes from Tachina lurida, assembly GCA_944452675.1. Taxonomy (NCBI): domain Eukaryota; kingdom Metazoa; phylum Arthropoda; class Insecta; order Diptera; family Tachinidae; genus Tachina; species Tachina lurida. The sequence goes on from OX101752.1 coordinate 175,417,297, forward strand.
GCTGTAAAGTGTAGGTGGAGGGCCTGATTTACACTTAATTTCTTTTTATTTTTTCTTTCACATTCTTATGGGCAGGCAGGCATATACATATACATACGTGAAGACTTTAGGTAAACTGAGCAGTATTTTACAGTCACTGGAATCAGTCAGATGTTGCAGGCAAAGCCAGAGGAAATCACCACCAACATATGTGGTCTTAGTCTTTTGCTTCTATAGTCTTTCATTTTCATTTTAGTTTTCCAGTCTTTGTAAAGTGATTCATTTTGACATGGAAAAAATTCAGTGTTTTTTTTTTTTTTGCCCAAGAAATGTTTTAAAATAACTACAATTTAGTGTTTTCAAAAGGTGCAAAGTATAAAATAAAGAAATTGTAGTTTGTTTGTTGTCACAGGTCTGGTTGCAGTTGAAGGAGAAGCAACAGCAAATGTAACAAGACTAATTTTATCTTCAGTTGTGTTATTTTTTTTTGTATTCTTCTTTCTTTGCTGCCTTTGTAATGTTCATTTTACGTTTTCTCAAGACAGACATGTCAAGGCATCATGATGTATTATGCATAGAATAAACATTTAAGCATATTGATGGCAGCAACAGCCAACATTCAAACGAGAGAGACCAAAGGAATGGTTGGTTGCAGAAAAAAGGAAAGAAAAACGATTTTTAAATGTTTTATAACCAAAACGAAATTTTTTATTTTAGTGGTTAATTGCAAAAAAAAATGCATTTCTTTGCTTAAAATACCTTATTATACCCTTTACCATTTTTGGTGGTCATTCCGTGTGTAATTAATTAGGTTTGTCATTTCGTGTGTGAATTTCCACAATATTAATATGCGACACATAAATTATATATATTCGGAATCCTTATGCATAGGGAAGAGGAATAAGCAATGTCCATCTGTCCGTCCGTCCGTCTGGTGTACGTGAAATTGGTTTTCCGAAGCTCCCAGACAAGCTAGAGACTTCGTTCGGTCGTGTCAGAAAGGGTCCAAAATAGATTGGTATTGAAAATCAGTAAAATCGAGCTGAGAGTTTTAGAGCTGGAAAACTTAAATTTTATTTTGCCATATAAAAGTAACTAGCTACAACTAATTTTGTATTTTAAATTTACTTATTTTATATTTCAGTACGAATAAAATTGGTATTAGAAATAAAAAAAAACTCTTACTTTTGTTGTTATATAAAAAGTAACCTACTAAAACTAATTTTTCCTTTTTCTCCATAAATTAAACATATCTTACATTCTTAACAGGTGCTTTAAGATCAACGCACTGATGTGCATTAGTGTCCCTTTGTGTCAGTTGTTGTAGGAAAGTTCAAGTGATGAAGGCATAGTCACTGGTCACTGAACTATACCGACTTCAGCAGATACTAATCCTAATGTAACATCAGAGCGCCCTCCTTCGTTGTGTAGCAAAATCATTGGCGAAGTAAAATAATCAATAAAATGGCTACAAGACACAGCTTCAAAAAATTAATATGCCTCATTTAACATCAGAGAGGCGCTGCAACACTCCATTATTAAAAAAAAAAAACGTGCGAAAAAGCAGAGTTGTAAAAGAATGAAGCTTTCCTCTATCTCTTCTTTCACCACCCGTCTTCTCTCTCACTATCACTTTCCTAAAGAAGGTAACACCTAGTAATAGTAGTAGGCATTAATTGCCTGAGTGTTACTTCTCTTTTAAAAAAAAAAAAAAAAAAAAAAAAAGCGCTCTTCGTTATGTTGAGTTGGCTTCCGGAAGACTTCACGGCTAGAAAGCTAGCGCAACGTACCGCCGTCAGACTAAACGCAATAGGCGCATGGAACCACCGACTTTGGGGGCATGCAAGCATTTTAGGTATAGTGGATAACGTACCAGATCTTATGGATTACTCCATTCCGAAACCCTACTTCAATAGGAATTTCCAAATTTCATTGACAGAAGGGGTTTTCCCACTGAACGGAGCCATACAGAGGAGGGTTGGTGGGTTGGTGAATACGGAATTGAAATGTCCTTCAGACTCCGGAACGAATGTAGTATATTACAAGCAGAGTTATCTGACTAAGATTCTATCGGATTTTAAACAGAGATATCCATATTAGGACTGACAGCAAATCTGCTATTAAGTCCCTCATAAGGGTGTACACCACATCCTTTCTTGTACAAGAATGTCGTAAATCCGTGGATGGACTTACGCAGCACTCAAATATCTCGTTAAACTGGGTGCATGGACATGGGACTATTTCAGGAAATATAGTTGAGGATGATCCGGCAAAGAGGAGAACCCTACTAAGAAAAGTCGATATTGACAATCTTTGTGGTCTCCCACTCTCGTCCTCCTGGAGACGTTTCGATGTTACCTTTCTTAGATTAGCTCAAAACAGATAGCGCAATGAGTCCACCTGTATAACAGCGAGAACCCTCTGGCCTCGCCTGGACTCCCGTAGAACGAAAAAATCTGATGAACTTCAATAGAAAGTACTTGAGGAGCATCGTGGCCACATTGACCGGTCACTGTACCATCGGAACCCATGCTAAGCGTATGGGTCTCCCGTATAATGACTACTGCTACAGTTGCAATGACGAGAAAGAAGAGGAAAGTAATCTGCATCTCCTGTGTGTTAGTCCCGCTCTCGAGGATCACCGTCTGCACCTCCTTGGCAGAATATCCTTCGGAAGCTTATCCGAGTTATCGGAAAACGGGCTCAAAAACCTGAGCCTCTATATTAGGAATAGTGGTTGGTATAATCGCTGACCCCCTTGCCAAATTTCTTGACCCACCCTCATCTCACAACTCCCTGAACAACTTTCATCTCATTTCTACTTCTACCCTTCTCACTCTCCTCTTGTTCTTTCTCCCTCTATCTTCTTTCAACTTACAGCTAGCACAAAGGGATCATTATATTGGACCCAAGTGAGCTGGACTCTAATTTTCTACTTTCCCTTGCCAGCAGCATGCTAACATAACCTACATTCTTAAAAGAAAAACATTGGTGTAGCAAATAAGAAAAATCTAAAATTATGATTCCAGGGTTGGGAAACTTACAATTTTTGTGTTATATAAAAGTAACTAGGTCTAATTAATTTGTTTCTTTTTCTTTATAAACTATTTTATGTTTTGGAAAGAAAAGTTTGGTTAAAAAAATATCAACCTCAGCACCAGAGTTGGAAAATTTTGATATTAAAGCAATTAAATAAAATAATATATTTTTTTTAGCTTATATCCTTTTTTCTTTGTTCACTTGACATTTTTTATATAATTTTTAAGGAACTAGATTGATATAAGGAAACAGCAAAATCTAAAAGAATGATTTCAGGGTTGGAAAATTTTTTATTTTATTTTTTTTTTTGTAAATAAAAGTGGCTAGGTCATACTAATTTTTTATGTGTATTACATATATGTATGTACGTCGGTGAAGGGTATATAAGATTCGGCACAGCCGATTATAGCACGCTTACTTGTTAGAATTTCATATTTATTTATAATACCGGCTTTACGTTTTTATAATACAATTTTAGCTCGTTTTCAATTAAAGTTTTATATATAGTTTTTTTCTTATTAAATGGAATATTTTTTTATAACAATTATCTATTTGTTTTACCTTTTAAAGCCTTTTGTATGCATTTCCAAATGAAATGTTACAACAAATTTTATTGCATTTTATTTAACATTTTAACAATTACTCCGCAATTGTGTGAAATTTATAACTATTGTACGTATGAAAATGAATAGAGTGTATTTACATAAGTAAGCCTATTTTTTTCGATCAAACAAATTATGGGAGTCCTGTTGAAACAAATATGTATGTATAAAAAATGTTGACTGTTTTTTGTTTAATTTGTTGCACGTTCATATGTACGTAGCTTAATGCAGGCGTTGCATTGTAGCCTTTGGCAAATGCTTTTGTTTTTACAAAGACAACCAAAAAATTTATTTAAAATTAATACCAAAAAATAATCCAAAAATAAAGCGAAATATTTTGTATCTTCCCACCCCCCCCAAAAGGGAAAAGTGTACATTTTAAAATCTTTTGTTAAACCCCCGAAAATCGTGTTTTTTTTTTTTGTTTTCTTGTGATGTAGTCTATTTTTTGGGAAAAAAATATATATTTTTTCATGTATTTTATTTCATTTCCTGTGAATGTTTTTTTTATATAAGATTTTTACCCAAAAGGTATTTTTGCATATGTTTGAACAGATGAAGTTGCAAACAGAAAAAAAGCATTCCATGCAATTTTCAGTTTTACAACTGTTTCAAAAAGTTAATTTTTTTTTTGCTACACTGATACTCTTACAGCCGGAATGGGTTGTATGAAATGTACAACACAAAATATTGGCAAACAATTTCTCTTTTTCTTTTACGGCCGAAATTTTTAAAAACAAATACAACAAGAAAAAATATATAAATTGTTGTACATGAAACAATACAAAAATAATTTTCACAAAGAACTTGACACTCTGTCTCCTGCCCCAATGACTATTGTTGTTCAACAAGACAACTGAAAATTGGAATGGAGTCATTTGTTTGTTTGAGGCTTGACTGCTCGAAGTGTTGGCAAGGCAAGCGGGCAGGCAGGCCGGCAGAGTTAGAGGTAGAGGCACTGCCGTTAAGCAGTCAGTTAGAGTTCGTCCATTTTTATAGATTTGTAAAAGAACTGCAAATATTTGAATACTCCACAGTGAAATGAATTTTTTTTTGCTATGAAAATCTATCAGATTCTTCTCATGATTTATGAGTTTACAAGCGCGCAAAACAACAAATAATAAATTTAAATTAAAGTTACCTTTAATAAACCAAATGGAAGGAAAAAATAAATACAAACATTTTTAAATTTGCTTGTATAGCCCAAAACTCAAATCAATTACTTTTGATGAATTTGTTTATTTTTTAAATGACACGAAAACTATAATTTTTCAAAAAAATTAAAATAAATCACTTGACAGCATAATTTTTCTATTATTGAAGTCGAATTAAATCACATGTCGTTTATAGCGCGCAGATATACACGTTAATTTTGTGATTTCAATGAGTAACCACTTATGTCGATTTTAGCGAAAACGGAATTATCGATAATTTTTTTCTATATGATATAGAAAATATTTTATACACAGAGAAAACAGTGCCTACTAAATACCTCATAAAATAGAACAAAATTAATAAGAAATCTCTATGGTTTTTTTTTCAATAAGGAAATCTTATTAATTTCATAGAGAAAACCTTTTTGAAAAAAATCAAGAAGAAATCTTGTAGTTTTTATGAGGTTATCTTATTGTTTTTTTCAATAAAAAAAAAGATGCTTTACACATAATCATATAGGAACCTACTAAAATCTAGAAGAAAACCTTATTGAAAAATCAATAAGATAGCGTAATAAAATCAAGAAGAAAACCTTTTTAAAAAAATTTATAAGGCGACCTAATAAGATCAATAAAAAATCCCTATAGTTTACAATTTATAAGAAAACCTAATAGAATCAAGAAGTTTTTCTCTATGGATTGTTTTTTTTTTTTTGGTGCCAAAAATAACGGAAATTGAGTAAAAAAAAGTTGTAAATAATAAGATTTCTTCTTGATTTTGTGTGGTTTTCTTCTTGATAAAATTAATAAGATTTACCACATAAAAACAATAAGGAATCTCTATGAAAAAATCTGCGCTTCTTTCTGCTAGGATACCCCTTAGTCTAAAAACGGTTCATAGATAAAATCTTCTTGATTCTATGAGGCAGATTTTTCTCTGTGTATATGTACGTACCGTGCCATAACCACCAAAAAAAAAGCTTGAGGAACTAATTTCCAAACTAAATTTTTTATCAAAATCGATTCTTTGCGATCGTATATTGATATTGATGTTTATCAAAAAAAAAACGAGGTCAAAAAACTGTTTCGGTTAAGCTTTTTTGGCGGTTATGGCTCGATATGTTTTTTTGTATATATTTTTGATAATATTCATTAAAAATACAAGTTAAATAACTGATGTTAACAAACAATCTCTGCTCAGGTAGATAGACATGGCTGTTGATGAAGTTCGTGGCGGCACAGAAAAATTCAGGTATTTCCCCCAACTAAAAAGTCTAGTTAAATTTTTCTTGTCTTGTTTAGAAAATCACATTAGTTAATAAAAAAATATTTCGTTCTATGTATAAGAATTGAAAATCCTAAACTTAAGCCCGATTAAAATATTATTCCTGGCTCCTTATTCTGTAACTCGCTAAAGCTAAATCTTTATCGTTAAAAAATCGATAAAGTGGATTTATTGATTTCCGTCTACGAAGGCAATTTTTAAACGTGTATTTCTAAATAAGGCAATGGCTTACAAATTTAAACCGCCGAAGTTTCACGTATTTAAAAATACAAAGATGCGATACGAACTTTAGCCTGTTGAAATCATAAATATAGAAGATGGGCAAATTTTTATATTCAAACTATTGTTTGCTTTTCGCCAAAAAAAAAAAAATTATAAATTTTGAACTTATGTGTTTAACTATGACAACCGTAGATTTATTATTTAAGAAACTAGCTCGATGTTTGTATTGATACAAAAAGTAGTAAATAAATTAAAATAAATATATCAATGAATGAAAAATAAATAAACAAAAATCGAATAGAAACGTTACCAATTAAAGCTTAACTGGAAAGAACCGAGTTATTTTAAATATTGTGGACAATAATTTTATTGCAAAAAGATCTTTTGATTTTTCTCAATACTTACGAACTTTTTAGAGTCCATCTTGCGTACAAAATATGAAGGGGCTACAATAAAATTTTAGTTAATGAAATATTCTACCAATTAGTTTCAAATAAATTGAATGGCAGATTTTAAAATATCCCAGGTCTTAACAGGGCACTGAAAGTAATGAGGGCATTTGTACCAGATTGTATCCACAAGATAACAATTCATTCATGGAATACATTGAGATAATGGAGCACTTTCCTTGTCATTGTCCAGCTTTCGCCCAGCCGAGATCCCGTTATTTTGGAGGTGACACCTTATCGCTCATTACCCAGGTATTGAGTGGAGAAGTTTAAGGGAATACGCCAATGATAATGAGTTCCTATAAAGGTAGGGTTCGATTTTAATTCACCTGAGAGCGCACAACAGGCCTCTACTGGCTTATGTGTACTTCCCCTGACATTAGCGTAAAGGCTCCTCCCTGCAACTTAGCCTAACATAACCTAAGCATCTTAGCCGTTGTCATGATATCGACCCAGTTAGCTTCATGCGAGCCTGCCTGCATGTTCAGGTGAACGCAATCCAACCACTGTAGGATCTTGAAATTATAGGTTCTGCTCCTGATAATACCGATTTTACGAGTACAAGTTCATCTGCTTCCTCGTTTCCCATGCTGCCGACATGTTTCTCAAGACACATCAGCTTGCCACTGTTCTTTCGTATACAAGAGTTGCTTTAGGTCGGTTTCGACACACTCATTCGAAATAAAAGTTTTATCTAGCCTTGTAGCAACTCGTTTTCTCCTCAAGCGTTTCAAGGGCCTTTGGGTCTCGCTGACGTCTTTTTTATTATAAATAAGTTTGGTTCCGCCATTGATTTTATTGTCTTTGTAGCCGAGAGAAACACGAGAGAAATGTATAAGCGTATGTGTATTCATTTGTATCAGAAGCCGATTGATGTGCCGCACTCTGGTCCTACTATGGGCAGGCTGGCCGTACATACATACATATAGTTTTTTATTATAGAAAGGCCCTAAGTAATTTTTTGTTTAATCGTGATTTTTGCATTTTTCGATACATTGAATGTTCTTCTATCGAAATATATAAAAAAAGACTCGATTTCAAAAAAAAAAAAAAGTTAGGGCCTTTCTGTATTAAGGTAACGAAATACGCAAACAGGCAATCTTCTGAACTCCGTCTAGCTTGATTGGTTTCTGGCAAACCTTTGGTCACCAATCAAGCGATGTGTGCGATGAGTCTAGATCAGACATACTACTCAAAACACAGCTCATTGCCGTTGCTCTTAATAATAATTATCAACTTTATAAAAAACATTTACATGCATGTAAGATTGAGTACGAATAAGATAGTGGCCTGGCTCGGAAATCCATCACGGCGCTGCCATCCGATGCGCATGGGTGATTAGTTTGCTCAGCTGATGCGCATGCTTAATCGAAGGTCAGACAAAAAATCTGCATCATTTTAAAGAATGAACATTAAAAATTCATAAATTAATAATAAATATTTTTTTACTTAGATGAAAGCAAATACCCCTTTTAGACACGGAAAGTTTACTTTGCAAAGTCTTAATTCAGCTGGGAGAAAGACAGAAAGAGTAGTAGTATTCCTACATCTGTCTCTCACAGTAAACTTTGCGTGTGTAAAAGAGGTAAAAAGTTCATTCAGATTAAAATTAAGAGAAATAAATTTTTTGCTAAAAAAAATTATGTTCCAACAACAGACAAATTCCGAAAAAATATGGTAGATGTTAATATTATAAAACACTATTCGGATAATATATTTTTATTTGATTTTAATAACAAAAATACAATAAGGGTTTTCATGAGAATGTTCAAAAATCTCGCAAACTGTGCAGTTGTGCATTTTTACACTCTCGTAAATAAAATGTCAAAAACTTTATAGAAATTTATTAACACAAACCTGTTAAGTTTGCCCAATAATTTTTACTCGTAAGCTTAAGCTGTGCAATTGTGCATTTTTAAAGAACAACAAGAACATTTTTAGACACACACACACACTTTTTTATTTTTATACAAATATATATGTAAATATGTTTTTAAATTAAAAATTGCTTGAAATTTTAATTTTTTATTTTTATTAAATGAACTTTTTGATGTTTGTTTCAAAATTTACATAAACTGTTTGCGCAGAAGTTCAAAAGAGACTTTATGAAACAAGTCTCGCAAGTTTGCCCAATTGCACAAATGCCAATTTGAAGAGTTCTCATGAAAACCCTTAATGAATATTTAAATAACAAATTAAATTCTTAATCATCCGTTGGAACAGCCATTTTTGTGATTAGTGTTTAATGTTTTGTTTTTCCTCATAATACACTGCGGAGTTGCATTTTAGAACTCATGTCATTTGCAGTGTTGCAAAATATGGATTTTCCGAAAGCACTACGCATCAGATGCAGCGCAGTGTTCGATTTCCGAACAGGCCCTGTTTCAGGTGTTTTGCTGATGCCTGGTGTAGATACAGAAGTGCAAAGGCTTTGCGTGAGCACCTGCCGTAATGGCCTTATCTCACGGGTGCCAATGCACCGAGTCCGGTTTGGGGACGCCAGACCAACGCCCCCGTGAACCCTTACAGTTCACACCTATGCAATACATAGGTGCGCCTCAAGGGACCACAGGTTGCAAACCTTATATATAGTTATCCCTGTACTATATTTAATTACCTTGCTTAGGTAATTGAGCTATCTAAACTCGTATCAGTTGCTATGTTCATGCCATAACAACTTTCTGTTGATTGGCAACAGCACCTAGAATAGTGTCTGGCTGACCGCGTCATACCAATCACTAGCATTGATTTAACACTGGGAAGCCAAGACTATTCTCCCAGCGATTTTGGTAGCAACCACAGCCACTACGATAATTGTCAGGCTTCCACGCTATGGTGTTGTGTATACACCAATAGCGAGGTCCCCAAGAGAATTCCTCAACCATTGCCGGCACAGCTGAACCACCCTCGCGAGAAGAAAGCAAGCTGTCGCCACCAAAATCCTGTGCCTATTATGATCAGACACAAGTGCCGTTGCCCTGGGGTCATATCCAGGGGCGTTAAATCTTTTGAACACAGGATTTTGATAGCCGCAATGCTTTTATCTCTGAGCAGCTCAGCTGTCGGGCAACCGGCACCCGTAGCACCAGAAGTAGCCTCTGGTCAGACCTCGCAGATCCACCTTTATTAATAAAGGCTTCACTACTACTATCTTTTGAACTCAGGGGCAGTTCTAGGTGATCATGCACCTAACTGACATCAACAGTTACCTGTCTTCCTTTTATAAATATGTGCACATCCTTTGCTCTGTTGCCAGAGATCGGGTAGTAACACATAAGTTCTATGGGTAATGAGCCAAAGGTCCGTCAATGGAAAAAGCAACATTACCCCGGCTGGGGTCCCCGGGATTGCCACACCCGTAGTCATTTGACTCCCCTGGGGGTGTGGTGTAGATACAGTGGGCAACCTTAGGTGAGCCTTCCTAATAGACAACTTAGCTTTGCAAGAAATGAATGAATGAATGAATGAATGAATGAATACAACCTTGAGAGCCCCTAAACAAGTTATGTTTAGCAATTAATTCCTATTGTTCCCTTAAACCTCAAACGTAAAATTTTAACAAAACCTCTATTTTTTCCTTTATTTCGGACCCGCATTGAAATGAAATTTATATTGCTTAGCGTTTATTGAACTTTATTAATTGTTATAAATTTTTCTTTTATTATTCTTATGAAAAACAATTTAATAATTTTGTTTTTTTTTTCGTTCAGATCATTTTGATTAGTTTCTTTTTTTTTCTTTTCTTTCATATGCCCAATAATAATAATAAAAAATTGTAACGCATGCGTGTCAACTTCAATCAAAGGTACACAAACGTAGCAAGCAATTGCTGTGCCCACAAACCTTGCTACAGCAAAAAAAAAACAACAGTTGTTGCATATTTTGTGTAATAAAATTTATTTTCCCCCCACCGTAAGAGGAATGAATATGAGTAAAACATTTAAGTGTGCGCGCCCGCATGCAACTTTATGCTGCAAGTAAATGAACTCCATGCAGCAGCACTAGTCGTGTATGCAATAAAAACAGTAGTGTAGTCATTGTAGTCGATCATAAAGTATTGTTAATTGAGGTAAATTAAGGTACTACATGTGTACAGGCATTCGCTGCAGCACACACAATACAAAACGATCATATGACATTTGATGAAACTAAAGTATGTATGTTTGTAGTATGTATGTATGTACATCAAAACAAATTTAATGCATTCTTTTTCTCTCGCGGGTTAATAAAAATCAACAAATAACACAAGGTTCGGTGACTGCAATAATAATGTATGAGTATTACACATCATCATTATCATCATCGTGATGATGATGATGGTGATGATTGTTAAAACAATTTTATTTTCAATTGAAATTAATGTTTTATAATAAACGCACACATTCCCATACATACACACACACACACTCACACACAGAAGTTAACATAACACCCGTTATAACTGTACTAATTTCTTATGAGAGTGCGAGAGAGCGAGAGAGAGGGAGCGAGTTAATATCGTTAAACTCCATTTTTTTTTTTTTTTGGTTTTAGTTCTTCCAAGCCAGGCAACCATCTTTAGGTTATTTTCTTCGTAAAACAAGTGTGCGTGTTGTGCCTTTGTGTGTTGCACTATTTTTTTAATGACTTTTCTTGTCTTTTTCTCATGTCTTGACTTCAAGTCATTCATCGTTGTTGTTGTTGTTGTTGTTGTTGTTGTAGCCGTTCGGTGTAGTCTTGGGTATCTTTTGCTGCCTCACCTTCGCTTTACAATTTATGGCCGTGCTTATACATAAACTCACATGGAAAACAACATGGTGTCTTCGTTAAAGTTCGTTTTTTTTTTTTGTAAACTGTTTTATAGAAAACAAACAAGGGGTATTGTTATACATATGTACTATGTACATATGAAGTAAATGGCTTTTTTTTAATGATGAAAAAAATACGTTGATCTCTGAAGACCTCTGTTGAAGTCAAGAAGTCAGTTTTTTTTGTTGCTTTGTTGATGATTCTTATAAATAGTTGTGTGTGTTCAAAAAAAAAAACTTTCAAGTATTTCTAAAGTTTTGCTTCTTCTTATATTTGCTTTATAAGCTACAAATACTAAATGATGAGATCATCGTCAAGTTTTTAAATACCTTTTTAACAACACACAATGAATGCCCTTTAAACACACATCGCGCTTTGTTTTTAATGGGTACTTTTTTATTCTACCCAATTTATGATGATTTTCAGTCATGTTGCCTTATTATTATGTGTGGGCCTATAAAAATTCTTCAAGAAAAAACCCGTTCACTTTTTCTTGGAAATCACTTATTTAGGTACGTACATACATATGTACATATGTATGTATGTACATTAGGGTGGGTCATTGTGTATGAGAAAAAAATAAAAGTTCTCTAATAGCAATATTTTTTTGTCTTGCATTAAAACAAATAAAAATTGCTAAAAAAAAAAGTAAAAAAAAAGTCACATCTTAAGCCCGCACCGCGGTGCACCATAGCTCATAAGAATTAATGCCCTAATTCAGTAAGAGGATTTAGCACGTTTTTATTTTAAAATACTTCTGAGTTCTTGTTTTTAAATTTTGTAAATTATTCTCTTCAAAAATGGTTGTTGTCTTTGATAATGAAAAATAAAAATATTACATATTACCATGTTTTTAAAACATAAAAATTATATTATAATAGGGCATTTACACCTGCTCAAAATCAAGGAGATTTTAATTAAAATCTTTATGAAAATCTATACCATTTACACCAATTTTTTTCACATTTATAAAGACTTTTTAGTCCAAAACAAAACCCATTAACTGAAAAATTTCCAAAACTATAACCAAACAATTGCAATGTAGCCAATTCACACACCTGTTCAAGCAGACCGTAGCTAATTCAATCATCTTTTATAAAAATATTATGTACATGGTAGTGAAAATATAAAAAAATATTAGATTTTATGTAGATTTCTTACAAATCTACTCACAAACTATATTTTGTTTTGTATGGGACATCTAGTACAAAGCAACTAGATTTAGCTTGAAATCTCGTAAGTACTAGATTTTGAGATAATGTAAATGCAATACAATACTTTGAAAAATATATGAAAAAATATATGCTGGATATAATGTTTGGAACAAAATCATTAAGCAAATACACGAACCTTCTAGCATAGACAATAAATAATAACTGTTTAAAGAATCACAGCTGCGGCTTTTTTCCTTCCATAGATAAGACGATACAATCGTAGAACAATCCCGATTCCCGGGATTTGTAAAATTTAATCCCGGGATTTCTTTTTCAGAATTCCTTAGCAATTTTTATATAAAATACCATTTATAAGTTGAAATTCTCCTTGATTTTATGGTATTTTTTATAATATTTAAAAGTCCCATACAATTTTATACTATTCGTGACATTATTTTTGGAATAAATTAACAAAACGAGCAAAATTAATTACAGTGGAATCTCTCTTCAGCGGACACTGAAGGGACCATTGAAATGTGTCCGTACAAGGGGGCAGTCCGGTGTAAATGGAGTGCTACCGGGACCTGTCAAAAGTGTCCGTATAAAGGGTGTGTCCGTCTATTGGAAGTGTCCGTTAAGGGAGATTCCACTGTAACTACTTTCTCACGGTTCTTTTTATCAAAAGTGCTACAATATACAACTAAGAATTATTTTGAAACCAAAAAGAAGCATATGAGTTTTGGAAGGGAAAAAACGTTTCGAAAATTCATATGTTTGACAAATTTATGCCTATATTATGAAGGCAATTATGAATAAAATTCCATGAGAAATTTTTCCCGGGGAATAATTTCAAACAGTAGTGAATAATAGGGAAAACAATAAAAATCTAATTGGAAAAGGCAGAAATTTCTTGCGGAAATTTATTCATAATTGCAGTGTTTAACAATCTGTATGTCGACTACACAACGCTATACAAAATTAGCACTTATCTACTTTTCGGTAACAATTGAGTACTAATGCCCGTAATTTCTACACACAGGTAATTTACCTAAGGTTTTTACCCACGAGTTTGCCTTATAAAATTCAACTTACACGATAGATATCTAGGCATCTATTGTAGAAATTAAGGAGCTAATGACAGCTGCTTACAATTGAAGTAGAATAGAATACAAGGCAAGTGCAAACTTTTTGTTGTGGGGTTGACGTAAACGTGAGAAATATTTACCGAATAAAGCCTGGTACGGAGTTCATACGGAATTTCAGGTTCTCATACAAACTGCATGTAAAAAAAAGAACGGAAATTCAGGTTGGTAAATTTCATTAAGGAATTTCCATTTGCTGGTATGGACTTTCAAAAGAAAAATACACGGAATTTTGAAATCTATTGCCTATCTTAGGGATTTATACATAAATATAAGTGGACACTTTTTTCAGTCAACTGATACAAAAATAATGTTCAAACAATTGTTTGGTGACGGAATTTTTGACATTTCTAATTTTCATCAAATAGTAATTAAGTTTTAGTGTTTTTGTGCATTGTAAATTCCAAAATAAACGAATTTGTGTTTATGCAAATATAAATCTACACAAAAGGCTACACTATTATTTTTCCGTGTAGAAATAAATATAAATTTACAAACCTGAAATTCCGTAAGAACTCCGTACCGGGCTTAAAACATAGTACTCTGTTCAAATTTGTGAAAAATGTTTATCAACATTGATTAATTCGTACGAAAAATGTTACATATAAACAATATTAGCTAGCGCCTGAAAGCATGCTACAATTTCTTATGCTTGTAGTAACACCCCATGTGTTTGTTGTAAATTCCACACGAAACAAGTGGCACTCCACTTATTTCGCATGAAAAATTAAAATGTTGAAGATACATTTCAAATGTTTCTGCAACATTTCTCATGAACAATTCGTGCCAATTTTTTTTATATGTATGTACTTTGGCGGCTTTTCGCGTGAAATGTTGAACAGAGTACCAGGCTTAATGGGGAGGATTTTGTTGAAAAATTTTTTATTTTCGTTTCGTTTTTCAAAAGTTCATAGATATGTTAAGATTATAGAAAAAATGTATATTGAAAACAAAAACAAATTTTCATTTTTAGTTATGGTTTTCAGTAGAAATTCTCTAACATCGGATGCGATTAATCAACTTAAAGATAGATGAAAAAAAATCTTTTGATTTTACTCGTATTAAAGACAATATAAAAACTTTTAAAATGCATAAAATTTGTTATTAAAGTAATATTTATTAAAAAAAAAATAGTGTATTTTACCAAAAAATTTTAGATCCCGAAAATCCCGGGATTTACAAAATCCCGAATCCCGGGATTGGCATCTCTAGTTCTTATACAACATAAAACAATAAAATCACGAAATTATATTTGGCTGAGTTTACATCTGGCATTTCTTATGTGCTAAGTGCACAAAAAAGCGTAACCACTACTTACTAATGAAAAACTGTTTGATTTAGACATGTATTTATTGATTTAAACTGTTTCCAATCATGTTGGATTCTATAAAATTGTCTATTAGTTATGTATGTATAAAACTGTTTAACTTAATAAATACGTGTCTGAATCAAACAGTTTTTCATAAATAATTAGTGGTTACGCTTTTTCTACGCATGTGTGGCACATGGCACACAGATGTAAACCCCGCCTTAGTTAGTTTTGGTCACAAATCTTGGTATCACTCGTCTTGATTTAAGTTTCGTCTGTATTAAACGTTCTCTTGATTTTTTTATAGTAGAGTTATGAATGCTTCAAACACTATTTTGACAGTTCGTTCCACCGTCTCAGTATGACATGGCAGCTTGGCAAAAATTAAAATGTAACAGAAGTCGATAAGAGAAAAAAAAAATTTTTGACCCACCCTAATGTACATACTTGCACAATAATATGTTTGATTGTATTGGATTAAAGAAGGCCGTACCTACTGTTACGAGTACATATTTAAATCATGGAAAAGACTTTGACTTTAAAGCTTATCTCTAACTCTTGAAGTCCAATAAATGGAACACATGTATATACACGTATATATATTTACATACATCCACACATGGCTAGGAATGGTACAGTGAAATTCAATCAAAAATATCTTAAAGATATACATACGGTTAAGGAATTAACTCTACATACACCCATCATTTTTGGGGTTTGAGGAAACTTGGGAAGAAATTAAAAAAATTAATTATGCCAATATTTAGGGTGCTAATAAATATGTTTATACAAAAAATAAAAAATGAAAATATAATTATAATAACAACAATAAAAGCAAAAATATTCAAAATCCATAGGAAAAAAGTCTACATACAGGTATAAAATACACGAAAAAATACGTGCAAAATGTTCGATGCCGTCAACTTGTTTGAAAATTCTGTGATTTCCGGTACCAAGCCGTCAACAAATTGCATCCGAATATGTTCTTAAAAAGGCAACAATTGATATTAACCTCGAAAGAATAAAAAAATTTACCACAAATGACGCTATTGAATTTAAGTTTACGTCATTTGTAATAATGACTTAATTTTAACTCTACTTAAGCATGGTTAAGGTTTAAAATGCAATCGCATCATTTGTGGTAAATGTTTTTTATTCTTTCGAGGTTAATATCAATTGTTGCCTTGTTAAGAACATATTAGACCATATTCGGATGCCATTTTTGTTGACGGCTTGGTACCGGAAATCACAGAATTTCCAAACAAGTTGACGACCTCGAACATTTTGCACGTATTTTTTCATGAATTTTATGCCTGTATGTAGACTTTTTTCCTATGGATTTTGAATACTTTTGCTTTTATTGTTGTTATTATAATTATATTTTCATTTTTTATTTATTGTATAAAGATATTTATTAGCACCCTAAATATTGGCATAATTAATTTTTTGAACTTCTTCCAAAGTTTCCTCAAACCCCAAAAATGATGGGTGTATGTAGAGTTAATTCCTTAACTGTATGTATGTACATAAAAAATTTCATGGATAATTAAAAAAAATATACCTTAGAGAGAGAGAGAGAGAGAGAGAGACATTGAAAATTCAACTTCTGATTTTCACAATATTGTGGCACTTGTTGGTATAAAACAGGTATGGTGAAAATTTGTGCCAAGTCGGACAACTCTAGACCTTGACCCATTTTGTATTCTAAATTATATCCTAATTTTTTTTCTGGAAAATTAACCCCTGTGGGCCAAGTGGGTTAAAATTTACACTTATTTTTTTCAAAAATATTTCTAGCAAAAATAATACAATTTATCATATTCTATAGAGCATTTTGCCGATTTTCAGAAAAATCAGTGCAAAATGAGCGGATGTTCTAATGAATTGTTGGTAAATGGGCGAATTTTGCTAGATACGAATTTTAGCCTCAAAAGGACACCGCTTAGAGTTAGTCGATTCAGCCCATAATATCTGCCTGGGCTTTTCTAAATATCCAAAATTAACTAATGTGGATCAGCTTAAAAATTTAATTCAAAAACAGTTCTAGTACAAATTTTGTAGTAACTTTACTGTTAACAAACAAAAATGATCAGGTAAATCAATACTCGCATGGCAGCATACTTTTTGAAGCACTATTTATTATCCTGCTAAATGCACGATTTTAATACAGACTATCGAATTCGTCTCATGTTTGTGAACTTCAGACAAAATCTCAGTAGCACAAAGTTAATATAAGGAGCGAGAGATTTTAACTAACAAGACAGTACATTAACAATTTAAGTTGGTTATTTGAATAACAACAGCTAAAGTTAATTAGATCAACCAACCAAAATAGTATGTTCAACCGAAAGCAACTTTAACTTTTAGTAGTAGTAAAATTAACAACTCAAATTGGTTAGATTAACCTCGTACATGAATGTCTTACTATAAATCCAAATATTACATATAAGTCAAACAAACGTATTATGCAAAAAAATTAATGTTCACGTGTAATTATATTTACTTTTACAGTTCCTTCCTTGGCCTCAACACTACATCATCATCAGCCCAAAAGCGGTATCAGCGCCACAGTTGATGATGAAAATTCTGCGGGTATGCCTGCCTCTTCGGTGGGTGCTTCGTCGCCACAGCCACAACAAACAGATTTTATGGTCTCATGTCCACAATGTCACGTCCGACTTTCAGGTTTTGAGGTAATTATAAATTTTTGCTCAAACACCACATAGGTATATATCGAGCCCTATTTTCGATTTAATCGTAAGCGACAAAAATTAAAGTTTTCAGGAGATTGTTTTATAGTATTCAAAAATGTTTTACACGTGCATATAAATTGTCGCAGCCTGTATCTTAAAAGTTATCAAAAATTTTGGCATTTTAATAATTCTAATTTATTATTACATATATTTTAATTTCAATAACTAAGTTAATTTTTTACTATATGTCGCTTATGATTAAATCGGAAATATGGCTCGATGTATTCTTTATCTAAACTTAACTTTGTAAGTGCGCAAAAAAAACATACCACAACTCGATTTTCTACTTTTATTTTCCTCAACTTTCAGCCGCTACGCAATCACATAGCCTCTGAACATCCTCACAATAAATTAAATATTGAACCATCATTTCCTAGCCCACAGGCGCGAGTTGAACATCATAACCACCACCAGCATGCTGCACATCATAATTCATCATTGGCCACAACAGCCGTGGAGGAGAGTGATGACAATGAGAGCAATATTAGTTCAGCCGAAAATAAATCATACAATAACAACAATAGTCAAGAGAAAAATAACAATAGTATTATGCCACAAATAGCCGCACACAATGTGCCCACACACACACCATCGCCCAAAACTGCAACAACACCTAATTCAAATGCGACAACAGATCTCTTAACGGCGGCAACACCTTTTGGTGCAGCTGCTGCAGGACATTTACCACACAATTTGCATCCGGCGGCTGCAGCGCAATTTATGGCGGCCTTAGCTATGCAGCAACAACAACAACAACAGCATCACCAACATAATAATAGCCATACCTCACCCACATCACATTTATTAGCGTTTAATGGTCATCAGCAAAATCATCATCATCATCATCATCATGGTAACACTCACATGCTGCAGCACCATCAACTGCAACAACAACAACAACAACAAAACCAACATCAGTCATTTGCTGGCGATATGGAAACAATGCGTTCAACCTCCAGTCCCGGTTCTTGTGGAGGTAGTGATAATAATTCGGCTGCCAGCAGCATGAGCGGTCCCTATCAGTGCCTACACTGTTCGGCTGCATTTCAAAATCGTCTCGAACTCGAGAAGCATGAACTCATGCATTCACCGAATGCGCAATCGCCACTGTTACAACAGAATGGTGTTAATCAAGTGAGTAACTAACTTCTCGTTCGTTTCATCCTACATACTCGTACATACTCGTATATTTTTCATTTTAATTCATTTTACGTGCATCATAAATAAATAAAATCATATCGTGGCTGTATGTGTAATGATACGTTAAATAAGAATATGCAAGAAGTTTTTTCGCTTAAAAGAAAAATAAATAAAAAGTCAGCCATACATGATTTGAAAGGAACACATACATACATAATTCCTTTTTCTTCAAGATATAATACAAAGAGGTTACTTTGTTTCCACGTTGTGTAGATTCACTAGGAGCTAAAGATGTAACATGATAAGGCGGATGACTGACTTCTTGCAATACTTTTAATTTTTACTTTTTTTTGTACATACTTACATACATACTCGTATTTAATTATTAAATAAAATTTGTTTATATGTTGATTAATCTTTAGGCATATGTACATACATACACACTTGTATGAATCATTTGCCCACCATATTACTTTAATACGATCGTTATCTTCTTTTTATTACTTGCCTTTTCAAACCACAGACGTGCATATTAAACATTGTGTACATATTGTTGCACATACATATAAATTTTTTACTTTTTAATCACAATCTGCAACCACAAAGGTTTGAATTTGATTTAAATTCACCTTATTTATTCTTTATTAAAGAATTATTTATTATTATACAAAATTCAAAAGAGAATAACAGAAAATAGCCCATGCCTACTTACTGATCTTTGTACCCTTCATTTATTTGTTTGTACTTATGTGCGTAAGTATACATATACATACATATCGCTTATTTACTTGAACTAGATCATAACGCAAATGAATTCCGCAAAGTGCAACTTTGACTCGCACATGAAGAGTTCCATATGGATACTACTTACGATATGTAAGATTATACCAACTTTATCCTACCTGATGTATACCTTTTAAAGAAATAAATTGAGTAAAGTGCGACATTGACTCGCGCGCTCCGTACGTTGGGCTTTGAGCATTTTTTAATAAAGCGTTTTTTTAAGTTTTTGACGTTTTTTCGATTTTTTTTTAATTTGGCGATTTTTTTCATTTTGACGATTTTTTTCATTTGGCGATTTTTTTAATTTTGACGATTTTTTTAATTTGGCGATTTTTCCGGTTTTTCGCGATTTATTTTCGTTTTAGAAATTTTTTTTAATTTGGTGCTTTTTTTTCGTTTTGGAGATTTTTTTTTTGTTTTGGCGATTTTTTTTCGGCTTGGCGATTTTATAGTTTTGGGATTTTTTTGTTTTATCGTTTTTGAAAATTTCAAGAAGTTTGCTCTTACGGTTTCCACAATACAGCAAGTTGTCAAAATTACATGGTCAAAGTTACATTAACTGATGGTACACCCTTTAATTAAATTTTTTTAAATTTTAGTGTTAATTGTTGTAGTCTGTATAAAAATACACTAACCTTACAAAATTCAAGTGTATATACATACAATTGTATACATATTACATGGGATTTTAACATTTTTCATTGCTCGTTTTGGAACACCCTTTAATTTCCAATTCTCATGTATTTGTAGTTGTAGCGGCCAAAGGTCTACACACTGTGTCCAAATTTCAGGCCCGTAGCTCTTACGGTTCTCGAGAAAATTTCCTGTGACAGACGCGCAGACGGACAATAGGGTTTCTTTTCACCTTTGGTGTACGAAACCCTAAAAAATTAAGTAGCCGGTAGGCTTTTTTTTGCTTTTTGGCGATTTTTTTACTTTTGGTTATATTCCTTAGTTTTTCCGCATGTTTCCGTTTTAGTGATTTTTTTTTTGCTTCTGGGCGTTTTTTAGTTTTGTCGAGTTTTTCGGTTTGTGGCGATTTTTTTTTTTTCTTTTTTAGCGATATTTTAGTTTTGGTGATTTTTTTTCAGTTTTGGGCGTTTTTTCGGTTTTTAGCGATTTATTTTAGTTTAAGCGTTTTTTTACTTTTGGCGCTTTTTTCGGTTTTGGCAATTTTTTGGGTTGTTTTTTTGTTTTGGTGTTTTTTCCGTTTTGGCGATATTTTTAATTTTTTTTTTTTGTTTTAGCGTTTTTTGAACATTTCCAGCAGTTTGCCTATTACGGCTTACAAGATACAACAAGTTGTCAAAATTACATTAACTGATAGACGAATACCCTTTAATTTTGATTTTTTTTATTTCTGTGTGATAAAAGTAAACTAACTTTCACAATTTCAAGTGTCTGTATATAATTGTCTGAATATTACATAAGGATTTCATCAGGTTTCGTTGCTCACTTTAAAACATCCTTTAATTTTTAACTGTATATATATTTGTTATTGTGGCAGCCAAAGTTTGGCATATTCTGTGAAAATTTCAGGTCCGTTGCTCTTATGGTTCTCGAGACAGCAGCCTGTGACAGACAGGCAGACCGACGGACAATCACAATACGGAACCCTAAAAATGTGATATTTCAGTTAATAATTCCGAATAACTAAAATATTCATATCGTTACTCACATTGTGTAAAAATTGCATACCTACAAATATCATGTAAAGGGTGATTTTTTAGCAACTTTCTTTTTGACAACACTGTTTCTGGCAAGTCAGCTGTTTGCGTGTAACATGTTACTGTTAAACATGTTCAGTTTGGTCTATAATTTCACCATGAATCGACTTACAAATGAACCAGGGTTGCAGATTATTAAGTTTTATTATCGAAATTCATGCTCGGGTAAGAAAGTGCAGCGTGCACTTCTTCCATTTTATGGTCCTTTTAAGACTGAGGCTATACGGCATCTTGTGACTAAGTTTCGCATCAAAATTACATTATTGAACATTAAACCACCAACACGCATACGTAGAGTGCGGACAGAGGACATTATCGCAGCTGTATCTGCCAGTGTTGTTGATGACCATGAATAATAGGTTCGGCTCCATTCGCAGAAATTGGGCACTTTTTTTCAAAATGGAAGCACTGGACTTGGGGCTTCAGCAAGACCGTACCACATGCCATACAGTACGCGAAACAGTGGTCCAATTGAGAGTCGAGTTCGATGAACAGTTTATTTCACGTTTGGAGCCGTTCAATCGGCCGTCTAGATCGTGAAATTTAATGCCTTTAGACTATTTATTGTGGGGCCATGTTAATGCCAATATCGAAAAATTTATTCGTGAGATACCGGCCGATGTTGGAGAGAGTATGCAAAAATTGAACCCAGAGTATGAACCATTTCAGGCGTAACCGCCAGAACACATTGAATTGATTAGATCGTTCTACCGACTCAAATAAAGATCTCATAAATTTTTCTAAATTTTATGCTTTTTTTAATCAAATCCGAAAGATCTTAAAAAATCCTCTATTATCGGCCATGTCACAGAGTTCAATTCAGTCCGGAATCGGAATTGAATAAACCTCAAAATATCAAGCCCTAGCTGGAGCATACCCCACCGTACCACCGCCTCCAACAGTCTGGACACACCTGACAAACTTCCGTATTTTAGTTTTCTTTTTTAGACACCATCTCCTACAAAAATGGGGTGGATTGAATTCCGATGCCAAATATATTCAAATATTGAGAGAATAATAAAATTTTCTTTTTCCTTTCAAGTTATGTATGTGTAAATTTAAAACTTTAAAGTTTAAACTAGTTTTCTGTAAAAAAAATTATTATAGCTATTGCTATTTATGGCGAGATACAGGGGTTAGAAAATAATTTTCGTGACAAAATTAATCGACACTATTACAGTTATAAATTTATTTTTGTTTTGATTTCTTTGTACTTAAAAGCAGCGTACGAAAATAAACGAAACAAATTGTTTGAATTTGTTTTGCTTCGTTCTTTGAAGTGAGTGAAAAAAAACAAAACAAAAACAATGAGAAACATTGCTGAATTTGATTTTGTATTGTTTTTGTCCTGATCACAAACCAGAGAACACAGCCGATCGACTGTAAGCCGGCTAACAGCCGCCACCGGCCGCAAACAATATATTAATTTAATCGTGCGCCACTAGAAAATATAATAATGGTAAATAAATGGAAACGTTTTAAAATATTTGCGGCGAATTTGACATCATCATATAATATTTTCACAATGTATGGTTAAAAGATAACAGAGACTTTAACGGCAAGTTGTGTATGAAGAACTTGTAGTTAAAGTTCAAGTTAACTCTTAACCATATATTGTGAAAAGGGACGTAAGTTTGTTTTATACTATGTTCACACTATTGACCTGCACAATACTATTTATAAGACCTTTCAAGACATGCGACATTTTTAAAACGCTTTACTACAGCGAAATATTCTAAAATAAACGCTAAACAACACTGTTGGCAATATTTTTTTTGAGTTCTTTGTCTTGACAACAGTGTTTTTTAGCGTTTGTTTTAGAATATTTCGCTGTAGTAAAGCGTTTAAAAAATGTCGCATGTCTTGAAAGGTCTTATAAATAGTCTTGTGCAGGACTTTAGTTCACACTTATGTTTTTAAACATTTTTAATACATGTTCACACTTATGTTTTTAAAAATTTTTAAGACAAGTTTTCTAAGAACTAAACACACTCGTTCACATTATATTTGAGATGTTTAAGGTTGACGTTTTGTGAATAAATTATTGTGTTTGTAAGAAATTTCGAACAACTATGCTTTTTGTTTGCTTTATTATTTTTAAGCAACAAATGTTTTTGTAAGTAATGTAATATTTTTTAAGCAATTATTGTGTTCCAAACAATTTTTTTAACGTGCCACTATTTAATAACAACACAAAGTTGCCAGAGCTATCAAAAACGCACTGAACATACTTCATTTACGTGTTTATCGATGAGTTTAATTTTAAAACTTGTTAACTGAGATGCTTAACAAAACAAGTCAATGTATGATAAAACATCAAATAAAACATCAAAAAATTATTGTATTTAAGCTCTTAAAGATGAATAGGACGTTAAACACATAAGTGTAAACATATTATTATATAGCTAAGTAGCAATTGCTATAACCGGGTGTCCTAAGACACCTCTCTTCTTTTTTTTTTTTTTTTGAGATATGGCGTTATTCAATTAAACCAGCGATATGTGCACATGCACATAGTTATGTGTGTATTGTACGCACGTACCTAGTACAGTCAGTAGTCTAAAGAAAAATCTCAACAAAACTTGGCTTTGTGTATACGAGTGTGTAGTACTCTGCTTATTCTTGCGATCTTCATGATTTCAATCGTACCTCAAAGTTCCAACTTTTTTTTAGAAGAACTTGTTGTTATTTTATTATTATTGACGTTTCTGATTGAAGTTTGTATGTTGATCAAATTGAAGAACTTAGCTTGCGTAGGTATTTAATAGATTTTTCTTTAAAAAGAAATCTACGTACATATGAACATACATATTTGAAAGATTTCAAAGCATTTCCGGTTGTACGAGTACCTACTACGTGTGTGTTTGGGAAACCCAAACACAATTGTGTGTTATTAAAAATATGTAATCGAAATTTTTTAATTTAAAAATAAAATTTTATGGCACAACAATTCTTTTTAACTAAGGAATGATATTGAAAGTTGAGGATTTATAAAATTAAAGCTTAAGCATTAGATAAAACAAATTTTAATTTATTTGTTAATAATAATAATATTCGGGAAAACGCACCGAAGAATAAAAAAAGTTTCAAAAATTGTTTTTGTTTGCCTTACGAGTACAATTCTAAAATTAAATAAACGTGTGAATTTCCCTCTCTTTTAAAAACGGTGAATTTTGTATGATAAGCAAAAGCGAGCTTTTTAAATTTATGAAGTTTTGTTTTTTTTTGTATGTAACTTTCACCATATTCTGGACGGGTATTACAGAATAGAAACCAATGCCTACATGGGTACATATATAGCCGAACTTCTCTCTACCGAATTTCCTTTGTATAAAAAAATAAGTTTCTGAAATTTTTGTTACATTTTTATCTTCCTACAATAGAAATCTCTATCCAATTAATAATGCACTCCAGTTTGGCGGGTTGATCCCCGAAGTGGGATTTTTTTATGGAAAGTGGAGATTGGTTTGTGGATTGGATATTTATTGAGGATTTTTTTTTTTCATACTTTTAAGGATTTTTCTGTGGTTTTTATTTTGTCATTGATCTATTAATCAGCAAAAAAATTTGTTTTCTCAAGACTTTGTTACACTTTGATCTTTCTACAAATGGAAATCTGTGTATAGCATGTCATATTAGGAAACTTATCTCAGAAGTGGGATATTTATTAAGAAGGGGACGAAAAAATTGGTTTATGGATTAAGAAATTTATTAAGCACTGTTTTCATGCTTTAAGCATTTTTCATTGATTTTGATTTTGTCATTTAGATTTGAAATTACTGCGACATTATTAATTCAGTTAATTAATTTTTAGGGTTCCGTACACCAAAGGTGAAAATGGAACCCTATTGTTTTCGCTACGCTGTCCGTCTGTCCGTCTGGCCGTCACATGGTATTTTCTCGAGAACCGTAAGAGCAACGGACCTGAAATTTGGATAGAGTGTGTAGACCCTTGGCCGCTACAACAACAAATACATGAGAGTTGGAAATTAAAGGGTGTGCCAAAACGAGCAACGAAAAATGTTAAAATCCCATGTAATATACATACAATTGCATGTACATATATGCACTTGAAATTTGTAAAGTTAGTGTATTTTTATACAGACTACAACAATTAACACTAAAATTAAAAAAATTTTAATTAAAGGGTGTACCATCAGTTAATGTAATTTCGACTATGTAATTTTGATAACTTGCTGTATCTTGGAAACCGTAAGAGCAAACTTCTTGAAATTTTCAAAAACGGTAAAACAAAAAAATCTCAAAATTATAAAATCGCCAAACCCAAAAAAAATCGCCAAAATCAAAAAAAAAATTACCCAAACGAAAAAAAGCACCAAATTAAAAAAAATTTCTAAATCGAAAATAAATCGCGGAAAACCGGAAAAATCGCCAAAATAAAAAAAAATCGCCAAAATGAAAAAAAATCGCCAAAATGAAAAAATCGCCAAAATTAAAAAAATCGCCAAATTGAAAAAAATCGCCAAAATGAAAAAAATCGCCAAAATGAAAAAAATCGCCAAAATGAAAAAAATCGCCAAAATTTAAAAAATCGCCAAAACGAGAAAAAAGCGAAAAATAATCAAAAAAACGTAAAAAAACACTGTATTAAAAAAATGCTCAAAGCCCAACGTACGGAACCCTTCGTGCGCGAGTCAAAGTCGCACTTTACTGAATTTATTATCTTTCTACAATGGAATTATCTACATGTGTATCAGTGTTGCCAGATTACAGCATTTTCACCGAAGCGCAATTTTTTATTGAAAATGGTGATGAAACAATTAGTTTAGGGATTGGAGAATTTATTGAGTATTTTTTATATTTATTGTAATTTTTCGGTAATTTTTATTTTTCATTTTATTTGTGCATTGGGTAATTTATTGAGGACTTTTTTAATTTTTTAAAGAATTTTTCTTTACATTTTATTTTGCCATTCATTAATCTTTATAAAAATTATTTTCCCAAGATTTTGTTACATTTGTATCTTTCTATTAAAGCGTCAGATTAGAAGAGTTATCCTGCAGTGGAAGTTTTATGAAAAATAACGATACATTTTTTTTTTGTGGATTAGCAAATTTATCGTGGACTTTTTCATAATTTAAGAATGTTTTATTGATATTTATTTTGTCTGCGCAGATAGTTTTTTTTTGGAAATATTTAAGAGCATGTTAGGCGATTTGAGAAAACAGGCCTTAAATTTGATATTTACAATAAAATTAAGTATATTTTGCCACGGCTTGGTTCCTTAAATAACTAAAAATTTTCAGAAACCAATTACTCTGTGAAATAGTACTACCTTTCAAATATGTATAAATACAAAGTACGTACGTAAAAAATTATAAACGAAATAGTTAACGCAATTCTTTCTGAGAGAAACGCGGAAAATCGACTTTTTCAAAATATAAATTTATGTTCCGTATAACTTTTGAGTGAATTGTGAATACAAAAAGTTTTGTCTTAGAGCTATGAAAAAAATTTTTACAAATCAGACAAGATTTGATTTCACCCAGGGCGAGACATTTAATTTGTTTGTTTGGCTTTTATTTTGATAGAAAAGGTTACTTGCAAAAACACTTTGTGGTTTTGCAGTTCCTCACCTTTAAGGATATAAAATTCAAACCCCAAACATGAGCTCAGTAATACCTCTTTAAGTGATGTATGAGATTTTATAAGAATCGGACAGGCCGTTTAGAAACTGCAGAATTATTTTCATCTTTTTTTGGCAAAATCTCCCACTGTGCGATGTTTGAACTCGGTGCCAAAATTTACATGTAAACTTAATATTCAAGGCAAATACGAGACAGAATGTCAACATTTCTTGTGCTGCTAATATTATCCGGTATTCTTACCAGCATTTGGTCGACTGAAATTTTCGAAAATTATAATTTTTTTAATACAAAAACTTTAACAAACACAATTCACGCAGATTTTTTCACTTGTTCACCGATACACCCAGTAGATGGAGATGGAATCGAACCCGAATCAATCCCCAGACTTACAGTGAAGCAAATTTTAGATAAGGAAGTAAATTGGCTTAAAAACATACCTTTTTGACAAAATCAGTTTTATTGGTACGAGTGTAAAGTACACTGAAAGAATTTTCGGCATAAATTCTATGAATTTCGACATTAATCTAATGAAAAATTCATTGAAATTCAACCAACGTCACGCTTCGTTGGATTAATGAAACCAGTTTCGTCAAAATTATTTCATTGAAAACTTCATCAAATTTATTTAACAGTGTAATTAATGCAGTGCTATAACTTCATCGAAACAATAAAATAGTTTCGTGAAAGAATGAAATAACTTAAATATAAAGGGGTTTCTTAATAATTAGAAAATATTGTTGTCATAAGTCCAATAAAATATTTTTACGAAACCAGAATACCAACGAAGCAATTCCAATGAAATTCTTTCACAATATTCATGAAATTTTCATTGGATTTGTGAAATTATCATTAGATTTGTGAAAAAATTTTAATGAAATTGTTCCATTGGACTTATGAAGCAAAATTCTTTCGTTGTAGAAATATGGCAAATATCCCCCTCTAGGAAGTCGGCAGGCGATCGCTATTTTCGCTAAATTTTGAACTACATTTTTTAACATAGCTTCGCTTATCTCGTCAATGCAGCGCCAAATTCTATCTTTCAGAGCTTAAGTTGTTTGCTCTTTGTTCACGTAAGCACAATCTTTGATATGGCTGCAGAAAAAATATTCCATCGTAGTCAAATCATAAGAATTTTTATTTTTCTTGTGTAGAACATTTTAGCAGAGATTTTAGGGTCAATTTAGCATTGAGTCAGCATAATTTTCTGGGCAATACTGGATGCGAACGTTGACGAGTTAGTGTTCCAGGCTCATTCTCAACATTTTACTGTACAGCGGCTATATTTGGATCAGCAACAGTACAGTGAGCCTAGAAATGAGTGATTAAATTACGTACTTGGTTTCTGAGAAGTAGTCTGATTACCAGGAAAAGCTGCTCGAATTTTGCGAAGCAATACGGAAAATTTTTCACAATTGTGATAGTACATTTTCACAATTAAAATTCGTTGTTCAAGAGTGTAGCGTTCTATGGTTAAAATTTATATAATTTTTACTAAATAAATGCCAAAAGATGACAGCTTAATTCTTGACATTTCAGCCAATTTGCTTCGTAGCCTGAAGTTTGGCCCAGAGGGTGGGCAAAAATAAATTCATATGCATATTAACAACGTGTAGCAACAAAAGCAATTAATTTTATTATTAAACACACAAAAGGTTATTTTGATACATATGTATGTATGTACTTGCGTATGCAGCTATGTATTTGCAATTCATTAAAAAAATTACAAATAAATTTTATAACATACGAGTTACTACTAACAGAAGAAGAAAAAACTATACAAAAATCATGTAAAACAATGCAATTAAACACCTTTTTGTCGCTATATGCATTCAAACAAACAACACAAATTTATCAAAAATAATTATTTAAGCAATAATAATAATAATAATTAATTTGCTACAAATAGCATTAAAAGTCGTCATAAATGAACCAGCCAACAATCTGCAACAACCTGCTGCAGCATGCAGTCATACAATAATCTCATTTAATGCGCCAATATTATGTGTAAAAACCAATTAATTATGCAAAATAGTAACATATGAAATATAAATTTTATATTTCAGCAGGAAGGATAATGGGGCTCAGGCCGTAATTCCGAAACAGCTTTAAAATTTAATTTCTGTAGAAGACCATATTTTAGTTGCTTAAAAGTAAATAACTGTTAATACTTTTATAGTATTTAAATTATATTTTTATGGTGTTTGCCTTATTGTAAACCTAGTTTAACACATGTGATATATTTACTATTATGTACATACATATATTGTTTTTATACATAAATTTGTACTTACAATATATGTACATACATATGTATGTATTTATTTAAATACAAATAGTTTTTGCACTATAAAGTGTATGGCCAACCGCTATGTGGTGACATTAAAACAGAAAAAAAAATATATACGCCAAGTACACCAAAGCCAACATTCATGGGTCAAACAAATGAATTGTACGTTTATATGCCAGTTTTATTTTTTTTTTGCTTATTTCTACTACTTTGGAAATCATTTGGGCATCACCCACTTGACCACAGTGTAAAGAAAGGGGGTAGACGGCAAAAGCGGATATAAAATACTCTACTCATACATGGATATATACATATGTACATATTAACAAACATATGTATGTGTGTGTATATGTATGTAACTATGTGAAGGATAAACTGTTTACTGTTTAACTGCACATTTGTATGTATGTGTGTATGTATGTATGTACTATGCTGCTATTTATAGTTAAATATATACAAACCATTTTTTAACTGTTGATGCCTGATGTCTGCCATTTAAATGGTAAATAAAAACAATTGTAAATATGTACACATATGTTTATAAGTCTGTATTTGTTCGCTGGTCAGACATATGGACAAACAAACAGACAAACAGCTGTACTGTCCCAGTTGGCCATGTCTTTCAGACATCGTAAACAATGTATACAAGACAATAGGAAATCGTGGAAGACATCACAGAGAAAACAGTGCCTACTAAATACCTCATAAAATAGAACAAAATTAATAAGAAATCTCTATGTTTTTTTTTTCAAAAAGGAAACCTTATTAATTTCATAGAGAAAACCTTTTTGAAAAAATCAAGAAGAAATCTTGTAGTTTTTATGAGGTTGATATTATATTATATATTATTAATTTTTTCAAAAAATAAAAAATATAAAAAAATGCGTCTTTATTCTCTGTACTTATGTAATTTTATTTAAATTCTATACCATATACATATGTATGTATGTATGTAGTATATTGTAGATGTTATTTATTTATACATGCATACATACATACATACATACACATTATGTTATATTCTTAAATAACTTACTCACCAAGTATTGAACCAGCAAACTTCTATCTGATAGACAAGCACTCTAACCAATATGCTAACCAGCAGCCTGAACAACCATTGAAATAATTGTACAAATATGCTTACACAAAAATAAAAAAGATCATGAAAAAAATTGTCTGTATGTCTATTTATAGAAGCGAAATAACAAGACACCTTATAAAATCAAGAAGATTTCCTTATTAAAAAAATCAATAAGATGCTTTACACATAATCATATAGGAACCTACTAAAATCAAGAAGAAAACCTTATTGAAAAAATCAACAAGGCAACCTAATAAAATCAAGAAGAACCCCTTTTTAAAAAAATCAAGAAGGCAACATAATAAAATCAATAAGTAAAGAAATCCCTATAGTTTACAATTTATAAGAAAACCTAATAGAATCAAAAAGTTTTTCTCTATGGATTGTTTTTTTTTTGGGTGCCAAAAATAATGGAAATTGAGTAAAAAAAGTTGTGAATAATAAGATTTCTTCTTGATTTTATGTGGTTTTCTTCTTGATAATATTAATAAGATTTACCACATAAAAACAATAAGGAATCTCTATGAAAAAATCTTTGCTTCTTTCTGCTGGGATACCCCTTAGCCTAGCAACGGTTCATAGAGAAAATCTTCTTGATTCTATGAATCAGTTTTTTTTCTGTGATATTGACGACAGCTCAAATAAATCGTTGACGAAATTTTAGAGCAAATGTCCACGAAATCATGCACGATCACACAGGCGACAATATCCACCAGCATATCGTGATCGTTCACAAAATGATAGTGAGAGTTCTTGAGCGACAATGTCACGAAACAGAACAGACTTTAAAAAACATTTTCAACACACAAAAATTATTTGTTTTGCTTTTTTGTTTTTTCCGTTTCATTTAAATTATTGGCCGACTTAAGCAGCCTGGTACTCTGTTCAACTCGAAATGTTGACATAATCCATATAAAAAAGTGTACATGAAATGTCAATGAAATAATATTGCAAAAGTTCTACTCTGAAAAATTTAGGAAATGTATCTGGCAAAATTTTCGTACCATCTGTGAAATAATGTGACTGGCATTTCGTCGGTTGATTTGCTGCAGACATAATGTATTTTGAATATACTGTGCCGCAAACCAGTAACCAACCAACGATTTATTTCATTCGAAATATTGACAGCTGATGTTTTTGTTTACAAAGTAGATCAATGTTGCGTACATACTCGCATCACTTATTACGTGTCAAATCTTTCACGCGAAATATCAATGTTGAAAATTTTCACAACTCCGAACAGAGCAGCAGGCTTTAGCTGGCATTCGCGCTTACCACATGGCTACAGCACCACCTAAAACTTTGTCAACAAGAGGCCATCATATTCATTGTTGATTAAAAACAAAGCACACGACTTGTCGCTCACATGGTCATCAACAAAGTCAAAAGCGTTTAATTGAGAACAACATGCAGGACATTGTCGCTCAGAATGGCGATTTCCTTTAAATTGTCGCCTAGAACACTAGATAACAGAGGAAGAGTCCGTCAAGAATCATAGATGACAATGTCGTGCATGGCAGTCTGACCAACTGGGGTATTGATATAGATATATACATACATACAGTAGGAAGCGATGATATTAAAGCTCTTTTTTTTAATCCCTGCAGTATTTTTTTGCCAAACGCACTTTCGAAGCCTATTGTACTTGTACGGTAGAGAATTTTATAGTCTTTTCATCATTATCACTTGCAATTTGAAATGTTTTATAAACACTTAGCGATGTATGTAAACGTACTGTAAAGTCCAATCACACATAAATATAAATATTGCTACAGTCACATAAAAATAATGGTTGAATTAATAATGGAGTTTTTTTTTTCAATTAAAATTTTTATTTTTCAATGCACCTTTAGCTACGTCCAAGCCATATGCACATTGTGCAAACTTTTACAAAAAAGCTTTTGAGAGTACAACAGCCAATCAGATATCAGCGACAATAATGCTTGCTCTTACTTTGCAATGAAGCAAGAACAAATTTAAGAGCTTTCAAAGTTGTTTACCTCAAATGCAAATGTCAGAATATGCAGTGAAACAAGAACAAATTTAAGAGCTTTCAAAGCTGTTTACATCAAATGCAAATGTCAGCTGGTCTAAAACAGCTATATACGTCCAAGGACACATACTCTGACATTTGCATTTGAATTAAACAGCTTTGAAAGCTCTTAAATTTGTTCTTGTTTCACTGCATATTCTGACATTGAAAGCTTTTACTATTTGTTTTTGTTTCTTTTCCAAGTTAGTCCCGGTTCATACACTTCAACTTTTGTTGAGCAACTCTTAATACAGCTGTAAGAAAGACGGAGAAGGAAATACCATCTTTTTTTACTAGTTGAATTAAAAGTTGATCAAGTTGACGTGTGTGAAACGAAACTAAGACCCCTTTCTTACACGCAAAGTTTACTCTGCAAAGTCTTAATTCAGCTTGGCGAAAGGCAAAAAGGGAAAGTTTTTCTTCCCCTGTCTTTCACCCAGCTGCATTAAAACTTTGCACAGTAAACTTAATGTGTGAAAAAGTGGTCTAAGCTGCAAGCATTTCTGTTGCCAACATCTAATTGGCTGTTGTCCTCTCGTTGGTGTGAACGCACAAAGCTCTTTTATAAAAGCTCGAACATTGTGTTAACAATGTAACAATAAAAAAACTTTTCATTCTTTCTAATCAAATTTCTTTGAGCGTATTTTGATGTGAAGCATCATCGTAATGACCAGTGGCAGGCGGCTGCAACAAAAAAAGGTCAAATACTCATATATGTATGTATGTACAATATAATTGTTGACCAAATGACTGCCCATAAATTATTGGTCAACTCACTTTATATACCACGTCAGTACAGCAAACAAACCTTCATTCATTTATTCATTCATTTATCCATTTAAAACATTTTTACACAATTTTTTAACATCAGCAACAACGTTGGTATTTCTTTTTTCTTCTGTAACTTGCAACAATTAAATATTTGTTTAACTGTGTGCATTTGTTCCTACTGCTGCTGCTACTGCTGCGTTGTTTTATTTATTTATTTTTTTATCTCTTATTTAAACAATTTTTTAACTTTTTTGTGGCTTTACATACATATTGAAACCATTTGTTACCTTTGTACACAAACAAATTGTTGTACAATATGAAAAAATAAACAAATAAACGATTATTCACTTTGAAAAACTCTCCAAAGGACATTTAAGTAAAAAACACTTTAGCAAACGGAGAGAGAGAGTCAAATCAGCAACATCAAGAGCAAAAAGAGCAGCTGTATAGGGAATACAAACAAAACAAAAAAACAACAACAACAAATGAAGAAGTAAATACAATTGAAAAATTGCATGCACTTTAGGTAGAGCAGCAATTCATACAAATGAAAGCTCATAATATACAGACAAACAATTACAAGTGTTTAACAAAAAATAAATAAAAGCAGCAATATCCACTGTTCAACTCTCAAAAGGTCAAATTTTTTTTTTTTTTTGAAGTACAGTGCAGGCATTTCGTGGTCCATGACGATTGTTACAACTGCAAAAGTTTTTTATTTTTATTTTGCATTGTTACGGCAAAAGTAAAGTGAAAAATTAAAAGCAATTTATTTTACGCATCTAGTAGTTACAAAAATATGTACATATGTATGTACATACATATGTATGTATAATAAATATAGTAAAAGAATTAATTTTTATGTAGTACGTGCATGCATATCGTCACCTTAAATGCAAACGGACGTAACTCCACAAAAATTATAAATCGAATTTTTGATTGATTATTGTTCATTTTATCAAACTATATGTTCACGCAAATATTTAGAACTCTGCGATCAAAAACAGGTTGCGGAGAGTGCTCGAATTAAACTCGCTCGCAAACGAATTCAATTCGAGCGAGTTTTATTTTTCGACTCGCGAGTCGAGTTAAAAAGAATTATTCGCGAGTTTTATTAATTTTGTTTGCTCAAATTCTGTTCGCTATAGGTCGAAATGTTGAAATTATATTTTATTACTGACAGGTAAATGCTTACCTGTTTTATTTATAACTTTTCATGAAGCAGAAGCCTTAAAACATTTGAAAAATACCTCATGACATGAAAGTAAGAACAAATATGTT
Organism: Tachina lurida; assembly: GCA_944452675.1. Taxonomy (NCBI): domain Eukaryota; kingdom Metazoa; phylum Arthropoda; class Insecta; order Diptera; family Tachinidae; genus Tachina; species Tachina lurida. The sequence goes on from OX101752.1 coordinate 175,451,884, forward strand.
TATATATGTATATGCATTTGTAAGTACTATGCTTTTCAAATTCGCATATACATAAATACATATACTTTTTCCAATAAAGAAAAAAAAAATTTTGTAATAACTACTCGTTTTGAATTCGTTTATGCTCGTTTTGCACTCTTTTAAAATTTGTGCTTACGAGTTTTAAAATAAAACTCGCGAGTACAAACTTTAAGGCGCGTCATTTAATGCTTACGAGTCGAGCACAAATAGAGTGCGAGTCTTATAAAATTTGTGCTCGCGAGTTCAAAATTAGAACTCGCGAGCACAAATTTTAAAACGAGCGAGTTAATAAAAATTGTGCTCGCGAGCCGAGCACATATATATACATATATACAAAAAGGAAATAAATGTTTAAAAACATATAAGTATACAATTTCGAAGAAAATTTTCAAGAATACTATTTTTTATTTAATATTAAGTTTGTAACGTTTTTTGTTTCTCCTGTAAAAAATTTAAAAGTGTAGTTACGTCCATTTTCATTTAAGGTGACAATATGTAAGTATGTATTTTCATTGTCACATGCATGTATGTTTGTACACAAGGTTTATTTGAAATTATTATTAAAAAAGTTTAAAAAAATATGTATGTATGTATGTAATATGTGCAATTGCAATTATGTGAATTTATAAAAGTTTGAAATTTATGTTTAAAATAAGTTTTTAATTATAACGTTTATTTAGTATGAATAAAAGATTTATGTAGGTATACCACTTTTTTACACACATTTCAATTCAAAGTTTAGCATGAAGGATACACGCACAGATACATACATACATACAAACACGCATACATATATAACTCTAACTTTTTAGTGGAGATGTGTGTGTGTCATTCTAATTATTATAATTGCACGTATAATGCATTGTGATCAACAATAATATATGTATGTATATATACAAAAATTTTTGCGCTAGAGGTCAGTATGTGTTCCAAATGTGTTGCATGGGTTATTATTTCTAATGTACATATGTATGTACATTAGAGTGGCCGTTAGTTGTATGGAGAATTTCTTCTACTCTCACCCCCCAAATCGGTTCAGTTTTATGTAAAAAAAATTTAAAAAAAATTTCATGCCGATAAGTTGCGTTTTAGGGGTTGCGTCCGGCCCTAAAAGTTGGCCTTTAAGCCCATTTTTCAATGTAATTTTTTGCATATAACTTATTTTTGCATAATCTTTGTAAAAAATCATTTTACAAGAATATGACATATGGCAATATTTTAGCTTTTCAAGTCAACAATATTAGTCCTAAAAAAATTTTTTTGCAAAAATTAATATTTTAGAAAATAACGAGGAAAATAAAAATTTTTCAAAAAAATTATATTTATATGGAAATTTTTTATTTTAAGCATGTGCAATAAGAGCTTATATATATTAAATTATTTCATACATATACATATAGTCAAAAGAAAAGTAAAAAAAAAATACATTGAATATATGGTATTGACGGCTAACTTTGAGGGCCGGACACGAACTTATCGGTATGAAATTTTTTTGTATTTTTTTTTTACATAAAACTGAACCGATTTGTGGGGTAAGAGTAGAAGAAATCAGAAAAAAAATAATGGCCACCCTAATGTACATACATAACAAAGCTTATAATACGCTGGTATGTGATGATTTCATTCTTTCATTATTAAATGATATATATTTGATCCAAATGCAATTTGGGTATATAATCTACAGATCTTACCTTATAAAGTAATGAAAAGGGATTATAATTATCGCTATACAATTTTTAGCGACAGCCGTTAAAAAAAAATTGTTTCTTAAAACTTAGTTGCATCCCATTAAATGACCTGATAGGTCATAGTTAAGGCAAAATTATGCACAAGAAAAATTTTGTGCTATTTATTCTAAACAAAAATGGTTATACAAAATTTTTCCGAAAAACGCCGCATTTGAAAGTTATAGTGCAAGCAGTTCTTATAGTAACGATAGGTTGGGTGAAGAGTGCAATGCTCAGTCCTAATTTACACTAAGCAAGTCTTATTGGGAAAAATAAACGTTTCTTTTCCCCTCGTCTCTCTCTCCTAAAAAACTAATCAGCTTAGCAATAAGACTTGCTGAGTGTAAATTAGGACTTATATATAAACATACATACGGTTTGCACGCTATCGGTGCAATTTGTATACACATGTGATTTTTTATGGCTAGTCTATCAGATATCCCATAAATTTTTGGATGGTCTAACTTTCAAGAGTTGAGTAAACAAGATATTTGTATGAAATTTTTACACAATATGAAGAATAAATAATATGAGAATTTATTATACATACATCACTAACTCAAAAATTTGATTTTTTTTTTGCTTTAAAAACTTTATTTTTCTGTGACCAAAAATAAAATGCAATAAAAATCAGTACTTGAAAAGAAACCGTTTAACCAAAATTAGTTTTTAGTATTAAAAAATTTTTTGTGAGCGAGTTGCTTGCTTCCTTTTATTGTGATGATGATGATGCTTAAGGTTATATTTTGCATAAACTCAACTTTTATGTGTAAATATGAGTTTGAAAACCCTCGAGAATTGCTGGAAAAAAGTCAAAGAAGGAGAGCAACAACGAATATTCATACAAGGTATGTATGTGCATATACATATACATTTACATGTATATGGACATATAAATTTGTATGAATGTGTTATCAAACATGCACGGCACATGTACCACATGAATTCTAATAGCTTTTTCATATGCTATGTACGAGTATGTGTATTACATGGTCATCATACCTAAAAATCATATACATACATACATACATAATACTTTTCAGTTACAATCACTGTAAAGATTATTTCATCAGTCTTACAAAAAATAGCTTCCAGTAATAAACACCGAAAACTAAGATTATTTTTTTTTTCACAAGCATGAAATTTATTTGTGAGCATTTTTTAAGGGTAAGAATGTATGTGGTTGCCACATCTGACAACCGAAGAGCTGGCGAACAAAACTAGACATGTCTTTAGTAAATAACTTTTTTTCGGTCTCTCCAAGTACCAGTCAATCCTTTTCGATAACGCAAACTGACTTTTACTTGCTAGTCTCTATCTCTGTCTGTAGCATACCCCATTTAATTGCACATAGGTGAAATACCTTAATCGCTTATTCACAAAAAATACCCATTTTGGGTAATTACCCAGTAATATTTTACCCCAAAATGTAATATCCCCTAAAATTTTCACGTTTAATTGGCCAAAAAACCAAAGTGTATATTTATACAAATCTGCACCTTATCTATTTATTTTTTGTAATATGAATTGTTTTTGAATTTATAATTTGATCAGGCTAAAGCTCGTATCGCTTTGTAAGCCAAATTACATGTAATAATTATTAATTAACAAATAAGATCAAAGTTAATTGTAAACATTCTGTCAAACATTTAGTAGAGCGGAACAACTAGCTGTTTTCTAAGGCCACTACAACACCTTCATCATTAGCGTTCTTTTGTGTTTGGTCCACTGTGTGTGGTGTCAGTTGATGTATATTTCTGCTTTATATACTCAGCCATTATTGCAAATGGAATATGTGAATTGTTTTGATTCATCGTATTCTATTTGCTGAAAGCTTTTTTTGTAATGAAAGCTCAATTTTACCATCTCTAAATTTACAACAGTCTTGCCCATGTCGTTTGTTCTTTACTAATTATGCACATGCTAGTTAATTTGCTTATTTTGGTTCTACTTAACACAAACTTTTTTGATTTGTTACTGTTAAGTATATTTATTTAATTTTTTCCACAGGCCCATTAATTTTAGTTGATTTTAATTATTATTGTTCGAACTTCATTACAAAGCGATACGAACTTTAGCCTCATCAAATTATATATATAAAAAAAAATAAAAATAGATGAAGTTCGAACAATAATAATTAAAATTAACTAAAATTAATTGTTTTTGTTATATAATAAAATATTTTATTTGAAGAAATACAAATGTGTGTGCATTTTCAAGTACATAATTATGTACTAGATACCACAGTGAGTTCGGATAAATGCATTTCTAAAGGTATTTAAGCATATTTTCTTAATTACCTATTTGAGGTATTTAAACGTCTTCGCTTTAATACCTTTCCCGGATAATTATCCCAAAAATCAGGACATTTTTGATGAGGTAATTAACCAGGGTTTACTGTAGTTCAATTATTTGCCTCTCGCGTAAAAAAAAAAGAAGAGAGGTGTCTTAGGACACCCGGTTATAGCAATTGCTACTTAGCTATATAATAATATGTTTACACTTATGTGTTTAACGTCCTATTCATCTTTAAGAGCTTAAACACAATAATTTTTTGATGTTTTATCATACATTGACTTGTTTTGTTAAGCATCTCAGTTAACAAGTTTTAAAATTAAACTCATCGATAAACACGTAAATGAAGTATGTTCAGTGCGTTTTTGATAGCTCTGGCAACTTTGTGTTGTTATTAAATAGTGGCACGTTAAAAAAATTAAACAAAAAGCATAGTTCGAAATTTCTTACAAACACAATAATTTATTCACAAAACGTCAACCTTAAACATCTCAAATATAATGTGAACGAGTGTGTTTAGTTCTTAGAAAACTTGTCTTAAAAATTTTTAAAAACATAAGTGTGAACATGTATTAAAAATGTTTAAAAACATAAGTGTGAACATAGTATAAAACAAAATTACGTCCCTTTTCACAATATATGGTTAAGAGTTAACTTGAACTTTAACTACAAGTTCTTCATACACAACTTGCCGTTAAAGTCTCTGTTATCTTTTAACCATACATTGTGAAAATATTATATGATGATGTCAAATTCGCCGCAAATATTTTAAAATGTTTCCATTTATTTACCATTATTATATTTTCTAGTGGCGCACGATTAAATTAATATATTGTTTGCGGCCGGTGGCGGCTGTTAGCCGGCTTACAGTCGATCGGCTGTGTTCTCTGGTTTGTGATCAGGACAAAAACAATACAAAATCAAATTCAGCAATGTTTCTCATTGTTTTTGTTTTGTTTTTTTTCACTCACTTCAAAGAACGAAGCAAAACAAATTCAAACAATTTGTTTCGTTTATTTTCGTACGCTGCTTTTAAGTACAAAGAAATCAAAACAAAAATAAATTTATAACTGTAATAGTGTCGATTAATTTTGTTACGAAAATTATTTTCTAACCCCTGTATCTCGCCATAAATAGCAATAGCTATAACAGTTAACGGGACTAGTCTGGTTTTGTTCGCCACCTCCTCACTTTATCCACATTTGGATGTTTTTGCGACAAATTAAAAATTTTTATGTGTTTATATCAGCTACGTCCCAGCCATATACACAATGTGCAAACTTTTATAAAGAGCTTTTTGTGCTTTCACACCAACAACAACACAACACAACAGACAGCAATGCATGCTCTTACTGTTCAAAGAAACAAAAACAAATTTAAGAGCTTCAAACAGCGATGCCAATTTAGCGCGTTTCGCGCTAGAATTAGCGCGTTTTAACTATGCCAAACACGCTTTTTTCCATTTCAGCGCGTTTAATAAAAAAGGCGCTAAGTTAGCGCGTTTTAAATAAAGTCAATAACATTTCAGTTCAATATTTTTTAACTTTTTTTATATATGTATATTTCAAAATTTTCTAGTATCCAAAACTCTGATAAAAATTGTTAAATTAAATGTGGTTAGAATTAAAAACGTATTTTGCAAAGTTTTACAAGTAAAATTAAAAGAAAAACTAAAGATTTCGATTATTTTAAAGGCGATTCTGATTCTGTATTAAATGATTTTAGTTATTTAAGATATAATTTCTAAGAAGCAATATTGTAAAATCTGAAAAAGAGCTACTAAGAAAATGTCCAAAATAAAATTCTTTCAGTAGGGTAAAGAAAATTTATTTTGACTTAGAAAAAAATTTATTTACATGCGTCCATATTTTTCAAAAATTTCCTAGAACTCTCTAAAAAGCATTAAAAATATAACAATTTGTTATCATAAACGCGAAATGAGAAATATATTACATACGTTGTCAGCACGTCGGAAAATAGCGCGTTTTGGGCATAAATAGCTTACAACGCTGTAACTTAGCGCGTTCTAGCACGTTTTTAGAAGGGGAATAGCGCGTTTGGGTTATAAATAGTTGGCATCGCTGGCTTCAAAGCTGTTTACCTCAAATGCAAATATCAGTGTATGTGTGTTTGGACGTAGCTGGTTTATATTGTTGTTTGACCAATGTGCTGTTTAAGTATTGGTGGGGGTTTCCCTAGGGCCTAGGCTAAAATTTTATAGAGAGCAAATATTGCAGAATTTAACATAATCTTAAGTAAATTTCTTTTAAGTAGTAAAGTAATATTTTTTGCCATAAAGCACCACAAACAAACTAAAAATCAAATACTCGTAGGTATGCATTAAAATACTGAACTTTTTAAATGTTCGACTTTTCGGGAAATTACGGCTTTCGATATCGATTGAAATTTCCATACAAACACAATTAAAATTATGTATATGGAAATTTGTTCGATATCGAATGGCGTAATTTGCTCCCTGGGATTTTTACAACTTTCCCTGCAAATTACATTAACTCTGGCAACTCTAATTCTTGTAAGAAAACGTTACACATAAAGACTGTTATGGACAGTTCCTGTTTATGGATACATGATGTAAATCATAATTTATGTTCAGTGATAGAGTCATGTTAAGTCTGAGCACCTTTTAACAAAAAAACCCCTCTACTATTTATAGGGGTAAACACTTTGCCTAGTTTCATTATTTTCAGCAGTGTTTTGTTTTTTGTTCTTTCTTCATTATGGTTAAAACGCCATTTGTATTATTATTGTTATTATTTCTTGCTTCAAGTAATTTTTTTTACTTGAGTTTTTTACCTTCTTATCACTAAACCATGTACAATAACACTAGAATATATGAAATAAAACAAGTAAGAGTGCTATATTCGGCTGTGCCGAATCTTATATACCCTTTACCAACGTACGTACATATATATAGTATACAGACACGTACATACATATTTGTTTTGTGAAAAAATTTATAATTTTTTAAAGTTTCCATCTTTGGAGCTATAATTTTCATTTTTAAAATTTCATACACCAAACTTTTCTTTCAGAAGCATAAAATATATTCAATTTATAAAGAAAAAGAAAAAAATTTTTAGACCTATTTAATTTTACATAACACAAAAAGTGTAAGTTTTCCAACCCTGGAGTCATAATTTTGGATTTTTCTGATTATTGATACCAATCTAGTTCTTTAAAAAATGCATAAAATATGTTAAGTGAAAAAAGCAAGAACGAAATAAGTAAAAACTTAGTTTCATTTAATTCCTTTAATATTAAAAAAAATCAGTTAAGTGCGACTTTGAATCGCGCACGAAAGGAAGGTTTTTTGCTTTTTTGAAGTTTTTTTCAGTTAAAACGATTTTTTCAGTTTTGTCGCTTTTTTCCCGTTTTGGCGATTTTGTCTGTTTTTGGAGGTTTTTTTCATTTTGGCGATTTTTTTCTGTTGTTGGGCTTTTCTTCATTTTGGAGATTTTTCTCATTTTGACGATTTTTTCTGTTTTTTGGGTTTTTTCGCGATTTTTTTTGGCGATTTTTTTGTTTTTTTTTCGTTTTGGTGATTTTTTTCATTTTGGCGATTTTTTTTCATTTTGGCAATTTTTTTCTTTTTTTTATGTTTTTTTTTTCGTTTTGGTGATTTTTTTCATTTTGGCGATTTTTTTTTCATTTTGGCGATTTTTTTTCATTTTGGCGATTTTTTTCTGTTTTTAATTTTTTTTTTCGTTTTGGCGATTTTTTTTCTTTTTTTGGCGATTTTTTTTCATTTTGGCGATTTTTTTCTGTTTTTTAGGTTTTTTTTCGTTTTGGCGATATTTTTCATTTTGGCGATTTTTTTCATTTTAGAAATTTTTTCGTTTTTTTGCGATTTATTTTAGTCTTAGAAATTTTCTTTTAATTTAGTGCTTTTTTTTCATTTTGGCGATTTTTTTCTGTTTTTTGGGGTTTTTTTCGTTTTGGTGATTTTTTTTCATTTTGGCGATTTTTTTTATCATTTTGGCGATTTTTTTCTGTTTTTTAGGTTTTTTTTTCGTTTTGGTGATTTTTTTCATTTTGGCGATTTTTTTTCATTTTGGCGATTTTCTTTCATTTTGGCGATTTTTGTTTTCATTTTAGCAATTTTTCCGTTTTTTTGCGATTTATTTTAGTCTTAGAAATTTTTTTTTAATTTGGTGCTTTTTTTCGTTTTGGCGATTTTTTTTCTGTTATTTAGGTTTTTTTCTTTTTTTTGGCGATTTTTTTCATTTTGGCGATTTTTTTCTGTTTTTTAGGGTTTTTTTCGTTTTGGCGTTTTTTTTTTCATTTTGACGATTTTTTTCTGTTTTTTAGGGTTTTTTTTCGTTTTGGTGATTTTTTCATTTTGGCGATTTTTTTTCATTTTGGCGATTTTTTTCTGTTTTTTAGGTTTTTTTTCGTTTTGGCGATTTTGTTTCATTTTAGCAATTTTTCCGTTTTTTGCGATTTATTTTAGTTTTAAAATTTTTTTTTAATTTGGTGCTTTTTTTCGTTTTGGCGATTTTTTTTTTCTGTTTTTGGCTTTTTTTCATTTTGGCGATTTTTTGTTTTTTGGGGTTTTTTTCGTTTTGGCGATTTTTTTCATTTTGGCGATTTTTTTTTCATTTTGGCGATTTTTTCTGTTTTTTAGGGTTTTTTTCGTTTTGGTGATTTTTTTCATTATGGCGATTTTCATTTTGGCGATTTTCTTTCATTTTGGCGATTTTTGTTTTCATTTTAGCAATTTTTCCGTTTGTTTTTGCGATTTATTTTAGTCTTAGAATTTTTTTTTAATTTGGTGCTTTTTTTCGTTTTGGCGATTTTTTCTTGTTTTTGGCGATTTTTTTCGGTTTGGCGATTTTATAATTTTTTATTTTTTCAGTTTTACCGTTTTTGAAAATTTCAAGAGTTTTGCTCTTACGGTTTCCAAGATACAGCAAATAGTCAAAATTACATAGTCAAAATTGCATTAACTGATGGAACACCCTTTAATTTAATTTTTTTTTAAATTTTAGTGTTAATTTTTGTAGTCTGAATAAAAATACACTAACCTTACACATTTCAAGTGTATATACATACATACATACAATTTTATGTATATTACATGGGATTTTAACATTTTTCGTTGCTCGTTTTGGAACACCCTTTAATTTCCAATTCTCATGTATTTGTTGTTGTAGCGGCCAAAGGTCTACATACTGTGTCCAAATTTCAGGTCTGTAGCTCTTACGGTTCTCGAGAAAATACTAATATAGTTTTAGACATAGTTAATTTTACATAACACAAAAAGTTAAAGTTTTCCAACCCTGGAAACGTCTTTTTAATTTTTTTGTATTTTTTTAATTTAAAATTCCAATTTTAGTCGTACTGAAGTGTAAAATATGTACATTTATTAAAAAAAAATAAAAATTTGTTTTCGGGAGTTACTTTTATATGGCAAAATGAAGTTTAAGTTTTCCAGCTCTGCAATCGTCTGCCCGATTTTGCTGAATTTCAATACCAATCTATTTTGGAAAATTTCTGACACACCAGTCCAAGAACGAAGTCTCTAGCTCTTCTGGGAGCTTCGGAAAACCGATTTCACGTACAGACAGACGGACAGACGGACAGACGGACAGACGGACAGACGGACAGACGGACAGACGGACAGACGGACAGACGGACAGACGGACAGACGGACATCGCTTATTCGTCTTCCCTATGCATAAGGATCCAGAATATATATATTTTATGGATCGCTTATTGATATTATAGAAATTACAAACGGAATGACAAACCTATATATACCCTTTTACCATTTTTTTGGTAAAGGGTATAAAAAAATAGTGGTGCACATTTAATGGTATTTACTTGGAGGTATAAAGTTGTAGAAACAACTTATCTCTATACAACTGCTATTTCTGTTGTTTTACTATACTACATACATACATTGTGTGTACTATATACATATTCTCTTTCTTCTACGAGGCCTATCATGAAGACAACAACAATTGAAAGTTATGACTGACAGATAAAAAAACACGTCATTCTTATCAGTAGTATAACTTATGTATGTATGTGTAGTATTATTTGTAGATCCCTATGTGATGTGTGGTGGTATGGTTGGGGTCTTACTTCTTGGGCTCAGCAGCCTCATTGGGGTTTAGTTATGACTCTTTTAGTTGTTTTTTTATCTATGTACACATATATACATACATATATATGTATGTATGTATATCTGCATGTATATCACACATACTATATACATACATACATACACAAATTTTTAGTCAAGACAAGGTTTACGCCCAGGTTTTTTTTAGTTTCCAAGTTTTTATTTTCATATCTAATTACTATTTTGTTGTTGATATAAAAAACATATTGAAAATATAAAATATAATTTAAAAAAATAAAATAAAATAATTGCTTTGTACCTATAAATTCTATACATGTAATGATTAAAATTTGATTTAAGTTACATTTTTGATAGTATATTTATCGACTGTATATTTTACAGTCCTATACTCAGCTGAGCAAAATTTTACATAACATGAGCCACAGTCTGTCTGAATGTCTTTCATTTTTCATTTTATTCCTTCCTAAAATATTTTCTTCAGGGTTTCAATAATTCAATAAATTTGACTGTCACTTACGCCATTTTATAAATATGTGTGTCACAAAAGTCTATCCCCCATATGCAAAACAAAAATAAAGTGTACTTGAAGTGTACGTTAAAAAAAACGTACACTTGAAGCACACGTTATTTTTTTGCATATGGGGTTATATATGTATGAAATAACGTGTACTTTTAATTTCCCGTTTTCCCGGGAAAATCTGAAATATTTCCCGGGAATGTTAGACAGACATTTCCCGGGATTTCTCGCCCGGGAGTTCCCGTTTCCCAAACCCTATACAGTACATAACGGATATAAGAACATCTGGTATACATATGTAAGAAAAAATCGTTTATAAGAAAATATTCTGTATCAAAATATAATTGAAAATAAATAAAACTGACACAAGACATACATAATTATATATTTCCATACATCAATAAGGAAAATAAATAAATAAATAAATAAAGCTAAAATCAGCTACGACACGGGTTCGGCGAGAAAGGGACAACTGTATTATATTTGTTATTAAGTTGTTAACAATATAATCAAAACAAACAAGAGAAAATGTGTACTTTGTGAAATGAACAAGCGGACATTTTTACAAAATTAAATGAAATATTTTGTGGTGTTGAACTAGAAAACACAATGTGTTAAATGTTATTAGTGGTAAAAAAGTGATTAAAATTAGTTTCCACATAATTACAGACATCATTTTAAGCATTTTCATTAAAAAATATTAGTTTTTACCATTTACTTCCAAAAAGCATATAGCGAATAAGACCACAAAGAATAAAATGAAAATACATTTGAACGAGTCAACATTTGTACAAAATTAAATCAATGAATTTGTTGTGTTGAATTAAACAAATCAATGTGAAAATGTTTATTAGTGTTTTCAAATGATTCGTGCTTTAACTTTGAGCTTTTTCATTCATAAATGTTAATTTTAACATTTTAATTGCAAAAATCTCATAGCGAATGAGGACCCAAAGAATAAAATGCAAAAACGTTAAATCAATGCAACTACGAAAGAAGCTTAAAGAAGACACGGGTTCGGTGTGAGCGAGACGTCAGAATTTGCAAAATTATCTTCCGTCTCGTGACATCTCTGTGTACTTTGTTTCCATGACCTGGATATCTGATGGAAACTCGATTCTCGAAAATTGTATTGAAATATTGAACTAACAAGTGAAACGTCAGAGAAAAAACATTTGTCTTAGATGTATATTTGTGTATGAAATCAATTAAAAATAATAAATCTTAAAACTTCTTCAAAATTTTCAAAACAAAATCATTTTAAAATGTTATCTGTTACACCTGCTTTTTCGAAAACAATAAATTGCTTAATCATTTGAATTTTTCAAATGCACTTGAGACTTAAATGAAAATTTTTAAAATACAACACAAAAATCCATAAATATTCTGCAAGAACCGTCCGTCCGTCCGTCCGTCCGTTCCCCTTTCATGGAAATGAACACCGTGAACACAAATGAATTTATGATGATTTTTGTCTCAGGAGATCTAATTTTCAAGAAGAAAAAAATATTCAAATACACATATACAAGTATTTAATAAATGTTTCCCGAATAAGTGCCAATGATTAGTTGCGGTTAATAAATATTGAAAAATGAAAACCAGCAGAAATAATACAAGAGTTTTGACTTTTAAATGAAAGAGAAAATTTATAAGAAAATTCAACTCGTAGAACAGCAAAAAGTGAATAAAAAAAAAAGAAAAACAAGAAATATATTTTGGTTAAAAACTCATAAATATCATAAAAGAGTTCTTGTTTTTTTATTTATTAATTTTTTTCTTTTTTTTTTTTTTTTGCTTATACCATTAAAAATAAATTAAGCATACAACTGTAGACATTATTTAATACAGCCAAGTGTACAAAAAGTTATATTTATTATAAATATTTCTTGTTAATTTATAAAAATTTGCTTTTTCACAAACAGCAAATGATGGGTTAATTAATGTAAATACTTTTACACATTGAAATGCCATTTTATTAAAATTTAAACAGTATTTTATAAGATAATCCAATTATGTATGTACATTAAACGAGTATAATAATTTATTTAAATTAATAAATAAAGGTAGTCATTTTTGTTTTAACAAATGTTATTGACCTTAAATGGTACTCGTATTATACGAGACGAGTATTCATTATTTTCCTTTAATATTGAGTTGAGTATACTAGATATATAAGTATATATATTATTTTTTTGTTCATTAATCATGATTTTCATTATTTAAAAGTGTGATTGGAAATGGTTATTGCTTACTTAAAATATACTTTGCGCTTGGCTATAGAGTGGACTGATAACCTCTTGCTGACCCTTAGTGTATACGTTTTCAATATTTATTATAACTTAAGCGTTTCATTTAATAAATTTACGCTTAAAAATATTTGCTTTTAACGAAAGGTATGTAGAAAATTCATTCACTTTTTATAAGTTTACAATTGAAATTAAATTTTTTAATACAGATAAGAACAAAAAACCTTCTCTTAGTTTATAGTAAATCACATCTAAATTAGGTCGTGTAGGCCTTTAAATACAGAAATAAAAAATAAATATTTCAAAGAAGAAAGGAAAAACAAGTGCGTAAGAATTTAATAACGTTCGGTTCGTTTTTGTTTTATTTAATAAAAGAGGATTCTTATTTTTGACTTAATTTGGCGAATGCGAATGTCATGAACTATGAGAATAGTCGCTAAGGCCTCACGTTTTTACTAACTTATATCCACACTTAAAGGATACGACAACTTCAAAAGTGAGACGATACGATTTGACTAACGAAGCCATAATACGAATATCCGTTACATCACTATACACATTAGAGATGGGTGCGTGTCGAATTTATCGAACACGACACGACACGAACACGAATACCAAAAAGCTCAACACGCACGCGAAAAATTTTGTCAACACGATACTGCACAACACGCACGAAATAGTATTGATATGGTATTTGAAAATATGGCACCAAGTTGGTACTTTTTTTTTTTTGGTTTACGTACAAAACTTTAAGCTTCAGAGGCCCATAGAATATCATCAACAAATATGCGGGTGTTGTGTTTTTGACCATATACATATATATTATATCCTGTAATTCCTAGAAGGAACATAGGGCCACAGGTTGGTCCTAGTTTCTCCAGAGAAAGGGTTACACATCCCTTGATTGTGAAATCTGTTGAAGTGAAAATGTAATGGTATAGTGTTGGACCATACAAAATATTAAATTTTTTTCTCTACTGGAAATTCATTCATACATATTTTGCATCTAAAATCGTTTCGTGTTTTTCTTGTCAATTTTAATCAACACGCACGAAATCACATTTTTTGTCACGAACACTTCGTGTTGCCTCGTGCGTGTTCGTATCACGAAAGGAAACACGACACGGGCCCATCTGTAATACACATACATATGTAAGTATGTGCATATGTAAATTAATTGTCCTTTGGGAAAAATTCTTAAAAAAATAGCTACACATTTTTAAAATAAAGGCGAAATTGTGCATCATTTTATAGAAAATGATAACGCGTTATCCGATTAAGCAAATAGACAATAGAAAATATTTTAAAAAAATTCAAAATTATTTAAACAAACAGATCTCTGTACTCAACACTACACATACAGATATAAATTAGCCCATAAGTATTAAAGTGTTCTAAGTCATAAGTTTTTTTTAAATAAATATATATTAATAAATATATATTTTAATTTAGTATTATCCCCTTATTCTGAACTTTGTGACAAATAACAATATTATAACATTTTGTATATTTTAAGCAATGAAAAATGTAAAATACGGCTTTTAGTCATAATTAATGAAAATTTATTTAATATTCAGAAATTAAAAAGTATTTGTATTGGGCAACAAAAATATTGTCTGTCATATGTTTGACTCCTCTAGGGGCACTCAGCGGCTAGTTAGGGCGAAGGGGGGTAAGCAGCTAGGGGGTTGGTATGTTCATAAGCAATTTAGGGGGGAAAATATTAGTAGGGATCGGTCTTAAGTTTTACTCTTCTAAAAGCAACTCAGGCACAGTTGTGATGCTTTTTGTGAATTTCGCTTAATTTTTCCCTAATTTCCCGATTAGGACCAATTTACCCCCATCCCACCCTCATCCCCACCATGCATTGTTTTTCCTAAACTTTACAAATAAGGGGTTCTAGCGTATCGATATAAAATATAAAATTCAAAATATTTTCAAACTTGAAAAGTACATGAAAAAAGGTTGAATTGAACTTTATTTCCAGTTAAATTTCAAGTGCCTGAATTCCATTTATTTTAGTGATTATTGGTTACACTTCGAAATTATAAAAATATGTACATATGTACATAAAATTCTTGACCAAAATTTATTTTATACAAAGTTTTACAAAAAAAGTTTAATTTATTTTCTGAAAGAAGTGGTTAAAATTTTTTTTTTTTTTCGTAAATTGTAACACGAATTTTTCTCGGTGCATATAAATATGTATGTACATATGTATATTTCATTGAATGTATATGTAGCAGAGCTGTAAATGAATCATTAATTTTTTAATTAATTCGCGAATCATTCATGCACTGAATTATGAAATTTTGAATTTAATTCTTTTTACACAAAAAAATTAATTGAATAAAATTTCAGGCAATTCAAATGAATTTCTTAAAAATGAATTACAATTCATTTCCAATTCAAATGAATTGCAATTCACTTCCAATTTAAATGAATTTGTAAAATGAATTGCAAATTCATTTCCAATTCATTTGAATTGAATTGATTTTGAATTAATTCAAATTAATTAGATAAAATAATTAGCAATTCATTGCCAACTCCTTTGAATTGAATTGATTCATTGTTCTAATTCTAATGAATTCAAAATCAATTCAGTTCAAACGAATTGGAAATGAATTGTAATTCATTCTACAAATGCATTTCAATTGGAAACGAATTGCAAGTCATTTTACAAATTCATTTGAATTGGAAACGAACTTAAATTCATTTCTGCCTAATTCATTTGAATTTATTCAAATTTCATGCAATTCTTTTTTGTTGTGAAAAGAAACTTATTCCAAATTTAGCTAATTCGTAACGAATTAAAATCAAAAAAGAGTGATTCATTTACAGCTCTGATATGCAGGTATTTCGGGAATTAATCAATCAATCATGGCAGATAACGCGGTTTCGCCCAAACAGGTATTATGTATATATAAATAAAAAATAAAATACATAAAGAACAAAAAAAGCTCATGTTTTACTAAAGGAACAAAAAACAAACTGACAAGACATTTTAATTTTTTTAATTGTCAAAAACATTTTAAGACGATACCAGGCATTCATTAATTAGCATTCATTTTAACAATTAAATACATAGTGCTAATTTTTTAATCATTTAAGCAATTTGTTTCGAAATGTGTGTTCAAATTGAAATATCGTTTTAGGTAATATGACATTTGGTGAAATGAAAACAAGTATGTATTATGTATGCATACATAACTAATAACTAACAGCGTGCCCAGCTAGCCTTTTCAATCGCAGAAGAGTCTATTGTGAATCGTATGCAGAGCATTTTCAATCGCAGACCAGCCCCCGTATTCCGTAAGTCGCTAAAGCTAAAGCTAAATTTGATCGCTAAAATGCTGAACAAATAGAAAAATAAAAATTTCTTTTTTATGACATAAAACACTCAAATTTCGGCAAATTACATTTTTAAACCATTGCCTGATTTATCAATAGACGTTTGAAAATTGTATTCGTAGCCGAAAATCGAGAAATCGACTTTATAGATTTTTAGCGATAGAGACTTAGCTTTAGCGACTTACGGAATACGGGGGCAGCTCATATTTTAATCGTGGAAGATAAGCCGCAGATGACGCTTTTATTAGTCGTAGATGCAATCATTTGAGATGTATCTAGAGATTATCTTACAACTCTTTTTTAAATAACATTGAGAATCGTATGAGGCTCTTCAACGTTAATCTGATATGAGCCATTGGGAGTGTTGTAAAAGAATCATTATGACGTGATTTTCATAAATAATTGCAGTAAATTTTTAATAATTCTAAGCAGGCAAAAGTAATTCGTCACTTATGCTAACTTCATGTCATTGTTTCTTTATAGACAATGCCGTAGGTTTGCAGTATGTATGTATATTTTCTAAGCAAATAACTTTAGAATTAATTAATGAAGAAATTAATAAATAAAAAATCAAACTCACCGGTAAATTGTAGATGCTTTTATTACTTCCGTAGTGAAGTACTTTGGTAATTTTGTACATCCTGCATGTAAGCCTAAAATTTGGCCTTAGATAATAAACAATTTCACTTATAGTGTTCCGATATTAAATTGTAGATATGTAAATACCTATTAGTCTTTCCACGTATTGTATCAATGTCAATTAAATTTGGCACAAAATATAATTTTAGCACACATATGTACATATGTATTTACATGCATACATACATACACATACATATTCATATTTACATGTTCATGTAACATCGATCAAACATGGAAAAGTTGATACGCTCGACTAATACTTATATTCTATTTTGTCCCTCCCGTCCTCAGAATATTATATGTTGCAATACTTGATAAAGTGTTGTAAACTTTGAGGACTTATTATTCTGATTCCATACATTTCTCTAGAAAAGGCTTTGATTTAACAAAAGTCCATCAAAACAAAAAAATCATTAAAATTGTTACTAGAAACAATATGAAAAATGTTCAAATCCTATTTTATTTTTTACTATACTGAATACATATTAGAAATTAATTAATATCTTTAAACCAGTTACGTCCAAGCCATATGCACAATGTGCAAACTTTTACAAAAGAGCTTTTGTGCTTTCACACCGACGGGAGTACAAAAACAACACAACGGACAAATGCTTGCTCTTACTTTGCAAAGAAACAGAACAAATTTAAGAACTTTCAAAGCTGTTTATCTCAATTGCAAATATCCATTGTATGCAGTGTTGCCATGTATATTTTTCAAAAACTTCAAGTCAAGCAAAACAAAAATTTTTTTTAATTAAAAATCTTTCTTTGTTATTTTATTGAACAAGATTAATGCCCTAATTCTGTTCGACGAATGTATCGTCTTGTCTATGGACGAAAAAAAGAAGCAGTTTTGATTCTTTAAAACGATTATTATTTGTTGTCTATGCTAGAAGGTTCGTGTATTTGCTTTATGATTTTGTTCTAAACATTATATCCAACACATATTTTTTCATATAATTTTCAAACTATTGTATAATAATTTAATTGAATTTTTATGTTTTAAAAACATGGCAATAATATTTATATTTTTCATTGTCAAAGACAACAACCATTTTTGAAGAAAATAATTTAGAGACTTCAAAGACAAGAACTCAGAAGCATTTTCAAACAAAAACGTCCTAAATCTTCTTACTGAATTAGGGCATAAGTTAAAATTTATTTTTTTCCATGGAACTATTAAACGTAAGGCTAAATAACTCAAAATATTTACTTTATAGAAAAATTAGTAAGATTATTATGAAGCAAATTAGAAAATATGTAAGTAGTTTAGTCAAAAGACTCCTCAATAATATATTAAAAGTCCCAAAAGTCACATTTTTAAAAATCTTATATTTATCTAAGAAATCTTTTTGGTCGTTTTTTCATGTCTAAAAACTTCTAAAATAAGATAAATCTTCACATATGGTAACACTGATTGTATGCGTGTTTGGATGTAGCTGCTTTAAACCTAAATGAGTAGAAAATTCAAAATTTTGCATCAGAGTAAGTTTCCTTCAAAGGAATAAATATAAAAATAAATGTATGTATGTTATTAAAGCTTTGGTCCTCCAAAACAAACATTTTATTGTGTTTTTTTTTTTATAAATACAAAATTTGAACCTGTTCAAAATTCAATTTATTTCTATTCACTTATTTTATGAAATGTGTAGGTAGGTACCTATTAATTATTTTTCCTATTAATTTTATTTATTCTTCTTCTTTCTTATTATTACGTGCCCATTTGTGTTTTTCTCTAGCACTGTTTAACAGGTGTTTGGGAATTTTTACTAACATCACAGTTAACATCTCTGTTAACTCGCTACATAGTTGAATGTACGAATGTTAATGCGTTGTCAACACTGTTGCCATGTTTGCATTTTGCTGATTTTTTAATTAAAAATTGACACAGTGAAATTGCAGGTTTTATACAATTTCATTTAAACAAATAAGACTACTGGAAATCTGATCTTATATTAATAAATATCATGTACATATGTATATCACAGCGACACCTTATACATATGTCCTAATTTACACTAAGCACGTCTTATTGCTAAGCTGATTATTTTGTCGGAGAGAGCGACGAGGGGAACATAAACGTTTCTTTTCCCCTCGCCTCTCTCTCCTAAAAAACTAATCAGCTTAGCAATAAGACTTGCTGAGTGTAAATTAGGACTATGGAAACTGAAAAATGGGTTTTGTTGGGCAAGTTTATGGTCCATTGAATGGGACTACAAAAATATTAAATTTTCAGACTACGTGCAGCTTACGCACAACCATCGCAAAAACCTCAAAATGTTTTGTGAATACTTATAAATACGTACATATGTGTATTGAACTGATCTACAGAAGCAAAAATAAGCAAAACTGAAGAAATTGTTAATAACTACATATATAAACTTTTATACTGATATCAGTGATAAAATTTTTAAAAGGTTTGATTTTAAAGAGCAATCTTTAAAAGAAACAAGTCCAAATTCATAAACGTTTGCCAAATGTTTATAAAATAAGTTTGCAACTATGTATTTATAGCCGAAATGCACTATTCCCCTGCTAAAAACGAGCTAAATTACAACATTGTCGACTACATATTTCACAAAACGTACTATTTTCTCACGTGCTAAATTCAATTTTAATTAAAGTCGATGCATGTACATATGTATTATTTATTTCCTATTTTCCTTATTTTGTATAATTTTATTAATTTAACTTTGTAATAACGTATATAAGTCCTCGAATCGTTTTGTTACTCAAATACAACGTTAACTCATTGTACTCTAGCGAAAATAGATGCTAAATAAATTATGTAAAGTAACTTTTAGGACAATTATGAGAGTACATACATACATACATACGAATATGTACATACATATTTTTAATTGTGAAGTTTATTAACAAGATTTGTCATTTACAGTATTAAAATTCGTTCTTAATTCTTTTTACTATTTTTTTTTCGTCATTAATTACTTTAATAAATTTTATCAAAAGCTTGTTTGTTAAATTTAAGCAAAATAAAGTAAGAAATATTCAATTGGTGTGTTGCTATTTACTCTATTAAAAACGCGCACATTCAGCGAGTTTTTTTCATGCAAAGATGAAAAAGCGCGAATGGCATATTTAAAACGCGCTAAATATAAATCTAAGCTGGCAACGCTGAATGAAACTTGTTGCGCTTCTTTTATTTGGTTATGATGCAATTCATGTGCATACATACATATTTCTGTATGTATACATAAAAAAATGATCCAAGAATATCATTTACTAGATACTTTTGCAAATATATATGTAGTATATAGATTTGTACATATGTATGAATGTATGTCTGTATGTATGTATTCTGAAATTGGAAAACAATCGGAATACAGATATATGTATGTACATACATACTTACATATATATATTGAGAATATGCATATGTATGTATGTCATGTGCATGATACAAATATACAGGTAACCGCGAAGCGCCAGCTTTTTTGCTTGTTTCGTGATGTGATCTGCCAAATGTTGTTTATGTTTTACCAACACACGCGCACCGTGCCTATTAAAACTGTACTAATCCAAACAAGCTTTGCAAAGCCAAAAGAAAAAGCAAGACCATGTATGTATGTATATTGTTTTCTCTTCGTTTTTTTACAGTTGTCATCACAAAACAGCAATAATAATCACTGTTGTTTTATTTGTTGTAGAGTTGCGGCTACCTGTGTTGTTGTATCATGGTCATGTGTATGCATGGATGTATGTAGATTCTACATTGTAGAATAGGCCTAATAAATTTTCTTCTACTAAATTTTAGTTTAGTTTTAGTAGCTAAAACCATGTATGTAAGTATGCATGTTTATTGCTTTTTACCCGACTGCCAAGGGTTATGTTTTTCGCGCGTTTCTTGTAGGTATACATATGTATGTATGTATGTATGCATGTTTGTAAATTTTTTCACTATGTACTTACATATGTATTTACTATGTACATATGTATGTAGGTATTAATTACACTTGTTTAACAAACTTATTTTTCACTTTTAATCACTTTTACCTCATAAATCACATGTATGTAATTGTATACTTATTTGGGTATGCAGCATATACAGATACATATGTATGTATGTACATACATAAGTAGTTATGTAGTACATATGTATTTACTATTTAGGTTAAAGATTCTTAAAACGTAAGTATCTATTTGCATAAAAAATATTCATGCACATACCAACATACATATACATATGTATATACATACATATATATATGTACATATTTATTTCACCTTTATTTATTCAACTATTTAATGTGTATACACATAAAAATGTACTTAATTGGTTTAATTATAGAGATTTTAATGATTTTATTAAAGAAAATGTAGCTATAAGTATGTAAATAGGCTTGCATGTACATACATACATATGTACATACTAATGTATGTACCTATTTACAGTTGGAATACAAAAAACACTGGCACCCACTCAACACACTAGAATGCACGCACGAACTTACAACTTCGCGGAAATATCAATTGAAACTAATAAAATCTTGATTAATGTGTAATCGTTTAACCTCTTCCCAAAATCTTTGATGAGAAATTTATGCATACATACTTTAGTATGAATGTGTGTGTGTGCGTGTGTGCTTTCTCTCAGTAATAATTGGTATTAACAGGTGCTTAGTGTTGATAAAATCAAAATGGTTACTTTTTAGGTAATAAACCGGAAATTTGTATATTGCATTAAAAACAGTTAAGAAAACTGGTGTTACCATATAGGCATCCTTGTTTATTAGCAAATAACAGGTAAACCTGACATGGTAACAGGTACATATTCTTATTCATACACATGTATGTACATATATAAATACATACATACATTCATTCTTACGTACATAGGTATTTCTTTAAGCCAATAAAACACAAACTAAAAATATATAGGTACATACCTACCTACTAGGTAAACATGTATAAAATTGGTATGCACGTTAATATGCTGTACTGCATACGACTAAGGGGAAGCCAATGATATTTGCTACAAAAGCAAACGAAAATTTATAATTCACACCTACGTATGTATATATGTACATAGTAGGTAGGTACATACATTCATTTACATATGAATACTTAGATATGTACATATGTATGTATGTAGGTACCCTATAGGAACTCAAACCCATTTGTAAGTAACTTCAAACTGGTTTTTCAATAACCACAACTGGTTGATTAAGTGACTTTTTATCTTGCCGCCGACTCACTATTTTAACATAGGCATGTCATAGGCGGAAGTCAATTGGACATATCTGCATGACTTTTAAATTTACTACTAACTACTTATTTTTCAACCAATTTGTAGTTAGTTAATATTATAGTAAAAAAAGATATACAAACATATGTATATTTATATTATATACATATATAAATACATACCTATATGTATACATATATAAATATTTATTATTATTATATTCACTAAAAATAAAAAATACGTATATACATATGTACATACATACATCCATACATACGAACCGCTCATAGAAAATATTATACATACATATTACGTATTGAAATTATTTAGGGCCTGTTCATCTAAATGCGAACGATAGATTCGATCGAAAATTTACATTAGAAACAAAAACAAAAAACAGTAATTTGTTTTTGTTTTCAATATAAATATTCGATCGAACCTATCGTTCGCATTTAGATGAACAGGCCCTTAGTTTTTTTTCAACACAAACATTTGGCATTTGATTTCATGACATGCTTCTTTTAATTTTTTTATTTTCTTTTCATTTACTTATTTTGCTTATATTTATTTCGTACGTGTGCTTCTATTCAATATGTTTGGTTGATATATGCATGATATTTAAACCAATTTGTAGTCACTTGCAAAATAATTAATTTATAAGTTATTGTTTATTGTCAACCGATTATTTTATTTACTACAGGGTATGTACTCAAAAACATATTTACATATTTATTATTTTTGACATTATTGAATATCTATATCTATACATAAATATATACTTAGCTATATACATAGGTACATATTGTACATACATATGTACATACATAGGTATATATTGTACATATGTATGTATCTAAATATGCATAATATCAAAGAATATAAACACACATGTATGTATGTATGTACATACATATGTATACCCATACATATGTATACACCTGCGTATTTATGTGCGGATGTATGCATGTATGTATATATGTACATATGTATGTACTCGTATATACTACAATGTGCACATGTTTATTGAGAGTGTGTTTTTCTTATTTAAAATAAGCAATAATTTCCTGTCTAAATATTGTATAAAAAAATCGGAAAACTAGGTACAAACAAAACACAAAATAATAAAGGCAATTTCACATAAAAACCGGTGTCGTCCACATTTTTATTTTTATAACCATAAAAGATCTTAACGAGAAAAAAATCAAAATCTGTTTAAAACAAACAAAATTAATTATCATTCATAAGAATTTAAGAAAATTAATTATCATTTTTTCCTTTATTTTTTTTTTCATATAACTTATGTAGGTATCTACATGATACATACATACAAATATTTATATGCATGTACGTATTATGTACATATCGTCGCTGTTTTAACTAACTGACCTAACTGACATCATTTTGAAAAATTAGTTAAGTCTACTATTATATTATAACTGTAAAAATTACTGTCGAGCCTATAACAGTAAAAATATTTCAGACGTTTCCATAAGAATACATGTAGAAAACAATCATAAAAGCTCGTCTCCTGTAAAATTTACAAAATGTCAGTTAGGTCAGTTAATTAAAACAGCGACAATATGTATGTATGTATGTAACCCGTGGGAGAATGTGTGGTTGACTGCAAAAATAGTTAACTTATATGTAGTTAGCTTTTCTTAGACTGACTAAAAGCTAACTGCAAAGTCATCCAGAACAAACTCAAAATTAATTCATCAGTTGAGTACGTAATCGAATTTGATGAGAGCCAACAAATTTATTCTTAGCTAGGTATGTGCTTTGAAACTCATTTCAGTTTTATATTAACATTTTGCTGCTGTTATTTCAGATGGCAGCTTAGCCGAGTGGTAGCACAATGAGTACACAACGTGTGATGTTACATGTTCGAACCCCAGAAAAAAATTTTTAATTTACTGACTACCAAGTGATTTAAAAAAGTCAACTTTAAGTTAGCTGAAAGTAGTGCAGAGTGAGAAAATTTACTACCGCCTAGGACATCACAATGTTAAAATAGTCAGTTGATTACATTGCAAAGTAATCCAAGTGTCAGTCAGTACTAGTTGCGAAATAGTTAGCTTAAAGTTAGTTTAAAGTTAGCCAAATTTCCGACTGGGTATGTCTATACGTATACATAAGTATACAAATTTAAAAGGTTTCATATGACTAAGCGTAAGAAGTAATTAATAATGTTACTCACTTTAGTCATTAACGAATGTGTACTTCAGCAATATATGTATGTATCTATGTATAAAGATACCCTCTAGTCAGCCTAGAACCATATGTCTCTATGTCAACACTCTTTTCTCTAGCGACAATTGCACTAGTGGAAATGTCGACAACTTTCCTTTTATGCGCGAGTAGAGATACGTTAGAGACAATAGTTCTAGTGTATTTCTGGTGAAATTGTCAATGAACGCGTCAATATTTTGTTTTTCTTTAGTATTATGCTATGCAATAATGTTAAAACTTACGTACATATGTATGTATGTATGTATTTAAGATTGTTGCCCCAAACTCATCTAAAATTTTAGTCGAAGGTCACTAAAATTTACTAGTGAATCTTTAGTTAAAATGTCTCCATATGGTCGTAAAAGAATAGTCTAGCGGTAGATTTTCAATGACAACCTTATGTTATATGCCCATAGGCAATTATAATGGCTAGGGTACACCTGGTCAGTACTACTGTTGACAATATCACTAGTAAATCACTACAATTTTACTATTGACAATGAGCGAGGAAATATCGATATTGTAGACTAGAACCCCTAAAATTTACTAGTGAATCTTTGGTGCCAATGTCTCTACGTGGTCCCAAAAGAACTAATTAGTAAGTAGTGCTACAGTCTGGTGGTGGATTTTCAATGACAAGCTAATGTTAAATGTCAATAGATGATTACATTGGCTGGGGTACACCTCGTCAGTAGCACTATTGACAATGTCACTAGTAAATCACTACAATTTCAATAGTCGCATTTCCTGCAGGGTAGCTATGTGAGTACATACATACATATATATATATGCATGTATGTATGGTCCACATACAGCCTGCAAATAACGCGACTAGTCCATACGTGCAGGTAAGGACTACTCCATAAAAGACCAGGACAAGTACAAAACTAGTCCAAATGTATGGATAAAACATGGTCGATTTAACATTGCGATGTCCTAGAGATGGACCATATGGTCCAACTTTGCATTACATCGGACCACTCCCAAGACTACCCCATATGTAATAGTAATAGACTACTCATATACAACCCTCTAGCCAGCCTAGTGCCATATGTCTCTATGTCAACACTCTTTTCTCTAGCGACAATTGCACTAGTTGAAATGTCTACAATTTTCCTTTTATGCGCGAGTAGAGATGCGTTAGAGACAACAGTTCTAATGTATTTCTGTTGATATTGTCAATGAACGCGTCAATAGTTTGTTTTTCTTTTTTATTATGCTATGCAATAATGTTAAAAACTTACGTACATATGTATGTAGGTATGTATGTATTTAAGTTTGTTGGCCCAACCCTTATAAAATTGTAGACGAGGGTCACTAAAATGTACTAGTGATTCTTTAGTTCAAATGTCTCCATATGGTCGTAAATGAATAGTGCTAAAGTCTACTAGTAGATTTTCAATGACAACCCTATGTTATATGTCAATAGGCAATTACATTGGCTGCGGTACACCTATTCAGTTGTACTATTGACAATGTCACTAGTAAATCACTACAATTTTACTATTGACATGGAGGGAGGAAATATCGATATTGTAGACTGGAGCCCCTAAAATTTACTAGTGAATCTTTGGTTCCAATGTCTCCATGTGGTCCCAAAAGAACTACTTAGTCAGTATTGCTACAGTCTAGTGGTGGATTTTCAATGACAAGCTAATGTTAAATGTCAGTAGATAATTACATTGGCTGGGATACACCTGGTCAGTAGTACTACTGACAATGTCACTAGTAAATCACTACAATTTCACTATTCGCATTTTCTGCAGGGAATTTGTAAGTGCCTAAGAAGAACGATCATAATCGTTTAAACACGAACACTTATCGCATAGAATTGAACGACATGATCCATGGCTGCATTACATGGGTCCATGATATAACTAGTCTGTTTCATCTAGATTAAACCACATGGTCCAATGTTATTTGCAGGTCTTATCTACTATTTGTGAACAGACATAGTACATCCATACATATGTATGTGTGTATAGAAATTTTGTTAACAGCCCCTCCATCACGATTTGCAACAAAAAAATTAAATAAAAAAATACCTACAAATGTACATTAAACTGAACTTTGTTCTTAAATTAAAATTGTATGAAAGTGTCTATGTATGTACATATGTACATATATGAAGGAAAAAAGTCTACCCATCTTTCTGAATACTACAAAGTAGTGAATCATGGATTCTTATTACTACATACTATCTTTAATTGAAGCAAATTAATTAAGATCATTTTGTGAAAAAAAAACCGAAAGCAATTTACATGCACATGTTTACATACTTACATACATATGTATGTATGTATGTATGTAGGTATGTATGATACATAAAATTTTTTTACACTCTAACATTGAACAAAAGAGTATAGGTACAATAATACTTTATACTATAGGCGCCAATTTTTAATTGAAATTATTAATTTAAGCACTTAAAATTTAGGTTGTTTGGTTTTCTGTATTTACATAAATATCTAAATATATGTGTATATCAGTATGCACACATGTATGAGTATGTATGTATGTTTGTAGATATGTATACATACTTTAATTGAAATAAATATTGTAAACAGAAAATAAAGGTATAGGTACTACCTTTGTACATTTTATTGATGATGTATTGAAGAATATCTGTAAACACTTCGTGTAATAATTGGCATAGAGTATTGCATACTTACAAGCTTATGCATATACTGTACAATACTTATTTATGTATGTATGTATGTATGTATGTACCCTCTAGTCAGCCCAGAACCATATACATATCTCTATGTCAACACTCTTTTCTCTAGCGACAATTGCACTAAATTTATGCGCGAGTAGAGATACGTTAGAGACAACAGTTGTAGTGTATTTCTCGTGATATTGTCAATGAACGCGTCAATAGTTTGTTTTTCTTTTTTATTATGCTATGCAATTATGTTAAAAACTTCGTACATATGTATATGTGTATGTATTTAAATTTATTGCTCCAACTTTTATAAAATTGTAGACGATGGTCACTAAAATGTAAAGTGAATCTTTAGTTGAAATATCTCCATATGGTTATAAAATAATATTGCTAAAGTCTACTGGTAGATTTTCATTGACAACCCTATGTTTTATTTCAATAGGCGATTGGACATTGGCTTGGATACACCTAGTCAGTAGTACTATTGACAATGTCACTAGTAAATCACTAAAATTTTACTATTGACATCGAGCGAGGAAATATCGACATTGTGGACTAGAGCCCCTAAAATTTACTAGTGAATCTTTGGTGCCAATGTCTCCATGTGGTCCCAAAAGAACTACTTAGTCAGTAGTGCTACAGTCTAGTGGTATATTTTCAATGACAAGCTAATGTTAAATGTCAATAGATGATTACATTGGCTGGGGTACACCTGGTCAGTAGTACTACTGACAATGTCACTAGTGAACCACTACAATATTACTATTCGCATTTCCTGCAGGGTAGATATGCATGTACAAACTCATATTTGCATACATACATACATACCCTCTAGCCAGCCTAGTGCCATATGTCTCTATGTCAACACTCTTTTCTCTAGCGACAATTGCACTAGTTGAAATGTCTACAATTTTCCTTTTATGCGCGAGTAGAGATACGTTAGAGACAACAGTTCTAATGTATTTCTGTTGATATTGCCAATAGTTTGTTTTTCTTTTTTATTATGCTATGCAATAATGTTAAAAAACTTACGTACATATGTATGTAGGTATGTATGTATTTAAGTTTGTTGGCCCAACCCTTATTAAATTGTAGACGAGGGTCACTAAAATGTACTAGTGATTCTTTAGTTCAAATGTCTCCATATGGTCGTAAATGAATAGTGCTAAGGTCTACTGGTAGATTTTCAATGACAACCCTATGTTATATGTCAATAGGCAATTACATTGGCTGCGGTACATCTATTCAGTTGTACTATTGACAATGTCACTAGTAAATCACTACAATTTTACTATTGATATGGAGCGAGGAAATATCGATATTGTAGACTGGAGCCCCTAAAATTTACTAGTGAATCTTTGGTTCCAATGTCTCCATGTGGTCCCAAAAGAACTACTTAGTCAGTATTGCTACAGTCTAGTGGTGGATTTTCAATGACAAGCTAATGTTAAATGTCAATAGATAATTACATTGGCTGGGATACACCTGGTCAGTAGTACTACTGACAATGTCACTAGTAAATCACTACAATTTCACTATTCGCATTTTCTGCAGGGTATGTACATGTAGGTATGTATGTATATGTTTATGTGATTTGTTTACAAATGGTTTGCGTTACGATTTATAAGACCCTTAATAGGTATTTTTAAATAAATATGATCAGATGCTTACATATGTACATACATACATATGTATGTACATCCACATATGTATGTAACTACACACCTATAACATATTTATAATAATTTACTTTGATGAAATTATTATGCTTGTATTCCAACATTTTATGGATTTTTTTATACGAGTACCTATATTTGTTTATTCAAAAAAGATATAAATTCAACAAAAATAAGGAAATTATTTATTGATAGGTAAATATTGTCGATTAATAAAAAATACGCTTGCACACATATGTTAATAAAACAAGGCTGTCCAAATTAGCACCAGAGTGGCGAACATCAATCGGCTTCTTACAAATGAATACACATACGTGAATACATAACTCTCGGTGTTCTCTCAGTGGCCAGCCTTGAAGTACAATATAACATTTTATAGGAGGTGGTAGGTACCTATAATGCTATTAATTATTTTGTTTAATGTAGCTACATACATGCTTATGTACCTATGTGCATATGATAAAAATATTTACGTAATTACATATGTACATACATACATACTACATATTCATACATACAAAGATAAAGTCTATAAACATTAAATTTAATATTCTGATTCGCATTCGGAAATATTGTCAGATATATTTTCGTATTGGATTAAAAAATGCACAGATATTATGCACCTATTAACATACATACATACTATGCAGGTACCTACATGCTTAAAGATTTTCTTAGTTATTCGCTTTATTTTCCCATCACTAACTTCATTCACTTTGTTGTTATTACTTTTTATAATTTGTTTTTATGTACACTTTTTTATTTCCTTCCTTATTGTCTTTTTGTCGCTCTTCCTCCATATGTTCGCATGCATTTTGCCACCCATACATGTTTTGATTTTCGATACCCCTATTTCAAGTTATTAAACTCCCACCAAAGACTATAAATATATATATATATATTTATAGTCTTTGCTCCTACTTATTTTCTCTCTCCTTCTGTTGAATATCAATTAAAAAAAGTAATACCAGTCCAGCGATTTTGAGGCTACATTTAACTCTTTTTAAGGAAGCACTAATAGCGCTTTTTTGTTATTTTTTTTAGTGCTTTAACGCGTTTTGCTTACTAGATAATATTGTAACAATAGTATAAAAATTTCTATGTGGAAACAAAGCAATACAAAACAGTATGTGTGTGTAAGACGTTGACGTTAGAAATCTTGGCGTTTTTATATTAGATTAAAGAAATTTGTACAAACTTCCTTTAATTTATTACATAAACGTCGTGATTTCCATGGTCAACGTCTTACACAAACAGGCTGTAATTTATTTGGACTGAGGTATACAATTATAAAAATAAACCAAATGAAAACCCGTTCGATTTCTTATATGTACATATGTATTGACTTTTCGATAATCGCACACTCAAATCCAGGCTGTATTATGAATGAATTTTTAAAAGCAATATAGGATACTCAATTTGGATACTTTTAATTTATTAATATGTACATAGCAAATAACTGTTGAAGGTATTTCTATTTGCGAAAAATAGCATTGACTACTAACGAGTTTTCTGAGCAATATCCCTTTTTAAAGTCAATTAAGAGGTACAGTAATCGAATTCAATAAGTATATACCTATAAATTTTAATATAATTTGTTGTGCTACTTCGGATTCTTATCAAGAAATTAATTAAGTCATGGCAAAACATTTTATAGCTCTACTACCAAATATTCGCTAGACTCTTAACCAAATTCTTGAAAACGATAAGAAAATTTACAATAACACACCAAATAACTTGTACAAGAGGATAATAAACCACATTCTGTACGTAAACATAAAATTTACAGTCAATTTGCATATCTACCGATGGATGATTTGGCAGCACTGAAAAAAAGATAACAACAAGCAGCGATGCCAACTATTTATAACCCAAACGCGCTAAGTTACAGCATTTTCAACTATTTATAGCCAAAACGCGCTACTTTCTTATGCGCTAAATTAAATTTTAATAAAAGTTGACGTATGTATGTATTAGTAAATAAAATTAATATTTTTAGTATTACTTCTTCGAAATTACATATATCGAGCCTTATTTTCGATTTAACTTTTCAGGAAAAGGATTTTTAAAATATTCAAATATGTTTTTGTACGTAAATAGTCGCTTCCGATAAAAGTTTACAGCCCGTATCTTAAAAGTTATCAACAATTTTTGCATTTTTATAATTCTGAACTATGGGTAGGCCCATAAAATTTAAAAAAGTATATTTTCGATAACCTGTCGCTTACGATAAAATCGAAAAAAAGCTCGATATCCTAAATACCTAAAATTATTTAATACAGAATCAGAATCGACTTCCATATAATCGAAATCCTTAGTTCTTATTTTAATTTTATTTGCCAAACCTTATAACAACTTACATATATAAATTGACGACTAGTTTAGCGATTAAAATGCCTTTTGTACTTCAACTAGAATATATGCTTAATAAGTTATATAAATTTTTTGGGTCATGAGTACGAGTACATATTCTAGTTATGAAATTTCATAATATTTGGCATTTAGAGTATTAAAATTCGTTTTTAATTCTAACCACAGTCAAGGGAATTAATTTTATTATTTGCGACAGCTGAATCATTAACCAATTTAAAAAAAATTTTTCAAGTTTTTGGTACTAGAAAATTGGTACTAGAAATTTATAAAAAAAAACTGAACTGAAATAATGGTTATTGATTTTATTCAAAAGGCGCTAGTTTAATAAAAAAAAACGCGCTAAGATGAAAAAAGCGCGTTTGGCATAGTTAAAACGCGCTAAATCTATCGCGAAACGCGCTAAATTGACATCGCTGATAACAAGGTATTCTTAGAGAAACACATGCTGAGTTGTTCTCTTTTACTCGCTTTTGTTCTTGTTGTTGTTTTATTTACCTTTAAAATATATAGAAACATATTTACTTATACTTGGCGACAATGAATATGTTGTTGTTGCTTGTTATTTTCCCCACATTTATTGTATTGTTTACACATCGATTTCTTTGTTGTTGTTCGCGTCGTTTCACGCTCCTAATGTACAAGTATGTAAATACATACATATGTATGTGCATATTTTTTTGTATAACTATGTATCACCCTCTTTAGACACGCAAAGTTAACTTTGCAAAGTCATAATTCAGCTGGGAGAAAGACAGAAAGAGAAAGTATTCTTACTTCTGTCTTTCACACATCTGAATTAAGACTTTGCAAAGTAAACTTTGCGTGTCCAAAACGAGTATATTATTGCTTTGTCCCGGTTCACACCAGAGAAACAAGTCAAGGCAAAATTATCGGCGGCGGCAGCGCAGTACTTTTGTGACCGGCGGCGGCGCGCCGAGAAAATTTTCGGCGGCGCAAAAGAGCGTATAAAAATTTAAAGAATAAATAAAAATTGAAACTGAAAATCGATTTTCAAATTTTTTTCTCCGAAATTTGTCTTTTTGAGCAGATAAAATTTCGGCTGGTTTTGAGCCGATACAATCGGCGGCGGCTCAATGCACAGAAAAATAACCAGCGGCGGCGCGCCGTCGGCTTCGAGCCGGTCAACTTGCTTCTCTGGTTCACACAATTCAACTTTTGTTGATCAACTCGTAATTCAGCTGTAAGAAAAAAAGAGATAGTTGTATTTCCGTTTCCGTCTTTCTTACAGCAGAATTACGAGTTGAGCAACAAAAGTTGAAACGTGTGAACCGGGACTTTTTTACCTCCAACAAAGCTTAATTGTCAATTAAAGAAATAAAATAAAACTGTACTAGGTACTTTAGTATGATCGTTGTCATCATAATGATGCTGGCTGGCTGTTCTCTGTAGTAATTTTTTATTGTTGACATTTTTAAAATAAATTTTTTTTGAACATTCTCGTCTTTATTGTCTACCTTTAACAGTTTTAAATTGTATTTACAATGAATAAGATCAATTTGGAGAAGAATACTAAGAAAGTGAAAAAACACAATTTAATGTTTTGAAGTGGTTAAATAAATTTAAACGTCTGCATAAGTAAGTAGGCACGTTGTACATACCAGAGAAGCGCAATGAGTAGTGAAAAAGTGAGTAGAGTTGAATCATGATTTATAAATTCTTGTACTTATGCGCATTCATACTTATTGCAATGTTGTCTATGAATCATATTCACTCGAAAGTTTGAAGTGCGCATCGAACTCATACTTAGCAACATTTATGACGTTGTTGTTTTCAACTCTCCTTAACTCAATGCCTATGGACGATGCAAAATAAGTATGATTCACAATGATAACTTCGCATACGAACATTAAAGTTCTCATTATTAGGTTATGTGTTTCTCTCCTGCTTTTTTTTTGTTATTTTTTTTGCAGCAATTGAAAAACAACCCTATTTAATACTATTGTATACTACTTCCAAACTCTTTAATGACTAAAACTTTAAAATTTAAAGTTTAAATAAACATACAGGCATAAGTTGAGTGAGCTGAATCAATATGAGAAGTATAAGTATTTTCCTGAAATTATAAGTCAAACTGAGGTGATTTATGTGTGTGAGTGTGGTATGACTATGATGTTGACGTCGCATTCATATTTATTTCAACCTATACTTATAAATCAATGTCATGGTGAGTATGAGTAAATCAGAGTAGCTGATTTTAAATGATGTCTACTCACTTACTTATATTTAAAGTTTTATGAGTCAGTATGAATAGCGAAAATAAAAAGTTCCTCAACTAAAATTTCCGTATGTGAAAATCACACACGGAACTTCTAGCTTACCTAAGCTCAATAATAGTTTCAGTTTTACTAATTCTTTTCAATATTCCTTCTCTTTCTAGAGCTGTAAAATTTGCAATAAGGCCTTTGCCAATGTATATCGTTTGCAACGTCATATGATAAGCCATGACGAGTCCGAACTGCTGCGAAAATTCAAGTGCAACCTGTGTGATAAAGCCTTTAAATTTAAGCATCATTTGAAGGAACATGTACGCATACATTCCGGCGAAAAACCATTCGGTTGTGACAATTGTGGCAAAAGATTTTCACATTCCGGTTCGTTTTCATCACACACCACCTCTAAGAAATGTATCAGCATGGGTCTAAAACTTAATAACAATCGAACTTTAATGAAGACATTGGAAAAGAATTCAGGTTTAAATTCACCGCCATCTATTAAAAGAAGTTCACCGATTTCTAAATCGGACTTGTCAGCTCCTTCAAACAATTTAACTAATCCAATGAACTATTTTGCTGGCGATACGAACTCAAATACCAGCAACCCTTTCTATACAAATCTTTTGCCTAAATATGGTGAATATACAGCAATGAATGCGGCCTTGCTGGCTTCATTTCCCAATCCCTTTTATAGTATGGCCTTGGATCCACGCATTCATCCCTATAGTATACAAAGGCTTTTGGAATTAACTGCTGCTGGACAGCAGCAACATCATCATCAGCATCCGCCAGAACGAGAAACAAATACTCCGCATCCTTCCCACAACGAAGGGGAAGAAGGTGAAAAAGATTTAAATATTTCAAATGGTGATGTGGAGGATGATGAATCGTCTGAGGCCTTAGAACTTAATGAAGAAGATAATCACGATGAACCCAAATTGGTTATGGACCTAGATGAATCCGAACAGAAAGAGGAAGAGCAAAATAAAAATATTAGCCCAATACAAGATCACAAACAAGAACAGGAGCATACCAAAGTACCAGAGGAGGAATCATGCAAAGTATTTACTTCTTCACCCATAAAACAAGAACAAATTGCAAGGGAATCTTCAACTCCTCTAGAAATTGATAATCCAACAGAAGAACAAGAAGCAAAGAACAATTCTCTTGCTCTCATCAAGCAAGAAAGGCAAGAAGACTCCGAGGGTCAAGTAGAAGAAGAAGACAATAAATCCAATGCTGTTGCATCACCGGAAATTGACCACGAACCGTCAGCACCTTTAAAGTGCAGTCGTTGTGAGAAACAATTTAATCATCCTCTAGAGTTGGTACAGCATGAAAAGGTGTTGTGTGGCCTTATAAAACAAGAGTTGGAACAACAATTCCAACAGCAGCAACAGCAATTATTGGAACAGTCACGCAACTCAAACTCCTTCGTTCCTAGTGATGTTGAAGATGAGCCGGATGAAAGAGAATCAATTTCACGCAATGATTGTTCGAGCGGTGGCGAAAGCAATGCTGAACGTAAGGTGAGAGTACGCACTGCAATAACGGAGGAACAACAGCAGCAATTGAAACAACATTATACACTTAATTCCCGTCCTAGTCGTGAAGAATTCCGCATCATTGCGTCTCGTTTGCAATTGGATGCAAGGGTAGTGCAAGTGTGGTTTCAAAATAATCGTTCCCGCGAACGCAAATTACAATACAACAGCAATAAAATGACATTCCCAATGCAAATTCCAGTAGCCCCAATTCAGGCTTTGCCACAAGGTTTTGACAATTCACTCGAAACGGCAAAGAAACCACCGATCTCCGAAGATTTGCCTTTAGATCTGTCAGTAAAACCGCAGAAAGCTAATGGTAATCAACAACAGCATTCTCCTTTGCATGGTATAGCGCCTATGCAAAATTCTTCAACTAATTCATCAGGCGACATGCAAGAAGCCATGAATCTAAGCCGTAAAATAACACCTCCCACTGTGTCGCCTTCTTCAGCTGCTTCTGTGCCATCAGCCTTTAAACAACATGCAGCTGCTGCCGCCGCTGCCCTGTATTTTGCTGCTCCTTCCCAAGCAAATGGCGCCCCTAACTTGCCGCATAACATCAGACAAACAACATCTCCCATTGAGGCTTCTCTAATGGGGCCTCAACAAACCCCAACGCCACGAGGTGCTGCAGCATTCCCTACATTTCCACATTTACCCTCTTATATGATGCCAGCTGCCATGGCTGCAGCTCAGAGATCCCTAATGCCGATGGAAGCCCTCTTCCAAATGACTCCAGGTTCTGCAGACTATGCCCGCCATCATCCCCTAATGAACAGTATTAAATTGGGTGGTCCGCCAATTGACTTTAAAGGCAATAGTTTAAGTCCTGGCTCTGGGAAAAGATCTTGGCGTGATGATGATTCTAGAGTATTGCATGAGGTAGACTTTGTAGTCCAACATCAACACGCAGTCGCCGCCGCCTTAAAGCCACCAAAACCAAAAAGAGCCAAAGCTGAAACACATGGCCACGCGGGAGATCCGGATTTGCCATTTGTTTGTGATCAATGTGATAAAGCTTTTGCGAAACAAAGCTCTCTGGCTAGACATAAATATGAGCATTCTGGTAAGTTGTTTTCAAATTATGTACATACATATGTATGTATGTATGTATGTACATTAGAGTGGCTGTTAGTTTTATGGAGAATTTGTTTTTTATTTCTTATATTCTCTCCCCCAAATCAGTTTTATGTAAAAAAAATTACAAAAAAATTTCATATCGATAAGTTGTGTTTTAGGGGTTGCGTCCGGCCCTCAAAGTTGGCCCTCAAGTCAAGTTTCCTTTTGACTACATATGTATGTATATTTATATGTATGAAATAATTTAATAGATATAATTTCTTATTGTACATGCTTAATATAAAAAATTTCCATATAGATATAATTTTGTTACATAAAATTTTTGGTATTTTGTTGGTTATTTTCCTCATTATTTTCTAAAATATTAATTTTAGCAAAAACTTTCTTTAAGACCAATGTTGTTGACTCGAAGAGCTAAAATATTCCCATACATCATATTCTTGCAAAATGATTTTTTAAAAAGATTATGCAAAAATAGGTTATATGCAAAAAAGGACATTGAAAAATGGGCTTGAAGGCCAACTTTGAGGGACGGATGCACCCCTTAAAACACAACTTATCGCCATGAAATTTTTTTGTAATTTTTTTTACATAAAACTGAACCTATTGGGGGGGGGGAGAGAATATAAGAAATAAAAATAAAAAACATTAACGGCCACTCTAATGTACATAGATATCGTTACCTTAATATAGAAAGGTACTAACTCATTATTTTTTGGAATTCGGGATTTTTGCATTTTAAGATACATTAGATGTTGTTCTTCTATCGAAATATGTATGTTATAAAAAATTCGATTTAAAAAAAGTATGAGTTGGAGCCTTTCTATATTAACTAAAGGTAACGATATGTAGATATTTTTTTGATGGTTAGTCCTAATTTACACTATGCAAGTTTTATTGCTAAACTGATTAGTTTGTGGGACAGAGAGAGAGAGCGGGAGAGAGAGAGAGACGAGGGGAACAGAAACGTTTCTATTCCCCTCGTCTCTCTCTCGTAACAAACTAATCAGCTTAGCAATAAGACTTGCATAGTGTAAATTAGGACTTGCGAAACATTTCTACTTTCCACAGGCCAACGACCTTACCAGTGTATGGATTGTCCTAAAGCTTTCAAGCACAAACATCATTTAACCGAACACAAACGCCTGCATAGTGGTGAAAAGCCCTTTCAATGCTCCAAGTGCCTAAAACGCTTCTCACATTCTGGCTCTTACTCGCAGCACATGAACCACCGTTACTCGTATTGCAAACCCTACAGGGAATAGGTAAGCGACAATGCACAACCCAACTCCTGCGCCTCAAATACAAATACCACTACGACGACAACGAGTGGTACTTGTGGTAGAACGTCCACGCGACGTAATCAAACCAATTTACTAAATATGCAAGATTTTCGCAAAAAACTCAATGTTGCGGCTGCATTGCGTCAACAGCAGCAGCATCACCAACACCAACAGCAGCAGCAGCAGCATCATCATAACCAAAATATGTCAATATTTCCACACCAACAACCTGTCAGACCTCATCACCTGATCAGCAATTGGAATTTGTTAAATCCATCTGGATTTGCACCACGACCAGGTCCTCACTTGCCACCGCCACTAATGCACAGTCCACATACCATGGCACAAATGCCAAGGAATCCAGCATTAATTAGTGGCTCCCTTATGGCTCCAAGATTTCAGACACCGCCATTGCATAACAACCTACCGTCCCAACAATACAATACGACAGCTTCATCTTCACCATTCGACTTTTACAACAACAAAATCTTGATGAATTGAACACAAAAACTCAAGTCGTCGTAGCAGTAATTCAGCGTTAACACTGAATTTTTATTTGTATTTTCTGAATGCAAATGAGATAAGACATATATATAATATGCTTAATAATTCTTATTCGATAACTGAGTTACTAAAATGACCAAAAACAAAAAATCACACTTAAATGTGTACTTAAATCAAATACTTATTTAAAAAGAAAATTCATATAACATTTACATGTTCAATGCCAAAATCAACAAAAGTATTTCTTTGTAAAATATTTCCGCGTATTATTTTATAAATTTGTGCAGGCACATTTTCCTTTTTATTGCTGAAAACTTAAAAGTTTCGTTCATGAATGAAACTTTTTTCATTACATTTTGTGAATTCATTCTATTTAGTTAAAAACTTTTCGTTTCGAATTTATGCATATTAATTATAATTTTTTTAATTTTATTTTAATAAATTATTTTTACTTTTAGTTTTATGCTAAGTTTTGTATATATTTTTTTTAAAGACTTATCGTTTAGAGCTTCCTTTAGTTTTCATTAATTGAAAGTAATATTTGTATTGAATACCAAAAAAAAAAAAAAAGTATGTATGTATGTGCATAAGCAAAGGACCAGTACCTTAGTTAAATACTCATTATTATATTTTTTTTTAATTTTATACAAAAGATATTTTTATATATCAATAAAATTTTTATTTAGTTTTTATTTATTAATTAAAATGTTTTCTTCTTCTTTTATGGAAAAAGAAAAGGGAAAATTTTCGGCTTAGAATGAAATTTAAAATTTTTAATAAAACCAAAGAGCTGCTGGAAAAGTTAAAATAAAGATATATCACAAATTTTTTAAAATACTTTTATAATTTAACTAAAATCCAATAAAATAATATATTTTGCTAAATTTAAAAACGTCAACGGGTTAATTAATAATACATAGTTTGTTTGCGTAAATTTGTGGTAACTGGCTGAAAAGGCGCTATGAAATAAGGCCCAAGGAAATAATGCCCAAATAAAATAAATCCAAAAAAAATTTAAAAAAGGCCCAAAAGAAAATTCATGAAACAACACACAATATAAATGAAAAATGCCCACTTAAAAAAGCACAATGCAACCAGACTCTAGATGAAATAACGCCCAAAATATAAGAAATAATCCCACTCGGGATGAAATAAAGCCAAAAATAAGTGAAATAAAGCCCAAGCAAAAATTTCTTAATTTCATTGCTACTTATTTAATTTTCTTATTTGGGCATTATTTCCTTGGGCCTTATTTCATAGCGCCGGCTTACAATTCTTAAGCTTAGTTTTATTAAGTCAATTCAGTGACATTAAGCGAAAAATATAAATTGGGGGTGGGGTGCATTGCCCCTCACCCCAGAATTGTTGTTGCTCCCCAAATTTATTATTACAGCTAAATAGAATACTTTTGCTCGAAAAATTCTTCTCACAGTAAAACCCTGATGAAAATAATCAGGAAAATATAAATATCTTGCCTAATTCCTTTGACCTCGAGCTTAAAGGAATTAGGTAAGATATTTATGTATGTACGTACAAGGTAGAATAATTTGAAATAGTTTTTATATAATAAGAAAAATAATATGTATTTCGAATTTTCTAAGTCAGCTGTTTTTATTTAAGCTGTTTACCTGAAAATTTTTGCAAAGAGAGAGGAAATAAAATTATGAGCGAATTGTTATTCAGACTTATGCTGATTGGTCAGCAAAGCCTTGAACACTTTTAGAACAGGGCTGTCAGATATGGCGATTTCTCGCCAAACGTGGCGATTTTTCAACTTGTTTGGCGTCTAATAAATTTGGCGATAAATAAATTTGTTGGCGATGTTGTGGCTATTTTTTAAAAAAATTTAAATTAAAAAGAACAAATCCTACCAAAACTCGTCTGCAAGAAATTAAAACAACTTTATTTTGATGATTTTTCTTATATTAATTATTTTAATTAATTCAATTTGAATTTGGAAGAGAAAAATTTACAAAAAATAATTTTTGGCGACTTTATATCTACTTTTGGCGATTTTCTGCTAAATTTCTATACGATTATTTTCTAAAAAATTATATTAAAAGTAGTTTTATGGAAAATCAAATTTAGTATAAAATATTTATTAAGAAAAACTATTAAAAATTGATTTTGGCGACTTTTGGCGATTTTTAAAATCAACTTGGCGAAATAGGCCAGAAAAAATCTGACAACCCTGTTTTAGACGCGAAAAGTTTACTTTGCAAATTCTTAACGCAGCTTGGTGAATACTTTCTCTTTCCCTCTTTCTCCCAGCTGAATTAAGACTATGCAAATACCCCTTTTCCACACGCAAAGTTTACTTTGCAAAGTCTTAATTCAGCTGGGAGAAAGACAGAAAGAGACTGTACTACTACCTCTGTCTTTCACACGGCTGAATTAAGACTTTGCAAAGTAAACTTTCCGTGTGGAAAAGGGGCAAAAGTAAACTTTACGTATCTAAAAGTGATATTTGTTATAATAGCAACAAATTTAACAAATATTTTTAAAAATAAATAAATTTATTCTGTCTGCTGGACTTTCTGCTCTGATTAAGCAAAATGTTAAAGTTTAAATAAAATTAAAATCTCTAGTTACAGTCCACTTAAAGTGTGTCTAAAAGGGGTATAAGAAGTTGTTTTTTTTTTTGTCTAAACCCCCCTTTAGATACGCAAAGTTTAAATTCAGCTAAGGAGAAAGACAGAGGGAGGAATACTTTCTATTTATGTCTCTCTGCCAGCTGAATTAAAACTTTGCAAAGTAAATGTTGCGTGTCTAAAACGGGTCTAACAGTACTTTTATTATTAATTTAAAGTGATACTTTTTCAGAATGTGATTTAGCTTATGCCTAAAGTTAAAAGTCAGCTAAAATTTTTTACTGCCAATAAATTTAATATATTGTATGTTCACTGTAATTTTGCAACTGTGTTCATTTAATCTAACTAAAGTCAGCTTTGATTTTTATTTCAGGTAAAAAAAAAATTTGCAAGACCCCTTTTATACACGCAAAGTTTTCTTTGCAAAGTCTTAATTCAGCTGGAGAGAAAGAATCTCTCCATCTATCTCTTATTCAGCCGAATTAAGAGTTTTCAAAGTATACTTTGCATGTGTGAAAGTAGTCTTAAGTAAATTTCGTTTAAAAGATTTTCCATAATTTTCTTTTTATATATGTCCCGGTTCACACACTTCAACTTTTGTTGATCAACTCGTAATTCAGCTGTAAGAAAAAAAGAGATATTTGTATTTCCTTCTCTGTCTTTCTTGTAGCTGAACTACGAGTTGATCAACAAAAGTTGAAGTGTGTGAACCAGAACTATTTTTCTCATAAGTTGGGCTGGGGTGTTAAATAATGCAATTTTCAAATGTTATATTTTATTTTTGTTTTGTAGAGCAGGCTGGGTTTTTAAAGCAATTTCGTTAAACTTTCTTAGATTTTTAAACGCTGCAAATGTTTTCTTTGTTTTTTTTAAAGAAAATTTAGAAAAAAAAGTTCATTGCACTTTTAAATCATTTAAATCAACATGTACACACAAGACCACATACAAAATATCTTAATAAAGTTACAGCAAAATCTTAACATTTTCTTTTACTACAAACAAATAATATTAATGGTATTTATTTAATATTTTTCTTGATGTAAAGCAGTTAACATTAATTAGAAAATAATAAAAACAAAAGCCCACCGCTTAAACGATTATTTTTTAATTATGTATTAAAAAGGATTTTGTTGTAATTTTGTAAAAAAAAAAGAAATAAATAAAATTTGGCATAAATATTCTTAACTTATTTTTGAAATTAAATAAAACAAACTATACCAACCATTCCATAAAACTTTCATTATGACAAGTTATGTTTGTTGATCTGTAAAGAAAAATAATGAAAGTTTTTGTTAAATAATTAAACTAGATTTTTGTAAAATATATTTAATATTAAAATTCATTTTAATAAAATTTAAGCTTAACTATAAAACAAAAGTTGAAATAATAACTTAAACTTATTCATTTGGCCTTATACATAATTATTAAAATAATAATAAAAAAAAAAATTCAAATTATGTAATTAGTACCCTTAAACAATTAATTATAGTTGATAATAAAATATATAATTAAAGTTAGATTTTTTTTCTTAAATT
Source organism: Tachina lurida (assembly GCA_944452675.1). Taxonomy (NCBI): domain Eukaryota; kingdom Metazoa; phylum Arthropoda; class Insecta; order Diptera; family Tachinidae; genus Tachina; species Tachina lurida. The sequence goes on from OX101752.1 coordinate 175,493,715, forward strand.
TAGCAAACAGAGTAAAAATGTACGAGTTGTGTTGTAATTTAAACTACAAATTATTAAAACTATTCGAAAACATTAAAACTATTAAGGACAATAAAAATCTTACACAAATTTATAAGAAAGCTCACAGAAAATAAAAAATAAAAAACACTAAGAAACTCAAAACACACACACACATACAGTCATACATACATACATACAAACAAAAATCTTAAATAATTTCGTTGAAGGAGTTTTATAATTTCACTTTGGTTTTAAAGTATATTTTTTATTAGTAATAAAAACCAAACAACGAATACCACAAGATAATATTTAAAAAAAAAATATAAATACATACATGTATAATTAATTAATACATGTTGAAAAATTCCAAAAATTACTCACCCCAAGGTTTCCAATACAACGAAGAATTACAACAACTTACAAAGAGAAAAACTTCAATATTATAGTATACAATTTAAATTTTACACAAAATATGAATGCATTTATTTAAATAATTATTTTCGACAGAAAAAGTTTAAATTGACAACCTACTCCCCATTACATACATATATTTAAGCTCTTTTTAAGTTTATTTTTTGGTTTTATTTTTTATTTTTTGGCTGCAATCCAGCTTAAATTGTAGTTCTAGAACTCGTTCGTATTTGTCTCCTTTCGAATTCATTCATTTGAAGCGTTAAAAATAAAAAAAAAGAAAAGTAAATATTATGGAAATTTTTAGTTAAAATGTAACAAATGCTGTTTAGGTCCAGACTTGCAAGTTTTGTTGCGGCAATTTTTGAATATGTGGGAGAGTGTTGAAACAGAAATATATACATTTGGTGTTCCTCTCTCGCTCTTTTTCACTAAAATATGAAAAATTGCTGCAACAAAAATTGCAAGTGTGGACCGCAAGTTGCTGGAGAGACTTTAAATGAATAACTTTTGAGCTTTTGGAAGAGAGAGAGAGAGAAAGGGGGAAATAATGAAGAGGAGAATCATCATATTTTCTTCTCTCGCCCATGAACTAAAAAGTTGCTCAACTAAAATTGCCTTGTCTGAACCGGGACTTACAGCGAACCATCATAAAATGTACTGAAGTTTTCGACTTGTGGCTGCAGAAGTGTCTGACTTAGAATAGCAATATATTCATGAATTGTTTGATCTACAATTTTAGCTGGAAAGCCTCTTATATTTTATTTAAAATCTATATATGTATATTTATTTATATATAGATTTATGTATATGTTTATAAAAAAAAACTCTACACAAAAGCTAGAAAAATCCAAAGACACTCTTGTACTATAAAACACACTTAAAAACCTAACTTTACTATTAAAAAAACATTAGCTATAAAAAATTTAACACAAACTTAAAATTCAACAAAAATCTAATACATATTTAGCATAATTTTCGCTTTAACAATAAAAAAATTAACTTAAAATACCAAACAATGTTATTAAAAATAATAATTTTTAAGCTTTTTTCACACAATTAACTTTCCTTGAATAGAAATACACTAAAAAAAGGAAAACTTTGTGTTTTTTCTAGGGCCTTATTACATAAAATACCAAAAAAAAACTATAAATTTAATTGTTAAGTTTTTCTTAACTTTCCTTTTTTAATTATGTATTAGCAATACTTGTTCTTTTTGTTACTTTTTTTGTATATATAAAATGTATTATTTTTTTATATGTATATTATTTTTTTTATTAATTTTGAATTATTTTTATACATTTCTTTTCATCGATAGATTTAAGTTATTTTTATGTTTTTTAATGTAAAAAAAGAACAAATATTTAAATGTTTAAGGTGTTATATATTATATAAACATTATAAAATAAAAACTATTAATTATAAAACAATTGACATGATTCTATGTATTTTAATCAAAATTATAAGAATTTTTGTCATTCATATTATATAAAAAATTTACAAAATTATTATAATTATAAAATTTACAATTACGAAAAAAAAAGTATATGAAAAATAATTACAAAAGTAATTAATAAAAGTCTTTATTGAAAATTTCAATTAAACGTGTTTTTCATTTAATGTCTTGAAAAGCATTTCAGCTATTTTTTGCTTATGTTTGGAAAACCACAAATATCTGGGGGACTTTTGAAATAACGAATAACATTTTTCTATAAGAAAACAAAGGCGTAATAAAAAAAAATTTTAAAAGTGCTTTTGTTTTTCATAAAAATTTTTCATCGAAGAAAAGCAAACAAGTTCATGCTTTACTTGAACCTTCATAATTTTTAGAATTTTTATGTAAATGTGTATCACTTTGGGACATGATTTAGACAATTAGGCAATAAGAATTGCCACAACGGCTTATTTTCGCTTTGGTTTAAAACATTTTGCAATTAACATAACTGAAAAGTTTGTATAACGAAGTTTGGAAATTATGTCCATTTAGTCTTTCTTAATTATAAAAAAAAAATACATAAGGTGTGCGTGTGTGCTTTGAATATTCGTCGAAATTTTTTCCAATTTTGATTATTTTATTCTTAATTTTTTCTCTTATAAATCCTTGATTTAAGCCCGGTACGGAGTTCTTACGGAATTTCAGGTTTGTAAATTTACATTTATTTCTACACGGAAAAATAATCGTGTAGCCTTTTGTGTAGAACTATATTTGCATAAGCCCAAATCCGTTTATTTTTGAATTTAGAATGCACAAAAACACTAAAAATTAATTACTATTTGATGAAAATTAGAAATGTAAAAAATTCCGTCACCAAACAATTGTTTGAACATTAATTTTTGTTTCAGTTGACTGAAAAAAGTCTCCACTTATATTTATAAATCCCTAGGCAACAAATTTAAAAATTCCGTGTACTTTTCTTTTGAAAGTCCGTACTAGCAAATGGAAATTCCTTTATGAAATTTACCAACCTGAATTTCCGTAATTTTTTTTTTCATACAGTTTGTATGAGAACCTGAAATTCCGTATGAACTCCGTACCAGGCTTTAGAACAAAGGACAGTAAGTGTGAAAAACGGTTTGTGTCTCGGGTAAAATGCAACGGAAGTTTGGGCTGTTTTTAATAAACGGTAAATTATTTTAAGTGAAGATAAATGAAGAAGACTCTAAGTTCAATCCATATTCCATGCATTAATTTTTAATTTTCCTTATTTCTAATAACTAAAAGATCAACATGAAGACATTTTTTGATTATATACATACATATGTATGTATTTATGTTAAATAAATAGTTTTAAAATAAAATTTTTGCTGTTATAAAATAATGAAACATTTGTATCAAATACAATAAAGTGTTGTAAAACGTTCCTATGAAAATACTTCCCTGCTAAGGAAGTCGGTAGAGCTGTGCTGCCCTGCATTATCTTATATTTGGCATGGTGTCAGCTGTGAGACAAACAACAACAATTTGACATACCAACAATTTTATTTATTTCGCAAAAGTACGATTTACATTTGTATTCTGTGTAATTTTATTAAGAAAAGTGTTCCAAAAATGTTAAATTTGCAAAACTATGCAAGTTCTTCAGATGGAGAACATTCAGACAATGATGAGATAGTGCAAACCGAACAGAAAGTGGAGAAAAAAGCATCAGAAGTACCAGAATATTTGAAACCTATAGATAGCAAAATGTCGATGGCTAAAACGTTAGCTGTTTGTGCAGCTCCGGACGTAGTACCCCTTGGAGCTGTAGCCGTACAACGCACTGTAGATCCTACGCTGAAAGAAATTGAATACAATGCCAAATATGAAGAGCTATATGCACCAGTAAAAGGTCCTGAAAATCCCAACTTAACAGAACAGACTAGAGCGGCGCGTAACACCCTGGCGGGCTATGTAGAGAAAGCCCATGTAAATGCGTTTGAGTTTGAAAATCAACGTAGAACATTTCATACCTACGGCTATGCCTTGGATCCTTCAGTTGATGAGGTGACAGATGGCTCTTCCTTTGTGGGAGATTTGCAGTCAGCTTATGATGATGATGGTAAGACGGTGTTCGAAGGGCCAAAACCGAAAAAGATGCGAAAACAGGAGAAAAATGACAAGCCAGATGATATAGAAGGCTTCTTGGGACCTTGGGGCCGCTATGAAAATGAGGTAACAGTTGCTAAACCCAATGAACAAGAAAAAGCAGAACTCGATGAAATATTGGCCAAAAGGCATAGACGTAGTCGCATACCCGAAGATAAACCCTTGGAAGAAAAATCTGTATTGCACAGTAAGTTATTTTTTGAAGTTGTAAAAATTAAGTCTTAAAATATTATTATGGTGTATTTTAGTTAAAGATGCCTACGACTACCAGGGACGCTCGTACCTACATGCACCTCATGACTTGGGTGTCAATCTACGCACAAATGCTCCGCCACCAAAATGTTTCCTACCCAAAGCACATATACACACATGGACGGGTCATACGAAAGGCATTTCGGCAATACGTTGGTTTCCCCAAACCGCTCACCTGTTATTGTCTGGTTCTATGGATAGTCGTGTTAAACTGTGGGAAGTATATGGTGAGCGTCGCTGCGTACGTACTTTTAATGGACACAGACAAGCTATAAAAGATGTTGCTTGGAACAATAAGGGTACAAAATTTTTATCTGCTTCCTATGATCGTTATATTAAGTTGTGGGATGCTGAAACCGGAGAAGTGGTGTCCAGATTTACGGCGCGCAAAATGCCATTCTGTGTTAAATTTCATCCTGATAATAATAAGCAGAATTTGTTTGTGGCCGGTACATCGGATAAGAAAATTATTTGTGTAAGTATGATGGATTTTTGTTTGTTTATTATGTACATATATTGCCTTGGTTTACAATTTGTTTAGAACAATTCGTACACGATAATTATTGTACGAAGAATTCTAAGCAACATTGCCCAGAAACCACCATTATTCTCAAACTTATTTCAAGTTTGCTGACTGATAATAAGGAATGATTCAAATTCAAATATATACATATATATGTATATATACAGTGGTGTTCTGTAACTCACGTGTTTTGAAATCGCCTAATTTCCAGGAGAGAGCTCAATTAAAAAAGTTACGTATTGCACCTTTTTAAGTGGTTTTAATGTTTTAGATGCTTAAAATATTTTATACGAACTTAACTTCGAATGCGCTAAATCGTCCAATCAGTAGAACACTGTTTTTCGCGTATATATATATGTATATATATATATATATACATATATATATATATATATATATATGTATCTACTACAGGTTGTGAATTCAACAAGTAAGAAGTAAGGTCTTAGATTTTAAAACAACCTGTTGCATATAAAACGTCCCACGTGCGCTTTTTGTCTCGTGTTAAATAAAACGTAAAATATTTTAAATATTACAAAAATTTTAAAACAACGATTAATTAAAATTATCTATTTTTATATTTTAGTGGGACACACGCAGTGGTGATATCGTGCAGGAATATGATCGTCATTTGGGCGCTGTAAACACTATCACATTTGTGGATGAGAATCGCCGTTTTGTAACTACCTCAGATGATAAATCCATGCGTATTTGGGAATGGGACATACCAGTCGATATGAAATACATTGCCGATCCCACCATGCATTCAATGCCTGCTGTAACTCTTGCGCCCAATGGCAAATGGTTGGCCTGCCAATCACTCGACAACAAAGTGGTAATATTTAGTGCTCTGAATCGCTTTAAAATGAATCGCAAGAAATCATTTAGTGGTCACATGGTATCGGGTTACGCCTGTCAATTAGATTTTTCACCCGATATGTCGTATCTAGTGTCGGGAGATGGTGATGGCAAATGTTATATATGGGATTGGAAGACAACTAAAATGTATAAAAAATGGCAGGCTCATGAAGGCGTTTGCATAAGTTCGCTATGGCATCCACACGAATCAAGTAAGGTGGCAACGGCTGGTTGGGATGGTTTAATTAAGTTTTGGGATTAAATTGGTTTGCAAAATGTCTATGTAGAAGAATTAATTATTGTATATGTAATAAAAGTATAGTTTATAAACTTTTACAAGGTGTAAAAACTAAAAACCAGAGAAATCTGAAATATTTTCAATGCGATTATGTACCTTCCTAATTATTTGTTTCTGTTATTCGGCATGTATGTGTGTACATATGAATAAATAAATGACAGTTTGAGTTTTCTCGCCAATTCCAAAAAGTTCCGTATTTTGTTTACAAAACAGAACAGTCAAAGCCCCGTTAAAATACCGGTGTAACAAAAAAAACCGCACTAATTTTAAAGAAAATAGGAATTCAAACACATGATAATGAGTGTTATGAAATGATATTAAACGGACATGCGCCTTGAAATATGCAAATATTTGTCAAAAACAAACCATCCCTTGCTAGAAAACGGAAGAAAAAAATTAAAAAGACAACATATGCGAGTTTAGGGTTACAAGAACTGGAAAAATAAAATCAATACATATTTCTTCTTTTTTTTTGGTAACAAAAACAGTTAATTTTATAATAAAATAATTATAAACAAAGTCAATATAAAAACTTAAAGAAAACCAACGACATATGGAAAATGAAAAAAAGAAGTACATTGTGTAAACTGTGTAAATAAGAATCAAAAAGGAATAAATGTATACAGGAAATAAAATATTAAAGATGTAAATTATACAGTGGAAATACGTCGTTGATGGTATAAAAATTTCTTTTCAAAGCTGTATGAATTATTTATCGAAAACATTGCTTGCAAACAAGCACAAGCCTTGAAACAGTTTTAATTAAAGTGTTATTAGATAATCCTTTTTTATTAGTCCTTTGTTCTTTGCGAATAAAGACAAGACGTATTTAACAGCAAAAACGAAAATAAACGAAAAAAGGTAACGTGGAAAACAGTACAATGACCAAACAACCATCTGATCCTATTGGTTTGGGTTATGCCTATCATTTGCCGCCAGGAGGACTGTTGCTGCGTCTAAAAAGCTCCTTGTCTCAATTTAGTGATTTATTTAGTGAATTTAATAAGTATATTGCTCCAGCATATCATCATGATCGTTGTGAGAGGTCGGTACATATGCGTTTGTATTCGATGCATAAAAGAGAGTTTGTTATGGTGTTCCTGGGCTTTTTCACCTGTTTTGGTTTGGGCATTATAATAGGCCTTACTGGACCACCTATTACTAGCACCTCGGAAATAACCGCTAAAACCATACTCAATCACACATCACTCGCCAATTCGTCGAATGTTTTGGCCACAGGTCCCTTTGCAATGAAGTCACCTCTGATGACAACATATTCCCAGCAATTGTGGCTGATAGCCAAACTAGTTACCAATAACAACGATGGTGAGTTGTGCAAGTAAATAAACGTTATTTTTAGAAGAAAAATTCACACTTCTTTTTTTCAGATGAAAAGTATGATAAACGCTTTTATGTCAGCGTATCCATCGATGGCATAACGGAACAACACAAGCCTCAGAGTATTTTAAGCTACGGAAGTTTGCACAATCGGACTCGCCATTTGTTATGTAATCGCAACGATTGTGAAGAGTTTACCATCATGCATCTGGGCTTTTTGGAATATGCTCATTATATTATAACAGTGAGATTTTTGGGCTTGGAGTCATTTCATCAGAAATACAATATAACTGGTATAACATTTTATGTAAGTTAAATAAATTCTAATGCAGCAATTCTAATCGATTACAAGTTTAAAAAAAGGGTTTTACTTGAAATTTATTTATGTATTTACTTTTTATTTTAGTTCAAAACTTATAGTCCAGAATTTACCCAAATTGAAATTTGGTTCCGTTTTATATTTCTGTTGTTTACATTTATAGTTATTGTAAGTACTTACCCAAATTATATCCAAAATGTTTGTTATATTTATGTTAAAAAAAAAATTATTTATTGTTCTTTCAGTGCTGGTATGTTCATACCTTGCGTAAATATCCGATTTATGATTGGTCTATAGAACAGAAATGGATATCGGTATTGTTGCCTTTATTGCTGTTATATGATAGTGAGTATTGATTGATTACGCTTCCCAAAATTTCTATAAATATTCAATTTGGTGAAATTTCCAATGAAAAATTCTAACTGTAATGATATACGAGTAGTACCTGGGACTCTACTCTGCAATTCTAAATAAAAGAAAATGTTTTTGAATTTGCATGTAATTAACATACAAATTCGAGAGCATTTTCTTTCGTTTCTAAAAGAAAATTTTGTCACAGACTTCGAATAGCACAATAGGTAACGCATATAAAAATGTTTTATTTAACTGACAAGTTCTTTCGTACACATATTTAATGCTTAAAAGTAATCAGTATTTTTTTAAATTTTTCTAGATCCCTTTTTCCCCTTGATATTTCTTATGAATTCCTGGCTGCCGGGTATGTTGGATGCTGTATTACAGGCTACATTTTTGTGTGCTTTATTAATGTTTTGGTTGTGCATATATCATGGTCTGAGACAAACTGAAAGACGATTTGTTCGATTTTATTTGCCCAAAATTATAGTCGTGCTACCTATATGGCTTTGTGCCATAGTATTGGCTACTTGGGAAAAATGTAATGAGCTTAAAGATCCCACATATAGTCATTTTGTAGATACGAAAAATTATAATGTAAGTAAACTAAATTTGATATTAAAAGAAATAATATTTATTATATATTTTATATTCTAGGGTTTCAAAATGTTTTTCTATATCGCGGGACTAATGTACATTTTGTATTTGGCCATGCTGATATTGAGAGCTTATACGGAATTGAGATCAATGCCATTTTTTGGTAAATATGTGGTGTTTAGTTATTTAAATTGTATCATAATAATTTTGCAATACTTTACAGATATGCGTTTGAAATTTTTAACGTTATTAATGTTGTTTGTTATATCGATTACCGTGACAGTTACTACTTCTCGTTTTGGTTTTGGCATATTGGAGGATAATTTTGTGGCCTCTTTAAATACCACCTATAAAAGTTCAGCACAATTTATGTGCTTCTATGGCCTCTTAAATTTCTACCTATTTACTATGGCTTACGTGTATTCTCCTAGCGGTAGATTTTCTCAAGGTAATCGACTTTTTAAGATATACAATTTTTAATATGAATCTGGAATGATTTTCTGTTATCGCACGTAAAATTTGGTTGATAATCAGAAGGGTTTCTTTTGGGTATGTTTTCAGTTGATTATCAATCAAACTTGACTTTGGATGACAGAAAATTGTTCCAAATTAAAACAAAGCTAGTCATATCTCAAAAATGCTATTTTGGTGCGAACAATGCAGAATAATTCGTCATATCGTAAAATATTTTATATAAAAATTTCATACAATTGGCTGAAACGCTTACCTCTTGAAGAATATTTTTCAATGCCTTCATTGAATTGTATGTATGTATGTATTTAAAAAAACTAGTTGTTTTGAGTTATGACTACATGGCAATAAAGAAGTGATATTTACTATTTATAATGAATTTAATTTGTTGTCTTACAGCTGAAATATCTATTACTAAAGATAATCCTGCCTTTTCGATGATAAATGACTCGGATGAAGAAGTGGTTTATGGCTCCGAAGATGAATCCCGACGTCCTTTGACCGTAGGTGGTAAAAACGACTACGATAGCGATTAGTTAGTAACATTATATCAAAGTTTTAAACTATGACAAAACTTATCAAGTATGAGAATGGTGTTCAAGAGCTCATTTGAACACAAGTCAGTGCAAAAATGCGTTGGAAACAAGTTTTGATTCGAACGTAGACGAGTTATTTGAAAAATAGGAGTGTCCGACATCTATCAAGTATGTGGTGGAATACAATTTTACAAACGAAACGATTTCGGATCGAAAAATGTGATGGATACTTTATCAATAATTTCTTATCAATCTCTCTTCAAAAGTATTTTATATTTTTGTATTGGAACTACATACTTGTCTGTTTTTTTTTTTTTTTCTGGAAAATCAAATATTTAGGATTAGTTCAAAAACGATTCTAGGAATCGTTCGGAACTCATCACATCTTTTCGGCACGTTCGTTTTGAAGTCGATCTAGTAGTTCTATCACATGTACCTGTATAATGTTTTCTTCAGTTTTGCGTTATTTCCTTTCATTTGTTAGTTATTTTGTATTCACAATAATCGCAAAATTCACAATGTACAGTTATTTTTAAAGCCAACTTTTAGTAGTTTTATGTCAAATTCCTACAATTACTAAGCATAAAATTATAAATGAATTAATGTTATAAACAATAAACACGTACATATGTGTGTATATACATAAGTTTGGTTTATTATTTAATGCATAGTTAAAATTGGGTTAATCTCACTCCACGTCTCGACGTGATGCAAAAACCTGTGTTCATGCTGCCCGGACCAACTGATTAACGATATCCGTTTGAATAGTAAATATTTTAAAGCTTACTTAGTACAGACAACAACCATGAATGATAAGTGCTCTAAAGTGTCAGTTTATTGACTTAATATAAGCAGAAGCTGCTTAATGTGAAATGTTTATATACTTTAGAAATCTGTGCTGCCATACTTTTATTTTCTTATATATTGTTTATCTTGATGTATTAGGAATTAAGTTAAGTTTTTTGAAAGAGGCGTTTTGTTTTACTTAATGATGCGGACAAAAAATATTTGGAAAGTGATTTAAATGTCATGAGATTACTTAGTTCTTGGTTTTGCTTTAATGATAATGCTTGCTATATCCTTATATTTTCTAACAGAATGTTGTTAAGGTTTGCTTTGAGCTTATAAAATATAGTAGTGCGTTAGAATATTTAAGTGCAAAAGTAGTACATCAGTTTGTTTTTTCAGAACTTATAATGACGATTAAGAAGTGTATGTTTTTGGATTTCAGCATCGTTGAAAATTGTTCTTAGGCCGTGCTTACATCGGTGTACCAAATGCCACACAAGCGTAAAAAAAGCGTAACCACTAATTACTAATGAAGAACTGTTTATTCAGACATGTATTTATTAAGTTAAATAGTTCCATACATAACTAATAGACAATTTTATAGAATCCAACATGATTGGAAACTCTTTAAATCAATAAATACATGTCTGAATCAAACAGGTTTTCATAAGAAATTAGTTGGTTACGCTTTTTTGAGCAAATGACACGCAAGAAATGCCAGATGTTAACTCAGCCTTACTTTTTTCTGGTACTTTCAAGCAAGTGTGTATGCATTAAAAAGAGACTGCGATATTAAGGTATCCTTTGTGATATTAGGTAAGTTGTTACTGCACAATTAATAATGTTAGAGGAAAAGGTGATAATGAATTACGTTGCTTTTTCTAACTTCAGTTTATTTTGCCAATAAATTTGAGCTTAGTTTCCCGTTTCTATTACTAAAATAAGTACGGCAGCTCCAAACTTAGCTATCTGCGCTTGCTCCCTCTTTCATACCCGCGAGAAGATAACAAACTCTTGCAACAAACTTTTTTTCGGCCATTGAAAAATTGAGAGAGCAAATCTGCAAAATGTGCAGGAATTGTTGCGCTCTCTTTCGTTTTGGAAAACGTGCTGCCAGACAACATACATGTTTTCAGTTTGGTTGCCAGACGAAATTGATCTAATATCGTCATTGTTAGTGCGTTAAATCGTCAAATGAACTTAAACTACTATTATTATGCTTTTTAATTATTTAAAAACTATAAGATTGTACTATAATATTGTACCTATAACTTTTTTTAATTTTGTAAAGAAAAAAACTATTGTTTCTTTTTGTAAACTTAATTATTCTTTCGAAGACTTTTCACAAATAACTTGACGATTTTGATATGATTTTTAACAATTTGGCGACAAACAGTCTGACAGCCCTATTTCTAAGCTTATGGCTTCTCTAAAGTCTGGTAGCATTTTAAACCATCTAAATACATTAAAACTTGGCCTCACTTTAAACAAAAATCCACAGCTGATACATCATCGGGGTAAGTTCAAATGAAATTTGATTAATTTTATTTTTTGTTATCTATATCTAATATTGTTTTTAATATAGAGAAACTTGTATATGGAAAGGACGAATTGGAAACAGAAGCCCTGCAGCACTACCAACTTAAGACCAGGTAACTATTTAAAAGCAGTTGGTTTACCCAGCGGGAGAAGTATAACAATAAGTTGCTTGTATAACATATGTTTGTGCCAATTCGTCGGTTGGTTTCTGGTTTGCTGCAGACGTAATGTATTTTGTATATAATGTGCCGCAAACCAGAAACCAATCGACGAATTGTTACTTTTTCTTGCGTGTACACTTAATACAGTAAACCTCGGTTAACTACCTCATCAAACATTTAATGATTTTTGAAGTAATTATCCGAGAAAGGTAATTAAACGAAGACGTTTAATTACTTCATAGAGATAATTATGAGAATACGCTTAAATACCTTTATAATTTCATTACCTTTTCTCGCTGGGTATTTTTTTCTTTATTTCAGAACTGCTCTTATATTTTATTTTCTCTCTCAATTTTTAGGACGCTAAGATGAAAGGGACACGGAAGCAGAAGTTAGATTTAAGAAACATTATATTAAATTTAGAAAATTTAGAAAATTTGAAAAGCTATTCGAAAGCAAATGAAACCTTATTTCAATGTGCTATAAATACTCTAAATGAGAAGAAAAGCAAACACGGCAAAATAAGAAATAGTGCGAAAATTCGCAAACGCATTTCAAGTGCTGCAAAACGTGTATTAAAAACACAAAATGTAAATACAGGTTTAGAAATACCTGCAAATAAAGTTTTATTGGAAACTTTAGATTTAAGAAATAAAGGCTTAGATGTGCCCGAAAAAGTAGAAACTAATATCTTATTGGAAACAAGAAATATAACGTATATGAGTTCTGAAATTTCTGAAAATGGAAAAAAAGAATTTTTATTGGAAACTTTAAATTTAAGCAATACAGGCTTATTAAAAAATAATACAAATTGTGAAAAAAATCTCTCTGAGAAATTTGAAAGTTTTCCAATGGAACAAGTTCTTGTATCAGCGCTATTGTCTGATGTTGACGAAAGTTTGGAAATCACAACTAATTCCAAGAAAACAGAATTTAATGAAGAGAAAAATATTTCTGAATTGGGAAGTTTAGCTGCACATTCTAAATTTGTAAATGGCAAATCAGAATTCATCGCAATTTTGAAAAATAATGAAATAAATAAAAAGTTAAATGAAAATTTAGTGAAAGACTTTAAATCTTTTGTTTATGATATAAAAAATGAAATTAGTAAAAACTTCACAAAGAATGAATGTTACCTTAACGAAATTATAACGTGCTTGAAAGAAATTTTAAATAAGGGTATTATCGAAAAAAGCCCTAAAATTGAAGAAACGACTGATACTACACATGGTAGTGAAAGTATTATTTTGAAAAGTTCTCCGAAAATTTTAGAATCTGAGAGTAAAAAACGAGATCATACACTAGGTCCGTTTGAGATAACGGATGACTCTCAAAATGTTTCTGATTTTCTAAAATACCGAAAAATTCCAAATCCAAACGAAAAATCTAATAGAGAAGTTATACGTGATAGTTCAGACAACACAAAACTTAATAGAAAATTTAAAGCTAATTTGAAAGACTGTTCCTTTCATGTTGATATCAATACAAAAAAACATATTAATATTGACAAGATTACAAAAATAAAAATTCTCGAGGATTTGATAAGAGAAGAATATTCAAAACAAAACAATGTTTGCATTTTGTGTTTCTACAATGCTAAGTGTGGCATTAAAAATACATTGCTGTACGCCTATTGCAAATTTAATAATTGTACTACTTTTCGGTTTAAAATAAATCCCCAAGGAGAAGTGATTGTTCATAGAACAAAAGACTTACATCATGCTAAAGATGATGTAAAAGTGGGTCAAATGAGAGGTGTTAAAAGACTTGTAATAAAAAGTCACCTTAGAAAAAATAAAGCATATTTATACAGAAAGCAGCAAATTTTGGATGCCGCAGATGATATTGCTGAGAAGGGCAATTTGCAAAATATACATAAGCTAGAAACATTAAGAAAATGTAAATCAGAGGGAAATCAAGATAGGTATTATCACCCAGATCCCTTTTATGCTTTGTATCTAATGCAAGTTGGCCCTTATAAAAATTATATACATAGACTTGCTTCTCCCTTTACAGTATATACATGGGAAAATTATACCTTTGAGACAATCTCAAGCAATATGAAAATATTGGAAGAATCTAATTTTACATTACATCTAGATGCATCAGGTGAAAGTGTAAAAAGTTTGATTTGTGCTGCAAAACGAATTTTAACTTATAAATTAGTGCTACGAATTTCTAAATTAAAAAAGATTTTACCCGTTGCGGAAGCAATTCTATCTGGACACACTATGAAAGAAATATGTGATTATTTAGATAAATTAAAATTGTCTTTGAAAGATAGCAAAATAAAGTATCAGTTCAAATGGCCTTGGTGTAAAAGGGTTTGTACTGACGTTAGCTCCGCATTATTTGGTGCAGTGTTGAAAAGTTTCAATAATCAGACTTTATTGGAGTACCTTAATGCTTGCGCATTATTCTTAAATGAATTAAAAAAAAAACCAAATGCAAAGCCTGATTTTGTTGTATTACAATGGTGTAAATGCCATTATATACACATAATGTGCAAAGATTTAAATGCGAAGCTAGGCAAAAAACATATTTTAAGACATTTATTAAAAAATGCATTAATAACTGCTTTTAGTTTAAGCAGCATTGAGGAATGTCAAAGATGGTTCAAACATATATTTATAATATTGCTTACACCATATAAAAACCATAATTTGGAAAATAGTCTGGAAATCGTACGTCAATGCTTAATAGAATTTAATGTAGAAAATGCAAGTAATGACTACAATTTTCCAGATAATGAAAAAAGAGATCCATTAGAATCAATAGCAATTAATAGCCCTTTTCGAAAGATGTTTTTATCTATTTATAGTGAAATAGAAAATGATATCAAAGATATCAATAAAGGCACTTTATTGAATGAGTATCGCAATGATGAAATGTGCATGTTTATATTAAACAAATATTGTCCCTTTGTTGTCCTTTGGACCAATGTTATGGGAATTCATGTGGATCCATCTGGAGAACACATAAGTAATGCTCCGGTTGAATTTACTTACTTTCTGCAAAAACATATAATTTTGCCACAAAAAACTGTAAGACCGGATGTTTTTGTTAAGCTTATGAGAATCGACTATCTTAGTTCGCTTAAGGAACTGCGATACCATTACAAAATGTTTGGATCAATGGATAAAGAAATTGAAGATACCATCACTTCTTTGAATGAATACAATGAAACCGATCTTAGTAAGATTATAAAAAAAGAACATTCTTACATAACTTCAACTCCTAATGATACAAAGCTTCGACATGATGAAAACTCCTTCAGTGTTGAAGTCATAGAAAGAGATCATGATTATACACAATTAATTATAAAGAGTGAACCCGAAGAGGAATGGGGTAAAATAAGTTCCATTAAAAAAAGGGCAATACGACCCAAGTTGATGTTAGCCTCAAAAGCTAGTAAAAAAGTTAAAAAGATACTTAAAAATAAGATAAATTCTAATGAAGTGTCCGTTATTAAGGACAATTTCTTTTTGTTCAAGTTTGATACACTGTTTTCTGAAGTAAATCATATGATAGATCATGTTAGTTTTGGCTTTTATGATAACTTAGAAACCTCAGACTGGACTTCTTTGATTAATAACGAGCAATTAACAAATTTTGTTTTAGATGCTTGCCTTTTAGCTGTTATAAAGGAGAGTAGATTATATCATTGCTATTGTTTGCCTTGCCAAATTGATAACATCAATTTTGAAAAGATGAATCTGTTAATAAATAATCATCCTGATATGATATTTGTACCTATATTACATTCTTCCCATTATACTTTATGTGTGCTTAAACTTAAGACTCATGAATTTTTGTACATAAATTCAGTAAAAAGTCAAGGTGAAGGAAAACGACTATATAATAATTTTCTCAATGCGCTAGGGAAGGAAAAAGCTCTGTGGAATTATTGTCCAATACTCGAAAGAGATGTTCAAAAAGATAAAACGAGCTGTGGCATATTTGTTTTAATGTATGCTTGTAAAATTCTGGAAAACCAGCCTTTAATACATTTAAAGAACCCCGATGATTTTCGAATAATATTAAAAAATTTACTAATAAAATACCAAGGTGATAAAACTAGATTTTGTGTGCAGTGTGGACATTTAAAGTCGACAAAGATCAGTATAGTAACCATATGTAAAGACTGCCATTATTATATTTGTGATAGATGCAAACAAAAACATTGGATAGAAAATACGAACATCTGTAAAATTATTTCACAAAAGATATTAGCAATGTAAAATGGATATTGCTGGAAAAACTGTGATATAAAATTAGTTAGTACATAATTTACATTTAATACAAAGATATTATACATATTATAATTATTTTATGGTATGTAGGCCTACTGGGGATGCCAGCCATAAAAAATAATTGGCAACGCACATTTACATGGTACCTCTTGGGTTGTGTGGAAAACTATGTACATTATTAAAGAAGTTTTTTTTTGTTTCCAAGTTATAGCATCTTGAAAATCATCAAAAGTACCAAAATATTCGGTTTAGATATTACATAGAAACACTCTGAGTATTGCATATTGCAGTATGAACACTTTACCCTACGTCCTACACCTGATATAATTTTATCATAAGAAAAGTCAAACTTTATATGGAAAAATATTTTAGGGTTAGATAAAGTGAGGGCAAGATATCTAACATATTAACATATTTTTAATTTTTTGTACAAACGAACACAGAAATATAAAGCAGGTAACTTATTCGTCAGAAAAAAATCGCTATAAAATAGATGAAAAATCATAAATTTTCTGGCAGCACTGCTGTATTAAAATTCCTTATTTTCACTGTGGCAACATCTTTTTGTGCGATTTATTGAAAACTTGGCATTACTTTTGTTTATACCCACCCTTTACACAGAATACACAGAAGTGAAACATTATAATAATAAATTAGAATTAAAATGTAAATTTAATTATTTTTGTGTGTTTTAAGCAAAAAAATGAAATAAAATGTTGTGAGTGTTTATTAAGTGTTGCCGGTATATTTGAATGTAATATTGCTGGTTATAGCGGAGAAAACTACATCTGGATGAGAATGAGGAGTCTGTGTTGGCCCTTAAGGAATTCGCTCAACGTGCCGGAGTTGCTTTTATTCCATATCTTGGGGAGTCTTACAAGACTGTCTACCAGAGAACTGCGCCGACCGGCTAACAGCCGGGTGAGCCAAGCCTAAACTAAACATTCATTGACTTGTACAAGCAGAATGACACTAATCACATATCGATGGCTTAATATGGAAAGGACGTATCTCAAATGTTGGATATTTTATAGGAGAAGCAAAAAACTGAAGAAAACGTAAAGCATTTACATGCAGGAATAATTTTTTAAGTGGCCATAAGTCCTTGAGTTTTAACAGTAACGTACTAAGATCTTCAAGGAGGATGCAATTATAAGTTATTTCCCAGAAAACGTTAAAAACGCGATTTCGAAAAAAATTGAGATACGTCCTTTCCATATTAAGCCATCGATATGTACAAGGTGTTGGAAATGCCATAACCATACTTATTCCTAAATTGGATCAAATTGTGCGTGACTATGAAAAGGTTTCCCTTGTGCTTGCTGCACTTGAAAGTGAAAATAGCATTTTTACATGCATTAACGATGTTCTGGTGGGAAAGGTTGCTGGCAATTTTGATGAGCCTGCTGGCGGCAATGACGACGAAAGTGCTGGTAATTTGCTGCCACTATTGGCTCAGGTTATGGAGCCCGCAAAACTCTCCATGTATTTTGGATGTGTATACCAAATTATCGCATCTAAGCTGGTAAGTAAGGAAAAATTCATGTAAATGTAATTTTATAATAATTAGCACTTGCGGGTTTTATATATATTTGCAGCAAAAAGCTAAGAAGGACGAGGAACTGGATTTAGAAAAGCCCTTTGTATATAGAGGTTTGGTCGAATGTTTTGGTGCTTTGGAAAACTACACCGAAAACTATTTATTTATTTATTTCGATACATTATGCTCGTCAAAATGCTGTTTTCATTTTGGTGCTTTGAAAAACAGCACCGGACACTATTTCCATACAATACTGTTTCCGTATTGGGTGAATTGGTTTTTTATTCGAGTAAGTGTTAATTTTTTAATTAAATAAATTTACACAATAACTAAAAAAATAAATGTATATTTTTCAATTGCAGAGCATATATGTGTATTTTGATGGCATTGTCTCAGGACATTGCCAACGAAAAGGAACAAGCCTCTCTCGATAATACATGTGGATCAATTGCCCGCCTTACAAACTGTAACTTAATGGAACAAGTATTACCAGTTTCGCTACAACACTTGCCATTACATGAACATTTTGATAAAAACGCTTTAATCTTTAAATGCTTCAGTCTTCGTGCAAATTATCCCGACAAATTCAGTGCAGTGGCTAATTAGAATCCATAAATAAAAGTTTTACTTGTAGTTATTATGAGCAATTCCTATCCTTACTATATGTAATATTATTTAAACACATTTGTTTTATTTATGTACTATAGATGTATATTTGACATAACACAAATGAAAAATTAATAAACCCCTCTATTATTTTTGTATTGTATAATCAAATTTGATTTAATTATTGTTATTTTCAATAAAAAATTAAATAATTGATATTAACTAACTTGTTAATTAAGTAGATTTTGTCAAGTTTAATAATTTTAAAATGCGCTAAGTGTTGAAATTTTGTAATAGAGGGGAAAACAAACACAATTGTATATTATCAAAATTTGAAGTTGGGACAAAAATAAAAAAACAAATCGATTATTTAAAACGAATTTAATATAATCTTTAATTTACTTAATAACGCGTGGTTACAATAATTTCTTTTGCACTTTCTATCGGTGTCAATAGACGCTAGTTCCGGACAATTGACCAAAAAACTGCATTGATCAGCCAGGTGTTGAGCTGTTGTGTCTAATCCTAATACCATAGAGCCCAGTTCTTGCAACGCACTCACTAAGAAGTGTTGACTGAACAGTGTTTCCTGATTCGAGTCCTTTGCATTTTCGGGATTGAAATCACAAAAAAAAAACACTAACTATCCAGGAAAAATCGAATGATGAGGAAATATAGCCCTTTTCACGCCCTTTCAGACGGTATAGGTCGTTTTTTGGCACGCGGCCCGGTTTGGAAGTTATAGGCAAAAAATTGAGGAAAATTTTGTTTCGAAAAAGGTTGTTGAAAAATTTTGTTCGAAACACTAACTATCCAGGAAAAATCGAATGATGAGGAAATATAGCCCTTTTCACGCCCTTTCAGAAGGTATAGGTCGTTTTTTGGCACGCGGCTCGGTTTGGAAGTTATAGGCAAAAAATTGAGGAAAATTTTGTTTCGAAAAAGGTTGTTGAAAAATTTTGTTCGAAACACTAACTATCCAGGAAAAATCGAATGATGAGGAAATATAGCCCTTTTCACGCCCTTTCAGACGGTATAGGTCGTTTTTTGGCACGCGGCCCAGTTTGGAAGTTATAGGCAAAAAATTGAGGAAAATTTTGTTTCGAAAAAGGTTGTTGAAAAATTTTGTTCGAAACACTAACTATCCAGGAAAAATCGAATGATGAGGAAATATAGCCCTTTTCACGCCCTTTCAGAAGGTATAGGTCGTTTTTTGGCACGCGGCTCGGTTTGGAAGTTATAGGCAAAAAATTGAGGAAAATTTTGTTTCGAAAAAGGTTGTTGAAAAATTTTGTTCGAAACACTAACTATCCAGGAAAAATCGAATGATGAGGAAATATAGCCCTTTTCACGCCCTTTCAGACGGTATAGGTCGTTTTTTGGCACGCGGCCCAGTTTGGAAGTTATAGGCAAAAAATTGAGGAAAATTTTGTTTCGAAAAAGGTTGTTGAAAAATTTTGTTCGAAACACTAACTATCCAGGAAAAATCGAATGATGAGGAAATATAGCCCTTTTCACGCCCTTTCAGACGGTATAGGTCGTTTTTTGGCACGCGGCCCGGTTTGGAAGTTATAGGCAAAAAATTGAGGAAAATTTTGTTTCGAAAAAGGTTGTTGAAAAATTTTGTTCGAAACACTAACTATCCAGGAAAAATCGAATGATGAGGAAATATAGCCCTTTTCACGCCCTTTCAGAAGGTATAGGTCGTTTTTTGGCACGCGGCTCGGTTTGGAAGTTATAGGCAAAAAATTGAGGAAAATTTTGTTTCGAAAAAGGTTGTTGAAAAATTTTGTTCGAAACACTAACTATCCAGGAAAAATCGAATGATGAGGAAATATAGCCCTTTTCACGCCCTTTCAGACGGTATAGGTCGTTTTTTGGCACGCGGCCCGGTTTGGAAGTTATAGGCAAAAAATTGAGGAAAATTTTGTTTCGAAAAAGGTTGTTGAAAAATTTTGTTCGAAACACTAACTATCCAGGAAAAATCGAATGATGAGGAAATATAGCCCTTTTCACGCCCTTTCAGAAGGTATAGGTCGTTTTTTGGCACGCGGCTCGGTTTGGAAGTTATAGGCAAAAAATTGAGGAAAATTTTGTTTCGAAAAAGGTTGTTGAAAAATTTTGTTCGAAACACTAACTATCCAGGAAAAATCGAATGATGAGGAAATATAGCCCTTTTCACGCCCTTTCAGAAGGTATAGGTCGTTTTTTGGCACGCGGCTCGGTTTGGAAGTTATAGGCAAAAAATTGAGGAAAATTTTGTTTCGAAAAAGGTTGTTGAAAAATTTTGTTCGAAACACTAACTATCCAGGAAAAATCGAATGATGAGGAAATATAGCCCTTTTCACGCCCTTTCAGACGGTATAGGTCGTTTTTTGGCACGTGGCCCAGTTTGGAAGTTATAGGCAAAAAATTGAGGAAAATTTTGTTTCGAAAAAGGTTGTTGAAAAATTTTGTTCGAAACACTAACTATCCAGGAAAAATCGAATGATGAGGAAATATAGCCCTTTTCACGCCCTTTCAGACGGTATAGGTCGTTTTTTGGCACGCGGCCCAGTTTGGAAGTTATAGGCAAAAAATTGAGGAAAATTTTGTTTCGAAAAAGGTTGTTGAAAAATTTTGTTCGAAACACTAACTATCCAGGAAAAATCGAATGATGAGGAAATATAGCCCTTTTCACGCCCTTTCAGACGGTATAGGTCGTTTTTTGGCACGCGGCCCGGTTTGGAAGTTATAGGCAAAAAATTGAGGAAAATTTTGTTTCGAAAAAGGTTGTTGAAAAATTTTGTTCGAAACACTAACTATCCAGGAAAAATCGAATGATGAGGAAATATAGCCCTTTTCACGCCCTTTCAGAAGGTATAGGTCGTTTTTTGGCACGCGGCCCGGTTTGGAAGTTATAGGCAAAAAATTGAGGAAAATTTTGTTTCGAAAAAGGTTGTTGAAAAATTTTGTTCGAAACACTAACTATCCAGGAAAAATCGAATGATGAGGAAATATAGCCCTTTTCACGCCCTTTCAGACGGTATAGGTCGTTTTTTGGCACGCGGCCCAGTTTGGAAGTTATAGGCAAAAAATTGAGGAAAATTTTGTTTCGAAAAAGGTTGTTGAAAAATTTTGTTCGAAACACTAACTATCCAGGAAAAATCGAATGATGAGGAAATATAGCCCTTTTCACGCCCTTTCAGAAGGTATAGGTCGTTTTTTAGCACGCGGCTCGGTTTGGAAGTTATAGGCAAAAAATTGAGGAAAATTTTGTTTCGAAAAAGGTTGTTGAAAAATTTTGTTCGAAACACTAACTATCCAGGAAAAATCGAATGATGAGGAAATATAGCCCTTTTCACGCCCTTTCAGACGGTATAGGTCGTTTTTTGGCACGCGGCCCAGTTTGGAAGTTATAGGCAAAAAATTGAGGAAAATTTTGTTTCGAAAAAGGTTGTTGAAAAATTTTGTTCGAAACACTAACTATCCAGGAAAAATCGAATGATGAGGAAATATAGCCCTTTTCACGCCCTTTCAGACGGTATAGGTCGTTTTTTGGCACGCGGCCCGGTTTGGAAGTTATAGGCAAAAAATTGAGGAAAATTTTGTTTCGAAAAAGGTTGTTGAAAAATTTTGTTCGAAACACTAACTATCCAGGAAAAAGCGAATGATGAGGAAATATAGCCCTTTTCACGCCCTTTCAGACGGTATAGGTCGTTTTTTGGCACGCGGCCCAGTTTGGAAGTTATAGGCAAAAAATTGAGGAAAATTTTGTTTCGAAAAAGGTTGTTGAAAAATTTTGTTCGAAACACTAACTATCCAGGAAAAATCGAATGATGAGGAAATATAGCCCTTTTCACGCCCTTTCAGACGGTATAGGTCGTTTTTTGGCACGCGGCCCGGTTTGGAAGTTATAGGCAAAAAATTGAGGAAAATTTTGTTTCGAAAAAGGTTGTTGAAAAATTTTGTTCGAAACACTAACTATCCAGGAAAAATCGAATGATGAGGAAATATAGCCCTTTTCACGCCCTTTCAGACGGTATAGGTCGTTTTTTGGCACGCGGCCCGGTTTGGAAGTTATAGGCAAAAAATTGAGGAAAATTTTGTTTCGAAAAAGGTTGTTGAAAAATTTTGTTCGAAACACTAACTATCCAGGAAAAATCGAATGATGAGGAAATATAGCCCTTTTCACGCCCTTTCAGAAGGTATAGGTTGTTTTTTGGCACGCGGCCCGGTTTGGAAGTTATAGGCAAAAAATTGAGGAAAATTTTGTTTCGAAAAAGGTTGTTGAAAAATTTTGTTCGAAACACTAACTATCCAGGAAAAATCGAATGATGAGGAAATATAGCCCTTTTCACGCCCTTTCAGACGGTATAGGTCGTTTTTTGGCACGCGGCCCGGTTTGGAAGTTATAGGCAAAAAATTGAGGAAAATTTTGTTTCGAAAAAGGTTGTTGAAAAATTTTGTTCGAAACACTAACTATCCAGGAAAAATCGAATGATGAGGAAATATAGCCCTTTTCACGCCCTTTCAGACGGTATAGGTCGTTTTTTGGCACGCGGCCCGGTTTGGAAGTTATAGGCAAAAAATTGAGGAAAATTTTGTTTCGAAAAAGGTTGTTGAAAAATTTTGTTCGAAACACTAACTATCCAGGAAAAATCGAATGATGAGGAAATATAGCCCTTTTCACGCCCTTTCAGAAGGTATAGGTTGTTTTTTGGCACGCGGCCCGGTTTGGAAGTTATAGGCAAAAAATTGAGGAAAATTTTGTTTCGAAAAAGGTTGTTGAAAAATTTTGTTCGAAACACTAACTATCCAGGAAAAATCGAATGATAAGGAAATATAGCCCTTTTCACGCCCTTTCAGACGGTATAGGTCGTTTTTTGGCACGCGGCCCGGTTTGGAAGTTATAGGCAAACAATTGAGGAAAATTTTGTTTCGAAAAAGGTTGTTGAAAAATTTTGTTCGAAACACTAACTATCCACGAAAAATCGAATGATGAGGAAATATAGCCCTTTTCACGCCCTTTCAGACGGTATAGGTCGTTTTTTGGCACGCGGCCCGGTTTGGAAGTTATAGGCCAAAAGCTAAGTAAAAAGTTTGTTGAAAAGGTACAGAGTTTGTTGAAATGCAAAAAAGGTATTAAGATTAGTACTAAATTAACAACCAATTTTATGTCGTTACCATATAAATTAAAAATTTTGTGCAGAAATACATTTTTTAACTTGGCAGCACTACATTTTGCAGCCTGCAAAGCTGAAAATACTCATTTTTCTCTTCATAAGAGAGGATTATTTTTGGTCTCTCTGAGAAAACCAGAAAAGTTTGTTCAAAAGTTTGTTATCTTCACGGAGATGAAACTTTCATCGCTGATAGATTTGTCAAATTCTGCAATTAAATTGATATTGTCGGTGTTATCTGCAGGAGAGTATGGTAATGACGTTGCGGGTGTATGCTTGAGTGTTTTCGTTAGGGTGTTTTGTTCTATTTGTGGTTTTTCTTGTTTTGTAGATGAAGAGATTTCGTGTGTGTTAGTTGATGTATTGTGGTTAAAATTGTTGAGTTCTATTTGTGTTGGTATTGGTTCTTTTTGTAGAGTATTTTCTTTGCTAGCAGATATTGTGTTAGTTTGTTTTGATTTTGCAGAAGTTATCGGCATTTCATTTGCTGTGTTGTCGCCATTTAAAATTTGTGCATATGTTTGTTTTTTCGTAGCATTTCTTATAGCCGGTTTGAGTGTATGAAAACTGGGATTTTCGTTAAATGTTTCCCACGCTTCTCGTGTGGTGCATTTTTTTGTAACTCGCAGGTAATTTACGGACTTATGCTTCCAAAAAGTTGGACAATCTGGATCATAAGAAGTGTGGTCTTCTGTCTGGCAATTAACACAATACTTACGTGCGCATAAAACATGAGGGGTTGGGAAGCCGCAGTCTTTGCAATGTTCTACATTTCTGCATCTGTTTTTCGTGTGACCCAATTTTTGGCAGTTTACGCATTTCATAGGGTTAGGTATATATTCGTCGACGGGTACCCTTTCCCAGCCCAGCTTAAGTATCTCTGGGCGATAGTAAAGGTCAAAAGTTACTATTGCTGCGCCTGTAGAAGATATTTTATTTCCATCTCTCCGATTGATTTTGCGAATGTCAACAACTTTTTGATCTTTTAGAGATTCAAGTAACTCTTCCTCTGAAATTTCTATTATTTTCCGTGAAAAAATACGGCCTTGTATGGTGTTCAAAGTCTTATGCAGAGTAAATTTAGCTGGTATGTTATCGATGTATGTGGCCTTCATAAACTTTTCAGCAGTTCTATTGTCGGGGAGTTTAATTAATAGGTCTCCACTCTTTAGTTCAGTAACTTCCAAGCGGTCCTTCGATATGTAATTCAATCCTCTCTCTACTTGAAAAACGTTGTAAGATGATAGAGCTGGGGTCTCTGCGTTCTCTGTTGTTGGTCTAGCCGAAGCGACTAAATAGCGTGGTCGATATTGTTCATTTACCGATAATTCTGGCAATGGGACGAATTCTTCAGGGCGAGGTCTCTTATTCCTGTTTCTGTTCCTACCGGTGTCGGAAGCAAGCTCCCTAAACCGGTTGTGGTTGTTCGGGGGATGATCCCCGCTCATGTCAGAGGGTTTAAAAGAAACCCCCTTTATACGTCAATTAATCGATCCGGAAAATATAAGAATAATACAAAAGGTGCAACAGTCAAATATAAAAGATTCCACAAAGGAATCAAATACAAGCAAGTATGTATGTACACAATGTGCAGCAATAGGCACGCGATTACAAATTTAGCACTTATCGATAAACTATCAGTCAATTGTCTATACTGCGAACAAAACGATGTTTACTCGGCAATTGCCTGATGCAGACTGTCTCTCTAGAACTTTATATTCCTTCATTTAATTTAAAATTTTTAAGTTTTAGTTTTTTTTTCTATATCTGCTATGTGTTCTTTTTGAGTTTCCGCCAGCGATGCCAACTTGGTGCTTTTGGCACTATTTTTAGTGCTTTTTGAAGACTCAAAACGCGAAATTTAGAGCAAACTAAGAAAAAGCACTAAGTAGTGCTTTTAAGAAATTTGTGTACTTCTTAAAATTACTTTAATAAAAACTAGGTGTATTAATTTTTTCAGTGCAAATCATACTTTTTACGTCTAATATATTTCATTAAAGATGATACTTTTGCCGAAATAGAGACTAGCTTAGAAAATATTGAACATTATTAAACTTCAATCGTTTGAATCTTCACTCGTTTTTCGTTAGTGCTTTTTACGCTTTTTACATTTCAAAATTACGCTTTTTAGTGCTTTTTTTAAATATTGATGTGCTTTTAGAGCCAAAAAAATTGGCATCACTGGTTTCCAGAAGATCATCTTTTAATCTATGGCAAATTATGTGTATCTCCATGAAAACGAAACTGTCTTCTTTTAATTTTTACGGGGTGGGTAAATGTTATCCACTATAGTTACATGACTTTAAATACCAAGGGGCCAAACTTTGTCCTAATTTACATTAAGCAATTCTTATTGATAACCTGATTAGTTTGTAGGAGAGAGAAAGAGACGAGGGGAACATAAACGTTTCTTTTCCCCTCGTCTCTCTCTCTCTCACCTAAAAAACTAATCAGCTTAGCAATAAGACTTGCTGTGTGTTAATTAGGACTTTGTAAAACGAAAAGTTAAGCATTGACAAATTTTTTATGTGTTTTGTTTTTGTAATTTATATTTTTCCGTATAAAATTTTTATCGCTTAATGAGTTCGTTTTACAAAATTTGGTCATAAAATGTTTGAAGTTATATACATACTTACATATAGTATATGTATGTATGCATGTATGTATGTACATTGTAATAATCACCATTTACATTTCATTGACTCTACTGTCTAATTATGGAACGCTTTTTGTCCACTTGGGCAAAAAAATAAAAACATGAGCAGTTAGTTCATAAAATCGTTATAATGACCACTTTTGCTCCAAAAAGATATTACCAAGAATTTTTATGTGAACGGGCATTCTCATATTCGTTTATTTTTATTTACTTCCAACTCTCTGTCAATATAACTTCCGTTTTACTATTTGTTCATAAATCTACGCTTGGTTAATTCGGATATAAATTGCTTATTTTATTCCATTTTAATCTTTTTATTTTGTAAATTTATTTATACGTTTGTATGCATATGAATTTATTATTATTTTTTGTTAAATTCAGTGCTGCAGCTTTACTAACACATGCATATACTACATATGTATGTATACATATACATATGCATGATGGAAAGGGCAGCAATTACTTATATTGTTATATGCGAAGCATAAACTTAAGATTTTGTTTTATTCTCCATAAAGCATTCCCTTTCGTACAATTTATAGACAACTTGATCGATTATATTACATAATATGGGCTTAAATTATTTAATTGAAATGCTTTACACGTAATAAAAATTATCATAAATTTTTTTCTTTAAATAAAGAACAATAAAACTTGAAACATTTTTAATTCTTAATGTGTAGAAAACTTGCAAGCCCGTTCTGTAAATCATGTCGTTTCGGTTGAAAGTATTGAAAAATAATTTCGTTAAATTGGTCAGAATTTTACATAAGTACATTAACCAATTTTTCGGCATAGTACCATGAGCTCAACCATGTACTAGTAACATTATATCTGCCAATTAGTATTTCCTTGGTAGGCATTTTAGTCCAACATCACTGTTTTGGATTTTACGCGGAATTACTAAACTGTTTTTGAATATATGTATGTAGTTAACTGGTTTTTCCAGATTGTTGAATAATTAATTTTTCTTAACCAAAACGAAAATTAAAAATTTTCAAAACTCCATCGCGGTTGGTGCGTGAACTTTTTTGAACTTAGCGAAAAAATAAATATTCGTTCCCTTATATTTTTTTATGCTCTATCGTACTATGATATGCCAATTTTGAATTTTTAAAAAATGGTTAAAACGTTATTTCCCTAATGTACAAACAACATACATATATACATATGTACAGTGAGCAAAGAAAAAACTTGTACAGCAAGCGCTCCGCTCTTCTAATCCAGCTTTCTATGGAAATCTTTCATTTTATTAAGAAATTTATTTTAATACTAAAAAAATAGCCTAACATAAAATAACACTATTTTTAAGAACAAAAAAACTTGTACACTAACTTTTTTTTTAGGAAGGAGCAATGAAATAAGGAATACACAAAAAATTAGTATTAAATGTGGTCACGTCTAGCATCTAATAGATTATTCTCATAGAATGAACTGGGTTTTTTTTTTTGTAATTTTGGAAGGTAAAGCTCCCATATGCACTGGGGAGCACTTTTGAGTTAAGTTTTGCCCCTAATCTACAGCTCGCGCAATTCTTTCTCCACATACGGCCACAGAATTTCATTAGTACTAAGGCCAAGGGTCTAGGGAGGATGTGCCTGCTATTTTTTCCCATTGAATGGAAGCCAATCTCTTATTATTGAAGACGAATGTTTCGGGTATTTAACTCTAACTAATCAATAGTCTCCAATTACATTTAATTTGGCTGTTAACTGTGCTAAATTATCTTTTAGTATTTTTAAATAATTACTTTTATTCATTATACGTTCTATAAAAACCGGATTTCATACACTACTCGATCCCATTGAGCCACATACCATTATATTACAGCACCCATGCTTCACCGTGTTATTATATTTTTATGAAATATAAATCAAATAGATAGGTTTTTATTTTTTGTTTATGTTTGGATATAATAGGCCCTTGGGTACTTGAAATGAATTTTAGCCTAAGCTCTGTCCAATTTTTCAAAGTTCAATTGTTCTTCCAAATCGCTTGCAAAATCCGTCGAATTGAAAAAATCGCCAAAACGGACAAAAATTGTGAGAACTTCTGGAAGTGTGTGTGTGGCTGTGTGTCTGAAAATAAAAAGCCTCTATGTGCTTTCACCTGCATATTTATCTATGTTTTAAGAAATTTTACCCTCCCGGTTCGAATTTTGCAATGGTAAATATCCTTAAAATCGGTTGAATAGTTTTGCAGAGGTCAAAAGTTCCTCCACTGTCCCTTTTTTGATTCTTGTTAAAAAAAAACTTCATAAAGTGTGAGTGTCCGTTTAAACGCAGGTGTATCTGTGTTTGGAGTTTCATTAAATTGTTTCCGAGAGTTCCGGCGAGCAGATATGGCCATCTGCCTTCTCTTAGTCTTACTTTATTAGTTTTCTTCTTAAACCAACCGTGTAATCGGACGAACAAAGAAAAAGTAATTAGTTTTAGCGAGACTAAAAAACGGCGATTTAGTAGACAGACAGACGCCTGTGTAAAACCCATTAAAAGGCTTATAGGTACATACATAAACAATTTTCAAGATAGATAAATACCTATATTTAAATCGTGAATTACTTAAATATGTACCCAGTAAAAAAGTGAGGAAAAATAAGTTGAAAAAACACCACATCTACTGAATCAAACCACTTCAAATTTAGGTTAAAAACCAATTTATCTTCACACACATCATTTTTATGTTGAGATCTTAAAATATTTTAATCATAACTTAAGTACTAAATAAGTAAATAAAGTTATTTTTTTTATTTTAGGATCTTGTTAAGTAAAACTTTGGGCTTAAATTAAGTTTAGTGACATAACTCCAAAATTAATAAAAATTTGATATCCGATAGAAAATTAAAAAATAAAAAGAAAAACTTAAATAAAAATATTGGCGGCGAGCCTTAGTTTCCGAGATATAGGCCTTTGAAGTTCTAGTATGAAATTGTGATTATACGTAATATTTTCCCCAACGAATGTCTTCAATATTAGTATCATTTAAAAGCTTTGGAGAATATCTTTCAGGAGAAAATCTTTATTAGGGTGCGTCGTCTCGGGAAACACCATGGTGGAGAAAATCTTTAAGCACGGCCCAAGGCCGGCAGTGCAGAAAATCGTTATTAGACAGAAAAACTTTTCCAGGCAGAAAGTCTTTATTAGGCTGCCCTGTGTAGGGAAACACCATGGTGGAGAAAATCCTTAAGCCCGGCCGAAGGCTGTGTTAGTAAATACAAACATTCCTAAAATTTAGTGTTTTCTTAAAGAGTCGCTAAAAAGTTTTTAAATGACACCAATATTGGATAACATTTGTTGGAAAATACACCATGTAATAAGAATTTTGTACTACAATTTCAAAGGCCCATAACTCGGAAACTAAGCCTCGCCTACAATTTTTTACTTAATATTTTTTCCTTATTTTTTAATTCTCAATCGGATACCATTTTTTTAGAGTTGCCCCTTAGCTTGATTTGTGCCATTCCACCATATAATCACAATTTTATACCAGAACTTAAAAGGCCCATAACTCGGAAACTAAGGCTCGCCGCCAATTTTTTTATTTAATTTTTTCTTTTTATTTTTTAATTTTCTATCGGATACCAAATTTTTATTAATTTTGGAGTTATGTCACTAAACTTAATTTGTTCCAAACTTTGAAAAGAATTAATTTCATTTAATTAAAAATATTTATTGTGTTAATTTTTTTCAAGTTACTAAACTTACTTAAGTATGTATATTGTCCCAGTTTCCTTTTGAGCCACTGTATATAATTACATATTTATGTATATATAGTATATCCTGTATGCATTTATAAAAGTGGTACTACTGTATCATAAACTATTATTAAAATTAGAGAAAATACTTTAAAGGGAAAAACATAAGATAGAACTATAAAACAGCAAGAAAAAAGATTTGCAACTTGACTTACCTGTTGTCAAGACGAGTTGAAGACAAGGAGAACGAGAATAATTGTTAAATGGTTGGACAACGAATGAATAAAATGTTTGCCTTTTAATTCTGATGACGTCCACAAATTGTGGAATTGATTTATTAAAAAATGATGCTACTTAAGTGACGCTTGGAAAACAATTTTTTTTTATTCTTTACATACATGTAAATATGTAAATATAAATATATACATGCACATGTACTATTTATGTACATACATGCACTTCTACCAACAATAAGTGGTAATAACTTATCACAATTTTTTTAAGCACTTGCACACTTTTAATTTTGTTTGTTAAATAATATATTAACGATTTTTTAACTAATACAAATGCAAGCAAAACATATTGCAATTTTGTAAATTCTTTTTTAGCAATTAAAAAACCAGACCCGCTGGTACAACTGCAGTTAATCAATGAAATGTACATACAGCATTTGTTAGTATTCTTCGCATTCAATATACCATTTTTTTTTTTTGGTTAAGAAACTCGAAGGAAATTATTTTTTACACCAATTCACAGCAAAAAACAATGTGTCTAAATTATTAAATCCGCTGTTCTCTGATGCGTTTACTTTTTGTGCCCGAACACCAAAAGCTTTTAAACGTTCACCTGCTGCTTGTTTTTTGCAACTGATTCGTTTGCTTTTGTATTTTAATTTGATTTGTTGTAAAAAACTACACGTAAAAATAAAAAATCTGCAAAACAAGTTTTTATACCAAATATAACAAGGTTTGAAAAGCACTGTTAATAAATGTCAAAGTGGCATGAAAGAGATCTCCGTGAAGATAACAAACTTTTGAACAAACTTTTCTGGTTTTCTCAGAGAGACCAAAAATAATCCTCTCTTATGAAGAGAAAAATGAGTATTTTCAGCTTTGCAGGCTGCAAAATGTAGTGCTGCCAAGTTAAAAAATGTATTTCTGCACAAAATTTTTAATTTATATGGTAACGACATAAAATTGGTTGTTAATTTAGTACTAATCTTAATACCTTTTTTGCATTTCAACAAACTCTGTACCTTTTCAACAAACTTTTTACTTAGCTTTTGGCCTATAACTTCCAAACCGGGCCGCGTGCCAAAAAACGACCTATACCGTCTGAAAGGGCGTGAAAAGGGCTATATTTCCTCATCATTCGATTTTTCGTGGATAGTTAGTGTTTCGAACAAAATTTTTCAACAACCTTTTTCGAAACAAAATTTTCCTCAATTGTTTGCCTATAACTTCCAAACCGGGCCGCGTGCCAAAAAACGACCTATACCGTCTGAAAGGGCGTGAAAAGGGCTATATTTCCTTATCATTCGATTTTTCCTGGATAGTTAGTGTTTCGAACAAAATTTTTCAACAACCTTTTTCGAAACAAAATTTTCCTCAATTTTTTGCCTATAACTTCCAAACCGGGCCGCGTGCCAAAAAACAACCTATACCTTCTGAAAGGGCGTGAAAAGGGCTATATTTCCTCATCATTCGATTTTTCCTGGATAGTTAGTGTTTCGAACAAAATTTTTCAACAACCTTTTTCGAAACAAAATTTTCCTCAATTTTTTGCCTATAACTTCCAAACCGGGCCGCGTGCCAAAAAACGACCTATACCGTCTGAAAGGGCGTGAAAAGGGCTATATTTCCTCATCATTCGATTTTTCCTGGATAGTTAGTGTTTCGAACAAAATTTTTCAACAACCTTTTTCGAAACAAAATTTTCCTCAATTTTTTGCCTATAACTTCCAAACCGGGCCGCGTGCCAAAAAACGACCTATACCGTCTGAAAGGGCGTGAAAAGGGCTATATTTCCTCATCATTCGATTTTTCCTGGATAGTTAGTGTTTCGAACAAAATTTTTCAACAACCTTTTTCGAAACAAAATTTTCCTCAATTTTTTGCCTATAACTTCCAAACCGGGCCGCGTGCCAAAAAACAACCTATACCTTCTGAAAGGGCGTGAAAAGGGCTATATTTCCTCATCATTCGATTTTTCCTGGATAGTTAGTGTTTCGAACAAAATTTTTCAACAACCTTTTTCGAAACAAAATTTTCCTCAATTTTTTGCCTATAACTTCCAAACCGGGCCGCGTGCCAAAAAACGACCTATACCGTCTGAAAGGGCGTGAAAAGGGCTATATTTCCTCATCATTCGATTTTTCCTGGATAGTTAGTGTTTCGAACAAAATTTTTCAACAACCTTTTTCGAAACAAAATTTTCCTCAATTTTTTGCCTATAACTTCCAAACCGGGCCGCGTGCCAAAAAACGACCTATACCGTCTGAAAGGGCGTGAAAAGGGCTATATTTCCTCATCATTCGATTTTTCCTGGATAGTTAGTGTTTCGAACAAAATTTTTCAACAACCTTTTTCGAAACAAAATTTTCCTCAATTTTTTGCCTATAACTTCCAAACTGGGCCGCGTGCCAAAAAACGACCTATACCGTCTGAAAGGGCGTGAAAAGGGCTATATTTCCTCATCATTCGCTTTTTCCTGGATAGTTAGTGTTTCGAACAAAATTTTTCAACAACCTTTTTCGAAACAAAATTTTCCTCAATTTTTTGCCTATAACTTCCAAACCGGGCCGCGTGCCAAAAAACGACCTATACCGTCTGAAAGGGCGTGAAAAGGGCTATATTTCCTCATCATTCGATTTTTCCTGGATAGTTAGTGTTTCGAACAAAATTTTTCAACAACCTTTTTCGAAACAAAATTTTCCTCAATTTTTTGCCTATAACTTCCAAACTGGGCCGCGTGCCAAAAAACGACCTATACCGTCTGAAAGGGCGTGAAAAGGGCTATATTTCCTCATCATTCGATTTTTCCTGGATAGTTAGTGTTTCGAACAAAATTTTTCAACAACCTTTTTCGAAACAAAATTTTCCTCAATTTTTTGCCTATAACTTCCAAACCGAGCCGCGTGCTAAAAAACGACCTATACCTTCTGAAAGGGCGTGAAAAGGGCTATATTTCCTCATCATTCGATTTTTCCTGGATAGTTAGTGTTTCGAACAAAATTTTTCAACAACCTTTTTCGAAACAAAATTTTCCTCAATTTTTTGCCTATAACTTCCAAACTGGGCCGCGTGCCAAAAAACGACCTATACCGTCTGAAAGGGCGTGAAAAGGGCTATATTTCCTCATCATTCGATTTTTCCTGGATAGTTAGTGTTTCGAACAAAATTTTTCAACAACCTTTTTCGAAACAAAATTTTCCTCAATTTTTTGCCTATAACTTCCAAACCGGGCCGCGTGCCAAAAAACGACCTATACCTTCTGAAAGGGCGTGAAAAGGGCTATATTTCCTCATCATTCGATTTTTCCTGGATAGTTAGTGTTTCGAACAAAATTTTTCAACAACCTTTTTCGAAACAAAATTTTCCTCAATTTTTTGCCTATAACTTCCAAACCGGGCCGCGTGCCAAAAAACGACCTATACCGTCTGAAAGGGCGTGAAAAGGGCTATATTTCCTCATCATTCGATTTTTCCTGGATAGTTAGTGTTTCGAACAAAATTTTTCAACAACCTTTTTCGAAACAAAATTTTCCTCAATTTTTTGCCTATAACTTCCAAACTGGGCCGCGTGCCAAAAAACGACCTATACCGTCTGAAAGGGCGTGAAAAGGGCTATATTTCCTCATCATTCGATTTTTCCTGGATAGTTAGTGTTTCGAACAAAATTTTTCAACAACCTTTTTCGAAACAAAATTTTCCTCAATTTTTTGCCTATAACTTCCAAACTGGGCCACGTGCCAAAAAACGACCTATACCGTCTGAAAGGGCGTGAAAAGGGCTATATTTCCTCATCATTCGATTTTTCCTGGATAGTTAGTGTTTCGAACAAAATTTTTCAACAACCTTTTTCGAAACAAAATTTTCCTCAATTTTTTGCCTATAACTTCCAAACCGAGCCGCGTGCCAAAAAACGACCTATACCTTCTGAAAGGGCGTGAAAAGGGCTATATTTCCTCATCATTCGATTTTTCCTGGATAGTTAGTGTTTCGAACAAAATTTTTCAACAACCTTTTTCGAAACAAAATTTTCCTCAATTTTTTGCCTATAACTTCCAAACCGAGCCGCGTGCCAAAAAACGACCTATACCTTCTGAAAGGGCGTGAAAAGGGCTATATTTCCTCATCATTCGATTTTTCCTGGATAGTTAGTGTTTCGAACAAAATTTTTCAACAACCTTTTTCGAAACAAAATTTTCCTCAATTTTTTGCCTATAACTTCCAAACCGGGCCGCGTGCCAAAAAACGACCTATACCGTCTGAAAGGGCGTGAAAAGGGCTATATTTCCTCATCATTCGATTTTTCCTGGATAGTTAGTGTTTCGAACAAAATTTTTCAACAACCTTTTTCGAAACAAAATTTTCCTCAATTTTTTGCCTATAACTTCCAAACCGAGCCGCGTGCCAAAAAACGACCTATACCTTCTGAAAGGGCGTGAAAAGGGCTATATTTCCTCATCATTCGATTTTTCCTGGATAGTTAGTGTTTCGAACAAAATTTTTCAACAACCTTTTTCGAAACAAAATTTTCCTCAATTTTTTGCCTATAACTTCCAAACCGGGCCGCGTGCCAAAAAACGACCTATACCGTCTGAAAGGGCGTGAAAAGGGCTATATTTCCTCATCATTCGATTTTTCCTGGATAGTTAGTGTTTCGAACAAAATTTTTCAACAACCTTTTTCGAAACAAAATTTTCCTCAATTTTTTGCCTATAACTTCCAAACTGGGCCGCGTGCCAAAAAACGACCTATACCGTCTGAAAGGGCGTGAAAAGGGCTATATTTCCTCATCATTCGATTTTTCCTGGATAGTTAGTGTTTCGAACAAAATTTTTCAACAACCTTTTTCGAAACAAAATTTTCCTCAATTTTTTGCCTATAACTTCCAAACCGAGCCGCGTGCCAAAAAACGACCTATACCTTCTGAAAGGGCGTGAAAAGGGCTATATTTCCTCATCATTCGATTTTTCCTGGATAGTTAGTGTTTCGAACAAAATTTTTCAACAACCTTTTTCGAAACAAAATTTTCCTCAATTTTTTGCCTATAACTTCCAAACTGGGCCGCGTGCCAAAAAACGACCTATACCGTCTGAAAGGGCGTGAAAAGGGCTATATTTCCTCATCATTCGATTTTTCCTGGATAGTTAGTGTTTCGAACAAAATTTTTCAACAACCTTTTTCGAAACAAAATTTTCCTCAATTTTTTGCCTATAACTTCCAAACCGAGCCGCGTGCCAAAAAACGACCTATACCTTCTGAAAGGGCGTGAAAAGGGCTATATTTCCTCATCATTCGATTTTTCCTGGATAGTTAGTGTTTCGAACAAAATTTTTCAACAACCTTTTTCGAAACAAAATTTTCCTCAATTTTTTGCCTATAACTTCCAAACCGGGCCGCGTGCCAAAAAACGACCTATACCGTCTGAAAGGGCGTGAAAAGGGCTATATTTCCTCATCATTCGATTTTTCCTGGATAGTTAGTGTTTTTTTTTTGTGATTTCAATCCCGAAAATGCAAAGGACTCGAATCAGGAAACACTGTTCAGTCAACACTTCTTAGTGAGTGCGTTGCAAGAACTGGGCTCTATGGTATTAGGATTAGACACAACAGCTCAACACCTGGCTGATCAATGCAGTTTTTTGGTCAATTGTCCGGAACTAGCGTCTATTGACACCGATAGAAAGTGCAAAAGAAATTATTGTAACCACGCGTTATTAAGTAAATTAAAGATTATATTAAATTCGTTTTAAATAATCGATTTGTTTTTTTATTTTTGTCCCAACTTCAAATTTTGATAATATACAATTGTGTTTGTTTTCCCCTCTATTACAAAATTTCAACACTTAGCGCATTTTAAAATTATTAAACTTGACAAAATCTACTTAATTAACAAGTTAGTTAATATCAATTATTTAATTTTTTATTGAAAATAACAATAATTAAATCAAATTTGATTATACAATACAAAAATAATAGAGGGGTTTATTAATTTTTCATTTGTGTTATGTCAAATATACATCTATAGTACATAAATAAAACAAATGTGTTTAAATAATATTACATATAGTAAGGATAGGAATTGCTCATAATAACTACAAGTAAAACTTTTATTTATGGATTCTAATTAGCCACTGCACTGAATTTGTCGGGATAATTTGCACGAAGACTGAAGCATTTAAAGATTAAAGCGTTTTTATCAAAATGTTCATGTAATGGCAAGTGTTGTAGCGAAACTGGTAATACTTGTTCCATTAAGTTACAGTTTGTAAGGCGGGCAATTGATCCACATGTATTATCGAGAGAGGCTTGTTCCTTTTCGTTGGCAATGTCCTGAGACAATGCCATCAAAATACACATATATGCTCTGCAATTGAAAAATATACATTTATTTTTTTAGTTATTGTGTAAATTTATTTAATTAAAAAATTAACACTTACTCGAATAAAAAACCAATTCACCCAATACGGAAACAGTATTGTATGGAAATAGTGTCCGGTGCTGTTTTTCAAAGCACCAAAATGAAAACAGCATTTTGACGAGCATAATGTATCGAAATAAATAAATAAATAGTTTTCGGTGTAGTTTTCCAAAGCACCAAAACATTCGACCAAACCTCTATATACAAAGGGCTTTTCTAAATCCAGTTCCTCGTCCTTCTTAGCTTTTTGCTGCAAATATATATAAAACCCGCAAGTGCTAATTATTATAAAATTACATTTACATGAATTTTTCCTTACTTACCAGCTTAGATGCGATAATTTGGTATACACATCCAAAATACATGGAGAGTTTTGCGGGCTCCATAACCTGAGCCAATAGTGGCAGCAAATTACCAGCACTTTCGTCGTCATTGCCGCCAGCAGGCTCATCAAAATTGCCAGCAACCTTTCCCACCAGAACATCGTTAATGCATGTAAAAATGCTATTTTCACTTTCAAGTGCAGCAAGCACAAGGGAAACCTTTTCATAGTCACGCACAATTTGATCCAATTTAGGAATAAGTATGGTTATGGCATTTCCAACACCTTGTACATATCGATGGCTTAATATGGAAAGGACGTATCTCAATTTTTTTCGAAATCGCGTTTTTAACGTTTTCTGGGAAATAACTTATAATTGCATCCTCCTTGAAGATCTTAGTACGTTACTGTTAAAACTCAAGGACTTATGGCCACTTAAAAAATTATTCCTGCATGTAAATGCTTTACGTTTTCTTCAGTTTTTTGCTTCTCCTATAAAATATCCAACATTTGAGATACGTCCTTTCCATATTAAGCCATCGATATGTGATTAGTGTCATTCTGCTTGTACAAGTCAATGAATGTTTAGTTTAGGCTTGGCTCACCCGGCTGTTAGCCGGTCGGCGCAGTTCTCTGGTAGACAGTCTTGTAAGACTCCCCAAGATATGGAATAAAAGCAACTCCGGCACGTTGAGCGAATTCCTTAAGGGCCAACACAGACTCCTCATTCTCATCCAGATGTAGTTTTCTCCGCTATAACCAGCAATATTACATTCAAATATACCGGCAACACTTAATAAACACTCACAACATTTTATTTCATTTTTTTGCTTAAAACACACAAAAATAATTAAATTTACATTTTAATTCTAATTTATTATTATAATGTTTCACTTCTGTGTATTCTGTGTAAAGGGTGGGTATAAACAAAAGTAATGCCAAGTTTTCAATAAATCGCACAAAAAGATGTTGCCACAGTGAAAATAAGGAATTTTAATACAGCAGTGCTGCCAGAAAATTTATGATTTTTCATCTATTTTATAGCGATTTTTTTCTGACGAATAAGTTACCTGCTTTATATTTCTGTGTTCGTTTGTACAAAAAATTAAAAATATGTTAATATGTTAGATATCTTGCCCTCACTTTATCTAACCCTAAAATATTTTTCCATATAAAGTTTGACTTTTCTTATGATAAAATTATATCAGGTGTAGGACGTAGGGTAAAGTGTTCATACTGCAATATGCAATACTCAGAGTGTTTCTATGTAATATCTAAACCGAATATTTTGGTACTTTTGATGATTTTCAAGATGCTATAACTTGGAAACAAAAAAAAACTTCTTTAATAATGTACATAGTTTTCCACACAACCCAAGAGGTACCATGTAAATGTGCGTTGCCAATTATTTTTTATGGCTGGCATCCCCAGTAGGCCTACATACCATAAAATAATTATAATATGTATAATATCTTTGTATTAAATGTAAATTATGTACTAACTAATTTTATATCACAGTTTTTCCAGCAATATCCATTTTACATTGCTAATATCTTTTGTGAAATAATTTTACAGATGTTCGTATTTTCTATCCAATGTTTTTGTTTGCATCTATCACAAATATAATAATGGCAGTCTTTACATATGGTTACTATACTGATCTTTGTCGACTTTAAATGTCCACACTGCACACAAAATCTAGTTTTATCACCTTGGTATTTTATTAGTAAATTTTTTAATATTATTCGAAAATCATCGGGGTTCTTTAAATGTATTAAAGGCTGGTTTTCCAGAATTTTACAAGCATACATTAAAACAAATATGCCACAGCTCGTTTTATCTTTTTGAACATCTCTTTCGAGTATTGGACAATAATTCCACAGAGCTTTTTCCTTCCCTAGCGCATTGAGAAAATTATTATATAGTCGTTTTCCTTCACCTTGACTTTTTACTGAATTTATGTACAAAAATTCATGAGTCTTAAGTTTAAGCACACATAAAGTATAATGGGAAGAATGTAATATAGGTACAAATATCATATCAGGATGATTATTTATTAACAGATTCATCTTTTCAAAATTGATGTTATCAATTTGGCAAGGCAAACAATAGCAATGATATAATCTACTCTCCTTTATAACAGCTAAAAGGCAAGCATCTAAAACAAAATTTGTTAATTGCTCGTTATTAATCAAAGAAGTCCAGTCTGAGGTTTCTAAGTTATCATAAAAGCCAAAACTAACATGATCTATCATATGATTTACTTCAGAAAACAGTGTATCAAACTTGAACAAAAAGAAATTGTCCTTAATAACGGACACTTCATTAGAATTTATCTTATTTTTAAGTATCTTTTTAACTTTTTTACTAGCTTTTGAGGCTAACATCAACTTGGGTCGTATTGCCCTTTTTTTAATGGAACTTATTTTACCCCATTCCTCTTCGGGTTCACTCTTTATAATTAATTGTGTATAATCATGATCTCTTTCTATGACTTCAACACTGAAGGAGTTTTCATCATGTCGAAGCTTTGTATCATTAGGAGTTGAAGTTATGTAAGAATGTTCTTTTTTTATAATCTTACTAAGATCGGTTTCATTGTATTCATTCAAAGAAGTGATGGTATCTTCAATTTCTTTATCCATTGATCCAAACATTTTGTAATGGTATCGCAGTTCCTTAAGCGAACTAAGATAGTCGATTCTCATAAGCTTAACAAAAACATCCGGTCTTACAGTTTTTTGTGGCAAAATTATATGTTTTTGCAGAAAGTAAGTAAATTCAACCGGAGCATTACTTATGTGTTCTCCAGATGGATCCACATGAATTCCCATAACATTGGTCCAAAGGACAACAAAGGGACAATATTTGTTTAATATAAACATGCACATTTCATCATTGCGATACTCATTCAATAAAGTGCCTTTATTGATATCTTTGATATCATTTTCTATTTCACTATAAATAGATAAAAACATCTTTCGAAAAGGGCTATTAATTGCTATTGATTCTAATGGATCTCTTTTTTCATTATCTGGAAAATTGTAGTCATTACTTGCATTTTCTACATTAAATTCTATTAAGCATTGACGTACGATTTCCAGACTATTTTCCAAATTATGGTTTTTATATGGTGTAAGCAATATTATAAATATATGTTTGAACCATCTTTGACATTCCTCAATGCTGCTTAAACTAAAAGCAGTTATTAATGCATTTTTTAATAAATGTCTTAAAATATGTTTTTTGCCTAGCTTCGCATTTAAATCTTTGCACATTATGTGTATATAATGGCATTTACACCATTGTAATACAACAAAATCAGGCTTTGCATTTGGTTTTTTTTTTAATTCATTTAAGAATAATGCGCAAGCATTAAGGTACTCCAATAAAGTCTGATTATTGAAACTTTTCAACACTGCACCAAATAATGCGGAGCTAACGTCAGTACAAACCCTTTTACACCAAGGCCATTTGAACTGATACTTTATTTTGCTATCTTTCAAAGACAATTTTAATTTATCTAAATAATCACATATTTCTTTCATAGTGTGTCCAGATAGAATTGCTTCCGCAACGGGTAAAATCTTTTTTAATTTAGAAATTCGTAGCACTAATTTATAAGTTAAAATTCGTTTTGCAGCACAAATCAAACTTTTTACACTTTCACCTGATGCATCTAGATGTAATGTAAAATTAGATTCTTCCAATATTTTCATATTGCTTGAGATTGTCTCAAAGGTATAATTTTCCCATGTATATACTGTAAAGGGAGAAGCAAGTCTATGTATATAATTTTTATAAGGGCCAACTTGCATTAGATACAAAGCATAAAAGGGATCTGGGTGATAATACCTATCTTGATTTCCCTCTGATTTACATTTTCTTAATGTTTCTAGCTTATGTATATTTTGCAAATTGCCCTTCTCAGCAATATCATCTGCGGCATCCAAAATTTGCTGCTTTCTGTATAAATATGCTTTATTTTTTCTAAGGTGACTTTTTATTACAAGTCTTTTAACACCTCTCATTTGACCCACTTTTACATCATCTTTAGCATGATGTAAGTCTTTTGTTCTATGAACAATCACTTCTCCTTGGGGATTTATTTTAAACCGAAAAGTAGTACAATTATTAAATTTGCAATAGGCGTACAGCAATGTATTTTTAATGCCACACTTAGCATTGTAGAAACACAAAATGCAAACATTGTTTTGTTTTGAATATTCTTCTCTTATCAAATCCTCGAGAATTTTTATTTTTGTAATCTTGTCAATATTAATATGTTTTTTTGTATTGATATCAACATGAAAGGAACAGTCTTTCAAATTAGCTTTAAATTTTCTATTAAGTTTTGTGTTGTCTGAACTATCACGTATAACTTCTCTATTAGATTTTTCGTTTGGATTTGGAATTTTTCGGTATTTTAGAAAATCAGAAACATTTTGAGAGTCATCCGTTATCTCAAACGGACCTAGTGTATGATCTCGTTTTTTACTCTCAGTTTCTAAAATTTTCGGAGAACTTTTCAAAATAATACTTTCACTACCATGTGTAGTATCAGTCGTTTCTTCAATTTTAGGGCTTTTTTCGATAATACCCTTATTTAAAATTTCTTTCAAGCACGTTATAATTTCGTTAAGGTAACATTCATTCTTTGTGAAGTTTTTACTAATTTCATTTTTTATATCATAAACAAAAGATTTAAAGTCTTTCACTAAATTTTCATTTAACTTTTTATTTATTTCATTATTTTTCAAAATTGCGATGAATTCTGATTTGCCATTTACAAATTTAGAATGTGCAGCTAAACTTCCCAATTCAGAAATATTTTTCTCTTCATTAAATTCTGTTTTCTTGGAATTAGTTGTGATTTCCAAACTTTCGTCAACATCAGACAATAGCGCTGATACAAGAACTTGTTCCATTGGAAAACTTTCAAATTTCTCAGAGAGATTTTTTTCACAATTTGTATTATTTTTTAATAAGCCTGTATTGCTTAAATTTAAAGTTTCCAATAAAAATTCTTTTTTTCCATTTTCAGAAATTTCAGAACTCATATACGTTATATTTCTTGTTTCCAATAAGATATTAGTTTCTACTTTTTCGGGCACATCTAAGCCTTTATTTCTTAAATCTAAAGTTTCCAATAAAACTTTATTTGCAGGTATTTCTAAACCTGTATTTACATTTTGTGTTTTTAATACACGTTTTGCAGCACTTGAAATGCGTTTGCGAATTTTCGCACTATTTCTTATTTTGCCGTGTTTGCTTTTCTTCTCATTTAGAGTATTTATAGCACATTGAAATAAGGTTTCATTTGCTTTCGAATAGCTTTTCAAATTTTCTAAATTTTCTAAATTTAATATAATGTTTCTTAAATCTAACTTCTGCTTCCGTGTCCCTTTCATCTTAGCGTCCTAAAAATTGAGAGAGAAAATAAAATATAAGAGCAGTTCTGAAATAAAGAAAAAAATACCCAGCGAGAAAAGGTAATGAAATTATAAAGGTATTTAAGCGTATTCTCATAATTATCTCTATGAAGTAATTAAACGTCTTCGTTTAATTACCTTTCTCGGATAATTACTTCAAAAATCATTAAATGTTTGATGAGGTAGTTAACCGAGGTTTACTGTATTAAGTGTACACGCAAGAAAAAGTAACAATTCGTCGATTGGTTTCTGGTTTGCGGCACATTATATACAAAATACATTACGTCTGCAGCAAACCAGAAACCAACCGACGAATTGGCACAAACATATGTTATACAAGCAACTTATTGTTATACTTCTCCCGCTGGGTAAACCAACTGCTTTTAAATAGTTACCTGGTCTTAAGTTGGTAGTGCTGCAGGGCTTCTGTTTCCAATTCGTCCTTTCCATATACAAGTTTCTCTATATTAAAAACAATATTAGATATAGATAACAAAAAATAAAATTAATCAAATTTCATTTGAACTTACCCCGATGATGTATCAGCTGTGGATTTTTGTTTAAAGTGAGGCCAAGTTTTAATGTATTTAGATGGTTTAAAATGCTACCAGACTTTAGAGAAGCCATAAGCTTAGAAATAGGGCTGTCAGACTGTTTGTCGCCAAATTGTTAAAAATCATATCAAAATCGTCAAGTTATTTGTGAAAAGTCTTCGAAAGAATAATTAAGTTTACAAAAAGAAACAATAGTTTTTTTCTTTACAAAATTAAAAAAAGTTATAGGTACAATATTATAGTACAATCTTATAGTTTTTAAATAATTAAAAAGCATAATAATAGTAGTTTAAGTTCATTTGACGATTTAACGCACTAACAATGACGATATTAGATCAATTTCGTCTGGCAACCAAACTGAAAACATGTATGTTGTCTGGCAGCACGTTTTCCAAAACGAAAGAGAGCGCAACAATTCCTGCACATTTTGCAGATTTGCTCTCTCAATTTTTCAATGGCCGAAAAAAAGTTTGTTGCAAGAGTTTGTTATCTTCTCGCGGGTGAAAGTTTCATCGATAACACATCTGCTGACAACTTAAATGAAAACTTTTTAATCGATGAGAACATTACAGAAGAGATGATTATAGATGACATAAACCAAGGGCTGGGTTTAAATACCCCACCAAGAATGAATGTAAACTCCCCAAACAGTGAACTAACACCTTGTACAAAACTTTATAAAAATTTTCCAGATTTAAATACTATAATTACACCGAAGACAATGAAAAAAACAATGCCTACTAAAGGCAAAAAAAAATAAAACTTTATATGACTTTTGCCCTAAACCTTACTTTGCTTCAATGGAACATACAAGGTTTCATTAATAATAAGTATGCCTTAGAACAATTAATAGCAAGACATAAACCAAACATCGTAGCTTTGCAGGAAACGCATATAATTAATAAAAACTTAAATCTACTTCACATTCCAGGATACAGAATCTATCACCATAACAAAGACTACAATTACGCAAAATCAGGTATCGCCCTACTTATTAAAAGTAATATAAACGTAATACAGCACTCCACGTCTTCTGGATCTCTATTATTTCAATCTGTAATTATACGCTGTGGCACAGACTTGCAAATAACTAATATCTACAAAGAACACGACTACAATTTAACAGATACATTGGTGAACAACATATCCCTACCTAGTAATACACACAATCTTGTTCTTGGTGATTTAAATACTCAAAACGTATTATGGGGCTCAGCCTCAAATTCTTCTGATGGTAAACTATGGGAAGACTTTGCCGAAGACAAAAATTTGGTGGTCCTGAATGATGGATCTCCAACACTGCTCAGCACAAGATGTACACTTACTGCAGTCGACGTTACAATGGCTAGTGTCGATTTGGCGCCAGAACTGAATTGGACTTGTCTGCCCATGCCTGAAGTGGGAGATCATTTTCCCATTAAGATCTCAAATAACATAGACACTATAAAAAAATTTTTTACACCTCGTTTTAAAGATAACAGGGCAGACTGGAACAATTTTCGGGAAAAAGCAACTCAAGTATTTCAGGAATTTAAAAAATCAGGTAATATCAACAGAGAGGCATCACTGATAAAACGTATTTTCAGAAAAACAGCAAACGAAACAGTTCCCCTCACTCGTCAATCACCTGCCAGAAATAATCCGGTTTGGTTCAACTCAGAAATTTCAAAACTTATCCGACTAAGGCAACAGGCTTGGAAGTATTTCAAAAGGCATCGTAATCAAGCGAATTGCTTGGAATACAGAAGGGCGTGCGCTAGAGTCAAGCGGGAGAGTAAAATTGCAAAAAGGAAAACATGGGAAAACTTCCTAAACTCTTTGAACCCGTCAATGGACACGACT
This sequence comes from Tachina lurida, assembly GCA_944452675.1. NCBI lineage: Eukaryota > Metazoa > Arthropoda > Insecta > Diptera > Tachinidae > Tachina > Tachina lurida. The sequence continues at coordinate 175,538,454 of OX101752.1, forward strand.
TTTTTGTGGAGAAAGGTAAACAGTTTAAGAGCTGACAGAATCAGTAACTTCCCGACAATTTGCATCAACAACAACAATGTATCTCACCCTAAGGACATTGCCGACCAATTTGCAATGTTCTGGAGCTCAGTCAGTTCAGACCAGGCGTTTGAGCCTGGAATAATAAATGCTAAGAAAAATCTAAACATTGACGCCCTAACAAACCTTAACCACCAAAACTCAATGATGACTAGAAAAATTGATATTCTAGAACTCAATGATATATTAGCATCCCTAAAGGGGTCAACACCGGCTCAGGATAAAATTACATATGCAATGGTAAAAAATGCACCAGATGTATTAAAATTTCGTCTATGCGAATTGTATAGTAACATTTTGTCCAGCGGAATCTTTCCTCACGACTGGAAAACCGCTACATTAACACCAATACCAAAACCTGGAAAAAACCCAAACAACCTAGAGGGTTATCGTCCTATCTCCTTGTTGCCGGTTCTTTCGAAAATATTCGAGAAAATACTTGCAAAACGTTTTTGGAAACACACAAGAAAAAATATATCCAGAAAGCAACATGCTTTCTTACCTAGGCATGGGGTGCATACCATATGCCATCGTTTGGAGGAAACCTTGCGGCGAAACTTAAAAAATAAGAAACACAGTGTAGTCCTATCAGAAGACATAGAAAAAGCTTTTGACAGAGTCGTATCAACGTATATAATCCTTGAGCTAAATGACTGGGGCATCCATAGAACGGTTTTGAAAACGTTGAAGTCTTTTCTAGACGGTCGTAAGGTCGTAGTTAAAGTCCACGGTTATCACTCTTCACCTTACACTTTAGATAACGGAATCCCACAAGGGTCTCCATTATCGGTCGTACTCTACACGGTTTATGCAAATTCACTAGCCAAGGCCATCGAGTATATGCCTGGTATAGACTATGTTGGCATCTACGCCGATAACATATTTGCTGTCGCTTCTGGGAAGTCCGAAGTAGTTCAATTAAATTTGAAAAATCTAGATAACGCGATTTATAATTGGGCAGAGAGTTGTGGAGCCGTCGTCCCCCCCGAAAAGACCGAATTACTTCATGTTTGTAGAAAAAGAGACTGTAACCCCTCAACGGTTCGCATACGAAATATTCACTTGCAGCTAGCTGATCGGATGAGGATTTTGGGTATTACATTCACAAAAAACTTACTGTGGAACGCACATGTGAATATATTGTCAGCAAAATTGAGTAAAATAAATAATTTATTAAGACTCATCTGCTCCCGTGGTAAAGGGCCCCACATAGAGACCGCTTTAAATATCTGCCGGGCTTTAACCTCCGGCATTCTTCTTCATGGCATAACAATTTATGGATGGACATCTAAAAGAAACACCTCTAAAATCAACACCTCACTCAACAAATGTTTTCGTTCGGCATCAGGACTGCTACGAGCAACACCCATCAAATCTCTACAAGCTGAAGCAATTTATCTAGATTTCCAGAAGTTACTAGAAAAAAGCTCCGTAGGGCTCGCATCCAGATCTATAACAATAACATCTGACGGACTGCATGATCTTTTTTGGCAGCATATTAACAACTCGTCAGCTGGGTCAGGTTCTTCGATCCGTAATGTAATATCCCTACTCAGAAAAAACAACCTTCCTATACCATCTCAACCATTCTCTACAAATAACGCAGGCGCCATTATTTTAATTGACGACAGCCTTAGAAGATACAACAAAAATACCACCAACCCAACATGTTTTAGGAAATCGCTAGCTGAGAAAATCTCAGCTCATTCACCAAACACAACACTGTACACGGACGGCTCCTACCAAAATGGCAAGACATCGTATGCTATCGTCAGGCAAACATCATCCTCTGTTTTTGAAAATGTTCACCATGCCCGACTGCCAGATCACACTGGAATTTTCACTGCCGAAATCTCTGCAATAAAAACTGCAATTGATTTGTCAGTAGGATACGGAGGCAAAACTTTAGTATGCACAGACAGCCTTAGTGCTACCAGGGCTCTAGTCAAAAACAGAAACGAGGCATATAACGACATGCTTCATCAAAATGGAAACAGCACCACCGTTATACTCTGGATTCCTTCACACATTGGGATCCAGGGGAATGAATGCGCAGACAGAGCTGCTAAAGGAGCACTAAATCTACCAGCTGTTACCGAAACTCCATGTTTTCCAAGCACTTTATCAAAGGTTTACAGGGCTGTTCAGAGGCAACAATGTCCATCGACCAACAGACCCAAATACAATAGCGACCTCAGTAGGGCCGAATGTATTACGCTGGCAAGGCTGCGTGTAGGCAAAGCCGTTTTTAATACCAAATTTTATTATGAACGTACCGATGCACCGAAATGCAATTTCTGCAACACTTACATAACCATTTCACACATACTGGCAGAATGCCCAGCTTCAAAAATTAATGAACCACTGGCGAAGATTCTAGATTGTGCGGCAAGTAACAATTTATCCATGGTGCAGAGAAGTTTGGACAAGCACGGTATTCAGGAGATCTAAGCTATTACTCACATTGTAGCTGTCTCTCCCGCAGTGTCAGCGGCGGTCGATTTTTTTCGCAGTTGCATTTGGAACGTTAGCAAATTACTAAGTATTGCTTACGTCTCGAATGCAGTTGTGGACGCATGCGATCGTCACCGACATTGTGGAACAGGCAGTAAGGCTATCTTATTCACTTTTATATATTTAAAATTAGAAACCAAGAAGAGGAAATAAGGGAAATGAGGGATAATAAAAAAAAAAAAAAAAAAAAAAAAAAAAGAAAGATGGAAATAAAATAAAAAAGATAATATTGAATAGTTAAAAAAAAAAAAAAATTAATTAAAATAATAAAAAAAGAGAGAATAAAGAATGTACATACATATGTATATACACATAGATGTATCCCCTAGTACTGTAAGCATGACAAACCAATATTGTATATGTTTTTATAAATAATTTTTTCATTGTACTCATTATTCGGGCGCATATGGTCTGGCTACCCGGTGCCCTTAGATATATATATTTTATAAATTGATTTTGTAAAGTATATCTTAAATAAATAAATAAATAAAATAAAGTTCTAGAGTTTGCTGCCGTATCCAAAAAAAAATAGTTTGAGTTTGAGTTTTTATACAAATTTGGACAAAAAGACACATTTTTTTTTGGTCTTTATTTGGTCTATCTGAGCCCTCAAATATTTTTTATTTTTTATGTGTTTGTTTTATGTCGTTAGCTGAAATGCAAAATTACGTAACTACACTTTTTAAATTTTATAGGAGAGAGAAAAACTGAACAAAATTATTCAAGTGGCTGAAGTAAAGTTTTTTTATTTTCATTTTTAGTTCAGCTGCTTGTTATGATTGAGGTTTGAAAATTTTTAAAGTTATTTGTTTCGATGTAATACTCAATAATTAACTAAAAATTCGATTTTGAATTTTTTGTTAGTTACGTGCTTTTGCATATCAGCTGACAATATATCCAAACGGAATAAAAGTGTACGACTCCTTTTTTTAGTAAATTTCTGACTGAGTAGCTCATCATTGACTGAGTAGCTCATCCTTGTAGTGTTTCACAACATTGAGATTCAGGTCTCAATATTATTAAACTTATAGTTATTTAATTTTCTTTGAATTTTAATTTTTTTTATTATTTTTTTATTTTTAGAATTCTGCCTGTTCTGTAAATCGAGTCGATTTAAAAACGCTCGATTTAGAAAAATTAAATCCACTAATAGCGAATTTTTTCAGACTTTTTTTTATAGTTTTCTACTTTTTAGAGCTTGAAATATCATATCTGAAATTAATTTACTATGTATGATTTAAAACACATCAATGGGGCCATTACTTATTTTTGGAAAATGAGAAATTTACTCGGATGCTGTTTACAGAACATGGCCGAATGTTATCTATTTTATTCGAAATTAAATATTTTTTATGGATATTAATATTATTAATATATATTAATTAATATTTATTAATTGAATATTTATTAATTATTGTTTTTATTTTACTAAATACTACACTTTAAGTGATCATTGATGTAAGAATTTTGTAGTAGTATAAGTGAAACCGTTTGTGGCCATGAGGCTAGGTTTTTCAAGTGTCGCAGATATTTGACCATATCTGCTGCTGCTCTTGCAGCTTCTTCTGCCTGTTGCTCCGACGTTAGATTTTCATTGTATTAGCGCCAATGAATACCTAACAATGGAAATGCGTTCGATGTTTAGACGGGGTCGCACCATCACGATAACTAAATAAATATTTAACGGATTTTGCTCCAACAAATTATTAAATATGCACCTATGGATTGGAAATCTTTGCTCATCTTTAGAGCTATCACCAACTTTTTTTTTTCTTATTTTCTATGCAAGATCTACTAAGATAATTGAAACAAAATCCTGCCTTGTATATTTAATATTAATTAGATGTTAGTAAAAGTACTTACTAAAAAGATTCTATAAAAAACGTTGTTTCTAGTAGAATTTGATGTAGGTCATTTTAAGAACGTGTCTTTTAAATGTAGTTTCTCTTATTCCATGAAATATAAAGCAAATATGTATTTTTTATATTTTCTAGAAAACTAAATATTTTTTTAATATAATTAAGTGTTATAAATGAAATTAAACTAAATATGCGATAAAAAAAAATTGATAAATATATTTTCTATTACTGAGATATGATATCATTTTGAACACCAGACATGCTGACTTAGTTTTTTTATGTTTTTTATTTTGATATGTTAAACGTGTTAACGACATTTTTATCCTCTACTCTCTTTTAAACTTTTTACATACATACTTATGACCATTGTCAACGTTCATTTGACCTTTTAACAGTATGTATTTCTTTGTTAATGTAGTCATTGATTGGCACACGCCAGCTATATTGAAATCAAGTTTTTGAAAAGATCAAAAGTATGCAGCTGTCGTTTAATTTTTACTCTACACAAGATAAAAATGTAGTATGTACATAAATACATAGATATGTATGTATGTATATTGAAATAATTACTAAGATTATTTCATTTACACGTTCTGATCGTTCCATAACCGCCTAAAAAGATTAAGCGACATAATTTTAAATCTTAATTTTTTGACGAAAATCGATTATGCACGATCGCAAATGATCGGTGTTTCTTAAAAAAAACGAAATTCAAAAAATATTTCCCTTAATTTCACTGAACAAATCTCTAACGACCTCAAAAATTTCTTTTGCAACACAGTCTATTTGAACAATGACGGTATTCGACGTTTGATGCAAATTGTCTTGCGTAAGTGAAAATGAAAAGAAAAGTAGCTTTTCTTTAGATTGTGTGTGTATTTTGTTGTTGTACTTTGAAGAAAAGCTCACTTATGCAAGACCATATGCATTAAACACCGAATACCGCCAATATAAAATACCGTTATGCCTGTTTTTATGCTACATACATGCGCCATTTGCATATCATCAACAGTTTTTTTGCCACTCTTGATGATTTGGCATTTATTGAAGTGTGACTGTTTATGATTTAGTGTGCGATATGTACATATACAGTAACAAACATACATACAACATTTTATTTTTCTTAGATTTCGATTCAACAGAAAATATCAAAAGTTAATTTCTTCATTTTAAATATAATCGATATTATCTTATTGGTATACATATTGCACAAGATTTTGTTATATTTAGCTTTACCAATAAATGAGAATGTTAATTTAATCATCACTTAGTTTTATAATAACTTTTTGTTTGAAAATTTAAATAAAAGTAATAAAATTGTGGAGAAAGTAATTTATGTTAATGGGCTTTATTGTCTTAAATTATTTTTTTGTTAAAGATTTCTGCAAATTTTTCGTTTTCAGTTTGCAAACTTAAAATAATTTTTACCCTTTAAGTTTCAACAATGGTGGTGGCTACGAAGTTAGCACGCTTTATGTTGCTAGTAGTGAGTATTCCGTTTCGGCCCTATTTTATTCCTCCGATTATTGACGAAAATTAATCTGTAAAATTTGTTAAAAAAATTATATGCCAAAATAAATGCTAACAAAAATGATATTCGTTGGCATAAGAAATATATACATGTATTGGAAAGTATGTTTGTTATTCATATATTTGTTAGCTATTCCCAGCAAAAAAGTAATTTAAATTAAAAATAATAATTTGACTCGCGCACGCAGCGTTCCGTACGTTTGGCTTTGAGCATGTTTTTAATATGGCATTTTGACGTTTTTTCAGCTGAAATGATTTTTTTTTTGTTTTTTTTTTCTCGTTTTGGCGATTTTTTTTTTTTTTTCGATTTTTTTAATTTTGACGATTTGTTTTCATTTGGGCAATTTTTTTAATTTTGGCGATTTTCCGGTTTTTATCGATTTATTTTCGTTTTATAAATTTTTTTTAATTTGGCGCTTTTTTCGTTTTGGCGATTTTTTTTTTGTAATTGGCGATTTTTTTTGGTTTGGAGATTTTATAATATTGGGATTTTTTGTTTTACCGTGTTTGAAAATTTCAAGAGTTTAGCTCTTACGGTTTCCAAGATACAGCAAGTTGTCAAAATTACATAGTCAAAATTGCATTAACTGATGGAACACCCTTTAATTTAAATTTTTTGGAATTTTAGTGTTAATTGTTGTAGTCTGTATAAAAATACACTAACCTTACAAATTTCAAGTGTATATACATTGTATGTATATTACATGGGATTTTAACCTTTTTCGTTGCTCGTTTTGGAACACCCTTTAATTTTTATCTCTCATGTATTTGTTGTTGTAGCGGGCAAAGGTCTACACACTTTTTAACCCAAGATACAAACTAACTGCATTAACAAAAATATGTTATCGTGATAACATAACTACATACATATGTTAGATATGAAAACGCTGGTGGAATATATTCCGAATGAAATTCAGACCACATTTTTTTAATAAAGAGAAGTAGAGTACACTCAGGCAATAAAGATTTACTACTATTATATACTAGGTGATAGTATAGAGAAGACAGGTGTTGAAAGAAGATATAGAGGAAAGTTTCATTCTTTTACAACTCTGCTTTTTTAATTTTTTTCACGCTTTTCATAATGCAGTGCTGCAGTGTGCAAAAGTTGTTCAGCTTTACTGTAGGTACAAATTTGCTAAATATTGTTAGCAAAAATCTAGGAGTCTCTTTAAGTTATTCTGAAAAAACTGGAAAAATATTTTTTACCTTATTATTGCTATATATAGCTAAGCGCTACCATTAAGTCTGAATTAGATTTTGGCCAAAAATTGATGACACGATTTTTTGAGAGTGCACTGATTTTCGAAATCTTTGGAGGCCCATAAAAAAAATTGGTCACGAAAATCGCCAAACTCGATATAGGGTTTTACTGCCCTTTGGTAGTGCTATCGAACCTATACTGTGAAGATCTTGCCGGTTTTTCACTGTTGCACAGTGTTATCAAAAACGTTAATAATTCGTCCTCATTTCCGGTAATAACTGTTTAAACGAGTTATTCTTACATTTTGGCATTCTTTTAGAACTGCAACAATGTTGGAACTTATTATAAGTGTGAATTGCACACTTAAGAATTCTTATTTTGCGAATTAAATTTTATAAAGTGGAATTTTTAGAGGTGTAGAATTTTAAATTTCAATAAAATACAGATAAATTATATTATATTATATTGCACATTAAATGGATGGACGTAGACGCAAATATTGAGGACGAAACAGAATGAACTCATTTGAGTCTTCGTTGATATTACTGTAACTATGATGTGTCTGAGGATATTTGTTGTCATGTGGAGTAAAAGTGGTGCGAAATCGATTCATATTTGCTCGAATTAATTGCCCTGGTGGACGATTAAGTCGAGCGTAAATTGGAAGATTAGCTCGATGCTTTTCGTAAAATTTTTTTGAAATTCGCAGGCGATATTCAGGTGTTAGTGTATTCATGGTGAAATAGCAAACCTGTCTAAAAAAATAAAAAATAACGGACGTTAAAATGGCGCGCATACATATCAAGCAGTGGGACAAACTTAAAGTCCTATACCTCTAAAATAAACACGCTTTATATAAGTAGATACATATGCAAATTGTACTGTATACACGAACCTACATACTATACTTGAAGAGGTTAGGTTACGCTTCCAACACTTCAAAAATGTACCACCATTAATGACCAAAAAAAAACCTAATTAAACTGGTTGTTTAGTCAGATTTTTGCCACCTTTCTCGCCCAGACAACTAAAATTTCTTCTAGTGAACTGAACAGCAAACAAGAACAATATTAAATATGTACAGTTGTACATACTTACAAACTTATATGGATATGTATGAATTTATGTAAGAGTATCTAGGCTCATCCCACCTGACCTGAGGTTTGGTAAAAACGACTGCTCACTAAAACGACGAAATTCCGAAACAAAATATTTGTTCGCAAATCTAAAAATATTCGAATTTCGAACTTCTCTCGATAGTTTTTCGAATATGTTACGGTAGCCGAGTGGATGTGTGCTAGCCTGTTAGTGTACCAAGTTCCAGCCACGACAGCACTTTAAGTTAAAAAATAAAATAAGAACACATACTTACATATCGCTAATTTACTTTAATAGTGTAATAACTCAAAAAATTAGTTTTTTGAGTTAATGCAGAATAATGCATATAAATAGCTTGTACCATCACCTCCTGAGAGAAGAATAGTTTTTCATGTCTTCATTGAGTTGTATACAAATTGAAAACTTAAAACGCGTTATCTGCAAAACTGGGTTTTTTAGTTATGACACTATTAAAGTAAATGAGCGATATATGCAATAATTGAACAGAAAGAAATTTGTCACGATAGCCTAGTGGATGTGTGCTAGTCTGTTAATATGGAGGTACCATGTTCAAATCCTGCAGAGTAAATTATGGTATTAAAAAAAAAATAAAATAAGTAAGTTAAAATATACAAATTAAAAAATAAAATTACTTCTTTTACTTCTGCTGCCTTTTTGCGATACCGAAATTAGTTCGACATTGCTAGTGAAACTTCGAGATCGAATGATTTTTTTGGGATAAAACTGAGCGACACGTGAACTTTTTTCGATTAATTTTTGAATGTCACTCTGGATAGTTTTACACGATAAATGTTTGAGATTTATTCGAAATCGATATCAATAACGAAAGTCTTGGTCAACTGGGATATGGCTGTGCAAATGTATAAAATTGTATCTGTGTGTAGAGTGTAGTAAGCGTATGGTACAAGTTGTCCGTTGAGTATTTTGCAACATGGTTTTTTATTTTGGTTTAAAATGAAATGAACCGTTAAAAGTGTGAGCAGAAAATATAAAAAATGCGAATGAACTGATTTTCAAGCAGCTTAAGAAACGAAAAAAATAACTAGTTGAACTTGATATTGAACTACAACAAAAACATACATATTATACACAAATAGAGCAAAAGAATATTTCCACAAAAGTATCTACCCGTACATACTTAAATATGAAATTGTGTACACAGCCTGGTGGTCATTTAAGAAAAAAAAAGCAAAAAAAAAAGAAAAAAAGAAAAAGTTTAGTGAATATGGTCGTCAATTTAACTCATTTTCTTCATTGAAGCTTGCCTTAATGGGATGTAATAGCTAAACGAGTTTTCGTTCATTTGATGTTGAATTTGTGTTAAAAAAGAACGTCAGTTTTCCAGCGTGATTAAAAATAATTTGAAAGTTTCACAATTGCACACTCGAGGAACCTGTTCGATAATAAACCAAGTTGTGACAATTAAATGAGGCAACATGTAATTGTCACAACACAATTATTTGTTTATTAATAAAATAATTTTCGATGCCGGTGGACCTTTCTGTGGAAATGCTAATATGGAAAATATAACGAGTTAGGGCGTTTTTGTATTAAGGTAACAATATGCATGCATGCATGTTGTATCTCGTTCCTTTAGTATTGAGAATCAGTTTTTTTTATAACCCAGCAAACAATTAATAATATGTTTAAAATTACTATTTCTTGAGCACTTATTTATCTAACGGACCTGTTCTGTAAACCGAATCCGAGTAAATTTCTCGTTTTTAAAAAATTAATAATGGTCCTGCAGACCTGTTTAAAATCATACACGATAATTTTCTTTCAGATATGATATTTGAGAATCTATATAATAAAAAAAATTAAAAAAGATTGAAAAAAAATACATATTTCTATTGTCGGAGTTAGTTTTCTAAAAGCGTGCGGTTTCAAATCGATCGGTTTACAAGACAGGGCCGTAAATTAATGTTGCCAGATAGTTTCGATACAAAATCGATCAGTAAAATTGAATGAAAGAATCTCCAAATTTAGAAATAATTTTGAATACGAGTATTATCAAAAAATCTACATAACAAAATAAAGACATAAATTTAAAAGATATTTTTGGTTTTGTTGAAAACGACAATGTGCTTTATTTCGTTAAAAAAATCTCTTATGTAATGAATCCCATTAAATGACTCTTTTTTCTAAACTATTTCATTTAGAATTCATTCCTCTGGCTGAAAATTATTTCTGCGTTGGCTGATGAGTATGGAAGAACTAAATGTTCTTATAATATTTTCGATATACATATGTATTTCATTTCACAAATTTTTATCGATTTCAAAATATACTAAAGGACATTATTACAACCTAAAGTTAATTAAAAGTAGGATTTTGTTGGACGTATAAAACGCTATTTATTATTATAAATTTAATTTGAATTGCCAGGAAGATACATTTGCCTTTAACTTACGCTCACTTTGGGTTAAGCTAAAATTGTACTGATGAAAAACTTTGTATACGTCCGATAAAATCCTACTTTTAACTAACTGTAATAATGGCCCTAAGAAGCCTATTAATTGTAAGACTATGTTAATTTAGTTTCTGATGTTATATTTCCTATCAGTCTGCAATTTGCGGGTTCAATTTTAACTCCAGTTGAATTCACTAACTTGAAAACGAATTAAAATTAAGGAAAAGTATTATATAGTTCTCGTAGTTCCTGTCAGGAGCATACGGCCATAAACGAAAAGTATTACATATTCCTAAATATTTTTGTGATTTTATAAATAGGTATGGATGTTTATACATATATAATTTAGTAATTAAATACATACATACTATGTTTATAATATAACTTTGCAATCGCTACGGCCCTACTGTGCATTTCATGCAGAATAAACGAAATGTCTAAATAAAAATTTGTATTGAAAAATACAAATTTGAATAAAATTTACAGAGAAGAAATGCAACAAACCGTAAATATTAAATGAAATTTATTACAAAATACATATGTATATACATACATACATACATATGTATGTTTGCATGTACGTACTGGCAAAAAAAAAAACGTTTAAACAATAAAAAATTTAAAACCATGATAGAAATACCTACATACAACACAATTGAATTTAAATAAAAAAACGAGAATATACAGGTGCAACATAATTGCTTTTCCCCCGTTTTGAAAGTGTAACAGAACATTACATAAAAAATATCACAATTTATCCACATACACTGCGAATTACTTAAATAAGGAATTAAATTTGGCCAAATTTTGAACGAATAGTTTCTGATGAAAAAAGTTTGGGCCAGATCGATGCAACTTTTATTTCCATGACTTAAGAAAGGAAGACAAATTTAACGAATATACACTAGGGAAAGCTAAGTTGTGGTATAGGGTGTCACACCCTACTATGACACTATCGATTTGTTATTTGAAATGGAAAAAGGAGTGGAGGAACATCGTACAAAAGGATACTAGAAGGGGCGTTTCCACAATTTAAAAAAATTATTTGTACCAATACCTTGGACCTACCAAAAGTACATTGCTCCAATGTACACTGCCAGAGATGTAAATCAGTGAATTCGTGAAGCCTTATATTCTCCGGATCTTAACCTATTGGAAAATGTCTGGGGTGGCTTGACAGGAAAATATAAGACGGCTTTATACAAATAAGCTTTTAAAAGACGCAAGAAAAATGGTTAGACCTGAATGTAGATGATATAGGATTGCTATACCGCTCAATTCCTAGCCGAATTTTTTATGTGATAGAAACTTTTGCTCATGCCATTTTTTTTTTAATTCAAAATAGAACTGTTTAGATTTTATGACATTATGAATTAGTTTTTAACATAAAGATAAACTTGTAGTTTAAACTTAAAATATGGTTTTTCAAATAAAGTTTATCTAGTTAATAATCTTAGTTTAACCGAGCAACATTGCTCATTTAAACTCGAGTTAGAACTGTCAAGTGATAAAAATATAAAATAAATATTACGCAATTGAAAAAAAATGTACTAAAAATTTTAATGAATAATTATTTAATTTAATTAATTATAATGGGTGTTTTTTATTGAGGTATAGAACTTTAAGTTGGCATCACTTTTTTAACTGGCGGCCATTTTGTCAGCTGTCAAGTGATTAATATTTAGTTTGGTTTGCCATTTCATCATGAACAGGTTGACAAAAGAACAACGCTTGCAAATCGTGCAAATTTATTTCGAAAATAATGGTTCAGTTCGCGAAGTTTACCGCAAGCTCCGTCCATTTTATGGTCGACATAATCGTCCATCAGAGCAATTAATTCGGTTAACCATGGATCGTTTTCGCACTACGTTTACTCTATGTGATAATACGCATCCGCAGAGACGTCGAACAGTGCGCACCGAAGAAACAATTGCCGCTGTAGAGCAAAGTGTTGAAGAGGAACCGAATGAATCGATTCGCCACCGTGCACAGCAATTGGAGCTTTGCCCATCAACTTTATGGAAGATTTTGAAGATTTTGAATGTGGATGAGTTGTGGTTCCAACAAGACGGCGCTACATGCCACACAGCGCACGTCACAATCGATTTATTGAAGGAAACATTCGATGAGCGCATAATTTCGCGGAATGGACCTGTCAATTGGCCACCAAGATCGTGTGATTTGACACCATTGGATTATTTTCTTTGGGGATATGTGAAGTCGCTCGTCTACGCCAACAAACCAGAAACGTTAGGGGACTTGAAAGCCAACATTCGTGGCGTTATTGCCAACATACGGCCCCATATGCTCGAAAAAGTGGTTGAAAATTGGACCTGTAGAATTGGCTTTATTCGAGCCAGCCGCGGCGGCCACATGCCCGAAATCATATTTAAACATTAATGGCATAAAATTATCCTTCCAATAAAGCCAAATTGATGGACATTAAAACGATTTTCTTGTGTTTTATTTCAATTCGAAGTTCTATACCTCTAAAAAAACACCCTTTACATAAATTAAATGTATGTTTCTTATGCCGACGAATATTTTAGTGGTTATGAAATAATATAATAACTTGGATAGGATAATTGTGAGAAAAATAACAGAGATAATAATACGTCCAAATCATTTTTATGTGTATAATAAATTGGAATTCTTTTAAAGATTTCGTTTAACAAAGAGGACTGCGTATGATGTTTCAGAATTGATTGGAAATAAAGTCTATTTCGCTGGATTTAATATTTGATGATATTTTTTGGTTTATTTTCGGAGCGTTACTAATTTTTAAGTTCATACATATTATTTATTTTTTAATTCAAAAAATAGTTATTGAAGTTTTTTTTTAAATAATTTTAAATAATTATCACATTGCTCTTTAGGTGTTGCCAAATTTACATAAAATATTTTCAAGAACGACACTTGCAGATTGAAAACAAAGTATTGCACTTCTAGCTAAATTGGCAAATCTTGGCAACCGTCCATTACTGAAAAATAGGATGGGCAGTTAAATCTCGTTTAAATTTGTTTCTTGGTTAGCTCAAACGTATGTTGAACTAAGTTTAACTAATTTGTAAGAAACTAGCTCTACAACATTTGTCGGTTAAGATTGCAACGATATCGTAATTATACGTTCGTAAAAACGAAAGTATTTCTTCGACATCGTTGAACAGGAATTCAATTTATGATAGGCATATTAAAAACCAACTGAAAAAAAAAATCATTCACTCAATTCTCACCGAATAGTAATAGCCAGAATACGGAGTTTACAACTTCAACATTTGGTAATCTCCCAATATCTGATTTACAAGATATATTCGTTCAAAATTTATAAAATTAAGTTCCTTATTTAAGTCATTCGCAGTGTATGTACTATAAAAAAATACTAACTGAAAGTTTATTGACATTAAATAATTTTTGTATTCATTGTGTGATCATAAATTCAACTAACGGAAGTTTGAAAATTGTATAAATTTAATACAATTAAATTGTTGGTTCAATGAATGGTGTTGCAAACATCTGTTGTTAGTGCTTATTAATCAAATCAATACTATGAACAAATTGCTACGTTGATATAAATACAATATTAAGAAATAAAAAAAAAAACTAAACTGAAAGCGCTTAATTCTACAATAGTCATATTGTAACGATTGGTTTTACGCTAACGCCGCCGCTGGAGCGCGTTGTTATAATAATATATATATGTATATGTACATTAATAATAACTAATCAATTCACATGCCCAGTCGTATGATTTACTGCTTAAAAGAATACGATATTTGCTTATGCGCTTGTGAACAGACAAATTTGTTGTATCGTTAATTTATCGTATTTTTAAATTTCAGAAATCGAAGTTGACATTAATTTCATTTGATACCATGAAATTAAACCAGGTCTGGGAATTTTAATATGAATCGAAATAGTTAATAAATTCTTCGCGATAAACAATTATGATTAAAAATTTTGAATATTATATTTATATGAATTAAATATATATTTATCATTGAGGAAACATTTATTTTCTAGTGCTAGTTATCACATATTTAAAAGATGTTTACAAATGAACTTAAGAAATAGAATAGAACTAGACCTGGGGCCCGTTTCTCAAAACTACAAATTACAAATCTACAAGTAAAATACATACAAAACAACAATAAAATTTGTAAAAGTGTTGTTGTTTTGTGTGTATTTTACTTGTAGATTTGTAATTTGTAGTTTTGAGAAACGGGCCCCTGGCCTCACTATTTAAAAAACAATTAATATTCAATCGTATAACTAGAACACACTTTTATTTATATGAATTGTAGAATTAAACGTTGAGACAACACGAAATAATATTTAAATATGTATGTACGTATATATGTATGCAAATATATATACATATGTACATACATGTGTATGTACAAATAAAATTCTTTTTGTGATTGTTAAATATAAACTTATTAATAATTTGATCAGACTAAAGTTCGTTTACATGTGATAATTATTAATGAACAAATAACACCAAAGTTAATTGTAAATATTCTGACAAACACGTAGTAGAGCGGAACAACCAAAAAAATTGAGCTTTCATTACAAAAAAGCTTTTATAAAAATTGAATACGATGAAACAAAACAATTCACATATTCCATGTTAACCTAACCTAGCACAAAGGGATCATCGTATTGGACCCAAGTGAGCTGGACTCCTAAATTTCATTCTTCACCAGCAGCCTGCTAACCTATGTGCAATATTGGCTGAGTATATAAAGCAGAAATCTACATCAACTGACACCACACACAGTGGACCAAACACAAAAGAACGCTGATAATGGAGGTGTGTGTAATGGCCTTCGAAAATAGCTAGTTGTTCCACTCTACTACGTGTTTGTCAGAGTATTTACAATTAACTTTGGTGTTATTTGTTCATTAATAATTACGAGTATCACATGTAATTTAGCTTATAAAGCGATACGAACCTTAGCCTGATCAAATTATACATAAATATAGAAACAAATGAAGTTCGAACAATAATAATTGAAATTAACTAAACTTATTAAGTTGGGAAACAATCTGTAGGCACGATATTAAAAAATTGTATCATAAATACTTGTACTATAAATGTTTTAAATATTTTATACAAATGTTTTAAATATTTATTAAAACTGGCATTAATAGGGCATTTACGTTATCTCAAAATCTAGTAATTACGAGATTTCGAGCTAAATCTAGCTGCTTTGTACTAGATTTCCCATACAAAACAAAATCTAATATTTTTATTTTTTTCACTTCCCTGTACATAATATTTATACAAAAGACGATTAAATTAACTACGGTCTCCTTGAAAAGGTGTGTGAATTGGCTACATTGCAGTTGTTTAGTTGTAGTTATGGAAAATTTTCAGTTAATGGGTTTTGTTTTGGATAAAAAAGTCTCTATAAATGTCAAAAAAAAGTTGGTATAAACGGTATAGATTTTCATAAAGATTTTAATTAAAATATGCTAGATTTTGTGCAGGTGTAAATGCCCTATAGCAAATTTTCATTAAATAATACATTTTCTACTTAGTCCAGTAGCAATGTTTAATCAATGCACTATTTCTATGGTTGACTGTAAACAGTTTTCACCGCAGTTGTCTATATTTATGTCAACTAATATTACTGCAGCAATATTTGTTTTTTATTTTTTCTTCCTCAATTCCTTTAAGAAATATTTTTCTTTAATTTAAAATCCTCTAAAGCACATACTATATATTACATATTTTAATAGACATACAATATGTATGTACATATATGTACAATGTACATATTTATTGTACATTTTACATTTAGCATTTTCATCATTTGAGTGAAAATAATATTTTTCATTAGAGTCATGTTTCTTTATATGTATGTATATATTTAAATAAAACCATAAACCAACTTCAGGTAAAATAAACAACCTCAAGAGCAGCCTAAAGCAAGCCACAGACCTTGCGACTGTTGGTACAACATGAGCAAGTTGTGTATAAGATTGTAAAATGTGTGGTCGTCGTATGAAGTTGTGTATCGGTTGTACGAAAGATTAATGCCCTAATTCAGTAAGAAGATTTAGGACGTTTTTGTTTGAAAATACTTCTGAGTTCTTGTCTTTGAAGTCTCTAAATTATTTTCTTCAAAAATGGTTGTTGTCTTTGACAGTGAAAAATGTAAATATTATTGCCATGTTTTTAAAACATAAAAATTCAATTAAATTAATATACAATAGTTTGAAAAATATATGTAAAAATATGTGTTGGATATAATGTTTAGAACAAAATCATAAAGCAAATACACGAACCCTCTAGCATAGACAATAAATAATAATCGTTTTAAAGAATCAAAACTGCTTCTTTTTTTCGTCCATAGACAAGACGAAACATTCGTCGAACAGAATTAGGGCATAAAAAGATTTGATTTTTTAGCAAGTTGTATAGACAGGTTGTAAAATTTAGGAGTTTGTTGTACAACTTCATTTTATTTTGTTCTTATTTTCGTTGTGGTCATATGAAAAACATCGCGCTCGAATTCAAATTTGCGTATAAAATGGAGAATTTAACAGAAATAAGTGATTTTATATAATTGTATAAGAGTTTGCGCGGAAGAATTGCTTTTGTATATGCATCGGAACTTTTGACAAAAGGTCTGACACCCACGTGTAATTTTTATAGTCCATTGGCTCACTTTCTTTTAATATTTCCAAAAATTTGTTATTAGAATACGTTTTTTATATAAATGACTCCTTTAACCAAATTATTTTATCTGTCCTTTTTTTTATATAATACAACACAACTCGCGAAGCGATAAGCTTGTCTGCGGAAAACACCCAGGGTCTATGGCGGGAATCGAACCCACGACCTCTGGACTAAGAAGCCAGCATCGCTACCACTCAGCCACAGGGGCACCCTGTTCTTACGTTCTTCTTCTTATTTTGTCACCAAATAAACCATCCATTACAATACGCGACATAACACCCGATTTCATGTTTACTCCAAAAAAAATTAATAAATGAATTTGTGCTCTAATGTTGTACAAGTTGTTGTAAAGTTTGTGGGCAAAACACACAACTTGTTAATCCAACGTGTTGTACCAACGGTCGCAAGGTGTATGGCTTGCAAAACACACAATACCATAAAAATGTTTTCTTTCCGATTTTCTTTTATCTTCCAAAAGGTAAAAGTAATAATTAAACACATACAGGTATCCCTTGATTTATGCAGGTTAAGTACTGGTTTTACACGATTTCGTTATAACGCGATTACGAATATGTAGTGGTATTCCTTGACTTGCATGATTTACAACGCTGTGCAGTCTGTACAAAATTTGACAGCAATGTAATTAAACAAAATAACATTAAAATGTTTCGCTGCTTGGAACAATCTCAAATATTGTAATGAAAAAGTAGCATGACAATTTGGTAGCAATAAGGTTCTACTTATTTGAACCGAATTTAATTTACTTGTATTTTTTCGGTCTCAACCAGCCGCGTAAATCGAGGGTAACCTGTAGATACATAAAGGGTATTCCAATAAGAGGTTTCATTTTGATAATTTTTCATTTTAATTTTTTTAGGCAGTGAATGCCTACTTCTATTACTAGGTGTTAATTTCTTTGGGAAAGGGAAGACAGGTGGTGAAGGAAGATATAGAGAGAGGAAAGCTTTATTCTTTTACAACTCTGCTTTTTTCCAAGTTTTTTTAAAATAAGTCAACTACTGCAGCGCCTCTGGTGTCAACGAGACCACTTTTTGGTTATTTAACTTTGCCGATGATTCTCTACAAAATACCGACGAAGAAAGGATTAGTATTCGCTGTAGCCGGTGTAGTTCAGTGTCCATTGTCTATGCATTCATCACTGGAACTTTCCTCCAAAAACTGTCACAAAGGCATACTAATGCACATCAGAAAAATTCGTGGTATTGTTATTTGATGACATCATTACTTCTGTGTCACGTAGGGCCAAATTGTTAAAAATAAATGTCGACCCCATGAATATTTCTTAATTCCGGCCAAAAAAAAATCATTAATCAATGCCAAATTCCAAAGATCGACGAGAAATGGACAAACCGGGGGGTCTACTCTGTAATTCAAAACGAAAGAAAGTTCTTTCGAATTTGTATGTTAATTACATGTAAATTCGAAAGCATTTTCTTTTGTTTCGAATTACAGAGTAGACCTCTGGATTTTCTTCAGCGTTTTCGGCTACAACAGCAATATTATTATTTGGTATCGAACGGGGCGCATGCATACGATTATTCAAATCACTAAGTTGTCCCAAAAATTGTCCACCGATTTCACAATTGCTGGCTGAGCAGATGTTTCATATCGACCCAAAAATGCTTCAGTTTTCAGAACTGTCACCGCTAAATTTTTGCCATTTTTAACCGACTTCAAAAAAAGAAGGAGGTTAACAATTCGTCACTATTTTTTAACCGACTTCAAAAAAAGAAGGAGGTTAACAATTCGTCACAATTTTTTTTTTTTTTTTTTTTTAGGTGTGTAGGTCCATAACTCGGTGCATTTTAGACCGATTGTAAAAATTTTTTTGTTGTCTGAGAGGGTATAGCTTCCCATTGGTCCCATTTGAAAAAAAGTGGGCGGGGTCACGCCCACAATTTTTTAAATTTGATTTATTGATCTTCTACTTATTTGATTGCTGCGAAACCTAGCAAACATCTTTGGTCCTTGTAATTAGAAAATTCTTGAGTTGAAAAAATGGGCGGGGCTACGCCCATTCAAATGTATTATAACAATACACGTGGTTCTACTTAACCGATTTTTACAAAACTTAGCACACACCTTGAACTCTAAAATAGACAAAATTTTCGTTTAAAAAAATGGGCGGGGTTACGCCCATTAAAATTTTATATTATATTTCACAGGGTTCTATTTCACCGATTTTTACGAAACTTGGCACACACCCTAAACTTTAATCAACGCACAAAATTGCGTTAAAAAAGTGGGCGAGGCACGCCTATTAAACTTTAGTATAATATTTCATGTGCTTGTATTTAACCAATATTGACGAAACTTGGCACACACCCTAAGCTTTAATAAAGCCAAAAAATAGCTTTAAAAAAAAGTGGGCGGGGTCACGCCTACAATTTTTTAAATTTGATTTTGTAATCTTCTACTCATTTGATTGCTGGGAAACCTAGCAAACATCTTTGGTTTTTGTAATTACAAAATTTTTAAGTTAAAAAAATGGGTGGGGCTACGCCCATTAAAATGTATTATAACATTACACGTGGTTCTACTTAACCGATTTTTACGAAACTTAGCACACACCTTGAACTCTTAAAAATACACAATCTTGTTTTAAAAAAAGGGGCGTAGCCACGCCCCATAAAATTTAACACTTAATTTCACGTGCTTTTACTTCATCGATTTTTACGAAACTGGACCATATTTCCAAATAAAGAAAGATACTTACAAATAAATTTTTTTTGAATTGACCAGAGTTTAAAAGTATTCACTAAAAAGGTAAAAATAAAACTTTTTAAAAAAAAAATTAAACCGACTTCAAAAATAAGCACTAAAAAGCAACAAATAATATAGATCTAGTTAAATAAAAGATTTTTATGTGTGTTACCTACAGTGCCGTTTGAAGTTGGTGCCAGTATTACTGGTACTAAGCACATAGGAACATGCCCGGTAAAAAAACTGCAAGTAATTTTTATGTACATATGTATGTGCTTAGTTACCAATGTTGCTGGCACCAACTTCAAACGGCACTGTAGGTAACACACATAAAAATCTTTTATTTAACTAGATCTATATTATTTGTTGCTTTTTAGTGCTTATTTTTGAAGTCGGTTTAATTTTTTTTTTTAAAAAGTTTTATTACTTGTCAAAACAACTGTTAAAAACGTCTTGTTGGAATACCCTTTACATGTGTACATACATACGAGTACATCCATACATAGAATGTATTTTATTTCAAACAATGCTTTTGTCACAATTTTCAACTTACTCCAGTTGCAATAACCAGTCCTATTGACTGCTACTAACATTGGAGCACTGTGAATACACACGGCAGGCAGTATGGCGATTTTCAATAATTTATAAAAGTTCCTATGATAAACGGTGCAATAACCGGAAAAAGTTCAACTGATTTGTCGGTTTCATTGTGGAACAAGTAAATAAAAAAACTGTACATTGTATGTAATCATTTTGTATTTCAAATACATACATAAGTATGTACATGGTTTTCTTTATGAAGAGTTAGAAAAGCATAAACGAATGTGATTCAAAATGATTAAATTAAAGGGATTATTGAAAAAATAAGTTTGTCAGGTGTGGGGTTCGAACCCACGCTCCCTCTCGGGAACCAGAGCTTAAATCTGGCGCCTTAGACCGCTCGGCCAACCTGACTTATGTCGGGTTATTGCCAAAAGCTATATGTATGCAATATATTTTAATAATGCTCATTTTTAAACAATCAGAATGATCTAAAAATAGCTTTCGTTTGTCAGCTGATAATGAGAATGTATGTGTGCGTGTGTGTTTTTGAACTTTTGATAAATTATGATCAGCGTTGCCAAAGTGATGTTTTTATGTTTTTTGATGATTTATTTAAAATATCATTTTGTTATTTTTTTAAATACTTTTTTAAGAAAATACATATACATATATATTTGCATATACGAGTAAGATTTTTCTTGCGGAAATATGTACATATGTATATTAGCGTGGCCGTCAGTTCTATGGAGAATTTTTTTATTTCCTATGTTCTCTCCCCCAAATCGGTTCAGTTTTATGTAAAAAAAAAAAAAAAAAAAAATTCACAGCGATAAGTTGTGTTTCAGGGAGTGCTTACGCCCTTCAAAGTTGGCCCTCAAGCAAATTTATTCAATGTAATTTTTTTGTTTATTTTTTTTTGTTTAATTTTCTTTTGACTATGCGTGATATATGTATGTATGAAATTATTTACGGCCTGGCCCACGATGTCACTAGACATCGTTCGATCGACAACTTGTATTGCAAACAACAATAACTTTAGAAAATTTGTTGTTGTTTGCAATACAAGTTGTCGATCGAACGATTTCTCGTGACATCGTAGGCCAGGCCGTTAATAAATATAAGCTCTTATTGCACAAGCTTAATATAAATAATTTTCATATAAATACATACATATACATATATAGTTTTGTTATATAAAATATTTGGTATTTTGTTGGTTATTTTCGTCATTATTTTCTGAAATATTAATTTTAACAAAACACTTTCTTTGAGGCTAATGTTGTTGACTAGAAGAGCTGTAATATTGCCATGTACCATATTCTTGTAAAATGTATTTTAAAAACACAAACAAATTAGATTGAATAAATGGGCTTGAAGGCCAACTTTGAGAGGCGGAATCGCCCCCTAAAACACATTTTTTTGTGTTTTATTTTTACATAAAAGTAAACCGATTTGGGGAGACAGAATATAAGAAATCAAAAAAAGAAATAAAAAAAACTAACGGCCACTCTAATTTATATACATATCGCACACTAAATCATAAAGAATCACAACTCAAAATTATATATGAAGCGCTGAAAATTTGAGCCAAATCGCACAACGTTTTCGGAACGCTCATCAAGGTCAATGGTCAAATATATTAAAATTTTACTATTTATATGAAATAAATTTGTGAAACTCTTTTTCACTGAACTATTTAGATTTATTTATTTTAATGAAAAGTACAACAAAATAAATTTGTTTGGAATTTAACGCTAGCATCTCGTTTGGACCAGTGTGATCCACAAACTATATCGCTAAATTCTTTAATATTTTTTTATTATTTGGTGCAAATTAATATATAATTTTATTTAAATGAATACAATAGGTACAATTTATAAAATTTAATTGAGCAAAACCCTTATGTAATGACAATTTTAAAGAAGTTCATCAATGGCACAAACATTTATATAATTTATCATTACCACAAAAAATTAAATGAAGTATTCCAATATTATTATATGTATTATCTAATATTTTAAGTGGACAGTGGATTCAATTAATTTCAAGAACACACTAGTGATTTCGTATATACATATTATAGGTCTGAGTACACATACATATGTACATGTACTCATCGAAAATATTGAATAAAATATAAAATCACTCAAGCATGTAATAAACCCAACAAACATTTTATAGAAGTTTGGTACATAATAATATGTAGTGTTTTTACTTTGGTATGAATGTACACATCGCACTTAATCAACAAGAGGGCATTAACTCAAAATTGTAACATTTTTAGTAGAGATGAAAAAATGTTTGTGGTTACATTGACAATTTGATTATTTATAATTTGAATATAGGCTCAAATCAAAATACACTACCTTTTTTATGAAAATATGCGATACATTTCTTTGTTCACTTTGGTATTAACTCAAAATAATACCTTTTTGGTGATCTAAATATAGTCAATACACCATCACAATAATGGTTTTAAATGTGGTTTTAGAGATGAAATAGTAATCGGAATACATACGTTTAAATTTTTACAGTAGATATATATTGATATTAGTTGATATTAAAAATTTTTAGTTAATACCCTCGATATGTACATTAGAGTGGCCGTTATTTGTGTGGATATTTTTTTATTTCTTATATTCCCTTCCCCCCCCCCCCCCCCCCCCCAAAATCGGTTCAGTTTTATCTAAAAAAAAATACAAACAAATTTCACAGCGATAAGTTGTGTTTTAGGAGGTGCGTCTGCCCCTCAAAGTTGGCCCTCAATCCCGTTTTTCTGGGTTGTTTTCTCAGTCTTTTTTAATTAAAAAAATTTTATAAACATATTCCCCCATATTCATAATATTTAAAAATGAGTTTGAAATGTGTTTTATTTCAAAGTTTTCATACAAAATTTTCTTAAAATGAATTTCAAATACATTATAATTTTTTTATAAATATGGGGGATTGAGTTTAAATAAACAATCAGGAAGGAAAGAAATGATATACTAGATGAAAATATTAAAAATTATATACATATTTTATACATATCGTCGCCTCAGAATTGGTTTAGCACATACGCCACAAAATTGGAGTGCAGAAAAATGACAAAGAAGGTTTACATGAAGTTTTCTCAAAATGTGCCCGAAGGATTTTTTTTTGTATTTGCACTAATTTTTTTAAGAATGGTCGGTGGAGCAAAACTATTCTGGGGCGACGATATGTACGTAAAGATATATTTTCGTAGTGATATTGATAAAAATAAAACTTAGTTAATTTAATAATAAAATTTAAACAAATCATTTACTATTTAACCTTGGCCACCAAAAATTTAAAATTTATTTCATAATTCCCCCATTTTTTTGTGTACGCGCTTTCAACGTTTTTTTTTCATTCGCATGCACAAACAATATTTCTTTAATATATTATTTTATTTTACACCTTTTCCATATTCACACAGAGTGTTTATGAAGCGGCACAACAATCCAGTTCATTTTATAAGCTACATATTTTCATACCGGAAGTTATATTGCTTTAATTTACTTTATGAATATACTTTTGTGGGGATAAAAAAAAGTTCAGCTCCAAACAACAAAGTATTATTACAAAAAAGTACAAAAGTAAAAGGAGTCACTTTGTAAAAATGATTTCCTTTTGTTCTATTTTAATAGAGGATTTTATTTTATTTTTTTTTTAATTTTTACTGCAACTAAAGTTATATTTTCTTTGCTTGTAACGAACTGGTGCAGAAATTTGTTATTTACCAGGGTAAATTTGTGTGTTTGTACTTGTGTGTGGAATTGTATAAAGAAAATTGAGGCAGTATTGTTTGGCATACAAAGACTAATTTACTCTGAATATGCTGACTTTAAAAATCTGTTTCTGTAAAACTCAAACTCGTGAAGTACTTTAAATTTAGTTGCAATAGATTTATTTTTGATCATTAAAAAGTTGTTGCAATGTAACACTTTAACTTTAGTTGAAGAATAAATAAAGCAGTATAATAAAATAAATTAGAAAGGAAACTAAGTAGTAAAAATAAAGTAATCTTTGTCAGGTGTGGGGTTCGAACCCACGCTCCCTCTCGGGAACCAGAGCTTAAATCTGCCGCCTTAGACCGCTCGGCCAACCTGACTTACAATTCAGTCATAAATGCACTAATCGTCCACATTAAACGCCAATTTTGGGTTCTGAGATTAAAGCCATTGGTTTCTCTAATTAGCTAATCCGTAAATTAATTTATCCAACATTAAGGGCTAATAAATCAGTGCAAGTTAATCTCTATTTTTGGTTTAAAATGTGTTTAAACTAGCAAACCTATAAATCAATACAGTACTTAAACCATCTGTAAAAGAATAAAATGGGGCGTTTAAACTACTAATACAGGCCATGTGATTTTTTTTACTTACAGACCATATGTTTTGCATTAAACGAGCACTCAACTCTCTTCCAAGCCTCCACTTTTTCTTCAGATCTTGTTCGACCTGTTTTCTTACACTCTATTATTCTTTTATACTATTCTACTTCGCCAAGCATAAATATAATTCCTTTCTCAGTAAAATTTGGCGACCTTTAATTAGAAATTTTCAACTTTTTTTGCCTGTTTGATTGTGCAAAGAATATATATAGATATATATAGAGACAGATTGCAGCAAAACAGCTGTTTTTTTTTTTTTGACATTTATTCTAGTGCTGCCACAATATTATTTTTTAAACTACTCATAAGGTGTGGTTCACTGATTTACTCCTGTTGAGTTTAAACTACATATAAATTTGAGTTTAGTTTAACTAAACTAGCGTTTAAACTTTGACTGATTTATTAGCACTAATTGTCTTTGATATTTTTGAGTGGTAGCTTAAATTTTTTAATGTTACCATACTAATGAACAAAATAATGGCGAAATTTTCTTTGCAAATGTTCTGGTGCAACCAAAACGGACCGGAGCAGTTTTTGTAGAGAAGAAGAATGACCTCTTGTAAAATATTTTGTTTGATTTCATTAGGCTAAAGTTTTAAGAAAGTGATAAACACTAGAATAATGGAACAATATGTTGTTTTTGAAGGCCGCTACTGCTTCATCAGTATCGTTCATTCGTTTGGTCGTGTGTGTGTGCTGTCAGTTAATCCAAACTTCATCGTATAATTCTTTTTAATGAAATGTCAAATATGGTATATATTGAGTAAATTGAGTAAATCAGTTGTAGCGCCCGGTGTGTGGCATGTGGCTCCGTCCTGTTGGAACTACATATCAGCAAGATTAATGCCACGTAATTAAGGTACACAAAAATTTCGAATCATGTTCCTATACCGTTCACCATTGACAGTAACATTCTGACCATCATCGTTTTCGAAGACATATGATCTTGTGGATTATCCTCACTCCAAATGGGAGAATTCTGCTTAGTTACGTATCCATTCAACCAGAAGTGTGCTTCATCGGAAAATGGAAGAAGTGCACGATGAGTTTGACGAATAGAATAATTATTTTGATTAAAAATTTCAACAATTTGTACGCGTTGCTCTTATGTAAGTCGATTCATAATGCAATTTCAAAGCAAATTAAACAAAAAGCAACTATCAGCTGTTAAATGTGTGCTCAAATAAAGCAGTGTTGCCAACTCAAAGTTATGACACTCTAAAAAAAAACCCTATAAATTTCTTTAAAAACAGTAGACATATCTGTGGCCGTATGGAATAATATCTTAAGTGGACTTAAGCAAGGCAGTGTTTTTCGGAAGAGTTCACGCTACCGCTAATAGATTAAAGTTACAACAGCTGTTCGAACTAAACTTATGAGCAACACTGTATTTGATTATAGGTGACTTGCCATAACGCCATAAACATAGAAACCAATTGAATTTTGGTTTTGATTATGGCTATGTCGTTATGGTATGGTAAGTCTGATTGAGCCTTAAAAGGCTCTAACCTATGATTCTACTTTCGTGTGATCCTTTCTTTCCATATGTAGCATTTTAAGCATTACCAATTCCAACACGAACATAATACATACATCATAATCAAGCTAAATTTCCTTAAGTCTACTTAAGCTACCGTGCCATATTGCCATATGTATGTTTCACCAGTGTATGTTGTCAGTAGTAATGTAAGCTTGACCTTATAATCTAGCAAATAAAGTCATAAAGTCGATAACTCTAAATCAACAAAGAAATATTAAAGTTAATTTAATCCTTAGTCTGGAAGTAAAATTGTATTAATCTGGGAGAATCCAGACGGTCTTGTTCATTAAACGTAGAAAGAAGTACTGTGATAATCTAAAGCAACATTTCATGTTCAAAGAAAGAGTTTTGTTGATCCTGAGAATTCGTACGCTGAAAAAAAAGTTTTTCTCCTGATTTCTTTTTTTTATCAAGAACATTTTTGGAGATTTTTTTCAACTTTACCCACAACTTATCTCCGTAATTTCTACAAGTAGATATCTATTGGTGCCTAGATATCTATCGTGTAAGTTGAATTTTATAAGGAAAACTCGTGGGTAAAAACCTTAGGTAAATTACCTGTGTGTAGAAATTACGGGCATTACTTGAATAAAATAATAATAATAGTTTAATAAATATATGAATCTTGTTTGCACATGTTGTTCCAAGGAGTAAAACATTTTAATTTTATATTATATATTATATTTTATTTATTATTTAATAATACATATAATTTTTTATAAAATATATTTAGCCTACACAAATAGAATATGAGAATTTTTGTCCTTTATTTACTTGAATATGTGCTATATTTTGCGGCTACATGAAATAAGGCCCAATGAAATAAGGCCCAAACACAAAAATGAAATAAGGCCCAAATAAAAAATTAAATAAAGCCCAAAATAAATGAAATAAGGCCCAAAACAAAAATAATGAAATAAGACCCAAATAAAATGAAATAAGGCCCAAATAAAAAATTAAATAAGGCCCAAACATTTAACTTATTTTTTAGAATAAAAATTTTGGAACAAATCTAGTTTAGGGACATCTCCCCAAAATTAAAAAAAAAATCCCATCCTATAGTAAATTGAAAAATAAGAAAAAAAAATTAAATAAAAATATTGGCGGCGAGGCTTAGTTTCCGAGTTATGGGCCTTCGGCCGGGCTTAACGATTTTCTCCACCATGGTATTTCCCGAGACGGCGCAGCCTAGTAATGATTTTCTGGATTGCAAAGTTTTCTTGCTTAATAACATTTTTCTGCATTGCCGGCCTTTGGCCGGGCTTAACGATTTTCTCCACCATGGTGTTTCCCGAGACGGCGTAGCCTAGTAATGATTTTCTGCCTTGCAAAGTTTTCTTGCCAATAATGTGTTCCTGCACTGCCGGCCTTCGGCCGGGCTTAAGGATTTTCTCCACCATGGTGTTTCCCGAGACGGCGCAGTCTAGTAATGATTTTCTGCCTTGCAAAGTTTTCTTGCTTAATAACATTTTTCTGCATTGCCGGCCTTCGGTCGGGCTTAAGGATTTTTACCACCATGGTGTTTCCCGAGACGGCGTAGCCTAGTAATGATTTTCTGCCTTGTAAAGTTTTCTTGCCAATAATGTGTTCCTGCACTGCCGGCCTTTGGCCGGGCATAACGATTTTCTCCACCATGGTGTTTCCCGAGACGGCTCAGCCTAGTAATGATTTTCTGCATTGCAAAGTTTTCCTCCTTAAGGGCGTTTCACACTATAATACAAGTATTAATACTTTTGTGGAAAATGCAACTCTGACATGTTGAGTTGTTATTGTCTTTTGAAATTTTTGAAACAGAACTTAGATTAGGGATGTATTTTCGTCAAAAGTATTAATACTTGTATTATAGTGTGAAACGGCCTTTAATAACATTTTTCTGCATTGCCGGCCTTTGGCAATATTTTTATGAAATAAAGCCCAAAAATGTTTTAAAATGAAATAAAGCCCAAAAAAATGAAATAACACCCAAATGAAATTATTTGGGCCATATTTCATTTTTACGTTTGGGCCTTATTTCATGCAGCCATATTTTGCTACTATCTAGAATCAAATAAATCGTATTTTTCAATTCATAAACCAAAAAACTTAAGTTCTGTCAGGTGTGGGGTTCGAACCCACGCTCCCTCTCGGGAACCAGAGCTTAAATCTGGCGCCTTAGACCGCTCGGCCAACCTGACATATTAGTCAACTATGCTAATACTAAGATAAAAATATTATTTCCCACATTAATAAAATTCACAGCTAAAGTGAGTGGTAATTGAAAACAGTTTTTTTTTAATTTTGTAAAGATACATATGTGACCTGCTCCACGAAAAGGGACCTCCGCCGAAAAAAGGAAGAGTTGCATAACCATGCGTAAAACACGGAAAAACGAAGCGCTTTTTTTAAACGCGTTTTTCTCAATAACTTCTTTTCGGCGCAGGTCCCTTTTCGTGGATCAGGTCACATATGTAAATACATATGTGCATAACGTTGGTCTCAAGTAGAAAGACCCTAACTCAAATAATTGTAACTGTACAGGAGAAGGTAAAAACACAATAGAAACTGTAATATTCAATAGGTAACGTTTTTTTGCATAACTGCTTGTAAAAGCTCTATTTTTTTACACTACTGCAATAACGAGTTGTATTTATGTGAAATTCATTGTAAATATGTATATCTGGCTTTCTTAAAAGATAGAGGGACGCCTTCTCAAACTAAACTCAGTGACGCAGTTCGCTTAAGCTTTCTTTTGCCACACACTGTAAGTGAAATACAAAAGGTCTGCTTAGTTTGTCTTGCCTTTAAATCAATGGTCTTTGTTTGGATTCCTTTATTTCCCTAAATATCTCGCAAATTATTTCAGATGAACTTAAACAAACCTGGATTAAAATTTTGTTGGAGCAAAAATTAACGTTTTGTCAGATGTGGGGTTCGAACCCACGCTCCCTCTCGGGAACCAGAGCTTAAATCTGGCGCCTTAGACCGCTCGGCCAATCTGACATGTTGTGACAAGCGTTTATGATTCTTAAGAGTTTATTATGTGAAATATGTTACCGAATTTAAATTC
Organism: Tachina lurida; assembly: GCA_944452675.1. Taxonomy (NCBI): domain Eukaryota; kingdom Metazoa; phylum Arthropoda; class Insecta; order Diptera; family Tachinidae; genus Tachina; species Tachina lurida. Next base: position 175,568,105 of record OX101752.1, read on the forward strand.
GATTTTTATGTTTCCGTAGAACTAATTTTAAAACCCAAGCAGAATATTATTTTTGATTCATTCGATTGAATCAAATTTTGAGTTCTGACGTTGTTTGGGTAAATGAGAAATATCAATTTGTTTGTTTTTGAGTTTGTAGCTTAAAATATTTGTCGCATTTTTATTAATTGAAAGTAAAAAATGCTTCAAAAGGGAAATGGGTAATAGGGCATTGTACGAGTAGCTTTTCCTTCACGTATTAATATTTATATTAACATACATAATAATTAAAAAAACTAGCAATAAACTAAATACTAACTGCCTTATTCATAAAAAATATTTCTGTTTAATAACAGGTTTATGCAACAAATTTTCTATGGAAATTTGATTAATAAACACTTTATAAAATCAAAATATTTTTTATGTATTAGGCCCTAAAAGTGAATAAATAATATAGAAAAATATAACACATTTTTGTGAGATGTGGGGTTCGAACCCACGCTCCCTCTCGGGAACCAGAGCTTAAATCTGGCGCCTTAGACCGCTCGGCCAACCTGATGACATTTAGATGGTCAAATGATAAATTTTAGGGATTGCCGAGTTATTTACTCGTATGTTATCAATTTAGGTTGTTACAAATTTTTTTTCATTTAAATTGTACTATTTCTGATTTTAGATTTTGTACCATAATATGTTTATTATGTCGTCGCTTGGTTATTGGTTTGCCGCAGTAATAATATATTTTTAATAGACTGTGCGGTTTTGAAATTTTGGTGCGCATAAACAAGTAAGCAATCCTTGCAAGAAAATGCCCAATAATAAAAGGAAAAGTACATGCAATCTACAATAATATTATGTATAAACTTATAATGCCAACTGTTTTTTTATTAAAGTTTATGAAATTTTTTTATATGAATATCTACAGAGAAGAGACTGTCAAATAAAAATAAGTAGAATAAATCTTTAAATGTTTTTTTTACATACTCTAAGCTAATTTCTTCCCCACGCCTCATATCAATATATTAGAAAAGTTTCACACATATATTTTATTAAATTGGCAATTATATAATAGATACTGAAACCAAATCAGAAAGTATGTACTGCAGAGTATTGTGTATTTCAAATAACTATTATTACTAAAATATCTTCATATAAAATAAAGATCTGTTGTTGTCAGATGTGGGGTTCGAACCCACGCTCCCTCTCGGGAACCAGAGCTTAAATCTGGCGCCTTAGACCGCTCGGCCAACCTGACCAATGTAAATGTGTTGATTCAATAACTAATGTAAAATTGTTAATACGATTTTTGCCACGTCAAAAATCCAAGTTCAGCTGCAAAGACAAAAATCATAGTACAAACGTAAATGATTTTTTTTAGCAACTTAAAAAGATCATTTAGAGAGGGCATATATTGAATATTATCGTCTGAATTTTGAATAAGTGAATATACCCAGCAAAAAATTACACATTACCATCAGAACTACTTGCCATATAATGGCTTACTTTTCTGATTACCAAATTTCATTACTCGCTTACAAATCACATTACATAAAATTTAAAAAAAATTATGTACAAGTTGCTAAATGACGAGAATAATTTTTTTAGATTAAATAGATTACGTGAACAAGTTGCCAAATAAAAAAAGTAAGTACTTCTCAAGAATCGATTATTTTAGTCTCACGCCTTGTTAAAAGCATTAAGTTGGTAATCCAGTAAGGAACAGCTTAATTCCAAACCCGATTACCTTTTTTTGATATTTTTTGCTGGGTACATATACAGTATTGTTCGAAACCGAAGCAACTTTTTCTAAGAAATAAAAAAAAGCTTTTGTATTTTCTTAAAAAGTTCCTTTATTCGAAATAAACCACTGAATTTTAGTATTATTATGTGCTCTCACCAACAACAATTTTATTGCATTTCCTTATTTATTCATTTCATTTAATTTATTTATGATATTATTTAATTAATAACAAAACAAAAAGAATACTAACTATATATATTTTTGTTCGAAACTTAAGCAACTTTCAATATTTTGTATGGTATCCTTTGTTTCTGATGACGTCCGCTCATCGCTTCGGCATTTACTCTACGAGATTAGTTAAAACTGATATTTGTATTGATTCCCATTCCAATTTTAAGCAGTCCATTATGTCCTTCTTAGAACTAAACCGGCGACTCAAGACCCTGCGCTTAAAAAAGGGGGACTCAGTGGGATTCAAATCTGGAGATTTGGATGGCCAATCCAAGACTTGGGAATGCCATTATATGAGAACCAACCCTTCTTTGACCAACTTCGATGTGTGCTTAGGGTCATTATCATGCTGAAACACCCACCGACGTGGCTGATTGAAACCGGTCGATTAAAAAATAATCGGGAACTCCCTTGTTCATACGATTACCAAGGAAAATTTACGTACAAGGCCTACCGTGGGAAAGAAGCACAAATAAAAATATATCGCTTTTGAAAGTTTGAATACAATAATTGTACGAGTATTATTTTCTTTATTGTCTTTAGAATTATTTCAAATCACGATTATAAAATAGTTTATCATCGCATTGAAATGAAAGCTTCGAAGAATTTTCAATATTTTTATGCGTTTGATAGTAGATTATTTAAGTACAAAACTTCAAAACAGCTTTTGAGTTTGGAACCTGCATTTACTTTGGGTGGAACAACAAGCTCCTATAACTATATTATGTATATATAACATTATTTTAAATTCGACCTCTTAGATTGCTCAGCCAGATTGATCTCTGAAATTTTAGTGTTAGTAAACATATTTTGTGTAATATGAAATTTATAATTTAATTTATGTATATGTTTTAAAGAAATAAAAACTTGACTTTGTCAGGTGTGGGGTTCGAACCCACGCTCCCTCTCGGGAACCAGAGCTTAAATCTGGCGCCTTAGACCGCTCGGCCAACCTGACTTGATGAAGTTGCTAAGAAAAACTTTATGTAATAAATATGTATGTAGTTACTTTCCAAAAAATATTTTTTTGTTTAAATTCTTCGATTTTGTTAAATGTAGTACAACAATAAAATAAATTCAAAACTTAGTTGAATTTACACAAAATATACTCGTAGCTTAGAAGAAAGAAGTCATCAAAAATTAAACATCTTTTCTGTTGTTGGCGCGCTTTTGATGCGCTATGTTGTCATTTTCTGTTACTGCAATCCATTAAAACCCATATCGCTTCCCTTTTTTTGTTTTCTGTTACGCTTTTTTGTTAATATATAAAATAAAGAATAGTAGATATTTATTATTTTTACTTTAACTACTCGTATAATGAATTTTTCATAAATGAATCATTTTTTAATCGGGCTCCAGTACAGTATTTTTAAATTTTTATTATAGTATGAAATATTTTATTAATTCATGTGGTTTCCTAAAGAAGGCAAAAAAAAATTAAATTAGACTTTTTATGTGCCATCACGCACTTTATGCAGTGGAGAATTATTAATAACATAGCTACAATTTACCATGAATTTTTAGTGAAATGGAATATGGGAAATGGTTTTGTTTTAGTATACAACTATTGATTTAACATCGGTATATGACGCGAGAAAAAATATCACAACTTTAAAACTAAAAAAGATAGGATCATGAATTTTGGAAGTAAAATAGGTTTGTCTTGAGACTACAACATGCAATTTTTACTTTTTTGTGTGGAAACTTTCAAGGTCATTAAAGGATATTCTTTAACTAACATTTTATCTCAATGTTAAAAAAAATATTTAAGAAATCATCCTTACCAACGAAATGTAAAGCCAAGAACAAAAAATTAAAAAATAAAAACCAAGTACGCAGTTGAATGTTTATGCCTTGCGTATACAGTATACACCGTTTAATTACCCATCGGTTAAATACCTTTAGCGCTCATTCACCCCAAATATTGAATCCCCGTTTTTTACACTCATTTTCACACAAAAGTCCTCGCTTGGTTAACTTTCATTTAATTACCCATTTTGTGTACTTAATTACCCAGAAATATATTACCCCAAAATTAAATTTCCGCTAAAATCTCCTCGTCTATTTGTCGAAAACTACTCGTACCTAAATATATATTTATGCAACTCTGCAATGGAATATATGCACCTTGTGTATTTATTTTTTGTAATATGAATTGTTTTATAATTAGCGTTTTATTTTTGGGAATTGTTACAATTTAAGTTTAACATTTATTAACGCACTAATAATCAGAAATTATTGATTTACTTATTCAGTAAAATAATTTTTTATTAAAAATACATTGAAATTGATTATTGAGGGGCTTAGCTGGATCCAGCTAAATGAGGCCAAATGAGGTAATTAAACGTCTTCTTCGTTTTAATACCTTTCCCGAATAATTACCCAAAAAATCATTATCTTTTTGATGAGGTAATTAATCGGGCTTTACTGTAGTCGAATTGCTGCTAAAAAGAAAAAGGTGAAAAGGAACCCTATTTTTTTCTCTACGATGTACGTCTGTCCGTCACAGGCTATTTTCTCGAGAACCGTAAGAGCCACGGACCTGAAATTTGGACAGAGTGTGTAAACCTTTGGCCGCTTTAACAAAAAATACATGAGAGATAAAAATTTAAGGGTGTTCCAAAACGTGCACCGAAAAATGTTACAATTCCATGTAATATACATACAATTGTATGCATATACAATTGTAAGGTTAGAGTATTTTTATACACACTACAACAATTAACACTAAAATTTCAAAAAATTTTAATTAAAGGGTGTTCCATCATTTAATGCAATTTTGATTATGTAATTTTGACAACTTGCTGTATCTTGGAAACCATATGAACCAAACTCTTGAAATTTTCAAAAACGGTAAAACAAAAAAATCCCAAAATTATAAATTCGCCAAACCGAAAAAAATCGCCAACTTAAAAAAATTTTTAAAACGAAAATAAATCGCAAAAAAATCGGAAAATGGAAAAAAATCACCAAAATGAAAAAAATCGCCAAAATGAAAAAAAATCACCAAAATGAAAAAAATCGCCAAAATGAAAAAAGTCGCCAAAATGGAAAAAAACTCTAAAATCTAAAAACAATTGCCAAAACGAGAAAAAAATGAAAAAAAATCATTTCAGCTGAAAAAATGCCAAAAAACGCAAAAAACGCCATATTAAAAAAAATGCACAAAGCCCAACTTGCGGAACCCTTCGTGCGCGAGTCAAAGTCGCACTTTACTGAATTTATTTAACTTAACATAATATGTTAGTTTAATTTCCCGGGATCCCGCACATTTTCCGGAAAAGAAATCCCGAGAAATTTGTGCGGAAATTGTCGGGATTTTTACTTTATTTTATTATGGCAACCTTAGTTTGCATGTACACATAACTTGGACATGTTTGATTTTTGGTTTTTTGTTTCAATTAAACGTGTTTATTGCAGGAAATTTGTTTTCTGTATTATTTAGAAGTATCACAATCAATTTTTTTTTAATTTACAAAATTACATATGTACATATACATATGTATATTGCTTTATCTACATATGTATCTAGAAAAATTTCGCAATTAATCTCAATATTAAATTGTGTTGCAAGAATTTGTTTCTCTTGGAAAAAATTAGAACTGGTAACCCTAATATTAATTGATAATAGTAAATACGTAAAACAATACACTGTGTAATCGAATGTATTTCCATACTCAAAGTACCTACTAGCACTATAATAAGCCCATTAAACTAATATAAAACTTCAACATCCATGGGACATGCGCCATTCAAAAATCATTCTCTTTTTATACAAATATCGTAAACGATATAAAAGTTTAGTCTCATCTTATTGCTCAACAACACACAACAAACACGCATAAACTACCCCAATGTGGAAATCCTTAAACACTGAGTATTTCGGAAGCCAACACCGTAGATGCATCATCTCTAAACAGTGCAATTCGTGACGTCCAACAAGAAACAAGCGGAAAATAGTAGAGTTCCCTTCCAAATCGATTCAAATTACATACATACTTTGATTTATTATATGTATGTACATATATAAACAACAACACAAAACGCACAAACTTGAGATAAGAGAGAAAAGTGTTGCAAATAATGGGTTGTTTTTAAGTCGGTTACTAGGTGAAACGAAAAGGAAACATTGCCAAATAACAAACGAATTAAAAAAAAAAAAAAAAGAAAACAATATTAAAAAGGGAATACACCCAAGTAACACATTTTATCTGTATCTGCATTTAAACTTAATTAGGGGATTATTTCAAATATTTGAAATGCAATTTCCCCTATGAATTGAAAGTTTAAATAAATATATATACATTACCTATATGTAAATAATTCGCAATTTGTTTACGAGTATTATCGTTATTCATGGCGAATTTTAAGTTAAATAATGCAAAGAAATAAATGTGGGTCATTATAATTATACAGTTTCAGCTTTCTGCTAATAACAATGATTGAGGAAATTTGCACAAAATGTGCAAAATATTCGTTACGTGTACTAATTTCAAAAGAAACAACAAAAACAGAAATTGTGTAAATTGTTTAAGTAACAACGTAATTGCTGGACCAAAAATATCTATACTATAAATCTATTCAAAGTATTTGAGTGAATGAATGAATTAAAATATAAAATAATAGTACATACGTTGTAAAATATAAACCATATGGATACTTTTACATATGTAAGTATACACATAGGATACATACATATGTACACATATGCATAGATAAATATGAAAATTAATTCAAAATTACAATAAAACAAAAATACATACATGTGTATGTATGTATTTCCTTAAAGAAACTGAAAATGCACTGCAAGTAAAAGTGAATATTTTTAATAAATAAACCTCTACATATTGAAAATTTGGAGAAAAAAAACCTCGAAATTGGAAAAACGCCTTCCCTCACCCCCTGGAGATTCATTGTTTTATTTCTTTGTTTAATAACAACCCCCTTTGTACAAAATTTGTTGTTGTAGCCAAATGCATTATTGATTTTTTTTCTTAGATTGTTTCCTAGTGTTTATGTGTCAGTGCGTGTTTTTCATCATTAATATACATATGTACGTCATATGTGAAATTGTCTCCAAAAGATACAAACACTCAAATATACGCATGTGAACATTCTGAATTGGGAGTTTGTAGTTTAAATTTAATTAAACTTAAACGTGCAGAAGAAAACAAACAAAGAACAAGGTTCCAAAATGGATTTTTATACCAATAAAACTAACAATGTCGATGGTAAGTTCAATAACCTTTAAATTCATACATATGTTGTCTTTCATTTAAATTTTTTGGGGGAAAGTGAATAGAGAATGAAATATGTCTTCTATATCCTCGAAAGTTTATTGCTTAAATCTAGTATGTATGTTTTTATTGCAGTGCATATGGAAAGATTTTTCAAGATTTAAATTTGAAAACATTGAACTAGTTTAAGATTTCACTTTCCCAACTAAATTTTATATTAGAAAACGTAGTATCTGTGAGGATTTATAAAGTAATCTGTAGTACTTATTTAACTCCTCATTTATATAAAATATAAAACATCTCAAAAAGTTAAAATTATTTGGAAAAAGAAAATAGTAATTAAATAAAATTAGAAAGCAAAATAAACAAGTATTCATACATATTTACATACATATGTATGTAAGTATAAAGTATATAAAAAGTTTGTCTTTAAATAAAGCTTAAATTAGACGTGACATAGCCATAACGCCATAGCCATAACCAAACCAAAATTCAATTGATTTCTATGGTGAGAGTGAGAGTGAGAGAGACTCGCCATAACTCTCACCATAGAAACCAATTGAATTTTGGTTTGGTTATGGCTATGGCGTTATGGCTATGTCACGTCTAATTTAAGCTTAAAGTTTGTCTTTATTTTAAAAAAGTAACGGTTGTTGTGTTGAGCCAATTTTTAACTAAAAGTGTGTAGATATGATACCAAAGCACATCTTTATCAGTGATAGGCAATGTATCGTTTTTTCGCTATTCATACTGACTCATGAAATTTTAAACATAAGTGAGTAGACATCATTTAAACTCAACTACTCTGATTTACGCATACTCACTATGTCATTGATTTATAAGTATTGGTTGTAATAAATATGAATGCGACGTCGACATCATACTCACACTCAAAATCAGCTCAGTTTGATTTCTAATTTCAGAAAAATACTTATATTACTTACATTGATTCAGTTCACTTAACTCATACATATGTGACCCTCTCCGAGAAAAGGGATCTAGTGTGTCAAAAAACGGGTTTGGACTTAAGAGTGGATTCTGGTACCTAAAAGGGTGTAGAATAAGGTGAAATTAGTTAGAAAAAAACTTCATTCTCACACACTAGGTCTCTTTTCTCGGAGAAGGTCACATACATACATTTAAAAGTTTATGAGTTAAACAGTTTGCAACTCGTAGTCTAGTAGTCCAAGCAACAGGGCAAACACGTTTAACCTCATAATGAGTATTTTAATGTTCGTATGCGAAGTTCGCATCATACTTGTTTTGCATCGTCCGTAGATATTGAGTTAAGGAGAGTCGAAATCAACAACGTCATAAAAGTTGCTAAGTATGAGTTCGATTTGAAATTCAATCTTTCGAGTGAATATAAAGTTGGACAACATTGCAATAAGTATGAGTGCGCATAAGTATATGAAATTATAAGTCATGATTCAACTCTACTCACTTTTTCACTACTCATTGCTGATCACTGATCTTTACTATCCACATACTTAAATTAGAAAAGAAAGAGTCCAAACTAAATTAGAGCGTCAAGCGTTGCGTTAGCAGCAGCGTACGTATTTTCAGTACATTCAAATACTGTTTTGTATGTTTAAATGTACTGAAAATACGTACCCTGCTGCTAACACAACACTTGACGCTCTACTTTAGGTTGGCCTCAAACTCCTAATTGCTAGTTTTCTAATGCTCTTCATTTCAAATGATTTTTATTAAAGCTATTAAAATAACCCTCTATATTTGTGCACAAAATGCTTTTGGTTTATTCTCCATGTCACATTTAATTGTTTAAATCACTCACGTTCGAAATAAGAAAGCAAATTAAAAAAAAAAATAACAAAATAAGGACAACACTGCGAAACATTTTTAACATACAATTTAACAAAATCTAGATGGTTTTGGATGATGTGCTTCATCGTTTTCCACATCCTCTTCATAAGCAGCAGCCACTTTTTTTTTACCAAAGAAATGAGTTGGAAAATGGGCAACAAAAAAAGAACACAAAAACTTTTCTGTTTTAAATACTTTATGTCCTAAAGCAAAAAGGAAATACATACAATAATTATTCGCACACTTTATGTGATAAACATACATATGTACATGCCCCCATATGAATTGCATAAATACTGCAAGAAACACATTATACTCCTATGTACATACATACATATTTCATAACATGCAACGTAGTCATCATCAGCAATTGCAGCTGCAGCAACAACATCTTCGAAGAAATGAACACATCTTCTGCTAAAATTGCAGATTTTTTTTACACATGATGCATGCCATCATTATATTCAGACACAAACAATCCAACTTGAAGGAAGGAAGCGGTATGGCAAGTGTGTCATATTATCTGCAACAACTTGTAGTAATTATGGGCAATCGTTATATATTTAAATTGCTTTTTAAAGTTAATTTACAAGAAAAAAGTAAAAAAAAGAAGAATTTAATAATTTTGTAATATGTATTCTTCAAGCCATCAGCCTTATTAGAGTTTTATAATATACAACAGATTTTGATTTACGATAAAACTAAGCAAATATTTTAAACTTGATGCATTTAGTGCATCATCAGGCCCACTTAAAGCAGTCTCCGTAAAAAGTACGATTCTGAAATTCGTTTGTTTTAAGCATATTTGTAAGGGATTATACATCAGTTATATACTCATATATGGTTCGATAGTATGGTGAACTGTTACATTTGATAAATATGTGGTAGGCCAACTATGCATAATTCCAAGATCCGCCTGTATCGGAATTACGGGCTGAATCCATTGATCAAATAACGTATTTTAATAACAACACAAAGTTGCCAGAGTTAGCAAAAAACTCAGTTAGCCGACTGTAATGTAATGTAACTGCAGAAGTAAGAAACAGCTGATCGATATTGTTATGTGAAAAGTAAGGAAAATGGTTATAGAGATGGAATGTAACGTAACATACTTTTCATATGAAAATATCGATCAGCTGTTTCCTACGTTGCAGCTACATTACATTACAGTCGGCTAACTGAGCCTTAAATCTAAAACATCTCATCAGTTTGATCAGATTTTAAAATAACATTAAGCTAAATGGTTTTGAAAAAGAGCTAAAATAAGCTAAAAAGTTAAATTTTAAGCCAGAAAAAAGCTAAACTTTTTTTCGTCTTCGTTCACTTTGCAATAGTATCTTATTACTAAAATAAATACACGAAAAAAAAAGATTTGTAAATACAAATAATTTATACAATGATTTTTGTAAATACAAACACACATTTGAAACATAAGAAAACAAAATCAACTCAATTAAAATGATTGTGTTATTCACAATTGATTTGTTAACAGAAAACAAAAAGTTTTAATGAATTTGTTTCTCAAATTCTAATGTGTTGTTTTTTTTTATTTTTCTAGAATTTAGTTTTGTGTAGAGTTTTTCTTTTCCCGGACTTTTTCATTTCCCGGGAAAGCGGGAAAGATTTTTCGGTTTCCCGGGAAATCCCGGGAATTCCCGCCCAGTACAAAACAATACAAAATATTTTTAAATTTAATTTATTTCAACAAAAACAAATTATAATTCATGAGATCGATTAAATAATAACGTTTTATACACACACTAATAAAAAATGCCGTTTCCGTTCTTTATATAATACTAATACATAGATACCAATATTATAAAAAAGAAATTATACGAGTATTATTAAAAAAATATTACAAAATATCCCCCTTATGAATGCTGTTAACCGTACTATTTACAAAAGATAATCTGTAATTATTTGTAATTTTCTTTTATTTCCTTGCTCATTTCTGTTTTTTACTTTTATGAATTGTTGCAGAATTAAATTTTGATAGTCGCGTTCTGCTTTTTCCAAATAATGGCATCTAAGTCTTAGAATGCATGTGTACCAGATGTAAACTCGGCCTTAGTTGTTGTAAAGCTTTAGCTATTGTGATATTGCCATCACATCATAAAGTGAATAACGACACTCATCAAGGAATGTGTACATACAAATTAAGTTACCATAACAAAACCAAAAAATCCCGGGAATTCCCGCACAAATTTCCCGGGATTTCTTTCCCGAAAAATGTGCGGGATCCCGGGAAATTTTTCCCGGGAAATCCCGTATGAAAAACACTAGTTTTGTGTTAAATTTTTAAGTTGTTTAGGATGAGTCGAACCGGCAATCTCTTGACTAATATACTAACGTACTTACCACTCAGCTAAAGAGCAAACCTTTATTAGATAAGCAAATAATGAATACACTTATCCCTCGATTTACACGATACTTTTTTTACACGATTTAACTTTTACACGATTATATTGGTTTTCGTGTAATTTGAGAGATTTATGAAATATTTTATGATTTAAATTAATTTTGTTTTTGTTTTTATGAATATCATTTATTTTTTTTTAATGAATAAAGGTTTATTTGTATGTGTTTTGAGTAAACGCCTCTGATATTTTAAAAACTAATTTGAAATACATATATAATTTTTTAATAAAATCAATTTTTACGAGATTCTGCCCTTATTTTCGATTTACACGATTTTTCATAAAAAAAATTTAAAATTTCGATTTACACGACTTTTTCAGCAACATATCTATCGTGTAAATCGAGGGATAGGTGTACACACAAAATACGAGATCTTATGTTTCTTCTACATGTGCATATTCCATTATGATATAATTTAACAAATAATTTTGTTGAGTAATTTAATTGACTAGAAAAATTTAAATTTGTTATATCAACAATGAACAACAACAAAATCTTTAATTGACATTTTTAATAAAAAAAAATATTAAACAATTTTATAACATAAAATTTTGTTAGTTCAGTTTATTGAAAAAAATTTCTGTGTATCAACAACTTAATTTTGTTATATTAATTAAATATATATTTCAATTTAAATTAATTATTAACAATTTGTTTTGCTGGTTGCATTTTGATGATATTTTTTTCTGTGTAGGAGTCTCGACTAGCCATGAACTCGGTATGGTCATCATGTCGTACTTCGTAAATGGCTAATGGAGACCGCTCATGTCCATGTTTCGTCCATGCTCTGACATCGATGCCACAACATATGGCTGAGCAACAATATTCGCCATGAGCAACACTTGTTCGCAATCATATTCAATAGAAAGAAAAGAGACAGAACAAAATTACGAATACTTTGATATGCCTGAACATGGACATCGTACGTACGTAGTATTCACCACAATAAAGGAGCTGATGAATTTTTCACAGTTGCTATGCCGGTGTCATGTTCATGTCATGCTTAAGTCCATGGCTCGTCAAGACGTAGGGATATAAAACTACAGCGTCTGCAGACATTGTTTTGTTCGTCATATTGGATTTGATATAACTAGTGTTCTTCTCAGCAGAAATTTTCATTTCATATTCATGTCATGAGTTTTTATGAAAACTAATGTTCAGCAGTGTTGAAACATTCGCTATATTGAATTTAGAATAATCTCAATTAATTTATGAAACTCTTCTCAACAAACCCTGTTATTTTATATCCATATCACGTGTTTTTGCTCAAAAAGTAATTTGCCAGTCTTCTTGGTGCATCCGTCAATTGATTTTTTGAAGTACACTCAGCAAACCCTTTTCCATTTGATACACATATCATAGAATCGCTTAGAAAAAAAAAAGATTTGTTCGCCATCTATCCGTGACAATCTAGTGGAAAAATTAAAAGATTGATTATTATTATTTAAAATTACTCGTAGTTTTAAAATTTTTAATGAGAATAGTTTGTAAACTTGACAGTTCAGTGTGTATATTTTCGTTTACGCGAGTTATTTATTTTATGTAGCGTGCCTAAGATTTTGTTGCAAATGCCGAAACTTTGATTTAATTTGTTTTTGTATTTTTTTTATGTGTGAAGAATAAAATAATGAAAGTCTACAAATTATTCATTTGATCATTTAAGATTCCCTTCGAACTTGCAACATAAGGAAGTTACATAAATTCATAATGAGGCAAAATTGACAAACGATTTCTGACACGAAACATCTACTATACATGGTATGTACATAGTACAGGGTGAGCCAAAAGTCATCACTCACTCTGCAAAAAAAAATGATAAATTTTTCATTTTCGAAGAAGTAAGGCCACACCACACTGTAGACCTAATGGGCTGCAATTGGCGTTGATGAATGCCTGTTGAATTTTCAGAACACCATAACCTACAGTTCGGTTTATTAACAAAAATATTCAAATAAAAAGGAGCTTCATCACGCATAATTAAGCCAGACCATATGGTTTTTGCAAAAAGCGGGACATGATCGATCAAAAAGCGGGATTTTGAAGAAAATACTGCCAAAAAGCGGGATTTAAAAATAAATAACTTTTAGTAAGCGGGATTTGTAATATGCACATACATACATTCGTATGTACGAAGGAAATACAGTTTAACGTCCCTTTTCACAATGTATGGTTAAGAGTTAACGTGAACTTTAACTGACGGTTCTTCATACAAAACTTGCCGTTAAAGTCCCTGTTAGCTTTTAAATGTACATTGTGAAAAGGGTTACGGACCTTTTTTTTTAAAGAAACGCTTTTAAACAAAAAAAAAAAAATATTTATCTATATATTTATTTATATATATATTTATTTGTATATATATTTATTTATATATATATTTATGTTACTATTTTTCTGGTAGGCATTGTCTAGTATAACAACACTCTATATTTGAAATTTTCCAAACACCTCCAAATCATGAATTACGTGTAAAAACCGGTTTTTCGTACCATTTCGCACTTATCAAGATTTAACTAAGTTCAATATTAACCGATTTTAAATTTATAAATGGATTCAAATAGAAGAGACTTGGACCTTTTGAACGATATAATTTCTATTTCAGTAAATTTCAGATACAAAAAAAGTAGCAAGGCAGTAGAAAACGTTGCAATTTGCCACTTTAGTCGGTCAAACGGTCACGCTGATCGGAAATAATCGGGATTGGATAAGTGAGCGTGGCTCCTTTCAAATAGAGAAATGAATTTTGAAACTCTTCGTGATTTCTTACGTTAATAATAATAATTGTATTATACAAAATAGTGAAGGTTGAACTGCAAGCGTGACACTTCTAATATAAAAAATTGTTCTTTCATCTCAAAATTTATATAGGGTGTAGCGAACTACACAGGAGTTTTGCTCGTTAAGCAATAACTACACTTAAAAAATATTAAGAATGAATTTCATATTCAGGGCAATTATGAATAAAATTCCGCGAGAAATTTCTCCCTTTTCCAATTAGAATTTTTTGTTTTCCCTATTATTTGCTATTAGTTGGAATTGTTTATTCACCATTGCCCTCATTACATTTTAATAAAAACCAAATAAGAGATTGAAAATTTCAAAACTCTTTTTAAAAGTATGATAAAGCGGGATATGAATTCAGTATAAAAACAGGATAATCCCCTCTAAATCGGGATGTCTGTTCAGGTTACTCATTATCCCTAATTGATCGCTGATTTAAGTAATAATACAAAATATAATTCTGGTTCTTTGTTCAGTGGGTGCCCCTGTGGCTGAGTGGCAGCGATGCTAGCCTCTCAGTCCAGAGGTCGTGGGTTCGATTCCCACCATAGACCCTGGGTGTTTTCCGCAGACAAGCTAATAGCTTTGCGGGTTGTGTTTAAAAAAAAAAAAAAAAAAAAAGTTGTGAATTGTTCCCATTTTTATTTTCAGGTCTTATTTATAAATTATATATAAAAAGTGATTAAATTTGTGAACCCCATGGTGACTCTTGGCTCACCCTGTATGCATCTATGTCTGTACATTTTAAAGTCATATAAAATTTCTGCATTAAATTATGGATGTGCAAGTACTTGTCTGACTTGAGTGAAACACTCAAGAAGTAGTCATGAATTTTTGTCGTTTTCTACACTTCGCTTTTATTAAGTATGTATTGTATTGTCTTTATACACATTTTATATATAACTTTTTATTCATATTATACTTGTATCCACATATGTGTGTAAATATATGTATATGCATTTGAAATAATCTGTGCTATAATATCGTGCAACATCATCAACACTATTGTTGTAAATGGTTACAAAAAATACGTAGATAACAAGTAAGTAGACTAAATTAGTCAAATCACATTGTGAGAAAAGTTAATTGAGTTGCAAAATCATACTGGGGAATTGTATGGATCGATAGTTTGCCTACTGGGCAGTAGGTGTCAAAAATGGAATTTAATTCAAGCTTGATTTTATTAAAAAATTACATTGAGGGTGGCTAGTAAGGTTTTTTTTTTCGCTCTGCAGGGTACAGCCAATTCATTTCGAACTTAAATATGTATGTAAAACTTATATTTACTCGTATTCATAATTGCTGTAAAACGTCACTTCCTACAACTCTTTAGAGTTGTGACTTTGCTGCACAATGCTTTAAGCTTCAAGACTTCATCTTGGCGACATTGACAATGACACAACATTGTCTTGCATTTCTATGAAATAATTCTTAAAAACTGTCGCCATACTTTTTGTTTTTTTTTAATATCTTTTGTGTAATTTAAACACATGACAATGTTAAAGTTGCTCGTTCATTTAGAAAGATGTGTTTTTTCTGGCTTAATTGCGGCAAATTTTCAAAAAGAATAAACAACAACTGAATATTAAAATAACATTTTTTTTCTCGTTTTCGACGAAAGAAAAGGGTGGTGAAGAATTTTTCATTTAAATTCATTCAACTGAATTTAAATGAGAATGCATATGAAAATATAAGCAACGTTGCAAGTTTGAAGTAATAATAAGTTTTTGGACTAGGTATATGTTTTATAGTGAAAGTTATTGCTTAGATATTCTTGGAAGTTCGAGGGCCAATGAATGATATTAATAAGTGTTTTAGAGTTATAAAATATTGCCTCTTCTTTGCTTTCTTCTCGACAACTTCGGCAGAACTCATTATAGGACAGACTGTCCAGTGCCCCGTCATGACTGCAACGATTCTCGAGATGTCCCTACGGTTCCTATTTGTTAATTCTATTGAGCGCCTATCAATGTAGCAAGGCCATATTTTCTTAGCAACCTTGCACGTAACTATATTGCGCCATCTACATTCAGCCTTATAGAGATAGTGCTTGAATATAGCGCTTCTAATAGCACCAAATGGCATGGCTACCGATTTGGCAGTGGAGGCAGGCATTCATAGCAGAGCCAGCTCTATCCAGCTCGTCCGCCCGTTCGTTACCTAAAAAATGTCTATGTGGTGGGTGAGGCCATACTGACCACCCAGCCTAGATAGCAAAATATTACTACTCGGGCAGCTAGAAAAGATGAAGTGATATATGTTATTAGGGATAGAAGCGCTGCCTGGCTGTCGATAGTTATGACTATTACTCATAAAAAGATTCAGCGAAAACAATATACATAGCTTTTTGATTAAGTCCATTTTGAAAATTTCAAAACTTTGCAGATATTACATTTTTCCAAAAGATAAAATGTTTTCGTACATTTTTTGTAGTCCCAAATATTTTTTTAAAATAACATAAGAATCATCTTTCATATGAGATGGTTTTTGAGATATTGAAAAAATAAACTGAACACTTTCGGCAAATTCTGCGAAATTATCAAATTTTGAATATCGTCGGTTGGTTTTTGGCTTGCTGCAGACATAATGTTTTTTGAATATACTGTGCCGCAAACCCATAACCAACAACTTTTGAAAAAAAAAATTTTCGAATTTTTTTCCGTTGGTATAAGTATGTCATAGAATGAAAGAGACCCTGTGGCCAAATTTAATCGAAAGGGGTAGTGTCTAACTCTTAATCGATTTGACATGGAATTACCCATGTATCTTTATATTAAAAATATATTTTATACATATTTTCTTCCTGGTTCATTAAACTAACGACAAACATGAAAAAAGCCTCTAATGAATTTATTCTTTAGCCTCTTTAAGGGTATTATTAATTCATTTCTGTGTTTTACTTTTCCTTTTTTTATTTATTTATCGTTGCAGAATTTACATACATTCGTAGACAATTGACTCGTAAAGTGTAGCAAGGTGAAATTTATTTATTATGTGATACAATAAACCCCTTTTATGAGCAATATGAGTAATAAACTAAATCGTAAGCCAACAATAAGCGAGAAAAAAGAAAATTTAATAGAATATAACGACTCATTTCATCATTTAATTGGCATTCAAATGAGTTGAATAAAATGTATGTAAATAGAAAATGTATGCAAATAGCGAGAACTGTTCTCCGGACGAACAGTGTTGCCAATTGATTTCAAAGCAGACCACAGACGAAGGAACATTAGTAGAAACATGGGCATTTTTGGCTGAAGGAATTACCGCCCAAGTGCAAATCGCCTGAAAAACAAAAATGTAAATTTGCCCAAACATTTTTGGATAAAATTGGATAATTGCTCATCGACTTTGGGCGACTCAATATTTTTAGATATTTGGGTATTTGTTCATAATGAATAATTGCCAAATTTCCTCAAAATATATAAAAAAAATTTTCTGGTTATTCATTCTAAATTCAGCTGATTGAACACACTTTTTTGGGCGATCGAGCACTGTTTTTTTTTTGGGAATTTCTTCTTCACAATCACTAATCACCCAACAATTTTGGGCGTTCCTTTATTTATCTATTTCGGGCGATTTGCACCTGGGCGATAAATCATACGTTCCACTGAATGTTCCATCGTGTGTTTCTTGTTGCAATTCGTCTTTCCTTTTGGGTTTTAATATATCAAAAATTTTTGATATTTCATGTTTACTGCTAAAATGTTAAATGGCGTCAAAAAAACATTTTGTCGTATTGATTTTGTAATGCGTCAACAAAAAATATGGTTAAATTGATAAAAAAAAATTGTCAATTCAACAATTTTTTTTATTAATGTGACAGAAAATGTATCCATTTGACAAACTTTTTTGTCATATTGACAATTTTTTATCAATACGACAAAATATTTTGTTGACGCCATTATAACAACAAAATTGTCAAATCAACCAATTGTTATCATTACCAATTTTTTTTGTGTATCTGAAATATTATCGATAAAAATTTCCGTTATTTGCTTTTATTTTACTTGTTTTAATTTTTTTTGTATAAGTTGAGATATGATAGATAGATACTATAGACGTACTTGACGTCAAAGACTTTTGAATTAAAAAAAAAAATTGGTCTGCCACAGACAAACTCATCGATATATTATACTTTAATGTCTGAATGTAAATACTGAAGCTATGACTAATTTAAAAAGGTGACCCCTACGGTCTGCAACAATGAATGTATAAAAGCATTTTTTAAATAGTTGTGCTGTAATTATCGAAATACTTTCTTAGCAAAAGTTTTATGATTTTTCGCGAGCTATAAATTTCTAACATTTGGGGGTCACATTAGGGTGGTAGGAAATGAGATTTGGGGGTAAGTACTAGAACGGTACACTTGAGGTCAATGGACCTAAGAGCAAAAATATTGGCCTCCCTGAGACAAAAAAATTCGCTATATCAAACTTTAAGATCGGACTGTAAATATGGAAGATATAACGCAAAAACTAAAAAGGCGACCCCTACCCCCTACGTTCGGCAAAAAAAAAATTTTTTTTGAAATGTCCTTGAAACAATACTTTATATTCCCTGGTGTACGGGACACTTTTTTTTTTGCCTGTTGGGCGAGACACTCTAGTGTACATATACATACCAGAGATCTGCATGATTACGAATCAAACGACATAATTTTGCAAATGAATATTTATCTAGCATTTAACACTAACAAAATTAATGTTCCTAATGCATTATTCATATTCACAATATTATTGTTAATAACTGCATGATTGCAAGTTCTGTTTACGCATATGATTCACAAAAGCAGTGAATCACTATGATTGTTTTGAATAACTCTTGAAAAACGTTATTTTTATTATCTCTGAATTCATTATGTTAAATTTTCTTAAAACACTTTTCAAGAGTGCTTTTAAATTTATTTTAAAAATTTGTGAAAACATATACGCACTGTTTTATTAACTTAAGATTTCATCTTTCCAACGTGCTTTTGTGAGTAATTTGATTATTACACAAAATAATCAAACAACAACCAACGCACCACATTGCAAAATAGATTTTGACTGTCTAACAGAGCCCTTGGCACTGTATGAAATTTGGTATCAGAAAGTTATTAAAACTTTAGGCTCATCTAGAAATAATGATAATTAAATAATTTTTTTTATATTTTTGAATTTTGATACATAATGACGAATTTTAACTAGCAGTTGTCACTGTATAATTAATTTTTTTTTTCAAAGAGGCTGGTTGAAACAAGCTGTGAGCCACTGTATGTATGTTTGTTATTTAAAAATACTTTTTAATAATTTTATTTTTTATATTAAATTTATTTAGTATGTAGTTCATTTAATATAGTTTTTATTGCGGCAATTGTTAGTATGTATGTACATAAGTATATGCAAAATGAAAACATTGACCATGCAATAATATTCCAATTCATGAAAGCTATTCGTATTACAGATTAGATTTCATATACAGACTTAAGAATGAAATTTATACATACATACATATGTACATACGTACTATATACGGATTATTTTCATATCTACACAGTATGTATGTTAAAAAACCACTCACATAAAATCTCCACTGTAAAATGAAATACATACATCCCAGCTAGCCAAGAGCTGTTTAATAGGTGATGGTGTTTAATATACAACTGCTAAACGAATCTCCTGCTGATTCTTGGGAGAGTGATATTGTACACTTTATGTTTAACTTTCTCTTAAAAATCTTTAAATGTTTAATTGACCTTTATCTAAAATATGTTATAAATTTTCATTTTTTCTTCAGTTCTTCACTGATCATTTCATTTAAGCTTTGTATCTGAATATTGCCGGTTGTTTCAAGTGTATTTTAATTTTTATTAGAATTAAAGATACATATATTAAAGGAAAGTACAAATTCAATATGCTTGGTATTTTACATCAAATAGTTATTAAATTAAACAGCTTTTAAAATAATCTAATTCTTTTAATTAATTGAAATTTTCATAGGTCTGTTCCTTTCAAAATTCTTGCAATATGATGATTTCCCAAAAAAAAAAATTGAATCAATAGATGTTTAAAAAAGCAAAACTTAACATAGTCATCATAATTTATTGAATTTATTTTGAATTAATTTGTCTTTTCTTTTTTGTCTCTTAAAATTATTTGTCCGTTTTCTTAAGAGTTCTAAAGAAGAATTTCCCTTTTTGAAATAGTTTTTAATATAAATAAATAAAAGGTTTTTTATTAAAAAGTATTAAAAAATTAAATTTGTTTTCTTTTTTTTCATACTTAACTCGCAAAATAAAAAGCCTGCAAAGTATTGTAAAACTCTCGCAATGACCCATTTAAGATTAACATTGAGGAGCCTCATATGATTCGTATGTTCTTAATAAGATAACCTCAAAATAAGATAACTTCGAATGATTGTATCTACGACTAATGAAAGCGCCTTGCGCGGCTCTTGTATATGTATCGCCTACATGTAACAGTTTCTATTAACTATTAAAATATGTACTCGCCTGCGATAAAAAAAATGCTCTGCATACGAATCACAATAGATTCTCCTGGTATTGAAAAGGCTAGTTGGGATATGTACACTTTGTATGTGCACATTCAGGTAATGAAATAATATCACATTATTGTTTATACTCGTACCGGTGCTTCGTTAGATATTTTGTCGTTGGGAATAGATGGTCACCAAATTGCATAGTGGAGTTGATCGCTAAATAAATGGTAATAAATTATCGAGAATCAAAACACAATTTCTGGGCTTAAGAGCCGACTGTTCTATAGTGGGCTAAAGTGTATGAAAGCATTTATCAATTTCAAAAAGGCCTGCTTTGAAAAGAACAATTTCGCGTTTATAAAGGAACTGTCCCTTTTTAGGGAAACTTATTATGAAGCAAAAGAAAATCTTGGAAATATTTTGTTTTAAAAATAAGCTGACTTTGAATTTAATAAAAATAAATTTATTTTTACTAATTTGATGTGCAAAAGTAATAACGTATATTACATCACGTAAAGTGTTTGAGTTTTTTTATTTTTTTTTATTTTTTTGGCAAATTTTGAAAATTTGGAAAACAATAAAAATCACGCTCATATCCAAATACACTCATTATTTTTAAACCAAATACGACTGTATGAGCTACAATAATACGCATTATTTAAAAATACTATGACTATTAATCGGATACACATACGTATATACAGGGCTATTTTATTTGCACACATAAATCATGTTTTAAAACGGCCACATACAACCACATATTTTCATTCCATTTTATATTAATGAATGATTAGTAAATATCCCGAGTATCATGCGTATATTTTTTTATTCGATTAAGTATCCATAGCCTGAGTATAAGCCAATTCAGCATGAGAAAAAATATATGGGCGTACGAATTGTTTGCCCTACAATTATAATTATATGCAGTGACTAAAATTGAGATTACTTACTTATGTATATTTTTTGAGTACTAATTTTCATTCTCTGGTATGGATATACATACATACATAAATAAGTGTATATGTATATAATACTATTTATCTTGCAATCAGCCAATGGCCCCACTGTAAATTGTAAACATTTTTGCAAACAAATGAAGCATGTAGGAGTCTAACGCAATCATTTTTCACACTCTCTCATACAAAATTAATTCATAGCAATTGTAACAATTGTACGGAAATTTGTACGTCTATTCTATTTGTAATGGGTAAAATTATACTTCTCACGGGTTTTAAATTGTTATTCATGACAAAAAAAAATTGTTTTCATATTTCTCTTTTAATATAATATTCGTGGCCTACGAATTAAAATTTGAATGAAATAAAATACGTGGTGCTTAATATGTCAGAACAGAGAAATGACTGTGTGTATGTAAATATTTGAATATTAAATATACGTACGTAGGTACCTACTGTAAATGCAAATAAGTATTGAATTAATATTTTGAGTATCTGGTGTAAAAAATATAAAACACTGCATAATGAAATTTAACACGATAATAAAAGTTTACGCAAGTCTCACTCTTTTCATCCATGTGCAGTTAAGGGTATAAATATAGCGCGCTTGATAGCGAAAGTAAAATTAATATTTGCCTTAACTTTTTATTTATTTTAATTTTACTTTGTCTAGAATATTCGTATAACTTCTTTCTAAAATAACATCTCAAAAAAAAATCGACAGATCTACTTATTTAAAATATAATCAACGTTATTCCAGTTGTCGACATCGATGAAATTTTAACACAATACCAAAAAATTTTATGCTTTTTTAATCGCTTTTGGGAACAATTTTGTGCTACTGACAATCTATTTACGTTCCCTAAGTTCTAAAAAGTTGCATAAACCTGCCAACAGGTTCAGTTGTTTTCGACAATGGGTACACAACGCCCAAGTTTTTGGTATTGTGTTAAAGTGACGTGGATGTCGACAACTGAAATAAGGGTGAATATTTTGCTGCATACTTTCTGCACATAATTGAGAGAGAGACGAGGGGAAAGGAAACTTATCTCCTTCAAACTAATCAGCTTAGCAATAAGACTTGCATAGTGTAAATTAGGACTACGTTTAAAAGAATCGTTAGAAATACTTGAAATTTACAAATTGGCACTACTTTAATTTATAAACACGTAAAACAAAAAGCTTACATACGCAATCATAAGCGAAAGAAAGCTGACAACATAGTGGAATGAAAATGTTTTAGAATTCGAGCGACTAGTTTTCTTTCGCACAATTTTTCTTTCGAAATAGTAGAAGTGGCAGTAAATTTTGAAGTCTCCGAAAATAAACTGCATTCACAGACAGCAAATCAATAATGCGTATGAAAAATAATAAACCAATTCTCGTACTTTATTTCATTGACAATTTTAATGTCGAATGTTAAATGGCACAGAAAATGCAGCGTTCCACAACCGGTCTAAATTATTGTTTATATATTTTTTGGACTTGTTAAGCAAATCACATTACTTATTTTTTATGAAAAAAATGCATTGTCCAAGGTATATTAAACAAGGTTGAAGCATTGAATATTTTTTTGTACATATTTGCTTATGGTGTTTGACAAGATTGTAACATTTTAAGTATACCTTATATATATTTGTTCCTTTTAATTCCTACAAGGAGCCGTTTAAGTACACCTTGGTATTGTCAAAATTAGGAAACGATTACATTGTGTGTAAATTTTTAAGTCATGGAAATATAACCATATGCGCTCACCACTACGTTATAAAAGACAAAAGAAAATACCCGTGTCTCCCAGTTTCGCCCCAAGTCATGCACTTTTTTTATGGGCCCCCAAAGATTTGGAGCCTTGGTGTCATTTTTGCAAAAAACTGATCATTTTCTCAGGCCCATATCTTGCAAACCGTTCGGAATTTTGATTTACTCTCTGAGGCAAAGTTGTAGCTCTTGTCATAAAGAAAGATGTAAAGATGTAAACATATAAAAAAATAAAAAATAAATTATCTTCAAGATCAAACTCGTAAAATATTTTAAAAATTCGATTTTTTTACCCTTTTCCCCTTGTTCAGGTCCATAGGTGGCAAACCGTTAAAAATTCAAGGAAGCAATCAACTACAAAAATGTACCCAAGATCTCTTGCTACCTATGGACCTGAACAGGGGAACAAAGGTAAAAAAATCGAATTTTTTTTAAGTTTTTTTTTTCATTTTATATGTTTACACTTTTTGTTCTTATATGGTTATATTTTTTCGTGTTTGCACTTTGTTATATTAGTTAAATTTGAAGTCCTTAAATATTTAAAACACGAATATACAACCCATAATTATGTATCTATATTCGCCAGCATGATTAACTAGTAACAAGGATTTACTTTCCTTTGTCTCATTCTTTAAAATGAAACACTTCATTCATTCATTTAGGTCTGTTTCATTTAGTATATTCATAAAAAAGGGGAGAAACCTTAAATTTTTGGTGTCAACAAATCTCTTGAGTTGTTAGTTAACCAAGCTAAGCAACTCCTTGTAGACTTGCAGCTTGTCAGAAATATGTATAGAGTTATTTCTTTTGCTTTTTTGGGGAAGTTTGCTGCTCAAAAAGAAGAGGCAGATAAACAGACATTAAATAAGACCTGTGGCCAAAAAAGCTTCTCATGCATGCATAAACCTATTAAATGCTACAGATTATTATATAAGCTTACTGACATTCTTTGAGTGCACTAAAGTACAACAACTATGAAGGGTGAAGTAGGTAACCAAGGTTATTTAACGCCCGGATATTATAACTATACATATGTATGTATCTATGTGTGTGTTTTTTAATATGAATTCATATTCAAAATAAAATTTTTGGTCAATGTTATTCTAAGTATTGTTGAACTTTAAGCGTTCAGATTTGTATTGCATTTGAAGGCAAATTATTTTATGGCCTTATGTGTGTGTTTTTTTCAGTTCTTTCTGTATAATTCTTATGAGTTCTAGTTAGAAAAATATAGAAAGAAAAAACTATAAAAACTAACCTTGTTTATAGTCTAGTGCAAGGGATGCACACACACAAATAAGAATATGAAGGATTTTTGTTGTGTAATCCTTGGAAAATGAATTTATTAAAACATACTTTAAATGCAGTTCCGAAACGGAGAAAATGTAGTCTAAAAGCAATAAAATAACTCGTCTTTTGATTAAAAACATGCATCATTATTTCCTTTAGCGAATACGAAATCATCAATTGATTAACTTTATTCTTAAACCAGTAATTTATCGAATTCAGTTGGTTCGAAATTTCTTTTCGTATATAGAAGGTATCATGAACATTAAGTTATTTGCAATATTTTAGCACTTGCAAGAAAGCATAGGCTTGATGTCGAAAAAAAATTGGAAATTATTGGTGAAGAAAATAAAATTCTCATTAACTATGAAGTAAAATTTTTTTTGGAGGGAATAAAAAAGAACTAAGAGCAATTTAGGCCCAAATTTACAGTCACTAGTTAACTAATATTAATAGTTTAACCAATAATATTTGATTTACAGGTCTTTGTTTACCATTAGTTAAACCGCCAAGTGTCATTGGTTAACAAATAACAGCTGATTCGTTGTAAACTTTATTATTATTGTTGTATTGTGAAAATTTTTATACACATTTTACACATACATACGATATCAAGCATCTCCTTTGTATTTAGCTGTAACACATTCTTTTTATTTTATTTTCTATTACTTTTTGGCTTTTCCGACCCAATTTCAGCACTAATTCAATATTTTACACGGTAAAGTTAGACGATCGCGCATTTAAGAAATAATATAGCAAATGTAAACAAAAACCATATGCTATAGCAGAGCTGTCAATAGTGAAACTTAATTGTTTGATAGGGTTACCATTCTTTGCTCATATTAAAAACTTTAGTTAAACAATGCACTGTGAGTATGAAGTATTAGTTAAACAATAGTTATCATTTTAGTTTACTAATAATTAACTAATTACTGTAAATTTGGCCCTTAATATCTTAAATGATATTGCCGCCGATCAGATAATTGGAATGTAGTAATGCTACACACACATCCATCACACAAATAAAGTTTTTTTGAACAATATTTTAAAGCACCTTTTCGAAAAAAAGAAAAATTTAATGTTTTTTCGTTCATATGATTGGAACCATTTAGCTAATGTTAACTAAAAATGTATTGCTTTATAATTTAATAATAAAAAGTATTAATTTAAAATGTTTGCTTGTTTTTGGGTTAAGCAATGTCTGTATGCATTTTACTCCTTCTTCACGGAAATCGTCAGTAGACTTTAACCCAAAGCATTTAAAAAAAATTAGCTAAAAAAAACTATTAAGAATCAAAATATACAAACCTAATAAGTTTAAAGGCATCAAACAATATGTATGTAAAAAATGTGACTCAGAAGGAAAAAAGTTTGGTGACTACTGTTGTAAAAATTTTTTTTTTGCTCTGTGCTGATCTATGTTTGCCAAATTGTACTTTCATCATCCTAGAAGCTTAAATGCACATAAAATGCTTAAATATGACACGAAATGATGATGCAGATAGTTTTTAATAAAAAAAAGGTCTTCTAATAAAATATTTAATAACTCAATCAATTTCTAACGGATTTTTAAAGACAAATGTCCATTTTACTCGTAATCAAGCTTTAAGTTGTATAAATAATGTTATAAATATTATGGTTCCTATACAAAAATACAAAAGTAAAAACGAATCCAAAGTAGAAAAAATACGAAAAAACCGAAAAAATTGCTTTGGTAAAAAATATCCACATACATACATATGTATGTCTGAAATTTACTGAAATAAAATATACATTGATCGAAAGATCTAGGTCTCTTCTTTCTAAATCCGTTTATAAATTTCAAATCGGTTGATATTCAACTTAGTTCGATGTACATACGAGTAAGAAAAACGGTTTTTTACCCGTAACTCGAGATTTTGGGAGTGATTGGGAAATTTCAAGAACAAATTGTTGTTATACTCGGCAATATAATCATCGTAGGTTTTTCGACTTCGTTCATATTTGTCACATAGTATAGTCAGTTGAACGTAAAATAAAAGTTAATTTATTGAAAATTAAAGTACCAATCTAAAAAAAGTAACTAATCCTTGTCAAAGTCCATTTTCAGGATCAATAAATTTTTGTCAATAACTGCTTATATTTCATTAAAACTGGAAAGTACTAAAATAAGTACTTTCACATATTGCTATAAATAACTCGTTATTTTGTTCATTACGAGGAAGTCATTACTATACATATATAATAACAAAAATTAAACATTTTAAGAACCGCCGTCGTAGAGAACAAACGACTGGACAAGTTTTGTTCAAGTATAGGCGAGAAGATATTAGATCAACTCACCATTCAAACAGAAAAAACAAAATTAAAAAAGACAAATAGATTCAACTGAATATATCTAGAAAAGATGTGATATCTTCTAAACGGCTGGACCGATTTTCTTCAGCCGTTTGATCTGTACGTGAACTCGGACAAACACACAGATACACAGCCACGCACTGCAAACTTTTAACACCCCTATTTTTGGTCGGGGTTTAATAATTCGATAAATAAATATCACTCATTACCTTGTAAGCAATTGTTGCAAGCGATTTTCACTAAACTCTGCTGTGTATCAAAACAAACAAAGACAAATTTGCACTTATGTAAATTTTAATATTTTTTATTAATTTAATAAATTGTTTTTAATATTTTTAATATAAACAATTATTCCAGTTTTTTCATATAATTAATTTTTAATTGATTTTGACTTAAACAAACACATACATATGTATGACATACATTGTATCATATTTTAATAGAACGTGAAATTCTTCTTAAATAATTGAAAATTCGATAAAGTTTCTTTAAATCTTATCATTAAAAATGTTTAAACATTTTTATTTGTATAGGTATGTAAATATGTATGTATGTATATATGTATGTATGTATATGTATGTATGTACCTATTCATATATTTATGTGACTCACGAGCATATTTAATCATTGCAAATGAAACTCGACTTTTTTTAACAAAGGCTAAAGTTGTAAAAATGGGTTAAAACAAGAACCAAATTAGCTTAAAAATAAAAATAAATTTAAATTTAAGGCTTATTTATTTTCGTTCTGTTTAAATTATCAGCATTTTTAGAGTAACAAAAAATACCTTTTTCATTTAACGACAATTTTAAAAAATAAAAAAAATTCATTACCAGGAACTTAATAATAATTTAACCATATTTTGTAGGTTGTTAAAATTACTCACAAGCTCAAAAGTACGTTTTTACGCTCTTTTTTTCATACTCAGTTTTTCTTTTTTGCTTAAAGGAGATGTTTGGTAAAATTTTCGAAGTGGTACTTTTTTAAGTGTTAACCTAAAGTTTGTAAAGTATCGGCAAAAAAATTGAGATCAACTTGACTTCTTAAGCCGAGATCCCACTATCGGCACAATGTACCGATTTTTGTCGGCTCACTCAAATAAAGTCATAAGTAATAAGCGAAATTGGCCTTATTTCTCAACTAATTCAAATATATAGCGACATAATTGCACCACCTGCATTGGTAATACGGCCGTATATACTCATTCTAGAATTAATTGAGAAATAAGTCTATTTTGGTTTATTACTTATGACTATATTGCACTTAGCCGACGAAAATCGGTACATAGTGCCGATAGTGCGATCTCAGCTTTAGGTTTGTCATTGAAAATCCGCAGACTATTAATTTGGAATTTTGACTCAGACGGAGACAAACTTTATAAAAAGTTCATCAGGCGGTGTTGGCTGAAGTATTTAGCACGTTGAGTACAAAACCAAAGGTCCTGGGCTCGAGCCCGGTCCCCGACAGTCATTAAATAATATCACCCAAGTATTGGATCCAAGTGAGCTGGACTCTAAATTTCACTCTTCCTTACCAGCAGCCTCCTAACCTAAACTAACCTAAGATTTCTTAGGAACCTATTACACATAGTATTTTCAATCGATTGCCCATCTATTGAAATAAATTTCAATTTAAATAAACTTATGACAATATGTCGAATAATAAATTTCCTAAATTCTCATTAAATATTTAACAAATTTTTAAAAGCTTCCAAAGGAGCCAAATAAGATTCCAAAGATCTGTGTCCCGTTTCTGTAACTTGTGAGAAGTCAAATAATTATATTGGTTGTCCTATTTTACACAGGTTTACTCAAATAAAAACTTACAAAAAAATATCAACAGATACAGTTTTTTTCTTACTCACGGGATAATAAAAATTTTTTCGACTCGAAAAGTTTTCATATTACTTACAGAAACGAGGCAGTGATCCGAAAGTAGCGCAAATATGGATAATTTCTAAAATTTTTACATAGGGTTCACAATCTTGAGATCTACTTGTAGGCCATTAATATTCGGGTCCATTCTCGATTGTGAATCGTTTTAAAACGACACAAAAAATTACAATTTTACATTGAAAAGGAACCGCATTACCCCACTACCACCGTATTATCATTCCATTTAAACAAATGAGGAGTTCAAATAATTTTAAAATTTATTTTATTTCCTTTACAACCAGGGTGACCGATGACATTTTTCAAAAAGTGGCATCAAATAGGGGATTTATCAAAAAAAAAAAGGGGGCAGCATTAAAAAAATGAGACAACTACACTAAGCTTCTTATTTTTAATGTATTATTACATAATTAACTTTAAAAAAAGGGGGACAAAAAGTGGAGAGGCAGTCAAAAAAGTTGCAATTTGCCACTTTAGTCGGTCAAACGGTCACGCTGTTTACAACAACAACTCTTCATTGTTCTCGCAAGAATAGAGTGTTGCCACACAAGTATTTTCCACCGGTTGCAGTCAACTTAATAGTTGTTTTTTGGGAATTATTACAATTAAGTTTAACATTGATTAACGCACTAATAATCACAATTAATTATTTTACTTATTCCGTAAAATATGTTTTATTAAAAATATATTCAAATTGATTATCGACGTCAATAATCAATTTGAATATAAATTGATTATTGAAGGGTTAGAGTAATCCTAAGAGCAATTCACTGATGCAGATCATCAGGGAGCCTTTAGCCAAAAATGTCTTAGACAAACTTGATATATTATGTTAAACTTTCATTTAAAGAAATGAGAAGTTCAATTAATATCATAGTTGAAACATGAAATCAATAACCAACATGTTTTTAGGGTTCCGTACACCAAAGGTGAAAATGGAACCCTATTGTTTTCGCTACGCTGTCCGTCTGTCCGTCTGTCCGTCCGTCCGTCTGTCCGTCACAGGGTATTTTCTCGAGAACCGTAAGAGCTACGGACCTGAAATTTGGACACAGTGTGTAGACCCTTGGCCGCTACAACAACAAATACATGAGAGTTGGAAATTAAAGGGTGTGCCAAAACGAGCAATGAAAAATGTTAAAATCCCATGTAATATACATACAATTGTATGTATGTATGTATATTACATGAGACCCTTGGCCGCTACAACAACAAATACATGAGAGTTGGAAATTAAAGGGTGTGCCAAAACGAGCAACGAAAAATGTTAAAATCCCATGTAATATACATACAATTGTATATATGTATATTACATGGGACCCTTGGCCGCTACAACAACAACTACATGAGAGTTGGAAATTAAAGGGTGTGCCAAAACGAGCAACGAAAAATTTTAAAATCCTTTGTAATATACATACAATTGTATGTATGTATGTATATTACATGGGACCCTTGGCCGCTACAACAACAAATACATGAGAGTTGGAAATTAAAGGGTGTGCCAAAACGAGCAACGAAAAATGTTAAAATCCCATGTAATATACATACAATTGTATGTATATGCACTTGAAATTTGTAAAGTTAGTGTATTTTTATACAGACTACAACAATTAACACTAAAATTTAAAAAATTTTAATTAGAGGGTGTACCATCAGTTAATGTAATTTTGACTATGTAATTTTGATAACTTGCTGTATCTTGGAAACCGTAAGAGCAAACTTCTTGAAATTTTCAAAACCGGTAAAACAAAAAAATCTAAAAATTATAAAATCGCCAAACCGAAAAAAAATCGACAAAAACAAAAAAAAAATCGCCAAAACGAAAAAAAGCACCAAATTAAAAAAAATTTCTAAATCGAAAATAAATCGCGGAAAACCGGAAAAATCGCCAAAATAAAAAAATCGCCAAAATGAAAAAATCGTCAAAATGAAAAAAAATCACCAAAATGAAAAAAATTGCCAAAATGAAAAAAAAATCGCCAAAATGAAAAAAATCGCCAAAATGAAAAAAATCGCCAAAATGAAAAAAATCGCCAAAATTTAAAAAATCGCCAAAACGAGAAAAAAGCGAAAAATAATAAAAAAAAAATTATTTCAGCTGAAAAAACGTAAAAAACACTATTAAAAAAATTCTCAAAGCCCAACATACGGAACCCTTCGTGCGCGAGTCAAAGTCGCACTTTACTGAATTTATTTTATTTTACTGAATAAGAAAAATAATAATTTGGGATTATCAGTGCGTTAACAAATGTTAAACTTAATTGTTATTATTTCCCAAAAGAACAACAAAAATAGAATATCAAGATATAATAATATAACTTTTCTCGCTGGCATTTGCTTATATCGTTTTACTATATTATTGATATCGCACAATATTTTTTTTTTATTAAATATACTACTCCTTCATTGCTTAAAACACTAAGATATGTATTGGATCTTTCCATTTCTTTCTTATTTTTTGCTCAACTAAAAGTGTACGAATGTCACGTCCGTCGCCTGGGAATTGCCCATATGTAATTACGAGTACTTCTAATTTCTTTCACTGGGTGGTGTTTACTTAAATCGTACCATGCATTTTTGTCTGTTCAACCCCAAAAATTTCCCCCTTGTTAGTACTTCTCATTGTTATGATTCGCACTAGCCGCAATAAAAGATAAAAAAAAATACTCGTGCCTAAACAAGCAAACAAGTAATATCTCTAAACGAACCTTTTCAGTTTGGTTCACAGAACTCTGTATTTATAGAACTCATTTAGTCTTAATTCGTTTCTACTGCAGTTAACAATTAATTTTTTACTTTTTTTTGTAATTCTTTTGTTTTACCATTGTTTTTGTTAACAATAATAAAAAATTAAAAATATTTGTATACATACATACATACATACATACATGTGGAAGTGTTTTTGTTAAAAGTGTTGGTTCTTTTGTTGTTACTGGTTTCGTCACCTGTCCGTCTGGCTGGCTGTCACTCAACAGCTTTTAACGTTTTTTTTTTTTGTGTTTGTTGCCTATAAAGTACGTTGTCGCTGTTACTCGTATTTTCATGATAAGATTACGTTTACTTTTTTGACTTGTTTTACCTAAAAGTTTGTTGCAATATTTTATTTATTTAAGTTGAAAAGTATGTACATAAATGTACATACATGTGTGTACTTATAACATTAATTAGTATTTTTAATTAAATGCACAACTTACTTGAACCATTGTTAAAATTTTGTTTCTTTGTTTTGTAGTTCGCAAAATGGACACACAACTTGTGTGGGCCCGTGATCCGGTTGAAGGCTATATACAGTGTCAAATATCGGAAATCGGTGCTAAGGAATTCGAAGTCACACCTTTAGATCACAAATATCCTAAGCGCTCCTGTGCTGTAGAAGACATATTTTCATCGTGTGATGGACCGCAGGATCATGATGATAATTGTGAGTATTTATAAATTACAATGTTTACATATTTATAAATTAGCTGTATTGAAAAGCTTTCAAATTGGAGTTCGATTGCAATTTCAACATCTTTAAAATCTTTTAAATATGTTCTCTTAAATGAACACAAATCATTTATTGCAGCATAGCTATAACTCAAACAGGTAGTTTTACTGTGAATTAGTTTAAAAGAAAAAACTTTTATATACTATAGGTATGTATACATACATACATAAATATTTAGTGGCATCTTTTAACGTTTATGATTTTCAAAACATTTATTGAATAAAAGGTCAAATTATTAGAGAGAGAGTGTGTATTCTCTGTAAAAGTAAATATATGAGGGCGTGATAGGGCTCAAGTACTTACTTATCCTTATAAAGTAAAGTATCTAAATAAGGTCAATACATACATATTATGCATTAAACACAATACCACCAGTGTTGCTAGTTTAGGGAATTTGTCCCCAAATTTTAAGATTTTTTTACGATTGGGGATGATAACCAAATTTGAGGGGATTTCTTGGGGATTTTTTTATAACTGATGGTAACAAGTATGATTTTTGAACTCAGAAATATGCGTCTGGCAAGTCTAAAAATGTGTGTTACTATTCATAGTGAATAGTTTCTAATAAAGAAGAAGTATCAAGGCATATTAACCAACAATGACCACTACCCGAAACAAAAATACGCAACAAAATGCAATACGACTTGTTGGAAGTACTTCTTACAATAAACACACACTTTAAAAATAATTCAATTTGTTGTAACAAATTTAATCCTGCTGAAATGCTAAAGCTTTTTAATACAAGTATGTACTATGCACAACAAAGTTTCTGAGGCTGATGAATCAGAAGATTTCGATTCTGAAGCTTTTGAAATATGTAGTAAACTTTGGTTAAAAATTTTTTTTTACAAAAAAAAAATTTGAATAAAAAACTCAATTTGGGGATTTTTGGGGATGACAAATCAAAAATTGGGGATAAGCTCTAGAAAAAAAACTAGCAACACTGTAGACCACAAGCGGGCAACAAACACCACAACGATACGACTACAAATTAGGGGTGGAAAACTATCGATGGCACTATCGATAGTATCGATAGTTAATTTATTGTGTGTTTCATTTCTGCAATCGATTAATACTTGAAAACTATCGATATTTTTTAGTCACTATCGATAGTAAATGGTACACCACTAAAGGCAAAAAAATAGATAATATGCTGCTTTTCATAAACAAAAATACCTGGATGACGGTAAATTTCTTTAACTGATCACACTTATTTATCATACAAGTATTTTAGTTTTGTTATTTATTGAACAGACAAATAAAATTATATTTTATTTTGTTTTGTTTTATTCAAAAATACTTTGTTTTGAACTTTTAGTGTAAATAAATACGTAGATTATACGAGAACCATACAACTTCGATACTATCACGATATTATCGTCGATATATCGATGGTTTTTCTAGCTTTCGACAGTCCTGAAACGATATATCGAAGTTTTTCAAACTATCGAAATCTTTCGATAGTGACACTATCGATAGTTTTCCACCTCTACTACAAATGCTATCGTCCCCGTATAGTCAGCTACTTAATTATTTTAAGAACGACAACAACATTCTAAGCACTTGATATTGAAGTATAAATACAATTTTAAAATTCATAAAAATAAAAATAAGATACAAAATTAATCAATTTATTTCTTTCTATGCATTTTGTGATATTCCTTTTGTTAAATAATATCCAATAATTTGAAGCTATAACTCATTTCATATTTTGTATTATTTTGGCATGACTATATCAAGCCATAACCGCCAAAAAAAAGCTTACCCGACAAATTTTTTGGTCCTCTTTTTTTTTGACGAAAATCGATTATTTACGATTGCAAATATATAATCGATTTTGGTAAAAAATCAAGTTTGACAATTATGTCGCTTAAGCTTTTTTTTTGGGGGTTATGGCACGATATCTGCTCAAAAATAGAAATTATCCTTGGTTAGTTGGCAATAGCGACAAAAGTGGTCGTGTAGCCGAGTAGCTGTGATTGCGTCAAAATAATCGATTGCAGATAAACGTGTATTCTGTTTTTGACAGATTGTGGTCAATAGCCTGCTGTTAAATATCTCTTTAAGGCAAAAAACAGAATTGTTCTTCCTCTATCTCTTCCTTCACCACATGTATTCACTATGATTAGCCCTTCAATAAAAGAAGGTGGTAACACTTTATAATTCATTGACTGAGTGTTACTTTTTTTTTAATCCCCCCTATTGTGAATGGCGTCGCCGACTTCACATCAAGACGACAGTAAATATTGTCACTTGTCTACTCTTTATCGACAACAATTGGCTCTTATTGACAATCTCTTACTAATCTCTAAGGCTTTGTAAATTAATGGAGCATATTAATAGTAGTCAATTGTTGTCCACAGAGAGTAGACAAGTGTCAATTTTTACTGTCGGCTTGATGTGACGTCGACAACGCCATTCGCAATAGGGGGGAATGAAAATCGAAAAGAAAAATTATTTTTTATCGGGGCCAAATTCAGAAATGAAATGTGGTTCCAAAATTAGAAAAATCATCCAAAAATTTGATTGCATAAAATCGTTTGCAGGCAAAGCCAGTTTTTTTAATTTTCAATTCAATTTTTTTAATACAATGTTTCATGCCGGGCTTAAGATATTAACTGCCTTATTCATAAAAAATATTTCTAATTAATAAGAGGTTTATGAAACAAATTTTCTATGGAAATTTGATTAATAAACCTTTCATAAAATCAAAATATTTTTTATGAATTATACCCTTTTTTTAAGCCGACTTTGTGGTGTTCGAAAAAGCATATAAAAGAAAATTAGATACTTTGTTTTCAAAGACACTTTTTGGAAAATGGTATTTTTTTAAAAAAGTACCTTTTTCCCCAAAATTGCATATTGAAAATAATAAATACAAATAATACATTTTTGAGGCCATTTTTTACATAAACATTTTATAAATTCGTATTAATTTTGACTCACATTATTTTATTTACTTCGTAAATACGTTTTCGAACGCCACTACACCTTCATCATCAGCGTTCTTTTGTGTTTGGTCCACTGTGTGTGGTGTCAGTTGATGTATATTTCTGCTTTATATACTCAGTCATTATTGCAAATGGAATATGTGAATTGTTTTGATTCATCGTATTCAATTTACTGAAAGCTTTTTTGTAATGAAAGCTATACCATCTCTAAATTTACAAACAGTCTTGCCATTGTCGTTTGCTCTTTACTAATTGTGCACATGTTAGTTGATTTGCTTATTTTTGTTCTATTTAAAATAAACTTTTTTGGTTTGTATTTTTTTTTTTTTTTTTTTTTTTTTTTCTAGGACCAGCACTCAGGGGATAACCCCTACTCATGCAATGCATTGTGCTAGAACAAGGAAAATAGGTTGTTGCACAAAAGTGGGCGGAGTAACTGCCCATGATGTTATTAACAGTATTCTTATAAATATTTTTGTGACGTACTATACCCGATCTATGGCTTCACATAGGAAATAGCAACATTGTTGTCAACGAAATTCCAATCATATCATTAAAATCTGTCGAATAGAGACGTAGAGCGGGAAAACTAGTATAAAATGGTTTGTTTGTTAAGCTTTGGACAAGCGAGTGAAATCTATTAGTAATGGATTGCGGGTATATCTACAGTTTTAAAATTTTGTATTATATTTTTTTTTTTTTTGTATTAATAATTTTAATAATTACCCTTATTCCAGTTGTCAATATCGTCGTAACGTCAATACAATACCAAATAGTTGGGCCTGCTCTACCCGTTGCCGAAAACAACTGACTGGTATTAACAGCCTCATGCTATTTTCTAGACTTCAGGGAACAGAAATAAACCATCAAGAACACAAAACTGTTCTCAAGAGAGAGTATAGAAGTTCCAATGTTTTGGTATTGTATGGACGACGACGACGTTGACAACTGGACTAAGGAAGGGCAAATGTTGAAATGGATGTAAAGGAATAAAATAATTCGAAGTTGTTTGTATACTTAGAATTTTATCATAGATTAAATGGTGTACTTAAAATTAAAATCAGCCGTTTAGTAATAGTTAAAGTTAAAATATAGAAAACGAACCTCTTCCAAGTTCCATACTTATTACCATTTTTGTTATTTAACTCCACTGTGCGTTCGCATAGGGACACTCTTCCTTCCACAATGAAAGGCATAAGTTTAATTTAAATCCAAAACTCTAACAACTACAGTCTAAAAACTTTTGTATATCATCAAAATAAAGTCCAACCAAGTAAAAAGCTGTTAAGGTAATCCCTCATAGAAATAAAATATACATACATAATTATTTGTATAACGTGATTCTTAAACTTTTTTATAAGTTCGTTTTTAATTAGTTATGAGCACGGTCACTTCGGCGGAAGATGCATGGAACCGACCTTCCAAATGAACTATAATTTAGGAGTTAAAGTATTAATTTTTTTTTACTTTAAAATTTAGCTATGAAAGTCTTAAAATTTATAAAATAAAATTATAAAATGGAAAATAAATCACTTTTTAATACATTTTCAAGTTTCTTTTAAACAGAAACATTATTTTTGAATCTAATAAAACATAGTATAATAATCGTCATGACATTATTCCATTAAAAAAAAGAATATCTGCTCCAATTTACTGTCTTCAACATTTTTTAATGACTCCCCATCATCTCCATCTAGACGTAAAAAATGGAAATGTATGTATGTATTTTAATTTGGGTTAAATATTATACTTCACTCAAACTGCTAAATAAAAAATGTGTATTACCATCCAATTCATTGTTCAAATCTTGCAAAAATTTGCATGACTTTCCATCCTTTTCATAAATGCATAAAATTTCTCAACCAGAAAATAATCGGAAAAAAATGAAGTCGTGCTTTAAATGGCACGATATTTATGGTAATTTTTGCAAATCAACTGAAAATTATTGTGAGGAAAAAAAGTTCCACAAATATAAAACAGCAGATATGTACATATACATATCGATGGTTTCAAGTGGAAAGGCCCTAACTCGTATTTTTTTACGAAATTGAGTTTTTCAGCGATTCCACTACATTTCACACAAATACACCTTGTCACAAAAATTTATTGCAATAGTGTAAAAATAATTGTTATTTTCGGTCAATGTCCTAAAATAATACTAAGGGTCCTTCGATGTAATCATGTAATTTTTTCTATTTGTCTTCTGCTGACAAAATCAGCTGCATATAACAAGTTTCCTGAAAAGTCATTTGCTGAAACTCAATCGCCCTTAAAGCCTGGTACTCTGTTCATAATTTCTTGCGAAATGCTGTCAAACTACATATAAAAATATTTGTCAAAAGTAGTACTCTGTTCTTGTTTCGAAAAACACGTAAAATCTATCTGGCAGCATATTTTTCCATGCAAAATGAATCTGACATCATTTTAGTTTAGCTGCGAAACATCATGGTCCTAATTCACATTTGAGGCATTTCTTGCCGGACATTTTTCAATTTTCTTTGTTCTTGCCCAAAGCTTTTACATTACGGAAATTAATAGACAGACAGAAATCTTCGCCCCTTCTTCTACAAACTTCGTCTGTCTGTCTTTCAATTTCCCAAATGTAAAAGGGCACATAAGCACGGAATTTTAACAATGTTGCATACTTTCAATAAATAAAAGCGAGAAATTTATAAAAAAAACCGCGGGTTGGGCTACATTTAGTACATGTCAAACAGAGTACCAGCCTTAAGGGAATAAAAGGCGAACATTTTCTTCACGTGAAATATTTCCCGTGAACAAAAAATGGTGAACAAAATTAGAAAACAGTATACTGACACAACAACAACGCAAACATTGGTGATCACAATTTTAGGGAATGGGAACACATTTCACGTTAACTTTTATTCCTGATAAGGGTGAAAATATATAGGAATGAGAGATAATATAAGAAAATGCGAGAGCAGTACCAAAACTAGCCAAAGTGGTAAGTCGATGGGGGCAGTAGTTTGAAAAAAAAGTACATACTTACTTATATTTAATTTTATTTCATTTCATGACTATTTGAGCGACAATGTCACACATTTTGTCTTCAATAAAACTTTGTTGAGGACAATCTGAGCGACAATGTAATTCGTTTTGTCTTCAATAAAGCCATGTTGACGACAATCTGAGCGACAGTGTTATACGTTTTGTCTTCAATTAAAGCTTAAATTAGGCGTGCCATAGCCATAACCAAACCAAAATTCAATTGGTTTCTATGGTGAGAGTTATGGCGTTATGGTGAGTGTCTCTAACTCTCACCATAGAAACCAATTGAATTTTGTTTTGGTTATGGCTATGGCATTATGGCTATGTCACGTCTAATTTAAGCTTAAGTAGTGTTGACGACAATCTGAGCGACATCGTCGTTCATCTCGTCTTGTGTGACCTCGCCGCCATTTGTATGAAAATTTCGTCGACAATTTGTATGGAGCTGTCTTCAATATGTCTTCTACGACTTACCATTACCCGTCGTCAAAGATGTCTTATGGACGTGGCCAACTGAGAACTTTAGAACGTAAATATAGCATCGGATGCCGAAAATTTTACCAAACTCTTTAGCTTAGCAGGAAGTTTCAAGTCTGGCCTGCAAAGTCACCCGATTCCACATATTTTTTATTTCATTTAATCTTATTTTTACGTTCTCAATATGACAACATATTTTTTTAATATAATTTTTGTAATTTCTTTGAACGTGCTATTTTCTTAGCCACATCTGTATACATTGCCCCATTATATTTTCCCTGTCTTGTTTATGCTCGGTCAATTTTATGTCGCAAATTATATAAAATAATAATATGTATATAAATTTCTTCTAGGCGGCATTATGACTGGTGAATATTAAAATAAATAATTATATGCAATTTTTTTATAATTCTAAGGGGGAGGGGAGCAAATCACCCCTGGAATGGCCTATGAATGTGGTGCGATTTAAATATTAGAAGTCCTCATAAGTAAATTGACATTTAAATTAAATCATATAAAACTTTTTTATATATATTTTTTAATCAGAAGTCGATATATTCGTGTCTATATAGGTATGTATAAAAGTATAGCTTTGACCTGAATTTTAATAGTTTCTTTGCATAAAAAGTAAACTTTCCAATCTCTCTACTCAATGAGGAAACTGTCAAACTATGCTGAGCTGTGAGACAATACTCAGATATATGTACATGCATACATACTATTGACCTGCACAAGACCATTTATAAGACCTTTCAAGACATGCGACATTTTTCAAACGCTTTACTACAGCGAAATATTCTAAAATAAACACTAAACAACACTGTTGGCAATATTTTTTTTAGTTCTTTGTCTTGCCAACAGTGTTTTTTAGCGTTTGTTTTAGAATATTTCGCTGTAGTAAAGCGTTTAAAAAATTTCGCATGTCTTGAAAGGTCTTATAAATAGTCTTGTGCAGGACTTTAATACACACAAATAGTACAAAAGTACGGCCTTTTTGACATACAAAATGGAAAAGAAACGCAGCAGAAAAATTCAACGAACTGGTTTTACCCCCCCAAAAAAGATGAAATTTATTTTTATCTTCTTTTTCAGAATTATGAATATCACGTTTAACATTTTTTTCAAAGTTTATTTTGTTTACTCTAGTTTTTTCTTCTGTTTGATAGTTTAAGGAATATGATTGGCACGAGTTTAAAAAAAGGGTTTGTTTGTATGTAAAAGAAGTCAATGAATTTTTAATGAACAATTTGAATGGATTTCTTTTTCTATTGTTGGGAAACTGTCACGTTTTTATGTTACGAGTATTATTATTATTATATTTCTTTCTGATTAAATTGTGGGTATTGCATCTAGCCAGCGTGTTTGCAAAGAGAGGTTGGGCTTGCACGTACTCGTATTGTATTCTTTGTTAAGATTTTATTTTTACAAAATACTCCACTTTTATTTGACATACTTCGTATTATATTTGATTTAAAATATAAGCGTAAATTTTGTTTAAAATGATATTTAGAGACACTTAAAATATTTTTAATGGTTTGCAAATGTCAAAAAAGTACCCACATAATGATAGAATTGAACTCACACTCGTATGCATTTGTTAAGTCGATTTGAAGACAATTGCCCACACACGGCAAATCTTTTCCAAAAATGGAATTATTTCATGAAGTTTCATGGAAGTAAAAATGTTTTAAGTAATATGCATAATACTCTAGAAAGCTGGAAAAGGTGAAAGAGACAATACAAAATTTGAATTATGTATCTTCCTCAGCTCATAGGCTCCATCCCACTTTCTTTATTATTCCTTCTATGTCAAACAATAGCTTTGGTAAAAAAAATTCTTAATTTATATATTATACATACATATGTATGTATGTGTGTATGTATGTATTTATGCATGTAAATATGTACATATCCATAAACATCTGAGCTGCCCCAAGCAGCACCAGAGTGCCGAAGATCAATCGGCTTTTTATTAATAATAATAATTAATACACATACGCACATACATTTCTCTGGTGTTTCTCTCGGTGGCCATCTCTGACATACGCGAATACATTTCTCTCGGTGGCCAGCTCTGATATACATACATACATACACACATGTGTATGGGAATTCCCGCGATATATTCCAGGGATTACGGAATTAGAAATTTCGCAGACTGGAAATCCCGGGAATTCCCGTGAAAAACACTACAAACAACACACACAAGGCTGACCGCACTTAAAAAATAATTACGATGACGCGAGAGGTGTTCTTCAGCCCAGAGCTGCTTAACGACTGGGATGCTACTTATATTAAAAAAAATTCTATTACTCGGTATTTTTTTAAGGATTAATTGAATTTTGTCATTGTTAACTGATTTCTGTTAATAGTTTTCGCAAAATCCTTATGACGTTCTTCATAAAAAATAAGACTTTTTCTAACAACGCAAATGAGCTTTCGAAAGCACTTGGAATGAATGAAATGAATTTTTATTAACTTTGGATGCGGCAGAAGTCATGCCATTCCAGAATGGTTAAATTATAATTTTAAGAGTTTGAACCCGTCTATGGAATATTAATATTTGTTAGCGCTAAATTTAATTACTAAATTTTTTGCTTTTATCTTCATTATCATCTTTATTAATTGCATTTATAAATGATTTCTTTTCAGGCGAACTTATGCTTCTCAATGAAGCCACATTTTTGGATAATTTAAAGACACGTTACTACAAAGACAAAATTTATGTGAGTTGGCGGCGGCCCTTTTTATTAATTATGTTATAAAAAACGAATCTAAAATATTTGTTAATTTGCAGACATATGTGGCCAATATTTTAATAGCCGTAAACCCCTATCGTGATTTAAATGATCTCTATGCACCTGCTACAATAAAAAAATACAATGGACGTTCCTTGGGTGAATTACCACCCCATGTTTTTGCCATAGGTTAATTAAACTAAAATTTGTTAAGGAATCCGAATATA
Organism: Tachina lurida; assembly: GCA_944452675.1. Classification (NCBI taxonomy): domain Eukaryota; kingdom Metazoa; phylum Arthropoda; class Insecta; order Diptera; family Tachinidae; genus Tachina; species Tachina lurida. The sequence goes on from OX101752.1 coordinate 175,609,918, forward strand.
TTTTACGCATATTTTTTCTTTTCTTTCAATATTTTAGCTGACAAAGCTATACGTGATATGTTTGTTTATAAAGCCTCTCAATCGATTATTGTGTCGGGAGAATCTGGCGCTGGTAAAACAGAATCAACGAAATATTTGCTTAAATACTTATGTCATTCACACGATAGTGCCGGTCCCATAGAGCAAAAAATTTTGGATGGTATGTGCTTAACGTAAATAAGTGTACGAATTTTATTTTCAAATGAAACTAAAACAAAATATTGTTTCTTTACATTTCCACTTTAGCTAATCCTGTTTTAGAGGCTTTTGGTAATGCGAAAACCACACGCAACAACAATTCATCTCGTTTTGGAAAATTTATTGAAGTTCACTATGATGGTAAGACTCAAGTTGTGGGTGGTTATATATCACATTATTTGTTAGAAAAAAGCCGCATATGTACACAAAGCGCTGAAGAACGTAACTATCATGTGTTCTACATGCTTTTGGCCGGAGCGCCCCAACAATTGCGTGATAAATTAAGTTTAGGCAAACCGGATGATTATCGGGTATGTAAACAATTAATATCCACTATCTTTAATTTGTTACTGGCCTATACATAGTTTTAGTACACATAAATATGTACGTACAAATACATACAATTGTTTATACTTTTACGTCATTACTGGTTTATATGCTGTACAACAAACTACAGTCGAACTTCTATAACTCGAATCACCATTATCTAAAAATAAATTCAGTAAAGTGCGACTTTGACTCGCGCACGAAGGGTTCCGTACGTTGGGCTTTGAGCATTTTTTAATAATGTTTTTTCCGTTTTTTCAGCTGAAATAATTTTTTTTTATTATTTTTCGCTTTTTTTTCGTTTTGGCGATTTTTTTAATTTTGGCGATTTTTTTTAATTTTAGCGATTTTTTTCATTTTGGCGATTTTTTTATTTTGACGATTTTTTTTATTTTGGCGATTTTTTTAATTTTGGCGAATTTTTTTTTCATTTTGGCGATTTTTTAATTTTGGCGATTTTTTTTTCATTTTGGCGATTTTTTCATTTTTGCGATTTTTTCGGTTTTTTGCGATTTATTTTCGATTTAGAAATTTTTTTTTAATTTGGTGCTTTTTTTCGTTTTGGCGATTTTTTTTTTTTGATTTTGGCGATTTTTTTTCGGTTTGGCGATTTTATAATTTTGAGATTTTTTTGTTTCACCGTTTTTGAAAATTTCAGGAAGTTTGCTCTTACGGTTTTTCGTTGCTCGTTTTGGCACACCCTTTAATTTCCAACTCTCATGTATTTGTTGTTGTAGCGGCCAAGGATCCCATGTAATATACATACGATTGTATGTATATTAGATGGGATTTTAAAATTTTTCGTTGCTCGTTTTGGCACACCCTTTAATTTCCAACTCTCATGTATTTGTTGTTGTAGCGGCCAAGGGTCCCATGTAATATATATACATACATACAATTGTATGTATATTACAAAGGATTTTAAAATTTTTCGTTGCTCGTTTTGGCACACCCTTTAATTTCCAACTCTCATGTAGTTGTTGTTGTAGCGGCCAAGGGTCCCATGTAATATACATACACACATACAATTGTATGTATATTACATGGGATTTTAAAATTTTTCGTTGCTCGTTTTGGCACACCCTTTAATTTCCAACTCTCATGTATTTGTTGTTGTAGTGGCCAAGGGTCCCATGTAATATACATACATACAATTGTATGTATATTACATGGGATTTTAACATTTTTCGTTGCTCGTTTTGGCACACCCTTTAATTTCCAACTCTCATGTATTTGTTGTTGTAGCGGCCAAGGGTCCCATGTAATATACATACATACATACAATTGTATGTATATTACATGGGATTTTAAAATTTTTCGTTGCTCGTTTTGGCACACCCTTTAATTTCCAACTCTCATGTATTTGTTGTTGTAGCGGCCAAGGGTCTACACACTCTGTCCAAATTTCAGGTCCGTAGCTCTTACGGTTCTCGAGAAAATACCCTGTGACGGACAGACGGACAGACGGACAGACGGCCAGACGGACAGACGGACAGCGTAGCGAAAACAATAGGGTTCCTTTTTCACCTTTGGTGTACGGAACCCTAAAAACATGTACATACATATATTATAAATTTTTTTTATTAAAAAACGCACTACATATACATATGTATATTGCATATATGTATGTACATACATACATACAACGAAGTGAAATATCCAGAAATTAGTGACTGAAAATGTACTTGTACTCAATATTTTCAAATATCGTTGAGACTAGAGATGGGCGAGTGTCGAATTTTTCCAACACGAACACGAATACCAAGAGGTTCAACACGTACGAAACACGCACGCGAAAAATTTTGTCAACACGATACTGTACAATACGCAAGAAATATTATTGGTTTGGTATTTGAAAATTAGAAAATTTAATTGATTTTTTTCAAGAGTAGCTTTTCAAAATATGGCACCAAGTTGGCACTGCCAGCTGATACATACATATATTTTACATCTAAAATCGTTTCGTCTTTTTCGTGTCAATTTTGCTCAACACGAAACGACCCGAACACGCAAGAAATCAGATTGTTTGCAAGAACCCTTGGTGTTGGGTCGTGCGTGTTCGTATCACGAAAAAAACACGACACGCGCCCATCTCTAGTTGATTGTGTGATTCTGTAACTTCTTTTTAACGATTGTACACAGCTGATATTTTCTGTTGATTTTTGTCGCTAGAATTGACAGTACATAAGTTATTGTCGCCAGCTGACATTAACCTAGCGAATATCGTAAAAAATTTTACTGAATAGCGAATTCGATAAATTTTCGTTATACTTATTTTAGCGATGAGATTATCGTTAAAAAAGTTAGTGAATCGCACTAATGATGTACTAATAGGGATTTTCTTTTGACTTAGAGAAGTTCGACTTATGGAAGTTCGACTGTATTTATATAATAGCTTTTTTTGTGAATTAATGAAGATAAAGTGTGAAGAATTTGTTATCGATTATATTTATTATAGTTGCATTTCATATTGCTTTTACTTTTTTCTCTAGTATTTATCATGACTTTAATCTGACGAATATCTTTTTAACAAAATATTGATTTTGGAAAACCCTTTTTTCATTTAGTTGAAATTATGATAATGAGAAGTTATATTTTTTTTTTTGGCAAATTTTTGTTCTAAAATGTTTGAGTTTTTTAGGTATTTTTAACTAAGTTTTCAATCTTAAAGAAGAGCTAACCTAAAAAATTAGAACCACCGAATTCAGCATACTCTAATTAGACTTAGCCAACCGGGTCCCATGTTTGGTAAAAAATAAAGTATCCGATTCGAGCACAGTGTTATTTTATATTATTTTTTAGCACTTTTCCAATTCACCCTTATTCCAGTTGTCAACATCGACGTCACGTCAATACAATAACAAAAAATTTGAGCTTGTCCAACCGTTGCCGAAATAAACTGATTTCTATTTGCTCATGCTCATGCTCATGCTATTTTCTAGATCTTAGGGAACAAAAATAGACTGAAAAACACAAAAATGTTCTCGAGGGCGAATACACAAGTCCCAACTTTTTGCTATTGTATTGACGTAATGTCGATATTGACAACTGGAATAAGAGTGATTATTTTTATTTTTAAACAATCAATTCAGTTGACATTTTTTTAATTCTATATAAACACAATTAAATGCCTGATGAAAGGCGGTTAGGTTCAAAATCACAAATCCACGGTTACAAAGCACCGGACAATAACGACAGCCCTCTTTGTTATTTCATAACAAATATAGTATGTACGTCTCATTCAAATAAAATTATCGGCCCTATGTATAAGCAAAACTTGGAATGAAGTTAGCATAAGTGGCAAAATTGAACATGATCTTAAAGAGTTTTGCGATCAAACTTCACATTAAAAATCATGCTAGGACTAGAAGTGTGCTAAAATTAGGTAATGCGACCATTTTTAATGTCAAATTGTATGGAGGAACTCGTTAACACCTAATTCAATTTCCTCACTTATGCTAACTTCATGCCAATGTTTGCTTATACATAGGGCCGTATATATGTATGTATAAGTGGTTTCTTGCTCTAAAAAATAATGTTAAGACTTAAAATCTTGAATAATTTATAAATACAAGTTCTGCTTTTTGTTCCATCATTTCAACTTCACAGTACCTCTCGGGATGCACTCAATATTTCGCCAATAACAAGACAGAACAGTTAATACCAACAACTCAAAAATCAAAAGATCATGTGCAAAAGGGTCCACTTAAAGATCCCATAATCGATGACTACAATCATTTTCAAAATTTGGATAAAGCTTTGGGGCGGTTGGGATTGAGTGAAATTCAGAAGTTGGAAATATATTCATTAGTAGCATCCTGTTTACATTTGGGTAACATTACATTTGAAGAAATACCCGATGATGCCAGAGGTGGATGTCAAGTATCGCAATCCTCCGAGAAATCTCTAACAATAACTTGTCGGTTGTTGGGTGTAGATCCAGATGAATTGAGACAGGCTTTAGTGTCGAGGGTAATGCAAAGTAAGGGAGGCGGCTTCAAGGGTACTGTGATAATGTAAGTAACTTGTTATTAATTTATTCCAGAAGTCAGCATATTTCATGTTTTATTTATTTTTTTTTTTTGCCAGGGTTCCTTTGAAAATCTATGAGGCCTCCAACGCTCGCGATGCTTTAGCTAAGGCCATTTACAGCCGTTTATTTGATCGCATTGTGGCTTTAATCAATCAAAGTATACCCTTCCAAGCTTCCAATTATTATATTGGTGTTTTAGATATTGCCGGTTTTGAATACTTCACTGTCAATTCTTTTGAACAATTTTGCATTAACTATTGCAATGAAAAATTGCAAAAATTTTTCAATGACAATATTTTGAAAAATGAACAAGAACTTTATAAACGCGAAGGTCTAAATGTTCCTGAAATCTCATTCACCGATAATCAAGATATTATCGAATTAATAGAATCCAAAGCAATTGGTATCTATACTTTGCTGGATGAAGAAAGCAAATTGCCTAAACCCTCAGCGGTGCACTTTACCACGGAAGTGCATAAAGCGTGGTCCAATCACTTTCGTTTGGGCTTACCCCGATCATCAAGACTTAAGGCTCATCGTACTCTAAGAGATGAGGAAGGCTTCTTGGTGCGGCATTTTGCTGGAGCCGTTTGTTACAACACTGAGCAGTTTATAGAGAAGAATAATGATGCTTTGCATGCTTCCTTGGAGGGTTTGGTGCAGGAATGTGAAAATCCTCTCTTAAAATCGTTATTCCCCTCGGGCAGCAGTAATGCTACCAGAGGAAGATTGAACTTCATTTCAGTTGGCTCAAAATTTAAAAGTCAGTTGGCGGAGTTAATGGAAAAATTAGAGAAGAATGTAAGTAAGATTGTTTTATCTACAAGGAACAAGTGACAAACTAATATGAGTTAAATATGTATCTGTTGCAGGGAACCAATTTCATACGTTGTATTAAGCCGAATAGCAAAATGATTGATCGTCAATTTGAAGGAGGCTTAGCGTTGGCTCAATTGAAATGTTCTGGTACCATATCCGTTTTAGAACTAATGGAGCATGGCTATCCCTCACGCGTACCCTTTGCTGATCTCTATAATATGTATAAATCAATACTGCCACCAGAATTGGCCAAATTACCTGCACGTACCTTCTGTGAAGCCATGTTGCAGTCTTTGAATCTTAGCGCGAGAGATTTTAAATTTGGCATAACAAAAGTGTTCTTCCGCCCCGGTAAATTCGTAGAATTCGATCGTATTATGAAATCTGATAGAGAAAATCTATTAGCCATAGTGGCAAAGGTCAAGAAATGGTTAATACGCTCTAGATGGGTTAAATCTACCTTAGGAGCTTTATGCGTAATTAAGTGTAAGTCTTTAGTTTTATAACTATATATGTATGTACATAAATGGTCTTCAATGAGACAAGCCTGTGTTATCAATTTCAGTACGCAATCGCATTAAGTATCGCAATAATTGTGTCTTGATAATGCAAAGCACTGTACGTGGCTATTTGGCGCGTAAACATCATCGCCCGCGTTTTCAGGGCATTTCCAAAATTAATAAAATTCGCTTGAATGCCCAGAAAACTGTGGAAATTGCCGGCGGCTTGAAAAAATGTCGTGAGGAGATTTTGCATGAAGTTTCGGATATAAATCGCCAAATCGATGAAGCTATACGTAGGATAAAGGTAATTAATTTTTTTAACTCAATTACTTATAAATACTTTGCTTTTGTTAAAAATGCGATTTGCATTGGGCGACACGTTTCCATTTTCGAAAATATCTTATTAAATTATTTTTAAAATTCTTTTTCAGGCGAATAACAAAATTTCAACACGTGAAATTGATGGACTCTATACCAATGTCATGGCAAATATGAATAAAATCACTGTAGACTTAAATACTAAGCTTAAGGTAAATATATTACAACGACGCAGCAAAAAAAACTTAAGTATTTGAAAAGCTTATAACTTTTACGCCTTCTTAACTCTTACATGAATTGAATCCATGTTTAAAGCTTTCCTAAATCTGAATAAATTCGTCATTATTGAAGTGATGAAAATTGATATCCAACAAGCTTTAGAATCAGGGAACATGCACAGGTTCATCACCGATTTATAAAAAATATTTATTTTTGAACCGATGAAAAACGTCTTTGAAGCAGAGAATATGCATTGGATCGACTCATTCATTTTAATGAACATAAATTTATCGTGCAAACACATGATCTCCAATGACATGCTAATGTAAAAATCATACATGTTTCCCCTAAATGGAACTAGTTCGTCATAACTTGAACCCCTTTTTAGTTTTTTTTGGTGTGGTTATAAATAGAATGTTCATTCCAAAAGGCAATTTTTTTGGCGAATTTGAAGCAGAAATTTTCAGATCATAAATGAGGCTATCAGGGTAGAAGTGATGTAACCCACGTCTCGTTTTTTGCTTTATGAGTTTGCAATATTATGAAGTGTGCAAAAACGATTTTTCAGCTCCATTTACTTTAGAATAACAAAAGGTGGGTTACTCTACTTTTTTTGATAGTTGGCATTGTAAATAATATATTTATCATCAAAACAGCAACCAAAAAAACAAAGTGGGTTACACCACCTCTGCGCTGACAGCCTCAAATAACGTTTTATTTATTTTTCAAATATTCTCAATATATGTATAACGCTAACATGAAAATGTATAAAAAATAACTGAGAATTTTTGCAAACATTGACGAATTGGCGTTAACACTAGCAAACTTGAAATTATAATAATTGCAGTAATCAGGGATCGGATATAATAATTATTCTTGAATTTTTAAAGAAAAAAATCAAGTAGATAAAATATGAAATAAATAATTTCAGGAACAACAACAGGCAGAAGAGCAAGAACGTTTGCGTAAGATTCAAGAAGCCTTGGAAGCAGAACGTCGTGCTAAGGAAGAAGAGGAACGTCGTTTACGCGAAGAACAGGAAAATAAGCGGCTGTTAGTATTACAATATTAAATATGCATATTTTTTATATATACATATATCAATCAATTCCAACTTTTTTTTCCTTTTTATTTTGACAAAATCAGCAAAGCGGAAATGGAATCCAGGCGCAAAGCCGAAGAAGTGCAACGTCTCAAGCAAGAAGAAGAGGATCGTAAGGCAGCCCTAGCTTTGCAGGCACAACTCGAAAAGGAAGCTAAAGACGACGCTAAATTCAGGCAACAACTTGAACAAGAACGTAGAGATCATGAGTTGGCCTTACGTTTGGCCAGTGAATCAAACGGCCAAGTGGAAGACAGCCCTCCCATGATAAGAAAGTAAGTCTTGCATTACAATTAATACAAATTAAAAATTATTCTTATAGTTTTGTATATAGCTTAAAAAAACAAAGCAATTTTTAGCACTTGTTGCGTGTTATTGTCCTTTAACTTGAAAAATAATTTTGTAAATTTTTATTTTTTTACTTATATAAATATGTATTTGTATATTTTTTTTTTACTTTTTTCTCTATCACTTTAAATTCACCATATATTCGAAAAACAAAACAAAAAATATTCCACATTATTTGGTTTTTATTTACAACAGTGGTCAAATGGAAGCAACTTTAATGGGTCAAAATAAACTTATCAGGTATATACCAAACAATAAACGTTTTATTCTTTGTACTTTTTTTTAACAAACAAAGTAAACTAAACCAATTTAACATACAAACAAAGAGACAAACTTTTTAACTAATTTTTAAATTTTTTAACTAATTTCTTTTCTTAAAAAAAAATAAATAAATAAATGAAAGTTTTACACGAGGTGTTTCTAATTTTGCTTCTCGTTATTTAAACAATAATAAGTGAGTTCAGGCTTAAACATGAAATATCATTCAATTTTATCACCTTTTAGGATCATTATTTGTTTTTAAATACATATTCTTCTAATGGAAATTTTTTTATATATATTATACATAAATTTAAAATGTAGTTACAATTTTAACCGTAGTTTGCTTAAAGTGCTTTATAATTCACCTCACTTATTATACATTTTTATTTTTTGTAAAGAATTCAAGTTGTACATATATACATACATTTTTTAATAAATCTGGTTAAGGTTTTTTTATGTTTATCATTAGAAATCATCAAAGAAATGTATGATTTTTTCTTTTTCTTTAAGAAAAACTTTAATTATTAAATTTTTTCTTGTTTACTTTTTCAATTAAGATCGGAAAATGTTCGTGCTCAACAACAAGCTTTGGGTAAACAGAAATATGATTTGTCAAAATGGAAATATTCGGAATTACGTGATGCAATAAATACATCCTGTGATATTGAGTTATTAGAGGTAAGCAGAAAAAAAGCTGCTTTTTAATGTTATTAAGAAGCGAATTGTTTGAAAAGTTAGTTTACATACATATTGTGCCATATCCGGCAAAAAAGCTTAAGCGACATTGTTTTCGAACGTAATTTTTTTGGGCGAAAATCGATTTTCGTCAAAAATTTAAGTTCGAAAATTATATCACTTAATCCTTTTTTTTGGCGGTGATGCAACGATATATTAAAAATCTTTTCAGAATTAAAATTTTTTTAAGAAATACAACTTTGAAGCTTCTGTTTTAAAAATAGATACTAATTTTATTTTATAAATGGTTTATAAAAAAAATTTTGTATGGAAATCTGTTTTATAAACTTCTTATAAATCAAGAACACTTTTTTTTTATTAATAAGGCCTTAAAACTTTCAAATGCATCGAAATATTTTTAGGCATGTCGCCAAGAGTTCCATCGTCGTTTGAAGGTTTATCATGCCTGGAAGGCAAAGAATCGCAAACGTACCACAATGGATGAGAATGAAAGAGCTCCAAAAAGTGTTATGGAAGCTGGTAATTATACATACTTAGCTCTTTTTGTTGTTGATTTTCTTGCACAAGTCAAATAATTTTTGTTTAGCCTCCAAAGCTCCACCACTGGTACAGCCGAAGCAAGAAATCACTACTGCCCAACATCGTTATTTCCGTATACCATTTATGCGAGCAAATGCACCAGAAAACAGTTAATAAATTTTTATTTATAGAAATAGCAGTGTTTTTCAATTAGTTATCTTCTTGCAGCCAAACGTGGTCTTTGGTACGCGCATTTCGATGGACAATGGATTGCCAGACAAATGGAATTACATGCCGACAAGCCACCCATCCTATTGACAGCCGGTAAGTAGAAATCGTATGAAAATAATTTGAACCTCGATTTCGTAAAGAAGTGTAAAATCTTTAATGATCTAATGAAGACTTAAGGATATGTGCAGTATTTAAATATATATGTACATGAATATTTAATTTTTTGTTTTGATGTTAATATTACTGCAGTAATACTAAAAGTTTATTATTGGTTCTGAAAACCATTTAAAAATGTGGAATTAGTTACATCCTTATCAAAAAATATCCGCTTGAATTCCTTTACAATTTATTTAATATGGAATTTTTTTAAACATCTAAAGGTATCGATGACATGCAAATGTGTGAATTAAGCTTAGAGGAAACTGGATTGACACGTAAACGTGGCGCTGAAATTCTAGAACATGAATTTAATCGTGAATGGGAAAGGCATGGTGGTAAACCATATAAAAATTTAGGTGCTAAATAGATTTTAAATTACACTATTCAAGCAAATTAAAACTATAAAAAAATATATATAGTACATACAATAATATAAAACTACATTTTATAATTAAAAATTATAAAAAGAAATCAAAACAATGTTATTTGAAAAAGTATTCTTCGTTTTCCAAATAATAAGCGAAAGAAAAAAATAGAACATATTTTTACACTAAATTATAAAAAAAATTATTGGTTAAAATTGTAATCGTAATTGTAGTTAGTATTTTTTTCACTATAAATTTCCGAAAGTAAGTGTGCCTTTTTTCTAAAAAAAAATGTCTGGATTCTGTTCTAATTCAAATTAAAATAAAACGAAAGGCATTCACACACAATAAGTATTGAAATATTTATACATAAAACATTAAAATTATTTAATAAACTAAATAAAAAATAAGACAATTTGATGTTTAATTTGTATTCATAGGAAACACTGAATACTCCAATACATAAATTTATATTAATCGAGGCTACTACAACTCTAAATTAAAACGTTGCATAATATAAAAATATTTCTTGATTTGTTAAAATGCAATCTACTAAATATCAAGACCAATGAAATGTAGGACTCAGGCCACTTTTATAATTAAGCGACGTATTTTTTTAACCTAATTTTTTTCTCAAAAATCTATTATTTACTATCCCAGATAAACGATTTTCATAAAAAAATTAAGTTCGAAAATGACACTATATGTACATATATGAAATAAACATAGTACTTAAACTGAGGAATTATATGAAAATTGTTGCTGTAAGATTTTATGTTGTGAAAAGGGCAGCAGAGGTGGTGGAGTTCTGCTCTTCTTCTTATCCGTTGGCTCTAAAAGAGTTTCTTCCGTTGTCACCGAATTAGTGTTATTAGCACTCAAAGTAGGACTATTTGGGAAAATTATGTTTGGTCTGATCGGTTGAGAAAAACGTTTTGCCATGTTGGTATTCATAGGATTAATTAGACCAGTTTCCACACTACGGCTTCGCGATGGGAACCTTGGTCGAGGTTGCACTGCAATTGGTGGTGTCATATAACGGGCTTGTTCCAAACGTCTATCATGATAATTAATGTATTCCCTTAATTTACGTATTCTTTCACGTTCATGTTCAACTTCACGTTTTATTGTATCATTCAATTTAGCATAACCTTGAATTTCTTTTTGTACTTTCTCGTTTTCATCTGCATTTGAACGACACAGGTGTTCGACCAGGCGTCTTTCCTGTTCGTGATGGAATTTCATCACTTTTTTGTAGCTTTGATAGTGCTTCATGGGACTAGAAAAATATTCAGCCATTGATGTTGGCATGTCCTTATTTATAGCTACAGGATTGAAGGGTCGAGTGCATATGGAACAAGTTTCTTGAATGCATTCATTGCAGAGTATGTGTCCACAGCGTGATACTAAAAGTTGCAGGGAAGTTTCGTATTTTCGACGGCGAAAGCATTGATTGCAAAAAAATGGAAACATATTGGTAATACCAATCGATGAAAATCGTTTTCATTAAAATTAAATGGTTTTAATATAATATTTTTCTTTAACGTTGATAACAAAATAACTATTTATAACTGTATGTACCGTTTGAAATTTTGAGTTTTAGTGGCTTGCATCAAATTTAACATATGGTAGCATTATTTCTGGTATCACTGATTCCTAGAGATGTGAAAATAGAACTTTTACAAGAAAATTCGCGGTAGACAAAAATGTAAGAGGCATGGCCAGAAAAGACCATTTACGACAAAAATATTTATGCTTTGATATTTACTAAATAAAGTAAAGTAAACATACAATAATAAACTGTATATACGAAAGAACCATATTTCAGGTAATGCTGCTTCTGTTTTTTATAGATTCATTCACAATAGGCAATATTTATTTATCAATCATGTAATTGATTAAGAGGTATCGAAATATCGCTCATCTCTAATATAAATGTTCAATGTAAATATTCCTGCGTACATTCAACATTTAAATCTAAAAAAACCAAAGAAAACGTTTGGAAGAAATTACTAAACCCATGATTAACAAAAGCAATTAAATACACCCATTTAATAATGGAAGCAGTTGAAAAAGAAGTGTAAGTACGTTGATACTAATTATATACATACATATGTATGTATGTATAGTAGTTCGAAAGTACATTTTAAGCAATAGGCTAAATTTTATAACCGGGCATTATATATATGTACAGTTGTTAATATCTACATAACAAAATATTTATTTATTTCATATAAATAATTTACAAAATAAATGTGAAAGGTATTGTTGCACAAATGGAATAAATCAAATATGGGCGAAGTAACTAGACCATATGCCCAAGAGTTGTTAACAGTATATTAAAAAAGTTTTTGTGACTGACTGTACACGACTTTTGCCTTCACACACGAAGTATGTAGCAACGTGGTTGTTAACGAAATTCCATAAAAGAACCGCAAGATTACACGGTTATCCGTGGCAGATCAGTCAACTAGTGCGAGCGATACGAAAAACTCTCGAAGGCCAATCTACTCACACAAGCCTGACCGGACTTAAGAAAAAATTACGATGACTCGAGAGCTGTTCCTCAGCCCAGAGCTGCTTTACGACAATATATTTTAATAAATTCAAATGCGAATTCATGGATATTCGTACGTGACATAGTATTTGATATTCTGTGGAATTACCCATATGTAGTCACTTATTGTTAACATGGATCCAAAGAAAACTTTGCCCAAGTTTCACATACACATAAAAAAAACAAATTTGTAAAGATTTCATTTTATTTTGTACATTCATATTAGTTTATAAAAAAAACTAGCCAGGTATAGTGAATTTAAAAAATACTCTATTAAATCTATCCTCATTTCAAAAAATCAACCACCTCTTCCAATTCACGCTGACGTGCTTGTTTCTGAGCCCATCTAGATTCGGCCACCTTAACACTAACGACCCAACGATCATGAGCTAGGCGAATACCGCAAGCACCACCCGTATCTGGTGTAATAGTTGGTGTTTTTAAGCCTTGATTTCCACCCAAATAATAAGTGGCATCGGAGCGTAAATGTCGTTTTTGGGCCGGACATAATTTTCCACCCTTAGGAAATGGAGGTTCCTGTAAATATAGCTTCAAACAGCCTTGATGAAACAAATGGCCACAATATACTCTTTCTACATAGTCGTCTTTATTATCATCCTTTTCTAAATCATTTGGACTCGATGGTAGAACTAAACGTTGACATATGGGGCACAATTCACTATGGAATGCTAAAGTAGCCTCAAGACAAAATTTCAATGCTCTATACAAAGAAGGGACTGGCTGAAAATCGGATATAGTCTTTCCCTTGGGAATTCTTAAAGGCAGTTCTACGCATTGTCTGGCGATCTCTTTGGACTGCCCATTAAGATATCGTAATAAAACTGCTGGCAAATTTGTTTCCTGCTGTTGCAGATCAACACAGTGCAAAGGGTAATCATTTGGTATAATGGCTTTTACTCGATAATAATATTCACCTCCTTTGGCCGTAAAGTTAACCGAAGATGATTTCTGTTTCAACTTTAACTGGTCCGCAGAAGCATTAGCACCCAAATCCTTGCGTAGTTGTTGAATTTCGTCGAAGCAAACACACAAAGGATTGTCTTTAACATATTGTTGCAGAAACTGTAAAGCTCTAATGCAGTGAGGTTTGCCTAAATAATCCTGGCACTTTTTTTCACACAAATCTGTTAGGCCCTTTAGGAACTTTTCAGATAAAGTTTTGCTTTTCAATTCTATTAGAATTTTTTGATTTGGATAGTCAGAGGGAAATCTTAGGCACACCGTGAATTGGCGAAAATGTTGATTTTCTTGTATATCAACACGCACTAACGGTGCTGGAGCAGCGGCAGTGCAAGCAATTATTTTTGAGTTGGGTACAACATTTTCACATAGTTTTCGTACTTCATCAATCTCGAATTCAATTATGCTCATAATCTGGTAGAAATTAAAAGTTTATTCTTGATTATAAAATCCAATTTTTCTCGTTTTTAATTTCACAATTTTGTGGTTTTTACAAGAAAACAAAAAATTGCACTGGCTGTAAATGGATGTAATGCATATGTAAGTGCCCATGTAGCCATACATATAAAACGGGGTAAGTTTTTGAATACGACGAACGGGATATAGAACTATAAATATAAAGAATTATTTAAAACTAAAACTTTATTTCTAATAAATGAAATTGAACACTTGTTTTAACCGCGTTTTCAAATATTTCGATTCTATACAGTATTTTGGTTAATAATAAAATTTTCGGGTTTTCAATTAAAATACCCAAGAACTGGCAGCTTCCGTATATGTGTAATGATTTCGAGATATGGCAACTATTGTACAATTTGACAGATTGCTGGGCAAAAAATTTATTTGTCAACAGTGTAGCCACGTTGTGTGATTCACATCTTTGGCCTTAAACGAAAAACACCTTGTTTCATCATTTACAACAAAAATGGTCTTGGAATTGGATCTCTTCCGTAGCGACAAAGGAGGTAATCCCGATGCTGTGCGAAAAAATCAAGAACTCCGGTTTAAGGATGTGGCTCTGGTCGACACTGTAATAAATGAAGATACGGAGTGGCGTCAAAGACGTCATCGTGCCGACAACCTGAATAAAGCGAAAAATGTTTGCAGCAAAGTTATTGGAGAAAAAATGAAGAAAAAGGAGTCTCAAGGAGATGAATCTGCAGAAGTGCCGGCCGAAATTCAACGTGATTTAACTATGTTAAATGCCGAAAAGTTGAACGAACTGACGGTAAATCAAATCAAGAAGGTGCGTTTACTCATTGATCAGGCAATGATAGAGAATGAAAGACTGCTGCAGGAAGCTGAGCAGAAACGTAATATAGCCTTGCGTGAAGTGGGAAACCATTTGCACGAATCTGTGCCAGTTTCTAATGATGAGGAAGAAAATAAAGTAGAGCGCATTTATGGTGATTGTACTAAAAGAGGCAAATATTCCCATGTCGATCTGATTGTTATGATTGATGGCATGAATGGTGAAAAAGGCACAGTAGTATCTGGTGGTCGTGGATATTTTTTGACCGGTGCTGCTGTATTTTTGGAGCAGGCTCTAATACAGCACGCCTTACATATGTTGTATGCTAAGGATTATACTCCTTTATATACGCCATTCTTTATGCGTAAGGAAGTAATGCAGGAAGTGGCCCAATTATCTCAATTTGATGAAGAGCTGTATAAAGTTGTTGGGAAAGGTAGTGAAAAATCGGAAGAAGGAGGTGTCGACGAAAAGTATTTAATTGCCACTTCAGAACAACCTATTGCAGCCTACCATCGTGATGAGTGGTTACCAGAGACATCTTTACCAATTAAATATGCTGGTATGTCCACCTGTTTCCGACAGGAAGTTGGATCTCATGGACGCGATACACGCGGCATCTTCCGTGTACATCAGTTCGAAAAAATTGAACAATTTGTACTCACATCTCCCCATGATAATAAGTCGTGGGAAATGATGGACGAAATGATTAATAATGCCGAAACATTCTGTCAATCCTTAGGTATTCCATACCGCATTGTCAATATTGTTTCGGGTGCCCTAAATCATGCTGCTTCCAAAAAATTAGACTTGGAAGCATGGTTTGCTGGCAGCGGTGCTTTCCGTGAATTAGTGTCCTGTTCGAATTGCTTGGACTATCAAGCAAGACGATTATTAGTGCGTTACGGTCAAACCAAAAAAATGAATGCCGCCGTTGATTATGTTCATATGTTAAATGCTACAATGTG
Source organism: Tachina lurida (assembly GCA_944452675.1). Classification (NCBI taxonomy): domain Eukaryota; kingdom Metazoa; phylum Arthropoda; class Insecta; order Diptera; family Tachinidae; genus Tachina; species Tachina lurida. Next base: position 175,625,813 of record OX101752.1, read on the forward strand.
TGCTACTACTCGTGTTATATGTGCCATTTTGGAAACACATCAAACTGAGACTGGTGTCAAAGTACCAGAGCCTTTAAAAAAATATATGCCAGAAAAATTCCGTGACGAAATACCATTTGTTAAACCTGCACCTATAGATGTGGAAACTGCAGCCGCGAATACTAAAAAACTCGGAAAGGGTAAAAAAGATGCTCCTGCAACTTAAGTTGTTTCATGCACCAACTAAATATCATTTAAGCATAACTTTAATTTAATTGCATTTTTACTTAAGCTTAATACTACAAAAGATTTTATTAAATACACAAATCTAATCATAATTTTTTATTTTATTTTCGTTTCTGAAATTTTGAAATAAAATTGCAACTTTCAATAGAAAAGTTATAATCGATTTATTTGTAATAGCATTGTTGTGTGTAGCAGAATATTTGTATAATAAGTACTAGACATGAAATCATAAGTAAAATTGCACTCAAAAGATTAAAAAGCTTTTCATTGTTAGATTTTTTTTATATCATTTATGGATGCTCCTGTGAACATGAGGAAAATTAAATTATGAATTCTTATGTACATCCTCGAAATAGAATTATTTGTAATAATCAAGTTAGTGAAAACATTTATTGATTGTTGCCATTCGGTATCGAGTTTGATAAAGTACAAAATTGTATACCCAAGCAGAACAACTTTGAAAAGAAATTATCTAAAATTATTGAAAGGAATTTGAAAAAAGTATTTGCTGTTGATTTAGCACGTCTAGATGCTAAGCAAAATTTATTTGAAATATACATATCGTTACCTTAATATATGTATAACTCAATATTTTTGGGAAATCCAGTTTTTTACATATTTCAATAGAAGAACATCTAATGTATCGCAAAATGCAAAAATGTTGATCTCAAAAAAATAATGAGGAAGGGCCTTTCTATATTAAGGTAACTTTAGTATGTACATTGTATATATGTACATATGTACGTCGTTATCGGCTCATTCTGTTTCGAACTGCAGATATTAAGATTAATAGCTCAAAGTCGGAAAATATCAACTTACGGGGCTGTTCATGAAAACCGCTAAATATGATTTTACTAAGAACTAGTAATCTTTGTTCTTAGCGTTTTTGTACAAATAAAAACAAAGTATCCTTGGTTACACAAAAGTAAAAAAATAAAAAGAAGTTGTTTACAGTACTTCCATATTTTCGAAGAAAGAAATTTAAGTGAACTCAAATCAAAAAGAAAAATTTTAAAATTTGTGATGACACAACCAAAACGAGACAAATTAATATCTAGTAATAAGGATACAAGATGGGATCGCATACGAAAAAGATATTGCAATAATGTTTCAACAAATTTAAAATCAGACACTATAAAGAAGTTCATTGAAATAGATTATATAGGATTATACCGGCAGCGTATGCTGAACGGCGATACCGATACGGATACAAAGCTCGATCCGGTCTTTGTAATGAATCTCAGACATGAAATGGTATGTAATAATAAAAACAATTCATATTGTATGTATTAAGAGAATTTTTTTCTAGTTTAAGAAAATACCACGTAAATTACCCATAGCAACGCTGGCTTATAGCAAAAATTTGCAACAATGCAAGGAGCACAATGTTGCAGTCGAAGAGCATTACATTGAGAATCAATTGGATCGATTCCGTAAGCATTTAAAAAAACAAAATGAACGGAACAAAGTACCGCTGAGAAAAATGCACTCGTTGTTAATCGATAATACTGATATAATGAAAGGTTTGGAGTCCACTCATAAGCACATAGAAGACTTTTACAATACTCCCATTGACGCTCTACGCGAGGTAAATGATTTATTTGCAGGTGTAAAGTTTACAGATCATGAGAGTCTGAGTAACAGTAAAATTGAGCATTTAGTTAATGCAGATTTACAAAACCATTTGGAAAATAATATATGCAAAGATGATATAAATATTGAAGATCAGGAAAAACATTCAAATGTTGCAGAAGACAAAAATTTCAAAACTGAAAAGGAACAGAACAATTTTGACTTTTTGGCCGAGCGAATGAATGAATTTATTGTGAATAATGAATTATTTGTTCTGCAGTCTCAATCAGACGAAAATGGACAGAGAACTCCCAGTCCCCTGGAAAACACCGATGAAGTCTTGCAGCCTTTCAGACAGATGTTGCAAGATGCTAGACTTGTAAGATTTGACAATGACACAACTGTGTGTCATATAAAAAGAGAAGCGTCGATATGCTCAAATACCAGTGATGGCATTGATTCCGTAATATCTGATTTAGCTGAAGAAGCTTTAAAAGAACTTGAAATGGAAGAAGAAGCCAAATTAGCTGATATGTTGGAGGAAACTAATTTAGGCATAAATGGAAGTAAGCAGCATGTAACGCTTAACGTCTGTCCTCTTCATATGGGAGTAGCAAAAAATCAAGAATTACCTCTCACTGGCGAGGTTGTGCCTTTTTGCAAACATTCAAAACAACATAAGGAAATGATTGCATCTATAAACTCCATAGAGAAAACTGATCACAACAATTATTCTAATAATGAACAGGCGAAAATTATAAATGATTTATTTCAACCTCACGTTCCCCACAAGATATCTATAATGCGAAAATATTTCTTCAAATGGGTTCATTATACAACTATAGAAAAAATCGAAAGAGAACATGTGGACAGTAGAGCCGATCGTGCGAAAAAGATAAATATTTTCCTAGATAAAATACGTATTGAAAAAAAGCGTTTGAGAAATTGCCAAAATATAACAAATAATTCAAATTTTGCTAAAGATCATAAGAAAAATGAAGTGAAAACTGCTTCGGGGGAAAATGTGCAAATAAACAAAAAATACCAAAATAAGTAAGTTTATGAATTTAATTATTTCTGAATAATTCTTCTGATATTTTGCTCTGTGTGTAGAATAAAAGTTCAACAAGATATTATTGATTTGCAACGACTGAAATTGGAGCGACAGGAAAGAATAATAATGGAACTTAAACTTCATAAATTGTCCGAAGAAAGCAAGGAAGCACGTCAAGAGCTCAAGAATGAATTAAAGTCTGTCATACGTTCAGGTGATCCCAAATCAAAGGCAAAAGCCAAATGTCTGCAAATTATAGGAAATCTCAAAGATGATGAAGATGAGAGTTTAACAAAACTTGTAGGTAAGTCGCTCTTGATGCCTAAATTCTTACAAAATATGCAAGAAAGAGCATTCGAAAGAAATATACGACACGAACAAGCCAAACAGAGAAGAATGCAGCAGGAGGCAGAAAGAGAGGCGCAAAAATTAGCCATAGAAGAAGCCAAAGTAAATATCTTACATATTAACATGTGTTTCTCAAAATATTTTTCAATGAAACATTTATCTCGGTATAGCGGCTTGAAGACGAAGAAGCGAAAAGGTTACGGATTGAAGCCTTAAAGGAAAAACGACGCCAAGAGAAAATGGCTAAAATTATTAAAGAACGCGAACGGCAAAAATACATAGAAAATCAACGCAAAGCTCAAAATTTTTACAAAACGCTCTTACTGAAACGCATTGGAATGGAGGGTTTCAAACGTCTGTGGCAACGTAAGAGGGATAACATTAAAAAATGTGAAGAACTGCGGAAATCTTTATATAAAAGAACCTATTTCCAAGCTTGGTTCAGTCAATATCGAATACTTAAAGCTAGACGCAACCAAAAGGCCGATGAGCTATACGAAAAATGTTTAAAACGCAAATGCATCCAATTTTGGTTGCAATATATCCATGAAGAACGTTCCAAATTTAATGTAGCCGTCGACTATCATGAGTTTAAACTAATTGAAATGATGTTCCACAAATGGTGCGCGCATGCAAAACGTATGCAAATGATTCAGGAAACTAAAATGAAACAAGCCATATCGCATCATGAGTGGTGGGTGCAAGTGTTTTTATATTTTATTAAAACTACAACTTTATTAACTTCTTTACAGGCATTTAAAATGGAAGGTATTAGACTGCTGGCAAAGGCTACAGCAAATATTGCAATTAGAGAAAGAAACTGAAGAAAGAAGGCAAAGATGGCGTTTGAAAATTTGGGAACTTTTACCCGACTACAAACCAAATAGAGATGATTTCAGTTACATGTAAACTATTTACAAAGAAGTACGAGTATGTGCATATTGCGTTATATAAATAAAACAACTTTTTATAAATTAAAAAAAAGAAATAGTTTTAAAAACAAAACGGAAATGTTTGTACATAAGTATTTCGGTAAATAAGTTTAATTTTTACCCCATGGATGTTTGTCTTAGCTAAAAAAAATAGTGTACCATTTGACCCAGAGATGTCGCTAACAGAAAGTTTCTTTTAAAGTTAGCAGCTTATTAAACCTAGTCTGCTTATATGAATGTTTTATCATATGAGGAGTATGTAGTCAGGTTGGCCGAGCGGTCTAAGGCGCCAGATTTAAGCTCTGGTTCCCGAGAGGGAGCGTGGGTTCGAACCCCACACCTGACAAACTGATTTTTTATAATTTTTTTTGTATTAATGAAAATAAGCTGAATTAAGACTTTGCGAAGTAAACTTTCCGTGTCTAAAAGGGGTGTAACTTCAATAGTGTCATAACTTAAAAATCGTTATTATTGCAAAATAATTCGGAGTTTTATCTTGTGTAAAAATTTGTAAATTGAAAACTCTAAACGGGTTTTCTATAAGGTGCCCACACATTTCCCAAAGCTGAAAAGGACTCTATTTATTTTCGCTACGATGACCGTCTGTCCGTCACATGGTGTTGTCTCGGGAACCGCAAGAACTGTCATTTTTATAAAAATTACTTCAAATTAACATTAACAATTAGTAACAAAATTACAAAAGAACCAAAATTGCGAAACAACTTTTGAGATATTGATAACACTCGTTATACAGTTGGCACAAGACTGAAGCGTCACTTTATACTTTTCCTTTCTTACCCTCATAGCTAAATAAGAGCGGCAAGCGTCGCGTTAGCCACAGGGTACGTATTTTCAGTACAATCAAGTAATATTTTCACATTTAAATGTACTGAAAATTCGTACCCTGCTGCTTGTTGGAGTTATTTGTTTATGTTATGTATAGTTAACATTGTTTTATTACAAATTATATGTACCTTTTTTTTTGTATAAATATTTTCAATCTTGTTAACATATAGTTTATTGTAACTATTATTTTTTCACTTTTTATTAAGTTCAGTTCAATAAAAACTTTTACTCTAAAAGGTTATGGGCCCAGATAGTTGTATTTGAAAAATAAATTAAATAAAAGTAAAAGTAATGGATTTTTCAAAGCATTTAAAGCCATTGCAAAAAGAAGCAGACTGGCCGATGTGGAAGAGAAAAATTCGTGATATTCTTGACTATCACGAAGGAGCTGTAGACGTTATTGATCGGGTTTTATTGAAGCCAACTGATTTAGAAGAAAATGCAAGCGCGGAAGTTAGAAAAGAGCATAAAATAAAGAACGATCTTTACAGAAAGGCTAACAGTTACGCAAAGTCCATGCTTATAAGCGCAGTAAGTGATGAAATATATGAAAAAATTATGGATCAAGAGTCTGCTGCTGATACATGGGATGCACTTAAATCGCAATTTGAAGCAACTTCCAGAGATCAGGTTTTTAAAATATGTATTGACTTTTTCCAATTTAATTGGAACAATAATTTAGATGTATCAACGCATATTGCAAAATTAAAAATTTTATGGTCTGAACTAAATAACGGTCTCAGAGCAAGAAACGAAAATGTTTTACCAGACTTATTACTCGTATGCAAAATTTTACAGATATTGCCTAATCAGTTTGAAACGTTTAAATCCAGTTGGATGTTAATTTCAAAGAATGAAGAGAAGACATTTGAAGAAATGGCAACACAACTATGTATGTTTCAACGTAATTTTGGTTGTTCAGTAGAAAAGGATACTGCTGAAGCTTTAGTTTTGAGGTATCCGAAGAGCAAGAAGCCGGAAGATACTCAAAACCTTGCGAGATATCAAAATAAAAAGTCAGACATATGCCATTATTGCAAGAAGAGAGGACACTGGGTACGAGACTGTCGAAAATGGTTAAACAATGGTAAGCCAGGAAAAATTAAAGCTGGAGAAATTGAATTAATACACGAAACGTTGCAATTATGTGATGAAGCGAATGCGACACAAGATGCTAATTCAAATTTGTGGTGGATAGACAATGGAGCGACACGTCATGTATGTAACAATTTTAAATTTTTCAAAAATTTTGAAAAATTCATAAGTCCTTGTTATATAAAAGCAGCTGGAAAAGAAATTTTGGAAGCAATCGGTAAAGGGACAATTGAAATGAAATCAATTGTCAATAATAGAACAATTTTAATTGATTTATGTAACGTGTGGTATGTACCTCAAATTAATAGAAATTTGTTTTCGGTACTAATGGCTCACGATAATCGAAAAAACAGTGAATTTAATTCAACAGCAACACATTGTTCATTTAAAGTAAATAATAAAACATTATTAACTGGTTCTCGTGTAGCTGGAGGTTCACTCTATAGAGCAAGAATTGAGGCAGTGTATTCAAAGGTTTCTGAAATTCACATTGTAGAAGATAAATCTTTATTGCAATTATACCATGAACGTTTCGGACATCAAGACAAACGTCACATAAAGAAATTGTTAAAATCTATTTTAAATATTGATGTAAAAGTTAACAGCAATATTTGTGAGCCCTGTATTTTTGGAAAGGCACATAGATTACCGTTTGGAAAGAGGATAAAGGCTTCCAGTCCAGGAGAATTGATTTCTGCTGATGTATGTGGGCCTTTTGTGAACTCATTTAGTAACCACAAATACTTACTAATATTTAAAGACGCATTTACCAAGTATCGTTTTGGCTACTTACTTAAGCAAAAATCGGAAGTGAAAGATTTTCTTGAAATTGTATTGAATTTAGCAAGAACTCAGGGTCATTCTGTGAAAGAATTTCTTACAGATAATGGAGGAGAATTTGATAATAATGATGTACGAACTATATTAAATAAGTATGGAGTAATGCATAGACTTACTGCACCATATACACCGCAACAAAATGGTGGAAGTGAAAGAGAGAATAGAACTGTAATAGAAATGGCTAGGACTTTTAAATATTCCAATAAAGCTGCAGAGTTTCCTGATGCCATATGGGCAGAGTTGACCAAAACGGCTATTTATATATTAAACCGCACTGGCAAATCTTCGATCGATAATAAAAGTCCATATGAGCTTTGGATTGGTAAGAAACCGAGAATAAAACATCTGAGAATCATTGGTTGTGAGGGCTTTGCTCATATTCCAAGTCAAAAAAGGAAGAAAATGGACTGCAAAGCAGTGAAAGGCTACCTTATTGGGTACGATGAAGATGAAAGTTACCGAATTTATAATAAAGAAACAAAGAGTTTGATAATATCAAGGGATGTTAAATTTAATGAAAACATTGAAAGCTGTGAAAATGAAACTTGCAAGAGTGATAATGTACTACATGAAAACATGAGGCAGTATGATCCGCATCCTTCAATGATAAATTTTGATCAAAATTTATATGACGATGATGATTCTATCGAATTAGAAAATGAAGAAATATTTGACGAAATTATAAACGAAAATTCCAGTGAGTCTTCAGAAGGAACGCATAATGATATTTCTTTAAAAGAAATTAAAGGTAGAGATTCATTAGAAGAACAAAATGTAAGGAAAAGGCCACGTGAAGTAGATTCTGAACCAGAACGAATTTTGAAACGCTTAAGAGATCGAACGCTGATTTCTAATTCAAAATATGAAGACTACGTTATGTTTTCAGAAAATTTTGTGAATGGAATAGTTACTCCTCTCACATATAACGAAGCAATTTATAGCAAACAAAGTTTACAATGGAAAGAAGCCATGAAAACAGAAATGAAGTCTCTCCATGAAAATAAAACATGGGTTATGGATTTCTTACCACAAGGTGCGAAGACTCTTCCTTCAAAGTGGGTATACAAATTGAAGTTGAATCCAGATGGAAGCATTGATAAGTTTAAAGCAAGGCTTGTAATAAAAGGATTTGTTCAAAAGGAAGGTATAGATTATAATGAAACATTTAGAAGGATTTGAAGATGGGAGCAAAAAGGTATGCAAGTTAAAACGAAGTTTATATGGATTAAAGCAAGCTCCAAGATGTTGGAATCGCAGATTTGGTAATTATCTTACAAAACTTTGTTGGAGTTATTTGTTTATGTTATGTATAGTTAACATTGTTTTATTACAAATTATATGTACCTTTTTTTTTGTATAAATATTTTCAATCTTGTTAACATATAGTTTATTGTAACTATTATTTTTTCACTTTTTATTAAGTTCAGTTCAATAAAAACTTTTACTCTAAAACTGCTAACGCGACGCTTGCCGCTCTTATTTAGGTATGAGGGTTATAGTTATTTTTACAATGTGTACAGAGCAGCAACAATAGCAAAGGTATTGCCACACTAAAAGCGAAAAAAAAAAATACGTCACCACATAGGCATGACGTCACCAAAGTCGACACCCAATCATAACTAACCATACCAAATCGCATCTCCCAAATGAGGGTGTGTTCAAAGTGATAATGCGTTATGAAACTTTAAATGCGTTTTTCTCAAAACTTCATTTTCACACACCATGTCACTTTTCTCGGAGAAGGTCACATATGTATGTTGTTACAAAGTTTGACAAATAAAATTAAAATAAAAACTAAGGGTTTCGATAATTTGGAAGGCGATTCTGATTCTGTATTAAGTGATTTCAATTATTTAGGATATAATTTCTATTTAGCAATATTGCAAAATCTGAAAAAGGATTACTAAGAAATTAATTGTATTTACTAATACATATGTACATCAACTTTTATTAAAATTTAATTCAGCGCGTATGAAAATAGCGCGTCTTGGCTATAAATAGTTAATGCTATAACTTAGCGCGTTCTAGCGCGCTTTGAGAAGCGGATTAGCGCGTTTGGGTTATACATAGTTGGCATCGCTGGCTACACATTTGATTGTACTTTACTATAAATTTTGTGGCATAGTGTTAATTTTCTATCTCACCTTCAAATTATTCGCATATGGGAGAGTAAGATTACAAACTGGTTTAACCACATGCTTTTAGTCAAATGTTGTAGGTACTTATTGTTATTCAAGTTTAAGTGCTGCTAAATAAAACACTTTATTTAGTTCTCCCATACCTCATTTGAAATAACAGTTGTCGGTAGATTGCTGATCGTAACGGTTGTTTGACAAACTTTAACGGCGATTCGAGTTTCTCTAGTACATACAAAGTGTTAAAAAAAGAGTTCGTAAAATCACATAAAAAATATTTGTGCACACATATAAATACATACATATATCTATGTATATAAGTATATTAAAAAAATTAAAACCAATATTATTTAATTAAAATTATTGGTATACCTAGAAAGCCAGTAAATTCATTCATATCTTAACTGTCGAAGTGCTTAACTAGCATTTTAATACTCGGTTCGCTATAAAATAAAAAGCTTAAATAAATAAATATTTTTATCATATCAAAATTTATTTATTTATAAAAAAAGAGTTCTTTCGCAAAAAAAACTGATAGCAAAAATCAATTTATCAGCTGCCAATCGATTAACAGCGAACAAATAATTTTCAACGCCTTATCGTGTCGTTCAGTTTGTAAAACATACGGCTTACACAATTGTGAAAAAATAAGTTTTCTTAACAAAAAAAAAAAAACATTAAAAATTCACACAAAATGTCGTCAATTGTCGTTAAATGGCATATTCTACTATTTTTATTCACATTTAGCACTTTAGCTGATCTTGGTAAGTTACATACATATGTATGTATATTTTTTCCTTATTTTTTTTTTTTTGCTTTTTTTATTATTTCTGGTTTTTGTTTATATGTTCTTTCCCCACTATCGATTTCACTCATAAATTATTCACCATCTCTCTGTCTTGCTGATTAAGTTTAGCAAAAGCAAAATTGCTTGTTTAAAGCCTTCTTTTAACCATAAACTAGGATTTTTATAGGTTTTTGCTATTAACATTTAACATGGAGTGCTTAAATTTAAAATATACTTGTACGTAGGAAAATAGTGTAGATATTTTTAATTTTAATTCAACTTCAGAACGTTCTTATGAATTCAAGGTAAAATAGACTTTGGCTATAAAATGGCATTAATAAAGTAGTAAATGCCATTATAGCTAGGCAACATTTAATTACTGATGGGAACAATTCATGTTTAAGAGCATATAAAAATCTGGAATGGCCTCTGAAACTCACGTTGTGAAATATACGTATTTTTTTTAATAAGATGATTTAACAAAGCCCCTTTCTATAAGTTGCCTTCGATTTTCGATCTTCGCTGGCTACCAAATTCTGTTCAACGATTGTATCGTCTTGTCTATGGACGAAAAAAAGAAGCAATTTTGATTCTTTAAAACAATTTATTATTTATTGTCTATGCTAGAAGGTTCGTGTATTTGCTTTATGATTTTGTTCCAAACATTATGTCCAACACATATTTTATCACATATTTTTCAAACTTTAATTGAATTTTTATGTTTTAAAAACATAGCAATAATAGTTATATTTTTCATTATCAAATACATCAACCATTTTTGAAGAAAATAATTTAGCGAATTCAAAGACAAGAACTCAAAGCATTTTCAAACAAAAACGTCCTAAATCTTCTTACTGAATTAGGGCATAAGGCCAATAGATCGAAAGTTGCTCAAAAAAAAAAAGCCAAAATCATTTCTTAACTTAACTTTTAACAACTTTTTTGTAATAAAAATGGTTTTTAAATTTTTTTAGTAAAGCTGTAGAGTAAACGAGTTATTTTCGTGTCAACGAGCGTTTCCGTAGAAAAGTTCACTTCGTTCAATAAAAAAAGAAAAATTTCTCATTGTATTTGTAGTGTTTTTTTAGAGTAAATATGGGATCGTGAATAACTTCTTGAGCACGTTTATCTGCGCTTATGAGCTTGTTTTATTTTGGCTGACTCTCACGAGCTTCTAACTTGTATTTCGAAATTTTCGAATTACTTTTCTAAAATTCAGATTATTTTGCTCATGAAAAAAAACCCCTTATTTTTTTTTATTTTTTTTTTTTTTGGGGTTTCAAATTTTATGGCTAGCTACCAAGAGCAAAGTGCCAGGTTCTTCAACAAATAGAAGTTTTCTCAAGGCCTCATTCGACCCACGCCTTCACATAGGAAGTAGAGAATCCTAGAGTCCACTCCTAGAGTATAAATGGTCTCCACCAGTCAAAATCTTCTTAAAATCCGAGTTATATTTGGTTCTCCAACAGGTTCTACAACAAATTTCCAATCAAATCATCCACTATCCACCATTCGAGTATTATATTTGGTCTCCACCAGGTTCTTCAACAAAATTATATCGTCAGATCAGTATTATGTGTTCCACAAATCAGGTTATTTATCAAGTTCACAGAGTATTCAATTTGGTATCCACCAGTAAATTATTCCAAAAATTTAAAATGTCAATATCCAGTATTTATTAACGTTTCAACAAAATCCTTCAAGCGTTAATTCAATCCATAAAAAAGTGTGGTTATACAATTCACAATACAAGCGGTCGAACAGGTCATCAAAATGTCACAAATCACGAACAGTTATACATATGAGTATGTACTTAACAAACAAACCGATTGCATATGCCAATGAAGAATTCCAAAAAGAACCGCAATTAATTACGGTTGATCGTGGAAAAAAATCATTAAACAATGCGACAGCCGCAAAATTCTCGAAAGCAAGACAACAACAAAATGCCTGGCCGCATTTAAAAAATAACTACGACGACGCGAAAAGGTGTTCTCCCACCCAGAGCTAAATTACGACTCGAAAACCCCTTATTAATATTCCACCTTATTACATCTGACATGTCAAATTTACCACTGTTAAATTTGCATCGATAAAAGTCAGGCGGCAACAGTGGCTTAGCTATACATTTTTTCTAGGGGCGGCATTATGACTAATAATAATTACATGAAATTTTTAGTAATTGCAGGGGGGCAACACACTCCCCAGGATAGGCCTTTCTACGCGTATGGGCAGCAATGCCAGTTGACAAAATTTCAATTAGAGTGCGTTGCAGAGAATTGCAAAAGTATCGTTTTATGTACTCTTTGAGTACAAGCTCATATGGAAACACAAACACACTCATTAAATTTAAACCGAATACGTATAACTATAAACATCCAACAACTATGTTTATAATTTTTTTTAAATACGTAGCACAAACGACAGCAACTAAAATGTATAGCCTATATGAGCTACAATCATATGCAAGATTATAAAAATACTCTGACTATTAATCGGCTACACATGCTATTTTATTTTAACATACGCACATATAAATCATTTCTACAAACAGCCACACATTTCCATTCCATTTTATATACACATATAAATGATGAAAATATCCATAGCCTGAGTACAAGCATATGAGAAAGAGTCAATGCGCTTGAGACGCCTGTGTTTTTATTTTATTTTTATCTGTAGCTCATTTGAGTTTTTCGCATCAACAAAGTAGAGATGGTATTTTGTGTTGGAGTCGGCTATAATCATAGTTGCTTGAGAGAAATAATTTAATCATAAAGCAGTTTAAAGACACTATTTTAAGTTAAAATTGCTTTTTAAATAATAAACCAACAAAAGGCAACATTTTAATTACAAGAGTCTTTGTGTTAAACGACTAAGTTTTTGGGAAATAATTTTATGTACGAGTACATGCACACAAATGTGCATACATACATACATACGTACATATGTATGTATGTATGTCTATTTTACTTTTATTTGCTTATTTAATTAATTAAATAAATGTATAATTTCCCAAGAATATCAAATAATACGAAATGCCCAACTCCAATATGAGTCACATACAAATTCATTTAATTTGAATATCTAAGAAATTCTAGAAAAATCTAACTATATTCAGACATATGTACATATAAACGGTAGTCACTGATTTATGTCAGTCATTAGAAAACCACAGAGTATTCAATTTAGTATTTTGGAGAATACGTAGTTCCATAACAGAATAAAGATGCGACCCAATATTAATATGCAACAGGTGTTGGAATTAAAAAAGAATTTAGATGCCATAAATCAAACATCAAATTTGAATTGTTATTTACCTTTCTTGTTTACGTTTTTTGTTTACTTTAATACGATTTGTATTGTTTAAATGTCAAAATAAAAAAGACTATTTTTATGAGATAAGATTTTTCTTAAATTTCGATTATGATATTAATGAAAAAATTAAGGCTCAGTTACCCGACTGCAGTGTAAAGTAACTGCAACGTAAGAAACAGCTGATTGATATTTTCATATGAAAAGTAGGTTATGTTACATTACATCTCTATAATCATTTTCATTACATTTCACATAACAATATCGATCAGCTGTTTCTTACTCTTGCAGTTATATTGCATTACAGTCGGGTAAATGCTCAGTTACCCGACTGTAATGTAAAGTAACTGCAACGTAGGAAACAGCTGATCGAAACTTTTATATGAAAAGTAGGTTACGTTACATTACATCTCTATAAAGGCTCATTTACCCGACTGTAGTGTAATGTAACTGCAACTTATGAAAACAGCTGATCGATATTTTCATATGAAAAGTAGGTTACGTTACATTACATCTCTATAACATTTTCATTAATTTTCACATAACAATATCGATCAGCTGTTTTCTACTGTTCCAGTTACTTTACATTACAGTTGGGTAACTGATCCTTACCTGAGCCCTTACAGTTGCTCTGCCGGCGTTATATTATATTATAATTTATAATATAAAATCGTCAGGTGTGGACACTATGTTGTAAGACAGAACTCAAGGCGAACTCAGGTGGTCTTGTGTTGCAACTCTGCACACATTTGCCTTGTGTATTTGTTAGTGTAAAATTTCCTACTGTCAGAATGTTTCCGAACGTCAGCTGGTGAATAGAGATCACCTGGTGTGAATTATTAATTAATTTTAATTTGATTTGACACCAGTGAAATTAACAGGTGATTAACAGCTGCTGATACAAATTCGCCTTGACAGAATTTGTACTTAAATTTTGCAAAAAGCAACACCCTTAACTCTTTTCCGCATGGGTAACTTTTGAATTTTTGAAAGAGGGAGAAAATCACTCCAAAATGGTTATATAATGGTTAAAATATCCTAAAAAAATATGTGTCATAAAATTCGACTATTCTTTGAATACAATAAAAATCGAAATTCTCAGCTTTATACATATTTTATATGTTAAATTTACAATAATAAAAGTTAAGCGCTGAACACTGATCTAAATGCAAAACATGAAAATGTTCTCAAAATACGTACATACTTACATTCGTATGTATGCATGTATGTATTTCGTTTCTTTTTATAAGACTTTATAACTTATCTCAACCTTAAAAAACAATTAAAATATTTTTACGAAATAATAACGCGATTAAGAAAAAACATTTATGTAAATAGAACTAAAAGATAAAAACAACTAGAAAAAATATGTAGAAAAAAATTTTGAAATAAATATTTACTCTTAATCAAGGTCTATTTATCAGGTCAATGCAATCCTCCTGATGTTTTGTTGTGTCTTCTTGTTTAAACTGTTTAAAGCCGTTAACTTTTTTGGCACCATACACTTTAAGGCTAAAGGCTTAAAGTTTCTTGTGTTGCATCGACATAATAAATAGACATTGCTCTTAATTTTAGTAACTGCATGTGCTCATAATTGTAGCATAAACAATTCGTACGCTCACATACATACATATATACTTGCTTTCAAACAACTGTTACTATAGCCGATTCCAACACACAGGAATATACCTAATTCATTTATGCAAAAAACTTTAATACTCTACAACTATGTATTTATAGAAAGGCACATGCATATTGAATGTCTGTTATACTTATACTCGGAGTATGATGCTTATACTCAGAGTATGGATATAAATTCGGGCAAAATAAATATGGTCATGATATTCAGAGTATTTATTCATAATTATTTTTTGTTGACAAATACAAACTGGAAAGCTGATTTTGCTTGTCCGCAGAAACACCCAGAGTCTCTGACAGGAGTCAAACCTGCACCCTCCCTTCGACTACTAAACAAGTATGCTGCCTACTAGCATTCCCCTTATGCATTTATATGTATAATATGCAGTGTTACCAAAATATATATTCAAGATTACACCTCGTAGGAGCGAAAATTACCCGATTTCAAAGGAATTACACCCAATATTAAAATAAATATTTGACACATTTCAAAAATCTTGTTTAAGGTCTACTTATGATTTGGTATCAGCCCCAGTGAAGTGCAACATATCGAGAGCGTGTATTCAAAATACGTCAACTCAAATTTTCTCAAAATGAGCTTCCGATGGCAAAAAAAACTCTCCTATAGCATATACATACATACATATGTAAAATAAATTTCGAATCAAAAAAATTTTTTTTCTTGTTTTGTATAATTTTTTTTATTCTGCTATCTAAAAGTATAATTTTTTTGGTGAAAATAAATGCTAACTTTCATGTAAAAATAAGTAGTTCATTATAAATCTACCTCATATCTTATTGCTTATTATTATTATTGTTTTTTTTTTCACAAGAAAACGTGTGAAAACCAGAACACACACGATTTATTATATAAGAATTTCAAATTACCCGTAAATTACACCTGAGAGCAATTACCCACGCGCTACACTTGCACATAAAAATTACACCTGATTCGGGTAATTACCCGCGATTCGGCAACACTGATAATATGGACGAAAAATTTGAGGATTTGTTATGGTTTAGAAAATTTTATAGAATGTAGAATTATTAAATTGCTCATTCCATCCCTGTGATGCAATCAGTCACTTTTCTGACAGCACTGATGCTTGAAGTATGTGCAAATAATATACTCCTTTATATATTCATGTGTAAGTGAATAAATACTCAGAGTATATTTATACTTATATGTATATGACACGCAAAGTTTACTTTGCAAAGTCTTAATTCAACCGCGAGAATGACAAAAAGGTAAAATAATCCTACGTCTGTCTTTCACCCAGCTGAATTAAGACTTTCACGGCTGTTTTCTTGAAGCAAGTCTGAGTTTATGGTAGAGAGAGTCAAGATGAGGTCTACAGACATGCCTTTACGGAAAAGTTGCTTCAATTCTCTTTTGTTATTTCATTCGCTGCATGCAAATAATAGGAAAATTTAACAAACACACTGTCGTATTTGCAAACATAATAGCAGTTTTAAAAGAGAACTGGAGAGACTTGCTTCAAGAAAAACATGACCTATCACAATAGACCCAAGTGGGTCCCCGAGTGGAGGTGCACCACCCTTCCTAAAAAATGACTTTGCAAAGCAAACTTTGCGTGTCTAAAAGTGATCTAATATAAGCCAAAAAATTCCACTTTTTTGTCGCGTGCGACAGCAAGCAATTAACCTTGTATTTCTGAACAACGTGACTCGATTTTTCTTAAAATTTTACCTAACGTAGAGCTGCTGATTGCCTATATATGTAAATATATAAAGAAATAAGTTTCGTTTTCTTTGAAAAAACAAGCATACTTGCTTGGTGTCGCACGCTACAAAAAGTTGACATTCCTATGGAAATGCCCATAAGCATATTGAAAAAAATGCGTATAATATGAAACTAGACAAATTAAAAATTTTTCTCTTATATTTTTAGTTTTCGGAAATTTAACTGTGGTAAAGGATGATGAGATTATTGAAAGTGTGGAAGAAATCGACGACCTTAATAGAAATAATTCAATGTTAAGGGTAAGTTTGTAAAATTATATCTTGGACACTTTGCCGTAAACAATTTACAAACATATCGTTCCTTTATTGCAACATAGAGATATCTCACAAATGAGTTCTTGGAGTTAATTATGCAGACAAAATCGTTTATTGAATCTTGTGTAAAAATTTAATATATTATAAGGCTTATACACGCACGTTTAGAGAAAGAAAAAAGGAAATAATTTTATCAGCCTTAAGGTGCAATTAGGCGTGCGATAGCCGTAATCCCATAGCCATAACCAAACCAAAAATTCAATTGGTTTCTATGGTAATGGCCATGGCGTTATGGCGAGTCACCTATAATCAAATACATTAGTTTGGTTCGAATGGCTGTTTTCTATGGTTATGGTTATGGCACGTCTGATTGCACCTTTATTCTGAATAACGCCTCTTCGGGAACTTATTCCCTGTTCATTGTTCCCCCCTTTTGAAAAGTAATTTGCAAGCTTTAAGTTAAAACTTCGAAAATTCGAATTTCTCCCTCAAATTAAAATTTTTAGCTCAATCTGTTTAGAAAAAAAAATTAATCCGTGGGAATTTTTTCGCTGGGAATACTTAGAATTGAGCTGGATATTTTCATTGAGTTGTATGTAAATTGAAAACTAAAAACTTATTTTCTGCAAAATAATTTTTTTTGAGTTATGCCTCTCTTGCAATAAAGCAGCGATATGGAAATGTGGAAGTTTATGCGGCACACTTCTTCAACTTCCTTAAAAGGTCAAAATAACTTAAAACAAATATTAACGCATCTTACTCAGGCCGAACGTTTATAAAATTATGTATATATGTATGTATGTATGTATGTACCCGCTTGTACAAAAATAAATCCATACTAATGAATTATAAACAACAAATGAGTCATAAATATTTGAGGTATTTTACAAATATAATAAAAAGTTATTTGCACCTGAATTTATGTTCAGTAAGTATAAAATTAATGCTGCCAAAAGTAAAATTTCAAAGAATTTTAAAAAAAGTAATAACATTTAAATTGATGACGAAATTTTAGCGGGTTTGTTTAACGTCAAATGAATCACAAATCAGCAATAAGTAGCAGCAAAGAATATTAACGACACTACTAGAGTGCTTGGAGGGAATCTCTAACCAAATGTGTAAATACATATGTACATACACACATAAATACATTTAGACTTTAGATTAAATTTTCAGTTTCACTTTACACAAGTAAAAAAATTCAAATACTCATTTATTTTGCAATACATAATAATTGATGTCATTTAGAGAAATTTTAGGAAATATTTTATTAAAGTCACCATCGTTGTTTTGTCTAAATTTATACCTACAATAGAAAATTTGTTGAATAAAGAGGAACACATGCAATACTCGTATAAGGCGCTTTTTAATGCATATTTATTCTATTTAAATCGAGTTATACGTTACATTAATTTTATTATTGTATTTTTTTTTTAATTTACGTTTTTCTGTTGCAACAATATATGTATTGAGAATTAAACTTCAAGAAGTTTTGACAAATCGCTTATTTACTAAAATAACATCATAACTCGAAAAATGGGATTTTTGAGTTGTAAAAATTTCATACAAACAAATATGTATCTTGTTTACTCAACTCTTGATAGAAAAATAAAAGTTTCTTTTTCCATCAAGTTATGTGTAAATTGAAAACTCGTTTTTTTTAGTTATGTTGTTGTTTTAGTAAATGAGCGAAATATGTTCACACTTACGTATTTAACATCTCATTCTTGTTTAACAGCTTATGCTATGTTCACACTTATGTTTTTAAACATGTTTACTCTTGATAGAAAAATAAAAGTTTCTTTTTCCATCAAGTTGTGTGTAAATTGAAAACTCGTTTCTTTTGAGTTATGTTGTTGTTTTAGTAAATGAGTGAAATATGTTCACACTTACGTATTTAACATCTCATTCTTGTTGAACAGCTTATGCTATGTTCACACTTATGTTTTTAAACATGTTTAAGACGAGTTTTTTTAAAAACTAAACACAACCGTTCACATTATATTTGTGGTAAAACATCTCAAAATAGGCTCTTAAGCACGAATGAGACGTTAAACACGTAAGTCTGAACATAGTATTAACACGACGATTTTGAGATGTTTTACCGTACTTTGACTTGTTTTGTTAAATATCTCAATTGAGGTGCTTTAAATTTATACACTTCCTTAAACATGTAAATGGAGTATGTTCAGTCCGTTTGGAAAACCCTTAGCTCGCTTTAGAAAACCCTTTAATTTTTAACTTGTTGTTGTAGCGGCCAATGTTTTACATGTTTTGTGAAAATTTGAGATCCATAACTGCCACGGTTATCACGAGCCTGTGACGGACAGACGTCCATCGTAGCGAAAATAATAGCGGTCGCTTTTCACCTTTAGTGCACGGAACCCTAAAAAGGAAAGAATGCCATTAATAAGAGAAAGCTATATTAGATCCCCGCAGTACCATATTTTTTGTGAACTTTTCCATCACCAATTCCCACATTTGAGGCGGTATGTCCTAGATAACTTTACGAACTCTCTCTTTGAGGTCTTGAATCGATTGTGGGCTATTGGCATAGACCTTATTTTTCACGTAGCTCCACAGAAAAAAGTCTTAAATTTGTTAAATCGTAATAATATTTAGGTGCTCGATTGCGATCACCTCTTCAACCACACGTAGGCAACGAAAATTTGTATTATCATAATTAATTCAATAATACAACTAATTTTTGGTTCACATAGAGTCACTTTATAATGGTGGTATACTAAGTATGCAAGTCTTATAGCTAAGCTGATTAGTTTTTTAGGAGAAAGAGAGACGAGGGGAAAAGAAACGTTTCTGTTCCCCTCGTGTCTCTCCCCCACAAACTAATCAGCTTAGCAATAAGACTTGCATAGTGTAAATTATTGATATAACGAATACCAGTTTAGCGAATGCGAATGCGAAAACGAATAATACATTTTAATTTTTGCTAAAGCGAATGCGAATGCGAAAGCGAATGCAAATATTACAATACGTTAAAAAAAATCACATGAAAATAAATTTGTCTAAGAACATGAAGTTGTGTTGTATACATAGATCCACTTGAGTCTTGAATTCAGCAAATATTTATTCAAAATTGTTAAACTGAAAGATATATGAAATCATTTTAAAATAAGTATAGATAATAATTAAAAATAAATTTACAAAATGTTAGGCAATCAACCCATTCGTACTTTGGCCTTAAGACCTTGTACTAAGTTCAACATTTCCTCTAAAATGCTACCAAAATACATATTAAGAAAAATTAATGAATTGTTCATGAATAAATTTTGAAGAAGTAGTGCTCTGTTCATCTTGGAAGAATCATATGAAATATATCTTCAACATTTTAAGTTTTCATGCGAAATAATATGACTGGCACTTGTTTCGCAAAAAATTTGCAACAAAGAAGGATTAGTTAATATTTTTGCATTTCAAATTTTTTTTTTACGAAGTAATGAATGGTGCTTATTTTGGTACCATTTTTAACAGAATAGCCTTAAGTAGAAAATATTTTCGCGAAAATCAAACACTGCCTTTTCTTTTTCAAAAAATATTTCAAATACTTTTGTCTTTAGTATTCGCTTTAAATATTCGCATATATTTTAGCGAATGCAAATGCGAATGCAAATAGCAAAAGTAAGCGAATTATTTGCGAATGCGAAAGCGAATGCGAACATTCGTTACATCCCTAGTGTAAATCAGGACTAAATAATTTGTTTCCACTGCACCTAGAATATTTAAAAACTCAACTTTACACTTAAAAACATTTAATTTGAAACCCAAAATACTTATATATCTTAATATTAAGCTTAATTTTGTTTGATTTTCAATTAATTTTTAAGCTTTACAAGTCTCCTTCCCGTTTTTTACATTCACTAAGCATTGATAGCTGGAACAAACGTTCCCATTAAATTCGGGATTGCAAATTTCCCTCCATGGGGACAAACATTTCACCTTTTCATTCACGATAGGGGGTGAATGAATATGTAAATTGTCAAAAAATTACTTATTTTTGGAAAAATGAGGCAGGACAGTATTTCCTTGAGCCATATTTTGTTTTTGCAGAAATAACCAATGCGGCAACGCTGCCTCCTTAATTCTAACGACATTTTATAATTTGTAAATGCTATTTAGATAAATTCATTGAATACAATTCTAATTCTAATTAAATTTCATAATTTTTAAATGGTATTTAGATGAATTCATTGAAACATGATTAAATCCTATAAAAATATCTTAATATATTATTTCACAATGATAACCACAATGAATCAGGCGACGAACATATTCTTGTTAATACATCTTCAGAAATATTTTTTTTATTTAAAAAAAATTACGAGTACAAACAATTTCTGGAATTATTCATTAGACTCTAATTAAATAGAAATAAAAAAAATAATTCTTGACAGACAACTTCGCCGAATCTGTAATTTCACATTCAGTTTAAAACTTTAAGTGCTATAAAATATTTCTGTGAATATTTTCTAATTTATAAAACGACTATAACTTTTTTCTTAGAGATATCTAAATTTCTCATGGTGAACAAGTTGTAATAATATGCACATATTACAAATGTAACATTTTTAAAGTGACGGCAAGTGTTTCGTTAGCCTAAAGTTATTTCTGTATTGAATAAATGAAATAAATAAAAGTGTATTAACGTTTTCCATTGTGTCTCATTAACGGAAACTTAGTCACGTTCGTTTTATTGCAACACAATTCATTTACACAAATTGTGAAAGTTTAGCACTTTTTTTTAATTTTCTATTAATAATATGGTCAAAAGCTTTTATTTTGAAAGTTAGCAAAAAAGTTAGAATATTTTATTTGGTTTAAATGCTTGAATTTAATGTCGGTTTGATTAAAATACTTTTTATAATACATTTGCCAGCTGTGTATAACGTGATTAGATGGTTTTTGCAAAAAGCGGGACATGATCGATCAAAAAGCGGGATTTTTAATTAAATACCGCTAAAAAGCGGGATTTAAAAACAAATATATTTTAGAAAGCGGAATGTGTAATATGTACATACATACATACACATTTTCTTATGTACTTAAGAAACACAGTTTTCAACTCAAAAGAAACGCTTTTAAATAAACGAAAATATTTATCTATGTATGTATGTACATAAAAGAATTGCAGTTCATTTTTACCAAATTCATTTGAATTGACTCAAATTTAATTCAATTCATTTTTTGTGTGAAAAGAATTAATTCAAAATTTGCTAATTCGTAAGGAATTAAAATCAAAAAAAAAGAATGATTAATTTACAGCTCTGGTACACACACATATATGTGTCGTTTATTGTAAAGGTGGTGTAACTCCATATTTTCAATAAATACATATTTTTGTAGAATAGGATCACATTTAGTCATATCTTTCGTAGTAACAGTGATGCAACTGCAATATTTGCACCAGAACTTGTTTACTCGCGGAAGTAAAACTGGTAAATATTCACTATAAGTTCAATAAAACTATTTCTTTTTAAGCCTTAGGTCAGTAAATTTTATATATTTTTAGTTTTTTTTATCAATATTTCGTTAACTTCTTTAGGATTATTCTTATTTTATTTGCTTTATAATTAGTTTTTTTTTTTTTGATTGAAAACAAAAAAGGCAAAAACTAATTATAAAACAAATAAAATAAGAATAATCCTGAAGAAGTTAACCAAAGATTAACGAAATATTGCTAAAAACTAAAAATATATACAATTTACTGAAATTTAGTTTTATTGAAAATATATAAAAGGTCGAAAAATTAGATAAACAATTTATGTATATTTTATTACAAGTTTTTAATGTATTTTTTGAAAAAAAAAAGATTATTCTATTATCCTATTGCATTTTTTCAGGACTCCACAGATGGCAAACCCACTGAACGACCTTTTACACATCGTGATGAAGACATGTTGGCGGACTTAAAGCAATCAACTATTTTTGCCAGTTTAAAATATGATGTTGAAATTCTGGAATCAAATGAAGTAAAAAAAGAAGATGTGGAAATTGAAGAACGCTATAGGTAAAATTAATAATGCCTAAACATTTATACAAATTAATCAGTTTTCTTGCAGAGGTCCGGCCATAACACTTAATACTGACAATTTTGTTAACGAAAACATAGAAGTTAATGCTAATAATGTTGATTTAGTAGATAGTGCTTCTAAGGACGCCTTATCTAGTAGTCATATGATTTTAACTATCGTATTGATAATAGTGGCCTTGGTGGCCATTGGTTTATATGTCGCTTTATTTGCTTGGCGCAGTCATATGCAGTAAGTGGAATTGCTAAATATTTATTAACAACATATTAACTTATAATTGCTTACTTTCTAATGTTAACTAAATCAAATGTTATTTATTTTTTGTTTTTATTCCATATAGACAACGCTATGGCATGCGCGAATTGCTAGTTACCAATGACAATCAAGATTATTGGCCCCAAGATGTTATAACATCAGTTGTGTCTCAACAGCAACAGCAGTATCAGCAACAACAACAACGACAACAACAAATCCGTCAGCAACAATTACAATCGTAGTTTAATTATAATTGCTGCTGTTTAAACTGCAATTATATACAGATTGTAACTATTTCAAAAGAAAAGAATAACAAGTCACAAAAATTTCCCATTTAGTAGTATTTTTTAATGTATGTATAATTTATTTAAGTATGACAATTATTTTTAAATATTCCTTGATTCTTTGTATTTATTATGACAATTATTTTTAAATATTCCTTGTTTTAATTCTTTGTATTTATGCAATATGACAATTATTTTTAAATATTCTTTTTTATTCCTTGTTGTAAGTTCACTATTATTATTTAAGGTGTTTTAATTATAATGTAATATAAATCAAATTTAGGGCTGTGATATAATTTTATATTGGTGCTTTTTTCTACTAACTAATATAACCACAAATTTATGCCCATACATACAGTATTTTCTATCGGTACATTAACCCATTAAAAATAACCTTAAGCAAGTAAAAAAAGTAAATAAAATAAGAAAAAAGAACGTTAATAGTTTTACATATTTATGTAAACATAGTACATACATACATATGTATATTTAACACGTTCACTTCTAAGTACATAATCAAATTGTAGGAAATCTTAAAAAAAAAATTCTAATCTATTTCACATTGCCACTGAATGTTTACAAGTACAAAATTATACATATTCTATATACTATAGAAATTTTCGCTGACATATAAAATCGAAATGAGTATCGAAAATTTTGTTGAATAACGAATTTTCTATCGAACAGAATTGAGCTTTCGATTCAGTATTTTAATCTGAAAAATTATTAAAAATCCAAGTGTTAATCGATTGTTTTTTATTTTGGGGCATCCCCACACAAATTGTCATCTATTTTTTGTATCGATTTTATGTAGATCTAAGGTAGTAAGGACTAACAAATTCGAAATGTTTCACTTATGAAGGAAAATCTTGTGTATTTTAATTTTCATTTGTAGTGAGTGATTCTTCAGCTTAAAATCTTAAAATTTCTGCAAATTTTAAAAATCACATTAAAGTGATATTTACAATAACAACATTCTTTGTCGAATGCGAGCCATAATACCAAATGGGAATTCTTGCGACTACAGTTGAAGATCGAAAGTTGCTCTTAATGAGGACCATCAGCTTATATGTATGTAGTTTAATGCATAATAATAATAAAAAGTTACAATTGGCGAAACACTTTAAAACGAAAAAATATTTTTTTTCTCAATTTTTCGAAAAAAATTGGTTAAAACACTCGAACTTTACTTTCAAAATATTTTAGATATGATAAATACTTTATGCAATTCTAGTTAAATGTTTCTTGAATATAAAGCAATTTAAAAATATATGGCCTTCTACATAATAAATTTTAAGTTCTTTGATCTTTTTTAACACAAAACAAGTGATACATACATAAATAAATAAATTTAATTAAAATATTTTAAATGTAAATTTTTCTGTTTGAAAGTGAAATTTATAACGAGCAATTTTTTCATTTTTAATAATTAAACGAATTTAAATAAAGTTTTAATCTATTTTTTGCATAAAAATTCAATTAATATGCTTTTTTTTCAAAACAGCTGCACATACCATTAATTTTGAATTTGAATAAATTATAACGGAAATTTTTCTTATGTTAAACTACAATACAGTCTGGCATTTATTTATGTTTAACATAAAACTGCCACCCCAAGAAATGTTAACATTTATGTATTTAGTTTTCGTTAACAGCTGGTCTCTGAAGAGACGGCCATCGCGTGGGCTAGTGAAAAAATTAAAAATGTGTGTGTTAAAAGTGTGAAAAATTAAACATTTTGTGCGGATTAGTTAATTTATGAAGAGCGCTATTAGAGAAATATAAAATTTTTGCAAGATAACAAAACTTAAGCGCGAAATTCCAATTAGAAAATTCTTTGGTAAAATATACAGTTAGTTTTTTTCCTTTTCTGTTAATATACTTGCTAATGTTACCGTAGTGTCAAAAACTTCTACAGCGAAGTAACAGGTCTTTTTCGCATTCGATATTTGGGCAAGTCCGGCAGTTTTACTAATAAAAAGTCATAGTCAGCTGTTAGTATTGTTCTTTGCAATTTATCCAAAGTTTGTTGTGTTGTTTTTCGTTTTATTAACTTTTCTTTGGCAAAACTTCTTAAAAAACATAACGAAGCAGGTGAGTTTTATAAAGTTATTAATGAGTTGTGCTTCTATATTTATCAAGTAAATATTTTTAATTCAAATTTTGTTTTTACTGAAATGTATTTGTGTGAACTTTGAACTTGTAACCTCCACGATACGGTGGAATAAATAAAAGCAAAATGAAACCGTGTTTCTTAGCAATGCGCCTGTCTGTGATTTCTTATTCTCCGGTAAATGTTTTCTAAACTAATGTATGTAGTTGTATTTCTAGTTGCCACCAAACCATAACCCGCGTTTTATATTATTATTGTTGGCGCTTCTTGTGGTTCAATTTGTGGGTTGGCATTGCCAGCAGTCCGTACATGAAGTTGTTATCCATTTATTCATTCATCTCAGTTTAGTTATCAGTTAGCACTTGTCTACTTATGTTCATATCTTTAGTGAAAAAAGAGCAAAAAAAGTAAAATCGGTCTTTCGGTCTTATGGAATTTCGATAGTTTATTATTTTTATATCACATATGTAGGTACTTTCTTGTGTGTGCTTATTTCAATATTTTTGGATCGTTAAACGGACGGAACTAGTGCAGAAAGGTGCGCTAAAATATCTTCAACAATAAAATGTTTATTTGAAATCCTTACGTACTAATAATAACAATAAAAATAAAATACAAAAGCTTGCACATACATACATACATACATACATATGTATTAATGTCTGTACTTCTATAGAATAAACTTGTCGTGTTCCTACATTAATAAGAATTAATTTGCATATACATATGTATAAAATATAAAAGAATGATGTGATAAAAGTTCCAAAGGATAATATGGCTCAAATAGTAAATAAAAAAATATTTGTTAATACTTCACGCTCCATAATTAATTATTAATTAATTAGTTCTTTTTTAAATCTATAGTTACAATTACTAAATAAATATATGCATACATATGTATAAGGAATAAGTTAAGCTTTTGCTGGAATTATTTGTTCAATTGGCCGTTTAGCGCCAAAATTCATCACTGATACATGTTCTATTTAAAACTGCTTGTTTGTTTTTGGTTAAGCACGTCAAGTTGTATTTCATTTCGCCTAAGGCAACTCATTAATTGAAGTCTACTGATGAGCTGCTTAAGCAGCAACGAAATGCTTCTAGACGTGCTTAACCAACAAGAAACTAAAAAAATAAGAAATTAAATATCTATGCATGTAATATTTATATAATTATTGAAACTCACATTAAAAATTATGATTAGTTTAGAATTCTGAAAATCGTGGATATTTTCAAATATAACTACATCTGTATATGGTATAGCATTTTGTTAAATTTTTTATCGTAATTAACTTCAATAAAGCTCTAACTCAAAAAACTTATGGCCTGTTTCACAATAACGAAAGGAAACTTTCGACTGAAAATTTTATATTGAAAACAACAATAAAATATGAAAATTTGTTTTTGTTTTCAATATAAATTTTCAGTCGAAAGTTTCGTTTCGTTACTTGCGTTCCCTGATTAATGCCCTAATTCAGTAAGTAGATTTAGGACGTTTTTGTTTGAAAATGCTTTTGAGTTCTTGTTTTTGAATTCCCTAAATTATTTTCTTCAAAAATGGTTGTTGTCTTTGATAATGAAAAATATAAATATTATTGCCATGTTTTTAAAACATAAAAATTAAATTCAAGTA
Source organism: Tachina lurida (assembly GCA_944452675.1). Taxonomy (NCBI): domain Eukaryota; kingdom Metazoa; phylum Arthropoda; class Insecta; order Diptera; family Tachinidae; genus Tachina; species Tachina lurida. The sequence continues at coordinate 175,652,948 of OX101752.1, forward strand.
TTATACAATAGTTTGAAAAATATATGGAAAAATATGTGTTGGATATAATGTTTCGAAGAAAATCATAAAGCAAATATGCACGAACCTTCTAGCATAGACAATAAACAATAATCGTTTTAAAGAATCAAAACTGCTTCTTTTTTTCGTCCATAGACAAGACGATACAATCGTCGGACAGAACTTGTGCATAGATTAAAAAAACTAATTTTTATTTAAAAAATAACGTTTATTAATCCAAGTGAAAAATAAAACTAAAAAAATAAATTTTATTTTCAGAGGAATAAATAAAAATCAAGAAATAACGTTTATTTTCTGAATAAAACTCAAGAAATAACATTCACTGCCAGTTAACAGAAGACAAGTACAAATCCTCGTCTGTCTATTTATATTTATACCGAGCCTTATTTTCAATTTTAATGTAACCCACAAGAATGAAAGTTTTCAGGAGAAGATTTTTTAAAATATTCAAATATGTTTTTGTACGTAAATTGGCGCTTACGATAAAATTTTACAGCCTGTATCTTAAAAGTTATCAATATTCAATATCTACAATTTTGTCATTTTCATAATTCTAAACTATGGGTATTTTAATTTCAGTAAAAAAGTCTATTTTCGATTATATGTCGCTTACGGGAACAAATAGGGTTTAGGTCCTCCTTGCAGAAATAAATAAAAACTATCCTATCAGATAGAAAATTAAAAATAAGAAGAGTTATGGGCATCCAAAGTTCCAATACGCAATTGTGATTATTTGATGTAATTTCCATCCCATGCAGTCAATATTGGTATCATTTAAAAGCTTTTAAAAATATCTTTAAAGATTTATTGAAATGTTTAAAAAAGTCATTAACCCATGGTTTTTTCCAATATGGCGCTTTGTACTATTTTTTTGTAAAGCCGGCCTTTGGCCGGGCTCAAGGATTTTCTACACCATGACTTTTTCCCATCACGGGAGTACTTACTAAATATTTTTTCCATATCTGTTAAAAAATCTTTTCTAAGAAGTTAATACATATTGTTGGAAAGTTTATTAATTACAATGCTTTTAGAAGAAAAATTTAAATGGTCTCATGAACATGTGCGGTTATTCATAATACCTCATATTTCATATTTAAATATATAAAATTCTATGTGTGAAAAAAAGAGTTTATATGTATTTTGGTTAATAAGTAAAGAAACCACATCGTAAATATGACGTCTTAAAAACATAATAATTATGTATGTATGTATTTCAATGTTAAGCTTGTCTGATGGAAGGTAAACAATTTTTCTTTTCATGTCTTAAATACACACATTTTATTATACACTACAACAACACATTTTATTATACAACAACTAATAATTCTTTCATTTGTATACGCGTACATATTTAAATACATATTTCCACTTTTGCCTACTTTAGCTTAAAAACATCGCTGTGGCAAAATCCTTGATGTTAAATTAGATCTAATTTTTTTTTTTGCTTTTGGCTTTCCTTTCTTTCAAGGATTGACTCTTGAGCATGTTTGAAATTATTGTTGTTGTTGCTATGAAATGTTGCTTTAAAAACTCTTGAATGTTATAAATTATTCACACATTTACCCTTTTTTTTGCTAAAGTATACTTAATATTCTGCATAATCCTTATCAAGTCACCTACGTTTTTCAGCCCACGTACTAAATTGCATACTTTTCAGCTACTTAAGATGTAATAAATACGCATTTTTTTTTTAAATAATATCGTTCAAATGTAAGCCCTCGCGTTGGCGGCACTCGTGTAATCGAGTGGTAGGAAAATGGGATTTTTTTATTATAATTGGTTGCCATTTCATTGGTTAAATGGCGTAAACTTTCGAATTCAGGTAGCCCCATAGAGAAAATCAGGAGTTGTTCTTGGAAAGTGCTTTAAAAGATTTTCATTGTGGCATGTTTCGCTTCTTTGATAACTGTTTATTTCTTTTTAAGATTTCTTGTATATGTTGACGAATAAATCGGAATTATTTGAACATGAATTATTGGAATGTTCTACTAATTTTTTTGCAGTTTTGTTCCAACCAACCAACCAATTTAAAAGCAAACTTTTGTAATACCACGTTAAAAATTTATTGCTACAAGCTTAGAAAAAATATGTAACTACTTTTCTAGATACATATGGGCATTTCCACAGGAATGTCAACTTTTTGTAGCGTGCGACACCAAGCACACATGCTGTTTTTCAAAGAAAACTTAACTTTTTTTTACTTCTTTATATACATATTTGTGCAGGCCGTCAGTAGCTCTACATTAGGTAAAATTTTAAGAAAAATCGAGTCACGTTGTTCAGAAATACAAGGTTAATTGCTTGCTGTCGCATGCGACAAAAAGTGGAATTTCTCGGAGAAGTGCCCATATGTATATGTATGTATATGTAATCATTCACTTTAAGGATGGAAACAATGAAAATCGTATACAAAATATTTCATTCTTAAATGCAAACGGACGTAACTACACTTTTATATTTTATACAGGAGAAACAAAAAACGTTTCAAAATCAGTAATAATAAAGTGTTCTTGAAAATTTTCTTCGAAATTTATTTACAGTATGGATACTTATATGTTTTAACCATTTATTTCCTTTTTATATACATATATTCAACGTTCTTTTGCAATAAAAAAAAAAATGCATTCGTAATTACGTCCATTTCAATTTCTTTAATAAAGTTGTAATTTTTGATCGCAGAGGTCTAAATATTTGCACGAACATGTAGTTTGATAAAATGAACCATAAGCAATCAAAAAATCGATTTCGAATTTTTGTGTAGTTACGTCCGTTTGCATTTAAGGTGACGATATATTCAAATTCTATATTCTATTTCGATGATTGGCAGCATTTTTGGCTGTTCTTTTAATTTTTAAAAGTTAGGGCCTGTCCTGCCTGACATTGGAAACAAGAACAAAATTTTAAAATTTCTGTTTGTTTTGAATGTATGTGTGCGACAAGTCGAACGCCGTCGACATCGTGGGACAGGTCCTTAAACAAATTTTCATATGAAAAATAATATCTTATAATTTTTTTATTTTACATTTTTTTATTTTACATTTTTGATTTGGCTTTGGAAACATTTTTTGATATGAAAAATCGGCCAAAATTTCAAAAGGAAAATTCACAAAAAAAAAATAAAAATTAAGAATTGCCCAAATTTTTATGGAAATTTGGGTAATTTTTAATTTTTATTTATGGGCGATTTTTCATGGAGCCTGCTTGTACATACATCTACGAGTATGTGCATATCGTTCATGCAGAATTAATCCTCATATCGTTATTCACATTGTATTAAAATTTCATACAAATATTTTGTTTACCCAACTCTTGAGAGAAAAATTAAATCTTTTCCATTAAGTTGTATGTAAATTGAAAACTTTAAACTCGTTTTATGGCAAACTATTTTTTTTTGAGTTGTGACGTTGCAGTAGTAAATGAGCGATATGTTGCTCTACAAGCTGTAATTAATTTTCCATAATTTATTTTAGTTTTCAAAAGTACAAGTATATAATTCTTTTTCAGTTCCTTGTCAATTGCAGCCTTAACCTAAAAATAAGAAATATTTATAAAAAATGAATAAAACAATGTAACATGTAACTATTCAATTAAAAAATGTAAACGAGTACGTAAGATTTTATTTTCAAAATACATATATACATACATGTGTACATACATACATACATTTATACATATACATATACAAAGGTACACTTGTGTTTCAAAACCATTTTAATAACCTTAATTGATTTCCAACCATATTTTATATTCCGTTATGGCCATATACATATATTTCATACACAATTTATTTGTTTTGTTTTTATTTTCTTTTTTATTTCCACCAAAGCAAACAAAGGAAATTTTAGTTGAACTTGAACGATTACAAACTATTGACCGACCGACCGACTAACTTGTTATTTAGTTTGACTAACGCCAGGTGTACATATTTGTATGTTTTTATACGCTAGAGTACCACCTACTGAATAGGTAGGTACAGTATTTCGTTTAGTATTTACATTTTTTGTTTTTGAAAATAATATTTGATGAGGATAAAAGGCATTTAATACCAGTATTTTATTTATTTTCATGTACACTATTACACTTGTCGATACTATTGTATTAAATATTTTCCGCACGATTTTACCGCTTGTTTTACAAGAGTAGTTCGAATGCAATGCAGAAAAATATTGGATAATCCATAAATTTTGGAGTATTTAAAAAAAAATTCAGAACTTTCGACAACGATATATGTATGTATGTATCTCGATCGATTCAACCCATTTAGATAAAATTTGTGGTATACAACTTAGTTTTCAAGTCCAACAAAAGTAAATGAATTCTGAAAATCTATTTGAAAATAACTTTTGGTGTTAATAAAATAAACGTGTGTGAAGATAAATTTCGAAATTTAAAACCAAAGACACAAACAAAATACATTAATATAGCTATGTTAACTTGGTAACAGAGCACTGTTAGACATGAAAATCTTGGAAGTATATATGTACTCCAAATAGAATTCTGGCCATAATTTTCAACAAAATGAGCTAAAAAATTTTAAACATGCAGACTATTACATTTTTCTTTATAATAACAAAAATTAAAAATTTGAAAAACCCCCGAATATATCTAGAGAAGATGTGATATCTTCTAAACGGCTGGACCGATTTTCTTGAAACATAGCTAAGAACCATCTCGATCAAGCCACCTTTCAAACAGAAAAAACTAAATCGAAATCGGTCCAGCCGTTTGGTCTGTACGTGGACACGGACAGACACACAGCCACACACTACAAACTTATAACACCCTTTTTTTTAGTCGGGGGTTAAAAACATAAAAAAAGTTATAAAAATGTAAAGAAACAATAATTTTTTAACTATCAAGTAAATTTAATTTTTTTTGGGAAATTTTTGAATTCCTTGAGAACGAATATACCTGGGCGGTTACATTTTTTTGGAATTTATGTCTTTTGTGTGCTTTTATGATACCCAGATGTCAAAACCCTTAACATTTGCGTTATTCATAAAAATGTTCAATTGTTTTCTAAATTTTCAAATTTTGATTTTCACTAAAGGACGAATTTCAGGAGGACGAACACGGGTGGCGAAATAATTTTTTGGAATTTATGTCTTTTGTGCCCTTCTATGACACCTCGATGTCAAAACCCTTAACATTTGCGTTTTTCAGAAAAATTTTTAATTTTTTTCTAAATTTTCAAATTTCGATTTTCACTAAAGGACGCATTTCAGGAGAATAGAAAATTTTTTCGATTTTTTTTAATTCTTTTATTATATAGATTCTCAAATATCATATCTGAAACAAAATTATCGTGTATGATTTTAAACACGTCTGCAGGACCATTATTAATTTTTTGAAAACGAAAAATTTACTCGGGCCGATTTTCTCAAAGGAACGAATCAATTGAATTTTAGTCAAATTTGGTTGGTGTTTCAGCTGATTAGATTTTGGATTCGATTGGCTTTTTATACTTTATTTTATTAACAAAAAGCAAATAAAATTTTAGAAAAAATTAAAAAGTGCGCTAAAAATATTAAACTTTATTCTAAAAATATTTCCAAAGAAGCACAAATTATTAACTTGACTGCACACGGTCAAAAATAGTTATTTGGGAACACTTTATACTTGCTAAAGCAATGTATAGCTGTTGTTCTTTTTTACATTTACGAGTATTTTCTTACAACTACAAAAAAACTTAAACAATACCGTAATTTATTAACTAACATTTTGCCTCTAATTAGCTAAAGTTTCATTAACAATTTTCGCAAATTGTTCTTGAAAAAAAAAATAGTTTTATAACTACAAATTCTAGTGAGAAAAATACACAAATACATACAAACCTATTAAGTTCATTATAAAACAATCAGTATCTTTTGATTTTCTTTTATTGCGTGTTCTAGATATTCAGCATTATTATCAACACAATATCTCGAGAGGAGTATTTTTTACATTGAATATTTTTAACACCAGCAGCAACAAATTGCACATCATTCCCAATCCTCTACAAAAAAAAAAATTAAATTCTTGAGTGAACCAATTGCCAGCAACGCCATACCTATTAACTAACCACAGACATACAAAGTAAAAATAAAAATATATAAAAGAACAAAAATTGAAAAATAAACAAGTATATCATTATGACAAATTGGGAGGATTTTTACAATACACATCTACCCCCAGCAGATTTTGAGGATAATCGTTCATTACTGAAAGAATTTTGTGAACGACACAATAAACTACAAAACAGAATCGTCCTTGTAACAGTAAGTATTGCATATTTTACCAACAAATCTACATTTATTTTATTATCTGCCTAGAGACGGCCGTAGTAATTTTGCTGTCCTTATTGTTAAACATGATTAAAAGAACCTTTCATTCAATGTAGTATTAAAATAAAATTTCTGGGTGGGCAAGAACATTTATTTGTAAATAAGTTGAAAGGCTGTTGTACTTTCTCCTTGAAATGTTTATAATGATTTAAGATTGCAATACATTATAAGGATAAGGTATATTTAAAAAAATAAAATAAAATAAAAAAATAAAAATAAATCAAGACATAATTTTATTGATTCTACTAAATGACAAAATATAAATATCATCCATGGAATTAAAATGAAATTTGTGTGATGGCCGGACAGCTGCAAGTAGTAGTACATTTTTTTTACTATACTTCATCATTTACTCTGATTTTTTATGATTTTGTTTAAGTTTGTTCAACTAGTAGAGCCGAATCCAACTCGTTCAGCTGTTCTTTTTAGACACAAATATAGTTGTAGCCAACAGCTCTTTTTGAACTAGTTTGAGAGCGTTCGAATGAAATGTTGTTGCAAACCCATTTAATTTACATTGATGTTATTGACCGGAATTGTGTCCAGCAGAACAAATTAGTTCAAAAAGAGCTGTTGTACACAACTCTAGACACAAACTTATGATCAAACCCATCTAAATTGCATGGGTTTGATCATAGCTTTGTAGCTAAACTGCATAGGTTCGAAATAGTTCGATAAAAGTCTAAAACCCATGTAATTTTAATGAGTCTGATCACAGGTTTGTGTCTAAAACAAACGACTGAAGGAGTTGGACCCAGCTCTATTTGTGCCAAAAATTAACTAGTAAACGATTTCGACCCAAGTCTAATTTAAACCAAAGCGTTCGTTTCAAGCACTTGGGTCTAGAGTTGTGTCCAACAGCTCTTTTTGAACTAGTTTGTTCGCGTTCGATTCAAAAGTTGTTTCAAACTCATTTAATTTACATTGACTTTTTTGATCGGACTTGTGTCCAACAGAACAAATTAGTTCAAAAAGAGCTGTTGGACTCAACTCTACTTGGGTCCAACATGTTCACTAGTTCACTTTTGAAACAAATGTGTGAACAAGCTCATGTAATTTAAATGGTTTCGATCGAGCTGGTGAATAGACTGAATGATTTCTACTCAAGTCTAATTCCATGTAATTTAAATGTCTTTGATTATAGGCTTGTATCTAAAATGAACTACTGAAAGAGTTTGATACAAGTCTAGATACAAGTTCGAACCTAGTCTAATTGTAGACTTGTATCGAACTCTTTCAGTAGCTCGTTTTAGACACAAACCTTTGATCAAACCCATTTAAATTACATTGGTTTAAATATACGTCTGTGTCTAAAACGAGCCACTGAAAGACTTCGATACAAGTCCATCTAATTGAATTCGTACTAGAATTGGGTCGAATTCATTCAGTCAGTCGTTTATGACACAAACCGATAACCAAACCCATCTAGATTTGGATCGAACTCGTTCACTAGTTAATTTTTGACACAAACCAGTGATCAAACTCAAAGTATTACACAGTAGACTTGTATCGAACTCGTTCAGTATCTCATTTTTATCAAAAACCTTTGGCCAAACCCATTTAAATGGGGAACATGGGTTCGATCATCGATCATCATTGGCTTGAAATAATTTTATTTGGAAACGTTCAATGTAACTGCCTGCCACAACGAGCCTGTGAGCTTGTCCCATCTTTTTGAAAACATATAGAACTGAAAGAAATTCTCAAGTAATAGGGAAAATAAAAAAATTCTAATTGGAAAAGGGAAAAATTTCTCGCGGATTGCTCTGACTTTTTTCTTCTCAAGGAATTTATGATTGGAGGAATGTTTTCTCGAGAAAATTATTTTCCGTGAGAAATAAATTCCAATCAGAATTTTTGGTTTTCGCTATTAGTTGGAATTAGGGTTGGCAAAGTTGGTACAATTGTACTTTTTTTGGTACTATTCAAACTCGGAAAGTACAATAGCACACCAATGACTAATTTAGTACATTTAAGGAATCTGTCCATTTTCACTCTGCGCTTTTGTTAAATTTAAACTTAAACAGATGTAGCTATACGCTTTAACTTATAAGCAAATTTTGTGAAAATGATTCGGCAATTAGAGCAAAATCGATTATTTTAATAAAAACAATTAAAAATATGTAATTTGAACGCAAAAAAAATCTTGAGTAAATTTGAGTTCAAAAAAATAAAATTTTTGAAAGTTGTAGGTACAATTTTAAAATTCTCAATGCCATCCCTGGTTGGAATTGTTCCCCAGAAAACATTTCTCGCGGAATTTTATTCATAATTGCCCTCTGTAAAAATATATTTTTATTCGCAATATGAATTGCCGAACGAACGATGATTTTCTTTCGTTATCGTGGGCCAGGTCTTTAATATAAATTTTTTTTATTTTGCAATTTTCATGCAATTCCATCTAAATATAATTTTATCTTGTTTTGTTTTAGTCAGGTGGTACAACCGTCCCATTGGAGCACAATACCGTACGTTTTGTTGATAATTTTAGTGCGGGTACACGTGGCTCCTCCTCCGCTGAATATTTCCTCGATCACAATTATGCCGTAATTTTTATGTATCGTCTCAAATCGCTGGAACCCTTTACACGTCACTTTACAGGGCAACAATTTTTTGATATGCTGGATATAACCGACAATGGCCAAAGTACCTCAATCTCCGTGAAACCGGATTCCGTTGATGTATTTGCACCCATTTTGGCCAAATACAAACATGCTCGCGAATCACAAATGATATTATATGTCAGCTTTACGAGCGTAGTCGACTATATGTGGCTGCTACGCGCTGCCTGCGAATGTTTGGCGGCATTTGAGGAAAGGGCCGTTTTATATTTGGCAGCAGCTGTATCAGATTTTTACATTCCCCAAGAATTGATGGTAAGTGCTTTTTCAGTATGTAGTATACATAAGTAAGTTATTTAGGTATTTTATTTTTTTGCTGCTGCTTATAATGGCCAAACAATAAACTGAAGCAGCAACAATAAAATAAATAAACACAAAATGTAAATTTTTATTTGCCAAATTGTACTTGAGCAGGTGGTGTTGGTTGTGCTTATGAACCAACTATATATAGTGTACATTAGAGTGGTTCGCCTTCCATACAAAAAAAAACGTGCCAGTCACCCCCTAGGATTAAAGATAATGTAAAAGCAAACCCAAAAATATATAAATACATATTTTTATTTTTTTTGCAACTGTGTCGCCATTTTTAGTCCGATCATAACATTTTGTACACCTGTGTTCATTGCTCTTTAAGGGATACATTTCCATAACTATATGGAGCCATGACCACCGGTATATAAAATGTTATGATCGGACTAAAAATGGCGACACAGTGAACCAAATACTAAAAGGGCGGTATTTGTAGGCGTGGCAAGAAAAAATAAAAAACATATTTTTGGAATTGTTTTTATATTATCTTTAATCCTAGGGGGTGACTGGAACAACTTTTTTTTTTGGAACCACTCTAGTGTACATACATATATAGTGTACGTTCAACTTTTTAATATTTTGTAGTTGTTTCAAATGTAAGTGTAAGACAAGTCGAACCTTGTCGACATACATAGTGCGACAGGCCCTTAGTGTACGTGTGCGTCCTGATATTGAATCCGCACACAAAATTGCTTGTTGTTTTTATTGTTTTTATGGGTTAACTTTTGAGAGATTTTTATAAAATAAAAAAACTATGTAATTTTTTGGCTTTTCCGTTGACAGAGGGAACTTTTCTATTTTTAGTTTTGTTCATATGTATATAGTTTCTATACCTTAAATCTCTTTTATGCTATTGTTTGCTTAAACTGGGTTCATATATCTCATATTTACCAGACGTCGTGTAATTTTAAATATAAATTTTTTTATTTGTTGTATGTACATAAGTACATATGTGTCTAATACATATGAGTTTTTTTTAGTTAAAGAATAGTTTATTTTACTTTGCTGCTTGGGCGTACAAATTCTAATTTTAAGGTGAAACCCTGATTTTAGTATGCATACATGTGCAGATGTACTTATGTATGTATGTACCTACTGCATACATACCCTATCGGAAATTTGGCTAACTTTAAACTAACTATTTCGCAACTAGTACTGACTGACACTTGGATTACTTTCCAATGTAATCAACTGACTATTTTAACATTGCAATGTCCTAGGCGGTAGTCAATTATCTCACTCTGCACTACTTTCAGCTAACTTAAAGATGACTTTTTTAAATCACTTGGTAGTCAGTAAATTAAAAAAAAAATTCTGGGGTTCGAACATGTAACATCACACGTTGTGTACTCAACGCTCTACCACTCAGCTAAGCTGCCATCTAAAATAACAACAGCAAAATGTTAATATAAAACTGAAATGAGTTTTAAAGTAGCTGAGAATAAATTTGTTGGCTCTTATCAAATTCGATTACGTACTCAACTTAAGAATTAATTTTGGGTTTGTTCTGGATGACTTTGCAGCTAGCTTTTAGTCAGTCTAAGCAAAGCTAACTATAAGTTAACTATTTTTATAGTCAACCACACATTCTCCGACAGGGTATCTATAAAAATCCACAATTGTATGTAAAATCTGCAGTAGTGGCATTATATACACACTACATATAAATTTCGTGTGAATGCATGCACAATTCATATACATACATAATTGCCGGTGTTGGTGCTTTCTCCTTTTTGTCTTTTAATATTTTTTTCTCTTTTAAGCATTGCGGTTTTGTTGGTTTTTAATATCGATTTATGGGTTTTCGTTAAAAACACTTAAATGTTAAATAGAAATAAATATGTAAATACGTATCTATGTATGTATGTTAAGTTCCGCTATATTTGAAACACGTGCTTTTGTTTACGATCAACTAGCACGCAATATAATTCTCAAGAAATAATTTTTAATTTAATTTGTAATGCTAAATAAAATTATACAGAAAATTATTAGTGTTGAAAATAAAATAGAATTTTAACAAATCATACGTTCATATATAATATTAAGGATTTAACTTAATGTGACATAACCATAAACATACAAAACAGCTGTTCGATCCAAATTTATGGGTGGAGGTGGAAAACTATTGATAGTGTTACTATGGAAAGTTTTAGATAGTTTCAAAAACTTTATCGATATATCAATTCAAGACTATCAAAAAGTTAAAAAAACTATCGATATATCGACGATACTATCGTGTGTCGAAGTTGTGTGGTCCTCGTTTAATGTATTTATTTACACTAAAAATTCAAACCAAAACTTTTTTTTTGCAAAAAACAAAACAGAACTTTATTTCTCAATTAATTATAAAGCAAAACTAAAATATTTTTATTTTAACAGGCTAAAGTTCGTATCGCTTTGTAAGCGATTACATGTGATAATTATTAATGAACAAATAACACCAAAGTTAGTTGTAAATATTCTGACTAACACATAGTTGAACGGAACAACTAGCTATTTTGGAAGGCTACTAAACCTTCATTCATCATCAGCGTTCTTTTGTGTTTTTGGTCTTCTGTGTGTGGTGTCAGTTGATGTCTATTTCTGCTTTATATACTCAGCCATCATTGCAAATGGAATATGTGAATTATTTTGATTCATCTTATTTCAATTTACTGAAAGCTTTTTTGTAATGAAAGCTCAATTTTACCATCTCTAAATTTACAACAGTCTTACGAAGTTTACCCTGTTAAAATCATAAATATAGAAACAAATGAAGTTCGAACAATAATGGGCTTAATTACGAGTGTGCTATTTCAACTACGCCTACGACGATTTTGTGCTAGTTTAAAGAAACAATTTTACAATGTTCTTTAGTCTAGTACAAAATAGTCGTAGTCGAAATCGTAATACGACACTCGTAATAAGGCCCATTAACTAATGAAAAGCAACATATTTATTTTTTTTGCTTATATTGGTGTATCATTTGCTATAGATAGAGACTAAAAAATATCGATTGTTTTCAACTATTAATCGATTGCAAAATAAAAACATCGATAGTTACAAAACAAATTAATTATCGATATTATCGATAGTTTTCCACCCCTACTTATGGGCAACACTGTATTTTTAACCGACTTAAAAAAAAGGAGGAGGTTAACTATTCGTCTCTATTTTTTTTCCATAACTCGGTACATTTTATACCGATTGTCAACATTTTTTTTTTGTTGTCTGAGAGGGTATAGCTTCCCATTGGTCCCATTGTAAAAAAAGTGGGCCCACAATTTTTTTTATATAATTTTATGATATACTTATTTGATTGCTGCGAAACCTATAAAACACCTTTGGTTCTTGCAATTACACAATTTGAAAGTTAAAAAAATGGGTGGAGTTACGCCCATAATATTTCACGATGTTCTACTTAACCGATTTTTACGAAACTTACCATACAAATTGAGCTGTAAAATAGAGAAAAATTTTTATTTAAAAAAATGGGTGAAGCTACGCCCATTAAAATTTAATATTTTATTTTACTTGGTTCTACTTAGTGATTTTTACAAAACTTATCACATACCCTAAGCCCTGAAAAACACGCAATCTTGCATTTAAAAAATTGGCGGAGGCACACCCATTAAAATTTAATTTTATATTTCACGCACTTATTCTTCTTATTTTCTTCTATCAGATCTTTGCATTGAAGTCGTTTTCTTTTGGCAGAAAGAATTATTTTGGTTTTTGGTGATTTATTTTAGTTTTAACGTTTTTTTTTAGTTTTGGCTATTTTTTTTTAAATTTCAGTGTTATACACCAATTAACTTTCTCTTTAAAAATACAATAACTTTGAAAATTTCAAGTGCCTATATGTATGCATATAATTGTTTGTATATTACATTAGGATTTCAGCATGTTTCGTTGCTCGCTTTTAGAACACCCTTTAATTTTGAACTGTCATATATTTGTTGTTGTAGCGGAAAAAGTTTTACATATTACCAGAAAATTTTAGAGCCGCATCTTTTCCAGTTCTCGAGAAAACAGCCTGCGACGGACAGACGGACATTGTAGCGAAAACAATAGGTTTCCTTTTCGCCTTTGGTGTACGGAACCCTAAAAAGCCCTTATTAATTTTTACCGCAAAACATTCAAAATTCGTTATGTGCCTGAATTTCAGTACATCAATTTTTGCTTTGTTCTTAAGGACTACCGTGATTATATACTTTCCGTAATTATAAATACTACATATTTCATAAATTTTATTATTCCCTTCATTATATACCATTACCATAAAATTTAATTAATATAATTTATAAGTCATCCTAACGAACACGACAATTAATTAGTCAAATTAATGAATTACTTGAATGTATGAGTTAGTATATGGCATCAATAAACCATCCATTGTTTCTGCGTTGGTTTGTAATAAAAATATTTTAATTGTAGCGCACAATTTTTTATATACTAACCTTATTCTGCGTAAAAAGAGCTGAACCTTAAAAAATAGTATAACGAATTAATTTATTTACCTCATCGTTGTACTTGTTCTTGCTTATGTGCCTAAAGCTTTTCATTTCATTAATAGTCATTTATAGGAAAAGTTTGAGTTTCAGAGAAACTTTCCTTAATGAAATCTCTTTTCGTTAATCTGCTTCATTCAACTTTTCTTTGAATTTCCGTATTTGAAAATGTTATTTTTATTTTTATTATTATTATCGTCGTCATCATCAAACAAATTTTAAGGCACCTTTACCTTAAGCTTTAAAGGAGGCTGCCTTGGCTGGCTGACTGACTGACTGACTGAATGGCTGTTTAAGTAGAGCAGCATTTAAAGCCAAATGGCATTGAATTTAATAAAAATAAAACTGAACTGAAAAGAACAAAGTAGATTTTACGTTCAATCATATATTATCGCATATAAAATTGTTTGAGCATGAATTACAAACATACATACATATATGTATACTTTCTTAGTTGTAAAACACTTCCTTGAGTTTTAATTTTATCATCCGTTTAAATCCAGCAACAATCAAATTTATTTTATTTGAATTATACGGGCATGTATGTGCAAGAGAAGGCCATGAAAAGAAACCAACAATATTATTGCAGTAATAAAAAAAGGGCGAAAAAAAAGAAAAAAGAAAACAAACCTAGGAGATTAAAGAGGAAAGCTGTCTTTGCAACTTGACATTGACATTAGTGGTTGGTGGCAGTCATGGAACAGTGTCACTAGGATGAAACACACACAATTGTGTGCCAAGTGCAAAAATACAAAATAAGTTTCTACATATTTTTAACTCAATCATCATCCTCGTCCTCATCCTGTTTGTTGGTTGGTGATGCTAAAGAGTTTAAGTTGAAGGATGGATGGTGAATACAACGCCTCTTCTTTGCTTTTGCTGTATGTCATTAACAAATAAATATCCTTCCCATGCAGCTCAGTTGGAGGATAACTAACCTAGCCAAGCCCAAGGAAGCCTAACATGCTTGCATAATAATATGAAAATATGATTTGCTGTGCTTGTATGTGTCTGTGTATTACTGAGAATGTCTGTCTACTGAGAATTCATTTTCCAACTACTAAATTCTTGTTGAATTGGTTGTTTTGTCATTGTCACTTCTTTTTTCACAGAATCCTTAACGATGTCATAAAATAATTTGATTTGCATAATTTCTGTATATAGTATAACACTTTTCCTTTCATCTCACTTTGCTTATTCTTTTGCTTTGTCGTACATACACATGCCTCCTGTACATTTTGGCCTAAAATTTTGCTTTTCAATTTCCTTTTCTCAAATAACCCAAAACAGCAGTAGAATATTATTTTTAAAGCTTATTTGATATGCAGTTTAATTTACTTTTGCTATACCCATGAGAACTAATTGAGACTCAGTTTGAACGCCATAGTGTTTCGTCACATAAATTCACAAAAGGGCGTAACTTACAAAAAGTTTAGAATCGAATATTTGATTGCATGATAATGTAATTAAAGAAATTACATGTACCAACATTTCTATCCATGTATGCTTAAAGATAATGACTTTATTAAAGAAAGTCAAAAGAGTACCGAGAACTAAATACACTAAGATTTAAAAAGTACATAGTTTGCTTTTTCTGTAAACTTAACTTTTTTTTTTCTTAAATGTAACTTATGCCTTTTTTGAATTTTGATGACGGTTTGCTCTTGCGGCAGGTATTCATTTTAAAAGCTTAAATTTAATTTAACTTACAATGTCAGCACGCACAGAAAAAAATTCCAATGCAATATCACCAGGCAAACATTTTTATTGCAAATCATATTAAATTTATTAGAAATAATGGACCTTATTACGATTGTCGTATTACGACTGCGACTACGACGATATTGTACTAGACTAAAGAACATTGCAACATTTATTCTTTAACATAGTACAAAATCGTCGTAGTCGTATTCGAAATACGACACTCGTAATTAGGCCCAATATGTTGTTCTAGTGTGTGGCCGGGGACGCCAACAAGTAGCAATACACAAAATTGCGTAAGTTAAATAATAAATAAATTACATTGACTACATTAAATTGAATTCATGTAATTTTAACTTGAAATAATTTTGATTCAACATGGTTCTTCGTATTATTTCAGTATGAAATCCACGTTGTTTCAACTTCAAATAACTTTTATTCAACATGATTCTACATTTTTGTTTAACAGTACCGCAATGTTAAATTAACATGCAACACATATCGGCGGCTCCATTCTAAAACATGCTAAGTTAAAAAAGCTAGTTTTGAGATAAACGCCTTCAAAGTTTATAGATGATATCTCGGGAATGTTATGAGATAGAAACTTGAGACTTTTTCTAATCATATAATAATTACAATAGAATTTTTTGAGTTTATTAAAACTTTATAAATTTGTTGTAGATCATAGTTAAAAGTGCCTTAGAATACTTAAGATTTGTACACTAATCTAGTCCCCTAAGTAGACTTGGCATTTTTCTGGAGGTTCTTTCTCATTTACAATGGTCATCTAAGTACATATAGCATGTTTAAGCTTGGAGAAAAATTTAAATTATTTTTTTTGACTACTTAATTTCAAAACTAAATCATGCTAAGTGTACTTAAAACATTTAATAAGGGAAGTTTTTTAAACTTGACAAATTATGCTAAGTTCATTTGAGCTCATAACTTTTGATAGAATAGCCCGATTACTATCAAAATTTAAAAGAATCTCAGTTAATAAACGATAAATTCAGAAATGTTATTGCCAGCATAACATGTTATGTCGACTTAGCATGTTTTGGAATGGGACCGTCGATATGTATGAAGCAAAACATTTCCGAAAAAGCTTAAATTAATCTTGTTTAGGTACATTTAGGTTTAGGTTAACATCTACGTACTGTTAAAATCAAAATGAAGAATCATGTTGAATCAAAGTTATTTCAAGTTGGAACAACATGAATTTAATTTAATGTAGTAATTATATTTTATTAATTATTTAACTTACGTGTGGTTGACATAGACATATAAATTGGCTTCACCGGAAAATATTTGAATTCGGAACTCATCGCGTGGTAGTCAACGTGCTTACCCTTGCAGCTACAACAACTTTAAATATTCTTTAGATACATACTAAATACGTACCATCATGAATAAAATTTTAATTCAACACTATTTCATTGATCATTTAATTTAAGTTAAAAAAAAAATACAAAATACTTTGACTTGACTCCAGGATTCGAACATGCGATCCTATAACTACAATACTAGTTCACTTACAAACATCAAAAAAACACAACAATACACAAACAACTCACACAACTAAATACAAAAGTGTATTGCAGCTAGGAACAAAGAAAATAAACTCCAACATACTTAAGCAACATATCGTCGGCTTAGAGTCAAAACCAGCTAAATCCACATATGACATTTTAATGCCGTTCGGAAAAGAAAGAGATATCTCATTGACTGGCTAAAATGTTTATTTGAATTGGAAGCTCTATATGTCGAAAAAAAAACTTAATGTATTGGGCTTGAAGTAAGTTAGCAGGTTTACACTCTACGCCCATGATATTATTTCGATATCCAAAAAAAATTTTTGAATGGAGATCTTACATTGTTTTTTCTCTGTGTGTATGTATGAAAGCTTTTTCGCTCTACCACAAACACAATTTAAAATAATTTTCGTTTTCAATTTTTTATATGTATCTGCGGATGGATAGAAACAGGTTGCTATGTAATTACTGGCTAGTTAAACTTATGAAAATACATTTGTTTAAACGGAATGACCCACTGTGCGGCAACGTTATATGCTCTAAAACACATACATATGCACATATGTTGTAAATATATTATGTATAATATACTCTTCATAGTATGTAAATACAGATGTTCGCATCGTAAATGAGTTTTTACTTTTATTTGTTTTATTTCGGGCTTCTATTGTTAAAATAATGAGGAGGTAGTGGGTTGGATATTGTTAAACAAATTTTATATATGCCTAAAGTTGTAAACCATTCTGAAATTACAATGAGTTTAATTTTGTGTACTCGTATTTTATGTTATAGTATAAATAATTTTTTTCAAGTCCTTTATGTTAAGGGATTAATGTTAATGGACTTATTCCGTATTGCTATAAAATAAATCATATGTTTTAAATTAATGATTAACGGCCGTATTGTAAAAAAATCAATTTATATTTCAAGTATGCCGTAGTAAAATTTTTATAGAAATTTTGCTTTAGAATACGGCAGTAAAAAAGTTTTATTTTATTGATTATTTGTAACTAGCTGTTACTCGTGACTTCGTCCGGGTACAATTTAACACTAAGAAGTTCTAGTCCTCCTGTTCTTGCCTACGCAGATTATTTTCAAAGTAACCAACAACAAATTTGAGGACTCTTAACTCTATGGCGGATCTCCAGATATAGTTATAATAACAACACTTATTTTTAGTTAATTTTATTATTGTTCGAACTTCATTTGCTTCTATATTTATAATTTGATCAGACTAAAGTTATTCGTATCGCTTTGTAAGCCAAATTAAAAATGAACAAAGAGCACCAAAGTTAAATATTCTGACAAACACTTAGTAGAGCGGAACAACTAGCTGTTTTCGAAGGCCACTACAACACCTTCATCATTAGCGTTCTTTTGTGTTTGGTCCACTGTGTGTAGTGTCAGTTGATGTCGATTTCTGCTTTATATACTCAGCCATTATTGCAAATGGAATACGTGAATTCTTTTGATTCATGATGAAAGCTTTTTTGTAATGAAAGCTCCATTTTATCATCTCTAAAATTATAACAGTCTTGTCATTGTCGTACTTAAGCTTGATGAAATTATAAATAGTTATTTTTATTTACTCGTATATGAGGGGCATAATTATTCCTACTCCTAACTCGTCAATTTTCTGCTTGAGCATGCACATTATTTTGAAAGTAGCCTATAACGAATTTAAGGACACGTCCAGGTCACAATGAAATATTAAATTTAAAGTGCTTAACTGAAAGGATTTTATTGTAACTTTGCATATACATACAATGCACTTATGCAAGTCTAAAAATTGTAGTTTAAAAAAGTGCGCGTGATAACGCCCATAAAATTTTAGCCTTCTGCTTCTTGTACTTCCGCTGAGCAGCTTCAAATATATTGTTTGTGGTTTTCTTAAAGACCGATTCAGCAAAATTTTTAGTTTAAAAAAGTGTGTAGGGTAAATAAAAATAACAAACATTTTAAAAATATATTAATACTATCTGAACGCGGCAAACGTTGTCTCACGCCCCCACTTGAATGCATACACAAGTCTATACAGCCGTTTAGTTGCAGTATAGATAAATACCTACATACCGACTGCAGCGCCATCTGCCGAGCTGATTTTAAAATCTAAACCATATTTGAGGCCACCCGAACGCATAAAAAAAAATTCATTCAAATCGGTGTAGCCGTTTAGGAGGAGTTCAGTGACAAACACACGTACAGTAGAATTATATATGTATATATAGGTGAGTGACCTAGGGGAAATACCCGCAAACTAGGGGGGGAGGTACACGCCCTTAAGACTAACAATTAAAATTAAAGCGTTGAAACTGAAGCGATTTTATTGGAAACTTGTATACACGTTATACTTATATAAATCTAAAATTTTCGTTTTTATTAAGTGGGCGTGACTACACTTTAACCTTGTGTTTCATGTCCTTCGGCCTGGCAGATTTTATTCTATAACTTATAAACATGTTTCTCATTAGCCGTTTGCTACGAAATTTGGCAAAAATTATAAGCACTGGCCATGATCCTGAGTTTAAAAAGTTTTAAATTATATTTTTAGCGCTAGAGAGCTGAAATGTGTGCCTGGAGAAATCTGAAAACACGTATTTTTAAACCAGGTAGGCGGAAGTACTGAGATAAAAATTTGGACCAAGTTCTTGTTTGCTACAATACCTATCACTACAATTTTTTTCGAATTATAAATATAAATTTGTCATCGTCAAGGTGTCATCTGATTTCTATGAAACATGCTAACTTGGCAATATTTTTACATTTGTAATAAAAGAGGAAAAGGGGAAATTTTTGGCAAGCAGCAGGTTGTCTGGAGATGAGATGGCACCCTAACGATATCAAAATATAATTCATAGTAGATTGTTTTTTTTTTCGTTTAATACAGCTGTTTGCTGGGGTGACAATCTTGATCGAGTGGCACTCGTGTCGTTACGAAACATAGATCCAATTCTTGTGGAAACGTATTGTACGAAACAAGAACTTGGTCCAAATTTTGATATAAATACTTTTGAATGCCAAAATATTGGTTAGGAACTTGGCCTTTTTTTACATTTATGTTTTTATGAAAATTAATAGTTACCTCTGTATTGTGCCACTCAAAAAATATACGAATCACTTAACTTTGCGCAAAATTTGTGTACACCTAATGATTTGATTATGGCACAAACATTGAACAAGTTGAAATGTAACAGCTGCAAAAACTTTGTTATTTGAAGTTCTTTTTATTGTTTCAGTGAGCTGCAGTTGTTAAACTGCTCTTTCTGTACAAAATTTCAAATAATTTTAAATCTACTAAATTAAAGTCTTCTCTTGTTATTCTTTATTTTAAATTGGTTAAACTATAAAAATTCAAATAACTATTCTATTCTATTGAATTGATATGCCTTGTTGACATAACGTTTATATTTGGCTATTTTTCTCATATACGAGTACTTTGTATATGTACATATATTAGTATATATTTAGTTATCAAATTCCCTTTTGTGTGTAATAATTTCCAAAATTGATTGACAACTCAAGACAGTGGAAAAACAAGACTATGTGGGTTGGTTGTCAACGTTATTTTGTTGAAATTGAAAAAAAAAACAGAAAATGTATAGCGTAGTTCAATCACTCAATTAGGGATTCATAACATGAAAAAGCCAAGTGTACATTTTAATTACACTAGGGAAAAGAAAAAAAATTTACAATAACAAAAAGCTGATATTTTGCATTTGTAATTGGTCCGCTAATATTGAAAACAACTTTGATTTAAAATCAAAAATAATAAAGTAATCATATCAATATCGCAGCCTTTCCCAAAATTAATAGTTATTTTGTAAATAAAACATTAAATAAATTCAGTAAAGTGCGACTTTGCCTCGCGCACGAAGGGTTCCGTACATTCGGTCTTGAGAATTTGTTTAATTTAGCGTTTTTTTCAGTTTAAGCGATTTTTTTTAGTTTTGTCGCTTTTTCTCGCTTTTTGGCGATTTTTTCTTTTTTTGGGTTTTTTTTCATTTTGGCGATTTTTTTCATTTTGGCGATTTTTCCGGTTATCCGCGATTTATTTTCGTTTAGAAATTTTTTTTAATTGGTGATTTGTTTTCGTTTTGGCGATTTTTTTTTGTGTTTGGCGATATTTTTTTGGTTTGGCGATTTTATAATATTGGGATTTTTTTTTTGTTTTACCGTTTTTGAAAATTTAAAGAGTTTAGCTCTTTCGATTTCCAAGATACAGCTAGTTGTCAAAATTACATAGTCAAAATTGCATTAACTGATGGAACACCCTTTAATTTAAATTTTTTGAAATTTTGTGGCATTTTCTTTTCTGGGGAAAAATGTTACACTTATTACACTTTTCAATGAAAATTCGCAACAAAATGATTTTCTGAAATATACATTTTATTAAGCCTTGCGAGCTTAAATTTTTCTTTGAACGAATGCTTAATTGTATTTTTTTCAAATAAAAATTTAGAAAATGTTACACTTTTTCCAGAAAAGAAACCGACATTAGTGTTAATTGTTGTAGTCTGTATAAAAATAGACTAACTTTAAAAGTATGTATATTACGTGGGATTTTAATATTTTTCGTTGCTCTTTTGGAACACCCTTTAATTTTTAACTCTTATATATTTGTTGTTGTAGCGACCAAAGGTCTACACACTCTGTCCAAATTTCAGCTCCGTAGCTCTTACGGTTCTCGAGAAAATAGCCTGCGACAGACATACGGACAGACGGACAATGGACATAAGTACAGACGGACAGCGTAGCGAAAACAATAGGGTTTCATTTCACCTTTGGTGTACGGAACCCTAAAAATAAAGTAGTAATTGTTAAAAAGATTTTTTTTAATAATTTCTGGTTGTAATAATTCCTTGTTGCAAACCTGAATAACAAGTCTCGCGTCTTCGTTATTATATCTTAAGTGCACACAAGCCGGTTTATTGTTTGGCACTCGAAAGTTTTGCGTCTCGTTTGCACTGGTAAATTTATGTGCCTGAGCCAGCTGTACAGTTTTGTGGTTGTCTAGTAGAATTTCATTTTTAGCCACAAAACATTTACAAAAAATATTGTTAAAAACATCATGGCGTTAGACTGTCTACACAAACAGAAAAGTTGCTAAACAAAAATTACACCGTTCCATTTTTATGCAGTCATATTTTGAAAACTTATTTTTTAGAATAAATTTTAAATAAATAAACACCTAACCTCGAAGCGCTTAGAATAGCTTAGAAATGAAATTTTGTTTTGACAAATTCACTTGCATTGATACCAATTTAATGTAGAAATATGATGTCGGAAAGAAAAAATTTCTTATTCATCAAACAAGTAAATTTGATTTGAATGGCAACCCTTATAATGGCATTAATAAACAAACAACAAAAAACAACAACAACAACGCAATTAAACAGATGTTCATAATTTTTGCAGAAATCTTTTACGCTACTTACACGAGTTACTCAAGTGTTAAACGCAAACGTATACTTAATTTGAAATAAAAATAAATAAATTAAGTATACGTATGCAATGAGATAAAGGCACGTGTTGCACAGAATTTTGAAAACAAACGAATACAAATGAAACTTGAAAATAAAGAGTAATGCATTAAACACATTCACCACAGCATGCTACACGAACACACGACTTCAAGTGCCGCTAGCAGCATTTGTCGCCTCGTAGCCAGCTACTTAATTATTTTGGAGACGGCAGCAGCACCATCTGCAGCTGGTATTCAAGTACAAATACATAGTTCAGTATTGCCACTTTCATATATTTTGCATTTATAAAAATAAATTTTTCTTTTAAAATGTACTTATTTCACGTAAAAGTACAAAAATGAATCAATTTATTCTTTACATCAATTTTTGGATATTGTTTCTGGTAAATAGTATGAAATAATTGTACAATACCATTCATTCAAAATTTTGTATTACACTGGTAACACTGCATTTGCTCATTGTAGCCAAAGAAATAGAAATTAGTTTAATTGGAGTACAACGACAAAATCAGCATAGACAACAACCTGTCGCCGTGTTGCCTTGCTGTCTTCAAAATAATCATTCTCATATAAACATGTGTATTCTATCCTTGACATTTGGTAGTCGGTAGCTTGCTGTGGTGAATGTGTTTAATGCATGAGTTACAGAACACGTAGAACACGTATATATATATATATATATATATATATATATATATATATATATATATATATATATATATAAATGTATGACATATAGATGACGTTGAAATAAATAAATAAATAACAAAGCAAAGTAAATATCAAAAACAACAATACAAAACGTTCGCCTGTTTTTAAATAAAAAAAATAACAAATGTACTGATTCTAGAGGATGATTGGCAAAACTTTTTTTGACCCACCTTTTTATACATTTTAAACGAATGTAAGGTTATATAAACAATTTCTTGTTTCAATATTTTGTTTTTTTTAATCCAACTTCTACAGTAGATTTATTATATTTTAGACAAATTTATTAGACAACCTGTTGTTTAAAACCTGAAACCTGTGAAAACACTATGAAATTAGTAGAGTTTAAACTAGTATAGTGTTTCATGTGGGCTTACTTGACTCGTTCTCTCTCTCTCTCTCTTTCTCTCTCCTACTTATGTTACACTTTTTCAACTGAATACATTGCATAATTAAGACAATGTGAATATTTATTTGTGTGAATTTAGTATATTTCATATGTATGTATTTATTTTATTTGTTTATTATTTATTTATTTTTTCTTATTTTTAGCCCACCCATAAAATGCAGTCCGGTGAAGGAGCTCCTACAATTTCGTTACAATTAGTGCCAAAAATGTTGGCACCCTTGGCCAATCTCTGGGTGCCACATGCATTTGTTGTTTCATTTAAATTGGAAACAGATGAAAATTTACTGATTACAAAAGCTCGTGATAGTTTGAGTAAATATAAGCATAAGGTAAGTTGATTTATTTTTTAAATTTTTTAATTTAAATTTCTATCCACCCAATAACTTTTAAGCCTGGTCTGGTAGTGGACATTCCATAACTAATATATTTTTAGAATTTTGAAAATTGTTGGGAATGCTTACATACATAATTCAAATTTAAGAGGTTTGAAGACTGAT
This sequence comes from Tachina lurida, assembly GCA_944452675.1. Classification (NCBI taxonomy): domain Eukaryota; kingdom Metazoa; phylum Arthropoda; class Insecta; order Diptera; family Tachinidae; genus Tachina; species Tachina lurida. The sequence goes on from OX101752.1 coordinate 175,677,038, forward strand.
AATAAAAATGGAAATTATGATAAAATTGTGCCCCTTTTATAATTTCGGAAGTTTCGTAATATTATTATAAAAAAAAATTCCTACGGAATTAGTTGCATGATTCGTTTTTTTTTATTTGCCAATAGAGGCATATGGAAAAGCATAACAGATAAACAAAGTTGCCAAAAATGCTTGAGAGATTCATGCCATGTTATATTTTATATACCCACTCCCTTCTCTGATGCTGCTGCTATTAGCAAATATAAAAGGTTTAGAGCAACGAATTTCATAAAATATCTTGAAAATATTCATTATATAAATACGTTAATATTTGAATAAATTTCATAAAATAAACCATGATATAAATATAGAAGGTACTTCCATTCTCTCATTTTTTCTTGACATTCACCTTCTGACAAGGATAGGTATTCTGAAGTTTCCATTAAAATCGTGCTACCGTATTAATTTAATATTTACCCTCTGTTTCGTGTTTGTTTGAAAATTTTATTGAAAAATTATTTCAGTTGTTTTTTATAAATTCAAACAATTAAAAACAAATTGTGATGATAAATGTTTTATTATCTGAAGAAAGCGAAAATGAGCTGCATATTACAAACTGTGAACGTACAAAATATCATTGTAAAAATATGAATGTAGCATTCTTTGAGTTCTCTACATTATCTGGGGGTCTACTGTGCAATTCGAAACGAAAGAAAAAGCTTTCGAATTTGTATATTTATAGCATGTAAATTCGAAAGCATTTTCTTTCGAATCGTAATACAGAGTAGACACCCTGGTGTCCGCCAACAGTGTCTAAGAGCCTGCAAAATCTGTGAAACAGACTTGTCAAAATTATCTGATCGGGTATTTAAGTAATTTTTAGAAAAACATCTTACAATCAACAAGAAGCGAATTATATAAATTAAACAAGATGTAATATCAATCAATATTTGTTAAACTTAATGAAAATTCATTGTCAACTAATCAAAATCATTAACAATTTAGATGAAAATATAGTTCAAATACTTATTTTAAGCAGAAAATTTAAAAAGTTGCGCCAAGTTATTACCTAACCACTTTTTAAAAATCACAGATGTGTAGTCATGTATATCACTCTATTTATTCGCAACTTTTGTTAAGATAATTACACATTTTTGTAAAAATTTTATGGGGGAAGACTTATATTTTTTACGATATGGGAACCTTTTTTTTATTTCTCTCAAAAAACAAACTTCAAAAATACTTATTTTATAAAAACAAAGAGAGAATGGAAGTACCTTCTATATTTATATCCAGCGATGCCAATTTAGCGCCTTTCGCGCTAGTTTTAGCGCGTTTTAAGTAACCCAAACGCGCTTTTTTTCGTCTTAGCGCGTTTAATAAAAAAAGCGCTAAATTAGCGCGTTTTGATTAAAGTCAAAAATATCATTTCAGTTCAATATCTTTTTACTTTTTTGTATAAATTTAACTGTGGTTAGAATTAAAAACGCATTTTAATATTGTAAATGGCAAATTTTTTGAAATTTCACAGTTAAAAATATGTACTCGTACCCGTGATCCAAAAAATTTATATAACTTATTAAGCATCTATTCTTTTTGTACTTCAAAAAACATTTGAATCGCAACACTATTCGAAAATTTATATAAGTTGTTACAAAGTTTGACAAATACAATTAAAATCAAAACTAAGAATTTCGAATATTTGGAAGGCGAGACTGATTCTGTATTAAATGATTTTAGTTATTTAGGATATAATTTCGAAGAAGCACTATTGCATAATCTGAAAAAGAGTTACTAAAAAATTAATTGTACTTGTATTTACTATTACATACATCGATCTTTATTAAAATTTAATTTAGCGCGTAGGAAAATAGCGCGTTTTGACTATAAATTGTTGATAATGCTGTAACTTAGCGCGTTCTAGCGCGTTTTGAGAAGGGATATAGCGCGTTTGGGTTATAAATAGTTGGCATCGCTGTTTATATCATGAAATAAACAGCAACTAAATGATTTTTCTTTATTAAATACTCGTACAACATTTTTCAAGTCTGTCTTTAAAACGAGCACATATGTAATTTTATTCTTAATATTTGCTTATATTGTTACAGACGTGTTACTGTCCCACCCACTTGTCTGAAATAGTATGCGTGTGTGTGTGTGTATATATTTATGTTTATACTTCCATAAATGTGAATCAGCTGTATGTATCTCTGTTTTTGTTAAATATTTGCTTTCTTTTTTTCTCTTTGTCTCCTGCATATGACAAGTGTTGTAAATGAAATTTTTAAACAAAAACATTTACACTCTGCTGTTAAAATGGAAAAGACTGCTGCTACTCGTACTATACGAGTATGTTAAATAGAATCAACAAATAATAAAAATTATTACAGCACACAGCAGGACGACATTGTCAAATGATTTTTTATTGTTATTATAATTTTAGTTGTTGTTGCAATTTCTTAGATTTTAAATTTTTCAACTCTTTGTTTTATCAGCTTCGCAAATATGCTTAGTGTATGCGATATGTAACCAAAATGTTTAAGAATTTAAAATTTATATACACATGTATGTATGTATGTATGTTTAATAACTGATTTAATACGCGAACAAATACTCAATGTATATGTATTGACATACGCTGAGTCATGTTTTAGACTCGGCAATATTTTTCTTGCTCAACTTTTGATTTTTTGAAAGAAAAAGATAGGTATACAAAAGGTATATATTACTTTCCCAACTCTCTCAAAAAAATATAACGAAAACAGAGAACAGCAATGAGTAGTGAAAAAGTGAGTAGACTTGAATCATGACTTATGTTTTCTTGTACTTATGCGCACTCATACTTATTGCAATCTTGTCTATGAATCATATTTACTCGAAAGTTTAAAGTGCGCATCGAACTCATACTTAAGGCCGTTTCACACTATAATACAAGTATTATCAAACTGAGGTGATTTATGAGTGTGAGTGTGGTATGACTATGAGGTCGACGTCGCATTCATATATAAATCAATGTCATCGTGAGTATGCGTAAATCAGAGTAGTTGAGTTTAAATTATGTTTACTCACTTATATTTAAAATTTCGTAAGTCAGTATGAATAGCGAAACCCGATTCATTGCCGATCACTGAACGAAAACCAAATAGCATTTCATTAAAAATACTTGAAACCAATTTAAAAAATGTTTTAAATTGCTTGTAACAAATAAGACGTTTATACGCACGACTTATTCGCAAATAAATAAATATGTAGCAAATACAGAATTTTGCCGCATAAACGGCGAATAAAAAGAATTCCTGATTAACGCACTATTTGCAAATAAAATGTTTTAGGCTGGCACGTTTACAAATGTTGGCACTGATAGAAGCAAATAATGACAATTAAAGCAAGTTATTTTATACATTTACACTATTTTTTTTGTCAACATAGGTAAGTTTTCTATAAAAGTGTTACCAACTTTTTGTACTTTTGCTCTGCCGTATAAACAGTGCTCGTATAAACGTAGTAAAAATAATTTGCATGGTAAAACCAGGTTTTAACAGTTGGTTTTAAAGTTAAAATCAACTTTTATTTAAACCATTGCAGGGTGAAAACACTCTTACATACGAGTATAATAACAAGAATTTAAGATCAGTTTTTTTTAAATCGAAGAGGCATTTCTGAACATATATCTTTTTTTTTTTTGTTTTGTAAAAAATGTAAACTTTTAATTTCTATTATATATAAGATATACAAGTTCAGTTTATTGTGAGCAGCTGCAAAATACCCTGGGAATGTTTTGAATGTATTATTTTGAAACTGCTACGGAGTTCTTACTAACACCTAATTCACTTTTATGACTTTTATGAAGTCTATTTTTCGACGTCATTTTTGGTTTGATAGCGAACGGGGTAGAAAAAATGACTCGATTTCTGTTTTCTATGGTTTTTTTCATATTTTTCTTTACACTAATTTGTGTTATTGTTGTTACGTTTTATTATTAATATTCTCAGATTGGTGTGTTCTTCGAAGCAAAATTTTATTTAAAAAGTACCCTGTCGGTAATTTGGTTAACTTTAAGCTCACTATTTCGCAAATAGTACTGACTGACACTTGGATTACTTTCAATGTAATCAACTGAATATTTTAACATTGCGATGTCCTAGGCGGTAGACAATTGTCTCACTCTGCACTACTTTCAACTAACTTAAAGTTGACTTTTTTAAATCACCTGGTAGTCGGTAAATTAAAAACATTTTTGCGGGGTTCTAAAATGTATCATCACACGTTGTGTACTCAACACGCTATCACTCGGCTGAGGTACCATCTAAAATAACAACAGCAAAATGTTAATATAAAACTGAAATGAGTTTCAAAGTAGCTGAGAATAAATTTGTTGGCTCTTATCAAATTCGATTACGTACTCAACTTAAGAATTAATTTTGGGTTTGTTCTGGATGACTTTGCAGCTAGCTTTTAGTCAGTCTAAGAAAAGTTAACTATAAGTTAACTATTTTTGTAGTCAAGCAAACATTCTCCGACAGGGTATGTAAATGTATGTATAAACAATAAAATCAATAATAAAAAAAATTAGACATGTAAAAATAATCATCGTATGAACGCAAATAATTTTTGGTAGAAACTTCAAAAGGGAATCAAGAAAAATAGACGCCATAAATTTCATCGTATGAATCCATTGTAAAATTCAGGTTCTCAGGATGGTAAATTTCTTAAAGAAATTGGTCGCAAGCGGATTTTTTTTGATTTTTTTAATAACTATTTGTATGGCCATGGAATTTTTGTAAAAATCCCGATAAAAAGAAAAAAGTATTGGAAAATAGTTTTTTATACGTTTGCACGAATGAATAACGAAAAAAAATTATTCCAATATGAAAAAGTGCAAACAAACAAGTAAGGGTGCTATATTCGGCTGTGCCGAATCTTATATACCCTTTACCAACGTATGTATATGTAGTATACAGATTAGGGATGGGCAAAAAATATCGATATATCGAAATATCGATATTTGAGAAAATAAATATCGATATATATCGCCGATATTTCAAAAACCTATATATCGATACATCGATTCTTATTTACGAGTATCGGGTTTCGATACTTTTAAGAGCTATAGCCGTTTTTTAACTGTGACCCAACTAAGTCAGGTGACATTTTGGATTGTGTGGGTATAAACCTAAAGGCAGAATTTGTTTTTACTTTCAGTTCTGTTACGAATCAGCTGACTCTTTTTGGTTTATAAAAATCATATACATATAAGCCATTAGTTTTTCTCTCCTTAATTCTGTTATGTTGCGTACACATTCCTCGATGCATGTCGGTATTCACTTTATGAATGCGATGGTAGAACTATAGCTAAAACTTTACAACAATTACGCCCGGGAACTGAAATTGTATTATTTTTTTGACATATGTTTATAAACGTTAAAACCCGAAAAGTTGTTCCCAGTTTCCCAGGAAATGAAAAAGTCTGGGAAAAGAAAAAATCTAATAACAATGGACGATGCAAAACTTTAGTGGAAAACTGAGACCATTCTGGTCCGAAACAGCTGATAATTTATTACAGAAAGAGTAACTATTAAAATTTATTAACAGAATAGCACAGCACAGAGCAGCAACAGAAAGTAAAGACTAATGAAGTCTTAAGGAGCTACAGTAGGTTACGTATAACTTAACATAAATAGTTCTTTTGTATTAAATTTCTTAAAGTAAGTAATTGTACATTCGAAATTAATGCAGCAAAAAATATCGATATAACGAAATATCGATGTTTTCAAAAAATATATATCGATACTGTTCAAAAACATCGATACGATATATATCGATACATTTTCTTCATTTGCCCATCCCTAATACAGATACATACATAAGTACGTACAAACTTATTTGTTTTGTGATAAAATTTATAATTTTTTGTTATAGTGAAATTTTTAGTAAGTTACCTCTCGGTTTTTTTTCGACTAAAGACTTTGCTTGAGTAAAGATCTTCCTAAAACATAAAATATGTTCAACTGAAAAAAAATTTATTTTGGTTATATTTTTACCCAATTTTTTTTTTAAATTTCCAACCCTGGAATAACTAGCTTTATTTAATTAGTTTTATATATCAAAAAAAGTGTACGTTTCCCAACCCTAGGATCTTCCTTTTATATTTTTCTGTTTCCTTCTACCAATCTTGTTCTTTAAAAAATATATAAAATATGTTAAGTGGACAAAGAAAAAAGAAATAAGGAAAATACTAGTTTTATTTAGTTACTTTACTACGAGTATCAAAAAATTTTAACATTTTCCAGCTATGTTGTTTTTATTTTTCTAATTCTCTATACCCAACTTTTCTTTTCAAAACATAAAATATACATATATGTATATGTATGAGTAGGTGAGATGCAAAACTCGTTCGTTATACGTTAACAGAATTATGGAAAAAAGCAAAAAACGCATAGCAGCTGATTAAATGCAGCAAATTAGTGGAATACTTTAAATTCTCATGAAAGAATATAAAAAAGAGCATACATTGATACAATCTCTATATTGCTTGTTATAAAATTCCTGAAGAACTACTAGAATCAATCATTATCTTGATTTTTACAATTTTTGTAACGAACGAGTTTTGCATCACCTACTCATATATAGGGTGTTTTTTTAGAGGTATAGAACTTCGAATTGAAATAAAACACAAGAAAATCGTTTTAATGTCCATCAATTTGGCTTTATTGGAAGGATAATTTTATGCCATTAATGTTTAAATATGATTTCGGGCATGTGGCCGCCGCGGCTGGCTCGAATAAAGCCAATTCTACAGGTCCAATTTTCAACCACTTTTTCGAGCAAATGGGGCCGTAAGTTGGCAATAACGCCACGAATGTTGGCTTCCAAGTCCCCTAACGTTTCTGGTTTGTTGGCGTAGACGAGCGACTTCACATATCCCCAAAGAAAATAATCCAATGGTGTCAAATCACACGATCTTGGTGGCCAATTGACAGGTCCATTCCGCGAAATTATGCGCTCATCGAATGTTTCCTTCAATAAATCGATTGTGACGTGCGCTGTGTGGCATGTAGCGCCGTCTTGTTGGAACCACAACTCATCCACCCACATTCATGCCATCCAATTCGGGAACAAAATAGTCGGTTATCAGCTCCAATTGCTGTGCACGGTAGCGAATCGATTCATTCGGGTCCTCTTCAACACTTTGCTCTACAGCGGCAATTGTTTCTTCGGTGCGCACTGTTCGACGTCTCTGCGGATGCGTATTATCACATAGAGTAAACGTAGTGCGAAAACGATCCATGGTTAACCGAATTAATTGCTCTGATGGACGATTATGTCGACCATAAAATGGACGGAGCTTGCGGTAAACTTCGCGAACTGAACCATTATTTTCGAAATAAATTTGCACGATTTGCAAGCGTTGTTCTTTTGTCAACCTGTTCATGATGAAATGGCAAACCAAACTAAATATTAATCACTTGACAGCTGACAAAATGGACGCCAGTTAAAAAAGTGATGCCAACTTAAAGTTCTATACCTCAATAAACAACACCCTTTAATATATAGTACATATATAAAAATATTATACTTAGCTAATTTTATATATCACAAAAAGTAAGTAAGTTTCCCAACCCTGGAATCATAATATGATGGAATAACAAACCTATATTCAAAATACATCATGTCTGCAGCAAACCAATAACCAACCAACTAAATGTTAAACTTTAATTCACTTTAATTTAAAACTTTACACTTTGCTTTGTAAATTGTAAACAAATGCTGAATTTTACACTTTTGTATTTCTTTTTTAATTTTAGTTGGTAATTGCGAATAATTTGCAAACACGTAAACATCGTGTCATCTTCGTGACGCCAACAACATCCTATGAACTTCATTTAAGTAGAGAACAAGCTCTGCAGGGCCTTGAAATTGAGGAACCAATTGTTGCTGATGTGGTAAGTTTTGCGCCCAGCCAAACAATAGCAAAAACTGTCCAAGTGAAATTTTTATAAATTTGTATTTAAATTTTGTTTGAAAGTAAATTTGACGTACATATGTACATAAATATTTTCTTTTTTTTATGTAAAATTCAGGTACAAAAACACAATGAGTTTATAAACTCAGGCATGTCTCGTCAATGACCAATGTCAATGCGACAACAGCGACAGCAACAACGTCACCATATACAAGTGGATTGTCGCGTGACAACACCACATTTTTGTCGCTTATTAAATCCAGGGCCTGGCATTGGACGCAGATATTGAACGAATCGAAACACTAAAGAAATATAAAAACAAGACAAAACAACAGCAACAATAGTAATATAAGCTTTAAAACAACAACAGAAATAACATCATCAATATCATAATTTCCTACATCCCACGTTCTCGACTAATTTGACAAACAACAAGTTACAATTCAGGTAAAGCTTTTTATACACTTTTTTTTTTAATTTATTTATTTAGTTATTGCTGCTATTTTTTCACATTTCCTTTTTTTCTAAATTTAATGAAAAGAAAACAAAAAAAAAATACTGAGCAGGTGGTAGTCTATTTTTAAGGTTTAGGGTAAAAAATATATTTAAAAAATATTTTTGCTTTTCTATTTTTTTCCAAAAGAATTTAAAATACAATTTTATATGTTGTTAAGGGGTAACAAAAGAAAAAAAAAAACGTTGCAAATTATGAGAAATGGAAGGAAGAGACGACAACAAAGTTATTTTCATTCCTTTCATAAATCTTTCCTTTTTGTAACTACTGCTTCTTTATACTATTAGCAAGAATACTTAATATTAAATTGAGCACAGTGGGCTTAGAGGTAGTAATATACATATACCTATATTTCTTTTATATTGCGATAAAATATCGGCTTTTTTACCAATTTTTTTAAATATTAATTTATTGTGGGTTAATAGTAGATATGATTAAATGTCCCTAGTAGTACATGGATAATTTTTTTTCTACTCGGATCATTTGTGTGGAACATATTAACCCTCAAAGGTTTCTTCCTGTGGATCGCTTTTGCTGCCTTTCGTAAAAAGGGGTCAATTAGGATACATGGTGTTGGCCAGTCATTATATGACTTTTTTCCAATTTTTTTATACATACATATGTACATTAGGGGTATAACAAATTTTTTGACATAGTACCATGAGGTCAACCATGTCCTAGAAAGACATTTTGGAACACTTAAAGCACGGACTTGAACTAACAAAAATATTATTTAACATAATCTAAAATTATTTCGAGGCCTTCTTAATCCAATATTGAATATTCATAATCTATATGCGGTGTTTTTTTTTTATTTATTTTTTGTTTTAAATAAATATATTATTAAGTTTTCTTAACCAAAAAGAAAATTAAAAATTTTCAAAACTCCATTCCGGTTGGTGTGTGAACTTTTTTGACCTTAGCGAATAAATAAATATACGTTCCCATATAGTTTTTTATGCTCTATCGGACTGTGGTATGCCAATTTTTATTGTTTTAAATTTTTTTCAAAAAGTTATATCCCTAATGTACATATGTATGTATGTAAATAAATAATGAAGATACTTCCATAGAACTTTATTTTTATACAAATAAAAAAATAAGCGTAAATTTTAAAATCGTGGCAGCTGTTCAAACTAATTTTTATAATCACGATTAATTGTTTAATGTTAATTAAATAGCTGATGCTAATAAATATCTCTACCCAAGTAGGTAGACATGGGTGCTGATGAAGTGCGTGGCTGCACAGAAAAATGCCGGTATTTCAGAGAGGTCTAAATATTTGATAAAATGAACCATAATCAATCAAAAACTCGATTTTGAATTTTTGTATAGTTACATAAGTTCGCATTTAAGGTCACGATATGATTTTTTTTTAACCTACATATCTCTTAATGCTTACAACATATCTTTTATATATTATATAATAATATTTCGTATTACATTCTCAAAACCCACTGTGCTTCAAATTGCTAAATATTTTTTACATTCTAAACAAAAAAAAAAATAACTTTGAATTAATAACGTTTTTTAAGAACCTCTTAATATCTATACAATTACCCTATGAAAAAAGAGGAAACATGCATGGTGTTAAAAGAAAATAATTTTTATATACATAAATATGTGAATAAGAAACTACAACAATTACATACCAAATACATATTATGTAAATATATAAATATAAAAGGAAATCCGTACACAGACTTTTCTTCAAACACATTTTTAATATCCATAACACATACTCATAAAATATTTCCTTACATCCGCTAACAAACATTTATGAATCCAAATTCTCACTAGAGTTGTATAATAATTTTCGGCCTTGGAGGGCATGTGTCCGTTATTGCGGCAACTAAATTATAAACATATACGATACCAGTACAACAACAATTCAAGTGAGAATTCAAATGTTGTAAATACGAGTAAAGATTTTATTTTTTTTTATTTAACCAAAAACCTTAATATGACTTTATGTTTTTTTTATTATCTTGCTTTAATATTTTAAATTATTATGGCATTTTTTTTTTATTTCTGTCTTGATTTTGGCTTTATTATTTTCATTATATTTATTAACTCTATTACTTTCAGTGCTGAGCATAAAATAAACTATTTCCTTCAATTGATTTTTAAATTATTATGCGTGTTTCAAAGTCATTATCATTATCATTTTTCTTTTTAATTTTTTTTTAATTTTTTTTTTGCTAAATTATTGTGGCGCGCTACTTTCTTAATGTCATCATCATTTAAAACCAGCAGAACGTAAAGAGTGTGTCAAGAGCATACATGTTCACATCAATATTTTAAATATGCATGCAAAAAAAAAAAAAAAAGAATGAGACCTTCTACAGGTTGAGAAATGTTAAAATTTAATGACTACAGAGTTCACCAAAATTTTAAACAGATTTGAATTAAAGTTTTCCTTCTTAAGATCATGAAACACATGAAATACTTGTTAATCTACCAACTAAAAATGGCTCTATTTAAATATATAAAGATAAATATAAAAAAGTTTTAGTTTAAGGTTCTATTCATATATGCAACTTTTCTCTGACATGTTCAATTCTTTGTGAGAGCTTTAAGGAATTTCTATTATGTACGCATGGATATTTGCTTGTTGAGCTTTAATTATAATAAAACTAATAAAAATAATTGAAACGACTTCAAAAATAAACAATAAATTGCTAAAAATATTTTAGATTCAGCTAAATAAATATATTTCTACATATGTTACCTATAGTGCTGCATGAAGTCGGTGCCAACCAAGCAGGTTAGCAAGTTATACATTTAAAAATTTTTGTTGCAGCAATTCTTGAATATGTGTGGGAGAGTGTTGAAATAGAAATATATACTTTTTATATTCCTCTCTCGCTCGTTTGCACTAAAAAATAAAAAGTTGCTGCAACAAAATTTGCAAGTCTGGACTGGGACTTAACCAATATTATTGTCACCGACTTCGAATACCACTCTAGGCAATGCATAAATATTAAAATGTTTTACTTAACTGAATCTAAATTATTTTTAAATTTTTAGTGCTCATTCAAAGTCGGTTAAGGGAAGTGTTCCCGCCCACTTTCCCAAAAATCAGCGTTCCCATTTACTTTTCTAAATGCAACATATTGTCACTTGCAGAGTGACATTATGGGTGCCAAGTTTCGAAAGAATCGTTTACGTAGAAGCATGTGAAATATAATATTAAAATATAAGGGGCGTGCCGCCGCCTACTTTTCTAAATACAAGATTATGTCATTCCAAGAGCCCAAAATTTTGCCAAGTTTCGTAAGGATCGGATGGGTAGAAATACGTGTAATATAATACTAAACTTTAGTGGGCGTGACCCGCCCACTTTCTCAAATGCAAGATTGTGTCACTTGCAGAGGACAAGGTGTGTGTCAAGTTTCATTAGAATCGCTTAAGTACAAGCACATAAAATATAATATTAAATTTTTAAGTAGGCGTGGCCTCGCCCACTTTTTAAAGCACAAGATTATTTCATTCCAAGAACCCAAAGTGTTTGCCAAGTTTCGTAAGAATTGGATGAGTTGAGGTACGTATAATATTATACTAAACGTTACCCACTTTTTCTAACATCAGCGGTCCCATTTACTTTTCAAAATACAAGATCGTTTCACTTGCAGAGCTTAAGGTGTGTGCCAAGTTTCATAAGAATCGCTTAAGTACAAGCACATAAGATATAAAATTGAATTTTAGTGGGCGTAGCCCCGTCTACTGCTTTAATCATGAGATTATGTTGTTACCATATCCCGAAATGTGTACCAAGTTTTGTACTAATCGTATAAGTAAAAGTACCTATAATCAAAGCAAATAAAATTAATAGGCGTGACCCGCCCACTTTTTAAAGCACAAGATTATTTCATGCCAAGATCCTAAAGAATTTGCCAAGTTTCGTAAGAATCGGTTTAGGAGAAGTACGTATAATATTATACTAAACGTTAATGGGCGTGACATACCCACTTTTTCTAACATCAGCGGTTCCATTTACTTTTCAAAGTGCCGGATCGTTGCACTTGCAGAGAGAATTTTCATAAGAATCGCTTAAGTACAAGCACATAAGATATAAAATTAAATTTTAATGAAGGTGGTTTAACCGCTGAAATCGATAAGAAAAATCGTTAGTTAAACTACAGGCTACGGGGTTAGAGAAATAAATGTTATCCTAATATATAATTGAATCTGCTCTGCTCTTTATTTTATTATTTTCCGTCAACATTTTGTTTATTTTGTACATTTTAATTTCAATCATCGTTATTCCTTCGAGTATGACAGTGTATATGAATTAATGTCCTAATGGATGTCTGCTGTGTGTGTGTATGTGGCTGTGTTTGTGTGTGTGTGTGTGTGTGTGTGGCTGTTCCGCTAGTCTCCAACTAAACTTTCCTTTTGACATCCATAAACTTGTGTTTATATTCTCGCATTTGAATTTAAAATTCGAATTGTATTTGTAAGTGTATGTACATATTTGTGCAGTTTTAATACACTATAGATGTCCTTGCATTTAGTAGGTGAGGGTTTGTTCTTGTCACTATTCCGCACCCTACTCTTCGTTGCAATTCCGAATGGCAAAACAATATTTTCAATTTATAGTATACTCGTATGTACGTACATATGTATGTATATGTATGTACATGTAAATATATTTTTTCCATTTTTTACATAAACTTTTTAATGTTGTTGAACACTTAAAGCGGGTCACGAACTTGTAGTTATTTTGTAACAATATTTCAGCTGCTTTTAAAATGAAATGAAAGTCAGCCATGTGAAAATAATATTAACTAAATACATATGTATTCCTAAAACAAAAAAAAAAAAAAAATAAAGCAGCAGAATTGAAACAAAATGTTTTTTGTTTTGTAAAAACATGGAAAAAAGTAAAGCAGATTTAAAGGATTTTTGTTAGAATTAAAAAAAATAAAAAAATTGTGCTTTGAAAACTTTAAACTCGTTAAGTTTTTCATTTAGCGACTTTGAAAAGAAAGCGCTGCATGGGCACTCAGAGGATGACCACCGCTCATGCCATGCATTTTGCTAGAACTAGGAAAATATGTATGTTGTAGGGAAGAGGATACAGCGAGAGCGAGGACATTCAAATTAAACATTTCCACATGGCTAAAAAACGAGATCTCTATGTAAATCGATCACAAATGGAGAATTTCTTAACCCTTTAACGGACAGATAGAATAAATTAAATCTGGTTTTTATTTAATGGCAAGCATTACTGAGCCACTTGCCACGAAACTTTTTTACACTGAAAAAATTTGCACTGAAAAATCAAATAGCAAAAAAAATCAGCGGATATATGTTAATACGTTTCTAAAAAGTTATATCTGTGGTTTTCATTAACAACAGCACCATACGCTGTAGAGCCAGAAAGGCTTATTTTTAAGGCTTATTTAAAAATGGCTAGAAGTTGTGTTGTTGTTTTAGAAAAATATAATCTATATGCGTCCATGCTTTTAAACAATTTTTCAGAACTTTCTAAAATGAATTTAAAATATAACAAATTGATATCATCAATACGAAATGAGAAATATACAACATACGTTGTTATTAATGAACACCACAGATATATATCGCTCATTTACTTCAATAGTTAACTTGGCAAAAATACTTTAGACTTAAAATTAGCTAATACATCTATCGAAATAGTAGATAATCTGAAATGTCTTGGTGTAATCATAGATGACCAACTTTCTTTTGAACCTCACATTAACAATATATGCTCAAGAATTTATCTCACATTGCGTATGCTATATCATCTTAACTTATACCTACCACTTACTTCATGTAAAGAAATCCCTAGGCCGTACCAAGGCACATTCACAAGGTAGTAGCGGAAATTCAGCTGAGCTATTTTTTTTTCAAATTAAAGTTCATCGGAAACTTCAAAAATTTTTTACGAAAGAGAAATTAAAAGAAAATGTTAAAAAAATTCAATATGAAAAATATTTTATTAAAAAAAATTCTGTGAAAACAAATTTATAAATATGAAAAAACTATTAAAAAATTGTGAGAAGTGCTAAACGTTGCAAATGTTGTTAGTGGTAGCTGCTGCGGAGAAATATTTTCAAAGTTATGTGAATAATTTTTATTATTGTTATGTTAAACAAATTCTATTTTTGAAGTTTTTGATGAACTACAACCCATGTTGTTTCTTTCATTGTTGTATTTTTTCATTGTTTTTGTAATCCTGATACTACCTGGAAATGAATCTGCCTTGGGCCGTACGCTGCTAATGTCTCAAATCAACTATTGTATTGAAGTTTATGCCGGTTGCAACTTAAAAAACAAGAAAAAAGTTAAGTCGGTTGTTCATAAAGTTGTTCGGTTTGTCTATGGACTAAGGCTTAGGCAACATGTTTCAAACCATTTAAATAATTTCTTGAATCTAACTTTTGATGATTATCTAAAGTTTAGATTATTGATATATCTCTTTAAAATTATCAAAACTCAAACACCTACTCAAATCGTAAAAATGATATTATGTTCAAGATCTTCTAGAAACAATCAAATAATCATACCTCGCATTGACTTTGGTATTTATGAAAAATCGTTTATTGTTAGTGTCGCCCGGCTGTGGAATATCCTGCCTATTCATCTTCGATCTCTTGCGATGCATTTATCCTCATTTAAGAGAAAACTACTAAATTTTCTCCAAACTATTTGAAGATATATAATATATTTCCCCCCCCCCCCCCATCTCATAAAACTAAATTGAAGTTAGTTATGTATTGTTTTTATTGATATTGTGATTTTTCTTCTATTACATTAAACTTGTTATAAGAATTACTTTGAACTGTATTATAATGGTTGGTTAATAATATTTATACATATCTTGGATCTCATTCTATAATTAAATTGTTGATAAGCAATTCACTTGCTACAAGAAATAGTTTTATATTAAATAAAATACTTGTAATATTTTTTTAAAGGCCAAAAGGCCTCATATATTACTGCTGTTGAATAAATAAATAAATAAATAAATAAATAAATAAATAAAAAATAAAAAGCACAAAGGGATCATCGCATTGGACCCAAGTGAGCTCGACCCCTACATTAAATTTTTCACAAGCAGCCTGCTGCTGACCTAACTTTGCAAAAAAGAGAAAAATGTTTAAAATGTTTGATTCCTAAACGGCAAAATTGCCGTCGTTTTCAATTAAAATGGCGGCAAATTGCCACTTTAGACGACTAACGGTAACTCTGGTTTGAATGTATGTTGCTCCTAAAGATATGCTGCAATATATTTAGTTTTTCTGTGTGTGTGTGTGATTTTGTATTTTTTACAGTTTTTTAACCTGCATTATTTTATTTTAATTAATGCCAAAAACCAATTTAATATTCAAGACAGGAATTTTGTGGTTTAGTCTTTTGGTTCCTTTGTTCATGTTGTAGATAATGAGATTTTCCATTTTCTTTTATTTTCGCAACTTTTTGTTATACATATTTATTAATTTTCTTTGTTCCTTTGGGTATTATATCAAATTATTACTACACGTGCTATGTATCATTCTGTCTCGCTCTTTCTCCCATGTTTATTTTTAGTAGTTTTTTTTTCATTCGTCATTAATACAATTCCAGCTGTATTATTTTGTTTTTATATCTTGTACTTTAATAGTTTATAATATTTATGTATATGTATGCTTTTTATTTGTCATTGTTATTATATTTCAATTTGCAGTCAGTCAGTCTTAAGCCGCATTAAGTCATGTCTGCGAGAAAAGCACTTTGTCAGTTATAAATAATGACATGCCAAAGTATGTGTGTACCCTAGAAATAAAAATAAATTGTGGTAAATGGGACCAACATACATATGTATGTACATATCGAGCCCTTTTTTCGATTTTATCGTTATCGGAAATAGACTTTTTTATTGAAATTAAAATTTTATGGGCCTACACATAGTTTAGAGTTTTGATAACAATGGCAAAATTGTTGATAACTTTTAAGATACAGGCTGTACAATTTTATCGTAAGCGACAATTTACGTACAAAAACAAATTTGAATATTTTAAAAAAAAAACTTCTCCTGAAAAATTTAATTTTTGTCGCTTACGATAAAATTGAAAATAAGGCTCGATATATACATACATATCAGGGATGGCAAAATTGGTACAGTTGTACTTTTTTTTTGGTACTATTCAAACTCGAGAAGTACAATAGTACACCAATGGTTAATTTAGTACATTTAAGGAACCACCTCAGTTTTAGTAATTTCAATTCGCATTTATTTTCATTGTTCAAAAGTAAAAATTGTGAAAGTACAACGCAACAAGAAAATCAAAAAATGTGAACTCGTCCTTTTTGCAATTACTTTTCTTCTAAATTCAGATGCTAGATCATATGCTATTGATTTGTATATTCTAAATTTCAACTTAAACAGCTGTAGCATATGCTTTAACATTCGAACTCACAAGCAAATTTGAGAAAACAATTCGGTAGCCTTCTTCTTGGCTACCGATGATTATTTTAATAAAAATATATAAAAATAACAAAAGTTAACAATTTTAAAAACCTTCGGGGGTATATCTTAAAACATAGTTAAGAACCCTCTCGATCAAGCCACCTTTCAAACAGAAAAAACTCAATCGAAATCGGTCTAGCCGTTTGGTCTGTACGTGGACACGGACAGACACACAGATACACATTAGCAACTTACAACACCTCTTTTTTTCATTCTTTTTCAACTAAAAAATATTTTAGTACAATTAAGGTCAAAAGAAGTAAAATTTTTTAAATTGTTTGGTACAATTTTAAAATTCTCAATTCCACCCCTGATACATATCGACAATGGCTTAATATAAAAAGGGCGTATCTCAAAATTTTTTTCGAAATCGCGTTTTTAATCTTTTCTGGTAGATAACGTATAATTAATTGCATCGTCCTTGAAGATCTTAGTGCGTTACAATTCCAAATCAAGGACTTATGGCCACTTAAAAAATGATTTCTGCATGTAAGTGCTCTAGTTTTTCTTCAGTTTTCTGCTTCTCCTATAAAATATCGAAAATTCGAGTTCCGCCTTTCTTATATTAAGCTATCGATATGTATGTTCAACTATTTTCTCTTCCAACTTTTTTCATAAATTATATTTGCTAATTGTCCTTAAGAACAGGGCCAGTTTTTACTTTAATAAAAAAGTTTTTATTGAATAATAAACAATTTCACTATTTTTACTGTCCAAATTTTTCGTTAAACTATTTTTTAAATTATTCAGGGATATTTTTTAATAATTATCGATAAAATAATTACATACATATATCGAGTCCTATTTTCAATTCAATCGTCAGCGATATGTAAGCAAAAAGTAAATAAAATTAAAACTTTCCAAACTGTTGACTGCTGAAAGTACTGCGCAATGGGTCATAAATGGTTTTGTGATTTTGCTTTGACTGAAACTGTTGTTGCAGAAGCAAAATGAACTGAAATTAGAACATATCTGCCCAAAGTAGCATCAGAGCGCCGAACATCAATCTTCTACTTCTTATATAAATGTGTTGACATTAATTTAAATAGGGGCATTATCTTTTCCGATATTCAGGCAGCTCTTAAGTCTCTCCTTTCATGGGAATTCCGTTCCAGGCTAGTTTTAGAGTGCTTTGACTCATTACAAAAGCTATACATACGGAACAAGGTTTCCATTTATTGGATACCTGGCCACAGCGGTCATCCAGGGAATGTGGAAGCGGATGAACTGGACAAAAGGACCTCTGCTGCTTCTTTTATGGGCCCAGAGCCTTTTTGTGGCGTAAGTCGGTCGATTGTGATGTCTCTGATCAAAGAAGATGTCACTTTGACCGCTAAGGAGATGTGGCTGCCTTCTTCTGGTTTAAGACAGGCCAAAGCTTTGATGCAGCCATTTACCTATAATGGCATCCTGACCTTCAACAGGAATAATTTATGGCTTGTTACTGGTTTTCTGTCTGGTCACTTTGGACTGAACTATCCTCTATGGAAAAGTAACCAAGTTCGTTCACCATTGTGTCGCTTGTGTTTGCAAGATGACGAGACGACACACATTATTTGTGAGTATATCCTATTGTGTGACAGTAGAAGGCGTGTTTTTCATTCTGAGTTTCTGTGCTCATATGATATTAGGCGGGCCTCTCCAATATCTGTACTGACCTTCATACGGAGGGTCATACAGAGATTGAATTAATCTAATTCATAGTTCTATGGTACAAAAGATCCATCAGGTGTCGCAGTGCCGGTCTTTGGACCAGATCTTCCCCCTATTCTATATAAATGAATACACATACGCGAATACATTTCTCTCGTGTTTCTCTCGATGGCCAGCGCTGGTTTAGAATCATCAAAATGGCGAAATACAGGCTGTAAAATAAAAAAAAAATAAAAATTCTTCTCCTAAAAACCTTAATTTTTGTCGCTTACGATTAAAGCGAAAAAAGAATCGATATTTAAAAACATAAAATTTAAATTATTGTCACAATTAAAAGCATTAAGAAAAAAGGCAATTTTTATTATTTGATCGATAATTAACTTAAAAAAAGTTCCTGAAGAAGCGCAACAGAGAAAGAGAAGAAAGAAAAGATTTTTATAAAAATCTGACCTTGTGGTTAAAGAAAATTTAGCAAATAATTAAATTTAAAAAATGTTTTTCTTTTTAACATTTAATTTAAAATTTTGCTTTGGCAAAATAATGTCAAGTCTTTGGCAAAATAATGTCAAGCCTTTTAAATGTATTGTGATTGCTTTTTAGTCTTTAAAATGATTTAAAAGTGTTGACAAAAACTTTTCTATTTCTTAAAAATTTAAACATAATTTAAATAAGTTGAAAAAAATCAATTTTTTAAAGAAAAACTTAGTTCGGCAGAAGTTAGTTGGTTTCGTTCTGAATTAAATCATTTGGATATGTACACATACAAATTCTACACAATCTCTTGAAAGAAAAATATTCGCCGCATCATTAAAATAATTGTTTTTTATTTTTGCGTAGTTGTTTGGGGGCAGGATACTACTATACGAGTACATTAATCCTTTGCACATTCGTAATGAAATGAGTTGCAGAAAAGTCTAGAAAACTGGCAACTATTTGCTCAAGAGTAATTATGCAAGTGTAAAGTCAAATTCTATTTCTAGTTAAAAAATATTGTACAAAAGCAGCAATTATTTTAAGTCAACTAGCAACAATACAACAACAATTATTTAAAGTCAAGTTGCTAACTACCCAGCAGTTGCATCTAATGAGATCCAACGTACGCGTACAGTATGCAAAATTATGTACAATTTTAATTTTGGCAGTGAAGTTACTTGAAAGTGTGTGCTCAAGAGTCGCCGCAAGGCCGAAAGAGATTAAACCTCATTTGAAGCTTAACATATTTAAAATACAAGTATGTACAACTAAAACGAATCAAAAATAGAAACATAATTATTTATATATATATATTATATATCGTTAGCTAAAATGCAAAAGGGCGTAACTAACAAAAATATAATTTTACAGGAGAAACAAAGCACTAAACAAAAAACTGAACAAACGTGTAGTTAAGTCCCCTTGTTATTTGTTAATAAAAGCGTAATTTTTGATCGCAGAAGTGTAATATTTTGTCAAGACATGTAGTTTAATGGCATTCATAAAAATCAATAAAAAACTCGATTTTGAATTTTTTGTTAGTTACGCCTTTTTGCATTTTAGCTGACGATATGTATATATGTTGAATCAATATTTTGTTCAAAGTTTGTAAGAAATTTTCCAACTGTTTGCTTCCTACTTTCACTATTTTTAAAAATGTTGTTTGGGATGTCCTGTATAAAATTACATTGTTGTTTTCGTTGGTCATTGACTTCCTTGTTTGTCCCTTTCCAAGGGTGTTTGCTTGATTACGAAATCAATGAATTAACAGTTCTAAGAAATCAATTTGAATGAAAATGCATTTAATTTCTTTTCAAATACTTATTAAAAGTAATTCATTATACTTGACTAATAACCCTGCAGAAAATTTGGTGACAATTGATCCAAACGTACTCGTCCTATAACTGGAGAAAAAAGTACGGAGCAGTGTATGGTGAAAAAAAAACATATCGTTTAAATGGTGACATATTGACCATTTTCGTGATGTATCATCTTCATCTTGAGCCAATTTAATTCGGACTCGGTCTAGTATTGTAGTAAACGGCACTGAACATATTCGATGTGGTCGAATACAGGACCTATCAAATAGTGTAATTATAATGTTAATTGCTCCCTGCAATATGACTCTGGAACCAGTTCCGTAACTATAATTAAACATTAACCTAAGCTTAACTGGTATTTATACTTTTGAAAAATTGTTACAGTTAAATGTCGAAAAATTCCTTTTAAGGTCTGTGGATGTAATCGGCTCAAATTTAAATGATTCCTTTTATGTTATATGTTATATATTTATTTAAAACAACCATTACAATAAATTGAATACTAGCTATTCGATTTCTTTTTTAAATCTGTTGTCATGTCAAGTTTCCGCAAAATTGTTACACTACTTTCGGCTTTAATAGCAGACAATTTCCTCTTGCAATCATCAAAATGACAATTTTCATTAAATTTGGTGGGTGTGTTCTTGTACAACAATTCTACAATTGTACAACAATGCAAGCGAATAAATTTGTCAAAAAACAGTCTTGCATTATTAATTTCTCAACAATAATATTTTTGGAGTTTGAATTTTTCACAAAATATGACACAAAACCATGTAATTATACCAAAATATGAGGCAAAAATATGCATTTATGACCAAATCATGCAAAAATATGCATTTTCAGCAAAATATGCAAAAATATGCACTAACAAATCGATGCCATTTTCACGCAAATTCCTTGTTTCGTAAAGATATTTCGTTCTTGCCATTATCAGGGTTAAGAGGAAAAACATGCATTTGCATGAAGCCCCTGTCCCTGATTATTATACATGGGATAGTTCAATGACAAGTCACACGGTGCATACAAAATATCAATTAACCCCATCCTAGGCCATCCCCATGTAGAAGTGACTGATCCGCTTCATAGGAAGTGTGCACAGTTTCTATTTTTTATAGAAAATTTGTTTTAAGTTAATCTTAAATTGTTTACTGTGCATCTAGTCTATATATATGTATACATATATTTTTATTTAATTTTTTGATATTTCACTATCACTGGGAGAATGATTTAAAAACACAAATATTCGTTTACTTTTGGTATTGAGACAATGTATATAATTTCCTTTTTGCTTATGCTACCCCGAATGTATGCTTACCTAAATGTATGCTTTATATTTATAATTTCTTTACTGTTCTAACATATGCTTTACTTTTTTTTTATTTTTAAATATATTAAGGCATGTGAAATATGTGTTTTTTTTTCATTAATGTTTGCTTTTTAAGATTTTTGTTTTACAACTCAAACTTTTTTCCGGTTTTTTTATTAACTTTTTAAAGGAAACGAGCTTAAGGCCATTAGTAATTACATAATATACATATGTATGTTTTCATCACCCCCTTCCTTATAAATAATATTCATCTTCTGTTTTCAATTCCATTTTCACAATTTTCATTTCTTTCGGATTTTCCTTCTTTTTTTTTTAAATGTACTTATAATTCAAAATTGAAAACTTTGAGAAAAATAAGAAAAAAAAAAGAAAAAAAAGAATAAAAAGAATCAATACTCTTATCAATTTGTAAAGAAAATTAAATCAAAACTTATACAACAACAATTTCATATCCAAAAATTTAGGACTGAATGTACTGAATATTAACAAAACTTATAAATTATTTAATAAATTAATAAAAAGAAAATCATAAAGTTTTTAAGAGTAGATTTCTTTGAAAGAATCATCTAAGTATAACAAAAAAAAAAAAAAATTTGCGTTAAAGTTTAAAAAAATATATAAATAGAAAGGAATAACAAACATTAATTATAGCAAACTAAATAAGATTTTTATGAGAATTCTTAAGTGTAATTAAGTGTGTTAAAATTTTGTGAAGGCTTTTGAAAAAAAAAGAATACAAACATATAAATACAACAAATATTGAAGAAAGTAATAACAACTAAACAATAGTTAAGCATAAATGTTAAACTAACTAAGATGATGAAATAGCTTAAAATTAAAACTTTTTAGTTTATATAAAATGAAATAAAGACCATAAACCTTGAAAACACACACAAACTATGGTGGGTTTATATTGTTCTGATAACAAATGTTTTCAACGTTATATTAAGATGCCGCGATATGAACCTAAACAACAACTTCCAAGATGGTACCCCTAGGAAGTCTTACTATCCTATACAATCATACGAATTTTGAGAAAATACAACCCTGATATGAAAAATGTCAAAAGACAAGAAGAGTTACTTAGATCAGGGTTGTATTTATTCAAAAGTCGTACGATTATGTAGGATAGTTGGTACTAGCCTTAAGCAGTACAAAACAAAGTCGCAGGATTTTGTCGGTTTCCGCATTTAACCTGAGGTCAACTATGACCATTTCTCAAATTTTGAACTCTTTACCAAGGTAAATCAAATCCGGTAGATATGAAGATAAACTTAAATTTTCTATAGCATAAACATACATATAAAGGGCCTTCCAATAAGTGGATTAATTTTTATATGTAAAAAACTGCTATTTTTAAGCGAAATTATCGGATGCTTATATAACCATTAAGAGGACCGTGTGCTATTAATAATGGAAAGCAATATCAGCCAAATGGCCGCCACGAATTTTTTCATTGTCCCCAATAACTTCCCGAATTTCACCTTTGAGGTCTTGAATCGATTTAAGGCCCAAAGAAACAACTCTAAAGATGTTAATCCTTTTTGAGTAGCAGGTTCAATTCCCACCAAAAGACCTTGGCTGTTAAAGGCCCTTGTTACTCTGCACGTTAATTTAATTTACAATTTGGGGCTTACAAATTTCAAAAGAAAATCAATAAGATGATTTAAGCGTAGTGATCCGAAAGTGAAGCAAATAAGTATGGTTTGCATTATTTTTAAGAAGTCCCCCTATTTGATGCCTATTAATTGGATTTGTAAAGCTACTTTATTAGAGTAAATGGAAAAGGTTTTATTGTTAATTCAGGACCTTCGGTTTTGTAGTCAACGTGCCAACTATTTCAGCCAACGCCACCCTCAAATCAATATCAATATCAATAGACTTTCAAAACAAACTCTTGAAAAAAGCTTGGAAACTTTTATCAGTTTTGTAAAAAAATACTCACACGAAATAACTGAGAATTGCTAAAATACAAACAAACAAAAAACGCTTCAACAAAATTTATACAGCAAACATATTTTAATATCATTTAATTTTTTGCCTTTTAAGTAGTTTCTTACCTAAAGACTTAAAATTAAATTAAATAATGTTCATATCGTTACCTTAATATAGAAAAGCCCTAATTCATTATTTTTTTGAAATCGCTATTTTGGAATTTTTCGATACATAAGATGTTCTTCTATCGAAATAAAAAAAACTCAAAAAACTTAATTTCAAAAAAATAATAAGTTAGGAGGGCCTTTCTATATTAAGGTCCGCTTGCCTGACCATAATACAGTCTACCAGGCGGAGATTCGTGCGATCACGGAGGCTTTAAAATGGACCAGTGTGAATATTAGACCCACAGAGGTCAATATATTTAACGACAGTAAGTCGGTAATTACGGCAATCACAACCGAAAGATCAAACTCTAGGACCCTTTAGATTGCAAAAATATGGTAAACGATTACGCGGTACATGGCAACATTTGTCTTGTATGGGTGCCGGCCCACTACGGCGTAATCGCAACTAAAAGTGCAAATGAAATGGCAAAAACGACCAGAAAGTTATGGTTAGTAACTCTAACTAATGCAAAGCCTTTCAAGCCAACGAAGATTGAGTTACAAAATTAGGCAAAAATGGCCCACAGTAGACTATAGAATAGAGATACTGTGGATAATCTAACCGATGTTCTATAGGGTGACCCGGACGAAGACAAAACAAGGGGACTGTTGAAACTAAACAAGCCCGAGGTAGGAAATTTGACCGCCATCTTAACGTGTCAATCTAATATACGAGGGCATTTGTACCGTATTGGAGCCACGAATGACTTCATTGCAGAGCATGCTTGGAAGACATGGATACAAAAGAGCTCTTCCTTTGTCATTGTCCAGCTTTCGCCCAGCCGAGATCCCGTTTTTTTTGCGGATGACACCTTACCGGACATTACCCACCTTAGAGGTACTGACTGAAAAAGCTTGATTGACTACGTGAACGTAACTGAGTTCCTATAAAGCTGGGGTTCGTTTGTTAATTTATATGAGAGCGCACAACAGGCATATACTGGCTTATCTATGTGTATATCCCCGGATATGAGCGTAATGGCTCCTATTTTCAACCGAACCTAACCTAACCTTAGGTAACGATATTACTAAAAGTAGCCAGATAGTGTCACTTATTTAGTGAAATTACTGTCAGTTTTGTAATAATTAATCTGTTTGTCAATGCTTTGCCCTATTCGAAAGTCCATCTCTGCGCCGCATCTGATGTGAGATTGGTTTGCTGGTTTGCTCAGCTGATGCTAGTTATCTAATGTAGATGCTAATCAGCTGATGCAGATACATAACTCAATCGCATACAAAAAATTATAATTTGATTATAATTTTGAACAAGAGAACATTAAAAATGTATAAATTATTAAGAGCCCGTTTAGATGAAGGGTGACAGAGCTGCGACACGTCACCAACGACTCGTGTTTGTTGGGGGGAAGTAAAGATAAGCTTGCGGGATAGCAAAAGTCTCACGTTTTAAGAATTGAAGCGACAATTTTAATTCTTCTCTTTCAGATATTTCTTTCTCTCCTATTTTTGCTGTGTGTACAAGCAGTGTTGCCAGTTTGACCAATTTTTTATAACATTTTATAAACAGCTATAATATAAAAATTATAAACAAATAAGGTCAGGAGAGAAAAGGAATTATTGTATTTTCGTAGTGTGACGTAGGCTGAGGTATTTATGCTAGAAAACCGCAAGTCCTGGGTTCATGCCCGGTCTCCGACAGTCATTAAATAACAAAACCACGCATTTTTCTGACGTGCATTAATGTACCTTTGTATCAGTTGTTAAAGGAAAGTTCAAGTGATGAAGGCATAGTCACTGGTCACTGAACTGTACCGACTTCAGCAGATGCTAATCCTAATGTAAATTCAGAGCGCCCCCTCCCTCGTCGGTATGGTATAGCAAAGTAATCAGCGAAATAAAATAACCAATAAATTGCTACTAAACACAGCTTTGCAAATTTAATACTCCTCATTGACACCAGAGGCGCTGCAACTCTGCATTATTAAAAAAAACGTGCAAAAGGCAAAGCTCTAAAAGAATGAAGTTTTCCTCTAACTCTTCCTTCACCTCCCTTTCCTAAAGAAGGTAAGACCTAGTAACAGTAGTAGGCATTCATTGCTTGAGTGTTCATTCTCTTTCAAAAAATAAAATATATATGGACATATTTATTCTACATTTCCCAAACCAACAGTTAGTTCCTTTATGACAACACTGCTACGAATGAAAGAATTAAAAATGTTGATCTAATTAATATCAAAAAGTCCTCTGTCTATTGCGACAAAAAAGTCTTGCATTTTGGAACACATGACATTTGCAGTTTTGCCAATTGTGGATTTTTGGAACTCATCATATGCAGAGCAGTAATGAATTTCCTTTTCTTGGTGATTTTTTCCAAATTGCTCATTCATATTTTTACGCTTTTTTGTGTCGAATACACAACAGAGTTGCATTTTCGACCATCTTACAAGTTCGGTGTTACACATTTGCATTTACAAATGTGCTGATAATAATATGCTACACAGTGATTTATGCTGACTACACGCAACGCCGTTCACATTATATTTTTTATGTGGAAAGCAATCCAACACAATGAAAAATATTGGAAATGACAAACGTTGCTACTAGTACACACTATTGCGATGTCACAAAATGTCATAGTGTGTATTCTTCATTACGTACATATGTATTACCAACTAAGCACAACCAACCGGCCTATATACTTGAACTACTTAATAATAATTTCAATATAAACCAAATGGGAATTCTCCCATACATTATTCTAAATGTATGGGCAGTGAGTTAAGTTCAAGGCGTTGAGAGAGCATGTTTCGTATTACTTCCTTATAAGCTGCAAATATGAAATGAATGATACTTGGTAAGTTTTAAAAATGTTATTCTTTATGGACTTCTTCCTCCAATTTATGTACTACCAACTAAGCCCAACCGGCCTGTATACTTGAACTACTTAATAATAATTTCAATATAAACCAAATGGGAATTATACCATACATTATTCTAAATGTATGGGCAGTGAGTGAAGTTCAAGACGGAGAGCTAGCATGTTTCGTAATACTCCCCTAGAAGCTGCAAATATGAAATGAATGATCTTGGGGAAGTTGTGAAAGTGTTATTCTTTAAGGACTTCTTCCTTCACTTTTTAGCTGGTACTAACCAATTATTGCAATTACCGGTAATTGCTCTTTAAGGCTGTCAACCTTTATGTTACATAATCGAATGAGTTTTGACGAAATAAACTGCCCTGATCTAATGAATTCTTAATGTTTTCTTTTTTATTTTCATAATTTCATTCGGTCAGGATAAGATTTTCTTCCAAAGTCATATGATTATATGAGCTAAAGAATTTAATAAAGAAACACTTATATAAAGGCCAATATAAAACCCACTTTCCATTAAACTATTCATTGAACATTAAATTAACATTTAATAAAAATTTTACAAAAATCCTTGTTTGGATTATAAAATTTATTAAAAGAAAGTCTTTGAAATCTCATTAAACCAATGAGATGTAAAAAGTAGCCTTGAAGTAACCAAATGAAAATCATAAATATTTTGTAAAAAATACAAATACAAAAAGAATAGTCATTAAAATAGCAAAACTGAATTAAAATGCATTAAAATAAAGTTGGACCAAAATATTAAAATAAAAAAACTGAAAAATTTAAATAGTTGAAAAAAAAACAAGAAATTTAAAAGTAGTAAAAAAGTCCTTTACGATTATAAACTTAAATTAAAAGTTTCACAAAATACGTTTCGTTGAGTTTAAAAAAGTGGAATAGGCATCTAAAAGCCCAATTGCAGCAGAAATATTTATCTTGATTTACTTAGAAATTCAAGAAAAAAAAAATTAGAATTAAAAAAATTCATAGTTTCTATATGAAAAATAAACTAATCAAATGAAAATCATTGTAAAATTTATTTGTTGTAAAATTAAACTTGTATTGTGTAAAAATTACTTGAAAAAAAAATACATAAATAAATAAAAATAGCTTTAAACGTAACTAAAACAAAGTTGTTTTATTTGAAATGACTAAGTATGAAATTGCAAATAAAAAAAAATTATTTTATACTATATATCATTTCTTTGTTTCAGATTGTAACTCCCCAGATAAGGGGGGTATTATGCAAACAATTGTTAAACTTTTTAAAGTTGCTTTAACAAACAAATTTTGTATGGCAAACCCGGTTTTAACACCATATTGTTGGCTCTATTGTGATATCCTTACTTTCTTTTCGACACTGCTTGTGAGCAGTGTTGCCAGTTTAGGGGATTTGTCCCCTAATTGGGGATTTTTTGCGATTGGGGATGACAATTTCGTATTGGGTAACTGGAGATTTGTTGGCGATGATAACCAAATTTTAGAGGATTTTTTTTGGGGATTTTTGGGGGATTTTTTTTATAACTGATGGTCAAACAAGAATGATTTTTGAACTAAGAAATATGTGCCTGGAAAGCCTAAAAATTTGTGTTACTATTCATAGTGTATGGTTTCAAATAAAGCAGAAGTATCAAGGCAGATTAACTAATAATGAACACTACCGAAAAACAAAAATACGCAACAAAATGCAATATGACCAGCGTGACCGTTTGACCGACTAAAGTGGCAAATTGCCACTTTTTCGACTGTCTTGCCACAATTTTGACTGCTTTGCCACTTTTCCCCTCCTTCTTTTAGAGTGAATTATATAAAACTACATTAAAAATAAAAAGTTGAATGTAGTTTTCTTGTTTTTTTAAATGTTTCACCTTTTTTTTTTTGATAAATCCCCTTTTGGTGCCACTTTTTGAAAAGTGTCATCGGTCACCCTGAATATGACTTGTTGGAAGCACTTCTTAGAATAAACACACTTTAAAAATAATTCAAGTTGTTGTGACAAATTTAATCCTTTTGCTGAAATGCTACAAAACAATTTCTGAGGCTGCTGAATCAGAAGATTTCGATTCTGAAGTTTTTGAAATGGTAAACTTTGGTTAAAATTTTTTTTATACTTGTGTATATTAAACTAAGTGTAATTTGTTCTTTACAAATTTTATAAGTACAAATTAAATTTATATGAATGTAAATATACATATCTTAATATGTTATTATATTATAAATATGTTATTTTTGTCATTATTTTTTAATTAAAATTAAAAAAAATAATTTTTTGCACAAAAGAAAGAATTTTAATCAAAAAAACTCAATTTGGGGATTTTTGGGGATGACAAATCAAAAATTGGGAATAAGCTCTAGAGAAAAACTGGCAACACTTCTTGTGAGCAAATTCTGAAATTACGGTGATTTCAAATTACCAACGATTGATTTTTCGCTCTTCTATAAATCAATTGTTCTCAATAACGAGTGAATAGATGTTGTAGTGCTGCCAAGTCATTTAATACTTGTAGTTGCCATTTGCAGTTATATTTAACCCCCGGCCAAAAAAAGTGTGTTAAGCTTAAATTAGACGTGACACAGCCATAATGCCATAGCCATAAACAAACCAAATTCAATTGGTTTCTATGGTGAGAGTTATGGCGTTATGGCGAGTCATGTATAATCAAATACAGTGTTGCCGGGTTTACATCTGTGTGCCATGTGCCCAAAAAAGCGTAACCACTAATTACTAATGAAAAACTCTTTGTAATTTGCGTTTTTTTTGGGTATTGTTACAATTTAAGTTTAACATTTGTTTGATTCAGACATGTATTTATTGATTTAAAAATTTTCCAATCATGTTGGATTCTATATAATTGTCTATTAGTTATGTATGAAACGGTTTAACTTAATAAATACGTGTCTGAATCAAACATTTTTTAATTAGTAATTAGTGGTTCCGCTTTTTTGGGCACATGTCAGACAGATGTAAACTCAGTCTTAGAAGGTTGTTGATTTTGATTTAGTTTTTTCTGTTTTCTCTGAAAGGTGACTTGATCGGGATGGCTCTAAATATGTTTGAAGAAAATCGGTCCAGCCGATATCACATCTTTTCTGGATGTACTTAACTTATTCTGTTGAATATATGTGTCTTTGATGCCGTAACTTCCTAAGGGCTAGACCGATTTAAATTTGTTTTTTTTTCATTTGCAAGGTAACTTGATTTAATTAATATCTTTTAGCCCATATTTGAAGAAGTTATCTGAAAGTTTTAAAATTTTTAAGTTTTTTTATTTACTTTTTTTATTAACCCCCGACCAAAAAAAGGGGTGTTATAAGTTTGTAGTGTGTGTCTGTGTATCTGTGTGTCTGTCCGTGTCCATGTACAGCCCAAACGGCTGGAGCGATTTTGATTAAGTTTTCTCTGTTTGAAAGGTCACTTGATCGAGATGGTTCTTAACCATGTTTAAAGAAAATCGGTCCAGCCGTTCAGAAGATGTCGTATCTTTTCTAGATATATCGGGGGTTTTTAAAATTTTTAATTTTTGTTATTAAATATTAACCAATCGAACTTCATAATTATTCAATACATTTAGTTTCCTTTAAATAAATTTAATCAAGCTTTTAACTTAACGTGTGGCAACAACTAACAGCTGTTGTCAGTTGCCAGATTGCGAAAATACTAGCAACCACAAATGTTTAGTGGCTGCATAGTTTTTAAGGCAAAAAGGTTTTAAAATTAAAAGCTAAAATTTAATTAATCGTATGCAGCTCACTTTAAGGCCATTTCTTTTTCAAAGATGTTGAAAAATACATTCGAAAAAAAATCTATATTGATGAACAGGCCCTAAGAAACTATTTTTAACCCCCGACAAAAAAAGGGGTGTTATAAGTTTGTAGTGTGTGTCTGTGTATCTGTGTATCTGTGTCTCTGTGTTTCTGTGTATCTGTTCTCTGTGTATCTGTGTCTCTGTGTATCTGTGTGTCTGTCCGTGTCCATGTACAGCCCAAACGGCTGGAGCGATTTTGATTAAGTTTTCTCTGTTTGAAAGGTCACTTGATCGAGATGATTCTTAACCATGTTTAAAGAAAATCGGTCCAGCCGTTTAGAAGATATCACATCTTTTCTGGATATATCGGAGGTTTTTAAAATTTTTAATTTTTTTGTTATTTTAATTAGAAATGCAAAGAAACTTCACCAAAACAAGTTGGATTAAATATAAAAGTAATTAATTTATTTATTATTACTAAAATTCTATATAAAAACTAAATATTTTTGTAATAAATATATAATTTTCACACTGCTCACTCACTCTATTTATAATTTAGCTTATATTTATGTACTTAATATTCAACATCGGTAAATTTAAATTTCAATGGGATATTGGGAACATTTATCAGCAAACTTTTGAAAGCATTTTCCGTTGGATAATTAAAGTCAATATAAAAGTTACGCACCATACGGGCGAGTCCCAACTCAAGTTCCATATCTACTATCCTGCGACCAATACAAGTGCGTGGACCGAAACCAAAAGGCAAATAAACAAAAGGGCATTTAGCTTTTAGAGAGTCTTCACTCGCCGACTGATTTTCAATAGCTGCTGGCTGAGTCCTCAACCAACGTTCCGGCATATATTCATTGGGTCGTCCGAAATGTTCACCATCACGCAACAGAGAAGCATAAACCATTGTCACACGTGTGTCCTTGGGTACTTTGTAGCCGCTTAAAACTACATCGTTTGCGGGTGCACGGGAAATGCCAACCATTAAGGGATAGTAACGCAAGGACTCCTTAATGCAAGCTCTCAAATAAGGCATATTCTTGCAAGCTTCTTCTGTGAACTCAGAGTCTTTGTGGGGCAAAATTCGCTTTACTTCCTCCCGCAGTTTGGCTTGTTTCTCCGGATGTTCGGCCAAAGAGAGTAAAATGCCCGCAAACGTGGAAGAGGTCTGAAACAATTTAGTTAGGATTTATTTATAATTATGAAATGTTTGAAGCAGTTTTCCTTACCGTATCTACTCCGGTCAAAAACATATCCATGGCCATAACTGTGGCAATTTTCTTATCGATCTTAAGAAGTTTTTCCAAAACACTTTTGTCGTGTTCAGGCTTCTCGGCTACTCCCTGGCGACTTTCTTGCTCTAAACGTTCAATGGCCTCATTTATATAGAATGTAGTTACTTCCAATAAGGTATCCAAACAGTTCATTAATTTTTTAAATGTGGGTGTTTTGTAATATTTCCATAGTGATGGTTTGATTTCAAGGTCCAGTGATAGTGAAATATAGTCCGTTAACGTTGTAAACATTAGTTTGGCCCTGTTGTCATTGCGATTTAAATTAAACAATCCCAACTGCTTGTCTAAAGCAACAATCGAAACGGATTCCAAAGTCAAGCGATTTAATTCTTCGTCGAAATTTCCGGGCACCTCTAACGTAGTGGGGTCGCGTATTTGACGAATTCTAGAAGGAAAGATTTTTTAGATTGCCATTAAAATTAAGAAAGTAAGATAAAAATATTAAACTTTAATCTAACGATTTCCATAAATAATTGCATGGCAATACTCTATTCGTGCGAGAGCAATGTATGGCTATTGTTGGCAGACATTTCTTGCGGAATTTTTTTCATGATTGCTGCGGCCGGCAAATTAAGGGCACCGCGCCTTTTAATATACTCTTGTATTACGTATGTGTACCCACGCATTGTTGAGATTAAGTTGTTTGTATCCCATACTCTTAAGAATCAGCGTTACCAGAGAAAAATTTTTTCCCCAAAAATAAAAAAATATGTATTTTGAGAATTTCCTAATTTTTTATTTTTAGAAAATTATTATGGCAAATTAAAAGGTTCGGTTCGTCAACGTGCGTTGTCAGGCATGAAAAAACGTGACATTGAAAGTAATTTTCAAGCATATATTTCAATTAACAACAAAAAATGCCTTTCTTTATAAACAACACTCCAGTGTTTCTTCTGACCATAATAAAATCAAGTTTGCCTTAGGAGATTTAAAATTTCAAATTAGGAAAATGAGACAAAATTTCATTGGCAACACCGGTTTGTGGTGAGAGTATAACTCATGCAATCGTCAAGTGTAATGGTATAGGTTGCCGACCACG
Source organism: Tachina lurida (assembly GCA_944452675.1). NCBI lineage: Eukaryota > Metazoa > Arthropoda > Insecta > Diptera > Tachinidae > Tachina > Tachina lurida. The sequence goes on from OX101752.1 coordinate 175,709,777, forward strand.
GCTCTAGTTGTACGAAGAATCTTTTAGGTAAAGGTTACCTAATCATCTGCATTAGTAACAGCGCAATGCGCATAGGAACTGGCTAAATTTTTTTTAAGAAACAATTAATAATTGTTTGAGGATACTTTTCCTTGAACTTTATTTACTCTTAAATTTTTTTTATATCAAGATTGTAAAAATGATCACCTTTTGAATTTAATTTTGTCTTGATGTTATTGAATGTGAAATGGGGCCATCAGTGCAAAAGTGGTATAACCCACATGTTTTTTTGGTTGCTGTTCTGGTGATAAATACATTCTACATTACCAACTATCACCACCTTTTCTTTTTCAAAAGAAGATGGGGCTGAAACATAATTTTTGAAAAAAAGTAATAGAGTAATTAAATAGAGAAATAATGTAATTAAACAATTTGGTGTTACAAAATTCTTGCACTGAAATGGAAACAAATTTTCATATCCTAGAGCTTTAAATAAAAAATACATAAACAAGATATGAGATACTGTCTCACATTCACATCAGCTGTTAAATAAAAAGAAGAGAGGTGTCTCAGGACACCCGGTTAGAGCTATGCTGCTTAGCTATACAAAACAAATTCTATGTGTTAAATAACAATGCAATAAAATTATATTATACGAAGATCTCAAATTCGGCAAAAATATTTCAAAACGTTTCTATTTATTTTCCATTATTTTCTTTTCTAACTGCGTACGATTAATGGATTGTTTGTAGGCGGCGGCGACTGTTAACCGGCTTACAGCCGTCCGGCTTCGTTCTCTGGCTTATGCTCATGTGCAAAAACAATACAAAAACAAATTAAGCAATCGTTTTCATTATTTTTGTTTTCTTTTTGTTTCACTTAAACTAAATCAAACATTTTCGTACTCTGCTTTTAAGTATAAAAAATGAAAACAAAAATAAATTTATAACTGTAATAGGGCCTGTTTGTCTAAATGCGAACGAACGCTTTCGAACATTTATATTAAAAACAAAAACAAAATACTTAAATTTGTTTTTGTTTCCAATACTAACATTCAATAGAAACGTTCGTTCGCACTTAGACAAGCAGGCCCATAGTGTCGATTATTTTTGTTACGAAAATCACGTCCTAGCCAGGGCTGTCAGATATGTCAGATTTCTTGCCAAACGTGGCGATTTTTCAAATTGTTTGGCATCCAAATTTTTGGTTTGGCGACATGCCGATTTTTCTGCCACTAAATAAATTTGTAGGCGATTTTACTGGCGATAAATAATTTTGTTATGGCTTTTTTTTAAACAAAATTTAACTTAAAATTTTTTCCAATTCAGGAAAATAAGTTTGTTGAAGGAGTAGTTTCAAAAATAAATCCTACCAAAACTCGTCTGCAAGAAATTAAAACAATTTCATTTTGATGATTTTCCTTATATTATTATATTATATTATTTTGAATGTGGATGAGAAAACTTACAAGAAATAATTTTTGGCGATTTTATTTCCAGTCGAAATATTTTATGATAAATTTTGATACGATCATTTTATAAAAATTTATATTAAAAAAGGGTTTATATAAAAACAAATTTGTTATCAAATATATACTAAGAAAAACTGATTTTTGGTGACTTTTGGCAATTTTTAAAATAAATTGGGCGAAATAGGTCGGAAAAAATCTGACAATCCTGGTCCTAGCTCCTGTAACACGCCATAAAGGGCATGGCTTCAAAATAAGTGGTAAAAAGGGGCCAAGTAAAGTCTGGCGTTAAATTCACGTTGTTTATTAGAATTAAGTTCTTTATTTGTTTTCTCTGTTCAAAACATTCATGCATTCATGCTGGAATAAAGAGATAATGTGGATATAAATTCAAGTACTCGTATGTAGTGTGACTTTTGTTCTTTAAACTGAACACGCAGTTGGTAGGATTTATGATGATTATCAAATTGTCTTCAAAAGATCAAAATCTTATCAATAATTGCAGAAGTCTTGGCTATTTGCTGCATTCGTAATAAAACTCAGTTAAGTAGTAGAAGTATGATAACTGCTTATGTTTAGGATTTTAATCTCAGGAATGATAACCAAATTTATGAAAGTTGTAAAACTTTATTACAGACATATAAATGCACATAGCAACAAAATACTTGGGGACTCATCGTATTAAAGATCTCAGCAATGTCATGTTTTATAAAAAACAAAAACTAAATTGCAAACATGTATAAAATTTACTTTTGTTTTTGCTACAAACTCTTCACCAAATAAAGAAACGCATAGAAAATCAAACGTTGCTTTGCTTTTCATGCATTCTTAACACATTAGAAAATTTATAAACGCTTTGCCACTTGACCTGAGATTCGATATAACCGAATTCTAACTAAAGCGAATATAAAAAAATGCAAATGCTCGCTAAAGCGAATTTTCGCGATAGTTTCTCGAGTATGTAATGACAGTCTAGTGGATGTATGCTAGTCTGTTAGCATAGATGTACCGAGTTTGAGTTATGATTGCACCGTAAGTTAAAGAATAAAAACACATATTATGTACATATGTATGTATGTACATTAATTGAACACAAAAAAATTAGTCTGTGAAAATAGAGGTACCGTGTCCAAAATAAAAAAATAAAATTACTTTTTCTGCTGCCTTTTTGCGATATTGAAATTAGTTTGATATTCACCCTTATCGCGAATAAAAGGCGAACATTTTGTTCACGTGAAATATTTCCCGTGAACAAAAAAGTTTTGAATAAAATTAGAAAATAGTATACTGATACAACAACAAAGCAAACATTGGCGACCACAATTTTAGGGAACAGGGAACAGTTTTCACATGAACTTTTATTCCCGATAAGGGTGATTCTCCCACTTTGGATATTTGGTAGCGAACCTGCGAAATCGAATGTTTTTTGGAACAACACTGAGCGACAGCTAAACTTTTTTCGATTAATTTTTGAGTGTCATTCTCGAAAGTTTTACTCTATAAATGTTCGAGATATATTCGAAATCGATATCATTAGCGAAAGTCTTGGTCAACTGGGTGAGGCTAGAACTCACTATCCTACACAATCGAACGACTTATAAAAAAATATAAACCTGATCTAATGAGTTGTTATGGTAATAGTATTTTCTCCAAACTCGTACGATTGTGTAGGATAGTGAATCCATAGTTTAGCTTTGCGTTTTACAAAATAAAGCGTTTAATTACACACTTACCTTTCAATAAACTCCTTGTTGACCTGAGACATCTTATTCAAATACAATCTCACATTTTGGGGTTGCATTAATATTGGATTTACCAGAGTTCGAAATTTGCCCCATTGCTCACCACGCCTATTTGTAAATAAAAAATATATACAGAAAAAAATTGGTTAAAAAAATAATTAAAAAAAAAGTGGATGACAATCGATATTAAAATGCCTTGTCAACTGTCAACGCGACTGAAATTAAATTAAGTGTTATTTATCGTAGCTGCCTAAAAGTTATCGAAAATTAAATTATGACAGATTGGCAACTGAACACAATGTAAACAAGGAGTCATAATAGTTTAAGAAATAAAAGCTCTAAAATAAATTTAAAATTAAACTGCCTACCAAGTGATTAGTGCAGTGGAATTATTTTTCGATGAAGAGTGGGAAGCAGGGTTGTCAGATATGGTGATTTCTCGCCAAACGTGGCGATTTTTCAACTTGTTTGGCGTCCAAATTTTTGGTTTGGCGACATGGCGATTTTTGCGGCGATATATAAATTTGTTGGCGATTTTTATGGATATTTTTAAACAAAATTTAACTTAAACATTTTTGTAATTCAGGAAATTAGTTTGTTAGTTTAAAAAATAAATCCTACCAAAACTCGTCTGGAAGAAGTTAAAACAATTGGATTTTGATGATTAAGGCATCTTGAATTTGGATGAGAAAAATTTACAAAAAATATTTTTTGGCGATTTTTATTCTACTTTTGGCGATTTTCTGCTAAATTTTTATGCGACGATTTTGTAAAAAATTATATTTAAAAAAATTGTTATATAAAAACAAATTTATTATCAAATCTATATTAAGAAAAACTACAAAAAATTGATTTTGGCGACTTTTATCGATTTTTATAATCAATTTGGCGAATTGTGTCGGAAAAAATCTGACAACTCTGGTGGGAAGTACAAAACATGGATTAGACGTTACTAAAGAGACATTTCCAATCCTTTAGAATCACCGCCTCTACTGTGAGTAAATGTTATTGTTTAAACTAATAGCGGTATTCGGTGTTTGTTGCAAATGGTGTTGCGTAAGTGCAAATGTAAAATATCGTAGCTTTTCTGCGGATTATGTGTGTATTTTGTTGTTGGATTTTAAAGAAAAGCAACAACATTTTGCATTTACACTTATGCAAGACTATTTGCATCAAACACCAAATACCGCAAATGTTTAGCAAACAAACTATTTTTTAAAAGCATATTATCGCTTACCCACTTTTTCTTAAGTTCATTTAATTAATTTTAGTTGTTATTTTTTTTTTAAACTTCAGCACTTTTCTGTCTTAAAAACTATGCAACAGCTAAAAATTTGTATGATTGCAATTTGGCAAACTGAAATTAACAGCTGTTAGTTGTCAGTTGTAAACAAACGTAATGACATTTTGACAACTGGCAACGCAACTAGAGTTTGGTGGCGATTTTTAGGCATATACCGTCCCTATTATATCAAACTATCCAATATGCAAAATTCGTTTTTAGATTCGTTACGTTGGTACTCTAGGATATGCCTCATTTCAAAATGCTGAAATTGTCATAGACGATAGATAACTCAATAAGAAATATTTTTAAGCCTGACATTCTTAGAAATAAGCCGACTTTAAATTTACAATTGACGACTCTTTGCGCTCTTGTGAAAATTAAAAATTTGCATAATTGATAGTTTGACATGTTAGGGACGATATATACATAGCCTTACCTTAATATAGAAAAGCCCTGAGTCATTATTTTTAAAAAATCGAATTTATTGTATATTTCAATGGCAGACCAACTAATGTATCGAAAAATGCAAAAATCTCGATATGAGAAAAGTTATTAAGGTAACGATATGCATCTACCGATCAATGAATCTTCATTAATTGCATTATAATCTATTAAAAACGATTTTGAATTTTTTGTTTACAAATTACGGCACTTTTAATTTAATATGGTGATATACATGTCGTTACCTTAATATAGAAAGGACCTAACTAATTCTTTTTGCATGCGAGATTTTTGCTGTTTTAGCTACATTAGATGTTTTTGTATCGAAATATACAAAAACTCTATTTAAAAAAAATAATGACTTAGGGCTTTTCTATCTTAAGGTAACGATATAATTTAAACTCACTTGAACAACATTTTGTACTTACGCTGATAGAAGACCGTTAGTGCCTTGAAAAAAGTCGACTCTATGAACAGTACGATAATATCTCAGGGTCATCAAACTAGGTCTTTTAGGCCAGTTTCCTTCGTTGCGGAATACCTTTTCAAAATCCTGAACGTTGTGGGTAAAAACTATATCAGGCCTGCCAAAAAATCCCGATAATTTGAAAATACTACCAAATTCTTTTTGGAGATTGTAAAGAAAATCTCTCGAGTCCAATTGATAATACTTTCCGCCGGGTAAGAAATTTCTTAACAATGAAAAACCACTTATAGTGGGAATTTCTTTGTAAGACTTTGCCGACTGCCATTCCTTGCTCACGGTAACTGGAATGCAGTCATTTTCATCGAGAAGCTCTGTTGCAGTAGATCTCAATCGGTATAACTAAAGGAAAGAATTTTTCATATTAATGATATTTGTAAGTCCGGATTAGCACACGGCAATTTTAGTTGAGCAACTTTTTAGTTTTTCGTTCTCTCTCTCGCTCTCTTCCATAAGTTTAAGGTTTGATGAGAGAGAGATTTATCTGGAATACTCACATTTGTTTGAGTTGCAATTGCTTGCATTTTCTTGCACTTCTTATAACTGGACATATTTATTTTTTGGTAGGGATTTTAAACAACCGTTTGTTTCTACCAACAAATTGCTACTAACACTTTCGCTTTTCAAACCACCATTTAAAATGTTCTGTTCTTATTTGCTTAAATTTAGATAAATCTAAAGGCCGTAAAGTTTTATGCAATAACTTTTTGTGGTTGGGCAATTTAATAAAATTAATTATTTTATTAAATTGCCCATACAGGATTGTTAACTTAACTTAACTTAATAAAGATAAGAAATTTAATGCAGCAGCACGTTGGCCAAAATTACCATGTTAGAATGAAATTTTTTGAATTTCCTTTGAAAATATTGCAGCGGAAACAATTACATGTCGTTTGAATGAAAAAGATTCGTATAACATTTAACGAGATTTTTCATTGAGTCAACAAAGTTGTTGTTGAAAGGTTTTAAAATTAAATTTCAATTCGCAGACAGGTTAGATGCCGTTAAATCGCTTTAAAACTAATAATAACACTGGTTTATTAGAAAAAAAAAAAACAAAGTTCAAACGACAGATTGTAGCGGAGTAGAACATAAATACATAACGCTCATTTACTTTAATAGTGTCATAACTCAAAAAATGATTTTTTGGGATTTAGTATATTACCTTGCGTAAAAATTTTATATATCGTCGTCTTAGAGTGCAAACCTGCTAAATCCACTTTTTGTAACATATGACATTTCAATGCCGTTCGAAAGAGAAAAAGACGCCGCATCGACTGTCTAATATATTTATCTAAATTTGAAACTCTACATGTATTAGGCTAATTTCTTAAGCTATGTATAGAAAATGTTAACAGTATTTTGTCTCTCCTGCACAATTCCTTGGAAGTGAGTTAGCAGGTTTACACTCTAAGCCGACGATATGACATTTTAATGTCGTTCGAAAGAAAAAAGGACGCCGTATCGACTGGCTAAACTGTTTATTTGAATTTAAAACTCTACATGTCGAAAAAACTAAATGTATTAGGTTAATTTCTTAAGCTACGAGGGTGGATCATTAACTCAGTGTATTTTTTAATTTCCCGCCTCTTGATTGAAGTGGCAACACTGCTCCTGTCAAGTGGCAACTTCCCCCAGGGGAGCTGGGGTGATGTGGCTTTTTCCATTGACGTACCTTTGGTACATACATCATCCACAGAACTTATGTGTTACTACCCGATCTCTGGCAACAGAGGAACGGATGTGCACATATTTATAAGAGGAAGACAGGTTCCTGTTGATGTCAGTTAGGTGCAGCGTCACCTAGAACTGCCCCTGAGTTCAAAAGACGACAGAGGTGAAGCCCTTGTGGTGGAACTTCGAGGTCTAACCAGAGACTACTTCTAGTGCCACGGGTGCCGGTTGCCCGACAGTCGAGCTGCTCTGAAGTTTTGAGTGTATGTAGCGGTCGTCAGGATCCTTTGCTAAAACGCCGAGTTCGTCCTACCCCACGGGGCTTAAGGGATGATTTTGGTGTGTGTGGAGTAGGCACTGGATTTTCGGCGACACAGGCATGCGTTCATATCGGATGAGTGGTTGAGCTGTGCCGGCAATGGTTGAGCACTTCTCTTGGGGACCTCGCTGTGGGTGTATACACAACACCTGTGGCGTGAGAACCGGGAGAATAAACGTGGTGGCTGTGGTTGCTACCAAAAACGCTGGGAGCATAGTCTTAGCTTCCCAGTGTTAAATCAATGCTAGTGATTGGCGTGACGTGATCATCCAGACACTGTTGCCATACAACAGATAGTACTTTTTTTAACAAAGTCATCACGGCGAAGAGTTTAGATAGCTCAAAGTACCTCAGCAAGGTACTTGAATATAGTACAGCGATAACTATATCAAAGATTGCAACCTATGTGCCTTGTTGGGTGGGCCGTAATGGCATGCGCTCACGGAAATCCAAGCACAACTGTAAATAGGCAACTGTCAGTTGACTCCTGTCTAAATTTGAAAAAGCTGTGTCATTTAGTTTGTGTTTGGCAGCCGTTGATAACAGACTACTTCGCCTTTTGAGAAGCAAATGGAAAAAAGTGAATTTCGTGTGCTCATTAAACATTATTTTTTTGGAAAAAAAAACAGTCAATCAAACCAAGGAAAAGCTCGATAAATACTATGGGGACTCTGTACCATCGATTTCAATGGTAAAAAAGTGGTTTGCTGACTTTCGTTGTGGTCGCACAAGTACAAATGACGCTGAACGTTCTGGACGGCCAATTGAGGTCAGTACACCCGAAAATGTTGAAAAAAATCCACAATATGGTGTTGGCCGATCGAAGAGTAAAAGTGCGTGAGATTGTTGATGCCCCATAAGTATTTCATATGGTAGTGTGGTTTCGATTTTAAATGATCAGCTGGGTTTAAGAAAGTTGTCTGCAGATGGGTGCCGCGTTTGCTCTCAATTGCCCGTAAACGTAAACGTGTGACAACTTCAAAGGATTGCTTGGAGTTGTTTAACCGCAATCCAAATGAGTTTTTGCGGCGTTTTTTAACTGTGGATGAAACATGGATCCATTACTTTGCTCCGGAGACCAAGCAGCAGTCTAAACTTGCTCCGAAGAAGACCAAGATAAGTTTGTTGGCCAATAAGGTGATGGCAACAGTTTTTTGGGATGTACGATTACCTTCAAAAGGGAAAAAACAATAAAAGGCAAATATAATGCCAACTTATTATACCGATTTAATGAGGATTAAAAAAAAAACGACCCAATAAATAAATTAAATTTTTTATTTTGATACCATTTGAATGAATACCTGGGGACAAATTACGGCATTCGATACGATTCAAAATTTTAAAATATTTCCATATTATTCGAACACATAATATTAATTTTTATTTTCTAAATTTCAACTTTAACAGGCGTAGCATGTGTTTTAACATCCGAACTCACAAGAAAACATGTGAAAACGATGTGGAAGCCAGAACATACACGATAAACTCTATTGAAATACAGTGGAATCTCCCTTAACGGACACTTCCTATAGGCGGACACCCCCTTTAGATGGACACTTTTGACAGGTCTCGGCAGCCCTCCATTTATATTGTTTAGTTTTCTCTTGAACGGACAGTCCCCTTGTACGGACACATTTTAATGGTCCCTTCAGTGTCCGCTCAAGAGAGATTCCACTGTATTTTGTAATTTCGTTCGATAACGAGTGCCGTAATTTGCCCCTGATTTTAATGTTTTCATGTTTAGATTTATTACCTTCTCAAAATTACTTGAGTTAAGTAGAATTTATGCCCTAATTCAGTAAGAAGATTTAGGACGTGTTTGTTTGAAAATACTTTTGAGTTCTTCTTTTTGAATTCTCTAAATTATTTTCTTTTAAAGTGGTTGTTGTCTTTGACAATAAAAAATAAATATATTTTTGCCATTGTTTATAAAACATAAAAATTAAATTAAAGTATTAGGGTCGTATTCAAAAAAGCTTAATAAAGCCTTGCTATGCAATATTAAGTAAAGTTTTATTCAAAAAAACCTACGTTTGTTAAGACTACCTCAAATATTTTTGTTCATATGGCACATATTGATTCATGATACACCTGAAAATGAAGCTAGAAGTGTTAGCTCTTATCTTAAATTTATTATTTCTGTCAACATCACCAAATTATTCAAATAATTCAAAATACATAGCAAAATCCTTAAAAAATTATTAAAATAAATTCAATTATATAAAAATGTTTTAGTGATGTACATACAGTCAAAAAGAATGGAAAAAATCTGTATATTCAAATACTCATTTCATACGAATAAAATAAATTGTGATAATTTTTCTTTATTCATCATATTATTTTCACTTTAACTTCATAGAAATGTTTATCTGTTTTCCTTCCCTGACATTGAAACTCATATTTTTTAAAGTAGGTTACTTTACTTCAAAATAATAAATATTTATTTAAGAATATAAAAAATTATTTGAATACTCGAATGAAATTCTATTCGATGTTGTACATCATAAGCTTTGAATTGGTTGTTGAACACGGTGGACTAACCAGTATTTATTATTAAATTACAAATACATAATTAAAGTTGTCTTTTGAATACAATTTCTTAATAAAGCAATGTTAGCCTTAAATTGCTTGGTAACTACTATGAATTTTAAAGCTCAAATAAAAATACGACCCTTATACAATAGTTTGAAAAATATGTATATGAAATAATATGTGTTGTATATAATATTCCGTATTACATATGTCGAGTCGAATATTTGTCTACGACAATTTTGTATTTGATTAAACAAAGCTTGTACAAGTTTTCTTTATTCTATGACAAAATTCTCATAGACGAATATTCGACTCGACATACGCAATACGGGTGAATGTCTGGAAAACAAACCCATAGAGTAAATACACAAACCTTCTAGCAAAGACAATAAATAATAATTGTTTTAAAGAATCAAAACTGCTTCTTTTTTTCGTCCATAGACAAGACGATACAATCGTCGAACAGACTTAGGGCATTAATTACACAAAGTTTTTAGCATTTTTCCGCTTATGTTTTAAATTTTCTCTCAAATTATTCAATATCAACGTGTCACTACAAAATCCCCTTTATCTATATGACCTAATCCGTGACTTCCAAAATATGCACTAAGAAGTTAAAAATAATTCAAGATTCAGTTAAATAAAACATTTTCAAATGTGTTACGTAAATGTAGAACTTGCTAATCTGGTTCTTACCAGACTAGTTTGAAATATTTAAGAAAAATTATGTAAAAAATCTCTACAAAGTTTTCATAAATGTTAATTTATTAAACAATTTTTGTTACACACACATCGTGCATACCAATTAAAATAATTTAGTTACAACAATAACAAATAATTAAAACCTTAATAACGCTTAAAAGTAGTTTATTTTTTTTTCAATCAAAATAACTTGCATAACGTTTTGTGCAACTTTTGTATTTTCAACTGATACTTATTCTCTGTAACGACGAGTATGAGCAAATATCAGACGTGGTAATACTTGGTTAGATGAAATGTACCAACTAAGTAATTGAAACACTCTTCCATTCTGGGCAATTTGCATTAAATCCAATATGTATCTCCTAGTTTTATTTTTATAACTAAACCTCACTGCAATTGCATGTATAACAATAAAAAAAAGAACTATTTGCCGCCTTAAGAATACCACGCCCTAATTAAAATTTTTTCAATAACCTAAATCGGTAAATTTAAAATTTAATGGTATATTTGGCACACTTATCAGGAGATTTATAAAAGCATTATCCGTGGGATAATTAAACTCGATCTGATAGTTGCGCACCATGCGTGCAATTCCCAGTTCTAGTTCCAATTCCACAATACGGCGGCCTATACAACTGCGAGCACCAAAACCAAAAGGTAAATGTAAGAAGGGATTGTTGCCCTTAACTGCAAAAGGACATTGCGAGCTATTTCTTTCATTCTCTGCTTTACTGGATCTTAGCCAACGTTCGGGTAAAAATTCATTTGGCCGTGGAAAATATTTGCTATCATGCGGAAAGGAAACAGTGCACATAGATACTTCTGTACCCTTGGGCACTCTGTAGCCACTTAGGACGACATCCTTGATGGGGATACGGGCATTACTTACGACCAAAGGATACTGGCGCTGAGACTCTTTAATACAGGCTCTCAAATAGGGCATATTTTTGAAAGCATTCGCATCGAAATCGGAATCTTTTTTAGGTAAAACTTTCAAGACTTCTTGACGCAACTTTTCTTGCTTATCGGGATTTTTGGCAAGGCATAGTAGTAGTGCTGCAAATGTTGAGCTAGTCTGCAAATCAAGTAAAAAAATGTAATAATAATAAATAATATATTTTAATAAAATTTAGTTTACCGTATCTACTCCGACCATTAGCATGTCCATGGCCATTACTGAGGCGATTTTCTTATCAATTTTAATCAATTTCTCCAACATACTCTTTTCATGTTCCGGCTTTTCAGGCACTCCATTTTTTTGGTTCTGCTCTAAACGTTCGGTGGCTTCGCTCACATACGAACTGGTCACATTCATAATTACATCCAAAGCATTCATAAGTTTTTTAAATGTGGGTGTTTTGTAGTATTTCCATATGGTCGGTTTGAACTCAATGTCTGCCGCATAAGTAAAGAACTCAGTTAAAGCTTTAAAAAGGGCTTTAGCTTTTGGATTATCGCGTTTTTCATTGATCAAATCTAATTGTTTGTCCAAAGCTACAACAGCAACGGTTTCAAAGGTCCAGCGATTAATTTCTTCCTTAAAACTATCCGGAACTTCCAGAGTTTGTGGATCTCGTATTTGACGTATTCTAAAAAAAAAGGAAAAAAGGAATACAATAAAATTGTTCTAGAAAAAAGAATGAAATTTTTTCAAAAATAGCTACTCAAAATTTAAAAATAATTTAGCTGCAGTGAAATAAAAACGATAGTCGTTACAAGGAAGATTGATAGCTAAAAGCAGAAATGTTTATAAATATGAACTCTATTTTCCATAAAAATGCACTGAAGTTATTAGAGCTGAAAACAATGTCTGGCAACACTGATGATAAATACACATACAACAGCCCTGTTATGAGTAACAGTTCCCCTGGAATATTTTCCCATTCCCTCTATTAAAAAAACTACACGGGGAAACAGTAAAGCGTTTTCTCCCGTCACATTTTGTGGGGAACTGATGCAAGAATTTAAGAATCAAATTAAAAAAAAAATTAAAGGAATGGCATAAACATTATTTAGAACAAAACACCGGAATGTTATGTTTCCCTCAATTTTGCAAGCCCTTTTTAAGTTCACATAATAGGTAAATGGAAGCGTTATTTCCGGCTCTATGAAATAAGGCCCAAAGAAATAACGCCCTAATAAAATTAAATAATTTTTAATTAGGTTTTATTTCATTTATTTTGGGATTAATTTCAACTTGAGATTGGTGGGGTTTTCTTTCATTTTTCTGGGCCTTATATTATCTTGAGTTTGGTTTTATTGGCCTTTTTTAACTGGGCTTGCTTTCATTAATTTTTTTTGTGGGGGGGGAGGGTTTTATATTATTTAAGTTTATTTCATTTCTTATTTGGGGTTATTTCCTTGGACCTTATTTCATGGCGCCTTTGTTTCCCTATAATATTTTCAAGACCGATAACAGAAAAAACTTTCTGAAACTTACTATTTAATTTATATATACTCTGGCCTGTTCTGCAAATCGCTACATGTCAAATCACGGTGATTTCAAAAAATTAATAAAAGCTAAATCATTGCTTTTGCAAAATTCGCGATTTATAGCGATGGAAGTTGGAATAAAATGTTCTATTATACATGAAAAAAACTTAAAATACAAAAAAAAAAATTCACTAACAAATCTGCTATTAATAGTTTCTTTTTGAAATCACTGTGATTTTTAGAAAGGGTGTTTTTTTTAGAGTGTCACAATTTTGAGTTGGCATCACTAAATCGACTTACACCACAGCAACGCGTTCAAATTTTTGAAAATTTTAATAAAAGTAATTGTTGTATTCGTCAAACTCATTGTGCACTTCTTCCATTTTCCGATTAAGCCCATTTCTGGCTTGAATGGGTACTTAAATAAGCAGAATTGTCGCATTTAGAGTGATAAGAAAGAATCCACAAGCTTCTGTCGAAACACCATTACATCCACAGAAAATTACTGTTTGGTGCGTTTTATGGGCTGAAGGAGTCATTGGCCCCTCCAATGGTACTGTCAATGGTAAACGGTATAGGAACATGATTCGAAATTTTTTCGTACCCCAATTACGTGGTATTAATCGTACTGATATGTGGTTCCAACAGGACGGAGCCACATGCCACACAACGGGCGCTACAATTGATTTACTCAAAGAAACTTTTGATAAAAAAATATTTTCACTTAATGGCCCAATTAATTGGCCACCAAAATCGTGTGATTTAACCCCATTGCATTATTTTCGTTGGGGTTATGTTAAGCCTCTTGTCATTCAATTGAACACCTGAAAATCAACATTCGAAGAGTTATTGTCGAAATACGGTCGTAAACGCTGGAAATGTTGTTGAAAATTGATGTTCCAGATTTCGCCTTCTACGCGGCAGCCGTGGCGGCCACATGGAAGAAATCATATTTAAACATTAATTTCATAAAATTTTCTTTCGAAGAAAGCCCGGTTCATTGATATTAAAAATATATATCCTTATTTTATTAAACCCCGACCAAAAAAGGGGTGTTATAAGTTTGTAGTGTGTGTCTGTGTATCTGTGTGAAAGGTGACTTGATCGAGAAGGTTCCTAAGTGTGTTTTAAGAAAAACGGTCTAGCCGTTAAGAAGATCTTTTCTAGATATATTCGGGGGTTTTTAAAATTTTTTATTTTTGTTATTATGATTTAAACTTGTGTCACTCTTTAAAAAGCACCCTTTACAATCATTTGGAATTTAATCCATTTGCATCTGCACCTGGTTCAGCTTTCCCTCCACTTCCTCAACATAAAGTTATGGCGCAGTTATGAAATTTTTATTAAATGTCCATTTCTGTTGCAAAATAAATGTAAACATTAAACAGCTGATTCAGATTTTTATCTCTGCCGCATTTGCTTATTCCCCGGGAACATGGTAAAATAATACAGGTAACCTCGAAGCGCCAGCTGATAGAGTTTTTTTTATACGCTTGCTGCGTGATGTGATCTGCCAAGTGTTGTTCATGTTTTACCAATACACGCACATAGTGCCTATTAAAGCTGTACTAATACAAACACAGCTGTGAAAAGACAAGAGAAAACGCAAGTACATGTGTCTTGTTTTCTCTTGGTTTTTTTTTGACAGTTGACATCACAAAACTGCAATAAAAATCCTTGTTGTTTTATTTGTTGTAGATGCGTGTGTACCTATATTATTGTATCATGCCCGGGAACGAATGTTTGTGAAGAGCAAAAAACTCCCCGGAAAAATTCATAATTGGCCTAATAATATAGCGTAGTTCAATTTTATTTAATCTCAATTTGTATCAAAGCCAGAGCTTTATATTAGCTGCGTCATTACATGAAGCCCAGTGCGGTTCTTTTATGCAAACCTAATGCTTTATTGCCAAATGTACATATATGGAGATTTTATGGCCTTTCGAGCTAAATGGCATCCAACAGAAATCAGTAAGTTTTGGTGAGTTTTCATAAGGTTATGACGTTTAACCTTGAGTCGAGTAAGTCGATGACTTTACGAATTTTGCACTTCTAATCTTATTTAGTTAAAAACTTGATAACAAATTTAGCAAAAATAAAATTATTATCTAGCAACAAATTGCACACATCAGCTAATGAAATTATCAGCGAATAGCCACTATCACACTATAATTGTGATTATCTTAATTTACCTTTCAATAAATTCCTTGTTGACTTGTGACATTTTATGCAAATACAAGCGAACATTTTTGGGCTGCAGCATAACAGGATTGACAGTTGAGCGAAATACACCCCAAGTCTCTCCTTGCCTAAAAACAAAATTTAAGAATTTATTAAAATAACTCTATGTTCAACATTCTTTATATTCATATATACATACGTTGCTATTAGACCCTCAACACCTTGAAAGAAATCTGCACGAAGTACATGACGATGATAATCTAAACCTTCTGAGCCGGGTCGATTTGGCCAAATGCCCTCGTTGCGTAAAATCTTTTCAAAGTCCTCCACATTATGGGTTACAACCATATCCTTCTTACCGAATACACCCGGCAAACGGGACACATCACCAAAATCATTTTTAAAAGCCAACATCAATTGTGCGTTGTCCAATTTGGCGTACCTGCCACCGGGCAAAAATCCTCTCAAATATTTGAAAGTATTTAAGGTGGGTATTTCTTTGAAGGGTTTAGCATTTTGCCATTCAGTATTTGAGCAAGTTGTGGAATTTGTTTCATTTTCCAAAACGCCAGAAACCGAAGCAGTGGATTGAAAACGTAACTGTGGATAATTTATTTAATTATTTGGGGTATTCAAAGGGTAGCCTGAAAACTGCATGTTTTAAAATAATACGAAAAAAATACGACTGCTGTGAGCAATCCCTCATAATTTACAATTATAAATATTGTACTTATATATGTATTTTCACTTTAGCTAACTAAAGCTTAGCACTTTTGTACTTTGCTTACTCTCTCTCTCTCTCTCTCTCTCTCTCTCTCTCTCAATCCCTTTGTTAAACTCTCTCATATTTCTACGTGCAAATCGTATTATTTTATGACTTTTTTTTGTATGAGGCACAACAAAAATTTTTGAAACTAGGCTAAACTATTAAGACATTTGAATACCCCAATTGTTAAAATTATTATATTTGGTCTTATATGTAATTTGTTTCCATTTAGTACGTACTAAGAGTGCTGCTGCCGGTTTAATTGCACTTGCTTTATTTAAAAAGCAATTATTATTATTAAATATAATGCTGCAGTTTTTTAATTTAAGCATTTCGGCACAAACCAAATTGACAACTAGCGATCTTAGCACTCGAAGTTGTACTGCAGTAGTAAACAATTTTATATTAAATTGCTTATAATTAATTGTGTTTGATACTTTTTTTATTTTATTTTCTTTTTTTGGCAAAAAGAGCTTTCAAATTTTTAGAGTATTGAAGTATTTATTAATCAATTAAGCTTTAACTACTGCGACGTTTCCTCCAATGCATTTGATAACCGAAACTGTTTTACCACTTCAAGAAGAAACAAAGAAAGAAAGTTTTTATTATTGTTGTTCAAAATATTTTTTAATTCTAACTATAGGGTGTATTTTATTGAGGTATAGAACTTTAAGTTGGCATCACTTTTTTAACTGGCGCCCATTTTGTCAGCTGTCAAGTGATTAATATTTAGTTTGGTTTGCCATTTCATCATGAACAGGTTGACAAAAGAACAACGCTTGCAAATCGTGCAAATTTATTTCGAAAATAATGGTTCAGTTCGCGAAGTTTACCGCAAGCTCCGTCCATTTTATGGTCGACATAATCGTCCATCAGAGCAATTAATTCGGTTAACCATGGATCGTTTTCGCACTACGTTTACTCTATGTGATAATACGCATCCGCAGAGACGTCGAACAGTGCGCACCGAAGAAACAATTGCCGCTGTAGAGCAAAGTGTTGAAGAGGACCCGAATGAATCGATTCGCCACCGTGCACAGCAATTGGAGCTTTGTCCATCAACTTTATGGAAGATTTTGAAGATTTTGAATGTGGATGAGTTGTGGTTCCAACAAGACGGCGCTACATGCCACACAGCGCACGTCACAATCGATTTATTGAAGGAAACATTCGATGAGCGCATAATTTCGCGGAATGGACCTGTCAATTGGCCACCAAGATCGTGTGATTTGACACCATTGGATTATTTTCTTTGGGGATATGTGAAGTCGCTCGTCTACGCCAACAAACCAGAAACGTTAAGGGACTTGGAAGCCAACATTCGTGGCGTTATTGCCAACATACGGCCCCATATGCTCGAAAAAGTGGTTGAAAATTGGACCTGTAGAATTGGCTTTATTCGAGCCAGCCGCGGCGGCCACATGCCCGAAATCATATTTAAACATTAATGGCATAAAATTATCCTTCCAATAAAGCCAAATTGATGGACATTAAAACGATTTTCTTGTGTTTTATTTCAATTCGAAGTTCTATACCTCTAAAAAAAACACCCTTTACAACAGTTCGTTAGCTGAAGTTCTGCTTTAGTAATTGTTGCATTTTGTTTTAGCTTCAACCCCAAAAACACAGGGTTTGATTTTTCACTCATGGTTTCTTCGGAATTTTTTCTTTAGAATTATATGTATATTTTGTTTTTTGTATACGATTTTTATTTTATTTTATAGCTATGCTATTTATGTCACGACACAGGAGCTGGGACGTGATTTTCGTAACAAAAATAATCGACACTATTACAGTTACAAATTTATTTTGGTTTTGATTTCTTTGTACTTAATACCGGAGTACGACAATAAACGAAACAAATTATTTGATTTTATTTTGTTTCGTTCTTTGAAGTGAGTGAAACAAAAACACAACAAATCCATTAGAAGGCTTGCTCAATTTGTTTTTGTATTGTTTTTTTCTTAATGAGCACAAACCAGAGAATACAGCCGATCGTCTGTAAGCCGGCTAACAGCCGCATTATTGCATTGTTATTTAACACATTAAGTTTGTTTTATATAGCTAAGCAGCATAGCTGTAACCGGGTGACCTAAGACACGTCTCTTCTTTTTATTGCTTCTGTGAAGCACTAAAGAAAACATATTTATAAAATTCGTAGCTGTTGATAAACGTCCCTGTCGGAAACTATATTAATTTTAAACTAACTTTAAGCTAACTATTTCTCAACTAGTACTGACTGATACTTGAATTACTTTCCAATCGCAACAACTAACTATTTCAACATTGCGATGCCCTAGGCGTTAGTGAATTGTCCCACTGTCCATTACATTTCAACTAATTTAAAGTTGACTTTATTTAAGTCACCTGTTTGGTAGTCAGTAAATTTACAAAAAGAAATTGCTGTGGTTCGAACCATGTATCATCACAAGTTGTATAGACAACGCGCTACTACCCAGCTAAGGTACCATCTAATATAATAACAGCAAAATATTAATATAAATTTATAGATTAAGAGTAAATTTATTGGCTCTCACCAAATCCGATTACGTACTCAACTAAGATTGAACTGGGAAAAACCGCGATTTTTAGGTACTTTAACCATGTTTTCAATCTTAATTACTTTTTAAACAAGAGCTAACCTAAAAAAATTGCTAGCACCATTGGATTCAGTGTACTCGAATTAAGTTAACCCACCAGGTCCCCGCATTGTTACAAAAAAAGTTTCGAACTCGAGCACTGTGTTATTTTTGTAATCAAGTAGTGATTTTCCGACAGGGATGCTTTCGTTGCAATGTTGAGCACTAGCAATTTGACGCAGCTATTCTGCCGGCATTGTTGTTTCTATTAAGACCAGTGTTGCCAGAAAATTATGATGGGAGAATGCCAAATCAGTCCAAAATGTTTCGCTAAAATGTCCTACAGAAGAAAAATAAAAATGCATATGTACTCGTAGGTTCTTTTAGCAGTTTTTGTGAAAAACTTGAAGTATTCCTGACGAAACAATATGCTAAATTTTGCAGTAAAAATACTAAAATGGCAACAATGGTTTAAGACACAAAAAGCTGCACGTGTATGCGAAAGGTTAAAGTACTCAGTTGATAAGATTTATAATGATTATCCAACTCTCTTCGAAATCCCAAAATTTTATCAGTTATTGCAGACGTTGTGGCTGTTATGTGCAATCATTTAATAAATCGCCTACATTTTTTTGATCATTAAATATATATATTATATTTAGTAAAGCTCTAAACATCAAAAGTACTAAAACTCAATTAAGTGCTTATCTTTAGTATTTTAATCTGAGGAATGGTAACCGAATTTATGAAAGTCGTAAAAGTATTTCAAAAACATATGTATAGGTAAATGCACGCAGGAACCAAATAATTCTCTGTCCAAGAGATAGAATCGAATATCTCGATATGACCGTAGACAGTTTGCCGTTCTTTTGATTGCATATATCATTACGGAGCCGAAAGGACATTTTTATCCAAAACTGTTAAATTTGTATTTGAAGTCTAGTGATGATTTGGTTGAAGCGCCAATGAAATGCGTATATAGACATGCTAAACCAACAATGAATTAATTTCAATTGTTGTATGTAAACTTCTGACTATGTGTCAAATAATGTGCCTAATTACGAGTATCGTATTGCGACTACGAGTACGAAGATTTCATACTAGATTAAAGAAAAAATTTTGCAATCTTCTTTAGTCTTCTACAAAATCGTCGTAGTCGTCAACATGTTTTTTATTTTCTTACTTTACTATTCGTTATCTTAATATAAAAAGGCCCTAACTCATTATTTTTTTTTTTGAAATCGAGCTAATCGTACATTTCGATAGAAGAACATCTGATGTATCGAAAAATGCAAAAATCTCGATTTAAAAAAAATAATGAGTTAAGGCCTTTCTATATTAAGGTAACATATCGCTACACTGGATGAATTTTTCCAGCTCGAATTGTAGTTGTAAGAAGTATGGAAGGAAAGTAACTGTAAAAACCAACAACTATTTAATGCTTTCACAAGAATAAAGTGTTGCCACACAAGTATTTTTGAAAGGGTGCATTCCAGTTAATAATTTGACTTTGTTTTGAGAATTGTTGCAATTATGTTTAATATTTGTTAATAATCCCAAATTATGATTTTACTTATTTAGTAAAATATTTTTTTTTATTAAAAATTCATTGATTTATTTATTTATTTTATTTTAGTGATAATTTATATATTTTTCCTATTTACCGATTTACATATTCGATTTCTTTTCCATTTTCATTTCCTCATTAAAAAATGATTGGAACTGCTAAAGGAAAATCATGTGAAATCGTTATATCAATGCTGGCCACTGAGAGAAATGTATTTGTGTATGTGTATACAATTTTTATAAGAAGGCGATTGAAGTTCGGCACTGTGGTGCCACTTTGACCGACTATTATTGATATAGTATCGATAAATTTTAGTTTATTTCACAATTTCTCTCTTACAAACCTCATGCATATAAATTAAAATAATGTTAATGATAGTAACAACAGATAATTAAAATAGCTTATCAACTAAACGTAACCTTCACAAGTAGTGTTTTTTTTTTACTAAAATAACTTGCATAACATTTTGTGCAACTATTAAGGGTTTTCACTTTATGCAAAAATTTGCTGTGCAAGTTCGATTAAATGCTTAAACAAATACTTAAACAAATGCTTAAAACAAAAATCTGTCAAAAGTTATTTACTTGCTTGATAATATACAAAAATACACAATAATAGCCCAATTCACAATCTTGTGCAAATGGTCTTGCATCGTAGCATGTTCAAAATGGTATAGTATATTGATACTCACCACTGAGAATTCTTAAGTGGTGTGTATCAATATATTAACCATTTTGCAAATGCAATGATGCAAGACCATTTACACAAATTTGTGAATTTGGCTATAGTATATAGAGATCGACCGAAGGCGTTTTTTTTGGCCGAAGCCGAAGCCGAAGCCGAACTTCGGCTAAAATCCTAAACTTCGGCCAAAACCGAAGCCGAAGCCGAATGTTTTAAATTTTAAAAATTATACTTGTTTTATATGAATTAAGAAAAAAGTTTGCTTTTTTGAGATCACTGAAATAGCTGTAATATCTATTGGATACATAACAAGAAAAATAAAAAAACTATTTTGCAATTTCTAGATTGCTTTTTCATATGATCACTCACAAGAACGTCCAAGTAAAAGAAAATAGAAAGCAACAGGGTTGTATTTCAAAGCAACCCTTTCAAAACGTTAAACACAATAGAAACTGTCGGCGAGCAACGACCAAAAATAATGTTATTTTTCAAGCTTGGAATGAAAAATATTCGGCTTCGGCTAATCGGCCGATTTTTGCCGTAGGCCGAATGTTGGCCGATTACCACATTCTGGCCGAAGGCCGAAGCCGAAGCCGATTAATCGGTCGAACTCTAATAGTATATTGCTACTCACCACTAAGAATTGTTAAGTGGTGAGTATCAATATACTACACCATTTTGCACATGCAACGATGCAAGACCATTTGCACAAGACTATGAATTGGGCTAATATTACAAATAAATTATTAAATGAAAAAATTAAAATCTTCCTTTGTTTTGCAAATAAAAATATGGCGATCGATATCTGTGCAAAAATTTGTTGTTGTTGTTGAGCAAATATGCAATACTATGATTTTTATACCCTTTACCAAAAATGGAAAAGGGTATATATAGGTTTGTCATTCCGTGTGTAATTTCCATAATTTTAATTTGCGACCAAAAAAATATATATATTCTGGGTCCTTATGAATAGCGATGACGAATAAGCGATGTCCGTCTGTCCGTCCGTCCGTCCGTCCGTCCGTCCGTCCGTCTGTCCGTCCGTCTGTCCGTCCGGTGTACGTGAAATCGGTTTTCCGAAGCTCCCAGAAAAGCTAGAGACTTCGTTCTTGGACTGATGTATCAGAAATGGTCCAACTTAGATTGGTATTGAAATTCAGCAAAATCGGGCAGACGATTGCAGAGCTGGAAAACGTAAACTATATTTTGCCATATAAAAGTAACTACCGAAAACAAATTTTTATTTTTTTTTAATAAATAAATTTATTTTACACTTCAGTACGACTAAAATTGGTATTTTAAATAAAAAAAAATATAAAAAAAATTAAAAAGACGTTTCCAGGGTTGGAAAACTTTAACTTTTTGTGTTATGTAAAATTAACTATGTCTAAAACTATATTAGTATTTTCTCGAGAACCGTAAGAGCTACAAACCTGAAATTTGGACACAGTGTGTAGACTTTTGGCCGCTACAACAACAAATACATGAGAATTGGAAATTAAAGGGTGTTCCAAAACGAGCAACGAAAAATTCTAAAATCCCATGTAATATACATACAATTATATGTATATACACTTGAAATTTGTAAGGTTAGTGTATTTTTATACAGACTACAAAAATTAACACTAAAATTTCAAAAAATTTTAATTAAAGGGTGTTCCATCAGTTAATGCAATTTTGACTATGCAATTTTGACAACTTGCTGTATCTTGGAAACCGTAAAAGCAAAACTCTTGAAATTTTCAAAAACGGTAAAACTAAAAAATCAAGGAATTATAAAATCGCCAAACGGAAAAAAATCGCGAAAAACAAAAAAATCGCCAAAACGAAAAATACCCCAAAAAAACATGAAAAAATCGCCAAAATTAAAAAAAACCCAAAACAGGAAAAAAACGACAAAATGAAAAAAAAAATCGCCAAGATGAAAAAACCCCAAAAAAGAGATAAAAATCGCCTAAATAAAAAAACCCCAAAGCAGGAAAAAACGCCATAATGAAAAAAAACCCAAAAACAGAAAAAAATCGCCATATTAAAAAAAATTTCTAGGACTAAAATAAATCGCGAAAAACCGGAAAAATTGCTTAAATAAAAAAAATCGCAAAAATGAAAGAAAATCGCCAAAATGAAAAAAATCGCCAAAATGAAAAAAATCGCCAAAACGAAAAAACCCAAAAAACAGAAAAAAGTCGCCAAAATGAAAAAAAAAGAAAAAAAACTCCTAAATAGAAAAAACCCAAAAACAGAAAAAAATCGCAAAAATGAAAAAAAAATCGTCAAAATGAGAAAAATCTACAAAATGAAGAAAATCCCAATAACAGAAAAAAATCACCAAAATAAAAAAAACCTCCAAAAACAGAAAAAAATCGCCAAAACGAGAAAAAAGCGACAAAACTGAAAAAATCGTTTAAACTGAAGAAAAAACTTCAAAAAAGCCGTGCGCGATTCAAAGTCGCACTTTACTGAAGTTTTTAATATTAAAGGAATTAAATGAAACTAATAAGCAGATTTTGTAAAAAATTTTGTTTCTAAACGTTTCAAATTTGTATGAAAAATAACGAAAATTCTTTTCAAAAAATATTTTTTCCATACAAATTTCAAAACGAAAAAATCGTTTGAATTTACAAAATCTGACCTTAAGTTTTTCCTTATTTCGTTTTTGCTTTTTTCACTTAACATATTTTATGTATTTTTTAAAGAACTAGATTGGTATCAATAATCAAAAAAATCCAAAATTATGACTCCAGGGTTGGAAAACTCACACTTTTTGTGTTATGTAAAATTAAATAGGTCTAAAAATTTTTTTCTTTTTCTTTATAAATTGAATATATTTTATGCTTCTGAAAGAAAATTACAGCTCCAAAGATGGAAACTTTAAAAAAATGATAAATTTTTTCACAAAACAAATATGTATGTATGTGTCTGTATACTATATATATGTACGTACGTTGGTAAAGGGTATATAAGATTCGGCACAGCCGAATATAGCACTCTTACTTGTTTTTTAGTGCAAACGAAGTTAAACGAAGCAAACTGCAAATACTGCAACTCAAAAAATTTCAGATGCTGAGTAGTGGCAAACAATTCTTGATACTGTACAAATGACGCAAGCAAATATTTAAAATAAAAACAAGCATAGGGGTATTTTGTATTCTTCAAGAATGCTGTTTTGCAAAAGAAATTGTTGTGGTCTTTCGAGATTCATTCAATTACTTGGTTTACAAAAAAAAAAAAAAACAAAACCACTTTGATCATTTTTAGTTGGGACTGTTTATGAGTTAGTATGCGATATGTATAGTTTGTTGTTATGTTGTGCAAATGTGTGAATTTTTGCACTCACTTGCATTGTTTGCATACTTGGCACTACTTGTCGTGAAACCCCTGATTATATTTTCAACTGTAATAACTATTCTCTCTAAAGCCTGGTACTCTGTTCGAAGTTGTGAAAATTTTTCAGCAACATTGATTATTTCGCGTGAAAAATTTGACACGTAATAAGTGATGCCCATTTTACTTTTTCGGAAAAAATGTTCGTATTTATTGGTTTGAAGTAGGCAACACTGATCAACTTTTGTTAACAAAAACATCAGCTGTCAATATTTCGCACGAAATAAATGCCAGTCTCATTATTTCACAGATAGCAAGAAAATGTTGCCAGATACATTTCATACATTTTTCACGAAATGAACAGAGTACAAGTTCTGCAACATTATTTCATGAAAATTTCACGTAAACTTTTTTTGTATGGATTATGTCAACATTTCGCGTGAAATTTTGAACAGAGTACCAGGCTTAACTTTAAACAAAGACAAGGTCACGGAATATATTTTGCAAAATAATTGTTTTGAAACACTCTTCCATTCTGGACAATTTCCATTAAATCCAATGTTCACTATAGTTTTTATATTAGTTTACTTCGCTACATACATATATAACAATAAAAAAAATAAAAAAAAAAGATATTAAACTATTTGCCGCCTGTAAAATTAGCTTAAAGATAAGATAAGATAGCATAAAATTCTCCCTCATGAAAATTATCTCAATAATCTAAATCGGTAAATTTAAAGTTCAATGGTATATTCGGCACATTTATCAGGAGACTTTTAAAAGCATTATCCGTGGGATAATTAAACTCAATCTGATAGTTGCGCACCATGCGAGCAATTCCCAGTTCCAGTTCCAATTCCACAATACGGCGGCCTATACAACTGCGAGCACCAAAACCAAAAGGTAAATGTAAGAAGGGATTGTTGACCTTAACTGCAACAGGACATTGCGAGCTATTTGTTTCATTCTCTGCATTACTGGATGATCTAAGCCAACGTTCGGGTAAAAATTCATTTGGTCGTGGAAAATATTTACTATTGTGCGGAAAAGAAGCGGAACATATGGATACTTGGGTACCCTTGGGCACTCTGTAGCCACTTATGACGACATCTTTGATGGGGATACGGGCATTGCCTATAGTCAGGGGATACTGGCGCAGAGACTCTTTAATACAGGCTCTCAAAAAGGGCATATTTTTGAAAGCATTCGCATCGAAATCGGAATCTTTTTTGGGTAAAACTTTCAAGACTTCTTGGCGCAATTTTTCTTGCTTATCGGGATGTTTGGCAAGGCATAGCAGTAGTCCTACAAATGTCGAGCTAGTC